>CM037458.1:11487228-12727395 GCA_021014325.1 Plazaster borealis | reverse complement strand
TCTTTGAGAAAACAATCCCCTATTTTATTCGGGCTGATAGAATCTTAAACAGCTTTTGGGTTTGTTTTTTTGAAGACGTGATCGAGAGTCGTAGGCGGTTTTCTTGCGGAGGTTGCAACGTCTTGTTGCCCGTAGGCAAGCTAGGCAGCGCCCCCACTATTGCTCCGGCGCTTTTTTGACACGTCTTCTCAAAGTCTTTGGAAAACGATTTTTAAAATCAAAAGTGTGATAGCAAATTGCTCTTTTCGTACTCTACCAAAGCTGTGATAGTTTATGCCACCCTTCAGCCTAAATAACATAATTATATAGGCTAACTTAATAACCATTAGTAAAGTGCCCTTAAAGGGAACTTTTAAACTTTTAAATTATACGTTTGAATGACTCTGAAAATTAATGGCAATAAAGGTACAGCAGCTTTGGATAGTATATAATGCATTTTGAGACTGCGGTTATGGAAAAAAGATATCGGGTTTATCCCCCCAAATTTGAATCTGGGAAGCGTTCTGACAGTAACGTTTCTCAGATTGTGTATTCCATTTGGAGACCATTCTTCCTGCGTAGACATAACCGCTCCAGATTTTCGGCAATATCTCAAAAACGCTACCACCTTTTGAAATGAAATTTTCACAAGATGGTTTGTTGATATATATCTACAACAGTAGGATTGAAGCAAACAGTGGGTTCTAATTACGAATAAAATCCCTTTAACTTAAAGGCACTGAACACGTTTGGAAATTGTCAAAGACCAGTGTTCTCACTTGGTGTATCCCAACATAAAAAAATGCATAAAATAACAAGCCTGTGAAAATTTGGGCTCAATTGGTTATCGAAGTTGCAAGAAAATAATGAAAGAAAAAAACACCCTTGTTGTACTTAATGTGTGTGCTCCCAGATAGGGATAAAAACTTCTTGCAAGAAGTTTTTATTATTTTCGTGAGAAATTACCTCTTTCTCAAAAACTACGTTACTTCAGAGGGAGTCGTTTCTCACAATGTTTTATACTATCAACAGCTCTCCGTTGCTTGTTACCAAGTAAGTTTTTATGCTAACATTTGTTTTGAGTCATTACCAAACGTGTACGATACCTTTCATTGACAGTGTATCCGCAGCTATATCCGTTGTTACATTACACTCTTAAAACTCACAGGTCGGAATTGATCAGGATTTCAGGTCCAAAGGGCCTGACCCATTTCTGGATCAGGCTGATCCGGATTTTTTTATTTTTTTTATTTTTTTATAGGAGTTTTAACTCAGATTTTGCGTCAATTTGAATTATTTCTGGGTTTTTTTTAACACAAATTCCGGGTCATATTGACCCAGAAATGTGTCAGGCACCCATGGGATCCAGAATACGGGTCAATTTTGACCCGGAAGTGTATAGGCGATTTGATTTATTTTAAATATCAAGTACTTGTGTTATTGTTGTAAGGCTGTGTATCTCCATTTCTTCTGACAACAAAAATTAATGTGTAAAGGGAAGCAGTTATAACTAGTTGTGTTAACTTCGTTGTGGTTTGCTGTATAACTATTACGGTATAATTAGCCTGGATAACAATAATGCTGAATTCCCAAACTGTTTGCAGTTGCTAACGACAATTCGCATTTTTTTTTTAACATACCCGCCCCCCCCCAAAAAAAACCCGTTATTCCCCCAAAAAATAAACAACAACAAAAAACAACAACAAAAACCCTACGTTATTCCCCCAAACGCCATTTCTAAATAAAAAATATCATAAGACTGATTCGACAACCAGAACAACATGAAGCCCTTGCGGTTATCAGCGTCGTTATAATTCTCAAAATTAAATTTATGGTAATATTTGTATCGAAACAAATGATTTGTTTGCAGTAGGCCTATAGTTTGATGTATCGTTTAATGAATGAATTATTTTCGAGTTGGTTTACTAATCTGTAAAATAACATTTGCCCCCATTTTCAGGAGGGTATTATTAAAATATTTTGGAAACAAAACAATTCCAGAAATTTGCGACCTTTGGTTGGGAAGGCAAGGAACGTTTCATTTCTAGTTGATAGAAAGGAAACGCTCACATATTCTTGCGAATTTGTTTTTTTACAAAGAAAATGTCAGGACCGCGGATGTGGGTCTGTTCGGTAGATCTTTCTTTGTTTATTGTCTTGGGCAGTGTGCTCATTCGTTAAGAGGCAAGACTGTTTTAAAGATATTTATGGGATGCAAAGACCAAAGGATGGAAGATCGGATGCCTAACCAATGCATTGATGATGTTCAAGGAATCGTTGCAAGAGGATGTTATTTTCAACGTCATTGTTGTTATTACCAGAAGTGATCTTCATAACTGTAAACATCTCGTCTTGGCATTTCGGGTGCAACTCACTTCCTTGACCAAGACAATCACACCAAGGATCAAATTTGGCCACTCTTCCTCCCGAGTGTAAAAATAGGGACATCTTTGAAAGCATTACCCTTTATCGGTGTCATCTGAAATTCAGTATATAGTGTCCATATTTGGATATTTCAGCTCCAAAAAGGGGGCATATTTTGAGGTGAATTGTCCGCAGTTTGGCTGTAGCCAAAACGGTCGACAACTACGTATGATACGTGTAGGAGCCAACGTAATAAGGGCTTCCCTGGTGCAGTCCGATATCTATTTCTCCCGTTGATACCCAAGTCAAACATGCAGTTATTCACGCGCTATCCCATCAAAAGGGATCGCTCTTTTGTCTGCGTTAAAAAGGCCGCAATCACACACCCGCTTGTGAAACCGAATCTTCGCCGTTCAAAAGTTCCTTTGTACCGCGGCTGATGAAGTGATCACCGTCCAGGTCTCCCTTGAACTTCTCCACTCTTACGTATTTTTCCGTGTTTCGTTGCGTCATAACTGAGAGTATATGACGAGTAGAGACCCGGGACGGAGCGTGGAACAAATTTAACTGTCATTGTCCGACGATAAAGTGCTCGCCAAATTAGGAAGTTGTTAAAATAAAATTCCATAAATAACGCTTCCTAGTTATCTGGAAAACCGGTAAAAATGTTATAATAAACTGCTTCAGACAATATTAAAATAGTTCATGGCTTAACAATTTATTCTTTTGTACCTAGAAGTCATTATTATCTAGAGTATCAACAAATTCCACGCAAGATCACCAAACATTTCCCCACCCCTACATCCCCTACGTCATGTTTACTATACTGCATTCTTCTTTGTCAACCAAGCCCAATAATATTTGTTAAGCACTATGATTTCAAAATAAGGGTTGAATTTCAAGGTATTTGTGTCCTTTTAAAAATTAAAACCGTTTCATCAACTGAAAGCTGCGGAGCCCACTCTAGCAGTAGTTTTGAAACGTGACTTCCGCACACTCGTTTTAACTTTGAACTCAAACATACAAAATTAGCGTTTCTTTTTAAGCAATAACAAAATCTGCCTGTTTATAAGTATTTAGTGATTGGTATATTTATTTTGTGTAATCAAACCCCCATTAAAGTGTACATCAACAGATGTTCATTTCGTGAACTTTATGTTTAAATTGGAACGAACGAGGTTCACCATATAAACTTAGAAACTTACCCATACTTTTAAAAAAAATTGTTTTTATTATACATCAGAATTCCCATGTATCCTAGCAATATAAAACAATCATTGATATAACGATTATCAATTATACTAAAATAGGTCATGACCGTTTTACCTTCCAGTCTCGTTCTGATAGATTGAATTGCTACGTATTGTAATACTGACGTTTTTTTTTGATAAAGTCATACAAATTAATTGCTGTACCTTTTTCAACTTGACTATAGTTTAAATCTTTTGTTTTCTGTATAGATGTTTCTTGCCAGAGGAACAGATGGAGGCAACAGCATCAAAACAATTCTGATGAACTCTTCCGAAAACCCAGTGGGCCGTTGACGAATTAAATGGTAACAATTTACCTTCCTTAGGCCACATAAAAATAAAAAATAAATTGATCGTCCTTTGTTGGGGGAAGTGGGGGTGGGAAGTTTGTTGTTTTGTTTTTGTTTTTTTGACATGGCAAAATATGAAGTAAAGAATAAAGAAATCATCACAATCACTATAAAACAGAGGGATTGTGTGATTGTAATTTTTTTCTTAAATTGTTTTCTTAAACCCATTTAACTCCTAGATGGCATTTTCTGTCAACATTTTCAGAAAACTAAAACGCAGTGTAGCCTCAGTAGATATTTTAAGAATTGTTCTTGTTTTTACAACATGAATAACCTTTCTTCAAAAATCTTGTTCAACCTATAGATTTTGAAAAAAATATCAGCTGAGAAATCTGGGAGCCAAATTTGACTGAAAAGATCATTGAAAAGACCGGTTTTTATGGGGAAAAAATAAAACAAATTAATAAATTGGGGTCGGGGGTTTCGTAGGGTCGGGCGGGGACGATCAACAATTTTTTTAAATTTTATGAGGCCTTAGAGTAAAGCCATCTTACCTTCATTCCATTCAAACTAACGGATTCAAAGTGACACTGGAACGAAAAGCAGTCTGGTTCCGTTTTGGGTCATTTTTAAAAACTAGTACCGGTATTGAATGTACTATTTCATCCGGGGAACCAGACACAGTTTGGACGTTGCATAAATACTTGATCTATTGTATGCTTTAATCGGCAACAGGAGACGGATCCGTTTTCCCAATGTGGTTGATCCGTAATTTTAAATTATTGATTACCGGTAATTCGATGTTGGTATGTTCCTGTTTCCTTTAAGCGACTTGTTTAAAAATGGGTTACTACAATTAACCTGTTTTATCATTTACGTTGTACACACTTAAAGGGACACGTTGCCTTGGATCGGGCGAGTTGGTCTATAAAAAACATTTGTAACCGTTTGTTATAAAATGCATATGGTTAGAAAGATGTGTTTAAAGTAGAATACAATGATCCACACAAATATGTCTCCAAATTGCGTAGTTTTCCTTTTACATTGTGAACAAACACGGTCGGCCATTGACTCCACAAAATGGCCGACCGTGTTAGTTCGCAAAGTAAGGAAAACCACGCAATTTCGAGGCATATGTTGTGTGGATCATTGTATTGTACTTATAAAACATCTTTCTAACCATAATGCATTTTATAACAAACGGCTACAAACGCTTTTGTAGACCAACTCGTCCGATCCAAGGCAACGTGTCCCTTTAACATTAGCATGTTCGCAGTATCAAATATATGTAAACGTATATACGTTTACAACCCATCACCAAATCAGGAAGTCATTCCAAAATGACAAAAATAAATAACGATCCGAAAATTGATTGATAAGATCCGGTTTCGTCCGCCCAAACTGCACCGCCATCACCAATTTACAATTGAAATCGATGCAATTTCCCATAGCAGTTTTATTTATACCCTTTGTGTCTCTACTCAATCAGGCCGTTTTTTTGCATGTGTCTTTTTAAAGATATTTTCTGCTGGTTTAATCGTCCCGTAGAAACCTCTCTCTCTGTGATCAGTTGCCGCTCTCCCGGTGACGTTAGATACCGTAGTCCTAATCACCAGTGAATGGCAAACACTTTTTCCTGTTTCAGGATTTGAACACGTCAACCACACGTCAGCAACACGGGTAATCGCAAAAACCCTCAGCTGCTTTGACGCAGAACTCTAAATTCGTCCCGTTTAATTGACGATTTTTCTCCCCTTAGCCGATTTTCGACCCTTTTGTGTGTGTCCCCCCCCCCCCCTGAAAATATGATGAAAGTTTTGACTTATAATAATCTCGGCTCCTTCCTCGTATTGCAATTTTCATAGAAAGAAACGCGACTCCCTGTTTGACGCCAAGGACGTATTATTCGGTATTTCCCAGAGAAGATGAGTCTAGTTAAGAGGGAGCAAAGATTAAGATTGGCAGGATGTTGAAGATGATGAGAAGAGGAGAACTATCGCCAGGATATATCTTGAAGATGCTACATTTTGTTATCACATTCTATCGTATCTCAACCCCCCCCCCCTCGTGTTTCTTCAATAAAACGCCAGCCCCTTCAGTCATTTTGCTTGTATACGAACCTTAATTGAAACGCGCCCTTGTATAAACCACGGATGTGCAGTTACAATTACGAAACCATCCGTGTGCCAATTACAAATGTGGAGGCCGGTATATGTTGTAGCTAATACCAGAATTAATAAAAACCAGTTGGTACCTATAAATAAATTAATAACAAATTATTAAATAAATAAATGAATAAATACATAAATACAAGAAATACATGAGCATATGGACCGTATTATTAGGGAAATATTAATTATGAAAAGCGGTTTATGCTTTGTCGAGGATTTTGTGCACATTCATATCAGGCTTATTATGATCGCGGCAATTGGAATAAGAAACTGTGATTTGGAGTGTCTTCAAATAGAATGTACAGACTGGTATTGGTATATTTATAATCAGTGAGCTTTCACAGCGGAAGTATCATTTCCCCTCCCCCGATTAATTCTGCATTTTGTTTTTGTTTCATTAATAGAAACTCGGTTATTATATTTTTTGAAAATTTTGATTTGATTTGATTTGAAATGGTTTATTCACAATTAAAAATGTATTCGCGGCCAGAGGCCGAATTAAAACATTAGTACATGTACACATTTAAAGACTTAAAATACAAAAACAAGATTGGAATTAACAGAGAAAGCAAAGAAAACATTGTGGTAAACTAAATTGTAGAAATTGTGGTTATATACACTCTAAAAATCTCCTGGTTCAGAATTGACCGGGATTGCAGGTCCCAGGCTGGGGGCCTGACCCATTCATGGGTCAGGCTGACTCGTAAACTGATTTTTAAAAAATGGGATGTTAACTCGAATTCTGCGTGAGTTTGACTCTTTTCTGGGTCGTTTGACACAGATACCTGGTCATGCTGACCCAGAAATGGGATTAGGAATCCGGGTCAATAGACTGTGCAAGTCTCGCGCGTATCGGGACGAGAAAACACGTGAAACGAAGAACATATATTTTTCTGAAATCAAATCCGTGTTTTAAATTATATCTAATGACAAAATCTGAACAACAAAAATACTCAGTACAATTTTTACAAAATTAGTTTGAGCTTTTATAATAAATACACAAATAATGTGTTAATTATTAGTTACACATAATTAAAACTCTGGGACAAGGATGCTTATTTGATCTTAACTTTTCAGAAACCCCTTACGCGGATTCGCGAAGGTCACACCGGCGTAAAATTAACGCTTAGCGCAGTTTATAGAGGATGCTGACGCCTCAACAACCATAGACTGCAATGAAAAGGCCTCGCGTTGCAAACACACCATCTGGCAATTATCATCGCGCATCCAAAACAAGCGTTTACATAAGTTTTGTTATCGGAGGTGAGCACAAAATTCTTATTTTTTTGCAGTAACCGGAAGCTGAGGTCAAGTATAATTCTCGGGTTTTCTTCGTTATATTGATGAATTGATTTTACTTTCATATTTTTTATCACTAAGTATTACATTCCCAACAACATATATAATTTTCATAGTCATAAACTACGTTAAACTAAAATAATTGACGAAACAAAATCTCGCCCAAGTAAAACTCCATATGGTTGGGACCACGGTGGTCCCGGAAGTTCGAATGAGCGCGAGACTTCCACAGCCTATTCTGACCCGGGAGGTTTTAGAGTGAAAATTGCTTAAATAATTAACTGGAAGATCTTGGTGAATTAATAATAGTAAGCGGTCGATGGTCAATTTGTCATGTTAAAAAAAACGGCCACAAAGAAAAACAATCAGATGTTAATGTGAAACTGTTTTTATTATGAGGATAACGACTCATGCCAACCTCGTCCCCATGGTTTACTTTATTTCCAACCATGTTTGCAATAGTAAACCCTGAGAGGGAAACTCCTTACTTGGACCCTGATTGGAAAACGACTGGTGTACAAAAGTCTAACGTAAACATGTTAAGTTCACAGCCAGACTATATTCTAATTTGCCATACGTATCCAAAATTTTGGATATGCAAATGATCCAATACCAGGGTGAGAGAGCGGTCAACCTCGTACACCTCGTACTGCTCGACACACCCTTGGACGAGGTTGCGACTCATGCATATTCGGTATCGTCTCGAAACACTAATATTTGTATTTGAAATATGGAAATATTTACAATTCCTTTGATTCAAACTGATTAATTATGGGCATATTCTTTGTTTTCATCTCATGCACCGTAGACGGGTATAATGGAAGCAGCAAAGTTGTAAACAACTTCCATTGATTATGATTTTGATTATCCACAGAGGTTCCTTGTTATTGTTACTTAATGTTCTCTTGCCGTGGGGTGATTTAAGAACAAGGCAAGATTGTGTTCACTTGTTGACGCCAATAGGTTGCCTTCTTGTTATAATAAGACTTCCATTTAGTAAATTGAAAGGGCAAGAGTGACGTGAGGGTTTTGAGAAGGTAAATTAATCAATAATAACACAAAAATAAAACTAAAGAACATAAAATTACAAAAATATTCGTAAAAGGTTAAACAAAATTTTAACATGAAAAAAGTCAAACAACAAAATAAATAAACATAGGCTAAGATTTTTAAAAAATTAAGTAAAATGAATGATTAAAAAATAAATAAATAAAATAACAAATTAAAAAACAGCTTAAAAATTTACACAAAAACAAAAGAAATCAATCATCATAAATGAATGATAACTAGAAAGATTACAATGTGTAAGACTAAAAGTATTAAAACTACAAAGAAAATAATTTGGAGCTTTATATAAACTCTATTTAATTGAAACTTTAATCTAAAAACTTTACCCGGATTCCGGGTCCCCGTGGGCCTGACCCATTTCTGTGGGGACGACCCGGAAACTGGTAAAAAAAAGGGGGATTTCGACCAGATTCTGCATCATTTTAACCCATTTCTGGGTCATTTGTCACATATCCCGGGCCATACTGATTTCCTGACCCAGATTGGAATCAGGCCCCACGGATCCCGGTTCGGGGTCAATTTTTGACCCTGTAGGGTTTAGAGTGCAATACCTTTGCCACATCATTATTTTGAATGAAGTAAATTTTAGGTATAAAGTATAGTTCTAATAATTTTTACTATTATTTTGTGTGGGGAAATCACTTTTCGAACCCTAATAAGGATTTCTGTGGACTGCAGCATTTCCAAAGGAACTTCTTCGGATCTGTTAAAAACGGATACAGGGGCTTGCGCGATCTGTGCCTATAGACATTATTCCCCAAAACTGTGCTGTTATTCATTATAATAAGGATAGAAACACTTCATGTGTCTCACACAATAACGACACATCATTCTAGCATCTGTGTATGAAAACACACCCGTTATTTAACAGGTAAAGCCCCAAGCACTCGGTATCTATTTAGGGGAAAACACATGGTGTATGATTTCTCTGTTTTGAATGAGTTTGATCACCAACCGTTTTACTGAAAATCAACGTTCTCTTGGGTGCACTCCGATCAAAACACGTCTGTGAGTTATGTGCGCGTGGGATGAGAAAATAATCGCAGCTTCACATGTATTTTTGTGTTGGACTCTTTTTTTTTTTAGGCTGTTCTTTCACAATTCATCAACAGTATGCGTCACTTCTTCTTCTTTCTGCTTATCCAAAGAAAACAACTAAGAAATTGTCGTGTAATGTAAGAAATCCATGCTTCGTGCTTACCTCGGGGCTTATTGTTTTGTACGATCAACACGTGTTTTTTTATAACAGGTGTTTTATATCTAACCCCTAGAGGTAGCAACCCATAAATAATGTTGGGAAGTGTCAATTTGAAAAATGTTATCAAATCGTATATTATTTTATTGATTTGAATTTTAAGGAAAGTTAATTTTATTAACCAAAACAAACCATTTACAGCATGAAGAAGAAGAACAAATCAATTGAAACCAATGAACCGGAAACACATTTTTCTTCAGCAGAAAGCGTCGCATGTCTTATGTAAATGTATTTACTCGATTCTCCATTAGGTACAGTACACAAACAACAACAGCAACATCAAAACAACCTCAAAAGACACCAGTGTCCAACGGGAAGAGAAAGCCCGCGAGGTCTACCCGTAGCTAACTGTATGGTAAGTTTTTTGATGTAAACCGACAATTCCCCGAATTTCTTGCTCTCTCCTTTTGTCTGTAGATTTCCTGTTGATATCAATTCAAGTTTGCTTAGCTATGAACCTCGTCACAATGACGTCAAAAACGCACTTCTTTTGACATCCGCGAGTTATCAAGACCAGCTGCTCCCAAAGGTTGTTTTGCATTATTAGTTGTGACTTGATTGCCATGGTAACAAGAAGAGAAATGCATCATTACACGTCCACGGCAAATATTAAATAACAACTTATTTATATATTGACAAATTTAACGAACGAACCAAAAATAATCGGTCCAACAGCGTGATTGGAGTTATTGATAATGTACATCCGAAATCAAAGCTCATCGGAACATCCCCACTCGACATTTTGCTCAAAATCAAGTCGACGGAGACAATACGTTAAACGTGTTGCGGGTCTTGAAGTGCGTCTCAAGGGGGAACCTCATCCCCGAAGACATGATGAGGACGGACGGTCATGCACGCAGCCTTGGACTCCATGAGTAAAGATACCATACAGCCCGCATCCTTGCAGCGTACTGATGATTAACTTAGAACCTAACGGTCCCTCGTGTGGCGATATCTAGTTAAGCTGTAAGGCACTGATGCGACAGTTATACGAGTGCGGTGAGTGCATTACGTCAAACAACCTCGGTGTTATATAGCTCCATGTAATACGTAACGTGGACGTGTAGTGACGTCTAAGTCTTCCCTCGCTCAGGGTCAAAGATGTGACGACATCACCTCCGGCTCTGGTCACAGGATCTTATGAATATTCACGATGCTATATTGGCTTATGGTAATTAATTGAATAAGAATAAATAATCATGCAAGATAATCATTATCATTAAATTGTATTAATTGTATTAATGTCCTATACACACTCCAACAACTCCCGGGTCAGAATTCATTCATCCCTCCATTTATTCATTCATTCATTCATTCATTTATTCATTCATTCATTCATTTATTCATTCATTCATTCATTTATTCATTCATTCATTCATTTATTCATTCATTCATTCATTTATTCATTCATTCATTCATTTATTCATTCATTCATTCATTTATTCATTCATTCATTCATTTATTCATTCATTCATTCATTCATTCATTCATTCATTCATTTATTCATTCATTCATTCATTTATTCATTCATTCATTCATTCATTCATTCATTTATTCATTCATTCATTCATTTATTCATTCATTCATTCATTTATTCATTCATTCATGCATTTATTCATTCATTCATTCATTCATTTATTCATTCATTCATTCATTCATTCATTCATCCCTCCATTAATTTTATTCATTCATTCATGCATTTATTCATTTCGGTTTTATTAAAAAATACCAAACAACAAGTCCCGGGACTTCAAATATTCAGTTTACAAAGAGTGACATCAAAATAAGTCAATGTAAATTAAGATGAATTATAAATAAAACATAGGCACTTACATTTAACAATTAAAAAAAAAGCGGAAGACAGGAATTAAAAATGGCTGAACTAACACAGAACTATACAATTAGTGGTGGCTGCATTTAAAAGGAATGGAGGACTGTTTATATCTGGAAGTTCTGGTTTTGGAAATATCTATAGTTGCTGAGAATTTCTGAGGTTACGATCTGATGCCTTGAGTCTAGTTTGTGGAAATAAGTTGCGGTGTTGATCAGATGATCAAATTGTGAGACTAATTGATTACGTATGTATGAGAGAGGTTTGACATTAAGGAGATTAAGCAAATCATTGTAAGGCAATTGATTGGGATGAGCTAAAATACGTAAAGCCCTTTTCTGGATGCTCTTAATATTTTGAGCTTGTGAACAAGTTAAAGGCATCGTACATGTTTGGTAATTGTCAAAGACCAGTGTTCTCATTTGGTGTATCCCATGCCAACATATGCATAAAATAACAAGCATGTGAAAATTTGGGCTCAATTGGTCATCGAAGTTGCAAGAAAATGATGAAAGAAAAAACACCCTTGTTGTACAAATTTGTGCTTTCAGATAGGAATAAAAAACTTCTTGCAAGAAGTTTTTATTATTTTAGTGAGAAATTACCTCTTTCTCAAAAACTACGTTACTTCAGAGGGAGTCGTTTCTCACAATGTTTTCAACAGCTCTCTGTTGCTCGTTACCAAGTCAGTTTTTATACTAATATTTGTTTTGAGTAATTACCAAACGTGTACGATGCCTTTAAGCCAGATGACCATACAGGAGCTCCAAATTCAAGCATAGGACGAATAATAGGACGAATAGTTCACATCTTGTAAATAGAGACGAGATCATTTTGAACACCATTTTCCCTCAGTTTACTCAGGATGTAAAAACGTCGACCCGGTTACGGGTCCGTAGAGGGCCTTACCTATTTCTTGGTCAGTGAGACCCGGAATCTGTGTCAAAATGCCACAGAAATGGGTCAAACTGCAAGTAGAAGTCGAGCTAAATTCCCATTAACTGTGTCTTGGTAATAATTGCTGATGATTCTACCTTTGGCAAAAATGTGTTTTTAGCAAGTGAAAAGAACATTATGTATACTTTTACAATGCTATTAAATGACGTTTGTAACAGTGTTACTTAATTTAATTCCTTTGAAAATACCGCTTAAACCCTTTCCTTAGCAAAATAATAAAGATTTGCGGAGAGTGAGCCCATTCGAATCAGTGCAACGAAATCGAGGTTTGAGTGACAAACAGCATGTGGCCTTCTCTTGTATATTTAGATTCGGTATTTGATGCGTACAGGTTATGACAAAGATTGACGGTGGTGAAATATTGTGTTCATTTTATATATTTCTCTTTATATAAGAAAACCATACAAAAATGTGAGGTATTTTGTGATTTTTTTATTTTGTATTTTTCAAAATTATAAAAGAGCTCTTAAAGGTATCGTACACGTTTGGTAATGACTCAAAACAAATATTAGCATAAAAACTTACTTGGTAACAAGCAACGGAGAGCTGTTGATAGTATAAAACATTGTGAGAAACGACTCCCTCTGAAGTATAACCTAGTTTTTGAGAAAGAGGTAATTTCTCACTAAAATAATAAAAAACTTCTTGCAAGAAGTTTTTATTCCTATCTGAAAGCACACAAATTTTGTACAACAAGGGTGTTTTTTCTTTCATCATTTTCTTGCAACTTCGATGACCAATTGAGCCCAAATATTCACATGCTTGTTATTTTATGCATATGTTGGGATACACCAAGTGAGAACACTGGTCTTTGACAATTACCAAACGTGTTCAGTGCCTTTAAGTTAATAAAAAGTACAAATAAATTTATCTTTATATAAGAAAGCCGAACAAAAATGTGAGGTATTTTGTTATGTTGTTTATTTTTAAGTTTTTTTTATAGACGAGCTGTTAAATAGTGCTGGTTTGATGCATACCATCATACTTGAAGGTAAAGCCAGCTTGATCACTCACGCGATTCGTTACAATGTTAAGGTGTGTCCTTTAATTCAAAACCGGCTAACCGTTTTGTTAGCGATACGGTACGGAACACTGCTCGTGAAAACTTGAAAAGTGAAAAACAGGAAGTGAACAAACAAAACGCAAAAAACCCAACCGAAACTATGACAGCTATTTTTAGGAATACAAACGAAATCTTTTATTGAACATAAAGCAAAACATGACAATCTAACAATAATTTCGAGGCAGCATTCCAAGAGACGGAGGTTCGAAAAACAATGAAATTTCAACCGTACTTAGGCCTATAAATAATGAAACCTTTTTTGCATTTCACGATTTCGCTGTGGAATTTCTCAACGACTCTTCCATGCATGTCTGTTCACCAATGAATGGGTTAAACGGCCGTGTCCATTTATAGCCTAGAGGTTTGAACAGTTACAATTTTAGGCAGGAATAATAATAAAGAAACTGTGCATAAACTTTGGAATTTAATGTACATTTCGCAACCACGTATAGACCCTGAGTAATCTTACAATTATGGTTTGTTTTGTGTGAAACATTTTAATGAGTAATTTCACAATCAAAGTGTATGAGCCGTACGGTACAGTTCAAAATCAACGCGTCC
Source organism: Plazaster borealis (assembly GCA_021014325.1). Taxonomy (NCBI): domain Eukaryota; kingdom Metazoa; phylum Echinodermata; class Asteroidea; order Forcipulatida; family Labidiasteridae; genus Plazaster; species Plazaster borealis. The sequence goes on along the minus strand of CM037458.1, from coordinate 12,713,307 downwards.
AAACCGAGGTTTGTTTGAGAGAGATTGGCTTATGCCAGCTTGGTGTTTATATCCCCCTTGTGGGAGTTTGCCAAGTTCCCTTAACGAGAAGATCATCTAAACAAACAAACAACAAGAGAAAGACTTCTTCCTCCATACTCTGCTGGGTGCACCCCGCTATAATGAGGAGAAAACAGAGCGTCAAGCTCATTAATTTTTTGTAAGCCCTCAAAATATTCTAAATTAGACAGATTTGAGAGTCTCCAAAAAGGGTTTCAGTGTAAAAATGTTGCCCAGTTGTGACCTGGGGTTGTTGACTTGGGTGTATCTTGGATGACATATAGGCCCTAAAAAAATTGTCCTATTTGCTGAGAGGTGTAGGGACATTTTTCAAGATTGATGCTCGGACGTTTGGAAAATTACACTGGTGTCGGGGTGTTTTTATTTGGAGGAGGAATAACTCGACGGGCCCAGGGACTCCCCATATCAAATTGAGCAGAAAATAAAAGTTCAAGAGTCAATTAATAATTTTCCCCTACTGTAAAAAGCTGTCAGACTTCTAAGTATTTTTCATGTATTTTTGAATATTTAGCATCTTGCACTGTATGCTATGGGAGTTGATTTAGGGGGGGGGGTGCACCCTGCTAGGGTCGAACCGTGACGCCATTAACAATATTTGTTCGCATTTATACCACGGGTCATTTTGGTTGGTAAGCAATTTTTTGCAATTCTATAATTTTATATAGATTCAATATAGATTAAGTACGGTAATTATTAGCCAACACGGCGTTTTAATGACCAATACATTAACTGAATGTAACTTACGTCATACACGACCGTCAGTCAAATCGAATCTAATCACTGCAGTTTTGTTTTCGAACCCTCGTATAGCAACTCAATAATTATCCTGTCCTATACAATGACGCCAATTTAGCCAATTAGTTCTGGGTCATTTCAGGGCATTGACCTTCACGATTGGTTTTTTAAACTATCCTTTCATTTCTTTCATTATCGATCATTGCTCGGAGCTTAAATGACATGGGTACTTTAAGGGAAAGGACAATGCACTTTGAAATGTTATTTTTGAGATTTGTTTTATATATCCGGTATAAATTATAAAATATAATAGTATAATTTATACATTTATACGTGCTTAATACTACGCCCTAAGCGCTATGGTGCTGTTTTCGTTGCAGACTATTAAGTAAAACCAGGGCAACAGCATCGAAATACAAAGATACAATATTACAAAAGAATACATTAACAAAATAATATACGCATTTGGAATCAATTTAAAAAGAAGTTTTTGCATTGAAATAGTACAGAACTGCAAAATATAATTTAATGATAGTTCTAAATAACGGCAATTCAAATGTACATGTTTGAGAGTTAACGGTCGAGACTCTCACATCAGTGGCGTATAACCAACCATTAGTATGGGGGAGAAGGGGGTAGGGGTCCCGCCCCCCCCCGCCCCTCCGCCCCGCTGGTTACGCCACTAACTCACTGGAGCAATAGTCATAGAGGGTTATGGGATGTCCAGCACCCTAATTTTCTTATACCGCAGCATATCTTGGTATTTAAATAATAATACAAAATAATAATGAGAAGAAAAAAATATTAAAAATTAAAAGAAAAATACAAAAATGAATAGTTTCAATCTGTTATACTAATTATCATCGTCCACAATACTGCTATAGTCGAGGAAATAGTATTTGAAAACCCTACAAATCACCGTTGCTTATTTTGATTGCTACAACCAAAATAAGAATGTAGGCCCTATATTAATGCACAATCCGCCATGACAAATCAGAAACGTGTTTTTTCATGCTTTGTTCTTCTTCTTTTTTCAGTGAGACGTGACCACCATGATTTTTGTGAATTTCACCGGTTGGTTGAAACTTTCACAGGTAGGTGATGATTATGATGTTTTATATTGAAAACTATAAAAGGATGGAAAGAATGTAATATACCTTAAACCAATTTATTCAGTCTACCTTAAAGGTATTTACACGTTTGGTAATTGGAGCCTATATAGTTGTAGATATATACCATAAAACTAACCTGTGCAAATTTCATTTCAAAAGGTGGTAGCGTTTTTGAGATATTGCCGAAAATCTGGAGCAGTTATGTCCACGCAGGAAGAATAATCTGCATTAATACACACTCTGAGAAGCGTTACGCGTAACGCTTCTCAGATTCAAATGTTTTGGGGAATAACAAGTGACATATTTTTCCGTAACCGCAGTACTTCGAAGTGAAAAGTTTCTCAAAATGCATTATACTATCCAAAGCTGCTGTACTTCTTACCAAGGAAGTTTTTATTGCCATTAATTATCAGAGTCATTATAACCAAACGTGTACGATGCCTTTAAATCTTAATATGATATATATAGTTTGTCAAGATTTATTCTAGCTGAAGTGAAGGTTGTAAAGAGGGTCAGGGTTAGTGGTTGCACGCATAGGCGGCTCTGTCTGTTTTTCTCTCAGTAAGTTCGGGAAACTTTCAGACCCATTGAAGCGCGACCCACACGAAAGGTTAACGATGTCGATTCATTTTTACGTTTAACAGCAGAAGTTTTCAACATTATTTCATTTCATTTCCTTCGCGCAATGCCCCGAGATCCACGGCAAAACGAGGGCAGTTTCTTTCCTTCTTGTTGTTGTTGTTGTTGTTTTTTTCACAAGCCATGTTTTGGTTTTTTTTCATTTGGTCCTCACTTTACAACTCCATAACATACCTCCCTACCTTCACCCACCTCTTTCCTTCACCCTTTTCCATCCTCCACATCCCAGATTGTGGCGTTAACCACGCCCCCTTATACCTCCCTCCCCCTTATACCTCCCTCCCCACACTCTGGCTTCAGACCCGCCTTCCCCAATCCACGACCTTTGTATGTCCATTTTGTATGTGTGTCGCACACCCCTCCCCCGATACCCAAACTACTCACTGCCCGGTATGCCCAATCCACTAGCTATACTGACACAACCAATTATCCAAACATGGTTTTCAGTTAACGGGTCAAAGTTTAGACAAGTTGCGCCACCTGATTGTTGTAATGTGGATAAATGAACGCGTTGAACTGACAAGGTTAACACCCTTGGTGTCAAGGGGACTCTCCTCGGAAAGGTACTAGAAGAAAAATCATTTCAACAACTAACAAGCTATTTCCTCAAACACGATTCCTTCCGTTTTTCGGGTAATTATAAGAAGTGACAAGGTTGTTCAAGATTAAGTTGTAGGGTTGTTAGAGGTGTTTAAAAACAGCAATCATTCGCAATTAAGGCGCCTGCGCGTGGTCATTCTCTTTCTAAGAAGTAGTGTATATTTATCCAGAATTATATAATTCCTGACGTACCGTCGGATCCAGAGGAATAGACCTTTATCATGGTGCCTCCATCTTGTTCCTCTTCCATACAATTCAGTGTAACCAAAATGAGTCTGGAAGAAAAATAGTTTGGCACCCTTTGGTGTAATGAGAATTAGAACTACTTTTCCAATTGGTGTTCAGGGAGCCTGACAAAGATTGCTGCAGAGTGATAGAGGTCTATTAGGGATGCCCACCCCAGCTCGGCAAAATATATCCAAGGCCTGCTTTATGCGAAGCCACACTGTGTTAGTGACCGTCAAGCGCCCCCTCCCCCCCCCACACACACATGGCGACCCGGTAAATCGAGGACTTATCTTTGTTCTCACTATGTTTATACAGGGGTGAATGTATGTTTGTTTGTTTGTTGTTTGTTGGGGTGTTAATTTGTATGTTTTGTTTTGGGTTGGGGTTTTTGTGTGTTTTTTTGTGTGTGTTTTTTGTTTTTTTGTTTTTTTTGGGGGTGTGTTTTTTTAGCGACGTCCCTATTGGTTTTGTACACAAAAGCGAAGCGAGGATATCCCCACTCTGGCTGTAAAAAACACCGGGATCCCTTTTGTGTAAGCCCTCGGTTTCCACGGATAAAAACCCCACACATTACTGAACTGACACCGATAGCCTAGGCCCGGATGGAAATAGGAATAAAACCAATTTCAATTTTATATTTATACAACTTACAATAAATAACGCCAGTTAGTTTCAGCATTGCAAAAGTGCCAGTTGTAATTTTCTATGCGTGTACACAGATGTAGACACGACGTGTACGTTGGTGCATTTTCTTCCATTATGTTGCCTTCATCTGTACTTGTACCTAGCTTATCGGGCAGTCACACTTCGACAGAATATCACGGTCTGTTTATGCCAACCGCAAAAACAACTTTCCCCAAACAATAGGCCTTCAAACGAACTTTTTTAAACTGTCTAAATCCTTTCATGAGCTTTGGTAACCCATTCACAGTGGGATAACAAAAGTATTTATGGGAGAGTCTCTTTCATTATCCAAACGGAAGGACCCCAACAGTCAAGGTTGACGGGGGTTACCCCCTATTCACTCCGGTCCATTCCTGTCATTAATAAAGCCCGCACAGAACTGCTGTGACAGCTCAATGCTGGGCTTTCCCTCTTCTTTTTGTCTCTATGACTAAGCGTGACGTCAAACTGGGTTTCGGAAGCAGACAGCCATGAAATATGATCAAATCAGTCTAACATAATTCGCTCCAGCTGTTGTAGTTGAACATACCCTTCTTGGCTATGGTATTGTAATACACCGCAAAGTTTGGGGCCAAACACCCGGGGTTACCATGCCGACTGGCTGGGTGACGTCACGACTACCGGTCGGGCCTGTGAAAGTATGCCACGCATGCCTGAGGATCGCGTGACGTCAATACAGCTATAGCTATTATATGCGCGACACATCAAGGCCAAGGTTGGGGTTAAGTTGAATGGTTCTACAACTCGATGAAGCCAACCGAATCAAAACAAAATTAAAACATGAACTTGGTCGCCTTGGCAACCATTTCCTGGTTGCTCCATAAGTAAGCGAAAGTCTGCTAAGGCATTCAACTTAAAAAACTTTCACAAAGTGAATCTTTGTGCCTTGCTTTTGGTACCTCGAAACACCAAAAGCATGACCGAGACTTTTGGTGGAATACTATTAAAGCGTATTTCCGAAATGAACAAATCTGCAATTGGATAAACTCTATGTGGTATAACTGCGGGAACTGTAAAGAGTGCAACTGTCTGCGCAAGTGGAATGCCATTTTGGTTTTAATGCGTAATAAAACTTTGCAATGCATTTGTTGTACGTTGTGTAATAAAAATATTATTACATTGATATAAAAGTCGAAGAGTTTCAACTATTAGGAATGTTTTTGAACTAATAACTTTGTATTTTGGTTATAAAAGCCCGGACGTCCTAAAAGTGAACCGGATTTCCACAATGTGACTCAACATTTTAAGTCCTTTACAGGGATTTTTCTCGGGTGTTTTTTTACTTTATGTTTGTACACGCCCAGGGCAGGGCTCTAAATTTTAAAACAACATTTCCATACTGAATGTTTCGTTGGAAAAAAGTCATGAATAACGGAAAGAAACTGATGATCCACCCCCTTCAAAACATAACTCCTTATTCGGACAGTCTAGGAAACATGAAAGGAAGTGACGGTTTTTCCCGGTGAATTTCCTTGACAGGGTGAGCCTATAGGCCTATAGGATATTAAGAATTTATTCTTTGTCTCCAAGTTCCATTATAAATTATGTGTATAATATCACAGTTATCGGGTCACTGTAATTTTATAAAGAGTGACGTATGTGGTGGACCCCCCCCCCCCCATTTGGTGTAAGATTACACAGAAAAGTGAAAAAGGAAATCTCTTGCGTGTGTGCTTGAAGACTTAAGAAAATGTGCAATCGCAGAATTTAGAATTCAATATAGAGGTGACAGGTTGACGTCCTGAACATTACTGAGGTAACTTTTCTGAAGCGCGGATCGGACAGTACCAAAGCCAATACAGAGTAGGCTACCACAATATAATAGTTGGAGTCTTATATGGCTTATATCCACGGATAAGGTGCTAAAGGCGCTTGACCAAATGAAAACACTTTTTAAGACAGGTTTTAAAGTTTCTGAATTAGGAGACCTTTTCATGTAGTACCTTATAATAAGGGGTTTACACTAGGTGCTGCGGAGCACTCGGCAGCCACTGCCAGACACCGGGGAAAACCCCTTCTCTTATCTTATAGCGATAAGTGTAACTGGGTTTTATACGTGCATTACACACACGGCTTTACGAAGAAATCTACTTTCCATACGTAAATGATGTTGAGGTTTGGGATTGTATCCTATTTTTGGTCACTAGGTTGTGTCCACTGAATTGATTGTGTCGGAGTGGGAAGCGTGTCTAGGTTCGCAATCCATTAACTTAGTAATTTCTTCGAAAAGCGAACCTTGTTGAATACCCCCAAAGGTATATTCGTGCTGATACACCCAAATACTGAGGTACAAGTTCTTTGATTTCTAGGTATTTTTGTCATGGCACGTGACAATTTGCATCCAAAAGTTGTCTTAAATTACCAGTTGATCCGACATTCAAATTAAGAAAGGTTAACAATTCCTGACGATCTGTCTTTGGGGGTTATAGTTACCCCAAGGAAGTAGGAACTGGGTACAGTTTGACAGATGGCTGATAAATTTAAAATACCCGTCTCATATTTTTTTTAACGGGCAAGCACTATCTTTTCACAGGCCAGTCCCTTCAATATTATTGAATGGACGTGCCACCCCTCGCTGAAACGCCAAAACTCTTTTGTTTGACTTGTCAGATTGGGTCACCATTTCTCTCTCTCAATATAAAAACTGGTTTTCGCGTACAAGGCCGTATATAAGTTAATGATCAGGTGGAAAAGCAGACCTCATTTCACATCTCACATTGACTTTACTTGTCCCTGCTGTCAATATTTTAATAACTTTGTTATTCATCACCCAACAAACTGGCCTGGCGGAAAAGTTGTACCCTATATATACATTCCAATACATTTACCCCCAAAACCAAAACAAAAATCATCAAAGCATATTATTATGCGAGACAAAACGGTTACGGTATAATAAACAGCTAGTTATTTATGGATTTCATACAATACCCTACCGGTCTTGCATGAGCAACTGGTGCTTTTAATAAAATAAAATTCTACAAAATATAAAAAAAAAACCTTGGGACTGCACACTCGGGTGAACAACTTTCTTCCGGTGAAAAAAAACACGTTTTCTTCCTCACTGAAAAACAAGCATTTTAAAGAAATAACAAAACAACTTTGGTCACAAAAGAAAAGCGATACACTATAGGAAAACAAGATTGTGGAATGTCAGTATTTTGAAGGCAGCAATTTGATACTTTGTAAAATTTGGAAGAGACAAAGAGGTCAGCGTCCTTTTCTGGTCAAGGCTACACAAAGTAGCTAAGGACAAACAACAAATATTATGGTTACCAAAATAAGGTTACCAGCCAAGATACTATTTCACATTTACCATTTGTGACTGGTATCCTGCTCATTTTTGCTTAGCAGAAATTTGTTTAGCAATATAGTGGGGTTTTTTAGGCAGCTCTGTGAAATTGGGCCCAGATTGTAAAAATATTTATTCTGATTGACCTTACCTTTGCAGTACAGCTAGCTATCTGAGACGGTTAAGCCTTTTTTAAACATCTGAGAGACCAAATGTGGAAATAGTAACAATTATTAAGCTAACCAAAAACGTCAAATAATGCCCTGAAATGTCAATGATTTCTTAAACAAAACACATGTAGTTTTTGAGAAAGAGGTAATTTCTCACTAAAATAATAAAAACTTCTTGCAAGAAGTTTTTATTTCTATCCGAAAGCACACAAATTTGTACAACAAGGGTGTTTTTCCTTTCATCATTTTCTTGCAACTTTGATGACCAAAGCCCAAATTTTCACAGGCTTGTTATTTTATGCAAATGTTGGGATGCACCAAATGAGAATACTGATCTTTGACAATTTCCAAACGTGTTCAGTGCCTTTAAAAGAACAACAATGTTTCAACAAAATTATTGGCGTCCGTATGGTGATTACACATAATTAAAATGGAGGGTCTCTAATGGGTAAAGGACGCGGTCACGACGAGCCATCTTATGTAAATTATTGTCAAACAACGTTATTAAACCATGGAGGTAGTATACCTCCATGATTAAACTGAGGTTTGGAGAGATTATAGCGTGGGCCCCATTTATGTATAATGACATTATTAAAACACAATGTTGGTCTATGTTACGGGTAAAAATGTACCATATAGAACTGTGTTATTCCTCATTTATAATGTATCGCTAAAACATGATCAACTCAATCGCCGCCACAGTCGACTGCTTGAGAAAAAAAAATCGAAATGCGAAATCGGCCTGTGATATAACAAATTATGTTGATAAAATATTAATACATACGGTGTTGTAATTATTCATTTCAAATCACACAAGAGGGTTTAGGATATTAAAATTTCATGTATGAAGCCGCAGGTCACCCACGTCCAGAAACACCCCCGTATATGATTTCCCCTAATTGCATCACAAGCGCCTCAGTTATTCATTTACTGACGGTAGAGGGCGCCATGTCCTGTTGTCGGTCAATGTGATTTAGAAAAAAGCTTGAACATTGGTGCGCATGAAACATATTTTAATTTTTAGATAAGATTAAATTTAGATTGAGATTAGATATAATGTAATAATTTGAAGTCACTTCTGATGTAATTTGTAAGCTAATTGTTCTTGGGTTTGTCTTGTTAAAGAAAATTACTCTGCACCGACTGTACAGGGCCCAATTTCATGGAGTTGCTTATGCACAAAAAGTACAACAGAATTATGCTTACCAGACAAAGGTTACCAGCCAAACTACCATGTTACGTGTACAATTTGTGACTGGTATCCTGCTCATTTCTGCTAAGCAGCTCTATAAAATTGGGCCCAGGGCTTATCACACATCTGTGCAAGGTTTAAAAGACCAGTAATATTCTTCATCCCCTATGCAATTGAATTGTTATTACATTGATGAAAGAGAAAATAGAATTAGCTGTTGCAAACTGCTTCCCAACCAAAGGGACCGTTCGTATAAATGCAAAGATAGTTAATGACCTGACGTTTCCACCCTAGCACTAGCAGAGTCTTCCTCGGTTAGTCATTTAACCTCCGAGAAAGACTTTGCTAGGGCTGAAATATAAGGCCATTAACTTTTTTTTTTCCATCAATAAAACCTTATGATTCGTCTCTGCGTGGTATGACTCCAACTAAAAATGAACAAACATTTACCTTGTAACTTATAATACATTATATATTTTATTCATCGATAGCTATAATTTACTGATAACAAGCCGACATGTATCAAACAAAGTACACAAACTTATAATTATATAGTTATTTTCAAACCAAATTATCCTGCTTGCAAAGGAACACAGGCCTACATAACATTTGTTTAATATCGGTGTAAACTGGTGACTGTTGGTACAGTTGTTTTATCAATACAATACTGCATTGTGGAAAACTGAAATTGTTTAGATTGATTACAATCAATTGTATAACTAATGCTAATTCAAAGTCCATATGGCAAAAAGTAAACTCACAATCTCTATCTAAAGGTAAGGGACAACAACTAATCAGGCCGGACTTCCATAAGTCCCTCATGCGTCGAGAGTAATGTGTACAAATTAAAGTACACGCCAAGCAATGGGAATTCCATGTATCCGTATTGCATACTGGTTATCCATAAAAACTATGTGCTTTGCTTGGTATGCATTTTCATTAGGAATGCGCACTACGCATGACACACAACGCACGATCCAAGACGGAAACATGGATTTCCTGCCTTAAACTTTGTTTAGTCACAAACATGTATATCTGGGAGATTTCATGCATAAATTAGTTTAGTTTTGTCACCAATCTTTAAGTTTGTATTAACGAGGTACACAAGTTTCAAAATAACTATTCACTTTCGTATATATTATGTCAGCTGCTTTAAACTTACAAGCATTTATAAAAGAGCGTGCATGAAAGAAAACTCATAAAATTAATTTATGCAAAATAAATGATCAATAGAGAAAACAGATGTTCAAGTAACTTCGTAAGGCTGTCAGAAATGATGGCTTCGGCTATGGCTAGATCACAGTAAATAGCCACAGCCACAATCACTCAATTTGGACAATCCAACTTAGTGTCAGAGTAGGAAAGGAAATAAAACATGTGAGGTATTATTATCGACTCGTTCAGTTACTTATAAGCTTTTTTTAAAATCAAGTTCTAGTACTTAACAGTCTTATGATTTTTTCTCACTGCAGTTTGTATATATAACCATATTACGCACCACTGGTTGAAGCGACAACAAATTTGACTGAGAATTAAAGCATTCATACACAATATTGTTTAACTAGGCTGTGGTATACAAATTTGATATGGCTGTCTTGCCATAAATATTACTTTGCCAAATGACAGCTGTGCCAGTATTAAGCAATAATTATTTCCATATGTAAATTCCTATCAGGTCTGGAATTATTATACGGAGGCCACAGAGGTAATGGCCTCTCTGTTGCCCCTGGTCTTGGCCTTGTTGCCCCCTTAAAAGTTTCCCATAGACTTTAAGATTTTCCAATGGAAAAGCCCTTTGCAAAATGAAAATGGCTTTGTCCTCTCAAATATGAAATTCCAGGCCTGGATTATTTTAATTGACATGATTCTGAGAAAAGTTCACCAGGTTGTTTGCTTGTAAATAGACAAAAGCTGTAATTTCTTTGTCATTTGGTTTTAACTCTTTGAATTTGATACTTTGAGTATTTGGGGCTAATAATGTTAGCAAATTTGATATCATTTCCCGTGCATGTGATTGTTATAACTGTTCCAAATTGACAGCTGGTCCGAGGTACGATTGCTGGTGACACCAGAAACTAGATGGCTGCGGAATCCTCTGCAACCATCTAAGGTCTACTGAAGTTTCCTTCGAGTTCGACAAGGTTGTTTCTTTGTAGTAAAAGCAATCTCGCCCGATGTCTGGATCATACGGTGGGGAAAGAACATCCAGAAATGCTGCCGGACCATCAACTGACTCAAGCGAGTGCACGTTTGACTCAATTTGACTTAAAACGCAGGGTTTACTCTCTGGCGTTATCTTAAATTCTGCTCTTTTTCGAACTGGGATGAGTTTTCTTGTTAATTCTCCATCATCGGGAAGAAGCACTCCATCAGAATCAGGGATTTTGACGCTGTTCATCTCATCTTCAGTTAAGAGATCGTACGATTGCATCCGGATTGTACCGGATAACACCTTGATGACACCGTGCATTCCATTGTGGTCATGAAGCGGAAGTCGACAGCCGCGCTCCACCACAAAAACACCCATGGACACGACGCTGTTCTCCGCTATGAACATGTAGCCGACCGGAGCAGTTACCGGTACCGTCGGTGGTGAGGCACGGTTTGCGGTAAGGTCTACACCGACATCAGCAGCACGGATTCGATTCATACTGGAACACAGGGCCTCCAGTTTGTCCAGGAATACATGTTTTTCTCCTTTATTGACGTATTTAAAAGTTTCTACGGCCAACTTGGCCACTTTTTGGATAGGTTGGAGGTTCGCCATGGTCGTGTTTTCGGCTGTCACGTAGTCATAGCATAGGCTGATACCCTGCCTTAATAAGTAACACATTCCGAGCGTTCGAACAGGGTACCAAACTATCCTAAATGACCTTTGCCACTGCGTGGAAAAATTATCTTATTTTGTCACACATTTCTTTCATTTTACACATTTTATGAAAACAATTTGAAGAATTTATTCATCAACCCCCCTCAAAAATTCCTTAGTAATGAAAAATAAACATAATTCAAATAAATCCTTCGCGTTAAAATACGAGCCTTTTTAAGTTTTTTGGTTAGAGGTCAAAGGTGAAGCTGTCAATAAAGAATCGAATGTCAGTGGTTGGGGCAAGGGAAGCATTTTGCCGAATATTTTGCACCATTTTAAAGGTAATTGTTATTTTACATATAGGAATTTGTAATTATGAAGCTGACGTATTTTGGTCACTTTAGCAGTTTGATTGTTCAATGATTTAACGTCGTTAAAATGGAGAATGTTATGATGGTTTGGATTGCTAAGTAAATCTCCCGGCAGAGCAAAGCAAAGCAAAGCTATGGAAGAAGGTTATAAAAGTGGCGGGGCATGTACCGGTATGTTGGATAAACCATAATAAAAGCGAGCGTTGTACATTTTGTCTAATTATATCCCCTTGCTGGTGAAATTTCCCTACCCAACTTCCCACTATGAAATTTGTGTGTGTTTTTAGCAGGGTTTAGTGGATGCTGGGCTCTTTATTTCCCTTCATTCCTCTCCACTCCAGGGTTTGGTAGCTAAAAAAACGTAATATTGACCTTTTCAAGAAAACAAAGACAATTCAGGCGGACATTTTATCATTGCCTGAACTCTCGCGCACTCATGCCCAAAGGAACTAAAATGGAATTTTAGCAAGTAACGTTGTCAACCGTAAACCACCGTAGACCCGAAAATGGCTTATGCTTTTCAAACTTTGTAAATACCTTTCAATTGTTGAAAGTGCTTGTTCCTCTCTGTATACATTCTTTCAACTGTTCTCGACAGGTAAGGATGTTATTTGACCTAAAGGGAGATAAAGTGGCATTCGGATACTTCATTTTTGCCCCCTTGTTTTTCAGGTAGTTGAAGGGTCGGGTGTGAAGATGCAGAATGATTGGTAGTATATACTCCGATTATTCCAACGACTGAGAGTTCACACTGGTACTCGTAGATCATCCCCTGGAGCTCTGCCTCTACACTAGGCCTGAGAGGTCACAGTTCATTGCCTGAGAGGTCATTGCATTCTATCTAGTCAGAGTGGTTCTAAGAGGTTCAATTCATTGTCGTCATAGATCGAAGAAGGCTGGTTTTGGTTGGATTGGACCTCTGACACTTCCAATCTTCTGAAGAGAGACAGCGCTCTTTCATCGTTGCAATGAGCTGGTAAATTTGTAATCCTACAGGCCTGGAATTTCATCTTGGAGGAGGCACGGTCATTGCAAAGGGCATTTCCATTGGAAAATCTTAAAAAATCTATGGGGAAACTTTTGAAGGGGCACCAGGGCCAAGACTAGGGCATCAAATGCCATGGCCTCTGTAGCTTCCGTTTAATTCCAGGCCTCTTCCTATTTTGAATAGAAAAGTCTACCCTTCCAAAAGATATCCAGAAGTTTTGGGCAGGTTTTTTTATTACCATGATTGGTCAGTTGTCGGGGGGAAAAATGAAAAATGAAATTGGGTGCTGCCTTGACCCAAAGTGAACTTAATGGTACATATCTCTATCATGTCAATGGGAAAGACCTAAAGAAAAACAAAAAGTTTACAAAGTTGATATCAGAATTTAATTATTTAGCACACTTAGTTTTAGTCGAAAAATTTAAAGAATACACAAAGAGACTTTCAAATAGTAAGAAAAGAACTACCTTTTAGTATTTGCCATTTGATTTGATTAAATATATTCCCCCTTATCAAAAATTTGTTTGTTAATTTGTTTTCACAGGAACATTTTCAGTCGACTGACGTCGCCAAAAAAGGCACCTCCTGTCATTTCAAAAGAGGTAATTAAATTAAATAAAAATTCATACCAAAATTTTGCTTGATACATAAAAGTCAGCAAACAAATTTTTTGAGTACGATTACAAAACTATGTTTTAATTTTGATATCTTTGATTGTTTATATTAGGAGGAGAAGGAATTTGAACGAGAGGTACACAAAATTGAGGTGTAAGTATTTTAACCCACATTTCCCTTAAGATTCTTGTGACTGTCCACAATCATTGGCAGTCTCAACTTAATACATAATAATTGATGTTTAAAGATAATATGATCATGCATTATCTTGATTCAAAGAGAGTAAGCGTACCAGGGTAGCATGAGTGGCTTGTGCCTAAGGTGCTCGCCTCACACCAATGTGGCCCTGGTTCGATTCCCGGCTAAGGCCATATGTGAGTAGAGTTGTGCGTTGGTTCTCTCCTCTGCCACAAGGGTTTTTCCTTGAGGCCCTCTGGTTTTCCTCCCTCTGGAAAAAAACAAGCACTTCAATCTCTGGCTGTGCTCCGTGTTCATAGGTTCTCTGGCTTTGCTTTGTGTTCATGGGTTCCGGTTGGTGTGGCTGGCTGCCAAAGGCATCCTTGCATGCCTACTTCTCGAACATGTTGCCAAAGGCACCCTTGCACGTTGTAGCCGCATCCTTCGCAATTCAGCTTCTCAGCTGCTATGAAAGGATGATTAGCCTCTCAAATTATTATTATAAATTATTATTAGCAAGGCAGCATTCTCCCTTATCAGTGATCCGCTGGCCAAGTGCCAGTTATAACCTCCGAGGACCAGTCCAAATTCTGTCCAAGTGGTCCTGCTGGCTAGTTCATTGCTTCCAAACACTACATGTAAACCACTGACTAAACTGATTGTAGTCGTATGGTTTCAAACTCAGGTACCACACTCTAAAAATGTCCGGGGTCAGGTACTCAGAATTGACCTGGATCCGGGTCTTGTGGGGCGTGACCATTTCTTGGTCAGTATGAACCAGAATCTGTGTCAAAATGACCCAGAAATGGGTTAAAGGTAGTGTATACTATTGGTAATTGTCAAAGACCAGTATTCTCACTTGGTGTATCCCGACATATGTTTAAAATAACAAACCTGTGAAAATTTGGGCCCAATTGGTCATCGAAGTTGCAAGAAAATAATGAGAGAAAAAACACCCTTGTTGCACAAATTTGTGTGCTTTCAGATGCCTAAGAAAGGCTTCGGGCCTGAAGTCTTTCTCAGATTCAAATATTTTAGTGAGAAATTACCTCTTTCTCAAAAACTATGTTTCTTCAGAGGGAGTCGTTTCTCACAATGTTTTATACTACCAACAGGTCTCTGTTGCTTGTTACCAATGTATATTTTGAGTAATTACCAAACGTGTCCATTGCCTTTAAACTGACACCAAATCCGAGTTAAAATACCACTTTCCAGGCCAGCCTGGGTCAGGCCCCCGTGACCTGGAATCTGGGTCAATTGTGACCAGGCAGATTTAGAGTGCATACAAAATGACAATATTGAAAGATAACTGTAAAAGAAGTGGACCAGTGAAAAAGCTGGCAGACTATTGAAATGACAGCCTAACTGGTCCCACTGGCCAATCACACAAAAAGGTAAGGGTGCAGTAGTGTAAGTTTTTTTTAGACTAGCATTGCTAGAGCAATAATGGCATACATTTGTAATGCACAGTGTCTGTCATTAGAACGACAATCCTTAACCTTATCTGTAAGGAAACTTATCGTTCATACATTTTGATGCGTATTTGCTCATTGTTACTGACATTTCTTGACAGTCTTGATGAGGCCACGAAGAAGTTATACAAAGACATGAAGCACTGTATCGAAGCCATGGGGGCGCTGTCCAAGACGCAGTGTCGTATCGGCCAGAATCTGGCAGCAAGCCCCGTACTCAACACGGAGGATTCGCTGAAGAACTTGGAGCAAATCAACAAGTCCATTAGTCAGATTGAGACTCATACACAAGAACTGGTAGGTCCATCTCTCACTATCCAGGCTTCTCTAATTTGTCAAGTTTCTCTCTGATTTAAAGGGTCTGTATACGTTTGGTAATGACTCTGAAAATTAATGGCAATAAAAACTTACTTGGAAAGAAGTACAGCAGCTTTGGATAGTATAATGCATTTTGAGAAACTTTTCACTTCGAAGTACTGCGGTTATGGAAAAAGATATTACTTTTTATCCCCCAAAATTTGAATCTGAGAAGCGTTACTGACAGTAACATTTCTCAGATTGTGTATTCCAATTGCAGATTATTCTTCCTGCGTGGACATAACCGCTCCGGATTTTCGGCAATACTCAAAAACGCTACCTCCTTTTGAAATGAAATTTTCACTGGTTAGTTATATGGTATATATCTACAACTATATAGGATTGAAACAAACAGTGGGTTCCAATTACCAAAGGTATACAATCCCTTTAAGGATTTTTTTCAAAGACCTACCTTTTCATTCACAATTTACTGTGAGACTTTAAACTGACAAGAGGAAGACAAAAAAAAAGGAAATGGAGAGATGAAATCACAAAATATTTAAATCTGGAAATAAGGAGTAGAATGACAAGTGAGAAGAGGATGGAAATTGCTGGGGAGGGTTTCATCCAACAAATTAAGAGTACAGCCTGATGATGATGAACTGACAATAGAAGAAAATCCAAACTTGTGGCCGAGTGGTATAGTGCACCCAACTCAAGTTCTGATGTCTAACTATTGGGGTGTGGGTTCGAATCTCAGTCATGAAACTTATCTACAATTTCAGAGAAATTTTAGACTTTTATCTGAATTCAGACTTTTAGTCGTCCTGGTAATACAAAAAATGCTGTACTTTTCTCTGAATTATGATCTACTTCTTTGATCTACTTCTCTAGCTACTGAGACTACTGTTCCCAAAAGCTCCTTGGAATCTATAACTCTTATGGGTTATTAAAAGGTGGAAAAAATTTTTTTTTTTTTTTAAATGAGATATTGCCTTACTCACAAGGCCGGACAGCCACTTCAAGGTGAGGGCTGCACTTAACTGATTTGGGTTGTTGACCCAAATCAACTGTCACCAGGGGCATGATGCCACCTACTCCTAGGGCTGAAACAGGGTTACCCCTTCACAGTCCGTAAGGATGTAGGCATGGGTATCATCAACTAGGAGCCTGGCTGGTAGAGCAGAATGCACTACCTTCCCAACTTTTTACGAAGCAATTATGGTTAAGTGCTTTGCTCAAGGGCCGACTGTCATGACCGGGATTCGAACCCACACTCTGCTGCTGACAACACCAAAGCTTGGGTTCGGTGAACTAGACCGCTCGGCCACGACATTTCAATGTACCTCCTAAGATCTGGATCCGAGTTTCAGACTTTTTTTGTCAGCAGTGACTCTCACTCCTGTTTTCTATTCTACTATTCTATTCTTAGAATGCAAACTCAGTTCGTATGATGATCGAACCCATGAAGAAATTCAGCACGATATTTCCAAGTCTTTACATAGCTCTCAAGAAACGTGAGCAGTGTTTGCAGGTCAGTATTCAGAAGGAAGAATTCTTTCGGGAAAAAATGTTAAGTTATATGTAGAAGTCATCCGAGAATCATTCATTTATAACACTTTGTAATAATAGTGGCTTCTTATATAGCGCTCATATCTGTCACTCAGTGACGCTCAAGGCGCTTTGACAGTCAGTATTTTCCTGCTAGGTATGTGGAGCTACGTTTTTGAAGTATGAGACCTACTCCTCTACATAGCACCATGTAATGGTTTACAAGGTGCTGTGGTGCAATATGCAGCCAATCAAACCAGGAACACTGGGGCGAACCCCTTCACTTTTCGATAAGTGCACTGGGTTCTTTAATGTGCATTACACAACACACGGGACCAACGGCTTTACATCCCATCCGAAGGACGCAGCAATAATGGTTAAGTGTCTTGTTTAAGGACACAAGTGTCACGACCGGGACTCGAACCCCCACTCTGCTGATCAGAAATACCAGAGCTTGGGTTTGGTGCTCTTATCCGCTCGGCCACGACACACCACGGTTACAAGACACCATGTGATCTTCAAATGACCTTTGTAAATGTTCAGGTTGTGACCAAAATAAAGTTTGGGAAGTCAGCTTTGAACTTTTGTATGCCTTGTCTGCAGTCATTGTTTCTTTAAAAAAAACTATTTGCAATTTCCAAAACACAGCTTAAAATGCATGGCATTACACTTATTTAATATGGGGGGCACTGCCAGAGTTATCAGGCATGGCGTCAATTTTCGTCAAGAAATTTCAATCCGTTGCCAGTCCTGATTCTTCACAGAGACAGCGGAGGCATTTGCCTCCAATGCCTCCATGCCTCTGGTCATCGCCTTGGTGCCCCTTGAAATGTTACAGTACAAATTTAGAATTCCCTCATAGGGATGCCCTTATCAATGACAAAACTGCCTTGCTCTTAACAAGAACAAAGTGTCAGCCCTGCGTCACATCACCTGAGATACATTTCTTTACTCAGATAATTGTTTGTGTTTGTTTCCAGGAGTATAGTCGCTGTCAAGGAAAACTAGAAAAGTACCAGGACAGAGAAAGAACTGGACCAAATCTCACCAAGCTGGAAACCGTAAGAACATTCCCTTAATTAGATATTCATAAATAGCCTAGACAGTTAATTAGATATTCATAAATAGCCTAGACAGTTAATTAGATATTCGTAAGTAGCCTAGACAGTTAATCCATTCTGATTGGTCAGGAGGAGATCATGTGGCCGTGGGTAAACATGTAGTAGAGACATGGTAAAAAAATGTACATGTGTGTGTTGGCGCACATGCTTTTGCGGGCACTTATTTACAAGTAATGTAATCAATACATACCGGTACTCAATGTAAAATCTATTAGTATGTGCGTGTACGCATGACCATTGAGCGTCGCATGCAATTTTACCCTTCGCGAAGCGGAGCCTGAGGACTTGACAGGAATTTTTAAATTTTGTCGATCTTGGGGGTTGACTCTAAATTTTCACAAAGTTTCTTCCATTACGTCAACCATAACCTTGGTACCCTTTAAAAATATTACCTTAAATTATAAGGTTTTTATATAGGAATTTCCCATTGTAAAATGAAAACAGGTCTGCCCCTTCCACATTCAAACTTCTTGACCCTTGCCCTCCAAAATCCTTCTATATCCTCTTTGCCGAAATGAAGAATTCAGAAGACCTGAGTGCTGTAGGCCCAAATAACAATTGCTTATCACTGGGTCATTTCATGTCATTCTTTTCAATGATTAATTTCACAGGTAAAAACATCACAAATACATCATTAAAATATACATAATATACAAAAGGCAAGAGATAAGCCTATGCAAATATAAACAGCGGATTACACAATGCATTCCAAAGACAGGACAATGGCAAACCTGAAAGATTGCAGCAAATAAACTAAATTACTGTCCAGTTGTTTTCCAAATGCCATTATAGAGAAACACAATCCAAAAGCCACATCACAAGAGGATTAAAAAAAAACCAAAAGAGGATGAAATGAGATAATTATTAAAACAAGAAGATATATATTTTTTTTTACCGCTTAAAGCAAAAGAGTAGACAAAAATTGTCACAGAAGACATAGCCAATAAAAGGATCCATCCTGATCTTATCCAAGTCCAAACCATTTGGTGTCGAGTGACATAGGAGAGGAGGATATTGGAAGATTGAGGTCACCTGTTGGCAAAAAAGGCCTAGGGAGGAAAGTGCTATCCTCAATAGTTAAAGAACATGTTTTGTTTGTCTCAGTGTAAGAAGAATCTAGAGGCAGCTAAGGAGGAGTATGACAGGCAGCATAAGGAGCTGATGGAAGCCATGCCTCGTTTCTTTGAAGGACGCGTAGAATACTTCCAGCCGTGCTTCGAGGCACTCATCAAATCTCAGGTATTACTCGTTCAGACTCGCTCTAAACACTACTTCCCTTCAGGGAACTCAGTTTCATTTTTATTGCTAGTATTTTTTTCTGCTAAATAAAGAAAATAATTTTGGGTTGAACAAAGAAAAATTTACTAGAGCGGAACTTGAACTTGCGACCTCTGAATTATTGTCCTGGCGCACTACCAACTGAGTTATCTAGCCCTATGTTGGCGGTCTCCCTATTTCTCTGTTCAACCCAAAATTGTTTTAAAATTTACCCAGTCGGTTTCCCTTGTGGTTTATTAATTGATAAATAAAGAAAATATAAGAGATCTGCAGGTAGTATTTTCATTATGCTTAGACAAATTCATTAGGAAATATAATTTGCATCGTAGAAATGAGGGGGATCTTTCATTAATTAGTCAGTGAGTGACGTCACCAAAGCCCAATTTCATAGAGCTGCTTAAGCAGATCATATTGCTAAACAATTTCCTGCTAAGTAAAATTAGGCAGGATTCCAGTTACAGATGGTACATGTAAAATGGTATTATGGCTGGGGACCTTATTCTAGTAAGCATATTTTTGTTGTGCCTCAACTACTTTTTGTACTTAAGCAGCTGGGCCCAATTTCAAAAAGCTGCTGGAGCACAAAAGCACAAAAAAACAATTGTGCTTATCAGTAAAAGGTTACCAGACTAAGTACCAGGTCATATGTACAATTTGTGACTGGTTTCCTGCCTACTTTTGCTTAACAGAAACTTTTGCTTAACAGAAACTTTTGCTTAACAGAAACTTGTGCACTAATGTCTGCTCTAAGAATCTGTATGAAATTTGGGCAGGGTTTAATTTCATTAATTGGTAAGCACATTGATTTACTTCATATTTCAAGCAAATTAGTTTGCACATTTCTCATACAAAGCAAGAAGGTTTAGCATGCGCATTCGTGTTCACCTTCGGTTTGTACTGTTGCCTCACCCATTGTAATTTGATTTCAATACCTATCAGAAAGTTAATGGACCTTTGTCTGATGTCAAGGGTTTTGGTTATGAAACAAAAATCTTGTTGCAGTAGTTATTATTATTATTATTATTTATTCGGCATACTTCACTAGACAATAAAACAAAACAGTGTAAGACAATGATCAAAAGGACAAAGGAATATACAATTGAGCCAGCAACACATGGCAGGAAAAGAAAAAAAGTTAACCTAATAACTGTGGCCCGAGGGCCTTCGTTTCCAATGCTACTAGCTATACATTAAAGGCACTGTACGCGTTTGGTAATTACTCAAACTATATATTAGCATAAAAACTGACTTGGTAACGAGCAACAGAGAGCTGTTGATAGTATAAAACATTGTGAGAAACGACTCCCTCTGAAGTAACGTAGTTTTTGAGAAAGAGGTAATTTCTCACTAAAATAATAAAAAACTTCTTGCAAGAAGCCTTTTATTCCTATCTGAAAGCACACAAATTTGTACAACAAGGGTGTTTTTTCTTTCATCATTTTCTTGCAACTTCGATGACCAATTGAGCGCAAATGTTCACAGGCTTGTTATTTTATGCATATGTTGGGATACACCAAGTGAGAACACTGGTCTTTGACAATTACCAAACTTGTTCAGTGCCTTTAAACAGAGAATGTTGTTGGAATGTTATTTTATGTACAACAGAAAAAGGGGGATTTTTTAAATTTTATTGCATAGGGGTTAAAAAGGATAACAACAGAAACATCAGACGGGGTCATACTTCACTATGGACACCAAAAAATTGCTTAATGCTTACATGATAAAAGAAAACAGGTGAAATTTCCTAATACATGCAGAGATCAAACTAAAAAGGTGCCAAATTGGCTGGTCGTGAACCAGGTCTGGTATAGCCTTGATCAAGGCTGTGTAGACAAGTACTCTAGCTAAAACCATAGAGCAAGGATACTAAAACCTCAGCTGCCCCAATGCGATACAACCCCAGCCCCCCGACTGACTAAAAAAAAATAGCACACCGCACTATGCACACACACAGCGCCTGTACACGAACATTACAATGTACGCATTACACACACACACAAACTGCTATTCCACACACCGCTATCGCCCACAATCCTAGCCCGTGAGCCGTCAGGCTCACAGCCTTGACGATCTTGTACACTTCCGGGTCTTGCGGTTATGGTAATGAGTGCGCTCTACTTGTAATAAAAGGTATGTAATGGCCGCCCGACGACGACGACGACGCGATTCCCATAGGGGGCGGTCTGTTATAAAGGTCAAAATAAAGGTCAAATTTTGTGCAGCTGATTGGACGGCTGTAAACTAATGATTCATATCCATTTCCTCTAAACCAACCATAATGGTGTGTGATTGGCTATTAGGAATGATGTATTATTCATGAAATAAATCTTTGCATATCCACTCACCCCCCATTTTCCACGGATTTGCGAAGAAAAACAATGAAACACATAAGACCCGGAAGTGTACAAGATCGTCAAGGCTGTGAGCCTGACGCGGCTCACGGGCTAGGATGTGGGCGATAGCGGTGTGTGGAACAGCGGTGTGCGTGTGTGTGTCAGTCGGGGGACTGGGGTTGTATCGCACTCGGGCAGCTGAGGTTTTAGTATCCTTGCTCTATGGTTTTAGCTAGAGTACTTGCCTACACAGCCTTGATCAAGGCTAGGTCTGGTAGTACCAAAGACTCGTACAATGATAAAAAAAAGCATTCTGTGACAAGACCCGTGCAGCACAAAACAAAACCCAACGTCGGGCTACTCGGATAAAAAAATATTATATAAAGAAATAAAGTAGTAACAAGATCAGTGGCGTATTGGCAATTAAAGTGGGGCCCGGGTGAAGTGTTGATCCCACACTAATCCGGTGCGTCCACAAGAATGCCCCCTGGCATTAAAAGTCCCCATCCTTACTTTGTCATTCCGACCGCAGATGATGTCTAGTGTTGAATTGAAACTTTTGCGGCTGTTACGCCCCAAGGAAAGACAAATAGTGCATTGAACAGGTCGGGTACATACAAAACCTTACAGTGAATCATCTCTTTGTAGCAGTTTCTTAAAGTACAGTGGCCGATTGTACTTTCTGAGACATCAACTCGGAATACACGTCTTGAGAAAATCGTCAGAATTTGGCGCGATCTCGACTTTCATCTTACGTAGTACGCCGTGTGAATCATCTGTAATCGTTTTTTAGAAAAGTGCAGCGTCTTTGGACTTATGTTTCATCTTGGAACCCATTTGTCTTAAAGAGCTCTCCATTAAGAGTTTCAAGAAACCAAGAGGAGGGTTATTTGTAAAGGGGTCACATATGGAAAATGAGTTTACACTTTTAGAACTTGATGAGTTGCCCTCAGGGTAAATGAGTCAACATTTTTTTCTTCTTTTGTGTTTGTGCTTCTTCTAGTTTGATTCATTCTTGAAGTTCCTTGTATCTTTTGAAAAATTGAAGGAAATCCTGTTATTTATTCCTTTTGTTAAGTGCTGTCCCGCTTTTACTGGTCAACTTCATTGTTCGAGAGAACCATAAAGTACACTCACAGATACAACGTTTTCTTGAAGTAGAACTTCAGGGAGAGTTGTGAATGAAATTATCAAAGGGAAAACAAACATGTAAAATACTAACTCTACTCGCCTCATGGAACCAAACTCTATCAAGCTACTCAAGTCTGCATCAAGTCAAACCTTTTCTCATTTTGCTCCCCAAACCTGGAATGCACTCACTATCTCCATCAGAGAATCTGACTCTTTGTGCCAATTCAAAAAGTGAATCAAAAATTATTTATACCCAATCTAATGCGCTGCGTTCTTGATGTAGTGGCACTTTATAAATGCCTTGTATGTATGTATGTATGTATGTATGTATGTATGTATGTATGTATGTATGTATGTATGTATGTATGTATGTATGTATGTATGTATGTATGTATGTATGTATGTATGTATGTATGTATGTATGTATGTACGTACTAAACTATGCTCAATGTGTGGCAGCTCTAGGGGGGTTTCCCCCACCCCCAATGGGTTTCCCCCACCCCCAAATGTCCCCATACTTTAATACACTCTTTTCCTCTTGTACAGAAGTACCCCCCTCCCCCCTAAAATCCTCCAAAGAATTCCTGAGATTCCCAGAACACAATGAATATACAAAAGGGAGTGGGGGAGGGGTACACCATGCAACATATCAAGCACCAAAGGTGAAATGCTGTTCGACGGTAATAATGAACAATATACAAATTTGGGTTGGCCTTGGCAAGTTGTTAGTGATAAATTGATCATATGGACACATTAATTGTTTATTCGTTTTTTGCAAATGGCGACCCAAAAAACCCCAGGTCACAATAGCGCCCTCAAGAGTCCTCTTTCCCGTTCTGAAAACTGTGTGGCCGTGCAATCTTTATTTTTCGTTTTACAACTATTTTTCTGAAGGGATTTAAACCGGTCGCTAGAGACCGGTCTGCGCGTGAAAGAGTTAACTCAAAGTCTTCTTCCATTTACAGGTTACATATTACACGGAGTGCTTCAAGATTTACGTAGAGCTTGCCGTTCAACTCGAAGACAAAGACACACTTCAGAGTGATGAAGACTTTGAAATGGATCTTCACCGAAGACTCTGTGAGATTAGGGCGTTGTCTATCGTTGTGGATGACTAGTTGTATAATCTTTCTAAAGTCTTAGTCCAATCACAGAGCTGCTAACCATGAAACTCGACTAAACATTGTTGACCAATCATTTGAAACCGTTCAATTGCACTGGTTGTGAATGGTGGACCAACTGTATGCACAGAACTTGGGCCAATCACAGCTGTTAATCATGAAACTCGACTAAACACTACTACTCTTTGATGAACCCTCCTACTCTTGGTAACATTTTCCAGGGTGTTGACCAATCATTTGAAACCGTTCAGTTGCACTGGTTGTGAATGGTGGACCAACTGTATGCACAGAACTTGGGCCAATCACAGAGCTGTTAATCATGAAACTCGACTAAACACTACTACTCTTTGATGAACCCTCCTACTCTTGGTAACATTTTCCAGGGTGTTGACCAACCATTTGAAACCGTTCATTTGCACTGGTTGTGAATGGTGGACCAACTGTATCCACAGAACTGTGTGTGTAGTGTGTTGACGTGTTTGCAGGCTGTCGTAGTTTAGCTATCATTCATAAATGCCCCAGACATTTCAGGCAGTCCTATTGGTTGAGAGGTGGTCACATGACCATGTTTACCTGGGCCCAATTTCATAGAGCTGCTTAAGCAGAAAATATTGCTTAACGATTTTCTGCTCAGCAGAAATGAGCAGGATACCAGTCACAAATTGTACACGCGACATAGTAGTTTGGCTGGTAACCTTAGTCTGGAAAGCATGATTTTGTTATGCTTAGCTACTTTTTTTGCTCAAGCAGCTCTATGAAATAGGGCCCTGGAGTTAATAAACAACTGATAAAGACATAGCTGGAGGTGCTTCAGCGCTCAAAGCCATACGCGTGTTGGTGCACAAGGGCATTAATATGTGTCAGAGAATCGATACATACAGGTACACAAGGTAAATTCTGTTAGTACAAGCGTGTACGAAGAACCGTTGAGAGTCGTTTGCAGTTTGACCCTTCGCAATACGAAGCCTGATGACGGTAATTTACAAAACAGAAAAGTTTTACAGATTGTCCTACATTATTACACTTTTGAACGACAAGGATATTTATGAATGGGAATAAAAGAGTAGTTACTCAGTCTTAAAGGGCCATTTAAGACCTTGGAGGGTCGTGGCCGTGCGATAAAGCTTGGCCACAACCTGCTGGTCTTAATCGTCTCCACTCTTTTATTCCCTCGTTCAAAACTACAGTTAATGATATGGAATGGTCAGATAGTACAAAGTTTGTTTATGACTGGTGTCCTGTGTGTATTTGCCAAGAAAATTAATTTATTTGTTTATTTTCTGCTTACTTGTAGTAGCCCTATGTGGTGATTTTACTTTCATTTTGTGGGAAAATGTCAAATTTAACCTGATACTTTAACCTAAGTAATTACTTGCTGGGATTTCACAGTAATAATATGGGCATTCACAGGCTTTTCACAAAAATTTCTCAGGCACTTCACGGACATTTAACTGCATTATATAGATATTTCACTGGTATTTCACAGGCACTTCACAGACATTTCAATTGGTGGCCATATGTACTTATTCACAGACATTTCACTGGCATTTCACAGGCATTCACTTGAATTTCAAAGATATTTCACTGGCACTTTACAGACATTTCACTGGCACTTCACTGAAATTTCACTGGCATTTTCACAGATGTCACTGACATTTCAAAAACATTTCACTGGCACTTCACGGACATTTTACTGCATTATATAGATATTTCACTGGCATTTCACAGAAATTTCACTGGCATTTCACAGTCATTTCACTAGCACTTCACAGACATTTCAATGGCATTTCACAGACATTTCACAGACATGTCACTGGTATTTCAGAGACATTTCAAAAGCTTTTCATAAAGCACTTCTTGGCACTCTTCAACCAAGAAGATCTAATATTTTGTTACATTTTTATTGAATCTTGTGGCATTTGGGATAGTACTATTTAAAGGGTCTGTAGACGTTTGGTAATTACTTTGAAAATTAATGGCAACAAAAACTTACTTGGTTAGAAGTACAGCAGCTTTGGATAGTATAGTGAATTTAGAGAAACTTTTCACTTTGAAGTACTGTGGTTATGAAAAAATATATATCACCTTTTATCCCCCAAAATTTGAAGTTACGGCCGTAACGCTTCTCAGATAGTGTATTCCAATGCAGATTATTCTTCCTGCGTGGACATAACCCCTCCAGATTTTTTGGCAATATCTCAAAAAGGCTAACACCTTTTGAAATGAAATTTCCACAGGTTAGTTTTATGGTATATATTTACAACTAGGATTGAAACAAACAGTGGGTTCCAGTTACCAAACATGTACAGACCCTTTAACCATTTGGTGCTCAAATTCATGCTGTACTTCTATCATGTGGAAGGGTTTGGCTGGGAGTTGCTAATGACCTCCCTCTGCGCCAAAAGTAAGCTAAACATATTCTCTTTACGATAAATTATTTATAGATCAGAAGAGACTCCCGTTATTTATCCATATCGTGTTATGAACTCTGTGTTTACACTTCACGCTCTTACAAGGATCAACTTACACTGGTGAGTGATTGGGGTAAAGCATAATCAGAGCACCAGCGGAAGAGGGAAGGGGTTATACTGCCTGAGGGATAGCGTTTAAAGGGAACACGATGCACAGTCTGTTTGACAAGTCGCAATGACTTAATAATGACGTCAAGTGTGTTGAGTGCATTCTAAAGGAAATTGAACCATTCATCATGCATGACGATTGTGGACTTAGACTTTCATCCTCCCTGGGGGGGAGTATGATAATTTGCATTCATATTGGAACAACTTGTTATATAGAGGAAAAGCTTTGTGGAGGATTTAACAGAGTTGATTTATTGTGGTAGCTGGCTTAAATCCGCCTCACAGGGACTTCTTAGCGTACTGTCATACTTCGTTCTTGGCAGGGCAAGGCACTGCGGTATTGAATTATTAAAGTGGAACGTTTATGAGGGAAAGTTAAATTTCTACTGGAACAATTCAAGGGGCATCAAGGCAATGACAAGCGAGGTATTAGGCTTTCCCATGAAATATACTAATTACATTCACACATGCATACAGAACTAACGTTGGCAAACGCCATCAAGATTTGCAATAGGCAGATGCACAAACGCGTATGCAAAACGCCACCATCAGCCCCACACAAAAAGGCGCAATGTTCCCTCATTTTGCCAACCAGTAGTGTACATGTAAGTGTGCACACGTGATGTGCAATGTACATAACTCATGGGAAAGGCTAACTGTTTTGATGGCCTCCGTGTAGTGTCAGGCCTGCAAGTCTTTATAGCATCTCAACTAAAACATTAGTAATAATATTAATAACTGCTTGTGTGTGTCCCACTTTGATGTTACCCTTTGAGACAAAAATTCCTGAAGCAATACATATGTATAGTTGCATTTTATATTTAAATAAATGTAATAAATGTAATAATTTGTATCGGGGATAAAAAATGTTATTTGGTTTTCCCCTTACACCAATGTGGTACCTGCTGCTAAAATAAAGGATTCGAACTGCCTCTAGCCACCGGGCAATCTTGGTGGTCTAGTGGTAAGACATCTGCTCTAGAATGGCAAAGGTCTTGGGTTTGAATCCCACCTGAATAATATGCTTATGGTTTTTTTTTCACAGGACTCGGGGAAAGTGCTGAGTATACAGTGCTTTACACACATTGGTGTATGGGTAAAACCAAATAATATAAATAAATGTACTTAAAAAAACGCAAGCCTCAAAAGAAGGGTTGTAAATGTTCATTTTATGAATAGGTTGATGAGGTGATCAGCTACAGCTGAACAGAGGGCTGTTTGGAAGGAGCTGATTATGTAGAAAGTGGTGTAACTTGGGGAGGAGGGGGGACAAGGGGAGGCATGTGCCCCTGGCACTGCCTGGGGAGTGTCAAGTCGACCAAGGTTTTTTATATTCGTTTATATATCTCAAAATAATGCTAAAATTTCCAAAGACAAAGTGAGTGTTGGGGCTTCATCCTCTTATCTCTACCCCCCCCCTCCCCCCCCCCCCCCCGGCGCTACTTACCCTAGCTACGCCACTTTTTTTCTATATAAAGTTGACTTATCACCATCTCATTTGATATCTTGTTGGGAATGCGTTTTTAGTTAACACTTATCCCACTGTTACACACATAAAGCAATTTAGCATAGACAAATCATGCTTAGCAAAAACAGGTTACCAGCCAAAATGCCATGTCATGAACTTTACTTGTGACTGGTTCCCTGGTTATATCTATTTAGCTGAAAAGACAAAGACCAAGGGTGTGGTCAAGTAATTTCTCTTGGCACGAATAGTGCAAGGGAGTTTGAGCTCTTTAAGAAACGGTAATAGTTCAGCGAACTTGGTCAGTAGGCTCTATGGCAGGATCATTGCACTTTCTCTCTGATCTGATTCCGTTTGCAGTGATCGTTATAAGCATTGTAAAGCCCTCATTATTTGAAGATGGCAGTGGTTGTGCACTTACCTCGGTCCCCCACACCAGCTTCTTGACAATCCATCTTAGGGATGCAGTGCTCTTGATATTAAGATGTAGCACTAGCAGCCACCTCTGCACTAGTGTAATGTATACTGTCTGCCTCTTGACCATAAAATGTAGCTAGGAGGGGTTCCTCCCCCATCCAAGTGCTATTTCAATTCTTGCCTCAATAACAATGCACCCTTAAGGGTTGTCCATCTCACCAGCTGTCTATGATGGTCCTTCATGCATATTTCATGATCATAGTGCAAAATGTCTTCTCAATTTCACTTCAAACTTCCACAAAGATTTTGCTTGTCTAATTCCGTTTACTTCATTTTTTCTTTGACAAAAGGATGTACTGGTATCCGAGACAAGATGCTTGGGTACTTGTACTGCAAATTGTGTTAAAAGAAGGGTATACTTTTTGTAATTGTCAAAGACCAGTGTTCTCACATGGTGTATCCCAACATATGCATAAAGTAACAAACCTGTGAACATTTGGGCTCAATTGGTCATCGAAGTTGCAAGAAAATGCTTTCAGATGCCTGAGAAAGGCTTCATGCCTGGAGCCTTTCTCAGATTCAAGTTTTGGCTGAAAAATTGCCTCTTTCTCTAAAACTACATTACTTCAAAGGGTGTCGTTTCTAACAATGTTTTATAGTATCAACAGCTCTCCAGTGCTCTTTACCAAGTAAGTTTTTTTATGGTCATTAACTTGTGGAGTAATTACCAAAAGTACACCCTGCCTTTATCCCTAAAAATGGTAATTAATCATGTGCGGATAACCTTACAAGGTCAACATTTTTAGAAACTTTTCAAAATGATTGACTGAAGTTGAGAGTACCCAGAAATTATTTTAAAGAGATTGTGCTCTACCCACCATGGGAACTTAAAGGCATCGTACATGTTTGGTAATTACTCAAAATATCTATTAGCATAAAAACTTACTTGGTAACGAGCAACGGAAAGCTGTTGATAGTATAAAACATTGTGACAAACGATTCCCTCTGAAGTAACGTAGTTTTTGAGAAAGAGGTAATTTTTCACTAAAATAATAAAAGACTTCTAGCTAGAAGTCTTTTATTCCTAACTGAAAGCACACAAATTTGTACAACAAGGGTGTTTTTTCTTTCGTCATTTTCTTGCAACTTCGATGACCAATTAAGCCCCAAATTTTCACAGGCTTGTTATTTTATGCATATGTTGGGATACACCAAGTGAGAACACTGGTCTTTGACAATTACCAAACGTGTACGATGCCTTTAATGGGTGTTTCAACTTCCACAAAGGGTGTTTCAAGTTTTTTTATTTTTTTGTTTTGTAAAATTTATATAAATGGGAATCTCTTCCAAGGATTATTTGCTCCAGCTTGCTGATTTGAATATTTGTTTAACTAACAAAAAGTAACTTAAAGGTGACAAGTATTAAGAACATATTTACTGTTGTGTATGTGTTGTGTATTTAATGATGTATTTAATGTGTTTAGTTCTCGAACAATAATGATGTGTGTGCATTTAAAAATAGTTTTGTAGATATTGACAAATAGGGAGACCGCCAACATAGAGCTAGATAGCTCAGTTGGTAGAGCGCCGGCACATTAAACCGGAGGTCGTTGGTTCAAATCCCGCTCTAGTAAATACTGTGCATTTATATTAAAGTACTGTTATTTGATAGTACATTTAGCATGCACGTATCAATGGTTGGTCCCTCTTTCCCCCGCCAACCCACCCAGGGTTTTCTCTCAAGGAATGGGTTCACCAGGTAGAAGACAAAAGGTCAAGATTTTGCCAATTTTGCTTGTGTACCATGTATTACTTATTACTTTGTATTACTTATACAATGGGGATGAGGTCATTGGAAGCAAGTTGTGTTTTAAACGAAGATATCTTCAGAATAGGATGTTGTGAGGATTAACTAAGTTTTTAAACCCACTTTATAGACAGACCTGAGTGTGAGGCTACTTTCTTCCTAATCTTAGAATTTGGGAAGTGTCACTTAAATTTATGCGCCATTTGTCTTGGTGCAAGACATCCTCAGCGCATTTTGTGTCCTGATTGGCTTCTGTACACTGTTTTAGGGATTCAGCTCTGTCATGATTCACCGATAGAGGGGGCTCTGTACACATGCAGCTCTCTTCTCAAGACCCGTAAAGTGCCCGCTACCGGTGAATTGCTGTACAGTGTGCTGTATATACAGTGTACCAATTGGGCATCAAAATTTGTTAAGGAGGTCTTGCACCAAGACCAATGCCAATATAAGACGGGATAAGCCCTTCAAATGAAGCAATCCCCAGGTCATAGAGATAATAAGGTGGGTGGTGGGGGTGGGGGCTGTGTGTGGCAGATGATAGGTGCATTTTAACTTACTGTGCAATATGTAAATATTTGTGTCAATGTAAATTGTCAACTTTATATCAAGATAAAATCCCCACCTGAAAATGTCTGGTTTTCAAATGTTAATTTTGCTCAGCAGTTCATCAGGTGAACCAACGGGCTTCATTATTGTTTGCTTTATAGAGCTGCTCAAGCAGATACTTGCAACTCTGCTAAGCAAGACTTACTAGGGAGCCATCAATAAGCCGCATCCAAATCAAGGGACTTCAGCTATGGCTATGGCTGTGTCTTGAGAGAGTTGCGACAACTTACGATTAGAAGCCATTTTCGGTCAAAAAAACCGCATGTGCGCACACAGGGTGCCAGACTAAGACTGTACATTGGGTTGTGCTGCATTTGGACCCAAAATGGCATCCAGCAACCACGTTACCAAAGCAAACTGGTCCCTCCATGTTGCATCTCTCTCACTACACAGCTCTTGCTATGGCTATTGGCTGTAATGACAGTGTTGAAGAATGGGACTTTTCTGCATTTCAGCCATTACCAAAGCCATATGGCTATGACAAAGTTCATAGCCACTGCTGAAGTCTTAATTCAGACAGCCATTTTTATCAGATGCCATTTTTTCTGGAAACCTATTTTCTTCTCCAGTATTTTTTAGTGCTCAACAAGTTTGTGTACTTAGCAGTTCGCCCATGGTCATGTGATGAACTGCAGATGCAAAAAAAGATTTCTCTAGTCAAGACTAAGCTGTGACACGCTACAATAACCATTTTCGTCGTTGTATAATGCGCACATTTGTTCCAGGGGCAGATTGTCTGGAATGTGGGTGGATGTTCAAGCACCGAATTACAGACGTCAATGAGTGTTCAAAATAAACAAATATGCCCCTTTGAACAAGATGGCGCATATTACTGTGAAAGTGCTTATTCTTTTGTACTTAAATTGGATCAAAAAAAATGTCAAACTTTGTGTTTTAAGTATATATATTCTGTAATAGTGTTGTAAGAAACTATGAAACTAACAAATAAATCAAACTGTTCTACCAACGTACTTCAAGTAATGGTTTATTTTGTACAAAAATAGTAGCATATATATCATGTTTGAAAAAATTTAAAGCAACAATAAGTAGCTGTGATGTTTTATGTTATGCAATTTGGCTCTTTATAGTTAATGTTGTCCTCCATTGTAACCAACTAACAAAAATTAAGTGTGAAACAGAAAAAGATGATTAAAAAAAGGTTCATAATTGCACAAATTAAAAAGTTATTTGGAACAAAACAATTAATAACTGTTAACAAAAAATTAAAAGTCCTTCATACCCAATTTCTTGATTTTTATAGCTCCACAATCTACCAAAGTGCAACTGTTGGGTGTCTACTTTGGTGGTGATACAGACCCTGTGATCAGTTTGGTTTCAGGATAGTTATGTTTAAAGAGGGTTTCAGGATAGTTATGTTTAAAGAGGGTTTCCAAGGTCAAATTAAGTTTTGTGATGCACTCATTTTCCAATAGATAGAATCCTCAAGAAGGTAGGGGAAAAATGTCTTTATAGAAACATGTACAGACCATATTATTTGAAATGTAATGTCATTGAACATTTTTTTATTTTGACAAAAATTGCCATTGAAGGGGAACAAACACGTGGCATTTTACATCATTCTAACGTGAGGTTAGAGACTTGTAATTTTTGTTTGTCCATTTCAGGATCACAAAACTCGATTGGATATTGGAGTCCCTCTTTAACCAACAAACCTACTGTGGGTCTTTGTAAAAATGCACAATCTTTTTTAAAACCACAGATTTGTTGAGGTTGTGGATTCATCAGACACACATTGTGAAAGCTTGCTGCTTCAAGATGGCTTACTAAGCCATAGCCAAAGCCCGAAGCCACAGAGTTGAAGACGCAGTTTCAAAAAGGCCCTGTGAGAATGAAATAAAGAGTATCCAAATAGATTGGTGCCCTCATGTTGTGACCAAACAGCATTGTGACCTGAACCACAGAGGTAGGTTACTTGACAAAGCTTGGGTTCATACCATAATTTTTTTTACGCCGAGTACCAGTATCGATGCAAGTCCTTGTTTAGGAAGTTTATGCGGGCAGCCATTTTGACTTTCATGTGTGCGGCAATTTTGACTGTATGCAAATTGGTTGATCGCGGACAATTTGCCGTCATGTTGCATGGAATTGATACTTTTTGTCAATTGCTGACATAGAGGGCAGACATACACAGCAGATACAGAGAAAGATCAAGCACAGTCCTGTTTGTATTTCAATGGTTTAACTAAAATTACCTTGTACTTATAGGAGATGTCTGCTGTAATTTAACCCAACATGCTCCCTTAAGAGTAAATGTCCTCCCGTAAAGAGTAAAGTTTAAGTCATAGTCATAAAAAAACAATAAACCTGAACTATAATTAGGAACTAAATCATAGTAACTATTATAAATAATTTTTTGTACAATGGTTAAATAAAATGCTATCCAACTGAATTAACGGTTTTTTACATTGATTCTTTTATACACAGCTTTTTTTTTCCTTAATAAAAACTAAATTCCCTAAAAGCAACTTGTAAAAAAACTGCGGTTAAAACCATGTATAATTTGATGACATGGCTGTGGATACATTACTACCAGAGCCGTAGTCAAAGTCCCTCAATATCCCCAAATCTGATATTTACTTAAAACGATTTCCGTAGAAATAAATAAAACGCTTAAAATTACATTTCTGCAACGCCACCAACAGGGGATTTGGGTCAAAGGATTTTTTTTCTCAAACTTAAATAAATACTTGTGCAAACTAAGAAGGTTACCAATCAAACCAAATTTGGGCAATTTTCATCCCCAACCCACAAAACCTCCAAAGCAAAACAAGACCCATGTAGGGTGAACTTTTTATTTTAATTTGTTTACTTGGTATTAAATTTGTTTTTACTAAACTTTTTTTTAATCGGAAACATCAGAATTAAAATTCACACAAAGTCAACCACATTACTGCCTTATTTTATTAAGGCCATGTAACACCAAAATTTTTTACAGGCAACTTGGACGCAACCAACTGCACTGTGTGCACGAGGAACACTTCGGCAGTACAAGAGACATTCTTCTAGCTGTAACTCACTTTCCCCAAGAAAATAATGAGAAAACTGAAATGTGAATGAATTTCCTTCTTGGAGATTGCCAGGAATTGGTTGCCTTTAAATCGCCTTGTGTGACATGGCCCTTCAGTATAGATTTTAAAAATTAGTAAACTCCTAGAAAAAAACAATTCTTCGCAAGAAGTGTTTTATGTCCGAATCCAACCCCAGTGTATTAGGATCTCCACATAAAGAATCCACATTACTTTTCATAGAAGACAAAGAGGCTCCCCTCTTGTTTCTGGTTTATAGCATAATCCCCATTAAAGGGTCTGTATACCTTTGGTAATGACTCTAAAAATAAATGGCAATAAAAACTTACTTGGTTAGAAGTACAGCAGATTTGGATAGTATAATGCATTTTGAGAAACATTCACTAAGAAGTACTGCAGTTATGGAAAAAGATATCACTTTTAATCCCCCAAAATTTGAATCTGAGAAGCGTTACTGGCAGTAACGTTTCTCAGATTGTGTATTCCAATTGCAGATTACTCTTCCTGCGTGGACATTACCGCTCCAGATTTTCGGCAATATCTCAAAAACGCTACCACCTTTTGAAGTGAAATTTTCACAGGTTAGTTTTATGGTATATATCTACAACTATATAGGATTGAAACAAAGAGTGGGTTCCAATTACCAAACGTATACAATCCCTTTAACGGGTTTCCTTGGGCTACATCTTGCTTCTTAGGAATTCTTGGTTTCATGACCAGATATGAGAGGGTCTCCAAGGTCAAATTAAGTTTTGTGATGCAATCATTTTCCAATAGATAGAGTCCGTATAAAAGTGGGGAACAAATTAACAGTCTCTTACCTCTCATTAAAATTGTGTAAATGTCATTTTATTTGCTACTCTTTCAGAGTGAAATTTGAAACATTGGACATCAACAACAAATGGGTCTGTAAATCCCATAGAGGAAATTTTGCGTCATTAAGAGGTCAAATTCAATGCCTTTTTGATTAAATTTCCTCAAAATTAAAGAATGAACAAAATAAATTCCTGTACAAAAATGTACAGACCCATATATTTGAAATGTGACGCCATTTAATGTTTTTGGATGTTGACAAATTTCGCACAGGAAGGGTATCAAAAACAATGGCATTTTAAATCATTTGAACATGAGGTTAGAGACTCACAATTTTTTCCCCACAAAAGGACTCTATCTATTGGAAAATGAGTGCTTCACAAAGCTGAATTCGACCTTGGAGCCCCTCTTTTAAAAATGCAAATGTATGATAGGCATAATAGGGGTGTGTCCCAATAAGCAGCTGTTATTTGTTATGTGAACATGCGATCAAGCATAGGATGCCCTTAGCAACACCCTTAGCAACAGTCGTAGCTGCAGCCACAGCCAGCAATTCGGACATGGCCTATGGCCGTATCCGAATTGGCGGAATTAGCTACGGCTACGACTGTTGCTAAGGACGTCCTGTACTTAAACACATGATGAAGCGGCGATCAAGCTGTAGCCGTAAACGCCAATTCGGATGAGGCCTAACTTAGTCTTCAATGTTCTGACCTATTATTCTGTGTTTGATCTATCTAAATTTCAGATTGGTTTACAAAACCGTCGTAGCTTTGCAGAGAAGCACATCTTCAGTAAAATATCTCAAAATGAATCCTTCAAAAAGAGAATCCAGGTTTGTACAAAAAAATTGAGTTTTCAATCATGATGCAGCCATCTTGTTTTCTGCTACTCAAATTAATGGGCATTTTCAAAGCAATGACTTCGCCTCCGGCTCAGGCTCATTCAGCAGTTTCGAAATTGTGTGATTTGGCATAGACCTCCCAAAAAGGTGGATGAAGCCACTGGCTGAGCCGAAACCGGAGTTTCGCAAAGGCCTAATGTGCCACACTGATGCATGAAGAAAAAATGGACCCTTTTGTAGAATGGCAATCACTTTTCATTTTCTCTCTTGTATACAAGGGACTTGAAAAGATGGCGACAACATGACTAAGGCATATCACTACCTGTCATCCAAGTAAGAGTATAAAAAAACAATTTGCACAAACAGATATTTTGAGCATTTAGCGATGTGCACAAACTCCTGATCACACTCCACTATGTCCGTCCGCTGGCTGCATGGAATTTGACAAATGCAATCGCTGCGAGTTCCTTGGAGAATTCTTCCAGAACAATCACACCTTCTAGAAGATCTATGTATGGCAAGCTAAAGGAACAGAAAAAGGGGAGTATAGTTTAAAATACATGAAGTAAGTGGAGAAAAACCAAATCTCTTGATGAAATTTTATTTTTTATTTGGATCTTTATAGTTGCAACAGAAATGGTTATTCACATGCAAGATCAGCTGCCACTTAAATTTTAAAATAATGGGAAATTAGTTGAAAATTAATGAAGTATGAAACGGCAATGAGGTCACATGGGTTACCATGCAGAGATTACAAAATGAAATTAACTCGATCACTGAACAACCAAGATGATTTCTGCATTTAGCAGGGTGTTTTAAACACAGACAAAAATTATGAGACTAGTTCAAAGTTGTTGTTTTTTGGTTTCTTTACAAATTAATCATTTGAGAGTTGAAATAAATAAATAATAAATAAATCAGTGAAAAGAAAAAGGAAAAAGCAGGCTTTCTTTAAGCAGCATATTTTTGTTTTAAATATTAAGAGCAAAGCCTTTGGGTAGTACGGGAGAATTCAAAGCTTTGATTAATAATTTTTTCACTGTAGGTTACAGTTAAGCTTGGGATTGAAATAATCAGTATGGTTAAATTGGTTGGTTTACAGAGAGTCCAGGGAGGTAACATGCTTTAGTTGAAAATGTTGAAAACACGGACCAAGAATCAGAAACTTGGTCGAGTGGCCCAGCGCATCAAACTCAATTTCTTATGGCCTAGTAATTGGAGTGTGCAGGGTTCCCCCCATGCACAAGCTAGCGTATCGGGCCGATATGCGCTGATATGCGCGAATTGCGTGCCGATATGCGCAAATTTCGGTCGATATGCAAAACAAATTCAACCGATTTTGAAAAAAACAAACCAACCTTTAAAAAAAAAAATTATACGGTAGTTTAAAAAAAAAACATGACAAGAAAACCATATAGAATGCTCCAAACTGCACAGTAGGGCTTTGAAAACCAAGAAAAACACCAAGTAGAAAACATTCTGAGGACCTTGTTTCAATTCAGCGCACTTCGGCCAAACATCCCAAAATATTGGCCCAGATTGCCCAACAGTTTTGAACAAACCTGGGGAGAACCATGGTGTGTGTTCGAATCCCGGTCACGTTATTTGTATCCTTGAGCAAAACACTCGACCATGAATGTTTCTCTTCACCCAGGTGTCTTAAATAGAAACCTGTGATGGATAGTATTGTACTATGTTGAATTAACCACTTGGTGTTAATTTAAACAGGTTGTATGCTCCCCGAGGGATTGAGAAAGTTTGTGGATTGGTTAAAAAGTATGCCTGAAAAACAGGGATAATGTTGTAAAGTGCCTTGATCTAGCTACTAGGATATGTGCGCTATTATAAGAACCCAGTAGTATTATTGTTATTTTAGTCTGCAGATTAAGACAAGAGGCTTCGGAATCCACAGCTGTGAAGTGAAGTTTTCCTTGAAGACTTTGGATGTAGAAATCCTGGCCGTCAGTTTGGTATGTATGAGTGTTTGTAATGAAGTCTTCTGATCAGACACATGTGGAATGAATGTTGTTTATTATGCACACTTGTTGACGATTGTTAAATGGAGACCTGGAAACTTGGCCAGACGTTAGTGTCTTTTATTTAGCAGCAAATTTGCTCCAAATATTACATGTCTTTATTACAGCAAGATGTGGTTGGGCATTCTGGCAGAGCAAATTTGGAAAAGGAACCATGATAAAGTTGTATCACTTCCTCCAAATCCTCCTAAATTCTCTACAGGAAGTTGTCTTATTACGGAGGATTGAAGACTGTAGGCCCAAATGACAATTGCTTATCACTGGGCCAGGCATACCAATCCTATCTTGATATTGAGTGTGACCACAGAGTAAAGGATAGTAGAGGATGAAAGTTGCTTGTAGGTAAGTGGGCCTAGGGAGTAAGGGTTAATATAGATTGTGGGTTCGAATCCCGGCTTGGCCAACCATGGAGCTTGTATCTTTAAGCAATATGCTAACATTGCCTTTTGGGTGGGCATTAAGCTGCACATCCTGGGTGCGCACAAATAAGGACAGACTCGTAGATGAAACAAGGTTTAAACTCTTCTGTTTCTGGGCCATAGCAAGCACCCTTGTTGATGGGTTTTCTCGGGCTTCAAATATTAAATTTGCTTTTGAGATATTCTTAGTTTCATTACCATCAACAGGGATTGCCCTTAACTTTTTTAGTAACATTTGCCCTTAACTTTGTCAGTGACTGGCCAGCAGGACCAGTTAGCTTGTCATTTTACTAGTCCGTTGGCTTCTTCACTAGTCAATCTTTCAAATGAAATAGGGATGCTTTTCAACAGTAACACTGAACTAGCCAGCGGGACCACTTGGAGGGAATTCTGACTGGTCCTCAGGTGTTTTAACTGGCATTTGGCCAGCGGACCACTGTGACGGGAGAACGCTGATCAATGTAAAATATAAATGAAGAAAGAAAAAAAAAGCTCAACACTAATGTACAATCTGATCATGACACGGCCAACCACTAATGACACTCATGATGAATTTACAACAGATACACGCGTGAATAACTTCAACAAGATCACAATGTGTTAAAATGAGGCACAGGACGTTAGTTCCATCTGACATGCAGTCAGATAAGGCTGGCATTCACAACATGCTGATGCATTCACGCTTCAAATAACCACAGGTGCAAAAGAAAAACAAGACCATCTCAACGCAGATCAATCTGTTCTTTCTTTATACAGGTTTAAAAAAGAACGGATTTAGAGCTGAACATGCAGAGGCGAGGCTTAACTCAATATACTGCACAGGGTTAAGGGAATGTTGGTTAATATGTGTTAGGGCAGACAGCGTGGGGATTCGGGGATCATCGGTCCGAAACTTACTTCATAATGGGAGCTATTGTTTTCTTGCCTCTGAAAAAATAAATAGTTTGGATTGAAGTCTGTCATTATGTGAATAAACATCAAGATAATGTTGCAGATTTTTTGTACGAGGTTTGATGACCCATCGTGCTTGTCAAGGTTCGAGAATCGAGACTGGTTGACGGTGTTAAGCCAATTTATTTGCTCTGCATGACAAAGTCTTCAATGGTGAATAAATTGTATACATTCACCCGACTGGAATCCCAGGAGAAAAGAGAAAATGAGAATATCACCACCAAACACTGAAAGCAAAATAACTTGTGATTTATGATAACAATGGAAGACACCACACCAAGAATCTTAAACCAATATGGCGACTGTAGGAAGAGCGCCCTCAATCTGATATCTTTGTCATGGGTTGATGAATATATTCACCGTCAAACTCGTGTCCTTTTATGCGAGATACTCAACTGCTTTCACCTCGACATTGACCTAACCCTAAACGAAGTGTGTGAACACCTATTGGTGTTGTTTGTTGTCTTGAAATCTTGACTTACGAATTAATGTCTTCTTAAAAAAACCAGTCATACCATTCCATTCTCAAGATAAATTTTAGTTATTGCCGAAAAATGAAAAACGACTTAGTCTCGCTTACCTATCGTCCTCCTCAACCATCCCCATCAGCTGCTTCCTTACCACACAGACCTGTTTCTGGAAGTCTGGAATGGACTTGATCCGACAGCTAAGGTCTGCTATCACCTAAAATAAAAATAAAAATAAGGTTTGAACAAAATACTTCCTTTATTTATTTAGTTATTCGGCACTGTATTGAGGAGGCACAGGCTGAGGTGGTTTGGTCATGTGGAAAGAAAGGAGGATGCCGACTGGGTCAAGAGGCGTACCAACGTAATTGTGGGTGGGCCCACACCCGTTGGCCGACCACGCAAGACGTGGCAGAGCTCCGTGTCAAATAACATGCAACTGCTTGGAGTCAATGCAAGGGATGCGACGGACAGGGCCAAGTGGAGGAGCCATAGGGAAAAAGCATGCCAACCCAGAACAGACTGGACAACGGCCATAAAACCAACATGATGATTTATCATTACAGATGGACACGAATCTATAGCAAAAACCTAGTAGATCCCCCCCCCCGACACTTACTCTTGTTAGGACGGTGTGTAGTGTTCTGCAGCCAGGGGCAACAGTAAGGTATGGATCCAAGAAAAACTCCTGGATATGAGGATGAGGGAACAGGCAGATCTTGGAGAGGAGAGAGGTCACCTGTAAGTTGACCTCGTACGTCTGTTGTCATCAAAGAGAGAGGAATGATATATAAAGATACAGCAATGGTGAAATAGTCGATCTGACAATTGAAATCACAAGTGATGTAAAGTTTTGACATTAAGAACTCAAATTTAGACCTTGTATTTAAAATGTTGAATACTTCTTTACGTCATCATTTCAAATAGTTACCTGATCCAACATCCTTGACAGCTTGTCAAAGAGAATTTTCAGAAAGGCACCTTCGTAAAATGCATCATTGGAGCAACGCTCAAAAGGTGTGGGATAGTTCTGCCAATCGTAGGAAAGACAGTTCACTGTACACTCACGGAACTGTACAGGGAAGAAAAAAACAACAACAATGGAAGGATGTAGTGAGTTGTCGAGAAAAGAGTTTGAATTAAACTTATAGATTATCTTCAGGAAAAGCAAGAGATAATCTCTGTTCCTGATGTTTAAGAGTATTGAGATTATACTGCCTATTTATTGATGTAATAATTGCACAGAATCATGGGTTCGAGTCCCACCCAAGTCGCCTGTGGTCCAAGACAGTTAGTTCGATTGAAGCTATTGGTACAAGCACCAAGTTGAGCCCAATTGACTGGAAGGCCAGTCTTTGGATGGGAGACCATTCCATGTATTGTTGTGGTTCGTGGCTTGCCTAGGACATGACAGAAATCCTTAACATCATGCATATGTTTTTCGGAAGGGATGTAACACTGTAGGTCCTGTGCATTGTGGAATGCACATAATACACCCAGGATATTTATCATGAAAAAGAATTGGCTTGCTGCAGTGTTTCTGTATGGGCTGCATAATGCGCCCTCTCTGAGCAGGCTTGGTGTATAGTTTATGTGATGCGCATTTTGAACATAATATGGAATTTGTGCAATATAAATGAATGAATATAAATTTTAAAATAATAATAATAATACGCAGTTCTTATATAGCGCTTTATACTCCCGATGGGTGTCTCAAAGCGCTCAGTAATTTTCCTACAAGGTAAGTGGAGTTACGTGTTGAAGTATGAGACCTATTCCTTTGCATAGCACCATGTAATGCTTTACAAGGTGCTGTGGCGCAATATGCAGCCAATCAAACCAGGAACACCGGGGCGAACCCCTTCTCTTTACGATAAGTGCACTGGGTTCTTTTACGTGCATTACACAACACACGGGACCAACGGCTTAACGCCCCATCAGAAGGACGAAGCATGTGGTTAAGTGTCTTGCTTAAGGACACAAGTGTCATGAATGGGATTCAAACCCACACTCTGTTGAGTTCGGTGTTCTTATCCGCTCGGCCACGACACGCCAATTGAATTTTTGTCCGCAGGACCCAGGAAAGCATGGTGGATAACGTGCTTATCAAACATTGGTTTAAGCATGGGTATATGGGGAACTCTTTGGTTAAGGGGGCACAGGGGTTGATTCGCCCGAAATTGTACACAGATAAGTACCAATTTCTAATACCAGGTAAAAAGTCTTTTTTGCTTTCTCTGTCCATTTTGTTTCCTTCTTGCAATGCTGTGCCCAAATTTTCCCTACTGCCCGAAATTAGGAGGGCACTTGCCCCCCGCCCCCTTGGTCGTACGCCTATGGGTGTAAGGGTAAAACCTAACTAAGATTACTGACCAGTCTATGGGCCTCTCTGAGGTACATGTCGTAACCAATGTCGCCAGTAAGGTGAGAAGATCTGGCTTCATCGGGCATCAGATTCAGGAAACTACAAACAGAAAATAACAGAAAAACAAGGGTTGGCGTCTTCTTGAAATTGTTTTGTGTTAAAGAACTTTACAAAGGTCCACAGGAAAAATTGAATGAAATTGTACTTGGTCAACAAAATTTGACAGAGACCCTAAAAATCTAATTTACTCATTAGATTATACTCTGTCATAAGGTTTTCGAGAAC
Organism: Plazaster borealis; assembly: GCA_021014325.1. Classification (NCBI taxonomy): domain Eukaryota; kingdom Metazoa; phylum Echinodermata; class Asteroidea; order Forcipulatida; family Labidiasteridae; genus Plazaster; species Plazaster borealis. Next base: position 12,671,233 of record CM037458.1, on the reverse strand, counting down.
ACCATGTAGCCTACATGTACCTGAAGTCTCTCTTTGAATTGTGGTGGTTCTGAAAAGAACAGTGCCCAATTTCATAGAGCTGCTTAAGCACAAAAAGTAGCTAAGCAAAAAACTGGACTCTGATGCTGCAGAATATATTTAAGTACTGTGGATGTTCTATGATGTGCAAAGGTGGGGAAAATTGTACTGTTAATTATAATATAAAAGTAAACCAAACCTATTGACAATCTTGTGAATACTAGGCTGATCATCTGCCTCTGAATCGGACAAAGACACTGAAGGAGAGAGCGGGGTCGCCTTCACTTCCTCTTTAACTGCCTCCGCCACCGAGTGCGCCTCACCGTCCCTCATGGGAGAGTCGGGCACGACACCAGGACTCTTCGGTCCGTTGCTTATTGCTGTGTCTACTCCGCTATCGCTTGATGCACTGTTACTTGACCCCTGGTCACTGTTGGGTTCCGAGTGTCCGGACCGGCTGTGGTAGCCGCGAGATAGGAGGTTGCGGAGAACAAGGTTGGTGATGATGTGACGATTGGATTTGCAGAATAGCGTCTCAAACAGCTTCAGCGACATAATACAGATCTGTAGAATGTAGAGAAATTGAAAAATATTCTAACCCTCCTAATAGTAATAATAACAGTGGCTTCTTATATAGCGCACATATCCGTCACACAGTGACGCTCAAGGCGCTTCAACATTAATTATTTTCCTGCAAGGTATTGTGGAGCTACGTTTTTGAAGTATGAGACCTTTACATAGCACCATGTAATGGTTTGCAATATGCTGCTGATCGAACCAGGAACACCGGGGTGAACCCCTTGGTAACATCTTTAAGTGTTTTAACTAACCTCACCAATCAAATATTGGTGTATATGATGGCACAAATATGAACGGAACTAACTGTATGTGTGTTTCTGTGTAGACGTATTCACCACAAGGTAGCACATATTGCAGGCTGACATGCTTTATCTATCATTCAAACCAACAGTAGATGATATTATGGTGTAACAGTACGAAGATTGACTGTGTACTGTGTAAATGAATTCTCCACCTGTTATCATATTGCAGGTAGGCATAAAGGGTTAACCTAATAATCCAACCACAGTTTGAAATAGCCGAGTCATTCTTCCATAGTTGCTTTAAACATTTGTCAGTTTGAAACAATTAAAATAACTACAAGATTCTAAAAGTATTTCTCAAGTAAGGTTTGTCACCTCGTCAGATAAATGATCACATCTCTCAATCAGGCGCTGTCTCAGTTTGCTGCCTCCCTCCCCCGGCTTTTCTGGCTGTGTGTCTTCAGAAAGGATGAATTTAACCAGTACATCACGGAGAGCGGGGGAGGAGGTCATCTTGACAAACTTGACCAGGTGTGCTGTGCTGGTCAGGATGCCGACCTCCGACCTGAGATAAAGAACCAGTAGAATCGATTAATAGACCGACTTGATGAATTGAATAACAATGATTAGTAGACTGACTTGTTGAGTTGATGAACTGATTAATTAATAGACTGTCTGGATGAATTGCTGAATTAAAGGCATCGTACACGCTTGGTAATTGTCAAAGACCAGTGTTCTCATTTGGTGTATCCCAACATATGCATAAAATAACAAGCCTGTGAAATTTGGGCTCAATTGATAATCGAAGTTGCAAGAAAATGATGAAAGAAAATACACCCTTGTTGTACAAATTTGTGTGCTTTCAGTTAGGAATTTAGTGAGAAATTACCTCTTTCTCAAAAACTACGTTACTTCAGAGGGCGTCGTTTCTCACAATGTTTTATACTATCAACAGCTCTCTGTTGCTCGTTACCAAGTCAGTTTTTATGCTAATATATATTTTGAGTAATTACCAAACGTGTATAGTGCCTTTAATAGACTGTCTTGATGAATTGATTAACACTTACTTTATCAATAGATTAGTTAACAGGGTTTGCCAGTCCCTTTTATAGTGACTATTCAGAAGGACTAGTTAGCTCGACATTCAACTGGTCCCGCAGCCTTTTTCACTTGTCCATACTTAATATTAAATGGGATGATTTTCAACACTGAGCTAGCCAGCTGGACCACTTACAGAGACTTTTGACTGGTCCTCAGGTGATTTAACTGGCATTTGGCCAGTGGACCACTGTTAAGGGAGAACGCTGATTAATAGACTGTCTTGATGAATTGATGAATTGATGAATTGATTGACTGATAGATCAGTATTTTCAAAGCATTAAATTTATTGTAAGAAAAGACTATTAATGAGCTATAATAATGCTCAGAGTTAAACTTTCTATGCATTTCAGACAAGAATTTAATGAGAAATAAAGTAGAAAGGAAACACTGCACTGGATTTGCAGAACTTTGACCGAACTACTCACGATTGTAATAAAAGCTGCTCCATGATTGGGACCAGGAATCGCTCCTTGATCTGCTTGGCTAAAGACCGAGCAACGATTGGATGAGCCTCAACGATCACCTGATCACAGTAATCATACCACGACAGTAATGAGATGAGTTGTCGTTTACCAGGGAACTTGTTGGTATCCTCCCCGTCGCTTGACATGTGTAAACTGGAAAGTCATTTGGAAACATAAATGTATTATCCGCTTTGCCTGGTACGTTTACTCTCTTTGAATCAGGACAAGGTACAGTATTTAGTACTGTGGTATTGGTAAAAATGTCAGGCTAAGATGGTTTTGCTAGTAGATATACTCTCTTTGAATCAAGACAAAGTACAGAATTCAATACTGTGGTATTGGTAAAATGTCAGGCTTAGATGGTTTTGCTAGTAGGTATACGCTCTTTGAATCAAGACAAAGTACAGTATTCAATACTGTGGTATTGGTAATGTAGGCTAAGATGGTTTTGCTAGTAGGTATACTCTCTTTGAATCAAGACAAGGTACATCACTGGTTACGGAGAGTGGAGACCATACCAATGGCTCTTTTCAGAGCCAACACTCCTTCAAAAGGGGATTTACACATGATTGTACCCACAAGTTTACTTGTAATAGTTACTTTAGAACACTGATTATGCTACTTGTAATATACTCAAGTTTCTGACACCAGTCAACTTCCCGAGACTGTATAGACCTTTATCATGCTGCCACCATCTTGGTCATGTTCCCTGTATCCAGTAACAGTAATGGATGCTAATATTCATTGTACAAAAAGAATCAGACTATTTTTCCTTCCGGCCTCGGTTTGATAACATTGAGTTGAATGGGAGAAAATCAAGATGGCCGCATCATGATAAAGGTCTATGGCATCGTTGACAGAGAGCAGTTGTGTTAAACTTACCCCCACTTTGCCTCTACACTATCAACATCCACAGGATCCATGGATAATGGAAGCGCATTATACAGGGTACAGAGTCTCTCGGCAAGTAGAGTACAGAATTGAGTATGATCTACAATACACTGAGCAGCATGCTTCTCTGGTAGGGTAGCACATAACATCAGTCCCTCACACGCTTTGACTGCTATTCTGCTATCCTGTAAAGGTAAACACACTTTGTCAGGTTCCTCATTCACAGTGACAATGACTTCCCATTCTCATTTTATTTAAAGGTACCAGACTATTTTTTTACTTCAAGCCTCGGTTTGGTTACATTGTGTTGAATGGGAGAGAAGCAAGATGATTGCATCATATATGTATTTTAGGAGGTGAATCAGAGACCTGCTGCCATAGCGGTCATCAATTAATGGAAATGTGCAAGTCCTCTTGTGTAATACACATTAATACATTATTGGCATGCCTACAAATCACAATGCTAATCACAATGCTAATAATTTGCTTTCCTTTACACCTCAAAGAGGGCGCTACTTCATGTACTTGAGCTTGGAACATCCTATACACAACTGTATCACATTGGCATAGCAGTACCTCCCTAGCCTTTCACATGTGGACCCTGATTTGGATACCACCCTAGACTTATTATTATATATTTATATTTCTGGCAATGAAACCAAGGATGCCTCATAAGTGAACTTAATCACTGTAGCTTGCAAGCCTGAGGAAACCTGTAAACAAGGGTGCTTGCTAATGTGAACCAGAAACACCAGGGTTAACCCCCTACTCTTCCACGATAAGTATTCAGGGTTCTTTTACGTGCACTACCAATCCTAGTACACGGGACGTACGGCTTAATGTCCCATCCGAAGGATGGAGCAATTATGGTTAAGCATCTTGCTCAAGGATACAAGTGTCATGACCGGGACTCGAACCCACACTCTGCTGATCAGAAACACCAGAGCTTGAGTCCGGTGCTCTTAACCGCTCGGCCACAGCACGCCACACTAGAGCTCCACCTGTGAAATCCATCTGAATACATGGGCTCTTCCCATCTAGGGTTTTTCTCCCCACATCTTAAACTGAACACTTCATCATCTTCTCTTCAAATGTTTCTTTAGGTCTGAGATCTACATCGCGAAGCATTTATGAATCCTAGGTTTCATTACCAGTCTTATCTACTACTACTACATGACTACTTACTGGACTTTGCACAAGGGATACGAGTGAGTTGACCAGACTGAACTCTGGTTGTGTAAGATCGTCAACACTAGACTTGCTACTTCCAGACGAGCTACTCCGACCTCTTCTATTATTCTGTCTTGGAAGCTATCAAATAAAAAACAAATCCGTTGTCAAAATAATATTATTGATTCCTATTTTCATCAAGTAATAAACCATACGGGATTCCTTTTTTATTAACAAAACTCATTAAGCTCAATTTCTACTGGTTGCTTTCAAGAAGTGTTGCTTAAAAAAATTAACACAAAAAAGGGCCACATTTATTTCATTAACCAAAAACAAAATTTTGCTTAACTAAGAGAGGTTTGCGGTAACACCATGTGAATATCTCTTTTGAGTAGAGTTGGTTCTGAACAGAACCGGTGGTTAACGACTCAACGTTTCGATCAGTATGCTCTGATCGTCTTCAGGAGAATGCTCTTCCATTATCCATGGATCCTGTGGATTTTGCTCATCAAATTTATACTCTTAGCAGGAAGTAGTGGAACACCAGTCACAAGTTATACATATTCCACAACTTGTTTTGGTCGGTACCACGTTTCTGCTAAGCCAGACATGGCGTACTTAGCAGCTCTGCTAGGGGTACCTCACCTCTAGGAAGAAGTTGACCAAGTAAGGATGTTCTTTGAGTTTGGAACACACAGTGCACAGGAATTGAATCTCCTCTTTCTCAGTCGGAGCCGCTCGGACTTCACCACACACTTTGATTAATCTCTGCGGGGGGTTGTAAACAAACAAATCAAAATATAAACACAGGCAAAAGTAAACACTGAAATAGCATTATTCAATTCTATTTTGAACACAACATGTAAACTCCCCGGCCCAAATTTCATAGAGCTACTTAAAGGGATTGTATACCTTTGGTAATTGGAACCCACTGTTTGTTTCAATCCTACATAGATGTAGATATACATGTATTTAATAAAACTAACCTGTGAAAATTTCATTTCAAAAGGTGGAAGTTTTTGAGATATTGGAGCGTTTATGTCCATGCAAGAAGAATAATCTGCAATTGGAATACACAATCTGAGAACTGTTACTGCAGTAACGCTTCTCAGATTCAAATTTTTTGGGATAAAAAGTGATATCTTTTTCCATAACTTTTTCGCAGAACTTTGAAGTGAAAAGTTTCTCAAAATGCATTATATTATCCAAAGCAGCTGTACTTCTCACCAGTAAGTTTTTATTGCCATTAGTTTTCAGAATAATTACCAAACGTATACACACCCTTTAAGCTGACAATAGTGCTAACCAATTTTTAAAGCAAAAATAAGCAGGAAACCATTCGCCAACAGTACATACATCATGGTATTTTGGCTGGTAACCATTTTCTGGTATGGTAAGCATAATTCTTATGTGCTAAATTTTGTGCTTAAGCAGCTCTATGAAATTGGGCTCTATTCTTGATATAGAGCACCTACAATTTTGACTGCAAGAGCTGTTTTAAAACAAGATCTTTTTGGGCTTTTTTTGGTATTTGGTTTATTTGAAGTTATTCAACTTCTGTGCCCATTTTCATGTCTCTGCTTAGCACGGAATTTTGTGCTTACAGTTCAAAAAATTACATGTATGTGCTTTACAGGGCAATGTAAGCGAAGAATTCCGCGATAAGCAGAGCCATGAAATTGGACCCTGGTTTGTCAAAATGTAATATATATTTTGGTATCCTCCATTTCCTTAGGAGAGACAATCTGCTTGGTTTGCTAGCAACTACTTCTTCTGTTACTGCTTCCGCCACCGTGTGCGCCTCACCGTCCCTCATGGGAGAGTCGGGCACGACACCAGGACTCTTTGGTCCATTCCGCAGTAAGCAGAGCCATGAAATTCAACCCTGGTTTGTCAACATGCAATATATATTTTGGTATCCTCCATTTCTTTAGGAGAGACAATCTGCTTGGTTTGCTAGCAGCTACTTCTTCTGTTACTGCTTCCGCCACCGAGTGCGCCTCACCGTCCCTCATGGGAGAGTCCAGTGTTCTCCACACACGTATTTTGGGAGGGCGGGCCGCCCTCCCAAAGCTTAAGGCCGCCCTGCCAAAGAATTGGCCGCCCTGCTAAAATAATTGGCCGCCCTGCCAAAAAAATGACAAACAGACTATTTTTAGCCTGCATTTAATGCGATCAAACGAGTAACCGACGAGCCAAACCCGACTTCCAAACTGCAGCATCGGAATTGCGATCGTTCATTTCAGTATACAAACATTAAAACACGATGCACACACAACCACATGGTTCCTATTGCTGAGTATATCCACCACACACCGCACGTGCATCGGCCCATCAACGTTCGGTCGCCCACATTCGTCAGTCCATGCATAGCGCTTACACAACACCACGGTCCAAAGTACAGGCTAACCAACATTCTGCACGCTGCGATTGGCCGTAGATTGTTGTTGATAATTACCATATTCATAAGAGAGCTTGCTAGACTCCAACGCAGTACACGTTCACGAGCCGAGAAAGAATTGCCACACAGTGTGTCGCACGACTGCAGATTGGTAGTGGTACAATGTACAGCCTTGAAGTATATTCAAACATTGATAACTTTCGCCGATAGAGGGCGATGCGGGGCAAAGTTCATTGAATTTGTTCTCAATGTGCGTTGTTAACCGATCGTTGAATCTCGATGATTTTATTGCAAATGAAGTTCTTAACAACGGAATTTTTAATCACTAATTCATGAAAATGGTTGTTGATGAAAAAAGTATTATTAAGGGCAGAAATTAGGGGATAAGATCGTCCAAAAACGTGGGTTTTTTTTGTCTTTTTTTTTCGTTTTGAAAATTGCATGTGTAGGCTATCCGATCACCAGCTTTCTAAAACCCCACACTGTGCGGCGTATCATCCCTTTGATGTTTTTGGCGCGGCGCACAAAGTAAAATGTATAACAAATTGTAGGTTTTGAATTAGTTTTGCAAATAAGGTTGTTCCGCTGAAATAGATGTTAATTATTCTCCTTAGGTAGTGTCGGTGATTAGGTGGGCCGGGATTAATAACTATATTTTTAAGAAAAGAATTATCTCAAGTGTTTTTTTGCTTTCATGTCCGATGACGTCATATATCAATGGGCGCCATTTTGATTACGTCATATCGACGGGCGCCATTTTGATTACGTCATGCCGCCCTCCCAAGAAAAAAGTCTGTGGAGAACACTGAGAGTCGGGCACGACACCAGGACTCTTTGGTCCATTCCGCAGTAAGCAGAGCCATGAAGATCGACCCTGGTTTGTCAACATGCAATATATATTTTTGTATCCTCCATTTCCTTAGGAGAGACAATCTGCTTGGTTTGCTAGCAACTACTTTAAATTATAGAGAGCCTTACATGAACAGGTTTGTAGACGTTGACATGAGGAAGAAGAGGTTGTTGTATCTTGCCAAGAAGATTCAGGAAGAACATCAAGACGACTTGTTTCATGCCAGGAGGGCACTGGTGGAACAAGCAAAATCACAAACGTCAATTTCACAATGAAACATAGTTTATCAAGTCCTACAAAGACTGGGCAGGTTGGACTGTGGGAGAGGAGTAGGGTAGGAGGGTACAGAGCTTAATAACAGCTTTGGATTACAAAGTCTCAGATATCTTGTTTAATAATAATAATAATAACTAGTTTTCATATAGCGCTTTATCTCAAAGCGCTTATCATTGTATATTTCCAGACAGGTTTGAGACAATTATGAGACCCATTTATGTAACACCTTGTAAGGGTTTACAAAGTGCTGCGGCACATTCAGCAGCCACTGCCAGAAACACCAGGGCAAACCCCTTCTCTTAGCGATACATTCAAGTGTAACTGGGTTCTTTTAAGTGCATTACACAACACACAGGACCAACAGCCTTACGTCCCATCTGAAGGTCGAAGAAATAATGGTTATGTTTCTTGCTTAAGGACACACGTGGCAAGACCGGGACTCAAACCCACACTCTGTTGATTGGAAACACTAGAGCTTGAGTCCAGTGCCCTTGACCGCTCGACCACGACACATTTTGTAGTAAAGGTGGGAGGGTTGTAGGAGGAGGGTTTAATTGAAGGAGGAATGAAAGCATTGCTGGGTGTATGTCTTAAGATCTTTTGTTATGGTGAGGGTGGAATGGAGGGCAGGGGAAGGGTTGGGTAGAGGGAGAAGTGGGTGGGAGCTCACATCAGCTTTGCCTAGAGTGTGCAACGTCTCCAGTATCTTGTGTTGTAAGAGGAACTCCATGCAAGGTCCTGTCTGATTGTCTTCCATCTGCCGTTCCTCTTGAGTCAACAAGGCCAGCATGTTGTCAAGGTGAGATGGGATGTTACTCTCTTGTACCGGTTTCTTGTCATCTGTAAGATAGTTTACACAAGACATGCTATTATTTAGATCCTTAAATGATTCCTTAAACTTCTATGGATTCTGTGATGTGGGGAGGTAGTGGGGGTCAGAGAGAATCAGACAGACAAGATTGTGGTTTTAGGTTGGATTGGTTGATTCATGTACTCACCTTTACTGTTGATAAAGTAATGTGTAGTGGCCTTCCAGTGGAAAGTGAAATCTTCAAGGAGTGTTTGAGTCGGCGCAAGCTGTCAGGAAAAAAAAATCAATAAATGCATCAACATAAAAATTAGCAAGTGGAACAAGACAGATTGCTTTCAACATGCCAACAGGTCTGACATTCTTTCTTGTCCAGGTAAAAGTAAAAGACAAATTCTTGAGAAAACGCCAAATCACAGAAAAGGTCCAAGAAAACATTGTCTATGGGAACATTTTTAATAATCACTGAGGCTAGGTAAAAGTCCAGGGCTTGATCTAACAAAGAGCTTAGATCGACGTCAAGTGTAAATCAATCTTAAATGCTACATCTAAGTAAAGTTTGATGTCACTCACAAAACAAATCACTACTGGTAATAATGACAGCTCATTGAATCTCAGCGCTCTGTGAAATCGAGCCTGGACCTATTTTGCTATAATTGAATTAAAATCATTCTTTTGGACTGAAGCAGTTTTTCTGATTATAATTTGGGATTTAGTGACACAACATGACAAAGTGAGAAATAGATTGGCGCTGCAAGAACACAAAAAGCTGTACAAGATGAAATATATGATACACGATGACAACAAGTGCTGCAAGTAAACAAAATACTACAGAACAATACATAAATTACAACGCTTACTGCAGGAATTCTATTAAATAACTAAAATACAATTTTTTAAGAGAGATACAATGAACAAGACGTTGGAGAGGAGCTTGACAAACACAAAGCATGTGATTGCATCACCTTGGAACTTTGAAGGCATGTATAATGTATGCGAGCCACTTCATATTAAAGGAGACCTGATACTTCGTCCTTGTAAGGGCAAGGCCGTTGTTTTCTTCTTACAGGACACCTTATGAGGGAAATCTAAATTTCTACTGGAACATTTCAAAGGGTACCAAGTCAACGGGCACCAAGGCATTGGCCCGGGGCGCGGAGGCAAATGCCCTCCGTTGCCTCTGTGAAGTATCAGGCCTGCATAAGACCAGACATGCAACTTGCAATGACCCATAAAAGAGGAAACAGCCTTGGATACAAATATATAGTTTTCTATAGAACAGAAACCCAAGAAAGAGGAAATTGACCAGCTGATCTGTTGCGAAGTTGCATGTCTGTACGACGACAAAGCACCACATGGGCAAAATAAAAGACACAAGAAAATAAAGCAACTGTACTGACTTCACTGATGCAGGGCATTGTGTCAAGTGACAACGTCTTGAACAACTAACATCGGAATCCAACACATTTTAACACAAAATTCTGTATTTTTTTACATTGGAGTTCCTTTTTAACAGTTCACTATTTTTCAGGTAAGATGTTGCTGTTACGCTTTTTTATGTTTTTCGTATACATTGTACCTTAAAATGCTACTTTCTTGGAAATTACGTGGAATGTTTGTGGCAAGAATGTGTTTTTACATTGAAGTGCAATGATATAGAAAGAGGAAAAGTTAAGAATTGTCTAAATTAAAGGCATCGTACACGTTTGGTAATTGTCAAAGACCAGTGTTCTCACTTGGTGTATCCCAACATATGCATAATATAACAAGCCTGTGAAAATTTGGGCTCAATTGGTCATCGAAGTTGCAAGAAAATGATGAAAGAAAAAACACCCTTGTTGTACAAATTTGTGTGCTTCAGATAGGAACAAAAGGCTTCTAGCTAGAAGTCTTTTATTATTTTAGTGAGAAATTACCTCTTTCTCAAAAACTACGTTACTTCAGAGGGAGTCGTTTCTCACAATGTTTTATACTATCAACAGCTCTCTGTTACTTGTTACCAAGTCAGTTTTCATGCTAATATATATTTTGAGTAATTACCAAACGTGTACGATGCCTTTAAATATGAAGTAGACTTCTCTTTTTTGGCTTTATTCCATGAATGGGACATTTACCTTAAATTTCTTGTTAGATTATTTAGAAACATATTCTTTATCTTAGTCTTTCAGTCTTAATTTTTCACTTAACCTGCTGCGTTAATTTAATTAAAATGATTAAACAAACATTTAACCCTTTTTTAATAAGCTATGTCAATGAATTAAAACTTTGAAAATGCAAATTACCCGGTGATCTGAATCGCCCAAAGTCTGAGGAAGATTTCAAGAGAACAAACAAAACAATGAAATGTCATCAACTCTCAAATACTAATAAAGCCGATTTTAAAAACGTAATGAAATGGAATATTTTAAATTCAGGAAATCAACTTCAAGTCAAGGTTCAAAGTAAACTAAATATTTATTAATATTAAATTAAATTAGGCCTATTATTAAAATAAAACCAAACAATATGAAAACAGAATTTCGAGTGGAACATTAGAAATCACAATGTTGTTAACAAATATTTAGACTCTGAGTCAAGAAATTGTACACGATTTATTTTGATAATCACTTCTAAAAAATGATTGATGAAAGATTTTGGGGATTTGGGGCTAGCTTCTCCTGTGTTGTGTCACTGAACTAGCGCCCCCATCCCACAGTTTGAGTTTGTACAATATTTCGCAAGTTGTTTTTGTGCACAAAATAATAAGCATATTGACGTCGTAACGTCTGGGTGTAATGTTTTCAAAATCTTACCACTTCAACTGCATGGTGCAGGGCGGCAGCGAACTTGTTAAACATTGTTCAATGTATTCAGCCAAAATTATTGCATATAAGTCAGGATTTTTTTTGAAGAAACATGACGTTTTTTTTGTCAAAACAAAAACAGCACACCGGCTCCGTTTTCGCAGTTCGTATACCGTCCAGCTGGCACATGAAACTGCGCATGCACAACAGAATTGGTGCAGTTCCGTATTAAAGGGATATTCCATCTGATGAAAAATATGTGAAAAATAATGAAGAAAAATAGTATTTAACCATTACTTATGAAATTTATAACTTTTTATAAATGTAATTTGTTATATTTTTGTTTGTTTAAACCATTTTATGAGGGTATAAGAATCAAATTTAACAGAATTATTCAATTATTCAATCACACATAAACATAATGACTACTGCTTTAAAAATAAACTTTGAGACTGTTGCATGTTTACACGCTGGGGAATCTGACAGGATCATACAACAGCCGTTGACGTATAAAAGGCAAAATGGCGACTGTGAAGCAAAGTTCCATGAAAAGTCGGGCTGTGCCGAACACAAATGTCGCAGCAACGGGAAATTCTGCTATTTCATCATCTAAACAGTCCAAAGAATCGGTAAGTTGGGAGCTTATCAAATCAACAGAGACTTAGAAAGATCGATTTTTGGGGTATAAATTCATGAATTAAAGGTGAGCAGCTTACAGACTTTACAAGCCGAAACCTGTTTTACTTTTTAAATTTAAGGTCGTAGGTCACATTATACTTATAGGGAGGGGCGGGTAACATAACATTGGTGGGTAAAGGAGGTGGTACTAGCTACAGATAAGACTCACAGACACAAGTACTTTGTTAAAAGTATTAATGGTAAAATGTCCGCATCCTGCCACCCCTTATTAAGGGATTTATTTGATGTTTTTAATGGATGTTGGACTTTATTTCAATTTTGTTATCCTGTCTTCACTTGAGGAATTGGTATCCTCCCGTGTCCGGTTTTCGATGTACTATGCCTTTTTCTTTGAATTGAAAAAAAAATAATGATGCCATATATCAACTGATGCCCTAATTACCTTCCTTTGTTTATAAGAAGTATGTAAAAATATATTAAAACTTGATAGACATTGAAACTTTCACACCACGCACCGATCTTGCATTGATCTTCGATGACTTCAATAGCGTCCCCGTGTTTTGAGTTTGACCTGTTTTCGAGGCAAACAAGAAAGTATGGTGTCCTGGTGAAGCCATACGCAGAAGAAACATCTGCAGTGACTTCAAGTGTTCTGTGAGACGTTGTGTATGACTCTATAGCCAGCAGTTGTCTTCATTTTATTCAAAATATTTTTTATTTAACTTTAAAAATTACGATGGTAATTTGCAAAAACTTTTTTTAAAAAAATTTTAAAAAAAAGTGTCAATAAGTCTTGGCTTTCAAATCTGATTTTAAAAAAAGTTTTGAATCTTTTTATGTTTCTTAACATTTATAATAAAGCATATCAATAAACAGTGATATTTGAATCACCAAGCCAATGTTTAAATTTTAATGTTATTAATAATAAATGATATGAGGGTTTAAAAAAAAATTCTCCAGACTGTTAGAAAATGATATAAGGCACATGGCTTCTTTAAGCCTCTGTATTTTTTTCCCCAGAATGCTCAGCAGAATTTTAAGTCACATGATTTTATCATCGTGAATTGTGAATTGAAAAATTGTTTGATGAAACTTTTTCGGCGGGCAAATTTTTTTTTATGGCCCCGACAGTATGACATATTTTTGTACCTTGTAGAAATGCCTAAAATACCACAAATTTTTGTAATACAAGTGCAACTTGCCAGTGGAGCCTCACATAATTCTAAGTTTTGGTCAAAGGAGAGGAGACTCTTTGCTTGGCAAGTCAAACCACAAAAATTGTATCTAGGGACTGTTTACATCGCGCGCAGAGAGGTAAAAGATTTGCATCGATTTCAGGGACGCCCTGAAAACAGGAACTCCTACGATACTGTCCTGTAGCTGAGAAAAAAACGTAGTTGCGATAATCGGAAGCCTCCATCCTCCCGACAGTGCGACTGTTTGGAGGATGGAGGGTTACGATTATCGCAACTAGCTGCAACGCAAAATTTTGACCTTTAAAAAAAGGAAAATTCAAGCCCACATTTTTTCAACGCACGGTTGGAACTCTCGCGCACTCATGCCCAAAGGAACTCAAAATGGAGTGTAGCGAGCAGCGTTGTCAAGACCACCATAGACCCCAAAATGGCTCATTTTTCATAATTTTGACACTTTGTAATACTAGTTTCAAGTGCCTGTGCCTCTCTGCTGTATACATTCTCTGTCAACCCTTCTGGACAGGTAATGATATAATTTGACCAAAATAAAGGGAGATCAAATTGTTGCCGGATCCGGAATTTTAGCTGTATTAATAACTAAAGATCTGTTGAATTTTTTATTTGTTCTCAAATGTAGGCCATTTATTAAGTCTTTCGCAAACCGCCTTGTTGATTTTGCACAATGGTCGAAAGGCACTGTGGGAAGGAAAAAAGGTGCAAACAGTGTTTCCTTCGCCTTCCCACCTAGTCTTTTCGACCATTGTAGGTGTGAAATCAACCAGGTGATATTTATGAGGGAAATTATGATGGTTTCTGACTTTCTGCCATTTCATTTGGATGGACCCTTTTTACATGATGCACCATGTTGAATCTACCCCGTGCGCCTTGCCCATAGTGTGTTTTTTATTTTGAACTCTGCAACTTGATAATTGCACTTGAGGCACAGTGTGAGAAGCACGTGTGAATCGTGTAAAAGTTTACGAATCGTGTAAAATGTCCATTCGAAATAATTAACGCACCACAGCGCACGGGGCAGATTCAACATGGCAAATGGTCTGTTGAGGATCAATCACTTTAATTTGTTTTTCCTTTTTAAGACTGGAACTGGGCTGCTCATGTCAGTCATCAGAACGCTGTCAGCAAGGTTAGTTCATATTCAAATACTTAATAGTAATAATATTAATACGTCACACCGTAAGGAAAAAACCCAAATTTGGCAAACAAAAAAAGGGTTTCTGTTTTCTGCTTAAAAAAAGAAGAAGATTGTTTACAAAAAGGTATTTTGTTTTAAATGTATTCCTTATTATTAGACTGGTATGCCTGACCCAGTGATAAACAATTGGTTTTTGGGCCAACAGTCCTCAATCATCCGCAATCAAAATCAGACAACTACCTGAAGAGGATTTTTGAAGGGGGGGGCGGATTAGGGTTTGGGTTTTATTGTTTTGTTCACAAACAAACTCAAGAAAATAACATTTAGATCAATAGCTTGTTCATTCTGTAAACAAAGTCGTTTATTGTTTATAATAGTAATAAAGAGGATTTAGTATAATATTAAGTTAGACAATTTCCATGGAATACTTTGCCTTAAAATGAAGTCTTCATTGTGGAAAAAGAGTTTTGAAAATTATGCCTACAAAAATGTGAAATTTGTTCCCCAAATGGCTGTTAATATGTTTCAATTATAGCTGTAATCAAAGAACTGATATACCACTCGTTGCTTGTGTAAGAACAAACAAACAGAAAAACCTGATTGTCTATTCAGTTTGTTTGGTTAAAGGCACTGAACACATTGGAAATTCTCAAAGACCAGTATTCTCACTTGGAGTTTCCCAACATAAACAAAATGCATAAAATAACAAGCCTGTGAAAATTAGGGCTCAATTGGTCATCAAAGTTACAAGAAAATGATGAAAGAAAAAACACCCTCGTTGTACAAATTTGTGTGCTTTCAGATAGGAATAAAAACTTCTTGCAAGAAGTTTTCATTATTTTAGTGAGAAATTACCTCTTTCTCAAAAACTACATTACATCAGAGGGAGTTGTTTCTCACAATGTTTTATACTATCAACGGCTCTCCATTGCTTGTTACCAAGTAAATTTTTATGCTAATATTTGTTTTGAGTCATTACCAAACGTGTACGATACCTTTAATCATCCATTAGTCTTGTTTCCTAATGTTCTTCTTTTTAGCGAGGACCTACACCAAAGAGAAGTAGAGAAAGCCAAACTAGAGAAAGCCTACCGAGAATGTGATCAGAAATTAGACAAACTTATTTCTGGTATGTACTAATCCTCATCACAAACTGTTCAAATTTCATGAATATTCAAATGTTGGGACATGTTGAAGTACACACTATTGTTTTATTAACATGTTAAAGAAAAATTATTAAATGCAGCGGGGCTCGAATTTGGGGAAATCCACCAGACAGCAGGGCTTTTAAATCAAATTTTTACTTGACCAGAAAATTAGTTACAAGACCAGAATTAAGTTGAGAAAAAACTACCTGCACAGTTTCACATTTAAACTGGTCTTATTTTAACAAGCACTAGGAGAAGATTGGGTAAAACTTCAGTACTCAACAAAATTGAAAGATATTAATCAGACTCAAAGTCAACATTTTAACATAATTTTTAAATTAATATAGTGAGGTATTACTATTCAAAAACATAAGACCACCGGACTTGTGTGGTCGTAAGTTTTCAAAGAACAAAATCTACCTAGCAAGTAGATATACACATGGTGTTTACGCAAACCACATATATATTGATACCTCACCATGCAATGCCTCAAACCTATATGCATTAAAGTACACAAGGAACCCACCAAGATCTATGTTTGACAGAGAAAACCTTCTTCTTTTGTTCAAATCGCAGTCAACTATGACACTCTGACTAAGACAATCCAAGCCTACAGCGCCATCTCTGGTCGTATCAAGTCTGCCCGTGAGAGGGTGAAGAGCCTCAAATCTGATCTACTGTCTTGCAAGGATCTGCTTCACTGCCGCCGAGATGAGCTCAGGAAACTCTGGCTAGATGGGATGGAACAGAAGCATGTGCTGACCCTTCTGGATCAGATGTAAGTGACCTCTTGACCTTTTCACCTTTGACCTTTCCATGTATGAGGAAATGCATCTGGGCCCAATTTCATAAAGCTGTTTAGCAGAAAAGTTCTGCTCAGCAAATTTGTTTGCGAAGCAAGAAATGAGTGGGGTACCAGTCACAGCAATTGTAACTGTGTTCTTTTGGCTGGTAGCCTATTTTTATTAAGCAAGTGTTTTCTGTGCTCGGCAAGTTTTTTTGCTTACATGCTTTATGAAAATGGGTCTTGGAGGATAGCTGAGGTTCTTTTTGATATGGTTTCCAAAGAAAGCAGAGCATATTCTTAAAAACAGCAAGAGTTTGTCTCTCATATCTAGTTCTTCTTAAAGCTAACACTTCTCGCTTGTTGAGATCTCTATCCTGTTTTCGTAAGTGTGACATAGTTCAACTATAAGCCACACCAACTTCACACAAACTCACACCAGCGATTAACAGAAGCCCACAGGAAATGCATTGAGCAAGGGTTTCTTTGAGAATTTATATGTGTGCAAAAATTTGTTTTGGACTTGTCTTCCATTTAATTTTTTGCAGTGTCTCAACTTCTTGTCAGAATTATCATGTTTGTCGTAAGAAAGGCCTTTTAACAATAAAATGAGTGATTTGGGGTAAAAATTGCACACTAACATACACCAGCTTTGGAGCCAGAAGTAGCCAAAACCTTGTACAGCAGACTGGGTTCTCCCCCATGCACATGCTAGTGTATCGGGGCTGATACGCGCACTGATACACGCAAATTTTGGCCGATACGCAAAAAATGTATACATTATTATTTTTTATTTTTTTAAACATCAAGAGAAAAGCATATAGAATGCTCCAGATTGCTCAGTAGGGCTTTTCAAAACCAAGATAAACACCAAGTAGAAAACATTCCGAAGACCTTGTTTTAATTGTTAAGCATGCTTCAGCCAAACTTCCAAATTTGGGTCCAGAATGCCCCACAGTTTTGAAAAAAAACTGGGGAGAACCCTGGCAGGTGCCATGCTTGTGACGTATTGACTTACCAACAGGATTGCTTGGTTTTTACCTTCAACTATTCATTGTTAGTACAAAACACAAATGTTACCATTGCTAATTAATATACTAAACTCTCCTACAGTGAAGAGGTCAAGAATGTTCCCCAGAAACTTGATGGCTACCTAAAGAGCAAGCACTACCTTCATGCTACAGAACTGATAACGAAGACAGTGGCGCAATTGGAGAGTGACTTGAATGGAGTAGAAGCCCTCAGCGAGCTCAAGATGGAGATGTCAAGTCGTAAAGAGGTAGGTCAGACTTTAGACCAACTTCCTACGCAACTGCGTAAGTCCACTTGCGCAATATTTAGTGCGTGTAAGTTGTGCACCACTAACACAGGAATCTTGCACAACTGGACTTAAAGGCATCGTGCACGTTTGGTAATGACTCTGATAATTAATGGCAATAAAAACTTACTTGGTAAGAAGTACAGCAGCTTTAGATAGTATAATGAATTTTGAGAAACTTTTCACTTAGAAGTACTGCAGTTATGGAAAAATATATCACTTTTTATCCCCCAAAACATTTGAATCTGAGTACGCTTCCCAGATGGTGTATTCCAATGCAGATTATTCTTCCTGCGTGAACATAACCGCTCCAGATTTTTGGCAATATCTCAAAAACGCTACCACCTTTTGAAATGAAATTTGCACAGGTTAGTTTTATGGTATATATATCTACAACTATGTAGGTTTGAGACAAACAATAGGCTTCAATTACCAAACATGTACGATGCCTTTAACGCAGTTGTGTAAAGTTTCGTGAAATTGGCTGCAGGTCTTGAACTTTACATTTGTAGGGAAGGCAAGGCCGATTCCATCTCAAATGCGTAACTCACTTCCTCTTTTTCACAGCAATTACACAAAGTTTTGATTGAGGAGTTGAACCAGCATCTTTACGTGAAGTCGGCAGTCAACTTTCAGGTGACTTTCACCAGGGGAGGATCATTCCGCAGTTCCGGCCAGGATGCTGCACCCGCCGCCAACAAGAAACATACTCTTCTGGAGCTGGCTGCAGCTGCTAAAGTCCGAAGAACATCCAGAACACATTCCTGTGAGTAGTGTAGACTCGACCTTGTTTCCAGTGGTGTATGATCTTGCCGCCTCATTTTTTCCCAGAATGCCTTGCTCGATCAAAACCCCTGGAAGTGTTACTTTGAAATAGCCAAATATATTGGATACTTTAATTAGTCCTGTGGTTGATCCATTCTGTGTTAGAGAGTAACTGGTCCCCTCTCATTCCCTCTTTGATCTTGTGACATGCTAACTGTATGCAGTTTAGGGTGACCATGTAAAAACATGATTCAGTTGAATAGGATTGCGTCAAAATACTTGCATTTTGACATGTGCGTACTAAGCACCTTGCAAGCGCCCTACAATTGCTCAAAAGTTTTTAGCAAGTGTGCGCACAGAGCAGTCACTTTTGGTAAGCAATCAGTGTTGTTTTTCAGCTTATCCCTTCCAGGGGTTTAGTGACGAGATGTATCATCACGGCGCGGTGACCATGGTAGTGAGGCTGGTGCAGACATAACTTAGATCTTCTAACAGTTCTGTTTCCTGTTATATCTCCCAGTTCGAATGTAGCATTAGTTTTGAATTTGGCTTTCTTACTTAGCACCCCCCCCCCTCCGATCCCCACAGCATGGCCCTCATCTTCAATTGCCTCAAGTTTGGTATAAATAAAATTGGAGCAGCGCCCCGTCAAAGTATTTTTCTTAAAATAATTGTGACTTCCAATTTTTGTGTATAGCACATTCAAGTGCAATTTTTGTCTTGGAATATTATTTTTGAATAAGCCACAAAGGAAACTGACTGGGTAAATTTTAAATAATTTGGGGTGGAACAAAGACAAATTTACTAGAGCGGAACTTAAACCCGACATTAGGGCTAGATAGCTCAGTTGGTAGATCAGCGGCTTGTTAGTCCGGAGGTCGCAGGTTCAAGTCCCGCTGTAGTCAATTTTTCTTTGTTCAACCCCAAAATATTATTTTGGTTATAATCGGTGCTTTCAGAGTCCTACAGATAACAAATTCCACAGACTACTTGAGTGAGATTCGAACCCACAACCCCTGCATTCTAGAGCAGATATCTTAACCACTGGACCACCGAATGTTTCCCGGTGACAAAATGCAATATAAAATCCTGCAATTTGCAGCGAGTACCACAAAAAATTAAGTTGTTAGGATCATTAAACGTATCTGTGCATTTGTTATTTTTTTCATGCATTTATTTTTATTAAAAAACAACTGGCAGCTCAAAGCTGAATAATGTGGCATTACAAGATACAACAAAAAGGTAAAAATTGCAGAATTATAAGTGAACTCTCAGCGATTAAACAAAAACCTGCAATTGTTTTTCTTGTAGTGTCGCTGACCGTCCCTGATGGGACAGAAGAAGACAACAAGCCGGTGGTAGAGAGCCTGAATGACGAACCTGAGGATAATCCAGAGCATTACATGGCCATCTTAGTAGAGTCTCTGTCACTACTCAAGAGAATACCAGAAGCTGTTGAGGTACGCCATTTCCTTATCTGTAAAGCCCACACTATTTATGAATTTATTTCCTTACACCACAACATGCCACAAGTGGCATTTCGTGGCCGAGCGGTTACGAACAACGGAATCAAGCTTTGGTGTTTCTGATCATCAGAGAGTGGGTTCAAGTTCCGATCTTGACTCTTGTGTCCTTGAGCAAGATACTTTACCATCATTGCTTCATCCTTCAGATGGGACATTAAGCCGTGTACTAGCATTTGGTAGTGCACGTAAAAGAACCCAGAACACTTATCGTGGAAGAATAGGGGTTAACCCTGGTGTTTCTGGTTCACATAGCTAGCACCCTTGATTACTGATTTCTTCAGGCTTGCGAGCTACAGTGATTGAGTTGACTTACGAGGCGTTCTTGGTTTCATTACCAGAATTATATAATAATAATAATAATTTGGGCTGTGTCAACCGAAGCAATTTACAGTATATCTCAATGTAGAAAGAACTATCACATTTTATTTTTCTCTGTTGCAGTAAAATACTGTTTCTCTTGTGGAACAAAAGTGTTCATTTTGAATGCAGTGGAGTTGGTAGCCTCCTAGTTGCCTGTTAAAATTACATTGTGTGACCTTGTGCTAAATAATTAACCCTCCTATTTTCTGACCATTCAATATCATCCACTGTAGTTTTGAATGATAGATAAACTATGCCAGCCTGTGATATGATATCATGTGGTGAATGCATCTACATAGTACACACAAGTACAGTTAGTTCTGTGCATAGTTGCTCCACCATACACAGCCTGTGCCCATGAATGGTTTTGAATGGTTGGTCAACTCAATGGAAAATGTTACAAAGAGTAGGAGGGATATTGTAAATGTTATATATCTTCAACTAATGTTTACTAATTGCTATAAAACTTCAACCTTTTAGACAGTAAAAATAGTAAATAGAATTTTAATTGTATTTTGTCGAGAAGTTGAAGCACTCAAATTTTCATAATTAGTAAACATCTTCTCCCTCTTTTTTTTCCACCAGGCCATAAAACGATGCGTCCAAGTGGAACTCTCCAAAATTGTACAGAGGACAACAACAGAAGTTGCTGAAAAGTAAGTTGATACCTAATTTATCTTAATTCAAAATAAGATAATTTTTCTTCCCAACAAGGAAGAGTGTCAGACTCAAGTTCCAATGGCTGAATCATCGGAGTGTGGGTTCGATTCCTGGTCATGACACTTATGTCCTTGAGGCACTTAACCATAATTGCTGCTCTTAACCCAGGTGTATAAATGGAAACCTATAAGGGCTGAGACAGTATTGTGTTGGATTAACCCCTTAGTGCTAATTTAAGCAGCTTGGGGTTGTGTGCTCCCGGTGGTTAATATTATTTTTAGCCCCGCGGTTCGCGAAGCCACCAGAGGAGCATACTGTTTCCGACATGTCCTTCCTTGGGTGTGTGTGTGGGTAGGTATCCACATTCAAACCGGGGACCTATAACCAAAAGGGATAATAGGTCCACGGTTGCTATCACAAAGGAAAACAGTGTGGTCCACGGTTGCTATTACAAAGAGTTGAACAAAGGAGGGTCCACACATGCCGGTGTTTACACACGTGTGTGTGTGCGTGTGTGCAATCATTGTCCGAGCGATAACTCAAGAAGGACTTGGCATATCGACTCCAAAGTTGGTTTGTGGATTGGTCTTGGGATCCCTCAGAAGCCTATTTTGTTTTTGGACCACGTAGGTCAAATGTTAAAGGGATTGTATACGTTTGGTAATTGGAACCCATTGTTTGTTTCAATCCTTCGTAGTTGTAGATATATACCATAAAACTAACCTGTGAAAATTTCAGATATTGCCGAAAATCTGGAGCGGTTATGTCCACGCAGGAAGAATAATCTGCAATTGGAATACACAATCTGGGAAACGTTACTGCAGTAACGGTTCTCAGATTCAAATTTTTGTGGATAAAAAGTGATATCTTTTTCCATAGCTGCAGTACTTCGAAGTGAAAAGTTTCTCCAAATGCATTATACTGTCCAAAGCTGCTGTACTTCTTACCATTAATTTTATGAGTCATTACCAAATGTATACAGACCCTTTAAGAAACGGACTGGCTTGTGGAGCATTTGTGCTTACCAAACATGACTTTTCTTGTTTATTTACTTATTTTTCACATTTGTTAATTATTTATGTGTCTTTATTATTTTACTGCAGCGCTAAGCAACGAGGTGAAAACATCACGCAGCACAACCAGCCCAAGCTTCTGGTAGAGCTTTTGGACCTACTTTTTGAGCGGTTTCAATGTGTGGCGATGGCACACATGTGCGTGCTTGGGTCTCTCCAAAGAACCTTGGTATGATCATGGTCATCAAGCAGGATTTGTCCACATTGTTTGTAGTGACTGGCCAGCAGGACCAGTTAGCTTGCCGTTTTACTAGTCCCCAAGTTTTTTCACTGGAGGCCAATTTCATATTAAAAAGAGATGCTTTTCAACACTGAACTAGCCAGCCTTGCCACTTGGAGAGAATTTTGACTGGTCCTCCGGTGTTTTAACTGGCATTTGGCCAGCTGACCACTGTTAAGGGAGAATCTTAAGCTTGAAATATATAACTTGTATTTCTGGCACCCCCCCCCCCCCACCACAAAGATTTTGACAAAAATAGGGAGAATGCCAACAAATGGCTAGATGGCTCAGTTTGTAGAGCGCCGGCACGTTTATGCGGAGGTTGTTGGTTCAAATCCTGCTCTAGTCAATTTTGCTTTGTAAAACCCCAAATTAAGTAAAATATACCCAGTCTGTTTCCCTTGTGGTTTGTTACTTGACATTAAAAAACTCAGAATTGCATGATTTTTCATAACATTTTTAGTTTTGGTTTGTATAAGTGCCGTATTCTTCTAGTTTTCTGATTGGTAGGTAATTTTTCTTAATATGGTTTTTGTAAATTGCCATAGAGCTTGTATTCATGAGTTTGGACTCTATATACCTTTTTATGCTATTATTTTTAATGTGGTTATGAAAGGTAACGTGCACTGAGAAAAACACAACTTATATTTTTTACTAATATATGTAGAGAGTGTTAGTTTGACTTTCTATGTTTCAAATTTCCCACTTACAGGGCAGTAGTGATGTTCCATTATACACAATGGGTGACATGTGGTCCAACGTACAGACTGTTGTAAGTATATAAACAAACAAAAAAACTATTGTTTTAATATAAACATCTAATGAGACAATAACAGTGTGAGGAATTGGTCTTTATATCACATGTTAATACACCCCCACGTGACCAGTCTTCGACCATTTAGGCCTGAAGTCTTTCTCAGATTCAAATATTTTAGTGAGAAATTACCTATTTCTCAAAAACTACATTACTTCAGAGGGAGTCGTTTCTCACAATGTTTTATAATATCAACAGCTCTCTGTTGTTCGTTACCAAGTAAGTTTTTATGCTAATATATATTTTGAGTGATTACCAAACGTGCCCAGTGCCTTTAAAACAAAATAATTGAAGCAACAGAAGATTTCAAAACAATGAAGTAAACTAGTAATTCTTGTGGTCCATTTCGGGATCAAAGCATTGACTCGGCCTTTACTTTTTTCCCACCCATCAGCTGCAAGTTCTTCTGGGTAATTACCTTGATGTTCGAAACGTGACGGCTGCCGTCCAGCAAACATCCAGTGCTTTTACTGAAGCTCCAACGTAAGTAGCCAGAACATCTGACGTCACATTTCGAGGCTCGTAAATAACGCCAGATACCAGCCTTGACAACTGGCAGGATCCTGCCAGTTGCTTCGCATCCATTCACACGGCGGAGATTTGTAGTCACAAACACGTGTACACAGATTACATTGTGTATAAACAACATTACATACAAACATTATGTACATGCGTGCAGCAGCAGACGATCAAAAAAGTTCATGCTGATGGTGTAGCTGACAAACAGGTCACTTCGGAGCGGACCGATCATAACACAGATATGGAAAGCTTACATCACTGCCCGTTTATCCAATGAAATCATTGTATGCAATGAAATCACTGGGCCTGTAAGACAAGTGCCTGTCTTTATCCGCAAGGGTAAAGGCTTGGGGACCAGTCTACAATGTAAGTTGCTTTTGGGTCATCATATAGAGCTAAAGAAAACTTTTGTAACTGAAACACTGCCTGGAACTGGTTTTAAATTATTTACTTTTCTCATTGGAAAAGAAAAAGTGCTAAATATTTTCAAGTTGTTACCTCAAAAGTAGTTTACTGCTTCCCTCTTCAACTCTACTTACTTTGCAGAGAGTTTATAAAAAGACACACAGGGTTTGCCCAGAACTTTTTCATTTATCACGTAACAAACCTCTAGGGAAACTGACTGGGTTCATTTATATCAAATTTGGGGTGAACAAAGAAAATTGACTAAAATGCCAGGATTTTCCCCTTATGAGGATCCCTTTACTGCCGTTTTCCAGGTTTTATCGTAAGCCTGGGCATGATCCCCGGCTATACGACAGTATAGGGTTGTAAGACTTCTCACTGGGGAGACCGCCAACTCAGAGCTAGATAATCCAGTCGGTAGAGCACCTTTTTGTCAGCAATGACCCTCACTCATGTATAATTTCCCTTTGTTTTAGTGATATTGGACTGTACTTCAGCAGGCGTAAATCCACCAGGCATCGGAAGGTTCCACTGTTTCGGTTTGAGATGTCTTCCCATGCCATTAGCATGACTAACTACATGAGGGAACAGAAACAAGAATACTACGGATTTGTAAGTCATTTTCACTCTCCGGTTAGAGACTTAAAAGTGCTTGTACTCTAGACCCCAGATGCCTGAAGACTGAAAAAAATCTGTTAAAGTTAGGGTCATAGATTGGTGTTTGTCAAGGTAATGCTGATTTATAGGCAAAGTTATTAAGAAAGATTTAATAAAAGTCGCATGTGAAAGTTTCAGCTGAATACAGTGTCTACTTGCTGAGAAAACAGCAAAAACTGTCCCGGTATTTTCACAAGAACTTTGAATCCATCCCATTTAGTGAGGTGACAGTGGGTGACAGTGGGTACCAACCGCATCTCTGGCCGCAGCATTCACAAACGGACACCCAATCCTCAGAAATCTGAAAAACGATTCATGCATGAATCAGATTCAAATGTTTTTGGGCAAAACATATTCCAAACCATATTTCTTTGAAGGGAATCTCTTTCTCAAAATAGTTTATCAACAGCTGCAGTGCTTTTTTCAAAGTAAGATTTTATGGTCATTAATTTTTTGAGTATTTACCAATCTGTGGCTCTACCTTTAAGAGGCAATGGTGGTGATATCTGAGATATCTGAGGGGGAAAAAAACAGAGAAATCTTCGTCTTCATAATCTGTCCTTCACATTAAAATATTTACATTACAATGGAGAAAAAACCTGTTTCCTATAAACGTGTAAAGGTTTGCAGTAATTGAAGGTTAATATAAAGAATATCTCTGTTGTTTAAGAACCTGACGTTTTGATCAGTTTGCTCTGATCATCTTCAGCAGCCTGTAGCATTAGAGCCCTGCTTTCTCCTGAATACAATCAGATCATACTGATCGAAACTTCTGTTGTTACATCATCGGTTCTTTTCAGAACCACCATACAGACAACTTAACGAGAAATTTCATTTACATGGTGTTACCACAAAACATACTTGATAGTATGTCCACCATGCAAAGTTTCAAATTCTACTCATTTACATGGTGTTACCTCAAACCTATACTAGATTGTATCTCCACCATGCAAAGTTTTAAATCCTACTCATGTACATGGTGTTACTGCAAACCTAACTAGATTGTATCTCCACCATGCAAAGTTTCAAATCCTACTCTTGTACATGATGTTACCGCAAACCTTACTAGATTGTATCTCCACCATGCAAAGTTTTAAATCCTACTCATGTATGTGGTGTTACGACAAAACATCCTGGATTGTAATTCCACCATGCAAAGTTTCAATCCTACTCATGTACATGTACAAGGTGTTGCCGCAAACTTTACTAGATTGTATCTCCACCAGTTTCAAATCCTACTCATGTACGTGGTGTTACGACAAAACATACTGGATTGTATCTCCACCATGCAAAATATCAAATACTACTCATGTACATGGTGTTACCGCAAACTTTCCTAGATTGTATCTCCGCCAGTTTCAAATCCTACTTTTTCCCATAAAAATAAAGGTCTTCAAACCTTGGTAGAAGTCAACATAAGCACTAATTGTTTTTTGTTTCATCAGTATTATTTTCTTTTCATTGAAAAGTTAACACACAATGACTTTGCTTTTTTAATTGATTGTTTTCCGATATTATTTGCTTTTAATTTGTTAACTAAACAGGCCGGCAAAACAAAGGTTAAAGAAACTGCCAAGGTTTGATTTTAATTTTAGCCCTGAATTTTTTAATAGTTACTGGTTTCATATTGTGGTATGTGATTGAATTGAATCGAATATAGGAGAGAAGGGCAGAACAGATTTTAAAACCTGAGGCTGCTTAGCGGCGGGGTAAAATGCTTAGCAAAATTATCCTGAGCAAAATTTGGCAGGGAACCACCTACCAAACACTAATTTCATGTTATATTTTAGAAGAGTACCCGAAGAACAATGTTTTCTGTTCCTGGCATCTTTTCGACATTTAGCCGTTTTAGCAGGAAATGATCGGGATTTGAGCGCCCTCTATGGTTCAATTCAGTCAGATGGTCCGTAGAGGAAACTGTAGGAATCTGAACGTACTTTGGTGACATCTTGGGTGATGTTCCAGGCGGTGATTGTAAATTAACCATTAGCACTTTCCGTCACATTTTTGTTTAATTAGAAGGAACATTTTGTAGCTTTACTAATTCAACACAAGTATCAGAACTAACGGATGATTTTGTTACAGCACGCTTTGTGAAACAAACTTTATCGATGTATATATTCACATTTTCAAAGTGATCCCAAGAATTTATCCTTATTACTGTCTGATCATTCAGTATCATCCACTATGGTTGGAAATGCCAGCCTGCAAAATATGACGTCAGGTGGTCAACTCAATGCATCTACACAGTACACAGTCAACCCTCCTACTATACTGTCTGACCATTCAGTATCATTCACTGTTGTTTTTGATAAAACTCCGGCAAGCAACTTTCCAGCTGATCAGCTGATTTCCTTATTTTTGGTTTCTCAGCTGTGAAGAACACAGTACAAAGTCTTGCTGTGCTGGAAATCTCCTCATTGTTCGACAAGCTGCAGTTGCATGCCTGTAAACTATGGTATCATGTGGTGAATGCATACACTGCACATACACAGTGCACATTCACAGTTTAGTTCTGAGGACAGTTGTGCCACCCTACACAACCCATGCAGTTGAATGGTTTCAAATGGTTGGTCAATTATTAACAAGAGTATGATGGTTAAAGATGTGATATCAAGTCTAGTGTGACCTAGTGATGAAAAAGTCTCTTATTCTTGGGAGGATTACTATAAAAATAGTCTGACAGATCAAAATTTTTGAGTCCCAATCAAGACCCATGTAGTTAAGACCATCGAACTCAAGTTCTGGTGTTTCTGATCAGCAGAGTGTGGGTTTGAGTCCTGGTCGTGGCACTTGTGTCCTCGAGCAAGATACTTTACCATATTTGCTTTGTCCTTCAGATGGGACATTAAGCCGTAGGTCCCGTGAACTAGGATTTATAGTGAACAAACCCAAAACACTTATCGTGCAAGAGTAAGGGTTAACCCCGGTGTTTCTGGTTCATAGCAAGCACCATTGTTTACAGGTTTCCTCAGGCTTGCGAGCTACAGTGATTATCAGAGATGCCACTTCTCGGAATTCCGGTTTTAAAAAAAAAACCACCTCAACTTCCGTTTTTTCCGGGCCGTCCATTTATTAAAAGACCGGAGAGAGAAACAAACGGCAACACAGCACACGCAAACACCCTGCCGACGTGTGTGTAGGAAGTACGCATAGTGAGAGAAGGTTGAGCCCACTCTCGGATCTCTCGTTCATCTGTCGAGCGCAATCAACAGATTTGCGCCGCAACAAATTGGACAAACATACGGGCAATCTGAAATTTGCGCCATGCAGAATAGGCAGGTCTATTTGCGTATCGAGCACCAGTTTGCACAATATTCAGATCGCGCACCGTCGTGTAAACACGTGCGTGCTGTGCTTTGAATTGTGGGTATTTTTTCGCTGGATAGGAAACACGACGCGACGAACGTGGATCACTAAATCATGAGACTCGAATCACGGAGATATCGGTAAAATTGTCTTGATGAGTTCTGATTTGTGTTTCCAATTTTGTTAAAAACATGTTAAGTTGGTCAAAGTGTGACATTTTGTCCATGGCACCTTCATTTTTAAGTTTGTTTTATATTATTATTATTATTATGTTTTTGTTTTTGTTGTTTTTTTGTTTGTTTTTTCAAGCCGAATAAAAAGTGTAGGGTCGCGGCGTTAATTAAGGGTCGGTCGGTAACCGGAAAAAGAACATTTTTGTTTTGGCCGGAGGAAAAATAATTTTCAGGTTTTTTTTCGCTACCACAGTGGCATCTCTGGATTATTAAGTTCACTTATGAGGCATTCTTGGTTTCATTACCAGAAATATATAATAATAATAATAACAATCAGATGTACCAATAATTTTGTCGTACTCTTATCTCACATTG
This sequence comes from Plazaster borealis, assembly GCA_021014325.1. Classification (NCBI taxonomy): domain Eukaryota; kingdom Metazoa; phylum Echinodermata; class Asteroidea; order Forcipulatida; family Labidiasteridae; genus Plazaster; species Plazaster borealis. The sequence goes on along the minus strand of CM037458.1, from coordinate 12,642,556 downwards.
ATCTCAATGTATCACATTCATCCAGAGGCTTCGGAACAGACTTCAAATCATTTTCTTTTTGAAATTATTTATATTCACGGGCGATAGCTTCAGGGACCACATGTTTTGGGGTTTATAACCTACAGTTGGTACAACTTGAAGGTAGCTTGCAGAGCACAGGTGACGGTGCATGGAAACATAGCCATCATAATCATGTCATGACTAAATTTAACCATAGTTAAACTGCTAATCAATCCTGTTCTCTAACTATCATAACTAGTTAAAAACCTTATATCTAGCATGTTACTAGATCAAACTTGGTTTATTAGGTATGAGGTCATATTATTTAGGTGAATGTAGTAGTTTAGGCGGTCTCCAAATCAAGTGACTTCGGCTATGGCTATGGCTGTTTGCTTCTGCGTCCAACGTTGAAGAATAGGCAGTTTAGGCGAACCGGTTGTCTTTGGCTACGGCTATGACTGTTGGCTACTGCCTCAGTGTTGAAGAACAGGCAGTTTCGGCGAACCGGCCGTCTTTGGCTACGGCTATGACTGTTGGCTACTGTGTCAGTATTGAAGAATAGGCAGTTTCGGCGAACTAGCCATAGCCACTGCTGAAGCCATTAATCTGGACATGGCCTTTGTGTAATTCACGCTCATTGAGATCACATGTAGAATGCTGGATGGACTTTGATATGATGTTTGGCAAGGGGTTAGGAGTACCGGTCCTATCCACAGCTTCGGTTGTCTGGAAAGGATCCAGTCAGGTTCCTGAGCCCAAAGTGTCAAGGGAGTTGAAGGGCTAAAGCGATGTAATTCCACCCCCAATTTCAGGATGGAACATTCCAGACCGAGGATGAGAAGGAAGGGGAGGAAGCGCCGATGGTCTGCAAACCCAGTGTCAAGAACATCACTCTCATCTTCAAGCCACTCAACAGCTTCATCAAGGACATTGAGATTGCTATGAGCTTGCCTGACGGGTAAGATAACAACATTTGGATTCTTTACTAAGCACTCCCCCCTATATCGTAGAGCCACACACCGCCACTGGCATGACTGGATGAAGTATTTGATCGGGGAATATTGGGCACCTGTTATGATGATGCTTTTACAATTTTATACTTCTAGATAACATTTATATTTCTTGAAATCAATACTTCTGAAAATAATTAAAGTAATTATCCACAAGGGAAACTGACTGATTAAATTCTAATTAATTTGGGGTTGAACAAAGAAAAATTGACTAAAGCGGGAACTGAACCTGTGACCTCCAGATTAACGTGTCGGCGCTCTACCAACTGAGCCATCTAGCCCTAATGTTAAGGTCTCCCTATTTTGTCAATATCTTTATTCGGGGGTGCCAGTCAGAAGCCATTCAACCTGTAACTGCTGTATAACCAGCGCTCGATTTCACAATGAGCTAAGATGGATCTTAACTGCAAATCATTCTTAATTGCTAAGCAAAGTGTGATGTCACAATAAAAATCACTATGGCAATACTGACAACTCATCTTAAGATGAATCTTAGTGCTTTGTGAAATCGGCCCCAGGGATCACACCTAAGTTTACTATACAACCTGGGAAGTGGCAGGAGAGGGATCATCCAAATGCAACTTTTTGTTGATAGATTGTAGCCCAGTTGGTAGTGCGCCAACATTAGGGCGAGATAGCTGATTTGGTAGAGCGCCGGCACGTTAATCCGGAGGTTGCAGGTTCAAATCCTGCTCTCGTCAATTTTTCTTTTCTTTGTTCAACCCCTAATTACCGATAATTCACATACACTTTTTATTGAATACTTGCAAAAATGTTGTGATTTTGCCCCAAAATGTCGTTTGATTCAAAGTATTGAACTTATTCTTGCAGACGGCATTGTACACTTCATGAGTTTATTAGTGATTACGTCAAAGACATCTTCCTTGGTCACCTACTGTCTGAAATTGAAACCAACCTACATACTGCGACTAAAGGTAATCTAGAACTAAACTTGATTCAAGCCTGTGGGTTTCATCTTGCCATCCATTTGCATTGTTGCATCACTAGTCTCCGTACAAGAATCATCAGCTAGTTTAGCAAGCTTTTTGCTCTGTTTATAGTTATGGGTATGAAATAGAAATTCTTGAAAATTTCTGCTTACAGAGTTTATAAAGTTGTCTCCTATTGTCTGTGTCTCGTGCTTAGCATGTTTGATTTGGCTGTGTATGAAGTACTGATTCCGTACAAAAAAGCCTTCTTTATCAGGACCCAATTTCATAGAGCTGCTGAAGCAGAAAATTTGCAGGAAGCCAGTCAGAAAATGGAAAATGTGTAATTGGTAGTTTGGCTGGTAACCTTATTCTGGTAGGCAAAAATGTTTTGTGCTTGGCTACTTTTTGTGCTCGGGCATCTTTATGAAATTGGGCTCGGTTTCAGAGTGCTTAAAGCTAGGGTCATAGGTTGGTTTTTGTCAACGTAATGCTGATTTATAGGCAAAATTATAAAGAAAGATACAATAAAAGTCACATGTGAAAGTTTCAGCTGAACATAGTGTCTACTTGCTAAGAAAACAGCAAAAAACTGTCACGGTATTTTCAAAAGAACGGCAAATCTATCCACATTTAGCGAGGTGTCAGTGGATACCAACCGCATCTCTGGCCGCAGCATTCGCATACAGACACCAACCCTCAGAAATCTGAAACAATTCATACATGAATCGTTTTTCAGATTGAAAACCATATTACTGCGAAGGGAATCCTTTCTCAAAATAGTTTATACTGTCAACAGCTGCAGTGCTGCTCACCAAGTACGTTTGTATAGTCCTTATTTTTTGGAGTATTTACCAATCTTTACCCAACCTTTAAAGTTAACATTGTATGCTGTCTGTCCTTTCCTTGTCCTCAGGCAACGATGCCCTCAAGTCCCTAGTGGACAGCGTAGTCCAGAAGTCAGTCAGCGCACCCCGCCCTCTCCTGAACAGCACGGTCATCATTGATCGAGCCATCTCAGATCTTAGACAACTCATGATGGACCTGCCGACCTACGCAGATCAATTCCTGAATATGATCTGTAACATACTACAAGAGTACAAGGACACGTGTTATGCCATCTACAGAGGTGAACAATATTTGATTTCTGCCTTAAAGGCAAAGTATATCTTTGGATTTTGGAACTGTTCGATTGTTTTAATCCTAGGTAGATATATACAATAAAACTAACCTGTGAAAATTTAATTTTTCGAAATGTGGTAGCATTTTTTAGATATTGCCGAAAATCTGGAGGGGTTATGTCCACACAGGAAGAATAATCCATAGTTGGAATACACAATCTGAGAAACGTTTCATGTAGAAACGTTTCTCAGATTGAAATGTTTTTGAATCCCTCTCTCTCTAAAACCATATTCTTTTGAAGGGAGTAAGAGACTTGTTTCTCAAAATGTTATACACTATCAACAGCTGCAGTCAAGTAAGTTTTTATGGTCATTAATTTGTTTGAGTAATTACCAAAGGTATACCCTCCCTTTAACAGAGCGTCTCAAAAGTCGGGTACGTTCTAGACGCGAAGGAAAGTTCCCGTAGGCATATGCCCACAACCCAGTGTACTGCCAGAACGTACTGCTGGACCGCGGCATTGCTCTGAGCTACAGGAACATTCCTACATGAGAGAGTATGAGTGTTAGCATTTTAAATGTTCCAATGGACTGGTCTTGGCCCAATTTCATAAAGCCTGTAAGCATAAAAACTTGCTAAGCACAGACAAATCTTGCTTAACAGAAACTGGTTACCAGCCAAAGTTCCATAAAGTTTACATTGTTGCAACTGGTGCCCCACTAATTTTTTGCTTAGCGAAGAAATTTGCTAAGCAGTATTTTTTGCCTAACAGCTTTATGAAATTGGGTCCTGGTGATCCAGCAGACTGGTCAATGTACACCTGTGATGCTTAACCGATCCAATTAGAACGTTCCTTGGACTTCCTGAGACGCTTCCTTCTAGGTGGAATGATATCTGGTACAATGTTTGCTCGTTCACAAACCAATGCTTATTAAGCCCTTGAGAAAGACTCTGCTGGGGTTCAAACGTCAGGCCAATTTGGGTTCGGGTTTTTTCTCTCATCATGCAGAGCTGCCAACTCACCCTGATTCTGCAGAAAGTTCCCTGAAAAATAAACCAATCTGTCCATGTTCTGGTGAACAGATTTGAAAATCTCCCCGATTATGGCAACTTTGTCCCTATTATGTTGAATTTCAATTCTAAGTATCTCCCGGATTGTTGTACAACATCTCCCCGATTGCAAGATGCAAACGTTGGCAGCTCTTGCATGATGTGGTTATCTTTCTTCTTTACTATCAAGGTTTGGTACAGCCAGAGTCTGAAGATAAACGCATCGTGAGTGCCAGCTGGGTCAAGGATGAGGATATCAACCAGTGTTTGAGACTGCTGCCTAACTGGGCAAACCTACAGGTGCTTAGTAAGCAAGGCAAAGATAGTAAAGACAGCGCCGTGCTGGAGACCATTGAAGACATCAGGGAGAGAAATGCAAAGGTAACGGAGAAATTGCAAAATTAAAGAGGAAGGGAAATGTCAAATTCAATGTTGTGATGTACTCATTTTCCAATAGATAAGAGTCCTCATGTGAGTGGTGGAAAAAATTACAAGTCTCTAACCTCAAGCTAAAATGGTGTAAATTGCCATTGCATTCGATAACCTTCCGAGGCAAAATTTGTCAACATCCAAAACTCCCGATGACATCATTCTGAGAAAAATGGGTCTGTACATTTTTGTACGGGGATGTTTTGGTTTATTCCTGACTTTCAATGATACTCGATCAAAACAGCCTTGAATTTGACATTTTGACTGACGAAAAATTCCTCCTTAGAATATATAGAAATATCAGGCCACTAACTATTTTTTGCATTTATACCACAGGTCCTTTTGGTTGATAAAGCAGTTTGCAGCAGCTAATTGTTCTTGTTTTTATTTTCCTCTCACCGTTGCAGGAATCTGAGCTTCTGGTGACCAATCTTGGGGATAAACTGCTACAGGGTCATGAGGTGCTGTGTGATATACCATCCCTTAAGCTTCTAGCTAATCTACATGAAAGCCTGGTGAGTGTAAACCCTCCTAGCTTGGCTTGGTTCTTGGTTTCTTGGTTCTTGTAGCCTCCTAAATACTCCAATTGGAGTTTTAACTGGAGGTGTGAGAAAGTGGTGCTAGTTTTGAAGGCGTGATCTTTTGTCATCTATTAAGTTCTGCTTGAAGGAGGCTGTGGTAGGTTGGTTTATTGAAGACTGCGGGAGTTTGTTCCGATCGTTGACTGTTCTTATGAAGAAGTGAGTTTGAATATGGATCTGTTCTACATGTAGTCTGGTCAATTTGTAGGACAGACCCTGTTGATCAGAGAGCACCGGTCTCAAGCTCTGGTGTTTCTGATCAGCAGAGTGTGGGTTTGAGTCCCGGTCATGACACTTGTATCCTTGAGCAAGATACTTTACCATAATTGCTTTGTCCTTCAGATGGGACATTAAGCCGTAGGTCCCGTGTACTAGGATTGGTAGTGCATGTAAAAGAACAAAGAACACTTGCCTTGGAACAGTAGGGGTTGACCCCAGTGTTTCTGGTTCACATAGCAAGCATCCTTGTTTACAGGTTTCAGAAATATATAATAATAATAATAGTAATGACATTTTTGAAACTATCTAGTATTATTCTTGGAAATATTGGAATGAATTGTCTTGTGGTCTGCTTTTAATGTTTTTGCCTTAGGGGTTTGGGTGTTTTTCTTCTAATACATAAACAAACTGGGAAGGCACTGTATCAGTGACTGGACCTCAACAAATTTGGTTCTCCAAAATAGCGGATCATGTTTTGTCATGAAATTTAAAAAACACACACACACAAGGGGGGGGCATGTGTGAATCATAATATTCTACTTTAAAATATCTTTCCAACCATATTCATTTCAAAAGAAATGCTTTTTATAGCCTCAAGCGCCCAATTCGAAGGCAGTGTGCCCCTTTATGCACTGCATCCTCAGTAAAAACATATCTGTCACTGTTTTAATGGTTTTAATTTTTTTGTACTGATTCATTTTACAATTGGACTACTTTTCACAAGGTTTTAAGTGTAGTATATGTTGATTTCTCTTATTCTTTGTATGGATGTTAAAATGGTTTTTCTTCTTATTCTTGCTTCTTGCTCTTAGGAGTGGTTTTCAAGTGGTATACGAATGTTCGCTGGTACTTTGCCAAGCAGCGGAATTAACATGTTAATGACCCCAGGAGGACAAACCATAGTAAGTATACAAAGCTGACTGTCCTATTTTACATTTAGTGTTGTTCTTCAAATTGTTTTTGTTTTTATATCAAGGAATAAACAACAAGGGAAACTGACTGGGTATATTTGAATTAATTTGGGGTTGAAAAAAAACAATTGACCAGAGTGGGATTTGAACCTGTGACCTCCGGATTAATGTGCCGGCGCTTTACCAACTGAGCTATCTAGCCCTAATGTTGGCAGTCTCCCTATTTTGTCAATCTCTGTTCGGGGGGTGCCAGTCAGAAGCCATTCAACCTGTAACTGCCGTATAGCCAGGGATCACACCCAAGTTTACGATACAACCTGGGAAGCGGCAGGAGAGGGATCACCTTACGGGGATATGCAACGTTTTATTCCAAATATCAGGGAATTAACCACAAGGGAAACTGACTGGGTAAATTTTAGGGGTTTGGGTGTTTTTCTTCTAATACATAAACAAACTGGGAAGGCACTGTATCAGTGACTGGACCTCAACAAATTTGGTTCTCCAAAATAGCGGATCATGTTTTGTCATGAAATTACACAAAAACCACACAATTTCAAGGGGCATTTGTGTGAATCATAATATTCTACTTTAAAATATCTTTCCAACCATATTCATTTCAAAAGAAATGCTTTTTATAGCCTCAAGCGCCCAATTCGAAGGCAGTGTGCCCCTTTATGCACTGCATCCTCAGTACTTTCTTGAGTCCTGGTACGTCATCTTTCTGTTATGTCTTGTCTGCATCTTGTAGGAGGTCCCTGCAGTTGAAGACAGCCTCCTTCATACCCTCATCTCACAAGCCAAGGAGTTTAAAGAGCTGGCAGATATCTGTCTGTTGGTTCTTCATCTTGAACTAAGACTGCACTGTTTCTATTACCTTCTCCCTGTCGCTAAACAGGTACGTTTTTTTTTTAAAGTTTCTATACAGGATTGGTAGAGCTGGCAAAATAGTCGCAGACAGTGTTCATGTTTTGTGTGATCAACCATATACATGAAATAACTAACCTGTGAAAATTTGGGCTTAATCGGTTGTTCGAGTCAGGAAAAAATAGTGAAAAAGCATGCACAATTTTTAGAAAACCATGCACAATTTTTAGAAAACCATGCACAATTTTTAGAAAAACCATGCACAATTTTTAGAAAAACCATGCACAATTTTTAGAAAACCATGCGCAATTTTTAGAAAACCATGCACAATTTTGAGGAGCAGAGAAGGCTAAGATCTTCCGGCTCTTGTCCACTTGTTGAGCCCAGAATTCACTGTATTTCATATTTCATGCCCTCAAATTGTGGAATAAACTGCCTGAACCCATCAAGAACAGTGCATTCATCGCTTTCAAGAAACTCCTGAAAAGTCATACTGTATCTAATTTAGGAGGCTTACTACCAGCAATAACTATGTTATGTTTGAGCTGTAGCACCTTTGAGCATAACTGTGTATGATTTTGATGCTTTATAAATGTCAATAGACACAATCGACGACCGGAGTTTCATGACTCATAGTGGGTATACAATGTAAACAAACCAAGCAGCCATGCCCACTGTGCGTGGAAAATCCTGGTTTCTTCTGCACCTACAGCACAAGCCATGCTTGTCCACGCACACTGATGCGTTGCTTGCTTGGTTTGTTTACATTGTACACCCACTATGAGTCACGTGACTCCAGTCACCGATACGTCTATTGTATTATTTTTTATTATTGTATTGAGCAAGAAAGAGGCACTATCATAATCATTTTAATTATCAATATAGCTTTTCTTAATGAATCATTACACCAAAGGGGTTTTCTTGAGGCTATTTTAATTATTTATTTTCCTGATATTTGCGTTGCAGTCTAGTTTCTTCATAAGTGCTGACAATGTGGATCCTGACCCTAACGTGCTGAAACTCAACAAAGATTTGTCAACATTGGAGGAAGCTCTAAGCCCAAGCCTCATGCCTCATAAATTCAAGTAAGGCCAGAAATTTTACTTACAGTAAATGCACCTTATTGTGTTTCTAAATCTTCCAAGATTTACAAGAGTTTATGACATCTAATCTCATATCCAATTTTATCTTATCTAATCCTATCTTAAGCTAATCTGATTATTGTGTATTTCAGGTATAATATTTGAGCCCTTGCTCTTGTAATCTCATATAATCTGATCTTATCCATTGTTAAGTGATGTTTGAAGCTTTGCATGGTGCGAATCATAAGAAAAACTATAGTAGTAAACTTGCGGGTACAACCATGTATACAAATCTTTTGGCAGAAGTGTTGGCTGTGGTCTCAACATTTCGAACAGTATACTATGCTCGTCTTCCATTCTTAATCCATCCTTATTCTGTGTTGTGTATTAACTTAGGTATGTTTTTGAAGGCCTAGTTAGTAGTTATCTTATCTTATCTAATCTTATCTAATCTTAATCTATTTGACCCTGTGTGCTGTATTCCAGGTAACTATTTGAAGGCCTAGTTATCTAATCTAATCTAAGTTTCGTCTAAGCTCGTCTAAAACTACACAACGTGAATGGTGTAGGTTTTATTTTAAGAAAAATGAAGTGATTTTTTTTTGACCTTTGAAAGTCAGATAAGATGCGTCTTATCATGGAGGAAGTTCCTTCCTCCATGGTCTTATAAGCAAGAAATTACGGTAATCCAAGCTTCATCTAATCGGATTGTTACTCTTTCAGGTACGTCTTTGAAGGCCTTGGTCATCTCATCTCGTTCATCCTGATCAACAGTGCCCAGTACGTCAAGAGAATCAACGAGAACGGCATCAAGAAAATGTACGTACATGATAATCTTCTTGCCTTTCTTCCTCCGTTCAAAATATCTACCTTTTTGATTTCTTATCAACTTTCTTATCAACTTCCTCCACTGTTTATCTCGCAACCCTTCTCTGAAGTAGTGGCCTATTCAAGTTGTGGGACTCGTAAGATAAGTTTCTTGTATTTGGTTAAAAACGCAAAATGATGTGGTTTTGTAAAGGCACTGGCAAGTTTGGTAATTGTCAAAGACCACTATTCTCACTTGGTGTATCCCAACATATGCATAAAATAACAAACCTGTGAAAATTTGGGCTCAATTGGTCATCAAAGTTGCAAGAAAATAATGAAAGAAAAACATCCCTTGTTGCACAAATTTGTGTGCTTTCAGATGCCTGAAAAGGCTTCAGGCCTGAAGTCTTTTTCAGATTCAAATATTTTAGTGAGAAATTACCTCTTTCTCAAAAACTACGTTACTTCAGAGGGAGTCATTTCTCACAATGTTTTTATACTATCAACAGCTCTTCTTTGCTCGTTACCAAGTAAGTTTTTATGCTAACATATATTTTGAGTAATTACCAAACGTGTCCAGTGCCTTTAAGTCATTCATGAGAAACTTTGCTCTCTGAATCTACAGGTGCAGAAACATCTTCATTCTGCAGCAGAACTTGACCAATATCACTATGTCCAGGGAGACCGATTTAGATCATGCACGAAACTACTACGAACTCATGTACAAAAACACAGACGTAAGTAGCATTTGAAACTTGGAGACACAATGGGAGACTTTTTGGGACACTAGGTGGCAGCAGACTTATCAGGTGACTCCACTGTTCTTGGCACTTTGCACATGCTCAGAACTACCTTGGCCCAATTTCATGGCTCTGCTTACCGTAAGCAAAGAATCGGCGCTTATGGAAGCAGGGAATTCTGCGTTTACGTCAAGCGTATTTCACGGGTCATCAGGTCAGCGTTACTAGGCGTTTTTCGCTTACACAGCAAGCGCAGAATTCAGCAGTAAGCAGAGCCATGAAATCGGGCCCAGGTATGTCTGCTGCTACCTGGCGTTGCATAGTCTCCCATTGAGAGAGGCTTGCAGTAGCATGATGTGAATATCTTAAAATTATTATACAGGATTGGTAAGGAGAAAAAACATAATTGTTTAGTTTTAGTCTGAAAACTTACTGATAGTGAAGTTCAAAATAGAACCATTTTTTGCTGTGAAACTTTTCCTTGTGAAATTAAGTCATATTCAAGAAAATTGTAATAATAACAATAAATTATGCTTATAAAGCGCCTTACATCCATGACTGGACCCCAAGGCGCTGTACAAATTAAAACAGCACCAAAACAAGAGGAGCAAAATAAACAAAGAGCATTAAAAGATTATTTAAAATATTAAACCATAAAAAATGGGCCAGCCAGTAATTAAAACTACGACACACCACAAAAGTTAAAACAATTCGGAAAAGTGGCGTGTCGTGGCTGAGCGGATAAGAACAAGCTGTTGTTGATCAGCAGAGTGGGGGCTCGATTCCCGGTCGTGACACTTGTGTCCTTAAGCAAGACACTTGACCATTATTGCTGTGTCTTTCGGATGGGACGTAAAGCCGTAGGTCCCGTGTGTTGTGTAATGCACTTATCGTATTGCACTTATCGTAAAGAGAAGGGGTTCGCCCCGGTGTTCCTGGTTTGTTTGGCTGCATATTGCACCACAGCACCATGTAAACCATTACATGGTGCTATGTAAAGGAATAGGTCTCAGGAAAAATGTACTGTCTGTCTGTTCAAGCGCCTTGAATACCTTATTGGTAGATACATGTGCTATAAAGACTATACTGAGAAGTCTCCCGAACACCCGAACAATCTACTCCGCGGTAGTAGAATTAAGCAAGACAGTTCTCTAAGAACAAACTCTACCTGGCAAGTAGATACACACATGGTGTTACCGCAAACCAAATATATTGATACCTCACCATGCAATGCCTCAAATCCTATAGACTATACTATTATTATTATTACATTATCAACAGCTGCAGTGCTTCTTACCAAGTAAGTTTTTATGGCCATTATTTTTGGAGTATTTACCAAAGGTATACCCTCCCTTTAAGGGAGCATCTCAAAAGATGAGATTCGTCTCCTTCTTACTCTGCATCTTTCCATCTTTGTAGGAGATCCTGAACGGCATCGTTGAGCAGGGAGCTTTCTTCAAGGAGTTGGAGTATCGCAATCTTGTTCACCTTCAGCAGCGGAGCAGCCCTGCCTTCGATCAGAAACAACTCAGTAAGATGCTGAAGAAACTGGAGGAAATAATGATGGAGGCAGTCTAGCTTTAAAAACATCTGGTCGAATGTCAACTCTCTCGTTACCGAATTGTTTTGACATCATAAACTACCGCTGGTGACTGCACGGTTTGACCACTCGAGCGTGAAGCACACATTCTTGCACAACAGAAAGCTTTCGTTCAACAGCAAGCTTTCGAGTGTGTAAGCTTGGTCAACTCAAGTCGCCAATGGTAAGGAAGAGGGGGTATGAGCGTCATAGACTTAGTCGACTATGGTAAGGAAAGGGAAAAATGATATATGTATGAGAGCAGATTATTCCCAGCTAACTAATAAATCATTGGGTGCCTGGCAGAGGGTTTTTGCGAGTAAACTTTTTATACTTAAGGACTCCCCACTAACAAAGCTAGCTAGGAATTTGCCTCTTACTCGGTCAGCAAAAAAGAAATTGGCCAAGGATTTGGTTTTAAAAAGATGATTAGTAGAAATGTATTTCTTAACAAAGTAATTTGTTGAGCATCTATTAGATCGGAACTGGGCAAAAACCATATAGATCACATGGCATTTCGGCTGGTAACCCTTCTTGGGTATGGTCTGTGCTAAGCAAATGTGCTTATTTATATTTATATATAGGAGATTGTGTTGAGCTTATTTTATAGAGGAAAAGTATGGCAGGCAAAGGAGGTTAATAATACCCCAAAAATATTCTAACTTTTTTTCTTTGCTTGAATATTATTTCATGATTTTGTTATGAAAATTAACACATTTTTATTAGTAAAAAATGGAAAAACATATATGCCAATGTTTATATTTGTTTAATATGTTAGCATTGTAGAATGCATGTGCAATATTATAATGTACAAGTGACCCAATCATGGTTAATCAAGATTTGACAAGTTGACAGAATTCTAGCACAAAACACTTTAACCTCCAGTTTGTGTAGTTATGTTTACTCAACGCATTTCTACAGATGTAACGATTGTAATGAGGGAGCATTTTATTGGTAAGGGTAAAAATCAAAATAATACTTGATGCATTACGAGTTCTGTGGAAACAATTTCAAATGATTCTGGTGGGAGTTGAGCACCTGAATTGTAGTGCAAGGTCACAAGCTTGACTTGAATTTCCAAGTTGAAACTTTACAATGATGTGAGTATGAAACGTGACGAAAAAAAATTAAAGTTATTACCTGTACTTAATGTCAACTGAACTATTTAATTCTGTTTCCTGAATGGCCAAGTCATCTTGGTCCGAGTTTGAAAACCAGGGCGCAATTTAATAATAATAATAATAATAATAATCTAAGCACTTATATAGCGTTCTTACGCAGAAGGTACCACAACGCTTTACAACAATAAATATTACAACAATCAACAATTAACAATGCACAGGAATGAAAATGAAATAAATAGCCTATTAAGCAAAATAAGTCTGGAAAAGGTGAGTTTTAAGCGATGTTTTGAATTCAGTAAAGTGAAATGGCATGACGTATTTGATAAGGAAGATTGTTCCAAAGGTTTGGAGCAGCTGCATAAAAACCTTTGGAAGCTGAAGAGTATCTGGTTTGAGGTTTTGTGAGAATCCTTGTGAGTTGGAACGGAGTTTGCGATTAGGCTGGTAAGGAGTGATAAGTTCAGTAAGGTAAGGGCGAGCAGTTTCATTCCAACATTTGTATGTGATGGTTAACAACTTGAAGATGATACGTTCATGAATAGGAAGCCAGTGCAGTTGTTGAAGGAGGGGTGAGATGTGGTCATATTTCATAAAGCTAAAAGCGCAAAACTTGCTAAGCAGAGAAAAATCATGCTTAGCGGAACCAGGTTACCAGTCAAAAGTTCACATTGTTGCAACTGGTTTCCCATTCAGTTTTTGCTTCGCGAATTTTTTTTCTAAGCAGCCTGTTCTGATAAGCAGCGTTATGAAATTGGGACCTGGCCATAAACACGTTGCTTGTAACCGCAATCAAGTCACGGTCCCATAATTGCTTCCCTTCACCCAGGAGTAAAAAAAGACTTTTGTAGTGCAGTGGCTTAAAGTTAACATGATAAGGTTAGGCAAGAACATCATATTGTCTCTGGCGTAAATCAATTTAATTTTGATTGAAAAACAAAGTTATTCTTCGGGCAGGTCTCAAATGGTCAAGTGTCTGTTGTTGAGCCTCCACGACCAGAATCACTTTAGGTGCAGTATGTCCCGTTATTGGAACTGGTAAGTAAACCACTGAAGTTCTAGTTTTTAACTCTCTCTTCTTTGTCTTTTTTTTGCTATTTTCCACCAATTATAACTTTATTTCATTTGCCGATTTAGAGTAAAAAATCGTACTGTAAATCTGAAGTGTCTTGTCAAAGCTTGTATAAAAAAATGGACTGTAATAACATTAATAAAAAATAACATCACAATAAATTACACACACAAGAAAGGGTTCTTTTCTATGTTTATTTCTCCTTGTAAATCTATCTTCGTTTTAAATACCAATTTAAGAATATGAAGATTTCATAATTTTCCCCTTAAACTCTAAAACCTGAATCGCATAGTTACAAATCTTCCATACAAAAATTCATTGTTCTCGAACACTCCTAATTTATTTCAGATACCTTTAATATCGGACTGTGACTCATCAGTATTTTGCAAAAATAGTAGTTTATGGTTTGACGTTTCGACCCGAGTAGAGTCTTTTTCGAAGGCTAAAGCTGTTTTAGCCTTTGAGAAAGACTCTGCTATGGTTGAAACGTCAGGCCATTAAAGGCATCGTACATGTTTGGTAATTGAGCCTATTGTTTGTTTCAAACCTATATAGTTGTAGATATATACAATAAAACTAACCTTTGAAAATTTCATTTCAAAAGGTGGTAGTGTTTTTGAGATATTGCCGAATATCTGGAGCGGTTTTGTCCACGCAGGAAGAATAATCTTCATTGGAATACACACTCTGAGAGATTCAAATGTTCTGGGGTATAAAAAGTGATATATTTTTCCACAAAACCGCAGTACTTCGAAGTGAAAAGTTTCTCAAAATGCATTATACTATCCAAAGCTGCTGTACTTCTTAACAAGTAAGTTTTTATTGCCATTAATTATCAGAGTCATAACCAAACGTGTACGATGCCTTTAACTACTATTTTTGCATTTATACCATGGTTCCTTTTGGTTGGTAAGCAGTTTGCAACAGCTAATTCTATTTTCTTATCATTATTTTGATAGGGTTTTCAGGTTACTTAATAACAATTTCCTGATATTTCTGAGGGTAACAAAATGTATGAAGAATGTCTTGCCTTTAAAACCCTAACCACCCCAGGCCTGCCAAATTCAAACAGATGGTTTTGTTGAAATTTGGATGGTTTAGTACTGTGAAAAGTACCCACTAAATCACAGTCCAGAAGCACAGGACCTGTTGGAGTATGATGGGTTGTGTACTGTTCCAATTAGTAAACCGTTGGAGTATGATGGGTTGTGGAAGCTTTCTAGTAGAAATGCTTAGGGAGTTAGGGTTTGTTGTATAAAGGCCCACTCATTTGTTATCCATGAGGTAGTTTAACTGGAATTCATTCAGAATCACTGTAACAAAAAACGTTTTAAGTTGCATTTACATTCAGTAAAGTTTTTTGAACGAATTTTAACATGATGCTGTTTCAAAACTAAAAATTTACAAAAAACTTTCGTATATGCAGCGGACAATACACAAAATAAATCTTACATGCAAACATTGTTTTTACATGGCTGTTGGACGTGAGATAATGTCGGGATCCCGACCTTTTTAGTTTTTAATTAACAACCACTTATCATTGGCAGATTTTTGTGTGTGCAATAAATGAAAGCTTTTTCTTGAATCTTTAAAAACAGTAATTTAAAATTTAAATCTAGTTTGGGTCAAATCAGCCCAAAATCCGGCCTAGCATCTTAAGGAAGAAATCTGAGGACAGAAAAATTGGTTTTTTACCCGTATAGAAAGCATTGATCAAATTGATCAGTAATTTATCTCTTCAACAAAATTAGGGTAAAAATAATTAATTTACAATCATCAATAACAAATGCTTATTTTTTACAATTTGTGTAACGATTGAAATAAAAATACTTTAATTAGGTATAATCATACTTCATATTCCATCCGACATGAGAGAATTCAGAGGACTTGGAAAAGTCTAATCAGTCTATGGAACTTGCAGCTATAGACTAGGCAAGTCTACCACATACATTTTGGGAACTTCAGCTTCTCACCTACTTTTACTTTAGCGTGTGTAAGAAACTGGCCTTTTCAACCTTTTAGTTGTAATAATTGCACAATATTATTAGTTACAGATGCTGTCTGGCCACACTACAATTAGCGTTTCCCATGAAATAATGTAAATTGCAGATCACACGGCGCACTAACACTACTGGTTGGTTGGCTAAATGAGGGAACCTCGCGCCTTCTTGTATGGTGGCATGACGCACACTGCATCTGCCTAGTGGACAATTCTCTGGTGTTTGCCAAACAATAGTGTCTGTACGTATGCATGATTTGTAATTAGCATATTATGGGAAAGCCTAATTTGGTACAATGCTCTGGTAAATCCCAAAACTTCTTGGCATTGACCAATGCATAAACAGCCAAGAAAACGCTCAAACTTGACCCCAGGGACCAATTTGAGATTTTCATGTACACAGTACAAAGTCTTGCTGTGCCTGGAAACGTCCTCTTTTTTTGACAAACTGCAGTCGCATGCCTGGTTACAGTACAGATTAAAAATTATACAATCATCTGCTATATTATTGAGCACTTAGCAACAACTCGGCACTCACCGTATTATTTGAGTTCAGGATTAAAAATACATTTAAATAAGTTATCATAATTTAACTTCAATTTATCTGCACCTGCAGTTAACGAAGTAACATATTTGTTTAAAAAAAAAATGAATACATTAAAGAGGAAAACATAATTTGATCCCCCCCTCAAAAAAAAAAAATAAATAAATTATAATCAACAAAATCAAACAAAACATGCAGTTAGATTTTGAAGGGTTGGGGATGGCGATTGTAAATAATATCACACCACATGAGTAATTTTGCATTGCTACGTTCTATCAAATCATAAAAGCTGCATCAAAGCCAACATTGGAAGACATCAGTTGGAAGTTATTGACAAACAATTGTCGTGTAAGTAAACAAAACTGATGAACTCTTCCAGAAAA
This sequence comes from Plazaster borealis, assembly GCA_021014325.1. Classification (NCBI taxonomy): domain Eukaryota; kingdom Metazoa; phylum Echinodermata; class Asteroidea; order Forcipulatida; family Labidiasteridae; genus Plazaster; species Plazaster borealis. The sequence goes on along the minus strand of CM037458.1, from coordinate 12,626,111 downwards.
AGACTACTCTTCCAAAGCCAAGTGCAATAGTTGTGAGAAACTTAATCTTTAATGTATTTTTATTTTGGCTTGTAGTTTAAACAAGTCATCATTGGTTGACCTGTGACAAAATTTTGTATATATACATGATTTTATAATTGTTTTGATATTTATACAAATTCAGCCGAATCAAGAACCTGGTTGCCTGTAACTCTCTGCCTAAGGCCAATGAAATTAGATCACTAGTTTCTCGTCATGCATTTAGCAAATTTTTGTGAGGTTTTTTTCTCATTATTTCTCACAAGAAAAGTGCAATACATGGGTCTATACCAACGTTGACCACGGCGACAATATACGACCACAGTTCCATGCACAGAGGGGGTGCACGTGACACGATCTGGAAACAATGTACATGTCATGTAGAAAGCATGTCAGGTTGCTGTAAAACACGGGCCACGCAACAGGAACGGAATCTTTTCGCTTGGGAGAAGTTTGCGTCGGATTTTCACCATTTTGTTTTCAAAATAATGAAATTTTGGTAAAAAATAAATTTTTTGGTGCAGGGTCAAAATCCCATGCGGGCACCCGACGAGAAACTAGTGATCTTATTTCATTGGCCAAGTAACCCTCGCACCCCCTTCAATCTCCGATCCCGAAAGGTATCTTTCATTCAGAGGAATAACCCTTGCCAAGAGAAAGTACCTAACCCTTCAGCTGCCATTAAAACCCAAACGGTTCATCTAATCACATGCACATTCTTTAAGACATTTCAGGGGAACTCTGAACTTGTAAGTAAAGCTCCTTCCACTACTGCAGCATTTTCTTTGACCCCATCTCCAAAACCGGCGTTCAATCAGCGAAACTTTGATAGATTCTCCTTGATTCTTGTCTTCATCATGGGCAGCAGACTGATGTGTTTATCTCCGCACTGAATGACGCAGTTCTCCAGCTCCCCTTTGATTTTGTCGACCTCGAGCGGAGATGCGGACGGATGGATGCGATCTTTAACATTATCTTGACATTGCATGCCGCATCGCTGTAATCTGTCCTGTAGTCACGTGAAGAACAACAAATTAAGGACGGTTAAAAAGAAAATTTGAATGATGACTTTATTACAGGCCTTGAATTACAAGGAGGCCACGAAGGCCATGGCCTCTGTTGCCCCCTAATCTTGGCCTTGGTGCTCCTTCAATTAAAAAGTTTCCCATAGACTTTAGGATTTTCCAATGGAAGAGCCCTTTGCAACATGAAAATAGTCTTGCCCTCTCAAAGTTGGAATTCCAGGCCTGCTTGTATTAACAATGAATAATAATAATCTTTCAGGTAACAATTTGTTTGTATCACTGAATTAAATTTTTCTCACAAGGTTTTCTTTTCTTTGTCTCATTTCCTGTTTGCTGTTAGCAATAATAATAATAATAATAATAAAACAGTATTTATATAGCGCAATATGAATTGGCATTCCTCAAAGTGCTTAACAGCAATATGAAAAGCATTACAAGAAAACAAAAACTTATAGGCCTAAATTCCCCAATTAAATTCCAAAACAAATAATTATAAAATTAGGCCAGACCAGCTGTTACCTACACAGTCAATCTTGAATCAATCAATCTATTCAATCTTGATTACAAATTTTACATATAGACTACCGGCCTGATACTTCACAGAGGCAATGCCCCTTGTAATTGCCTCGGTGCCCCTTCAAATGTTTCAGTTGACAATTTTATTTTCCCCCATAAAGATGCTCTTTACCAAGAAAAAAAACCCTGCCTTGCCCTTACAAGGGGATAATTTTCAGGCATGAGAGTCTGTGCAAGTCTTACATGGTATCAGAACGTTGGAATTTGGAACCACGTAATATTGTTTCCTTTGAATGTTTAAAGTCACAAGATTCCCAAAGGTTCCTAGAAGTTAGTGGTTGATGATACGACGATTAGCCGTGCATGAGACTTGCACTGTTACAATTTCAACCTAACAGGGCAACTCTATTCATTTCCCTTTCCAACCTTGCTTGCTTTACACAAAAAATTATAGAGCACTGAAGCAAGATGGGTTTCTGAAACTCTATCTTATGTTGGAACGTAAAATATGCATGGGTGCGTGGTCATTTCTGCAAACAAATGTTTTGTTATTATTGTAAGCATGTTATTTTGTTTTACCCCATCCTAATTAATCCAATGCCCACTCAGACACCAGCGTCTAGACTGGCTGTCTGGGACTTGACAAATTTACGACCTTAATGCCCACCTACTCTGTCACAACAACTTCAGTATAAAATGCCCTTATGTCTCATCTTTAGTTTATTCTTCTCTGTTCTGCACTTATTGACAGACCCTCCTGGTTAGCCCAGTGCAAGATCTTGCACTGTGGCCCGATCCAGTATTTTTCTATCCTTTCCTGCTACTCTTCGACTGCTACTCATCTTTGTACAGCCCTACAGTTCTGAATAAATCTTGTTCTGTATTTAAGCCCAAAGTTAAGGGTCTATTGGAGTTTTATTTATATGCTTTGTCGGCCAGCCTACAGTACTATAGTGCCACCTATTTAAAGTGTTACATTATCATTGATAGCAATGGCCATTATCTGCATTGATCTATTGTTGCATCAAAAGAGTTACTTGCTGAGATGGCGTCCAGTGAACATTTCACGTTTCAAACCGGGTTCCCCCATCTTGCGCCTTCGGCACTCTTGAGATGAGAAATAAAAAGAAGATGTTTGGCATTTTAATTCTTACCAGAAAATCACTCATTTCAGACTGCATATAGTTTTGAGCTGCTTGCAATGGTTGGGAACACCTCTCGATGCAATGCTGAACCTCTGGCATACTAGCTTGTTTGTTGTCACAGCAATTAGCACTTTGCAAATACATGTTTTTCTGAAGCAAAAATTCAACAAAAATATTCACTGCTTAAAACCTTTTATTTTTTTAAAACAATTGTAAGATTTTAAGACCTTTTCAAAACGCGTTTGTTTGTTATAAAAATATGTTTACTTTTTAAAAATAAAAATCAAGCATTTTTAATGAAAACATTCAACCCCCCAAACCCTCCCACCAAAAAAAAACCCCCCAAAAAAACCAAACCCAAAACCAAAACATGCATTCAAACAAATGTTGCACCCAAGAAGACCAAGAAGAACAAATGATAAGTTTTGTCTCAACATTTTTCTTTCTTAATTTTACTTTTTTTAAATTAGTATTTTTTCTATAATACGTATTAATAAATAGTAGAAAAACCCCACTATAAATAAGTATTTATTTTGATTTTTGTTATGCAATAAAAAGGAGTTTTAAGGCTTTTTCCACATCACAAACTATGTCAAATTTTTATATTATAATTGGTTATTTTGTTGGCAATTGTTTGCATTCAAATGTGTGTCCACAAACACAATCCTTTCCTGTCTCTAGACCCAGTAACTGGGTTACTGGGCGCTGTTCTCTGGGTCTACCCTATCCCGAGACCCTGTCCCCAGCTTTAGCTAGCCCCACTTCTGTGGCCAACGATTCATGGATCGTTGGCCACAGAAGTGGGGCTAGCTTTAGTTCTAACTTCTCAAGTCTAAAAATAATTAAATTAGTTTGTTAACCTGACCATGAACTAGAAGCTATATATGTGACTCTGTCGTCTCTACCGTTTCCGTTTGGGCATTATTTTATTTGTGGGTCCAGCCCGAACAAAACAATATTTATATTAAACCGGTCTAGTCAGAGCAAACAAAGTAAGGTACAAAAGTCAAAACTCAGCACACGATTGGAAGTAACCGGCATGACCAGTCCGGATCCGTCGCATGCGCGACCGGCCGGGCGGGTCGCAGAGGTCACCGCTCTGCCCACCAACTCGCTGGAGACAGTCAATCACTGCTACCAGCGAACAAAACACGAACACAACAACAATGGACTCCAATTATCTCCAAAATATCTACCTGCATTTGCCTAAAAGCCTCCTGGTCCAAGTCATTCACCATGGCAGTAACGGAATCATCCACTCGCTTTCTGCACGCTTGTACAGCAATTGATTCCGCCATGTTGCCAGTAATCGTCGAGAACAGCTGGAGCTTTTCTGACGTCATCATTTCTTGAGGGCGCACTTTTAAATCAAAACTGCCCGCGCTCTCCGTCCGTCTCTGCGCTGCTGAACAATACTTCCGTGTTGTTTGCAATTTTTCAGGGCAACACGTGGGCACGAAACACCTTCCCTTCTAATACTTTCACATTTCTTGACAACTTTCACAACTTCAAGGACATTTATGTTGCGACTATCAGTGACACTAAGACTACTTAAATTTCACCCCGAAATTAGTCGGTCTTGCTGGAGAAACTCGGCAGAAAAGATTGTGGAGAGCGCCCCTTCTTCCTCTTGTTTGAAAGGTTGGACAGCAATCGGCCAAATGAGTTCAGCCACTGGTCCGGCCGACATGACTGAAATGGCGAAGAAATCTGCTGCATATGCTGCCGTTGATGAACATGTCAAGGTACTATATAAATCGGGTGTATTATTTAAAATCTGAATGAGAACAAAACATAGGGCCCATTCTGCTTACTCATCATGATCATGCTCATTATTGTGGAATTTTGCACTTGCCCACCCCCCAGCCCCCCCCCCCCGGTCACCACATACCTGCATACATCATCATGCTCCACTTACAATACAAGTGTCAATCAATAGGTTAAATGTAAAAACAGTTAAGTGTTACAAGAGTAGAAGCTAGTACTAGTAGTGTTGATAGTGCAAAATGTCTGCACTGTGTAAGCGAAGAATGCTATAGTCAAGTGTCAAGTCGAATATTCCTATGCTCCTACCTAGGCTTGAACTAGAGTAGAGGTCCGTTCCGCTATCTCCGCTATCGTCTCCGGAACGAACCTCATATAGTTCTACTAGGAGTATCAAGTGATGTGCTCACAGTCGCAATTACAAGCAAACATTCCCTGCTATTCTATTTCTAAACCAATTGTTATGTTAAATAAGCTTTTTTTGAGTGCTGAATGTTTTCTATCGGTGCTTATGGCGTAAGCACATATTTTTTACTTACGGTAAGCAGAGCTGTGAAATTTTGCGTAAAACATGTAGTATTTTGTCACTGAACATGCTTACAACATTAACAACATAGTCAAACAGTGTAATTAAAAAATTAAAAAATTGCCACCTTTGTTTTATGAACTTCTGTTGTTTCAATTTTTCTTTCACAACAGGGACAATAAGCCATGGCTTTTAGTGCGGGGCCAGTACGACTGTGTACAAGTCCGACGGACCTGTGTTTTAAATTAAATAATAATACTTTAGTGTTTCACTGTCTGGTCTTGCCAAAAAAAATGTGGTTCTTAAAAATGTTGAGCTTATAAGCTCGGCAGTCTTGTGCATTTTCTTATGTTAAATGTTTAAAAAATTCCCCTTACTTCTCCTCATGCCAAGTTGCACAAGGCCTCATTTCCCACCCTCTTTTATCTTGTGTTTGACCCCTGACTTCATTTCATGTTTTCCTTCCAGATTCTTTTTTTGTTTTTTCGTTTTCTCTTAAGAATTTCCTCAGAAGAATTACCAGGCCTACAAAGCATGAATTTACCGTATTAATCACCGATTGTCATTATTGTGGTGGGGTTAATTTAGCTGGGTTGGATACAAGATAAAATGTTATCTACTTTGGTACATCAGTCAAGGTTTTGGATGAATGATCTGGAAAATTTGTCATATTTTCATAACAAATTTGAACTTTTTTATATTCGTAAAATGTGTTGTGTTTTTAAATTTGCTGTCATATATTCAGAAAAGTTGTCGTATTCATGAAACTTGTCATTTAGAAAATTTGTTATGCACGTTCATAAAATTTGCATATTCATAAAATTTGTCATGTTCATCAAATGTATCATATATGTTCATCAAATTTGTCATGTATATTTGTAAAGTTTGTCATATATTCGTAAAATTTGTCATGTATATAAGATTTGTCATGTTCATAAGATTTGTCATATATATTCATTAAATTTGTCACATGTATTCATAAAATTTGTCTTAAACATAGATAAATTTGTCAATATATTCAGTGTCATATAATTTAAAAAAACTTGTATTCTCCTCAATTTACTTTCTTCTGTTTCCATTCCTCGTTCACTTCAGGATAATTCATGTTTGGGTGTGGGAAGCGGTTCAACGATCGTCTATGCAGTTGAGAGATTAGGTACGAGTTATCTAAGAATTTTCAAGCCATCTCATATTGCTGTGTGTGCAGTGAAAATATTTTGTCCATATTTCCTTTATTCCAGTTTGCTACTTTAGTTTGTAAAGAAAGGAACGCCCTCTACTGGCCGGGAAGTACCAGGCCTGGTTTTTCATATTTGAAAGGGCAAGGCCGTATCAATTTCAATTCCATTTGAAAATCTTCAGGTCTATGGGGAGCTTTTGAAGGGGCACCAAGGCCAGAACCAAGGCATTGGAGGCCATGGCCTCTGTGTAATTCCAGGCATGACTTGCATAGAGGCTATTGAGGACATGGTCTCTGATCTTGGCCTTGGTGCTCTTTCAAAAGTTCCCCATTGACCTGAAGATTTTCCAATGGAAGTGCCCTTTGCAAAATAAAAATGGCCTTGCCCTCTCAAAGATGAAATTCCAGGCCTGCCCCTTTAATAAAAAATGCTTCATTGTTGCATTTGTATATGTTCTCTGTGTTCAACCTACATTTTTCTAGCCCACTGAAAGTGTTTTTGTTATAACATTTTCTGGTTTGGATTACAATTGTACCAAGTGGAAATTTCCACTTTTTATTCAACCAGCTTTATTCAAACTTAAAGGGGTTGTCGTCATCATGATCAAAGCAAGCTTGTGGCTGTAGAGGGAATTATGAACTCTCACCCAGTTACATCACACGCGTGCTAGCTCTCCATAGATAATGATATGGAGGGAGGGCGCGCGCGTGCAGTAATTGGGTGAGAGTTCATAATTCCATGTACAACAACAGGCCTGCTCCGATCATGACGACACAGCCCCTTTTAAAAGTACAGACACTGACACAATGGTCCTATCTAGTCGCATCAGTGCAAAAACATTGTATCTTGCACGAAAATGCTCTGTGCAAAAACGTGTTTTGTGTGTACATCCAGGCTATTTTAAAGGCGCTGAACATGTTTGGAAATTGTCAAAGACCAGTGTTCTCACTTGGTGTATCCCAATATATGCAAAAAATAACAAGCCTGTGAAAATTTGGGCTCAATTGGTCGTCGAAGTTGCAAGAAAATGATGAAAGAAAAAACACCCTTGTTGTACAAATTTGTGTGCTTTCAGATAGGAATAAAAACTTCTTGCAAGAAGTTTTTATTATTTTAGTGAGAAATTACCTCTTTCTCAAAAACTACGCTACTTCAGAGGGAGTCGTTTCCTACAATGTTTTATACTATCAACAGCTCTCCGTTGCTTGTTACCAAGTAAGTTTTAATGCTAATATTTGTTTTGAGTCATTACCATACGTGTACGATACCTTTAAGCGAGATACAATTCAAACTTCCGCGTAATGTAAGTGCTATAATTTAGGATGTTTTTGCACTGGCACTACAATCTATAAAATTCCTTTCCTTTCAGCACAACGTGTCCAGGGGGAGAACTTGAATGTGAAGTGCGTACCCACCTCATTCCAAGCCCATCAGCTGATTGTTAATAATGGCCTTGAATTGAGCGACCTGGAAAGAACACCAGAGGTATTGTAGAGATCGGTGTTCCTTGTTGATTTCTCAGGTTCAAGTTATTAACCCTTTCACTTTTGGAACATTTTCCCGCGAGCTGACCAATGATTTGAAAAAATTGTGACACAACTACGGTGACACATAACATTACTGTGCAGTTACATGTGTGTACTGTGTACTGTCGATGCATTCACCACACAGTATTGCAGTCTGGCATCGTTTTGCTATCATTCAAAACCACAGTGGATTGTATTAAATGGTCAGACATTAGGAGGGTTGACTGTTTACTGTGTAGATGCATTCACCACATGATATCATATTCCAGGCTGGCATAGCTTATCTATCATTAAAAAACAACAGTGGAATTGGTCAGACAGTAGGAGGGTTGACTGTACTATGTAGATGCATTCACGACATGATTTCATGTTGCAGGCTGTCATACTTTATCATTGGAAACCACAGTGGATGATATTGAATGGTCCGACAGTAGGACGGTTGACTGTGTAGCCGCATGATATATTGCAGGCTTGTATAGTTTACCTGCTATTCAAAACCACAGTGGATATTAAATGGTCAGATAGTAGGAGGGTTAAGCATCATCAGTTACTGTAACATTAAGGCCTACTCGTATACCATCTAGTGTAGAATACATGTAGTCCCAATTAGGCATGGGCGACTAGTGAAATTTACTACTCGATTAATCGCGCACCAATTAGTCGCGGCTACGACACTACTCGTGACTATTTTTTGTTTCCCAAGATGCATTGCGTTATATTTTTTAGCGGACTTGCTTTAGGGGCCAAACAATTAAATTTTTATTGAGGCTTGATAAAAAAAAAGTTAAAAATAAAACAATTATAAAAAATACCCATTTTTGATCCGTTCACTGTGCACTCTCATTCAACCATGTCAGCTTGAAGAAATGTGCTGTATTGTGTTGAGCCTTGAACGATTGTGTTGGTTAGTGGTTTTGTGTTCGTTGTGTCGAGTCTTGAACGATTGTGTTGGTTTGCAGTTTTGTGTTCGTTGTGTCGAGTCTTGAACGATTGTGTTGGTTCGCGGTTTTGTGTTCGTTGTGTCAAGTCTTGAACGATTGTGTTGGTTAGTGGTTTTGTGTTCTTGTGTCGAGTCTTGAACGATTGGGTTGGTTAGTGGTTTTGTGTTCGTTGTGTCGAGTCTTGAACGATTGTGTTGGTTTGCGGTTTTGTGTTCGTTGTGTCGAGTCTTGAACGATTGTGTTGGTTTGTAGTTTTGCGTTTGTTGTGTTGAGCCTTGAACGATTGTGTTAGTTTGCGGTTTTGTGTTCGTTGTGTTGAGTCTTGAACGATTGTGTTGGTTTGCGGTTTTGTGTTCGTTGTGTTGAGTCTTGAACGATTGTGTTGGTGCACGGTATAGTCGTGAGTGACACATTTAGTTCACGCAGCAAATAATCGCGATTATTTTTTCAGTAGTTGTAGCGGCGCGGTTAACCGGGTAGTTGAACAACGGTAGTCGAGACTCGACATAGTAATCAAAAGTCGCGACTTCGACACTAGTCGCACTAGTCGCCCAGGCCTAGTCCCAATCTATTGGAATCCTTCAGCATGTATGTAAACTCAGAACTCTTCTCAAAAACGCTATCAACAAATCATTTAATGACACTGATCTATTCCAATTATTTTCAGTTAGACGTCGCCATTGATGGTGCCGATGAAGTAGACTGTGACCTCAATCTCATTAAAGGAGGAGGGTGAGTTTACCTTTGACATTTGACCTTGAGTGCAACATTCATGACTCTTTGAGTGTGTTCGTATTAAAGGGTGTGTAAAGCCAAAACCCCAAAGGGTATGGTGACAAGTTTAACTTATTTGATACTATTAGTCTCTGTTTATAGTTTGTCTGTATGATTGTATGATTGTATGATAGTTTGTCTGTATGATTTTCCCTGTAGGATTGTATAACCCTTTGATCTTTTCTGTTAAGTTTCCTTATCTAATTGTTTTTGCTATTTACAGATTGAATAATATAATTCTGTTCTTGTATCCATTTTTATTTACATGTATGTTATCTATGTAATCTTGGTGTTGTTGTCCTGGCTTTGCCCAATTAGTTTGTGAGGACAAGAGCACCATAGCGTTTAGAATTTATGTAGTATGAAGCGCGGTATAAATGTATTTTGTTGTTTGTGACTTATCTCAACTTCTGTACTACAGGTATTTCACAGACACCTTCAAAATGGTCTACTGACCAGGTCAACAGATCTTGCATCTGTTTACTTCTGTTTTATTGCATTCCCCTTACCCCCTCCCCCTCTAACTCCCCTGCCCCTCCCCCCAACAGGAACTCACCCTTCCTGCCGAATATTTCAAACATAAGGCCATGAACTATATATATGTATTTTGTATTCAACATTGTAAGACATAATCCCTGTAATGTAGACATTGTTGTTATTGTTCTTTTGTGTTTCTGATGGCTGCATGGCTGCAATCTACCGCCCTTTCCCCCAAGCAGGCTTGAAAGCAGAACCAAGAAAGTGGTTCTTACTGTTTGGGATCCTTCAGTAAAGACACTGAAATGGACTGTCGTTTGAACGACAGTTAGTACTGTACATGTACACCTACTGTTGTAGCATAGACAGCAGTGATGCTATCAGTTTTTAAGTTGTAACTAAAGCTGATATGAGTTAACAGGCCTGGAATAACATGGAGGCCATGGAGGCAATGGCCTCTCTGTTGCCCCTGGTCTTGGCCTTGGTGCCCTTTTAAAAGTTTCACATAGACTTCAAGATTTTGCAATAGATACGCCCTTTGCAAAATGAAAAATGGCCTTGCCCTCTCAAAGCTGAAATTCCAGGTTAACCCTGGTGATTGTGTTTTGTCTTGCATTTATGTAATATTTCAAGATGTTCATAATATTTGTAATGTCCACACTTAAAAAGTTTCTCTCAAGACTCACCTTTTCAAGACAGCATTCTGTAGCTTTTAAAGTGTGATTTTCTTGTTGTTTACCTGTTTGCTTATTGATTTGCTCGTACGTGTTTATTTACCACCTGTTGTTAAAGTTACTGTTCGTTGTGTTTTTGATTTGATTGCTTGATTTCTAACTTTCTTCTTCTTTCTGTGCCTTGTACATCTATTGAGATTGATTTGGTACATTGATACAATTGATAGTCATTGATAGTCATATTTATTATTATTATTATTTCATTCTCAGAAATGCATATTTAATGTATTTATTCCACGAATGATTAACATGTGTAGGACATAGTCCACATAGGTGTAGATTGGTTACAATGTCTTTAGCCAGATAGTTTAGGAATTATTAATTATAATAATGGACACTTATATAGCACCAATTTCCGCCAATGTGGAGGCTCATGGCGGATGAACATTGTTTACACCAATGTAGTAATTATTCCATTTTTGTTCTGATACAGTGGTTGTCTGACCCAAGAGAAGATTGTTGCCTCTAATGCCAAGTATTTTGTTGTCATAGCAGACTACAGGTAGGTGAGAAATGTTTTATTTTCTCCATTTGTTTGTTTGTAATTGCTTTGCCAATGGAATAGACTGGGCAAGCAGGGCTTACCTACAGGGTGCACCCCTAAATCAACTCCCATAGCATACAGTGCAAAATGCTAAATATTCAAAAATACACAAAAATACTTAGAAGTCTCACAGCTTTTTACAGTAAAGGGAAAATTATTAATTGACTCTTGAACTTTTATTTTCTGCTCAATTTGATATGGGGAGTCACTGGGCCAGTCGAGTTATTCCTCCTCCAAATAAAAACACCCCGACACCAGTGTAATTTTCCAAACGTCCGAGCATCAATCTTGAAAAATGTTCCTACACCTCTCAGCAAATAGGACCAATTTTTTTAGGGCCTATGTCATCCAAAATACATCCAGTTGGAAGTCAACAACCCCCAGGTCACAATTGGGCAACATTTTTACACTGAAATCCTTTTTTGGGACTCTCAAATCTGTCTATATAGAATATTTTGAGGGCCTACAAAAAATTAATGAGCTCAACGCTCTTGTTTTCTCCTTATTTAGTGGGGTGCACCCCTCAACACAAGCCTGGGGTACTTTCTCTCATTAAAACTAATAGGCTAGTAAACACCACTTCTCAACTTGCCCTGTGGGCTACTAAAAACTGTGCAACCTACTTGTTTATAATGCTCATATTTCTTCTTTTCTGATGCGAATAATAACTTTTTAAACTGGCCCACAGGGCATGTTGAGAAGTGGCGTGTACTAGCCCATAGTAGTTTTTATTATAACACCCCTTACAAAGATTCTGCCTTTGATTTGTTTAGAGCGCATCACACGATATGTCTTATTTTTTACTAGAAAGCAGGGTGAACGCAACGCTCTATACACACAGCAAACAAGGTACTATACCTGTAGCAACCAATGTACTATCCCATAGCAACCAATGTACTATCCCACAGCAACAGCAGCCTCTTGGTACCTAGACGTCTATGCAAAATGTATGCAAGGGGTGTTATCAAACAAATATTGACTGCGCTTACTCATGCTATGGTTGAAACTACTTCTCCCTCAGTGATCCCCAGAGCGTTCTATTTTCCCTTGGCTTTGCCTCGGGAAAATAGAACGCTCCGGGATCACCTCGGGAGTTGTAGTTGTAACCATAGCACCATAGCAGTCAATCTTTGTATACTAGACAATGTATGCTCGGCTAAGGTTGAGAGAGAGTCGTGTATTATACTATCATTTGGCCCCTGGGCAACAAATTGTGATTTTTAATAGATACATTTTAATCTGCATTTAATCTTGAACTATTTTATTACTAACTCAATTATTTAGAGAATGTTTTAATTTGTACTCCCTCTCTTAAAGGGTCTGTATACGTTTGGTAATGACTCTGAAAATGAATGGCAATAAAAACTTACTGCAGCTGCTTTGGATAGTATAATGCATTTTTAGAAACTTTCACTTAGAAGTACTGCGGTTATGGAAAAAGATATCACTTTTTATCCCCCAAAGTTTGAATCTGAGAATCGTTACTGACAGCAACGTTTCTCAGATTGTGTATTCCAATTGCAGATTATTCTTCCTATGTGGACATAACCGCTCCAGATTTTCGGCAATATCTCAAAAACGCTACCACCTTTTAAAATGAAATTTTCACAGGTTAGTTTTATGGTATACATCTACAACTGTATAGGATTGAAACAAACAGTGGGTTTCAATTACCAAGCGTATACAATCCCTTTAATATGTAATCCCTCTCAACCCAGGGGAGCCCCATGTAACACATATGTCACATTTTGAAAAATATCAAAAAAAAATAAAAATAGGGAAAAAATAAGTCTAACACCCACTAAGCCCCATTGTGACATCCATGTAACATAAATAGCGCCCTCTGTCGCCATACCTCTTCACTTTTGCAGCCTTAGCCTTAACCCTTTGCTTAATCTCCTCTATTACAACAGTCGCCCTCTTATTATTATTAACCTTGGGCTCCCCAGTGTTTCAAGATAAATACATCCATCTTACTGATTGGATTATCAGCCTATTGAATATCAAGATTCTTTTATTCAGCTACGTATTATGGTTGACTGTTTCATTCTCTTAGGAAGAAATCGAGTCAACTAGGAGAGCATTGGGATCGTGGTGTTCCTATCGAGGTCATTCCCCTTGCCTATAAACCCATCATGATCGCCCTCGCTACACGGTTTGGTGGTGAAGCTATACTCAGGATGGCGAAGAGCAAAGCGGTGAGTTAACTTATCACAAAGTACTCTAAAAAATCAACCATTGTAACACGATAAAAACACATTTATGAATGCTTTACTCTGTGGTACACATTGATCCCCTTGCATGCATGTCACACGGGGTGATTGCCTTACTCGCCATTTTGGGAGTCATAATTTTGGGGTTGAACAAAGAAAATTGACTAGAGCGGGATTTGAACCAACGACCTCTGGTTTACCGTGCCGACGCTCTACCAACTGAGCTATCTAGCCCTTTGTTCGCGGTCTCCCTATTTTGTCAATAACTTTGTTCGGGGGTTTCAGTCAGAAGCCATACAACCCTTAACTGCTGTGTTTTGGGAGTGAACAGGTAAAAAGCATGTAAATGCTGCGTAGCCTAAATTTCACACTACACTGTATGTATAACACACAGCAGCATCGCTATCATGGGCAGTGCCCCGTATCGATACCTCTCGTCACTAACCCCTGGAAGGGAAGTACTGAAAACCAACGCTGATTGGCTTACCAAAAGTTACTACTTTGCGTGCACGCTTGATAAAAACATTTGAGTGCTTGTCAGGCGCTTAGTTTCTGTGTGTCAAAATGCACGTATTTCGACAAAATACATTTCAAATGAATCATGATTTTAAATGGTCACCCAGCGCGAATACATTTAGATGTATTATAAGATCAAAAAAGAATGAGAGGGGGCCAGTTGATGCTTCTGTTGACAGCGCGCTTTGTGTAGTCTCTAACACAGAATGGATCAACCACAGGACTATATCCAATATATTTGGATATTGCAAAGTTACACAACCACGGGTGCGTTTTGGTGGCTGTAACCAATAACTGTTTCGGTTGTTGGTCGTTGGTTCTGCTGTTCAGACTGAACGATAACCGAGTTGTGAGCTCGGTTGCCGTTTTGGTTATGACGTCAGAAACAGTTATTGGTTACAGCCGCCAAAACGCACCCCTGGGGTTATGATCGAGCAAGGCATTCTGGGAAAGAAAATACAAATGGCGCTGCGAGATCGTACACCACTGGGAAGGAGGTTGAACACACAGGGACATTGACTCCCAAAATGGCGCAACCAAGATTATTGTGATGCTGACGTCATTGGGATATGTTTTTGGTGTACTTGGTGTGCAGCTGCCATTAAATTGGGGGAGTCGGAGTAAACTGTGAGAGACAATCTAAGTGTGATGCAGGGAAGCTACTGATTTGCTTGTGGTATTAAATCAGAATGGCTCAACAATATTATGCACATAACCTAATTCTTTCATCATAACTATTTTGAAATTTCAACATATGTTTTTCCTTGCCCTGTTGTATGATTATGAGGCATTTATTACCCTGTTTTGTATTGTAAGGCAAAACTAAATTGATTTTAGTCAAATACTTTCCTAGATTTGTATGAAAAGAAATTTATTGTTAATCGTTCTCTTTCATCAGGGTCCGGTGGTGACGGATAACGGTAATTTTCTCCTGGACTGGAAATTCAAGTCCGTCCCTGACAGCTGGGAAGAAGTGAACCAACAAATCAAGATGATCCCCGGTAAGAATAATTTACATATATTTTGTTCAATTAAAGGCATCGTACACGTTTGGAAATTGTCAAAGACCAGTGTTCTCACTTGGTGTATCCCAACATATGCATAAAATAACAAGCCTGTGAAAATTTGGGCTCAATTGGTCATCGAAGTTGCAAGAAAATGATGAAAGAAAAAACACCCTTGTTGTACAAATTTGTGTGCTTTCAGATTAGGAATAAAAACTTCTTGCAAGAAGTTTTTATTATTTTAGTGAGAAATTACCTCTTTCTCAAAAACTACGTTACTTCAGAGGGAGTCGTTTCCTACAATGTTTTATACTATCAACAGCTCTCCGTTGCTTGTTACCAAGTAAAGTTTTTATGCTAATAATTGTTTTGAGTCATTACCAAACGTGTACGATACCTTTAAATGTATTTTAAAAAAGACCTGTTTAAACATTATGTTTGAGATTTTTCGTTTTTCTTTTTGATATGCTAGGTGTCGTAGAGACGGGTCTTTTCATCAAGATGACAAGACAGGTATACTTTGGCATGGAGGACGGCAGTGTTTGTACTGTACCAGAAACGACCCAACAGTGAGTCAAAGAAACAAACTCAATTGGGTTACCTGAAACGGCTCAAACAAACTCAAACCCGTGTTAAATTGGCGCACAGGAATAAATCTATTTTAAAGGTCACCACGTCAAAGCGCAGACGAACGAGCGTACGCGCGTTGAATTGTCGCATGACGTACACGGGTGGGTTATGCTCACAGTCTTGTACGTACATTTACAAATTGTGCGTTCACATACGTGGCATGTTTGATTCGATGACGAAAAGAACAAACGCACTTATATGCAAACAACCGCACAACACAATACAAAATTTCAAGCTTTTACAAAGATTTGTACACAAACATGGATACGGCCTCCCCCCACACTGCTTCAAAATGCAGGGCAAATTAGCGCTCTGATCAATAAAGGTCTATGGTGTGGAGTTACTCCACCATCGTTTGCAATGATTACCAGAACCCCAAGGGAAATGCATTGAGTGAATATTTCTTTCAGGCTTTACTTGGGAAATTGTAAAGTTCTTGACTGTTTCGTAGGTCCCATAAAAATAATAACTTGTGTCAATTTAATTGACTTGTGCTTTTAAATATTGAAATGAGGGAATTTAGGTTAAACTTTACACAAATTTGTCGTAGCTGTAGAGCCAGAAGTAGCAAAATATTTTCGGGCACAATCGATGCACAAGATGTGATGTATCGACTTACTAACAGGATCTTCCAAGTATAAGAAAATTTACGGTCTGCAACTTTTTCCATTTGAAAAAAGATTATCCTGTGGAAACTTGTGTGATGGACACCAAGGGCGAGACCAAGACAACGAAGGCCAGTGTCTGAATGGGGTGTCTGTGTAGTTACAGGCCTTCTGCTTGTCAGACCCAGGGGGGTGTGGAGGGGGGGTTTTGCACTCCCCACCCCCAGCTCCCACTAAGGGTTTTTTGTTGCCACAATCTCCTCTCCATAGCCATAAATCAAGTTCTTCCTGTAGGCATCGTAAATTCTGGTGAATACCACTGTGAAGATTTTGAAGTCTAACTCATGTAATTGTTTCATTTTTGAAGTTATTGTTATTTTGGGCCAGTATTCCTGTTTTCTCAAGGCTTGATGTGCATCAATACCACAGGAGGGACTAATTATTTTGGGAAACCTGGGGAATCTTGTGTACAATTTTGAAAGGTTTAGATGGACCTAAAGAAAATGTTTGAGACTGTTTTTTGTGTACATGCTTTAAAACATTCTTGTTGTTTATTTGAACACTTTTAGAAAGCAGTTATTTCTAAGTATGGCACAATAATTTACTGTTCAACAGGTAGAATAACTGACGTCATATTCTAGTCTAAAATGCCACATTGTATTTAATTAGAATACAAATCTTAAGAGCCGTGTCAGACAAGGCAGTTTACAGGCACCCAGTCGGGACTTAAATTTGGTGGGAAAAACCACAAGACCGCAGGGCTTGTAGCTCAGAACAGATTTTTTTTTACAAGACCAGAATCAAAATAAGAAAATGTGTCCACACGGTTTAATATGTAAACTGTTTATATTTGAACAAGCACTAAGAGAAGATTTATCTCATTTGTCTTTTTGGTAACACTATTTAAGATTTTCAAACCGGGACCTATAACAAAAGAGGACAATAGGGTCCCCGGTTGGTTGAAGTTCCCTAGTTGGAAAGTGTGAACAAAACCAATGGGAGCTGTTGCCAAAAAGTTAAAGTACAAACAAAAGAGGGACAATAGGAGGTCTCCGATTGCAGGTTTTTAGATACAAGTTTGTGGTATCAGTCTGGTAGTTACACTTCATTGAACCTGTTTGTCCAATGAAACCATTGGGTTTGTAAGACCAGTGCGGATAAAGACAGGGAACCAGTCTATGTGGTTGAATTCCCCAGTTGGAAAGTGTGTACAAAACCAATGGTAGCTGTTACCAAAAAGAGGGACAATAGGAGGTCCGCGATCGCAGGTTTTTACATACTTGTTTGTGTAGTATCAGTCTGGTAGTTGCACTTCATTGAATGCGTTTGTCCAATGAAACCATTGGGTTTGTAAGACCAGTGCGGATAAAGACAGGGAACCAACCAGTCTAGGTAGTTGAAGTTCCCTAGTTGGAAAGTATGTACAAAAACCAATGGTAGCTGTTACCAAAAAAGCAGAGTTCAAACAAAAGAGGGACAATAGGAGGTCCCCGATTGCAGGTTTGTACATACTTGTTTGTGTAGTATCAGTCTGGTAGTTACACTTCATTGAACCTGTTTGTCCAATGAAACCATTGGGTTTGTAAGACCAGTGCGGATAAACACGGGACCAGTCTATGTAGTTAGTTGGTTACCTCCTCTTAGCCTGTAAATTGCCTTGTGCGACAGGGCTTGTACAACTCACTGAATCAGGACACAATAAATTCTCTTAAAAATATTTTCCAGACATTTCATTATCTCCAAAAATCCATCATTATAAATGTTTGTATGACTGGAACAATTTAAGTCATCTGCCCTGTATACAATAACATTAACCAAATGGTGATTCTGATTATACAACAACGGTACCAGACTACTTTCCCTCTTGCAGCCACAGTTTGGTTGAGGCCTTGTTCGAGTTGGCAGCTACAGCTACAGCTACGGCTACGGCTAGATTTCCGCGTCATCATGCGTTGAAGAATAGGACACCCTTAGCAACAGTCGTAGCCGTAGCTGTAGTCGACAATTCGGATACGGCCTTACACTGCCTTGAACAGAACAAAACCCAACATGGCTGCATCAAAATAAACATATTCCTTCTGCATTTTTAAGAACAAACATTTGTAAACAACAATGCTGATTCTGAGTATACAACAACAGTACCAGACTACTTTCCCTTGCAGCAACAGTTTGGTTTACACCGCCTTGAATGGAACAAAAACCAACATGGCTGCATCAAAAACCCTCAAATCTGAAAAAGACTTGGAAGTAGATAATAATGGATCCAAATACACATGTTCTTTTGATATAAGGATAAACTGTAAGCTTCCAATTTTATACAACGTCAAATACTTGACAATCTTTACAATATTGTTAATTTTAAAGGATTGGTGAAAAATGCAATATTTTCATTTCAACACAGATGGTAACAGTAATAGTCTCATTGTACAATAATATTGAGTTTACATACCGGTAAATTCGGCATTATTAGATTAAGGTTTTTTTGTTCCACATAGGGAAGTATATTAGACTTTAAATATTTTGACCACACAGTAAATTTTTAGTCTTGCCATAACAATTTCATCTTGAAATAAAAATATATATAAGCAAAAATCAGTAGAGTGCCTTAATAAATATGGGGTTTAATACATGTATGCATACAGTTTCTCTAAATAAATCACATTACACAGAATGTACAAAATTACAAACTTAAAAACTTGATAAGTTAGTGCAAAAACAAATGTAAACAAAAAAATGCAATTTTATAAAGCAAGCATGTTTGCTACAGTATTTAGTGTGTACATATTTTGTATTGTCATAGCTTAAAAGATTGAGTATACCATTGATAGTTATTCCAAATACATTTCTCTATTTTCTATAAAAAACTTGGGGGGATTTTCTTTTGAAAATTTATAAAAATTTTCTTTCATGAGTAAAGAAAATATAACCTTTTCCAATTTTGGATTATGTCGTTTTGATTCACCTACCAATAATTTCCCCCTTTCTTCATCAGGGAACGCACTGCCATGACCCATGAGTCATTTGATTAGACCAAGCAAATCATCTTCGATTTGTCAGGCTTTAGTTGTAGATAGCCTTATTTCTAGAAAAAAAGGTGCTTTTAAAGTGTCTGTATACGTTAGGTAATGACTCTGAAAATGAATGGCAATAATAACCTACTTGGTAAGAAGTACAGCAGCTTTGGATAGTATAATGCACTTTGAGAAACTTTTCACTTAGAAGTACTGCGGTTATGGAAAAATATATCACTTTTTATACCACCAAATTCGAATATGAGAGTAACAATTCTCAGATTGTGTATTCGAATTGCAGATTATTCTTCCTGCGTGGACATAACCGCTCCAGATTTTCGGCAATATCTCAAAAACTGCTACCACCTTTTGAAATGAAATTTTCACAGGTTAGTTTTATGGTATATATCTACAACTATATAGGATTGAAACAAACAGTGGGTTCCAATTACCAAACGTATACAATCCCTTTAAGGCAATAACACTTGCCCTGCCTGATAAAATTATAAAATGGATTTGAAGTTTGATGATTTAGTATTCCGAGTCTAAGCCATGAATGCCATCAAAGTGTTCTTTATTACATCTATTAATATGTTTCAATACCCACTATCACTGTAAGTTATATGTTTCGAACTGGTCTCTCGTCACTGGGCACACTCTAGAATGTAGGGTCGTGGGTTCGAATCCAACCAAGTTGCCTGTGGATTTTTTTTGTTTTCATAGGACTCGGAAACCTCCGAGTACACCTCTAGTCACTTGGCATGCTCGGTGCTCCAAAATGCGGGGGTCATGGGTTCGAATCCTACTGAGTAGTCTGTATATATATATATATTTTTTCCCCGCATGACTTAGAAAGTACCGAGTATAAAGTGTTACTTATTACATCTAATAATATGTTTCAATACCCATTATCACTGTAAGTTATATGCACACTCTAGAATGCGTGGTTGTGGGTTCGAATCCAACCAAGTAGCCTGTGGATTTTTTCTTTTTCATAGGACTCGGAAATCTCTGAGTACACCTATAGTCACTTGGCACTCTCGATACTCCAAAATGCAGGGGGTTGTGGGTTTGAATCCTACTGATTAGTCTGTATATATAATTTGTTTTCCCCCGCATGACTTGGAAAGTACCGAGTATAAAGTGTTTATTAAACATCAGTGTAAGGGTTAAAACCAATATAATAATGAGCCTGTTAGTCTTGGCACCTAAGGGGTGTAATTCTCCCCCTGGGGTGTGGTCCCCCTGGGGTGTGGTCCCCTGGGGTGTGGTCCCCTTGGGTGTGGTTCCCTAGGTGTGTTTGTCACTCTCGATACTCCAAGGTAAACTAATGTTCAGAAAATCTCAAATAAATCCTTTAAGAACGATACCAAAGCACTGTAAATAATTTAATCTGAAATACCATTCTACAGAAACAAATTAATACCAAGTATTATAAGAATAATTGTACCCCCAAGCCCGTAATATAAAATAGGAGTTAGAAATATTAAGAACTGGATACTTAACCAAATATTTTAAATCATTTGTATTTCCACCAGAAGTTCAATAAAGACGTTAAAATTTGTTTACATTTTATAACAAAAACTTGCATTTTCAGTTCTTGGATATTGGTTGCCTAAGGCCACTTGCATCTAACTGCTGAGCTGGTGTGGCAGGAGATTCTGTCCCCCCATACTGCGAACTGTGCAAAAACTCAGATTGCGCCCTCTTTTGAATCGTCCTCCTCAGCCCATGTTAATTTTCCATGTGGGGGACAGAATCTCCCGGGGGACAAATTTCCCATAGGACACCCCCTCCAAATGAATCCATTTAGTCGAGAGTCTGTGGCCCTTTTCGAAACCAGGGTTTGGGCTAGAGCTCTGTCCGCCTGTTTTGAAGCACAGTAAAGGAAAGCGCATGTTTTCTAATATTGAGTGAGAAAGCCTGAGCCTCAGCAAAAGTCCAAACCGTGGTTTCCAAAAGGGCCTGTAATTTAACCATTGGCTTTTTGCATTCTCTTGTATGCTACTTCTCTGAGCCCCGCCCCTCCCCCAACCCCAAAAATCGTAATAATAATAATCATAATCATATCTCTCATTGGTCGTCCTACCCAGAATGTGTTGCATTATTTCTAGTTTTCTGCCGGAATGGGCAATTCGTTTGATTAACCGCAAAATTGGTCGTCTTTCTAGTTTTGTGCCGGAATGGGCAATTCGTTTGATTAACAGCAAAATAAATAAAGAATAAACTCGGCCCTTGACCACAATACCCCGCCTATAACACAGCGTACACGTAAATCAATAATATTAAAACAAGTAATAGTTTACATATATACAACATATTTCCTTTACAACTTAAATCAGCGATGCCACTTTACGGTTCTAGAAGTATTTAAAATACAATAAAGTGCACATGAAGGCTAAACAATAATATCAAATATAGACAGTTTTTCTCATACATACTAAGATTCTATGTACAGGTGTTTAAGTCTTCAGGGGGTGTTTGCGTTTATCGTACCGTGTCGAACAATATCTCTTTGAAGTCGTTGTATGGAGGGAGAACTGAAATATGACAAATGAAAACATGTTAGATATTCCAGTGGGCTTGACTTGTTGAGGGCAGTTTATTTCTATGGTTTTGAGTTTGAATTCCTGCTTTGTCCATAATATGATTATGATTGTCTCTAGCTTTTAATTTTTTATTTGTTTCACATTTTTGTTTGCAAGTTCGCTCCAAACAAGGCTAAAAGCCACCCTTGGTAAGGGATGAAAATAATTCAGGGGAGCTGAAGGTAGGAATTGATATTCCTCTTAAAACAGTCTAGATTGTAGGATGGAGGGAAACATGCACCAGGCTAGGACCATTTGTAGGTTTTCGCAGGTCTGGACTGTCTTCTGCAAAACTCTTAACATTAAAATTTATAACCATAAATATACATTTTTAAAATCAATGTTGCAATTAAAATGTCAGCTTTTGGCTGAAAATGTCCTTACCATGTTGGCAATAGCGCCCTCTTGTGGTCGCAGGGCAGAAGCATCCGCCGTGTTCACATTTTCCACCGTGCATGCAGATCCGTCGGCACATCCCTTTATGATAAACAAGAAATTTCTTTTGAAAAGCTATTACAAAATATTATGTAAAGTCAGTATTCCTTCGTCTTTATCACCCCCATCTACCCCCCCCCCTTTCCACACACACCCCTCACTGGACCAATGTTTAGATTTTTTGATTTTTTAAAAAATATTTCTTGTATGAGAGATTGCATTGTATGAGAACATCACAAGGCCGGACGGCCGCTTCAAGGTGAGGGCTACACTTCACTGATTTGGGCTGTCGACCCAAATCAACTGCCACCAGGGGCCCGTTGCCACCTACTCCTAGGGCTGAAACAGGGTTAACCCCTTCACAGTCCCTAAGGATGTAGGCATGGGTATCATCCACTAGGAGCCTGGCTGGTAGAGCAGAATGCTCTACCTTCCCAACTTTTTACGAAGCAATTATGATTAAGAAATGACATAAGTAGTCACAGCGAACCCAAATTACTCTCCTAATTGTTCTGACATGTCGATGATTGAACTGTGGCTTTCTCGACAATACCATTCTGAGCCGGACAAGTTCTGTTTACAGAGAAAAGTTTCGCCAAAGATTCATATCGTCGGCTGATGAGTTATCTTGCTGCTAAAAATAGCCGCACGAACACATCCCTTAATTACTCAAATTATTCAGTATCGCATCTATATCATTGGAACTTAGTTTTGCTGATGAGTCAGATACCCGAAGAACAAAACCCTTCTCAGTTCATCTTGCGGACGTCACAAACTAACCCTCCTTCCTTGCCATCCAAGGCCCGCCCCTATCGATGACAGACGTCCAGACTCCCCAGAGAGGAAAAAATCCAATCCGAATGACAACTGAAGAGAACCACTAAATAGATGACAACGGTGCATCTAATGTGGGAGTCGCAAAAAAACACACCCCAAAGTTTTTTTTGTTTTAAAGGCTTGATTTGAGTCTAGACAGCTCAAACGTCAGGAAATATTACTTAACAAGACAAATTTAACATCGGTCTTTGTACAATTATAATAGAGGGGCAGGGGGAATACCTGAAAGTTTAACTTGCTTTTCTCCCTCATTCCTGTATTTAAAGGCATCGTACACGTTTGGTAATTGGAGACTATTGTTTGTTTCAAACCTATATAGTTGTAGATATATACCATAAAACTAGCCTGTGAAAATTTCATTTCAAAAGGTGGTAGCGTTTTTGAGATATTGCCGAAAATCTGGAGTGGTTATGTCCATGCAGGAAGAATAATCTGCATTGGAATACACACTCTGAGAGTAACGCTTCTCATATTCAAATGTTTTGGGGGATAAAAAGTGATATATTTTTGCCATAACCGCAGTACTTCGAAGTGAAAAGTTTCTCAAAATGCATTATACTATCCAAAGCTGCTGTACTTCTTACCAAGTAAGTTTTTATTGCCATTAATTATCAGAGTCATTACCAAACGTAAACAGACCCTTTAAGAGATATTTCTATTAGGACCAAAGAATCAAAACATCTCGGCCGACTATAGCGACTGATCCCTTAAGATTTTTGCAAAAGTACTTCTTTCGAATTATGTCTAGACTGTTTTTAACTTTCTGAGTTGCATTCTTGAACTCTTGAAACTGATACAATTAGCTGTATGGTGAAAACTAAAAAATGATTTTATTCATTGTAAAAAGTAGGGTTTTCCAAAAAACATCATCGGTGATTTGCTGATACACTTCATTTATACAATGCGAGAAGTTCCCTTCTCCTTGTATTCAACAGGTTTGGGATTTGTTAAGGATTTTTGCTGATCACGGGATGTGTTATTAATCTCCCAGAACGTGTTGAAAGAGGCAACATTTCCACAAAAGACAGCCCTTGTTGTGACCAAACCACAAGATATTTATGTGAAATGTTGTAGAGAGTCTGTAAACCTCTAGAATGTATAACATCCTATACATTCTGTCGGCTGCATCTCCAAGAGGAGACTTATCAAAATTGTAATTTCCATACAATCTCGCCCGGATTCAAAGTATCAAAATATTACAACAGAAGGCTCCTTTATATGGCCCAAGGATAAGACATTGAATGAAAAACACTTCACTTCTGTTTTCAAATAAATACTGTACTGCCGGTCAAATCCACTTTTGATATTTCCCGACTAGATAAACCTTTCCTATTTTGTTGTCCATTTTAGCTAAACTGCAAGACTAAATATTATTGAGTTAGAGTGGATTATTTGAAGACGGTGTTGGATTTGTTTTGTCGCCATTCAGTCCCGGAAGAATTGACGCTATTCATCAAAAGTCAACAAAAGCCACAACTTTTCCCTCCTTTAATGTTTGAGATCTCCCGGCAAAACTTCCTGCTTGAAGTTCAGCTTCTTGGAGAGTACAATCATTGTTTTCATGAAACCTTCCACCCTGTGAAAATTTCATTTGAATAGGGCTCGTCTTCCAATGGAAGTATTTCTCACAATGATTAGTAACAATAACTACTTGAGATTTCTGATCACAAAGTCTGAAAATGGGTTTTGAGGTACTGCATGGTGAGGTATCAATGTGTATTCAGTTTGCGGTAACACCTTGTGTATAAATCTACTTTGCTGCGTAGATTTTTTGTTGTTGAGAATTTGTCTAGCTATTTATTCTACTGCCGCAGAGTAGATTTCTGGATTCGGGAGACTACTTAGTTCTGAAAAGAACTGTCCTGCTTATTAAGTCTGGAAATATTAAGAGAACATTTGGCATATTAGTTGTGAACAAGCTTTGAAAAACATCTGGTTGAACAATGCATCATGTTTCTTAAAATATTGCTGTCGTTTTTCCAAGCTCTCTCTCTCTAAGAAAAGAAAATCCCCACTTTGACATAAAGTTTCAAAAATTGCAGCGGTTCTAAAACACCACCCAGTCTTTGATGTGAGTATCACATCGCCAAGCGCCCAATCTCACCTGTGAATCGTTTTTTACTCTTTCCGTTGAGCTGACTGGAGCCGCACAGACCATCGTCTGAGAACTTTCTGCAGCTGCAGACGCCTGGTCTGCTGCATTCACTGCCGACATCACATTCTGGCTCACAAATGGCTGTATATGGGCAAGAGAATACAGAGTTTCCTTAAAACCCTTGTACACAAGTCTTTATCCCAACGCTTGAAGGTTATAATATTGACCTCCACACCATCCAAGATCCATTAACAATGTTTTCCGTGCATCTCCCAATAATTGTTTACATCCAAGTGACTTCTTCACAAGCCGTTGCTATTGTCTATGATTATTTTAGCCTTTTTTTCCTTTGTTTAATTATTTATATTTTAATTAGTGACAAGAACAGATGGCTCCACTTATCAGGGGGTTTAATATGGGTAGGCCTGTATTGCACTAAATCATATGATTGCAAAACTTTTTCCCACCCCCCCCCCAAAAAAAAATATATAGCCTATATATATTAAAAAATAGACAACTCTGGGACCTGACCTCCCCCCCTCTCTTAGATATGTGGAATGGTGCAGTCTAGGATATCAAGGACTTTGACACCCCAAGGTCATTGCACTTTTTGAGAAACTTGCAAAATAAACAAAATGTGTCATGATTAATTAGCACATGCCTTCGTTAAGGGTTAAGGATGATGTCTACTGTTTCAGAATGTCCATCTTCTTGTACATTCAAGATGTTTAGAAAATGAAATTACATTTTCAGCTTATTTCATTCATTTTGAATTGTGAAAAAGCACTTAAGCTGCTGTAGGCGGAAACAGGAAGCCTTTTCGGCTGGATTGTTAAATAATTTCACAGTGGACCAGTTTTCAAACTACTAGAGTAGCGTGTACTGTGAAATTTTCCCCTCTCATTTTCTCCTCTCAACTTTTCACTCAAAAACAAAATCATTTATACAATCACCCCCGCTGATTTACTTTCTTCACTTTTGGTTATTCCATTAGCCAAGTTTCCTATACAGGGCTCAAAATTAACACTTGACCGCAGTCCCGAGGCCAGTGTTTTTAGCATCGAGCCAGTAAACTCATGACTGGACAAGTCCGGCGGTCTTGTCTTTTTTGTTCAAATGTTGACTTTCTTCTTCTTCTTCTTCTTCCTTTTGAGTGCAGCCTTCAAATGATTAAAGATAAACCCCTTTCAGTCTGATAAAAATATTTCAATTCTGTGGAGTACTGGAGAATTCTTACCCGTAATACATACGAGATCAATCTTCTCTTAGTGCTTGTTCAAATTTAAACAGTTCAAATGATGAAGTGTGTAGGTATCTTCTTTCTTCTCTCATTTCATTTCTGGTCTTGTAAAAACAATTCTGGGCTCGATTTCACAAAGCACTAAGATTCATCTTAAGATGAGTTGACAATATCGCCATAGTGATTTGTTATTTTGACATCACACTTTGCTGAGCGATTAAGAGTGATTTGCAGTTAAGATAAATCTTTACTCTTTGTGAATCGGCCCCTGGTCCAGTAAACACTTTGAGCCACAAGCCCTGGGGCCGATTTCACAAAGATCTAAAATTGATCAAAACTGCAAATCAATCGTAGTTGCTTAGTAAAGTGTGATGTCACAATACTATGGTGATACTATGGTGATACTGAAAATTTGTCTTGCGATGAATTTTATTGCTTTGTGAAATCGGCTCCTGTGGTCTTGTGGATTTCTTTCTCAAATTCGAGCCCTGCTATATGACAACTTCTCAAGATAAACTTTCTTGTTACTTACGGATGTTGCAGAGGGCGCCCTTGTAACCGCTCATACATTGGCATCTTCCACCCCTGACGCAAGTGCCTCCGTTTTCACATTTCTCAAGACAGTATGGGTCTCCTGAAATGACAGCAAGAAATTTACATAATCACTTGAAGAATTTCAGTTTAAATCGTCCCCATTAACAAAACAAAATAAACAACAATACACCTCAAGAACTCTTTAAAAGTTACTATCACAAATAAACAAACTACTAAAAGGAACCCCTTTAAATATTAAAAAATTAATTCAAGGGAGGTTAAGTTACATCATTTGCAGATTATATAACAAAAATTTACTTCCAAGTTACTACAAAATAACTTGCACGACTGAAAGTACTATTCCCAAGTATCCAATGATATTGTTTCGCCAGGTTTTGTTTTCATTTTAGAGCAAAATGCAATTTGTATCATTTTGAAGCGATGGTCGACCGACCATCGTTTGAACATGTGAGTTTTTATACAAGATCTGACAGCTTAAAATTGTCACCATTTATTTGGCTCTCGTTTTTCTCGGCAGTCACGGACGCACAAATGTAAAGAGGTCAATGGAACTAATTTCATTGAAATTTTCAAAACAAAATACAGCTTTTACAATGATGTAATTTCCCTCTCACTCATCAACAAATATCATTACTATGTTTTATATTTTTAAATTCTCCTGCCCCAAAAGTCTGTGAAATCCATCTCCTAAGTTTTTCACCGAGACATTGTCTCATTTAGCACCCCAAGATTACAATAAAACAACTTTTGTTCAACTTAAATTGAAAGGCGGTCGTTTTTGATTTGTCATCACTCGAGAACTTCGAAGCCCATTGTAACTGCTTCCTCAAATCTCTCAACAAAAGCACACAGCTAATCCAACAGCAACAATTGATTCAGGATCAGTAACCGCTCTATTAAAAACTCACCCTTATCTCTATTTTCCGACACCAAGCGACAGCAAACAACGCCCGAAACGAGACCTGACTGGTACGAACAGCTGGGGGCGCCATACTTCTGCTTCCCGTAGAACACGTCGATCCTCCCCTCTCCAAGGCAAGACTTTTGTCTTTTTCGTCGTTGGGAGCAGTGACGTCCAATCCCCGCCATGTTGTTCTGATTTTTCTTCCCGGAGCAACTGTTCAATAAAAATAAAATATATAAAATTTATAAGTTGCAAAAGACTCAAGAGGATCCAGGATGTGTTTTTGTGGTCAAATAGTGCTGCAGTCGTTGGTCAAGGAGACTAATATCCTTTTAAACCAGAGGAAAGCAATTGTTGATTGGGTCTGGAAAAAACATCCCCTTGTTCGTTTAATTTTTGTCCACGGTGAGATTACAATAGGAATGTAATAATAAGAATGTTACTGAATAATCAGGGATGAGAAATTTCAGACTTTTTCTCAGAATTCAGACTTTTTTGTATTTGCTCGGTGACAAAAGTAGCTGCTTTTTTCTTCAGCTTTAAAGAAATCCTGCTCTTTGATCTACTTGTCTAGCACAGAGGATACTCTTTCCAAAAGCTCATAGAAATCTATAACACCAGGGTTTACCGAAATGTGGAAATGCCATCATTTCAGTATACTTCTTAAAATTTAGATCAAGGTTTCAGACTATTTTTGTAAGGAATGACTGTCAACCCTGAATAATGTGCAGTTCTTATGCACAACTAACTCATCGCAGTGAGAAAATTTGACAACTTCAAGTCAAAGAAGACATTATTGGTTTCTTTCGTCTTGTACATATATTATTTGAGCAAATTGAATAATTCACCAATTTAATTTCCATGGAATTTGCCGATGAAAAAAAAAATGAAAAAAATTATCAAACAGCAGCCGTCAGCTTTGTATACCCTGTATGCAATAACAATAATGTAATGTTGAATCCCATGACCATAAAAGGGGCCAGACTATTTGTCCACCCAGCCTCGCTTTGGTTACATAGACTTGAATGGTAGAAACACAGGATAGCTGTGTTTAGGGTATTTGAAGAAGGCCGCTGTGAGGCCATGATTTATGTATAAGTGGACGGTTTTATGAGCATTTATAACATAACGAGGCAAGGCGCATGACATGGGAAAGCATTTCCTGAAAGCTCTAAACCGCGTTCCCTAGGGAGTGACATTGCTTATTAATTGATTTCCTCAACAGCAATGCAGCACTGACAGGAATTCAGCATGAACGAGACGTTACTCTGATCACGTTGAATCCACCCATTCCCCCATGCCCCCTTAAAGCTCGACTTTCCCCCTCGCTCTCGGCCATCCCCTGATCAAATCAAACACTTAAAGAGTTTGCAGACAAAATGAGCCATAAATATCATAACTTTGCCCCCTGAAGAACTAACTGCAGACGCATTGGGCGTTGTTTAAATGGAATGTGGATAAACATGCTGAGCCTTGATGTACACAAAACAACTTGTTAGGGACAACAATGTTGACCATGTTGTTGTTGGTGGGTTGTTTTTTCTAAGGATTAAAGCGCTGGTAATTGACCGGTATCCACACTTTGATGTAACCCAAGATATAGTACATGAAATAACAAACCGTTGTGAAAGTTTAAGCTTGATCGGTCTTTTTGATCGATTGATTGATTGATTGATTGATTGATTGATTGATTGATTGATTGATTGTTTTTTTAATTCTGGTTGTGAAGCCAAGGATTCTCAGAAAAGCGAACTTATTCACTTTACTAGCCAAGAACCCCATGTGCTTTTTCGTGAAGACGATTAGAGTATACTGATCGAAACGTGGAGTTATTACACCACCGGTTCTTTTCAGAACCACCAAAAACTCATAGAGAAATTTTGCACGTACATGGTGTTGCCACAAACCCTTTAGATTTTATCTCCACCATGCAAAGTTTCAAATCCTATACCTAAACTTAGACTTCTAGTGCTTGGTTTTCATAAGAGTTTCATTTTGAAATTGTAAGTAGTTTTGTAGAATCAGTTTCTAAGCCAGTTTCTCAATCATCAGCGCTGCATCTAAGTCTTCAATCATGACGCGAGTAAATTTAATTTATATTTTGAAGCAGATAAAGATCATAATCTGACTGAGTCTGCTTAATTCACTGATAACAGGCTCCAACAGCAAGTTCAAAACCAGTAAGTAAGAAAGTAGAAGATTTGACAGCTTCACTCTTGAGCGAAGCCAAAACTTACCAGTAATTGGTAAGCTGAAGTTGAATTTTTTTTTTTAAACTGGGCCCAATTTCATAGAGCCTCTTAAGCAGAAAATATTGCATAGAAAATTTCTGCTTAGCCAAAATAAGCAGGATACCAATCACAGATTGTACATGTGGTATCGTGTTTTGGCTGGTAACCTTTTGTTCTGTTAAGCATAATTTTGTTGTGCTTAGCTACTTTTGTGCCTAAGCAGCTCTATGAAATTGGGTCCTGATGTAAATTATTGGATTAGTTTACTTAGCCTGAACTGGAATTTTTTTCCACCAACTCAATTATTAGAGTGGATTATGTGGAGGAGTGTTGGTTTTGTTTTGTCGCCATTTTAGTCCTGGAATAATTGATGTTATTGATCGAAAGTCAACAAAAAACCACAACTTGTTATAAGCTTGGTGTACCTTCCACACGTACTTTAAATTCTTTTATCCAACCCCCCCTATACACCGCCTATTCCTGGAATTTTGTTTGTGTTCAGTGAGCAGCAAATGGCAATGGAAGGCTGGTAAAGAAAGTATATGAACATTTTCTGTAATGAAGTTTTCTCAAATTACCAGCCCAGAATTTTGTCACCATGTACAAAGGTGTAACTACTCGAGCAAGTTACTTGCACGGACCATTTACCCCAAGTCCTTAAGGATACGAAGCATAGACGAGGAAATGAAATACGGAAATGTAATAGAGCGCTGACTGTCGTTGATTTGCAGCCAAAATCCGGACAGGTACAAATTTTAATCGCCATGGTAACCGATGGAACAGATGAAATAATCAATCGACATGGGACGACAACAGGTTAAATTGCAGCACGGATGACAAACAGATATGCGGTGTTACAAATCATCACATCGTTTTAAATAGAATCTTCTCATTGCGAGTTATTGAAACGAGGACGTAGAAATCTATTTTCAGTACGTGTGGTTTTAAAGAAGTGTTTGCAATCAATTTTGCTGAGCAAAATGTTTTGAAGCGTTTATAAACTTCTGTCAAATGGCTTCCAACACAACAAGAGCTTCTGAATTGTTTCTCTTGGGCTTTACCGGTCAGTTTATCATCCGATGATGATCGATCGTTTAACCGGGACCATCCTTCCTATTCAAGATTGACCGTTTTGAACGCTCTGTCTTGTAAAGCATTACTACATTTCCTGAGTATTTACCGTTCTCTCTGTCAGTTACTATAAATGGGTCAGATTAAAGGTGAACTCTTCGAAGTCTGGTCAAGAATTAAAACTCTGACCACGAACAGAGAGACAGGAATCCCCATTGGGATGACCCCAGACATGTTTACAGTAGAAGCAGTGGCTTACCTGGGATTTTGAGACAGGGGGGGGGAATTATTATTTTTTCCCAACATGTGGCGATGAAATAATATTATTAACGCACAGTTTCTGTTCATTTGAAGTGATGTTTGAAGCTGTGCATGGTGTGGAAAAATAGAAGTGACTATAACTATAGTAAACTTGAGGGTACAACCGTGTGTAAATCTCTTTTGGAAGGAGTGTTTGCTCTGAAACGAGCCGGTGTGGTCTTGTGTGGTTATGTCCACGCAGGAATAATAATCTGCAATTGGAATACACAATCTGAGGTATATTACTGTCAGTAACGCTTCTCAGATTAAAATTTTCAGGGATAAAAAGTGACATATTTTTCCATAACCGCAGTACTTCTAAGTGAAAGATTTCTCAAAAGGCATTGTGCTATCCGAAGCTGCTGTATTTCTTACCAAGTCAGTTTTTATTGCCATTAATTTTCAGAGTCATTACCAAACGTATATACAGACCCTTTAAGTACACAGAGCACTCACTTCCTGGTGTTTTCTTCCTACTCTTAAATTCCAGCTTTAGAGCTGCTTTTAAATAGAAATGTAACACATAGTGAGGAAAGGTACTTCGTAAGCCTCCCAATTAAAACAAGTCTTGACTGAAATCTTCACATTCATCTAATTCCCTTATTCCGTGTTTATATTTCCCGTCCAAGTCGATATCACATAGCCCACCTTGAGCAAGTTCCGTAGTTGTTGGCGGCGTTGAACGCGTAGCAACCGTTCATCCCGTTAGCATCGGCCCAGTCGACTACCTTCAGCAATGAAGCGTCATTGTGATCGCACACATGCCACCCCGGTGCGCATAAGATCTTCCCCTTGCGGACGTGTCCCTTCCAAGAGCCGGCACAGGCTGCAACATCTTGAAGATGTGAGAGGCCTTCCGTTGAGCCGTCACGGCAAGCTTTGGGAGCTGTAAAGGAAACAGAAATCGAGGTTCCCAAATGTCAGATTACCTCATAAGTTTCCCAGTCATTATGCGGCGGCAAAATTAATACAGAGTCTAGATTTATAGCAGATGGTCTTACAAGTGTTCTGTTTGTATTCTTTATTTGACTCAAAACACGAACAACAGTATATTTCAAGAGGGTTACACACCCATGTTCCGACACCCCTATGTTCCGACACCCATTTGTTCCGACACCCCTAGTGTATTTTCCTATTCCTAACCCTAACCCTAAACCCTAGCATGTAAATCACAAGGGGGTTGTCGGAACATAGGGGTGTCGGAATACAAAGCAGTCACCATTTCAAGACTGGAATAAAACAAAACAAAACACATGGCTATCGAGTTTATCTCTCAATTTACATCCCTACGATATCATAACAGGAATTTTACTTCTGTGTTTTAAAGGAGACTGCTCTTTTAGTACTGATGTGGTTCGCTTTGGGGCTTTCGTTTGTGTTTGGGGGTTTTTGTGTTTTGGTTGTTTTTGTTGGTTTTGGGGGCTTTGTATATTTATTGTTACGAGATCGTAAAACTCTGACACGTTGTTGCAATATGACAAGAAAGCCCCCTGTTAAACTGTCTTTGTGCTTCTACTAGTACACAAATTGTGGTAGTGATATGATAAAGTAGTCAATATTATTCAACTTAAACAGCAAAAAGAGGGGGAAAAACTAGGAAATCTGGAGAACAAACTATATGCAGTAAACTTTAACGAAACTTGTGACTGAATGCCTAGTCTTCTCTCAAGGCGCATGCACCTATTGCAAACAAGAAAACATGTCTCATGTCATGACATTTGTAAAGCCTGAATTGTATAGACTAGGTAGTTTGGCTTGAGTGTGGCCTAAATCCCCCCATATCCTCTTCTCCTGTGTCACTCCACACCAAAATGTTCGAACTTTGGTAAGATTGGTATGCCTGAAGCAGAGATAACCAATTTAATATTTGGGTCTACCGGCCCCCATATCTCTGAATCATTCACTTTGGCAATTGATCATATTTTTGACCGCATGAGGGCGCTTTCGTCAGGGAATGTCTTGCATCACAATTACAGTTTCATCTTATTTTAATTGCCTGTATGTAGTTTTCTTGACTCAATGACGAAAAACATAAACATAATAATAACAAAAATGAAAAAAACCCACATTTGTTTACTTGTTTTTCATCGCGTAAAAATTGGTCCACATGCGCCCTCACGCGTTCAAAAATACAGCGAATTGGATATAGAAGAATTTGGGACTGTACAAAGGTGTTAATAAATAGTAATTAAAACAAAGGGCTCTGTCAATAACAATTTTTTGTTAATGCGCACTAATTTTAAATTGATGGTTAAGCCTAAGGATTGTAGGCCTTGCTTGTTGGAATAGGATTTGTTAAAGTTTTGTATGAGTGTTTTGTATGTAAGTTTTGAGTGCACAATGGAGAACAATCTCTTCAGTACAGAGCCCAATTTCATAGAGCTGCTTGAGCAGAAAATATTGCTGAACAATTCTTAGTGCTAAGCGGAAATAAGCAGGATACCAGTCAAAATGTGTACACGTGGCATGGTAGTTTGGCTGGTAACCTTATTCTGGTAAGCATAATTTCATAGAACTGCTTAAGCAGAAAATATTGCTTAGCACTTCTTGGTGCTAAACGGAAATAAGCAGGATACCAGTCAAAATTTGTACATGTGGCATGGTAGTTTGGCTGGTAACCTTATTCTGGTAAGCATATTTGTTGTGCGTAGCTACTTTTTGTGCTTAAGCAGCTCTATGAAATTTGGCCCAGGTGTTGCAACACCTCTTTTCAGAGCCAACATGTTTGCTCTGAAAAGAGGCAGTTGTTGGTTGCTCTCAATGTTTAAACCAGTGTCTTCTAGTTGTCAGTTTTAATCATTTTAGATTTCTCTTTCTAAGATTAGAATTCAACTTTCTAGTTTGAGCGACATTTACTCTTATGATGAACAGTTGTCAGTTGTCAATGACAGATTGTTGACCTTGAAACAAGTGCAGCCACCGAACTAGGGTAACATTTTAGGGGGGGGCACATGAGGGTGCACCATTTTTTTCTAGGGGGCACTTCTGGCCAATTATAACTGTAGTTTCCATTTGCATTGACCTTAAAACAAGTTACTTTTTCAGCGCTCTTTTGTTATGCCATTTACTTTTTTTTATATAAGTGTCATGAGTGTGAAAACAAATACATTGTCTCAGTCTGCGTGTAAATCAAAAAATAGTTTTAAAACCGTTTTACTCTCAAAAGTCCAGATGTCAAATATGGGGCACCCGGGGGTGTGGCACGGACATCAGATGGGTGGGCACGTTCCTCCCCCTTAGTTATGCCACTGGGTCCACCCAATAGACCATTAGCATGCTGCCACCATCTTGGTCATGTTGGTTGTATCCAATAACAGTAATGGATGCTAATATTCATTGTACACAAAGGAACCAGACTGTTTCTCCTTCCAGCCTCGATTTGGTTACATTGATTTGAATGGGAGAAAATCAAGATGGCCGCACCATGATAAAGGTCTATAGAATGTTTTGAGTTGAACAATTTGAGCTTTGAAAATAGGGTGTGGACTGAGGAAAATGCATTAAAACAAAAAACAACATCTGAAGTAAAGAGCAGCTATAGGGCCTTTTTGTTCATATTTATTCCAAGCAAAGTTTCTGTTTTGTTTATACTTCCTGTCTACATGTTTAGCAGATGTTATGATCTGCGCAATGAAGTGTGAAATGAACCAGTTCCCCCTTCGACAAAAATCGGATCTCAAGTATACACATCTGCTCCATAAATAACCTGACCAAAACAAAATTGGAAATGAATCTGTGAGCTTATTTGTTGTGTCTGGATAGCCGTAATAAAATGCCTTAATCTTGTAAACATTTTAATCAAGACAGAGAAACACTTGTGAAAGTTTTCAAAAAGGGCAAAGTTTTTTGTGTTTTTTGGTCTTCAAATTAAGCACTTTAATTTTAGTTTCCTTTACCATAACTCCCTTCAGTGATTTACTGGGATCTTTTCTCCCTCTTACAAAATCAACACTCAATACCTACACTGCAAAAGCTGGGGTGTTAAAATTTACACCATGGGTGTTGTCACATAGAGATACTTAAGAGAGAATCAAAATTAACACCATGGGGTGTTAAAATAACACCAAAGTCCAATGTAATTGTGTTGGCAAAAATTAGTGCCATTTTAACACCCTATTGTGTAAATTTTGAAGAAGAAAAAAATTGGTATCAATATGTGACAACACCCATGGTGTAAATTTTAACACCCCAGTTTTGCAGTGTGCTGTTAGACTGTGATTATTTTGTTATCTTGTCCTGTCTTGTCTTGTCAATACTGCACAAATCACCGCCACTGGGCTATGAACATTCAGACCCTCATGCACACTAGCTCCTACTTAGAATTTTATTATGGAGTGACTTAAACAAGTTGGTGTCAGGGGCTGGTTTAACTTGTGGCGGAAGTGAGTTCCAGATCGGTATTGTTCTTGGATACCAGGGAGTAGCGGTAGAAGTCTTTGTTTGATGAGATCGTATTATAAATTTAGAGTCTGATTTTGCCGTGTTGATGGTCTATTCCCTTGGTTGCAGCATGGAGTTTGCAGATACCATGTAAAGCATGATCAGCTAATACTAGTGCAGTCCAACACCATTCAGTAACTCAGTACCCAAACTGTTAAACTCTGATTATGGTGGTATGCCTGATCCCATGTAAAGCATGATCAGTTTACTTGTGCATTCCTCAGTCCAACAACTCAACAACAAACTGTTAAACTCTATCAACTATGGCGGTAATGCCTGATCCCAAGTATGAGCATGATCAGTTTACCATGAGTCCTCAGTCCAACACAAATCAGTAACTCAGTACCCAAACTGTTGGACTCTAATTATAGTGGTATGCCTGATCCCATGTAAAGCATGATCAGTTTACTAGTGCAGTCCTCAGTCCAACACCATTCAGTAACTCAGTACCCAAGCTGTTAAACTCTGATTATGGCGGTATGCCTGATCCCATGTAAAGCATGATCAGTTTACCAGTGCAGCCCTCAGTCCAACACCAATCAGTAACTCAGTACCCAAGCTGTTGGACTCTAATTATAGCTGTATGTGGTATGCCTGATCCCATGTAAAGCATGATCAATTTACTAGGTAAAGCATGATCAGTTTAAGAGCGCAGTCCTCATTCCAACAGAATCAAACGAAACATGCAGTTGGATTTTGATGGGTTTAAGGGTTGGTATGGTTACTGCTGTGGCACATAAGGAGACATTAAGGAACTAGGGACCATTTGATCGTGTGACCGGAAGAGGGGTGTGGGCTGTACTCCCTTCTTCCAAGCACACAAAGCACTTTTTCCAGTAACAGAAGGCTGCTAAGCAATAAAATAGCTTCTGACATAAACTATGGCATTACTGTTTGTGTTGCTAGAATTACCCCCAAAGAGATGTTGTTCACATTCCCTTGCAGAATTGAACCTTATAATGACCCAATGATAGAAAACCAATCAAACTTTCACACTCGGTTTCCTTGAAACGCCATTCTGCCAATTAATTGCTAACACCCTTTCTCCGGTAAGTTTACGTTCCAGTCATTCTTCCAAGCACACGATAGACACAATAGTAAGGAGGCCAACTTCAAACAGGTCAAAACAATAATGTGTCTCCGTGTTATATCTGCAAATTAGCCGGGCGGAACACTCAAAAAGACCCGGGTTTGAAACATCAGGCAGGTGGCCTCTTCAGTCTTCACTCACAGTGGAAAAATCTTACAGAGGTTTTGGCTGTCCACTAATCAAGACAAATGCTTTCTCGGCGATTTACGACTATCGGCACTAATCTTAACAGGCCATGTCTCCACTGCTATGGCTTATTAAATCAATTGCTTTTCCTGGCTACCTGGTGGCTCTGGGTCTCAATCACTCCCCGTAGATAATCAACCACTCTTGACTTTCTTTTCAGGATATATGCTATGGGTGGTTAGTCATAAAAAACAAGGGAAAGTAGAAAAGCGACTAAATGTTTTTTGGACTTTTAAGGACCGGCTGGACCTGTTGAAGTGTTTCCGGATGGAAACAAATTGCTTCAGGTCTTATCAGAGAAAGGATTTGCTAGAATTAACCTTAAACAAAGAGTTTCGAAAATGACTCAGAATATCTTTTTCTTCCTTTCTTATCGACATTGTCACGGCTGCAAGATTTTTTTTTTCTTTGATGGAGTGCCAATTTTCTAGCTGTATCTGGAGAAATATTCTTCACTCAAAATCTTGAAATCAGATTTGACAAACTGTAAAACAAATTGTCTAAAACTCCAAGGTATAGATACTGCATCTTTTGCACGATCTTCTTGGCCCTGGTGCCCCTTGACAATTTGTCCATGGACAATCCAAAAGTTTCAGTTCCCCTATTTCTCACTGAGATTAGAAAATTTAAAAAATTTCTGCTAAGCAAAAAACCAAGCAGCATACCAATCAGAGATGGTGCATGGGACATGGGCCCAGTTTCATGAAGCTGTTAAGCAGAAAATACTGCTGAGTTTGTCTGCTAAGCACAAAATGAGTTTGGAACCAGTGGCAACAATGTAATCTCTATGAAATTTTGGCTGGTTACCTGTTTCTTCTAAGCAAGTTTTTGAGCTTACAGGCTTTATGAAATTGGGCCATGGTATTTTTGGCTGGTAACCATATTCCGGAAAGCATAATTTTGCTGTGCTCAGCTACTTTTTGTGCTAAAACAGCTGTGTGATATTCGGCCCAGGTGTTTCGTTCCAGTTCACAAACCTCAAGTCAAGAACAACAAGTTTCTTTGTTCTCTCTTAGATGCAAAGGGAAAAATAAACAAACTTTAATTTAGTATTCACTGAGGGTTGGGGGGTACCCCATGAGAAACAAGATGACCTAGGTTCTGAATTTGGAAATCCCGGGAGAACTAGATGACTCTTAATGATGTAAGAATGGGGTCTGGCTCCCACATGGCGATCAAGTGACAAACTCGGAGAAGAGAGTTTTTTACCGGAAACTTCAATACCCCATATATTATAATGGTTCATAAAAACTCTGTCAACCCAAACAGCAAGATGTCTCTGATCTCACAGGAGACTGTAAGTGAAGGATAAGTAACCAGGCCGTCCCATGTGACAAGAAGTTGCCAATCTGGTCCAATCTTCCAAACTATAAATTTGTCTATTTTGGTTGTCGTCGAGCGCATTCCAAAATTCCATACCATGCACAGACAATAGGACCCCTACATAACAGGGATACATTAATTTGTGGTGAAGAAATAAGTGTTTCATTGGCCACAATTTTGTTCAGAAAGAATAGTTTAAAATTCCAAGGTTTTTCCTCAGAGTGTTTTGAGGAGTTAACCTCACACTTATTTGTCCTCAACCCACATAACTGCAGTCACTTAATGGTATGAAAAGCTTATTCTGTTCAGTGCCACTGTAATTTATGTTATAAGGTTAAAATGTGCTCCATGCCCACCCCTAGGTTAGAAAATTTGATTTATTTCAATACAACATTCAATTTCAACATTATTTATCAGTCAGTCAACTTGACCAAACTGTGAAAATTTGGCTCTGGGCTCCTTTTGATGTTGGAAATACCATGCAAAATGTGCACTGCTCCAAAATTCATGACGGCGCCGGAGCCCAAGCCGAGGTTTGGGAAAAGGTCAAGCTCGTCGATGTCAAGCTTACCGTTCTTGGTGACCTTCAGGAATGAATCTTCTCTGGCCATTCCGGCCGAGTTGACCACGACACACGAGTACTGACCAGCATCCTCTGTTTTCAGACTTGTAATATAGAGGGTACCTGAAGACAATAAAGAAAGAACAACCATCAGCACGCCAACATCCCTGTTAGGACCAAACAGGTCCCTCGCTTGAAGGTTTTAAGAATCAAATTTCAAGGCGATTATGCAGAAACAAAAATGGACCACTTGACCTGGATTCGAACCCCGCCCTAAGTTTACTCACTGACCTGTTGGGGCTACATGAATTCTTGGATCTTTAACATCAACCGGTGACCTGTCCTTGAGCCATCTGACGCTTGGGGTCGGGCTGCCTGATGCGTGGCAGTGAAGGGTCAATCCTCCTCCTTCGGGAAGAGTCTCCTCAGCTGGGAGACGGTTGTGAATGACTGGCTCTCGCTCTGATAAATAACCAGTAGTTAGGGAGTCATATGCCATAGATGGTGATAATGAATCGGTTTGAATGACTGGCTCTCGCTCTGATAAATAACCAGTAGTTAGGGAGTCAATATGCCATAGATGGTGATAATGAATCGGTTTGAATGACTGGCTCTCGCTCTGATAAATAACCAGTAGTTAGGGAGTCAATATGCCATAGATGGCGATAATGAAACGGTTATGAATGACTGGCTCTCGCTCTGATAAACAACCAGTAGTTAGGGAGTCAATATGCCATAGATGGTGATAATGAAATGGTTATAAATGACTGGCTCTCGCTCTGATAAATAACCAGCAGCTAGGTAGGCAATATGCCAGAGATGATGATGATAATGGAGATCCCCCCCACAAAAAAAAAAAATCATCATCATAATACAAAAACCACAACAACACACCTGTTCAATTTTAACACCTTCAAGGATTTTCTTAGGCAATTTCATTATAGACCTTTGCTTACAATAAGAGTGACCTTGTACATGTACATTCGAGTGTCTCATAATTTCCATATTCATTCATGAGTTTTAAAAGTTATAAAAGTAACAGCTGAACAAGTTTTGAGATGTGGCCCCTTTTCTTCATATCAAAAGTTGACAAAACCAGACATTGCAATCTCCTTAAAAGATAAGATTGATTTTGTTCTTCCATTGAGCTGTGTGCAAATCATGCTTGCAGGAAGTCCAGGCTATGTGGCTCTTTTGGAAACATGTGATGTCACAGGTTACTTGCCATGGTCTTTAGGCAATTCTCAGTCTGATAAATAACCAGCAGTTAGGGAGTCAATAATTCCATAGGGCGTCCCGACATTGATGATAGGGGTGGGGGAGAGACGGGCATGAGTCAGAAAACACACACTTGTTTAATTTAACTTTCAAGATATGTAATCTTGAGAATTTCATTTTAAAACTCCCCCATGATGTTCAACTTGTAAGATTTGATTTGTTTTTGATCTACCACGGTTACATTTAACCTTTTGTAGTCAACTGGCGCAGTATTCAAATATTACAACTTCTATGGAATTATTGACTCCCTAACTGCTGGTTATTCATCAGACTGAGGGTTTTAAAAGGGTTAGGACTATAAGCCATTTTGAGATATGGCGGACACATTACTATAACACTGTTTGATTTGGGTAAATTTGTCTGTATACACCCAAATCCCACAGTGCACTCCTATAGTGTCCACCATATCTCAAAAAGGCTAATAGGCCATAACCTGTGACATCACATGTTTCCAAAAGAGCCACCAAGCCTGGACTTCCTGCTGGCACGATTTGTACACAGCTCAATGGAAGAAAACATGAAATCTTTTCTTTTACGGAGATTGCACTGTCTGATTAGACTTGGACCAAATTTCATGGCTTTGCTTACCTCTATGTAAATTAGCGCTAAAGGAAGCGGACAAATTCATGCTTAACATTTTTATAAGCATATTTTTTACAAACAGTTAACTTTCTAATAGTTGAAATCTAATTTGTTGTTGTATTAGTATTGTATTGTGTATGTAATTTGTAATAATTTGGCTTGTAGTCAGTATTTGTTGTATGCTTTTTTGTGCACACCGGGAAAACAATCACTTTTTACTTATAAACTGTGATGAAACAAATAAAATTGAATTGAATTGAATTGAAAATTGATTTGTATCGACTTTTGATATGAAGCAAGGGAGGGGGGGGCACAACTCAAAACTTGTTCAGAAACCAGGCCTCCTTTCCGTGGAGGTATTTCTACCTGCATTAGCCTTTTTGAGATATGGTGGACACTATAGGAGTTCACGGTTTGAATTTGGGTGTACAGACAAAATTTACTAATAGTGTACCTAATAGTGTCATAGTATTGTATCCCGCCATATCTCAATTGAATTGAAAATTGATTTGTATCGACTTTTGATATGAAGCAAGGGAGGGGGGGCACAACTCAAAACTTGTTCAGAAACCAGGCCTCCTTTCCGTGGAGGTATTTCTACCTGCATTAGCCTTTTTGAGATATGGTGGACACTATAGGAGTTCACGGTTTGAATTTGGGTGTACAGACAAAATTTACTAATAGTGTACCTAATAGTGTCATAGTATTGTATCCCGCCATATCTCAAAATGGCTTATTATGGTCTTTCCTTCCTCCATGGTCTTTGTCAACCTACCTGATTTCTTACAGCAGAGTATACCAGTGGTGATGCCAGGCCGATAGGAGCAGGCGTTGTGATAGTGGGCGTCCATGCAGCAGCTGGCGTCTATCCTACCCTTGCCTAGGCAGGAGGTCTGGCCGGCATTCTGATGGGGGCAACCTCTCCCCACGCCCCCCATATCATCCTGTCAGGAACAAACAATGACTGGTTGAGCAATCTCAAGGGAACTTTTATGGGTTCTTAAGTGTTTCCGAGGTGACTTGACTGTTTTCGGTTAAAGGTAGGGTCGTAGTTTGGTAGTGACCCCAAATTTTTGTTTGGGTGTAATTTCTATCCAAAAGCCTACTTGTTATTAGAGATGGTAATGGCAGTAAGCATCCAGCAAATTATTTTTCATCTGAAATGCCCCCTGTTGATTAGCAATCAAAAAAAGTATTTCAACGAATTTGAATCTCCAAATCTCACCTCAAGGTGGCTTTTTGGTTGGTTCCCAGTTCAAAAATGAATATAAATGTCCCCCCTACCTGCACTTTTATTTTTTAATGAGACAATCCCATCTCTTCATAGAATGTTTTCTTGGCAGGGAGATTAGAAGAAGTGTTCACTAAAAACTTCCATGAAGTAATTTCTCTTTCACTTGAAATGAGGCAAGTGATCTATGACAAGCGACATGCCCTCTGTATCACATTTCCTATAGATTGTAACGTGGAATGTATACTTTTTCAGGATGTTGTTTTCCTGTTTGTGTTACTCCCTTTCATCCAAGCATGATCCATCTGAGCCTATCTTCCCAAAATATCTTGTGTAATTACCGCTGTTGTACCATGGTTGTACACACCCTTTAGGAACAATAGTCTAGCCGAAAAAAAACCCTGTGGGTTTTGGAGGGGGGACGGCTGGCTTGAAGCCGTGCTATGGTAACATGCAAAACCAAACCATTAGGACCTCTTTTAAGTCCTTGTTAAAGGCACTGAACACGTTTGGAAACTGTCAAAGACCAGTGTTCTCACTTGGTGTATCCCAACATATGCATAACAAAAACAAGCCTGTGAAAATTTGGGCTCAATTGGTCATCGAAGTTGTAAGAAAATGATGAAAGAAAAAACACCCTTGTTGTACAAATTTGTGTGCTTTCAGATAGGAATAAAAACTTCTTACAAATCATTGTTTAATTTAGTCTGAAAGCTTACTAATTATGAAGTTCATACTAGAACTATTTTTTTATGTGAAATAATTCCCTCTGGAATGAAGTCATATTCGAGAAAACTGAACTTGAAAACCTAAAAAATATCGCAACAGCTGATTTCGGTGTTTACATGCTAAAAATTGTTCATGGTTTTTCACTATTTTCTCCCGACTCTCACAACGGATTAAGCCCAAATTTTCACAGGTTTGTTATTTCATGTGTGTGGTTGATCACACAAAACACGAACACTGTCTGCAACTATTCGGTCAACTCTACCAATCCTGTATTAATAGTACCTTTGAAAAGGGCATTTCTGGGTGAGAGATCTAGCACAGTCATTTTCTTTAAGAATGCACAAACGGAACACAAGAGGCGATAACGTTTTGGATGTGGGAAGGGGGTTAACAAGGCGATCTGTCAGCTAAGAAATGACTTCACAGCTATTATCTGACTTAAGGGAACGACAGCTATTTCCTG
The DNA here is from genome assembly GCA_021014325.1 of Plazaster borealis. Classification (NCBI taxonomy): domain Eukaryota; kingdom Metazoa; phylum Echinodermata; class Asteroidea; order Forcipulatida; family Labidiasteridae; genus Plazaster; species Plazaster borealis. The sequence continues at coordinate 12,582,821 of CM037458.1, read as the reverse complement.
TCTTGGGCGTGCGCCCTTTGACCTCACCACCCTGGCAGTGGTATTTAAAGACAACATTTTCTCCTGCTCCAGGGCTATTGGGGGTATTTATAGGTGCTACAGAAAAAAGCCACAAACTTCATTAAGTTGAATTTGAAACTTTGCGTGGTTGAAATACAATCGAGCTAGGTTTGCGGTTACACCACAGAAATGTTTCTTAAAGTAATGTGGTGGCCTTGAGAAGATCAAGCTTAAATAAATAATTCCTTTTGAACTACAGTACAGTCTAAAATAGCTATCAAAGGCATCTCCAAATCTGCTAAATAAATTTGGCGATGACTAGAGCAAGCTAGTCGAAACATTGAGACCTATTAAGAACTCACTCCGCGGCAGTGTAGTTTTAACGAGAAGTCCCCCCCCCCCCCCGGATCCACTAAGCGAAAGTAGTAGTCCCGCCCGATTTCCTACCTCCCGCCCAGGTATTGCCGGTAGTTAATAAGCAGGACAGTTCTTTTCAGAACTGAGAAGTCTCCCGAATTCCAAATATTCTACTCCGCGGCAGTAGAATAAAAAGCAAGACAAGTTCTTAAAAAACAAAATCTACCTAGCAAGTAAACATTAACATGGTATTACCGCAAACCAATGATACCTCACCATGCAATGCCTCAAATCCCATATAAATTTTGCCTTACAAAGTCAAAGTCAAATCTTGACCAATGATAATTAGAATGTGGTATTTTCTCGACAAGCCCTAGAAAGCTTTAGTAAAAATGTTCAGCCCCTAGTGTTGGGTGTCACTGCCTTATTCACTAGACATTATAATTCCTTTATCAGTTTCGTTCCCAGATCACCTTCGCTGGGATTTACTTTGGCCTTTGGTGGGATGTTCACCAAACCATTAGAAAATTATTTTCCAATGGAGTTTTTAAGTCTTAAACTTCTTTCTTTGAAACAAGTGTGGGTTCGAGTCTCGGTCGTTGCACTTATCCTTGAGCAACTTTTCCATAATTGCTTTGTCATTCGGATGTACTAGGATTGGTAGTGCACGTAAAAAAGAACCCAAAACACTATTATTTTCCAATGGATTTTTTCAGTCTTTCACTTCTTTCTGTAAAACAAGTATGGGTTCCAGTCCCGATCGTGGCATTTGTGTCCTTGAGCAACTTTACCATAATTGCTTTGTCCTTCGGATGTACAAGTACTAGGATTGGTAGAGCACGTAAAAGAACCTAGAACACTTATCGTGGAAGAGTAGGAGGTTAACCCCGGTGTTTCTGGTTCACATAGCAAGCACCCTTGTTTACAGGTTTCCACAGGCTTGCGAGCTACATTGATTAATTTCATTGATGAGGCATCCTTGGTTTCATTACAAGAAATATATAATAATACTAACAAGAATAATAGGCCTAACATCAGAATTTGCCTTCAACTATTTTTCAGACAATGCTGAAGACTCTATGTTTTAGGAGCTTTCCAAAAATCAAATCCTATTTATCAGTTATCACAAGTATAAACCCCTTGCATTGGCTGCCAAAGCGGAGGTCAAACAATAGAAACATACACGCATCATGTACGCGCCGCACACAACTCTCAGCCAATGATAGGGTCTTCATTGAACTCAGTGAGGGCGCTGTTTGGGCTTGTGACGTCTTATGCAAGGGATCTATTTTCTTCAAAGGGTATACGTTTGGTAATGACTCTGAAAATTAATGGCATTAAAAACTTAATTGGTAAAAAGTACAGCAGTTTTGGATAGTATAATGCATTTTGAGAAACTTTTCACTTCGAAGTACTGCGTTTATGGTAAAAGATATCACTTTTTATCCCCCCAAATTTGAATCTGAGAAGCGTTACTGCAGTTACGTTTCTCAGATAGTGTATTCCAACTGCAGATAATTCTTCCTTCCTGGACATAACCGCTCCAGATTTTCAGCAATATCTCAAAAACACTATCACCTTTTGAAATGAAATTTTCACAGGTTAGTTTTATGGTACACATCTACAACTGTATAGGATTGAAACAAACAGTGGGTTCCAATTACCAAACGTATACAATCCCTTTAAAGGTATCATACACGTTTGGTAATGACTCAAAACAAATATTAGCATAAAAACTGACTTGGTAACAAGCAACGGAGAGCTGTTGATAGTATAAAACATTGTGAGAAACGACTCCCTCTGAAGTAACGTAGTTTTTGAGAAAGAGGTAATTTCTCACTAAAATAATAAAAACTTCTAGCAAGAAGTTTTTATTCCTACATCTGAAAGCACACAAATTTGTACAACAAGGGTGTTTTTTCTTTCATCATTTTCTTGCAACTTCGATGACCAATTGAGCCCAAATTTTCACAGGCTTGTTATTTTATGCATATGTTGGGATACACCAAATGAGAACACTGGTCTTTGACAATTACCAAATGTGTACGATGCCTTTCAAACCACAAGTCAAAGGAAATTTTTTTAGAAAAACATTCTCAACAAAGAATCCCAAGACTTGAACATGTGTTATCCTCATTGAAACCCAAACTATTAGCAATTTGTTGATGGATGTCAAGAAGACTTCCTCCCCTTTTAAACTTTGTTCTTTTTCAAAAAATGTGAAAACCTTGGCCAAACTTGCTGTCTGTTTAAAAAACAGCTGACACCAGATTGTTATGAGGACATGTGCTAGCACTGAACTAAGATCAATCTGCAAGATGTCAAAAAGTTCAATTTCATTTCATTGATTTCTTTATTGTGAGATCCTTGACGGAGGAAATTTTTGCTCGGCCAGCTGGGTGACACGTGTCACACTTTGTCCTCCCATCCAGCTGTCAATCAGGAAAATATATCTGTTTTGTTGTTATAATGTTTTTAGTATTCTTATATATTTAGTTTTTTTTATGACCAGGGGCTTGTGGAAGACACATCTTTTTGAAGACAGTTTTAAAACTTTTGTACTTCCCTGGACTAATCCTGGTCAAGATGTTCTTAGTGTCCGAAGATTTAAAAACAAAAACAAAAATGTCTGATTTTCAATCATGACGGGAGAAATCCCTCAAATTTATATGAAAGAAATATTTGTATTCTGGTAAAGCCTGGCCTGGTGCAAGGAATGGATAATATTGTTATATCTTTCCTGGTATATGAAACCAAGGAACTTTAAAAAGTGCCTTGCACTGTTAAGTGTAACCCAAAGGCCTGAAGTACCTGAGAAGAGAAGATGCTGAAGAAATCTCAGTTGCATGTGGGAGGAAAACCCCAAACTGGGGGGGGGGGCGGGAAATCCCCACAATCATCAGGTACGGAATTAAAAGTCAAATCCACATGCAAGGCTTTCTGTCTGTGTGGGGGTTCGAACCAGAGTCCACACTCCACTCCCACCAGGATGCTCAGCTGTTTGGCTTCTACTGTTGAGATGAAACTCTCACTGGATGCTTTACTGGTATTTGTATCTAAGAGATTTTTCCTTCCTGAAGGAGACTACCAGTAATAAGTTTAACCTTCCAACCAAAGAGTAAGATTGCTCCTGGATGCTCTAACCTGTGTCCTCTAAGCCACAAAACCACCAATCTCATGCCTAATTGCATCTGAACAGGATTACCCAACCAAGTGAATGGTGGTGTTAACAAGATTAAGGGTTGGGTTGCTTGTTGTATATCAGTGATGTGTAAAAATAACAGATGGCTGATGCCCAAGGTGACAAGGCCTCTTGGATTAGAGTTAGGTGTTATGACATGGAGGTCACCTGTCTGTCATGTATGATCTGCATCAAGAGGGCTGGGACCCAAACGAGGTGATGAAATTGGCTAAGACAATGTCTGGGTTGTGTAATGTTAAAAATTATATCCATGGCTCTTCTGCAGCATTCTCCCTTGACAGTGGTCCGCTGGCCAAATGCCAGTAATAGCCTCGAGGACCAGTCAAAATTATGTCCAAGTGGTCCGGCTGGCTATAAAAGCTACATGTAAACCACTGCCTGCACTGATTGTTCATATGGTTAACCTGAGGTACCATACAGAAATATGACAGTTTTGAAAGAAAACCGAAAAAGATCTGGACCAGTGAAAGGCTGGTGGACTATTGAAATGACAAACTAGCTGATCCAGCTGCCCAATCACTGAAAAAGTTAGGGGCAACCCTGTTTTGGTTGGGATTTTTTTCTTTTTGGGGGGGGGAGGCAATAGAGCACCACCCCCCCCCCCATCTTTCAGTTGTGCACAATTTTAACACAGACAAGCAGATCATTTTACCGAAATACCACCGAAAATTCACCGAAGATTTTGTTGCATATGGTTGCATCACAGAGGATCTTTCGTTTTCAAATGTCATTATCAAAACAAAATATTTCACAATAAGAGATCGACTTTTCAAACTAGATCATACCTCAATAAAACCGAAAAACAGAAAGTTTTGCCTAACATTTTAACAAATCTAATTGAACAGGATTTACTAAGCGAGTCAAGGTGTTGTGCAAGTGGGGTGTCTTGGCCGAGCGGTCTAGGGCGATGGACTCAAATTCTGTCCAGTACAGAACGTCGGTTCGAATCCTGGCCTGGTCACTTGCGACACTTGTGTCCTTAAGCAAGGCACTTCATCTTAACTGCTTCTCTCCACCCAGGAGTACCAACAGTAACGGAGAGAGCTGGGGAGTAACCTGCGATGGACTGGCATCCAGGGGGAATAGAAATATTCTCAGTCGTATAGTGCCAATTGAACCTGGTGTAACACCGGCCTCATGAGCCATATTGGCTTAGGACAGTCTTTACCTTTTTAATCTACTATATGGCAACCTGCCACAAGCAATCACATGTCCTTTTTTATTTTCTGTGTCTGAATTTTATTGTGCTTACAACAATCCTCTGTTGTCAGATGTGGGGGGGGTGACCATTCATAAAGTAAAATGAGACCATAGTTCTCCCGTTGTTAACCCTGTCACCAAGGATCCAAATCACCCCCTCCCCTTCCATCCATCTGAAGAAACAAGTCACAGGCCCTCCAAGATGGCTAATTAGTAGGGCTACCCTTGAAGCAAATTGGTCTGACACAATTGAAACCCAATCTGCACAGGATGTTGTACTTAATAGCATGGGATTAAGGGGGTCTTATGTCCTGACTTAAAGGGAGGCTTAAAAGGGAGGCTTACATCTGGGGCCAGCCTAATCCTACACTCTTTGCACATGATACACCCGGTCCCAGGGTGCTCCCAAGGTGCTCAGACCTGCTCAGCTATTCCATACATTGTTGGAATTCTTGCCTTGATAAAGTGGGGTTGTGATTTTCCATTAGAAGTGCAGTTATTGCATGCAGGGTATTAGGGGGGCAGGGGGTGGGCTGTGAAACTCATCATAAACCCAACATTGTTTTAAGACAGCCCCCCAAAAAGGAGACACTTTTTAGTGCACAAAACTTAATACAATTTGTTAGCTTTGACACTAAAACGGAAAACAGGAGTTGCAGTGAGAAAGTAGTACACACTTCATTTAAGTCCCTTCCTAATTCTGCAGTTACAGTTCATTACAAGAAGGCAATGCTATCGCTAGGCTAGATTAGAGAGTTCAGATAGTGGCAAACATTTGTGTTTAGATAAATTCAACCTTCAACAACTCTGTGATTAACATCAAATCTGGTAGTACAGGTGACAAGACCTTTTCCATAGCCGGCCCCAGGGAATGGAACAAACTCCCTGTTCACATCAGAGACTCTTCCTCTATCCAGACATTCAAGAAACTTCTCAAAACCTTCCTCTTTTCTATTTCTGTTTAGCTTCTGTTGTGTTAATGCCCTAGGTTCACTATGCAGCGCTTTTATCTTGCTATAAAGGCGCTATATAAATACCCATTGTTATTTATTATTATTTTTATTTAGATGCCACATCACAAGGTCAATTCAGTTCAAACAGTTGAGTTATGTAACTTTAATAAGACTTATCAATAACAAAACTCAAGCCAAGTGTCCAAAATACAACTCCAGTTTTGGAAAATACAGCACAGTAAGAGAAAATCAACAAAAATCAACCCAGATTTACTCTTCATCGCCTCCAAGAAAACATCTCAGTGAGCGAACCTTGAAGTTCCATCTTTCATTCCCAAGGAGCTTCCTCTCCCAAGACACAAGTCAACATCTCAACCTTTACCTTGTTGAATAAAGACTGTCAAAGAGTTACCTCTGAATACCTTGTCCATTAGCAGTGACTATGAAGACTGTGAAGGTCACAATGCTCATTAATTAATCCAAGAATTCTTGGCATCGTTGGAGAAACTAAACGCAGAATCTGTTTTCACAGCGTTGAATTTTTTTTGTACATGACACACAGTGAAATGTCAATGTGACTCGGCTGAGAAGCCTAACACACTGTTGGACAGTTCCTGTTGTATGCAAAGAGTGGAAGCAGATGCTGGCAGAAGACCCGCAGTGTGTGAGTGGGTTTTGAAAGTCCAGCACTTTTCTTTGTCAGAGTTCACAAGTACTTTTTTATTCGTCCAAACCGTATATGGGTTTTTGTTGTGAGGGTCTTAAATGAATTGTAGCCTCTGTGAAGGTCAAGAACATCAGTTGTAAAATGTCACAGAGTGAGGTTTGTGCATTAGGCTATTTGATTTTCTTTTTACATAACTTGTTGTCTGTACTTTTCCTACCAATTTGTTTTATTAAAGGAGGGAAAAATAAGAATGTATCGCTGGTTTAGGTAGTAGGCCTATGGGCGTACATTTTCCTTTGTCACACTTTAAACAATATAAGGGTGAATATAATTTTGAAATTGTATTCTCCTTTACTCAGGAGCAGGAACTTTATATATTATATTGAAACGATTATCGAATAACTACTCCAGTAAAACCAACATTTAGAAATTGTGTAACTTATAAAGTTTCTTTACAGGACATTTTGTGTTATCTATTGACCACGTTTGACCCACAATCTCGGCTCTTACGATGGTCAGTCAATTCTAATGTAGATATTTATATATTAGCAATGTGTCCATCAATCACATTTTGGAGTTCAATTTCTCAGAAAGAACCGAAAAGTTCTTGGCGGATTAGACTAATTACAGCCTTTGAGGGCTTAACTTTTTCAGTGACTAGCCAGCAGAGACCAGTTAGCTTGTCATTTCGCTGGTCCGCCAGCTTTTTCAATGGTCCGTAATTGGAGTTTCTTTTCAACGTATACTAGCATGGGACTATGTGATTTGTAAGCAAAATGAACAATCAGTGTTTTTCATGTAGCAGTGGCAAGCAATCAACTAGCCAGCCGGACTAGTTGGACAGAATCCCGGCTGGTCCTTGGCTGTTTTTAACTGGCATTTGGGCAGCGGATCACTGTTAAGGGAGAACAGGGGCGGATCCAGGATTTTCCAAACGGGGGGGCGTGAAAATATACCAAGCAGCAAAATGATAAATGAAGTTTGTTGCCCCACTTCTCCCTCCCCTTCTCTCTCTCTCCCTCTTTTTTTCTTTTCTCCCTCTTTTTTTTTTTATTATATGAAAAGGGGGGGCGTGCGCCCCCCACGCCCCCCCCCCTGGATCCGCGCCTGGAGAATGCTGCCTTTCTTGCTATCACGCCAAAGAATTCAGGTTAAAAGTAAAGTCAGGACACCCAGAAAGTTTCACGTCATTAAAATATCCAATTAGAACCCCCCTAATTAGTCCATGTGGAACTTGAAAAGTAAATGACTACACGCACCAAATCCTTTTTTAAAGGGAATGGCTGTCATAATAGATGTTAAATTTGCATCGGGGATAAAGTATATAAATTTTTTGGTTTTTACCCATACACCGATGTGTGTTAGCACTGTATACTCAGTACTTTCCCGAGTCCTGTGAAAAAAATATCACAGGCTTATTACTCGGGTGGGATTCGAACCCACGACCCACGAATGGCTGTCAGTAAACCTAAGTAGGGTACAAATTGTTGTTTGCTTTACAAATTATTTCGGCATGGAAATGGATTATTAGGATATTAGAGGGGAAAAGTGCATCACCTCTGGCACTCTATCCTTCTAATTTGCACTCTTGTGACCTCTTCCTCAGTGGGCAAGGGTACACCACACTCAAGGCTGAGCTAAATCCTGCCCCACAAAATGCTCAACAAACAATCCCGGTATCCCGCTCAATAGTTTCAATAGCAATAACACGGTCCACGGACTCCGTATAGAATGCGATAAACTGGTGACCCATTCCCAATACAAGCAGATTACACCGAGCGGAATTCCGGGACCCAATAACACAGGAGAACGTCTACGCTTTTTTTAAGTGGGCCAGCTTCGATACACACAACAAAAAATAATATACACATGGTGGCACTGTTTAATCATCCTTTCTTCAGGTGGGAATGCCGTAAACTGAAGGGAAAGAAACCCTAGCCAAACATCCTGTACAATAGAGATCACAATGCATGAGTCAAAAAAAGAACTGGACCGAGTACTGAGCTTGCAAAACATGCATTTGCAATCTCTCAAAGGGGGGGACGGGTTCGCCCAGGCAAACAGAGACCCGACGACGTGGCAACTCTTTCTTGTCCAGGAAAAACAACTAACCGAAGCCCTCCCTGTCACAACAAAGAAACGTACACTGAAATCCCCTGTGCAACAAGCTAATTCAAAGGTGTTTTTTTATTCATCATGGTAGATTTGATAAGTAATACCGGGCGTCCGGGCCGTTGCTTTATAGTCCTTGTTGCCTCAATGAACAAGTTGCCTCCTCCAGTGGGGATGTTTTCTTCCCAACAGACGGCTCAGGTGTTCACCAGGTGAAATAATCAAACAACACCTGGGGTTTATAATGGTCGTCAGGCATCCGTCATCGATGCAACGACCCCGGTTTTTCTATGGTAATAGAGACTGGGCTCCCAGAGAGGATTTAGGGGGATACCGATACCGAAAAAAGGGAAACTCTGTGAAATAATATTTGCCCACCAAACAACTGAGAGATGAAACATGACCCCATGGAGAAAACAGGGTCGGTGTATGAGGAAAGGGAATGTAAAGATTGAAGATAACATTAAAGGTATTATACAGGATTGGTAAAGATAAAGAAAACATAATTGTTTAATTTTAGTCTGAAAGCTTAGGCACCCCAATGGTTTATTTTATTTTAAAAAAAAAAATTCCGGACATTAAAAATATCTTGACCAGGAGTAGTCCAGGGAAGTACAAAAGTTTCAAAACTGTCATCAAAAAGATGTGTCTTCCACAAGCCCCTGGTCATAAACAAACTAAATATATAAGAATACTAAATAATAAAAAAAAAAATTGTTTATGAAATTCATACTAGGACCATTTCTTCTGTAAAATATTTTCCCTCTGAATTGAAGCCGTATTCGAGAAAACTGAATCTGAAAACCCACAAAACGCAACAGCTGATTTCGGTTGCTACAAACATGCTGAAAATTGTGCATGGTTTTTCACTATTTTATCCTGACTCACACAATGGATAAGGCCAAAATTATCACAGGGTTTTTATTTCACGTATGTTTAATCAAACAAAACATGAACACTGGCTGCGACTTTTTTGTAACCTCTACCTATCCTGTATAATACATTTAAACTTAGAAGATGAAAAAGCTCCGTAATGGTTACTTGAAAGAATGGATTCTGAAATTGACTGAGGCACATTTAGTTCAAGGGAAAGGTACAAATCTCAAATCTTGAACCTACCACAACTCATAGAGAGAGTCCACAAACCTCACTAGATTCTAAACATCTTACAACAGTTTGTCAGCTTTGAAAAACCATAGGGGGGGGGTCGAGTGTAGATTGAGAGGGTCTTTTGCTTATCTGGTGACCTATTTTTATAGACTCAGTCCAGCCTAATCTGTGCCAGCCTCAGAAACAAAAGTTGCACTCTAAATTAAAATGGTCTGCTTTGACTACTAAATCAAATTTACCAAGATACAACTGTGCTATTATTCAGCGATGAATGATTTTGTCATTATTGGGTCGGAGCTCTAAAACATATCCTGATATCAAAGTTTGACTCAGGGGAAATACAACGATGACTGGACAACCTGAAAGTTTCCTATTTGTATGACTATTGTATAGAAACTCTTGTTCAGCCGCCAAGTTTGGACATTCCCTCTTGTTAATAAGGGGGCCCTCTATCTCAGAGTCTTTAACTTGGCCAAGCAACTCTAAATGTTGTAGAAAGTGCAAACTTCCAACATATGATATTTTGTTTATTATACAAGAAGTTTTCCCAAACGGGCGTCCTCAATGGGTGAACGAAGTTTCACTAGGCAGGGTAGAAATAGACCCCAAATGGGGATAATTATGATGGTTTCTGTTTTTCCACAAAAGGTTTTCCTGGTTGGGCATAATTGATAATTGATAATTGATAATTGATGGTGAACAAACTTTCAACCAGGGTAAAACATATATCACTATGGAATGAACTCCCTCCCAATCTCCGACAAGTCACTACATATAGGCCTACCAGCTTCAAACTCATTTGAAAACTTATTTTTGTGCTTAAATTTTCATCTTTGTAACTCATTGTAGGCCCACTTGTTTCTACATCTCTCCTGCGCAAGGAGTGTCTTTTAGATAGACACGGCGCATTATAAATGGCCACTATTATTATTATTATTATTATTATTAAAATGATTTTTGTTTTTCAAAAGGGTTTTCTGGTTGGGCATAATTGATATTGTTGATGGCTGAACCAACTGTCATCAGGGTAGAATATATATCCAATCAGGGTAGAAAAATATCCCAATCGGGATAATGATGGGGATTTCTGTTTTTCCACCAAACAGTTGGGGAATATTAATCATCATTGGAAGAAAAAGTACCAATCAGGGAACAAGTATGTATACCCCAAACGGTGACTCACCTGTTCAATACTATCATGACATGGCCCGCATTGCCCTCTGTCATGGGCCGCATCGTACCCATAACACCCCGACGTAGACACGGCATCGGCCCAGGAGATTGATTTTAAAATGGTCTCGTCTGTCCAACTGCACACGCTCCATCCCGGCGCGCATAATGAGCTACTGTTATTGATGTGACCCTCCCACGAACCAGCGCAGGCGGCCAATCTATGCTGAGATTCAAACGCTTCTGTTGTGCCGTCGGAACATCCTGAAATTAAACATGAACAAAAATTGTGGCATGTTATCCCTGAGCCATCTTTAATTAGTAATAAAATGTCACCGTGTTTCCAGCGGGTAGAATGCAGGACTTGCAATAACAAGGTTGTGGGTTCGAATCCTACCAAGCTAACTGCTAATTTCACAATGACTAGAATGAGTGTTGTCGTCTAGTTACCGAATCACAATTTATTGATTTGTGCAATTCATGGTCATATATAGACGTTAAACCAATGTTTGTATGACTGATATTGGCTGTTACCAGCTTGGTGTTTATATCCCCTTGTGGGAGTTTGCCCGAGTTCTCTTGATGGGAAGATCATAAAAGAACGAAAACAAACGATGCAGTGCCTCTTGTAACAGCTGGCCAAATGTTTGTTATAAACACCGGAGGACCAGTCAAATTCTCTCAAAGTTTGTCCACCTGGCTTATAGTCCAGTGTTGAAAAGCATCCCTACACATTGTGAAATCAAATATGGACAAGAGTGAACATGTTGAGGACTTGTGAAACAACAAGCCTTACTGAAAAAGTCACCGAAAAAATGTAAGAGTAAACCTTGGCATGTGTCTAAAAGAAATTGTAACTTTTAAATTTTGTCAAAAAAATCTTTATCCATTTGTATGATAAAAACTTGAACAGTTTGATGGAAACTAATTGTATAAGGAAAACAATTGTTTTGACTCATCTGGTATCTTTCTAACATACATCAAACTTATGAATGTAGTGTAATTCTAGAATAGATACAACTTTATTTCCGACAAAAGGAATGAAAATTGTATTTTGTGATTTAAATTTGAAGTTTTCAATTTGTTGGGATTGGGAATTGGGAATTTTTTTCTCCTTTTCTAACAAAAACCATGTCTTATCATTGCTCTGATTCTGAAATGGACAAGTGTTTCAACATGATCAGACCCAAGTCCTACCCCTAAAGGGGGGGCAGGGCATGTGGAGGTAGGTCAGGTGCATAATAATTGATACAAATTGGTTCAAATTTGACAGCGGTATTCCCCCGGGTGGAATTACAAGAAAACTCATTGGACAGCCCACCACCAAAGATGAAAGATTGAAAGTCCGCCAAAACATTCATCACCATGGAGTAAGAAGACCGAAGAAGAAAAAAAAAATAGTGACAGTAAATGGAAAACAGATCAAGGACAATTGGAAGGCAATCGGTGTGCAATATTTTGTTGTCAAGCAGCACACTCTAAACACCAGGAACCAAACTTCTCTCTGGTGAGCTATGTGGGTAATTTAAGCCCCTGCCTGCATGGAGGAAGTCCGACTCCATCAACCTTGAAGCTTTTGATTGGCTGTGTGTGGTTCCCGTGGTGATTGATTCTGTGATTGATTAGATCAACACTTGATCAAGGAAGCTGGGAGAGTGTCCATGGGTCCATGAGGCTTGCTGGGGTTTGCATACTTTCTTGTAACAAATATTTCAAGGGAAGAGGTTTACACACAGCGTGGGTTTATGGTGTCACATCGATCCAATTGTCTTCTCTATAGTAGAGGATTCATCCAGATGTTCTTATGGTTTAGAGTGTGGATCCCCTACTGATAAAGGACCCATGATTATCATAACTGTTTTCGCAAATAAATGCTTGAACAAAACTACTCCAAGATGTCTTTCCAATTTACTGTCATATTACACTCCTCCATGTTTTCTTCGGTCCACACTTGACATTTCAATCACTTAATAGGTTCCCCACATCAAAAAGCATCCAGTTTAGCTGGACCAATGATTTGGAACATTCTTCCTCCTGTCATTTTAGGAAAACCTGTTAGTTTATCTCTATTTCGTAAAGCTCTTAAGACTCCCATCTATCCATGTTAATTTGTGCTATGATCTTGATGGAATAGCGCCTTATAAATTGCAGTTGCTATGTTATATCCTGAAGGTAGGAATTTAATTCCTACCTCCATGGTTACATGATGTTAAATATGCCTGGAACTTTCATTCATTTCAATTCAATCCAAAAATGGCAAATAAAGAGCAAAACAAACTCGAAACGGGGGGGGGGGGGGCAAAAACCTCACCTCACCTTGCCTATCCCATAATTTCTTTTGGTTGATGGGGGCCACCACATTTTCCACTTACACACACAAAAAAGTTGAAACTTAAGAAGGGAACGCCTTTAACATAAATTAAATATATTGTTTACAGAAAATAAAAGTTATAATAGTACAAGACAATTGAAACAGGCAAAACAAACGATAGGAACATAATTAGACTACAAACAGACAAACAAAGGGATAAGGGAAACCTGAAAGAGACTTGAAGAACCAGCTTTTCTATCAGTATTTTAGTCTATTGCTTCACCTGTACAACTGCTGTTCTCCATTTTTCTTGCTAATTATCTTAAAGGCAGGGTATACTTTTGGTAATTGTCAAAGACCAGTATCCTCACTTGGTGTATCCCAACATTTACATGCACTAAATATTAAACCTGTGAAAATTTGAGCTCAATTGGTCATTGAAGTTGAAAATAATGAAAATAAAGCTTTCTCCACATCAATGTGTTTAGTGTTTCTATTCACTTAGCGATTCTTTTCAAATTCTGGTGTGTCTGCTATTTATTGAATTTTGTGGAGAGAAATAAAATAACAATAATAAAAATAATTGTCTAACCCTTTAATCACCCTCAATGGCGAGAGTATTTTGTTTACTATGCCCTTTCAAAAGTAAATTTCCTTTATTGACTTATACGTTTATTAAATTTTATTATTTTTTTCATTTTTTAATAGGCGTTTAACTGACTCATGTAAATTTGGATGCAATTTTTAATCTTCTGATGATGCCTTTTAATTTTGAAATAAACAAACAATTTATCAATCAATCAAAATAAAATAAAAATTAAAAGTGAAAACGAGTTTGTTTTAACTTTTCACACAGTCCAAATGCTTACCATTTGTGTTTGTTTCCAATGTTGTAATTTTTCATCTTACCGTGACACGACAACATGCATAATGGCCAAAATGACAACTACAATTGGATATCTATTTCCAATATTATCCCAAGAAGGTCACCCACGTCCTATAAAGTTATTATACCATTAATATATCCCCCATTATAGTATACCAAGGACACCATTGAATATCCCAACAAAAGATAAAGAATTTTGTTGATCGCAAAAGTGCAAAAATATAGGACTTTGGGGAGGTGGAATTTGTTCAGCGAGTGGCTGGGTGAAGTAAGAATGGTCCAGTGAGAGTATAGCTGATGCAATTAAAGATAAAAATGAAGCACAACAATTTCTGTCGGTGCCTTCAATGGTGTGTGTTTATTTTCAATGGGAAATTAATGGCAGGTGCCCGGTAAACATCTTTTATCCAACCATATGAAAAGCAAACACTGCCTGGAGGAATAGATAAAGCTGACAAAATGTGTAGTGCCTTTCTACGTTGATGTGGGATGATTATTCTGTTATAGAACGAACGCGAGTCCAATATGTCTTGGCACAACACGGTGAATTTTCCTAGTATACATAATTGTTCCACTTCAAATTAATATAGAAGAACAACAAAAACAATTGGATGTCTTCATAATTGTTTTTTATGGCAATATAGATACACCAATATCAGTATTACACGTCCGTGTATATAGGGTAAAAATTGTTTTATTAATTATCCTAGATGAAATTATTACATACATTAAATTGTTGCAGTATCTAATGCTTAACAGGATTGGAACTGGCTTATTGTCACCAGGGCCCGTGCTTAGCAAGTTTTTTGTGCTTACAGGCTTTATGAAATTGGGCCCTGGGCTCATTTCATCTCAATGAGGTAAACATGCTTACAAATTTTCTGCTCAGCAATAAAAAGCAGGATACCAGTCACAGATGTTATATCTGACTTGCTATTTTTTATTGGTAAAATGGTAACCTTATCCTGGTTGTGTTTAGCTATATTTTGTGCTTTAAGCACCTCTATGAAATTTGGCCCAAGCTTGCTCAGTGGTCTATAGTGGTTAAGATTTCTGCTCTAGAGTGGCAGGGGTCATGGGTTCGAGTCCCATCCGAGTAGTATGCCAGTATAGTATAACAAGCAATGGCAGCCATCTTGAAAATTTTGAAAAATGCTTGTTATTCTAACCATACATGTTTCAAAATTCAAATCTGCAATGGCCCTATAGACCATGTGAACTTTGTTTACAATAAGTGTGACCTTGTGCATTGTTTGGGTACGCAGGCAAGATACTACACAGGTCCTATGGAAAAGTTGACATTTTGTGTCATAATTTCCACATAAATCCAAGAATTATGAAAGTAAAAGCTGGACAAGTTTTGAGATGTGCCCCTTTCATCATATCAAAAGTTGATAGGAATTAGACAGTGCAATCTCCATAAAATATAAGATTGTTTGTTTTATTCCATTAGTCTGTGTACAAATCATGCCTGCAGGAAGTCCAGGCTCTGTGGCTCTTTTGTAAACATGTGATGTCACAGGTCACATCGTCTATACCTATGGCCAAATATATTTTTCATTGACATACTCTGACTGTCTGCCAAATTCCAAGCTTGTATCACCCAAGGCACAATTCCCCCACCCCAAATATTTCCCCTTATCTACCCCGCTAGATTTGTTTATCACAAAATATTCCTACATACCCATTGGCTATATCTTTTTCAAAAACCCAATGAATACTTTACCTATACCAAGGCAAACCTTTAAAAGGTAAATCCAAAGGTCACTTTAGTGGCGAATGTGAAGGTCAAACTCCAATGCTAGCCAGAGAAAAATTTCAACATAAACAAATTGTTTTGATTTCGGGTTTTGTCGTTGAATTTGTCGATAAAACAACAACCTTCCTGGAATATAACCCATATCAACACAACAACTTTTTTCAAGGGCACGACAAAAACTAAACACCACACTAATCTGTAATCAGTAGAATTACCGAGACAAGAAAATCTTGTTTTTTGTTATTGTAAAACTCTCAAAAGCAAATACACAAACAAATAATGTCGCAAGAAATAAAAATCAGTAGAATAACCCAAACATGAAAATCCTGTTTTTTGTTTTTGTAAAACTCTCAAAAGCAAACACACAAACAAATAATGTCGCAAGAAATAAAGCTCTGTGTTTTTATTGTAAATTTGTGGCTTATTTGAACCTTGAAAGTATAGAACAAATAATAAGAAGTCTCTAACCACAAGTGACAATCAGGTCTTTTTCTCTCATCAGACTTAATAATCATTTTCAACAACTAATGAAAAACAAACACTCACTTCCTATTCGATTAAGAAATCCCTCAATCAAAATTCCATGCATTGGGGGATAGAGAGGGGTTAAATTGCTAAGCAAACAAAAACCAGTTTCCCCAAAACCATAATAATCAAAAACTTCCTGCACTCTGTTTACCCAACACCTCCATCCAAATCCACTTAGCAGAAAATTTGTAACAACGGTTTTTGCCTGAGGGTTGCTGGTGTACATGTGCTCCCCCATAAGGTACCACTATATGGATTATCAAACAAGAGGTGGTTTGTACACATGCTCTCTCTCTAAAAAAAAATAACACACTACATTGTACTATATGACATTATAAGGCTTATCACTTTGGTATCACTGAATGGTCCACAATCTTTCATCACCACCTCTATTGTCCACAAGTCCGGCAGAGATGGACAGCTCTGATGAGGGTCGTGGGTGTCATTTACAATAATGCCCCATGATGGACATGCGGATTATCTGGTCCTTGGACAGATTTCCAATGTAGTACAAACCCTTGAGTCACATTTTACCAGTAGATTACTCATGCAAATACCTTTAATGGATGGAGTGACAGAATGTTCACTGAAAACGTGATCAGGACTTGTTTTTTTCTAGAGCTCTTTCCATGATACATACCCGGTACAAAAAAACATGGCTTCCCTTTTTCTAATTCCCTCGTGCCATCTTTGATTTAGTTCTAATACTTCCAACACTAAAAAGAACTTGTTTTATATTGGGGGGAAAAAACACACTTATATTTGCCTTCCCCTTTTTCTGGGTTTAAAATTGGACACCCCACTACCAAGCCACTTCCCAGAACATAAAACCCCAGGAAAATCCTGAATCTCATGGCTGATTGCAGGAACGAATTCCAAAAACAACTAGTGACTTTCCATGAACTATCACAGTGTTACTGTTAGTAGATCATTACTAATTTTTTTCCAGTCCTTTCTTGAATTCTGAATAACAATCTAAAAATGAAGAAAACAGGCATTTCCAGTCTGTAGCAAAGTCACCTTGACATCCCCCACCCCCTCCCAACTCTACCCCCAAATTAGTTCACATCTATATGTGTATTGTAAGTGGATATCCAGAGACTGGAAAATGGTAAAGGAAATAGATTTTGCTATGGAGCTTTGGGAGTGCCATCCGACAAGTTGAGATCAAGAGATAATTTACTTAAAGGCACTGGACATGTTTGGTAATTGTCAAAGACCAGTATTCTCACTTGGTGTATCCCAATATATGCATAAAATAACAAGCCTGTGAAAATTTGGGCTCAATTGGTCGTTGAAGTTGCAAGAAAATGATGAAAGAAAAAACACCCTTGTTGTACAAATGTGTGTGCTTTCAGATAGGAATAAAAGGGTTACACCCCTATGTTCCGACACCCCTATGTTCCGACAACCCTGGTGTATTTTCCTATTCCTAACCCTAACCCTAACCCTAAACCTAACCCTAATCCTATGTAAATCATGAGGGGGTTGTCGGAACATAGGGGTGTCGGAACATAGGGGTGTCGGAATATAGAGCAGTCCCCGAATAAAAGGCTTCTTGCAAGAAGTCTCTTATTATTTTAGTGAGCAATTACCTCTTTCTCAAAAACTACGTTACTTCAGAGGGAGTCGTTTCTCTCCTTGGCAGCTTGTGAATGATATTACATAGTAGCTTTGCATCAATTCATTGGCGTATGTGGTCATACTGTGCCAAGCAGAAACCCAAACGCTTTTCGTGACAGGTGTGACATTACTAATAATTCCTGGGAGTGCAAAATGACTTCTGAAATAACAGCGGTTTGAGTGTCATTCAATAACGCCACAGGTGGAGGCTTTTTTTCCCCCTCTCTCTCAGTTTTTTATGCGGTTAATTTTCCCACTCATAAAAAAATGTACAACTCGATATCAGTTTTTACGGTAGGATTTTCCATTCAATTGAAACATGAGGAATCTTGAAGCTTGGAAATACAGCCGAGTCAGCATGAATCTTATTTTCATGAAAAAGATAAAGCAGATATTCAATTCAATTCAAAGCAACATTTATTTCCACATATCATCATCAAGACAAAAAAACACAGTCAGTATAAATAAATGTGGAGGCATCCTCCAAAAAGCGGGGCTTGTCAAGGAACAGCGTACAAAAACGAAACAAAACAACAGCTTTATAATAGACGAATAAACAAAATAACGCCTACAACAAGTAAACAATAACAGTGTGTGTTTACAAGTGTGACGACTAGCAACAGTAGTAAGATGAGATATAATTCAAGGGGAAAAAGACCAGTAACAGTAAAGTATAGTTTCAAAGAGTTTACTGAAATGGCTGGTGGATTAAAGAAGATTTCAGTTTGTGTTTAAAAAGAGCAATGATTTAAATTCACAGTGTGAATTAAAACTGCATATACAAACTATCACAAACTACAAAGTTAGATACAAATCCAAGGTCTTTGTTTTGATGCCCTATCAGCGTTTTCAAAAAAGAATTTTTTGAAATTCTTTTGAAAAATTGTCCAAAATCTCAAGGAAAGTCTCTCCGAACACTAAGAGCAAAACTACACTCCTGTTCCATCCCCTTAAAGGCAAAGTATACCTTTGGTTTTTGGAACCGTTCGATTGTTTTAATCCTGTAAATAAATGTAGATATACATTAAAACTAACCTGTGAAAATTTCATTTCAAAAGGTGGTTGCATTTTTGAGATATCGCAAAAAATCCAGAGCGGTTATGTCCACGCAGGAAGAATAATCCATAATTGTCTCAGATTGAAATTTTTGGGGATAAAAACTAATATCTTTTTCCATAACCACATTACTTCAAAGAGAAATGATTTTCAAAATGCTTTATATTATCGAAAGCTGCTGTACTTCTAAGCAAGTAGGTTTTTAGTGCCATTCATTTTAAGAGTGATTACCAAACGTATACCTTCCCTTTAAAAAAATCCATTCACAGTCATCATGTGGGTTCCTATTACCCCCCCCCCCCTTTTCAAAGCCTGGTTTTACATCATTGTCTCTTGCCACTTACTGAGTGGGAAAGCCTACTCCTAATCCAAGAGTCTTTTTTTTTCCTTTCTGCTATGGACACCCTACTGCTTTCAAAGTCCCACCATTAGGAGGTCTCTCGGGGGTATATCTTCAAGCCCCCTGGTGGTCCACAGTTCTTGGTACCCCTAATTGCTCATATCCTCTTCATCAATTGTTCCACTGCTGTGTGGGTCCAGTTTGCAGTTTTGTCTTGTTGATGTTATTGGAGTTGGTTAAAAACCTAGCATCTTCTTGGGGTGATGTACTGATACTGAATACTCTAACTTTGCTTGTAAAGGTTTTTAAGACTGATGCTAGTCTTGGTGCAAGACGTTGGTTAAAAACCTAGCATCTTCTTTGAGTGATGTACTGATACTGAATACTCTAACTTTGCTTGTAATGGTTTTTAAGACTGATGCTAGTCTTGGTGCAAGACGTTGGTTAAAAACCTAGCATCTTCTTGGGGTGATGTACTGATACTGAATACTCTAACTTTGCTTGTAAAGGTTTTTAAGACTGATGCTAGTCTTGGTGCAAGACGTTGGTTAAAAACCTAGCATCTTCTTGGGGTGATGTACTGATACTGAATACTCTAACTTTGCTTGTAAAGGTTTTTAAGACTGATGCTAGTCTTGGTGCAAGACGTTGGTTAAAAACCTAGCATCTTCTTTGAGTGATGTACTGACACTGAGTACTCTAACTTTGCTTGTAAAGGTTTTTAAGACTGATGCTAGTCTTTGTGCAAGACGTTGTTGTTCATTAGGCCTAATAAAAATAATTCTTTGTTTCCGGTAACATGCTCTGAAAGATTTGGGACGGTAGGTAGGGAAAAATTTTTATTTTACAAAAATATTTTTTTCTGGAAAATATTCAGTTTTAAAATGCAGTATAATAAATTATATCAGGCCCCTAACTCAACTGCATGCGTTAAGCGGGGTCCAGGGGGGTGCACTGCAATCCCTGTTGGGGGTCTAATGCCATGGGGCAGCGCCCCCTTTCAGAAAATATTTACATTTTACACCCTAAAAAGTACATATTATTTTAAGGGTTCTAGACACTAAAAGAAATTCTTATGTTGGCTTAACGGGCCACAAAAAATAGGGTAGTTGGGTAGGAATTTTTAATATTATTATGATAATTTTTTTAATCATCACATTCTGTTACATTGACTCCTGAAGCATACTTTGATTTCATTCAAGTCTTTTTATGTTTCCCCTGTCAGTAGGAAAGGTTTGTTGAACACATGAAAATTGTTCCAACTAAAACATAAAATCCTTGGATGTCACAGGAACTTGTATGTAATCACACTGACTGGCTGTTCATGTTACAATAAGGACACAATAATATTCCTTTTCAAATTATTTATACTGTGCACCTAGTATATTTCCAAAACAGTTGAACGAAATTTGTGATTTCCAGTTAACTGGTTAACTGTGTCTACCATTCCAATCAAAACTTTTTAAAAAGAAATTGAAAACAAAAAAATTGAAGAAAAAAAAATTGGGTAAAAAAAAAAATGTTGATAAAATTTTTACGGTCGCAAGGTTTTTGCACGGAGGGTCGGGTTACCGGAAACAAACAATTATTTTTATTAGGCCTTATCACTTGACTATCGCGATTCTCCCAATCCGCAAACTATTATCATGCATAAAAGAACGTCGTAACAACAATGTAAGAACGTCTTGCACCAAGAATTTTACACTGGACCGCAGGCCAGAGGCCAGTGATTTTAGCATCGGGCCAGTAAACTCATGACTGGACAAGTCCAACGGTCTTGTGTTTTTCAAATGAATAACAATAACTGTGTAATATCTTTAATAATACAAAATAATTTATAAACCCAATTATCTTCAAATGTTGACTTTGAGCCATGATCTTTAAATTCTGTTGAGTAGGCCTATTGAGGTAAACTTATTTAAAAATTAAAAGTATAATACAAATGAGATAAATCTTCTCTTGGTGCTTGTTCAAAAATATAAACTGTCTCAAAAACGCTACCACCTTTTGAAATGAAATTTTCACAGGCTAGTTTTGTGGTATATATCTACAACTATATAGGATTGAAACAAACAGTGGGTTCCAATTACCAAACGTATACAATCCCTTTAAGTGTTACACACGAAGTGTGGACAAAAAGAGTTCAACAGAACAAAAGAGGTCCACACATAAGGACTTGAAACACTGATCTCAGAAATGTCATGCTTGACAATTTCTACATATTATGCTCTGAATGACTAGCCATCTTTTTGTAAAAAATGTGTATCTGTGTGAATCTTATGACCAAAGACAGTTTATTCATAGAGAAAGGTTTATTGAAAACAAAACTGTTCATGGTCAGGTGATGTTTTGTTTACTTTAGTGTGATAATGCACCATTCAGTCTTTAACCATTGATCAAATTGTAAATTGCTACAATTTTTTTCAAAACCTAAGCCTTGCCTTGTCCAGTAAACATAAGATTACATTGGTAGTGATAAAACTGACAGTGATAAAACACCTACAAAGATATCGGGATGATGGTTCATCAATGATTGAACAGTCCAGAGAGAGGAAGAAGAGACCATGCTCTAGGGCGTAACACGCCAGTCACATGTCATCAATATCCCAGCTTTTACAGCACTAATCCTTCACACAACACCCACCGCAACCATATCACACTCACACCACCAACCCATACTCCTCTCTTCTGGTGCATTTTTGTGTGCAATGCCTAAAACAAACCACATGTACCCTTCTAGTAGGGCCAATACCATTAGTATTGACTAATCAAATCTATCCTTGGTCTATGGTTCTAACCATTCAAACACACTGTACCTGTAGGCCTACATTGGATATGCACATGTACACAAAGCAAGTACTCTAAACGATGATGTCCTTCTTAAATCTGTTTAAGCCAAGTCTTCAGTTATCCTCAAATCCGTTGAGTCAAGTTTCTAGTCTTAGTATGGAAGTCAAGCCAGGTCTTGATTCCTCTAAGGGAAAGTCTCAAGTCGAGACATAAACCAATCATAGAGCAAGGAACCGATGTAGTCAAGTCCTAAAGTCCATTCCTTCCTCCGTGGTCCAATCGGGGTCCTTGAAGGGAAGTCCAAAGGAAGTCCCCTAAGAAAGCTGCTCTGAGTCCCAAGGAAGTCTCCTAAGAAAGCTGCTCTGAGTCCCAAGGAAGTCCCATAAGAAAGCTGCTCTGAGTCCCAAGGAAGTCCCCTAAGAAAGCTGCTCTGGCATAGAGCAGCTTTCCATGCTTTAAGCAAGTCTCAAGTCAAAACATGAACTAATGTAGCCATGTCCAAGTCAAGTCTTTGATCCAATTGAGTCCTTGAAGGGCAGGTACAATGAAGTTTTAAGTCTTATAAGGATAAAAGCTGCTCTGGTATAGAGCAGCTAACCATGCTTCAAGTATTTCAAGCAAGTCTCAAGTCAAGACATGTACTAATGTAGCCATGTCTAAGCCAAGTCTTCGGTCCAGTTGAGTCCTTGAAGGGCAGGTCCCAATAAAGTTTTAAGTCTTATTAGGATAAAAGCTGCTCTGGCATAGAGCAGCCTCCATGTTTAAAAGCAAGTCTTACAAACTAATGTAGCTGGCCATGTCCAAGTCAAGTCTTTAAGTCAAATTGAGTCCTTGATAGGGCAAGTTCCAAGTTTTAAATTTTGTTGGGATACAAAAGCTGCTCTATGCTCTGAACATAGGGCAGCTTTAAGCAAGTCTCAAGACAAGTCAAAACCAATGTAGTCAAGCTCAAGCCAAGCTCAAGTCAAGTCAAGTCACAGGGACTTAAGTGTCACTCAAGAGCATCATGGAGGTCAAGTAAAAAAAAACCTCATAACCACTCATCACTGTCTGACCTCACAGCTCTTGACCAATTCTACCATTCTCCAACTCTGACCCTAACTTGCCCTAACCATCCCCAGCAGACCACGCTTCTCTGGTCCTTGCTGTATGCTTTTACAGTCATAGAGACTTAGAATGATGATGATGATGACAGTATACTCGACCATGTGAAAGCACTTTCCCACTTGTGCTGTGAAGAGCCCTACTGGAAATTATTACAACGTGCTGTGAAGGAAAATAAACAAAGCCCTGCGTCCATGTCAGGGCTTAAAAGTGCAGCAACTTGATGGAGAAGCACAAGGGAGGGGTTTCTATTAAAATCACAGTCATGGTTGGACCATGTGGAGGTAGAAATTGGACTTAGTAGCTCCATACAGTTGAATGGTTGGGAAAAGTTGATAAATTCTTATGTCTCTCAATTTGTTATAGCTCCATGTGGAGCCTTGCATGTGGATTGGGTTTTCAGTCCCTACCTGATTGCGCGGGTTTCCCCCATTGGGGTTTCCCTCCCAAACCTAAAACTAAAGCCCTTCTTCTCCTTTCCTATTCATCCTGTTATTGGCGCTAATTGTGCCATTGGATGTGTAATCAAATAAATATAAATATAATTAAGTTTAATATATTTTTTTTTAATTTGACCTAAACAAAGTGTTATCTTTCCAAGAAAATCTTCCCAGATTATTGGTGTAGTATGGACATTTAACATACAGCAGCCATTTTTATCAGCCACCATTCAAATCCATGTGACCAAAGCGAGGCTGTTAGGGAAGAAGTCTCCGTTTGGGTCTAAAAATAATCATCAGAATAATTATTCAAAAAAGTCTATGCTGTTGAAAAAAATCTTGTATATTTTCTACAAGTTTTGAACTTCTGAATAAAGTGAAAACAAAAATCACTGGTTGAAGCAATACTCCATCATAATTTCCTTAATATTTATGGATGATCTCATCCTCCTGTAACTTTGTCTGGTGATTTCTTTATGATATGAAACTCCACTTCCATGAAGGCCACAAACTAACCGCATCTATTTTAATTTAGAATTCAGGATTTGCTCGAGGGCCCAAGATGAAAGCTTAATTTAAACTAGAAGACATTAATCTACCCCTAGGATGACACACCGAGCAAATCTGATAGTTGAGCAGACTGTTTGTCTCATGGTCATTAACAAACCTTTCAAGGCTTACTCCGAAATTGTATATCCGAGTTCCCCCAAATTAGTGTTGATAATAGGATTTGATTTGGAGTGGGCAATAAAAGCTGCTGATTGCTAGATATTATGACAGATGGTAGACATAAGAGCTGTCCATATGAAGCAATATTGTGATTTAATTCAGCTGTGGTTTCTTTTCTATTTTATTAATGTAGAAAACTAGATATTTCCTGAAAAAGGGACAGTGTTGATTAAAGTTATTCATCTTACTTCTTGTCCGTCCTCAGTTCATAGAAATAAATGGAAAGTATTATTGTTATTATTATTTTTATATATTTCTGGTAATGAAACCAATGATGCCTCATAAGTGAACTTAATCACTGAAGCTCGCAAGCCTGAGGAAACCTGTAAACAAGGGTGCTTGCTATGTGAACCAGAAACAGTGTTCTGGGTTATTTTACGTGCACTTTATACCAATCCTGATCCTAGTATACACAGGACCTATGGCTTAATGTCCCATCTGAAGGAAAAAGCAATTATGGTAAATCATCTTGCTCAAGGATACAAGTGTCATGACTGGGACTCGAACCCACACTCTGCTGATCAGAAACACCAGAGCTTGAGTCCGGTGCTCTTAACCGCTCGGCCGCGACACGCCACGAAAGTAACATCGGCATAATTTTGTTCATCCAGATCTTAATTTATGGCTCTCTGTACTCCTTGACCAAGGAGTGCTTTAAAAGTGGATTGTAAAACTTTTTGGGGAAAAACTTGAATTTTATTCACAGCAAGAAATGAACTACCGCCTTGGCCTTTATTCATGTAACAAAAATAAGTAAGCCAGAATAAAACCTCAAATCAACCAGGGAGATCCCACGACCCAACCCTTTTGTGTCCCCCCCCCCTTGATAATAGAATATTTCTAGGTTTTGTCCGAATGATGAATGACAGCTCAAATATTGTGGTTTTATTATATTAAACAAGTATTAATAATAAAGAAATACCAGGGGCACAAGTAAAAACATCTGTTGATGTGAATTGTACTCAGTGACAAGGAATGGCATGTTTTAAGTATTGTGTGAAAAATCGCATGACTTGTCGCAGAAAAAAATCACTATAAAATAAAAATCGCTTGGAAGGGCTTTGAGTACGAAACTGGATCTACAGAGGTATATTGACCTTTATCAGGCTGCCATCTTCTTTGTCTAGTACCTCGTGTGCAGTAGCAAATAAATGATTACTGATTCTAAATAAACTGAAACGGGGTCAGACTATACTTTGCCTTCAAGCCTCATTTTTGGTATACATTGATTGCAATGGAAGCAAAACAAGCTCTGAGAAACCATCATAAAAGTCTATTGTGTGGTGTACTTTTTTAACCGGTATGACAGGTTGGCAATCATTTTATTTACACAAGTTGTGTTCCCTCTCTCAAACGACTCTCCCAATATACAAGGAGTTAATCCTATATCTCACGATCCAATACATCGCAAATGCATTAATCTAGCGCGTTATTCATTGAGCAATGCTCACCTCGGTTAAAGGCACTGTACACGTTTGGTAATTACTCAAAATATATATGCGAGAAGTTCTGAAAGCACACAATTTGTACAACAAGGGTGTTTTTTATTTCATCATTTTCTTGGAACTTTGATGACCAATTGAGCCCAAATTTTCACAGGCTTGTTATTTTATGTCTATGTTGGGATACACCAAATGAGAACGCTGGTCTATTTGACAATTACCAAACGTGTACGATGCCTTTAAGGAAGGAGGGTTCCCCTTATTGTGCTAGTTCGGGAAGAAAGTCAAGGCCATGCAGCCCGACCACATACTATAATAATAAACTCCAGGCTCGCCCCTATGTAAAGAAAGATCTTTTAAAAAAACAATAATGTCACATTTGACATGTTGATTTCTCGAACCACGTTCCTGACTTGTTTAGACTTTCTTGACTGAGGAATAATAGAACAAAATCTTACTTCGGAAACAGCGAATTTAAGAAGTTTGGGTAAAAAGTACGACGCCCAGGGGGTGTGGAGGAATCGCAATGTTCCCCCGAAACCCACCACTCCTCTGATCGCCCCATATTTTATTTATTGTTTGTTTTCTTGGGTTTGTTTTGTTAATGCATGGATATGTTTGCTTATTTGCGGAATGAAAAAGCCCAGTGGCTCAGATTGAATCCTAAATATGGTTTATTCACACATGTCAGGCATGTTGTTATGATTAGGATAACAATCTCAATTACAAATCTTATGGAATGAGCTCAGTATTTTCTCAACTTATACATTTTTTTTTTCCTTGGGGGGGGGGGTTGTAAACAGCTTGTCCTTATCTTCAAAAAATCTTTGAAATGTTGACCTACTTTTTCGAGGGTGAACTTTCTGGATTTATTACCAGTGAATTTCAAAAAAACAATGGTTACATATGATTTTGCCTGAAATATTTTGTTTTAAAAATGATAGAAAGCACTATTGAGGAAAATGGAAGTGCACTAATTGTTGCTTTGGAGAAGGGGGTAGGGGCTTGCCAATTAGCAGATATTGATGATATCATATTCAAGTGCTGTTCTGGTAGGCAAACTTTTGCAATTGTATACATTTGTACATTTAAATTTACACTTCAACAGTGGTGTAACCAGAGGGGGTGGGGTGGCAGCCCCCTGCCCAGAACCCTTACCTCTACCCTCTTGCCCCCCCCCCCAAATGAGATAGACAAAATGCACAAATGAATGGTTCAAAACATTATCATTAAACATCCCCCCAAATTGTCTTTGCCCCACCCCCTCCTCCCCCCATGCCCGGTTCCACCACTACTCTTCAAAGTCCACAAATCATAAAGTCTTGCAAAAATATCTGCATCACACAAGCAGAGGTCTTCCCACACACTATTGTTATTGTTTTTTTAGAGTTTTATGTAACTCTTGTTGTATTTTAAACACAATTCAGCCTTTGGCTGCATAAAACTGTGATGTTTGAATGTTTTTAATAAACCAATAATAATAGTTAACTATAAGCTCACAGGAATCTTCACAATATGCTAAAATGTTCAACTTTTAATCCACACAGTATGTGCGCATTTAATGCCTGCCACTGTTCAAACAAGGCAGGGTCTCTTCTATGAGTGTGTGAGTGAGTCACAGCGTCCCCACCCCACCCCCCATCAACTATACTTGATTTAGATTAATTTCCATGCTGGCATATGGCAGTCACCATTGTAAACCAGTCCAAAGTGAAGAAGAAACTCCTACCGGGAATTCTTCTTGACAGGTTGATGTACTCGCTGGTCCTCTCTAGTTGAGGATCTGTGGAGTGCTTCCTCTAATCACCCCACTCTCAACATCACTTTATATACTTGAAACACTTTTTAAAGGGGAAGTATACCTTTGGTTTTTGGAACCGTTCGTTTGGTTTAATATCCTGTATATAAATGTAGGTATACAATAAAACTGACCTGTGAAAATTTCATTTCAAAAGGTGGTCGCGTTTTTGAGATATCGCCGAAAATCCGGAGCGGTTATGTCCATGCAAGAAGAATACTCCGTAATTGGAATACACAATCTGAGACATGTATCTGACAGTAAACTTTCTCTGAGATTCAAATTTTGGGGGATAAAATCTGATACATTTTTCATAACCACATTACTTCGCAGTGAAATGATTCTCAAAATGCTTTATACTATCGAAAGCTGTTGTACTTCTAAAATAAGTAGGTTTTTATTTAATAGATGTTAACTTTGCATCGGGGATAAAGAATATAATTTATTTTTACCCTTTCACCAATGTGTATTAAGCTCTGTAAACTCAGTACTTTCCTGAGTTCTGTGAGTTCGCGAGGTTTTGTTATTGCCATTAATTTTAAGAGTGATTACCAAACGTATACCTTCCCTTTAAGGTATTACACAGGATTGATACACTGCAAAAACTGGGGTGTTAAAACTGACACCATGGGTGTTGTCAAATAGATACCCAAGAGAGATTCAAAATTAACACCAAACTAAGGGTGTTAAAATAACACTAATGTAATTGTGTTGGCAGAAATTCGTGTTATTTGAACACCATATGGAGTAAATTCTGATTCCTTTTTTCAGTATCTATATGTGTGACAACACCCATGGTGTCAATTTTAACACCCTAGTTTTTGCAGTGAAGAGCTGATAAAATATTTGCAGAGAGTGTTCATGTTTTGTTTGATCAATCACATAGGCCTACATGAAATAACTAACAGGTGAATATTTGGGCTTAATCTGTTGTGTGAGTCAGGAGAAAACAATAGTGAAAAACCATGCACATTTTTGCAGCTGGTAAACACATTGTTCTTAATTTTGGTTGCAACAAACGAAATAAGCTGTTTTGAGTTTGGGGTTTTTTTTTGTGTTTTTTTATGGGGGGGTTTGGGGGGTGGGGGTTGGAGGGGGGTTGTTAGGCTTTCAGATACAGTTTTCTGTGATATGACTTATAATTTAGAGGGAAATCCTTCACAGTTTCTAATATGAACTTCATAATCAGTAAGCTTTCAGACTGAAATTAAACAATGAAGTTTTTTTTGTAAATCCTTACCAATCCTGTATTTATATACCTTTAAGTTTGATCTATGTGCCTAATGGAAGAACATCTGCACCATTATGACTCACTCTATTCATTCACTAGTCATTTTCCAATGTATCCCAGGCAACTCATGAGCCGTGTCCAAGCCTGGAATTACATAGAGGCAACAGAGGCCATGGCCTCCATTGCCCCTTTGTCTTGGCTTTGGTGCCCCTTCAAAAGTTTCCCACAGACTTTAAGATTTTCCAGCAATGAAAATGCCCTTTGCACACACAACAAAAATGGCTTTGCCCTCTCAAAGCTGAAAGTCCAGGGCTAGATGTCTTTAACATCTCCGAGCAAAATGTTCCCCAAAATTCTTTTTTTGTTTAACAACAGAGTAGAGGATTTGCTGATCAAATCTAACATTAAAGGTTACACTTGAAGATCACTTCTTGTTTGATATTCCTCATCTTCATCTGTATTTAGCCACCAACACCAACATTTTGACACTCAGTCTCTATATAGGTAGTGTATTTAGGTTGTCTCATGTTTTGTGAATGTGTAGTTGTCAAGTTAATTTTACAAGTGGCAGAAATCGTGATTGGGCCACTGGGTTATTGTTTAGGGCTTGCTCGCACACAGCAAAAAACTGGGGTGTTAAAATCGACACCATGGGTGTTGTTACATATAGATACACAAGAGAGAATCAAAGTTAACATCATAGGGTGTTAAAATAACACCAATGTGTTAGTGTTATTTTAACACCCTATGGTGTAAAGTTTGATTCTTTTTTCAGTATCTACTGTATATTATGTGACAACACTCATGGTGTCAATTTAAACACCCCAGTTTTTGCAGTGCATCGTCAGCTTATTAAAGGAACATTACAGAATTGTTTTTTTGCTAACAAAACAGTGTAAGCACTTTATATAATCCACCATATACATAAACTGACAAACCTGAAGAAGTTTGAGATCGATCAGCCATCTGGGTCACGAGAAAATAGTGAAAAACCGATTACACATTTGCATGTGTTATACAATGCATGAATAAAACGCTCATGAGCGATAAACTCCAATCGGAAATTAGTTTTATTTATTTCTCATCAAATATGGCATTTCAGACAGAAATGTTTCTAGGGATGTTTTCTACTATCATCATCATTAGACCGTGTAAGTTTTATGTAAATCTGTGATCTTAATTTGTTTTTTAATTACCGGTTCTGTAACGTTCCTTTAACTATCTGTAGTTAATGTTTAATGTGGCTTTTGTTCACTTTTGCACTCTCTATAGGCCTATATATAAACTATTATTTGTTTCTACACCAAGTAATAAACCACAAAGGAAACTGACCGGGTAAATTTTAATTAATTTGTGGTTGAACAAAGAAAAATTGACTAGAGCGGGATTTGAACCTGCGACCTTTCGGGTCAGACACAAGAATGTTAAATGAATTGAATCCACTGTTGACAAGACATCAACAATTGGAAATCAAAACCTAAAAAACCCGCTTTCTTTCTTATCAAATTACTTTTACAAATCTTAAATTTAGCTGAGAATCTAAGAGTAGAAAGTGTTAAAATTGCTCCCCTATATAAATGATCAAGGTATACATTACTCTGTCAACACAATTACAACACCAGAAAAATTGATATTTGGTAAAGATTGTTATCAACAAGAAAGGTTATCAGTGATGCTAAATTTATTGAAATTTGAAGTCACCCAAAACTACATATCCACAGTAGGATGTATTCCACAATTTTATATATATATATATTTTTTTTTAACAGAACTGGTTTTAAAAAAACCTAAAAGAACTGCGAGGAGTTTTTTTACAAGACATTCACATCTGCCAGAAAAACGTTTTCAATAAACTATCACATCTTTTCTTTCAAAACTACTTCACATCAAAATATCATAGAGCCTAATTAACAAAGCTAATTTTCTTAAATTGGTTTAGCGGATTATTTCTTTCATTTCAACCACATCACTTTTGTTTTGATGTAATTCACCACCTTTTATCCACTACAAATAACATCACAAACTTTACCACGATTGATGTGAAATATTTATAAACACTTCCTGTAGCCTACCTTTTTTTAAACATAATTTGAACAACATTTGAAAGCTTTGGTCCATAAAAATATCACTGTATTCTTATTCTTAAGCAACAAAAGCAAAGACAAACAGAAACAGAGAGCAAATCTTAATAGCACAGATTCAAGATCCAACAAATTGTGATAACTAAAAGCACATCTTTATTATAAATATACAAAATCTATATATAGGATTGAGGGAAATATAAATATGTAGAATTCTTAACAATGATTTCACATTACCTTGTGCGGCATTGACAGTATATGAACAGAAATAGCAGCATACTGTGGCAGCAATCCAGTACAAATAAATATTCACAATCCGTTGTCTTCCATCGTTAAAATTCCACATGGCAGTTCTTCCATTCATACTGACGATAAAAAATGTGTTCCAGTCGAACTCCCACACGTTTTCAATATCTCAATTGACACACAGTAATTTCAGCTTTCCAATTTGGTTTTGATTTTTTTTTTTCGTAACAGAGATCAAAACAGATATGACTCCAGTGGTTTTTTTAGAGACAGAAACCACATCAGTTTGTTTAGCAGATGGTGGAGTAACACGTTTGCCCGCGAAGATAACAAAAAAAATGGGTGCAACTTCTACAAAGCAGAGTTATGCAAACAAATTGGAGTGGTGACTTTTGGCAAAGATTTGACGTATTATCAATCCAAGAACTTGTTCATACAGTGAGAGCTTTGGAGTAAATATCCACACATTCTCTGCTGCGTGTTTCAATCAGTGCAAACTATTGAGCCATAAAACCTCGTGCTTCATAAGGCTTCGTATCCAATACGCAGGTTATATACAAAGTGGGAGGAGCTATCAGGAAGCTGTCAGCGCTCCCAATGATTGACAGGGATTGGGGTAATCTATTAACCAATCAGGACATCCTCCTGATAACAAGAGGGCCAATCAGATCGTGAATAAACTTCTTCTTATGTGTGGCGTACACTAAGTAGGCGCAGACGTAGCGGTGTAAACATAACGAAGGTGAAGGCAAGGGGATTGTGTACTGCCGTGCAAGAAAACAAACCATGGAATTCGGGGTTCAAAGAGTCGATCTACAGCATGTGTAAAAATACTCTTGGATAAATCATCTTGCTCATTTGAAAACGCTTTGTTTGGACAAGGAAGGTTTTGGGGGTCTTTTTTTAAGCCATCGGACTCCCTTTGTAAAGAATAAAGAGTTTTTTCCTTGCCCTTTCTAATGTGTTTTTTTATCCATGAGACGAACTATCACGTAAACAATACAAATTGAAGACAGACGTCTGATGAACAAGGTCGCTCACAAATATTCAAGTAAACATGTGTGTGTAATCATTGATTTAAGGAGCAGGTACATTTTGGTCTTTCCTCGAAAGAACTTTTTTAATACAAAATGTCTCTCGTTCGTGGAAGTTGTTTAAGCAATCCCCAAATTTATTTTAGCAAAATAGGAAATCGGAAGCCAATTACTGGACATGTATCTAACCTCAATATTGAGAAATTTCAGTATCGATTTACTGAAAACACTTGATCTACAGTATTCATCATGTTGTGGTCAAGACAAAATTTGTTTCGTATGAAACATCAATATTCTGCTTTATTAAAATATTGCCAAGCAAAAAGAGAACAAGCCATTAAATCTAGTAACCTTTTTCTGCTATTTTATATACTCCAGTGCTTAGCCAGAAAAAAAGTTAAATGAGGAAGGAATCAGAAAGTTGAGGCAAGCTCTGTAAGCAATTCTCCAAAAGGGATCATACCAGATGTACAAATAAAGATCAGGTTCCAATTTCATAGAGCTGCTTAAGCAGGAAATATTGCATAACAATTTTGTGCTAAGCGGAAATAAGCATGCTAGGGGATACCAGTTACAAATTGTACATGTGGCATGGTAGCTTGGCTGGTAGCCTTATTCTGGTAAGCATAATTGTGTTGTGCTTAGCTACTTTTTGTGCTTAAGCAGCTCTATGAAATTTGGCCCAGAGCTAACATCCTGGTCGGTCCAAATTTACGTTTTCCTCAAAGCGGTGCAATGGGTGGACTCTTGAAACCGCAAAAGTACATTAGCACCCATTATTGGACCGAATTGCACCCACATAATAAAAAGTTATGTTCCTCTTTGTGTAATTTGCAACAATGACTCGCCCCCGACAAAAATATATAATAATTTTAGCAGTTGGGAGCCCCCAGCCGCCTGACTGCACATGTATCACAGCTTGCATCCTGGTATAGTCGTAGGTATGGGAAAAGGGTGGTTTAGCAGTATTTTATGTGTTTATTAACCCCGAGAGCAAGGACAGAGATAATACACTAGTCTTGGTTCAAAGACGCTCCAGTTGTGTAATCACATAAGGTGGCGAGCGGTTCGTGGGGGTGATAGCGGTTTAGATACTGGTTTGGTTTTTCGTGACTACAGACGTTCGTGACTACACGACTGGAGCGTCTCGGAACCAAGACTAACCATACACCTGTTGGTAGTACCACTGTGACAAATTGAGTGTAAGTGACGCTGAGACATCAGATGGGGGAAGTATCTGTGCTGTGGTCGGAACAAAAATACTTGCTTTACTTGTGGGGATTACCTGGCAGGCGACATGGCCTGCCACAGACCTTGCCTGCAATCAGAGACATTGCTGGTCTGTTATTTCCCGGGTCCGATCTCAAAAACAAGCGGCTGGGAATAATTTGTGTGGAGATGGGTGTTCTTGGCGTGGTGGGAAGCGATAATGTGGGTAAATGACGATGGAATGACATGCTGTGGTCAAAAAGCAGGGTTGGACGTCTGAGAGTGGGTAGATATTGTGAAAAAGGTCGTGTGGTTGGATTGTTTGAGAATGCATTCTGATTTCATTTGCGTTATTGGAGCATAGGTTAGGAAGCAACCCGTGGGGAGTTCTTGTCATCATTTTATATTTTAGATGAAATAAAATTGACTATATACATATTGTGCTCATTCCAGTGCATTGGTATTGGGGGGGTCACATCTACCAGCCCTGTGTGTGGAGAACATGAGGACAATTTTAGTGGGAATACAGAGGCCGTTTTCGAAATCACGGCTCGGACTTGGGTTTTGTCGGCTTGGGCTCTGCCAGCCTGTTTGAAGCCCCATTAGGACAGCACACGTTTTCTTGAATAGCTGACCAAACCCAAAGCCCCAAGCCCTGGTTTCGAAAACGGCCAAAGTATAACAGCAACATTGTACTAAGACGGAATCTCAACCTTTTTCCGAGGAGGGGATACGATTTGTACGGAAGCGTATTGCGGCCAGGAATACAAACAATCTCTCTCTTATCGTGTACGTACACGATAAGTTATCGTATACGTACACGATAAGAGAGAGATTTTGTCATTCATGGCGGCAATACGCTTCTGTAGATTTGGACATGAAAATGAAATCTGCCCCGGGAATGAAATATTACAACAATATATGGATTCATAATCGGTGACGTGTTTTCTGCAAATGTTTATTTATTGTTGTATATTCATGTTAAACCATTGTATATATCAAGTTATAAACCACAAGGGAAACTGACTGGGTACATTTTAATTAATTTTGGGTTAAAGGAAGATAAATTGATGAGAGGGGATTTGAACCTGCGATCTCGAAGGTTCTCGCAGGCTCAAATCCCATTCTTGTAAAAAAATTCTTTATTCAACCCAAAGATGACATTTAATATCGGAAACAATTTATATACTTTCTAAAATTGGTCATTAGCCTTAATAAGGGCAAGCAAAAACAGAATGATTTTCAACCAAATGCAATGTATAGTTACTTTAATCCATGCTTTAAAATCATTCAAAACACATAGAAAATATTTCTCGTAGTTGACAACACTTTGCGGCAAACCCCACCCTCTTTGAAGATTGATCCTTTATTTATTACAACTTCTACTCCGATTCAAAGGCGGCCTACACAACTTGATTATTTTGATATCCGAGTCATCTGCCCTTTGACCCCAATGTGAGGTCAAGTCAAGGTTGCACAAGGTGTTAATGTCATGTTAGAAAAATTGATGTAATTGCAACGAGCGAGTGACGATTCATAGTCCTTGAATAAACAGTGCTGTCTTTCAACCGGGGGGGGGGTCTGAAGAAAAGTGCATTTCCCCCCTTAGTAAGTAGTTGTATGAGTAGGCCTATATATGGTATTTTTGCCAAGATCCGGGATCTGTGGTATGGTGGATGGATTTGAGACAAACAAACTTGTGTAATATCATGAAATTATAGAAAACGACTATAACATGTCCGCGCTTCAGACAGCGGGGTGCATACAATGGCGTTTTTATTTGTCCTCCTTCCGATTCTAAATGACCACAAACGTTTTGGGAAGCCATTTCCTTCCAACCTTTTGTCATTTCCAAATGACTTCCTTGGATAGAACTATTCATTATTATCATCAAAACAATTTTAGTGTGACTGTGGAGGTAGAAATCGCCGGCTTTCTTTGTAGATTTAACATGCTATAAAGAATGTTTTTATTTTGTTTTCTTTTCTACTGTTACATTATGTAAACTCTCATAAATATTTCGCACGGCAATTAACCAAAGCTATGAAAGTTATGAGTATGTGTGTTGCATGCTCATTTTTTAACCAACACAACTCAATGGTCTACCTTATCCCTAAAACACATTTTAAAAACTCATAAAATATTAACAGCGTATCCCAGACTGGAACAGATTTGCTGTCTAAATATTAACAAAAGAGCTTATACAATTATCCAAATTGGCCGTGCTACTTACTGCTGATCACGAAACGTCGTTATCGGTTACACCGAAATGGGTAGGCCTAATTAGTTAATTTGGTTAAAGGGTTTGTATACATTTGGTAATGACTCTGAAAATGAAATGGCAATAAAAACTTACTTGGTAAGAAGTACAGCAGCTTTGGACAGAATAATGCATTTTAAGAAACTTTTCACTTCGAAGTATACTGCGGTTATGGAAAAATATACCACTTTTTATCCCCAAAAGTTTGAATCTGAGAAGCGTTTACTGCAGTAACGTTTCTCAGATTGTGTATTCCAATTGCAGATTATTCTTCCTGCGTGGACATCACCGCTCCAGATTTTCGGCAATATCTCAAAAACGCTACCACCTTTTGAAATAGAATTTTCACAGGTTAGTTTTATGGTATTCTACAACTATATGATTGAAACAAACAGTAGGTTCTAATTACCAAACGTATACAATCCCAATTAACTCTACAAGTTAATGACCATACAAACTTACGGTACTTTGTTAGGAGCACTGGAGGAGAGCGGTTGAGTATAGAACATTGTGAGAAACAACTCCCATTGAAGTAAGGACTTTTAGAGAAAGAGGTAATTTTTCACCCCAATATTTGAATCTGAGAAAGGCTTCAGGCATGAAGCCTCTCTCAGGTATCTGAAAAGCACACAAATCTTTGCAACAGGGGTGTTTTTTCTTTCATTATTTTCACAAATTTGTTATTTTATGCATTATGTTGGGATACACCAATTGAGGATACTTGTCGTTGACAATTACCAAAAGTATACTCTGCCTATAAAGGGTGTGTACAACATTGGTAAGGTTGAAAATATAAATGTTCACAGATTTGCATAATTATACATGGTATAAAGATGGTCATGGTGGAATTGAAATACCCGGTAGTTTTGCTTGAAATGCTATAGTTTTTAGGAAATGAAAACAATTATTCTTTATCACTGATGATAAAATCCGATGTTTGAAAACAGTACAAACATATAATGGGGTTTTTTTTTCAGTGCTTTCTCATGACTCCGAAGACCAATTTAGCTTAAACTTTCACAGGTTTGTTATTTCATGTATAGCCTATGTTGGGTCACATCAAGTGTGGATGGATACTGGTCTTTGACAATTACCAATGTTACACATTTGCTTTAAGAACCTGTGTATATGATGTATACTGATGATCAGCACGTGTATCCATATGTAATATTTCTCAGGCTTGGTGTCGTATAGAAGTCACGTAGGCTAATTAATTGAGGGAAACCAGTCTTCTCTTAGTAATCTCCATGGAGATGGTTTATATCAAAAGCAGGTGGGTTCCTTCCCATTATTTTATTAACAAGTCTTAATTAGGTCAGTTTTGATCCACTACGTATGGCACATTTCACAGAGCTGTGAAACTTGCTCACAGAGTGAGTTTCGCGTAGAATCATGAAGTTACCAGCCAAATTGCAATGAGTAGTGTGTTGTTTGTTACTGGTGCCCCTATACCCACTAAATTTGTTTCTGCTTAAATCCAGTAAGGAGATCTGTTGAATGATATTCATGATTGTGCTCATGTGCCTCAAATTCCAAAGGGCCCATTCGGCAACAACTGGACCCAATTTCATAGAGCTGCTTGAAGCCCAAAAGCAGCTAAGCACAACAAAAATATGCTAACCAGAGTAAGGTTACCAACCAAAAATACAATTTCACATGTACCATGACAGGTATCTTTGTTGCTTAGCAGAAAATAGTTTAGCAATGTTTTCTGCTTAAGCAGCAGTATGAAATTGGGCCCTGGTTTCCAATGGGTTCTTCTAATGGTTTTCTTGCTTCTTTGTCTTCCCAATAACGGATGTCTGATTCTCCCACCTTCTTGGCACCTACTCCATTTTAAAAGGATTGTATACGTTTGGTAATTGGAACCCACTGTTTGTTTCAATCCTAAATAGTTGTAGATATATACCATAAAACTAACCTGTGAAAATTTCATTTCAAAAAGGTGGTGACGTTTTTGAGATATTGCCGACGGAGCGGTTATGTCCACAACAGGAAGAATAATCTGCAATTGGAATAAACAATCTGGGAAACGTATCTGACAGATACGCTTCTCAGATTCAATTTTTTTTTTTTAGGTAAAAACTGATATCTTTTTCCATAACCACATTACTTCAAAGTGAAATGTTTCTGGAAATTCCTTATGTTAGGGGCCTATAGAAGCTGCTGTACTTCTTACCAACTAAGTTTTTATTGCCATTAATGTTATGAGTATACCAAACGTATACAGACCCTTTTAGGCACTGGGGCCGATTTCACAGAGATATAAGCTACACTATAAAAATGTCCGTAAATTTACGGACTCCGTAAAGTGAAATAGTCCGTATTTTCGCCCGTAATTTTACGGACTTTCCGTAAATGCAAATATTAATTATGCTATTAGCGTATTTACAATCAACCACATTTGCCCAAACACCTACACATAATAGTGTATGTAAGTACATATTGTTATTTCACCCACAATCGTGTACATCACGTACAAACTCATGTTAAGGGTCTTTTTATTTTACGGAATGAAAAAACTTTTCCGATAATTTTGCTGCAGGAATACGGAACGCTATGTTTTTGCTGGCAGCAAAATTACCGGAAAAGTTTTTTTCAGCTGTAAAATAAAAAAACCCTTAACATGAGTTTGTACATGTGTACACGGTTGTGGGTGAAATAACAATATGTACTTAAATGTACTATATTATGTGTAGGTGTTTGGGCAAATGGGTTTGTTTGTAATTACGCTAATTAGCATAATTAATATTTGCATTTACGGAAAGTCCGTAAAATTACGGGCGAAAATACGGAATAGGCCTATTTCACTTTACGGAGTCCGTAAATTTACGGACATTTTTAACAGTGTAGTCTTATATGAAGTTAGGACCAGTAACTGGTCTTAACTTAACTAAGGCTAGTCCTATCTCTTAGCATTGCATAGGACTAGTCTTAAGTTAGGAAGAGTTTTGTGAAACCGACCCCTGGTCATTGATGTCCACAACAAAGCTACTTTTTGCTTTAATTATGGGGGAACAAACCTGCCATATTATAACACCCACTATTAAGTTACATTAGCGTCAGCACTTCTTTGCAGATACGTCACATGACAACAATCACTGAAAATTAAACCAATCTGTCAACCTGAGATAGAAGCAAAACAAACTTGAACAAATCTGTGAACTTACAATGTTGAAGTTCAGAACCTGACCCCTGAGGGAACAAGCTGGACTTAGATCAGATTACCTTCCTGTTGAAGGCTCCAATAATGACTCTTTCCATCAAGCCAAAGCTAAAAAATCTTTGGTACAGTAAGAAAATATCTACCATCTTATTAAATTTTGGCAACGTGTTGACAGGAATGAGTGGGGTTTAAGTACAGTTTGTTGTTTACTAGAGGGGGAGGGGTGGGAAGGGGGGGGGGGGCTTGGCTTACGTCAGTTGCATGATGCTCTCCAACACTGCATAGGCCAAAAGAAATATGTGTGTGTTTGTCCTCGACGACCGATTTGTTTTTCCAATTAGTTATTTCCTTTTTAGTTATTTTTTTATTTTATCAATTAGTTGGGGGGTTTTCAATAAAATTCTCAAAAAAATTTGTCGAAAATGTTTGAAACAGGAAGAAACTATATATTGAATAAAAAGCAGTTTACTAACTGCCGAAGTGACTTGCACTCATCAGCTGGTAGCTCCGGTAAAGCATTCATCTCAACATCAACAAAATAAAATCTTTAGTTGTTAGTATTAACATACTATTCAAAGAAATTTAATAAAAGATTTCAATACAGTGAAAATATTGTGTTTTGTGTTTGGACTTAATATTTTAATACCGACCCATACCTTTTGAGCACCCTCTTATGGATAAACAAACACTTTATTTTGGCCTTAAGTGTGCAATTTTATTTACCACACAAAAATGTTTGTTTTTTGAGCAAACGTTCACCGGAGCATTGTCACAAATTAACCGAACTAATTGCGTCATTATGACCGTGCAAGTCTCGAGCGTATTGGAACAATTTTGGGACCACTTTAGTCCCACGGTAGGCCTACATTGAAGGAAACAAACTCGCGCACTTTGGGTCCAAATGTTCGAATACGCGCGAGAATTGCAGTCTATTGACGTGTACGTTTTCGGGGGTTTCTCTCTCCAATTTAACATGTTGTTAGTAAAAGATTGTTAGTAGGCCTATATAATAAATTTGTGTGGAAGCTTGGCTCTACAAAATTTGCTACCTCAAAATATGATATTATTGAAATGATATATCATGGTATCCGTCGAAGGGAAAAGGCCTTGCATATAACATGTTTATTTTAGTTTACATTTCTCTCTAATATCTATTTAATTATAGTGTTTGTATTTTCTCTCTTGTTTGGAGTTTAATGAGACCTCACAAAACCATGATCAACATTGATACAAAAATAAGTTGATAAAATTACTCCTTCTTGAATCTGCTATTATCTATTTATTTATTTATTTATGTATTTATTTATATTATTATTCTATTTTTTACTTATTTGTTTATTATCAGTATTATTATTTATTTATTTATTTATTTATTTTTTTTTTTGGGGGGGGAGTAAAACAAAAGTGTTGCCGACTCAAGAAATTCTGCCCCCACTCTCTCCGTCCTTCCAGTGTCCTTACTCGAATATAATTTATGGGGAAATCTTAAAGATTAATGCGAAATATCCTGTGGTTTTCTGAAGAAAGTGTCTCTAAATCCACCTCAATCCACGACAGGTGGATCATATAAAGGTAAGCCTACTTTTATTATCCCACTTAGCGATAATTGAGTCCAACTTACAATGTGGCAAACCCGAAGGCATGTGGTTTCGAAAATCTCCTGACACTAAGAGAGAAAAAAGCATTCGATTTTTTACATTTAAAAAAGATAATTCACAAATTAATTTCAATCTGATCTCAGCTGCCTGAAATTTACCTTAGATTGAGTAAAGATCATTCCATACCCACCAACAACCCCATCACTTCTGCCTCCAAAGTCTTGCCATGTAGCTCTAAGGTAAAGTCTGCTTTCACTCAAGAAAACCTCAAGGGAACACAAATTACGGCTTGACCTAAACCCATCCTGTTTTCTGGAAGTTCTGGGGTGAGAATGGGACGTAAGAAGCAGTGTGTGTCTAATAAGGTCTAAAGGTGAACGAACACAGAATCGTTATGTACATCAGCTGGCCAGCCTCTGTTAGTCCACCATACAAAACAATCCAAGTCATGGCTTTGGCTTTGGCTATGGCTTTGGCTCCGGCTTACGTCCATCTCTGCTGAGATCTTATTTTAAAGGTATCGTACACGTTTGGTAATGACTCTGATAAATTAATGGCAATAAAAACTTACTTGGTAAGAAGTACAGCAGCTTTCGATAGTATAAAGCATTTTGAGAATCATTGCATTTCAAGGTAATGTGGTTATGGAAAAAGATATCATTTTTTATCCCAACAAAATTGAATCTGAGAATGGTTATTGTCAGTAACTAACGTTTCTCAGATTGTGTATTCCAATTACGGATTATTTCTTCTGTGTGGACATAACCGCTCCGGATTTTCGGCGATATCTCAAAAACGCGACCACCTTTTGAAACGATATTTTCACACAGGTTAGTTGTATTGTATATCTAAATAGGATTAAAACAATCGAACGGTTCCAATAACCAAAGGTATACTTTCCCTTAGGGAGGGTACACCTTTGGTTATTACTAAAAAAAAATTAATGACCATAACAACTTACTTGGTAATAGCACTGGAGAGCTGTTGATATTTTAAAACTTTGTTAAAAACGAACTCCTTTGAAGTAGTGTAGTTTTAGAGAAAGAGTTTTTCACCGAGGTAATTTTTCACCTTGCCCCGGGTCATTGCATGAAGCCTTTTCAGGCATCTGACAGCACACAATTCTATGCAACAAGGGTGTTTTTTCTTTCATTATTTTCTTGCAACTTCGATAACCAATTGAGCCTAAATGTTCACAGAATTGTTATTGTATGCATATATGTTGGGATACAACAAGTGAGGATAGCCTACTGGTCTTTGACAGTTATCAAAAGTATAACCTGCCTTTAAGCATGTCTGTGATATACTTTGGGGATGGTGTGCTTTAAACATTAGAATATCTTGAAGTTGCAAGTTGGGATAATTATAGACTTATACACTTCAAAAACTCCCGGGTCAGAATTAACCCGGATTCCGGGTCCGAGAGAGGGCCTGATCCATTGTTGGGTCAGTTTGACCCGGAATCTGTGTCAATTTGATCCGTAACTTTATAAAATGTTGTACTATTTTGGGTCGCCTTGACACGAACTCAGGTCAAACTGACCCAGAAACTATCAGGCTCCCTCGGGCGACCCGGAATCTGGGTCAAGTCTCCCGGAAATTTTTAGAGGATAAACATATCAAGATCTTGAAGCATGATCATCCTAAGTGTTGTTTGAAGCTTTGCACGGTGTGGGAAACTAAGAAATATAGGCCTAACTATAAATAAATAGTAAACTTGCAGGTACAACCATGTGTAAAATCTCTTTTGTGGGAGTGTTGGCTCTGAAAGGAGCCGGTGTGGTCTCCACACACACAGTGCAAAATGCTAAATATTCAAAAATACAAAAAAAATACTTAGAAGTCTCACAGCGTTTTACAGTGAAAGGGAAATGATCCATTGACTCTTGAACTGTCATCTTCTGCTCAATTAAATATGGACTTAATATGTGAATACCACACCGGCTCTTTTCAGAGCCAACACTCCCACAAAAGAGATTTTAAATGATCCTCGTATTTAAAGTATTTACTTATTATAATAAGCCGGATCTGAAGGGACATGTTTAATAGCCACTTAAATGTGTTGACATAAATTTGACATTCAGGATTAATGTACCAAAAGATTTCCGATGTCAACACTTTGATGAAGTTGTATGTTTTTATCGGAAACAGTTGCACAGCTGTGTTGAAGCTGCAATGCTTCATTTTGTAGAGTTATTAATAGGCCTAATTAATTGCGCAATTTTTGCTCATCTTCTTATACGTAATTATAATTTGTTTTCCTTATATAGCGCTTTATCCACGGGCGTCTCAAATGAGCGCTTATTGGGGGTTTTTAAAGACAAGTTTCTGAAGTTGTTGATTTTTAGAACCGTGCATGGGGCAATTGTTTACATGTGCTGCTGCGCATCACCAGCAGCCACTGCCAGAAACACCGGGGCGAACCCCTTCCCTATACGTCCCATCCAAAGGACGAAGCAATAATGGTTAAGTGTCTTGCTTATGGACACATAGTTTCAAGACCGGGACTCTAACCCACACTCTGCTGATCAGAAA
This sequence comes from Plazaster borealis, assembly GCA_021014325.1. Taxonomy (NCBI): domain Eukaryota; kingdom Metazoa; phylum Echinodermata; class Asteroidea; order Forcipulatida; family Labidiasteridae; genus Plazaster; species Plazaster borealis. The sequence goes on along the minus strand of CM037458.1, from coordinate 12,539,884 downwards.
CACCCAGAGTTTGAGTCCGGTGTGCTTGGCCGCTCGGCAACAACACGCCACCATTGTACTTCGAAAAACAACGAAATGCAAGTATATAGTTTACTAATGATATGGAATGTTTGGAGTTGAGAATAAATCAAAAGGCACACGACATGTCTTATCCAGCCATGGCAGAAACAACTTTTTTCAAACTTCGATGTTTTCAACAGAAAATGATGCAATCTCAGTTTTACTGTACAGTAGTTCATTATTCTTTGCTGCTTTGACGAGTTCAGGTTTTCAAAACTTCATTGCACTTTGTGTGAGCTTTTGAGGAAACGCAATGGGACGCAGGTATCTTCTACACAGGAAACCTGCTGCCATGTAAGAAATTAGAGCTCTAATTACCAACCACCGAGGATCTAACCAAAATAGTCACCGAGGTCAACTTCAAAGGTGACTAGAAAGTACAATTTGACCCCCCATGAAAGAGCTGCCAGGATATGGACCATCGACAGGATTACGTCAGAACATGGAAAAATAATCCTTGGGATAGAAATATCAGCTGGTGTAAATTGATAACTCCTCTTGGGCGCCAATGAAAGATGTACTTGAGCTATCAGAACACCCTCCATTGACCTTGTCAAACCGTCAGTTCGTAAAAGTCGAGAGTTATAGACTATCTTTACGAAAGGAATGACCTTGTACATTCCATGGCCTTTCTGGAAGGCAAGATACTACACTGGTCATGGGAAACTTTACATTTTGTATAATAATTTCCACATAAATTCAAGAGTTTTAAAAGTAACGGCTAAACATGTTTTGGGATGTTCCCCATTTCTTCATATCAAAAGTTGATTGAAATCAGACAGTGCAATCTCCATAAAATGTAAAGATTTTTCTCCATTGGACTGTGTGCAAATCGTACATGCAGGAAGTCCAGGCTCTGTGGCTCTTTTGTGAACATGTGATGTCACAGGTTGAATGGTCTATAAGTAGAAAACAATTTGAAATCCGTAAATTGTAATAACGTGTACAGCTATCAATATCACAGAGCAAGACCCGTTATTGCAAGTTAGTCTGGTGTTTCTGTCAACTAATAATGTGTCTGGCTTCAGTTAATGTTAAATCGTCTGGATGCAAGACGTTCTTTTATATTGTCAGGAACAACAATAAATCAATCAATCAAAATAATTAATAATATAGCGCTGGTATCCATAAATAAATATGTTCAAAGTGTGCTTTGACCCAAAACAATAAATAAATAAATAAATAAATAAATAAAATAAACAATAAAAATAATGTCATAGAAAATTAGTGCAAATGAGTTTAGAATCTCTTCTTGAAAATGTTACTATTTGGGGAAGTTTTCATGTCGATATGGAGATCGTTCCATGATGTTGCACCAATACTAAGTACAGTAAGTGTGCGTTGGTGTACTGTAGTGGAATAAGCAAATAATAACCACTCTTCGATCAGCAGCTTATTGTCTGCTGTCAGTGGCTTGACAAGCTTCCAAGATTCAAGTCGAAAGTAAATTTCAGAGATTAGGCTGAGAGGATGAAGATGTCGTTTATTTTACAGGTGGATTTTTTTTCTTTCTTTCAAGTCACTCTGGAATAATAATAACAAACGATACCGAAACAAACACTTCACTCAAATCGAAGTTTGAGGGATCATTTCTGATTTGTTTTTGTGTGGAATTATAAAGCGGTCATCTTTGGACTGTCTCTGGGAGTCGAGGTTACCAACGCAAGAGCAAGTGCGGGTAATTCATCAGTGTTATAGTTAAGACGGTTGTCTTTATAACTCATGTTGTTGACGACTGTTGGAAACATGTTTAAGTCATGACATCAATATTAATTTGATCTTTTATTAATGGTTTTGTTACTTCTCGATTGTTGATTGGAGGTAAAAACAAAAATAAGAAAAGTGTCCATATAACTCTCCGAAAGTGTTTTCTTAAAGGGAAGGTATACGTTTTTGGTAATCACTCTTAAAATTAATAGCAATACAAACTATTAATAGCAATAAAAACTATTAATAGCAATAAAAACAGCAGCTTTCGATAGTATAAAGCATTTTGAGAATCTTTTTTTTTCACTTCGAAGTAATGTGGTTATGGAAAAAGATATCACTTTTTATCCCCCAAAATTTGAATCTGAGAAACGTTACTGTCAGTAACGTTTCTCAGATTGTGTATTCCAATTACGGAATATTCTTTCTGCATGGACATAACAGCTCCGGATTTTTGGCGATATCTCAAAAACGCTACCTCCTTTTGAAATGAAATATTTACGGGTTAGTTTGATTGTCTATTATCTACATTTATATAGGATTAAAACAATCGAACGGTTCCAAAAACCAAAGATATACCGTGTATCTAATGTTTTGCTCTAAAATCAGTGCACGCTTTTCTCGTCATTTTTGTCTTTGTTCGCCAAAAATCGATTTAACATTTACCCCATCAGTTTCCCTTGTGGCTTATTACTTGAGTTTTGCTTTAAAGGTGCTATTAAAGGCATCGTACACGTTTGGTAATTACTCAAAATATTTATTAGCATAGAAACTTACTTGGTAACGAGCAACGGAGAGCTGTTGATAGTATAAAACATTGTGAGAAACGACTCCCTCTGAAGTAACGTAGTTTTTGAGAAAGAGGTAATTTCTCACTAAAATAATAAAAAACTTCTTGCAAGAAGTTTTTATTCCTAACTGAAAGCACACAAATTTGTACAACAATGGTGTTTTTTCTTTCATCATTTTCTTGCAGCTTCGATGACAATTGAGCCCAAATTTTCACAAGCTCGTTATTTTATGCATATGTTGGGATACACCAAGTGAGAACACTGGTCTTTGACAATTACCAAACGTGTACGATGCCTTTAAATCGTGCGTTTTCCTGAAGTGAAGCAAATTCTATTCATTGACATATTATATGTTGGTCATGTTAGCAGAGGCTACATGTGAAACAATGTACGAGCATTTGATAAACCACGTGACCCTTGTTTACAAAATAAGTGACCTTGTACATTCCAGGTCATTTCCTGGCAGGCAAGATACTACATATGTCAAAATGGGAAATTCTAAATTGTGTTTCATAATTTCCACATAAATTCAAGAGCTATATACAAAAATAAAAGCTGAACAAGTTTTGAGATATGCCCCATTTCTTTACATCAAAAGTTGCAATCTCCATAGAAATAAGATTTGATGTGTTCTTCCATTTGGGCTGTGTATAACAAATCGTGCCTGCAGGAAGTTTGTTTGTTTGTAGATCGAAGATTGCGACTTGGAGTATAAGGTGAGAGAAGTTCCTTAAGATACGGTGGTGCCTTGTCATTCATAGCATTTTCATGCGAACCGTAACATTTTGAAGTAAATTTGTTTGATACTGGGAGCCATGTTCAACGGGTTTTTGATTAACACGCGAGCGGCTCAGCGGCAACGTTCTGAACATGTGCTTGTCTCTTCAGAGAGCGGCCACACGTGGAGGAGTCCGTCAGCCCTGTCTATAGTATTATGGTCTCAGGAGGTGTTTACAGATAAAACTTGAAGGTGTTACCTTCATCCATAGAGAAAGGACCCACCATCAGCTGAGATGGACAGTGAGTTGCCGTTCATTATCGTCATTACAAGTCCACCAGTTGACGCCTCACGTTAAAACGACCGGCCGTCAGCCTTTCTCTATGGTCAGAGCAACTGGAGCCAACTGGTCGGTCGGACTCGTCTCATCGCTCCCAACAAAGGCTTTGACTTCCTTTATGGACCGTCGTTACTTCCGGCCATTAGGGTGGTCAGTGGTCATTAGGAGTACCACGACGTACCATAGAGCAAGGGACGTACAAAGGATGCTAGTGTTGGATGTGCGTATGGAGGGGCAGTGTCATGGCGATCTTTAAATGGGGGTGAGCAGACAGCTGGGTAGGTGTCCACTGTAGGGCTTGTCAGTGATCGGGTCATCCCATAATAGCTCCATGGTCAGGTTGATAACAAAACACCAACAGTTGACGCCACCACGATGTCACATTATAACCGTCTTTGGACTGGATGGGGTCATTTGCGTTGATTAAGTTTCAACGGTATTAACATGGCGCCCTTTACTGGAGAAGGTACACAAACAAACATTGTTGTGGGTATCATCCTTGCTCTATGGTCTCATCATTATAGAAAATGACCCCATGGTCTCATCTTGTTGGTAGAGAAAAGTCTCATCGTCAATTAGAGTCTAATGAGGCTGTGTTTCCAGTCAAGGCTTTGACTCCCAATGTTATGTGACGTCACTGTGGTTGCTATGGACACTCGGCCTGCTACATAAACAAGTAACCCCCTCCGTACTAGAGACCCTGAAATCATTCTGGGATCAACCACGGATCTTCTTAAAGACATAGCCGCTTCAAATCCTCTAAAAACCAATTCCTTGGTTTGCCTAATTTTGACGGATACAGCGGTTCGGACAAACCAACATGTACTTTCATAGAGACAGTTAGTTGGCCTGCCGAGACACTTTCCAGGGCCCAAAGGTTTACATGATCATGCTGTTATGATTCTCGTGGATCCAAAGACTCAGACAAATCTAGTGAATCTAGCGGAATGTTGCATGTCCCAATGCGCATGATCGGCACGCTAAGTATTCTGGGTAAAATCTGAGTCCAAGGCCTTTTCTCAAATCTCGGGCTTCGTCTTGATGTTGGAAACACCGTACAAAATGCACACTGCTTAAAAAATGGTGAGAGAGCCCGATTTAGTAGATTTGTTAAAAGGCACTGGACACTTTTGGTAATTACTCAAAATATATATTAGCTTAAAAAAAACTTACTGGGAAACGAGCAACGGAGAGCTGTTGATAGTAAACAAACATTGTGAGAAACGACTCCCTCTGAAGTAACGTAGTTTTTGAGAAAGAGGTAATTTCTCACTAAAATATTTGAATCTGAAAAAGACTTCAGGCCTGAAGCCTTTTTCAGGCATCTGAAAGCACACTTGTGCAACAAGGGTGTTTTTTTCTTTCATTATTTTCATCTTGCAACTTCGATGACCAATTGAGCCCAAATTTTCACAGGTTTGTTATTGTATGCATAATGTTGGGATACACCAAGTGAGAATACTGGTTTTTGACAATTACCAAACGTGTCCAGTGCCTTTAACCACTACTATAAAATTCCGGTTTAGACTTGACCTGGGTTTTCCCGACTGGGCCTGATAGTTTCTGTGTCAGTTAGACCCGAAGTCCGTGTCAAGGTGACCCAGAATCTGAGTACAAAGTCCAGATTTTAACAAAGTTACGGATCAAATAATTGACACAGATTCCGGGTCAAACTGACCCAACAATGGATCAGGCCCTCTCTCGGACCCGGAATCCGGGTTAATTCCAACCCGGGTTAATTACCAAACATTTCCAGTACCTTTAAGTCTTTTTCTGGATCCACGAGAATCCAACAGCATCAGCCTTTGGGCTCCGAAATAATTGTCTCAATACTGCAGTATGTTTTTTTTTTCTCGTCATTCCAATGGAACGGAGGCGTATTGCCGCCACATAAATAAAAACAATTCTCTTTCTTATCGTGTACGTACACGATAACTTATCGTCCGAACTTATTGTGTACGTACACAATAACTTATCATGTACGTACACGATAAACCTACACGATAAGTTATCGTGTACGTACACGATAAGTCCAGATTTATCGTGTACGTACATGATAACTTATCATGTACGTACACGATAAGTCCAAACTTATCGTGTACGTACATGATAAGTTCGGACTTATCGTGTACGTACACGATAATCGTGTACGTACACGATAAGAGAGAGAATTTTTGTTATTCATGTGGCGGCAATACGCTTCCGTACAATGGGAAGGCGGGATTGCAATTCAGTTGTATGACAATCAGCTGACAGTTCTCATTATTACTCATGTTTCAAATAAGTGTCTGAGGACTTCTCACAAAGTGGCACCAGGTGTGTTAAGTGAACTGACAACTAAAGGTGCAACAGATATGACACATGTCAGCGCACTGACCTACAACTGTGGCTAACATCAAGGGAGTTTATAGCGGAGTGCCTCTGGTGCGGATCTGCTCTCCTCAAGGATAAACGTCCCAAGGCTATCGTCGTATGTGCTTAATTGCCTGTATAGATAATAAGGTACATGACATCTTGGGCCCGAGGCTACATGGTAACATGCGCCTGGGTATCATTATTGCCTGTGTGTGTGGATGATGGGGGTTTTTCTTAACATCCTGGGCTGAGGGTGCAGGTCCTTTGCGCTTTGTGACTACAGCAAACGAACCAAGACATTGTCGGTGTTATCATAGTGTTATGGTGGGATTGTTATATGACGTTGTGCCCGAAGGCTTTACGTCCAATGTGCGTGGACGGTGTGGATTGTACGCCACACCCTGGGGCCGTGTTTTAGTTGACCGTGGTTAAATTCACCGAGTGCCCGAAGCTGCTGCAGCAGCACACCACACCCTAAGGAAGGTTGTGTCAAATTCATTCACATGCCCAAAGCTACATAAAAAGAAGCTAGCAATTATCAGTGTTATCACAGTGTTATGGTGGGATCGTTCAACACGACATTGTGCCAAAAGTTACTGTGCATATTAGACAGTGTGGTTATAACACCACACCCCAAGGCTGAGTCAAATTTACCAACATACCCGAAGCGTGTGAACGTAGAAATTGTCAGTGTTAACACGTTGTGGGACCGTTACGTGACATGGTGCCAAAGGTTATACGTCCAATGTGTACAGACGGTGTTGTTTATAACACCACGCCCATATATAAGTTGTGTCAAATTCACCCACATGCCCAAAGCTGCAGCAAAATGTGAAATTGTCACTGAGTGTTATCATGGTATTATGGTGTGATCGTTCAGCATGTCATTGTGCCCAAAGCTACGCCCGTACATAAACAGTGGTTTATAACACCACAACCTAAGGCTGTTTCAAATCATAGAGCGAGGACTTGTCAAATTCACCCGCATGCCCGAAGCTTCGGCAAAACTAACCCTCCGTTCCGCTATTCGTCTTGATCCCATTCCCAATAACGATCACAGATACTTAGTATTAAAGGGGCCAGACTGTTCTTCCCCTCCAGACTTCTGTCACTGGTTTCAATTGGGTACAAACAAATACGATCTCTTACGCTATAGGGATACGCGTAGATAGAGGAGACACGATGACGTAATGATTGCAATTTTTCTTCCATCTTGGATCCAACCATCTGCACTGCATGTTCAAGCATGGAGGAAGCCATGGTTCAAGGAACACTTCGGCAGCACAAGAGACATTCTTCAAGCTGTAACTCACTATCCCCAAGAAAATAATGAGAAAACTGAAATGTGAATACATTTTCTTATTGGAGATTGCCAGGAACCGGTTGCCGGTAATTGCTTATGTGTGACATGGCCTTCACAGTCACTAAGCTTATATCATGTGATCAATGACATAATTACGTAATTACAATCACAACTTCACATTTTGCCAGGCAAGCAAGTGTACGCACTTTTGGACAAACTCATCATCATGAGGCAATTACGGGCAACCAGTTCCAGGCAATCTCAAATAAGAAAATTTATTCACATTTCAGTTTTCTCATTATTTTCTTGGGGATAGTGAGTTACAGCTTGAAAAAATGTCTCTTGTGCTGCCGAAGTGTTCCTTGAACCATGGAAGAAGGATCCTTCCTCCATGCTTGAACATGCAAAGAGTTGTTGTTATTAATATAAAAAAACCTGCTACTTCATAAAAGTAGGGCCTGATATAGAAACCTCCAGAAATAGAAGAGAGTTCTCCACGCACGGCAGACCAAACCCACGTTCCTGGAGTTCACGAACTTGTCGAGTCACCAAGTGGTTTGAATCTGATGTTGGGCGTGGGCCGAACTGTACGCACCGCCTCACCATAACATACAGTACAATGTTGTTCATATTACAACAATATTTACCAGTCCCCTCACAATACACATGTAGGGTGGTGGCACGGAGGAAGGAAGAGTGGGCGGAGTTAATGGAGGATATATCCTTCCAATAAGGGAGGGGGGTCTCCCCCAATAATCCAGTCGGTTCCTTTCCATTTTTACATCACCTTTGTAGAGGTAAGGGACCACAACATGTAGGTTAGGCTATACGTAGGAAAAGGGTGATTTAAAGGTATTTTACACTTTTGGTAACAGCTCAAAATCAGTGTCCACATTTGTTGTGATTCAACATATGCATGAACAAACAAACCATGTGAAAGTTTGAGCTTAATTGATCATCGAGGTCACGAGAAAATAGTGAAAAGAGACCTTATGTGTTTTCTGGGTTTTTTTCCAAATTATTGCGCGTGATAAAAACTATTGTTTTACTCATTTCTCAGAAACGATAGCATTTTAGGCAGAAATATTTTAACGAATCCTTTCTACCACTACTTACTCTAAATCATGTAATTTATGTGTGAATCTGTGAACATTGTGTTTTACGATCTTACCAACAGTGTACAGGGCCTTTAAATAACAGATTTTACATCACCTATAGAGGTAGGCCTATACTCTGCAAAAACTGGGGTGTTAAAATTGACACTATGGATGTTGTCACATATAGATAACGAAGAGCGAATCGAAATTAACATAACAGGGTGTTAAAATAAAACCAATGTAATTTGTTTTGGCAAACATTAGTGTTATTTTAACACTCTATGGTGTAAATGTTGATTCTTTTTTGGTATCTATATTATGTGACAAAACCCATGGTGTCAATTTTAACACCCCGGTTTTTGTAGTGTAAGGGACCACAAAATGTAGGTTATACATAAGACAAAAAGTGATTTAAATAACTGTTTTTATCGATCCAGTCAGCATGTGGCAGACTGCGCATAGTTGGAGATCTCAACTCTGTCCTTTCAGTCAAAAAAGATTTTCGCTCTCTCAAAGTCATTTCCCTTTTAAAGGGAAAGTATGGATTTCGGAACCGTTCAATTGTTTTAATCTGTTTGTAGATATACAATAAATCTAACCTGTAAAAGTTTCATTTGAAAAAGTGGTCTCGTTTTTTAGTTATCGCCGAAAATCTGGAGCGGTTATGTCCACGCAGGATCAGGAAGAATAATCCGTAATTGGAATACACAATCTGAGAAACGTATCTGATACAATTTCTCTCAGATTCAAATTTTTGGGGATAAAAACTGATATCTTTTTCCATAACCACATTACTTCGAAATGAAATGATTCTCAAAATGCTTTATACTAATCGAAAGTTGCTGTACTTCTAACCAAGCAAGTTTGTATTGCAATTAATTTTAAGACCGATTACCAAACGTATACATTCCCTTTAAACCCAAAACAGTCAACCCACTGAATGTTGTTATCCCCTTTGACGCACCGATCCCGCATGCCCTCATCCACGCTTACCGACACATCGAGCTCCCACACCTGTTCACCGTATATAAAATCTCATATATAAATCATGATCAAAGTATCAATTGAAATCAACTGTTCTTCTCACTCTGTCTGTAGCTCAGAAATAAATGTCCCATACATGATGTATGTTCTTGTTGTTGATTCCGAAGGGCCAAGTTGGGGGGGGGGGAGAAGGGGATAGAATTACCGCAACTCCGTCACTACGATGAAAACATGTTCCTGCGGTGTGTGAAACGTCGAGGGAACGGGGGAGGTCACGGGATGTGTGATACTGATGAGCGTTATACATTTTTTCTGGAAAGCTTATACTAAAACAAAGAGCACGCATCCTGGCGTGGATGCTGTTAATTTGTGCACGATTCATTAAAATCAATCATTACCTTCGTGACGCTTCTGAGTTTTATATACACCTTCTTCCCCAACCGATATAATCAAAGATTGGAATTAGGTCTCAGGTTGACGTATTAAAGAACGTATCAAACAACATGTGGATTTACTGTACCTTGATGAGACGTAAACGAATATCTTTAAAACATTGAGTATTTTACCTGGATCATTTGCAGCCTAATTTCACATTCATGCATTCAACATTCATCACCACATTGAGGCCGTGTTTATCATTTCAGAGCATTTTTGAGTTGCCATTATTATTATTACTATTTATTCATCTCCATGTTCCATATCTTGATAATGATATTTACTTTTCTTGTTGTATGTATTATCATGTTTTACGTCTTACGTCTTCGTCACTCTGTTCTCCTCTCTTGCTCACTCCACTAGCAGTTGCGTAACCTGGGGGTAGTGACCCCCTCCCCCCCCCCACCACCACCACCACCACCACCACCACCACCACCACCACCGCCACCACCACCGCCACCACCGCCACCACCACCATCACCACTCGAAGCCCTCCCCCTTGACCCCTCTCCCAATAAGATCATACAAAATACTTGTATTCTCACGTCCAGTAAAAAATCCCTCTAAAGTGGTTTTATGTGTACAAAAAGTTGGGCTTTTGTAATTACAAAATCTTTATCGCTTATGGCCTACCCTGTAAACTAAAGACTGTCTCGATAAATGTATAGTTCGGTTTTTCAACTTAGGCCTATATAATTAAAAGTACATAAGTTTTTTTTTATATAAGTCTTACACTTCTTGCATTGTTTTACTTGGTGAAGTATATTATCCTCCAAATGTCTATACCCAGCCTACCTCAACTGTTCACTGTTCTCTGTATCCATCTTGACTCCTATTTATATTTTAGAAGCAACGTGCTATCCGTACTCCATTTATTATTCTGTGAATGCCTTTAAGATGTCCTAATCCTCTTGAATGGAGGACAAACTCAATTTCCCCCAATTCCAATCGGTAAGACTTGCATCAGTCGGTTTACACTATGTTTTATGAGAGAGCAAATACAAGAAAACACAAAAGTGCAACATCTCTTCGGAAAAATCAGAAAACCCCTCAGACCTAAGCCCTCTCTAAAGACTGCACGCACCACCCTATGACTCACTACCAGCGTATGTACTTTTAAAAAATGTATTATGTTTTCCAAGCCCAATATATACCCCCCGCTGGCCAGAAATCGGAGAGGGCCCTCTGTCATCGATGTCAAGTGGGCGTGGCCCCCGACCAAGATGCCAGGTGTACCCCCTTCAGTCTCACCTGAACCCGGGTCACATTCGTGAGTAAACTCAAAGCACCTTGCCGGACCTGTGGCGTGCCGATCATCAGTCAGATCCTGACGAAAAATTACCAAGATTGAGATCTTAATCAATGTTGAATGAAGAGTTTGCGCAAGTGGCCCACTTACATTTGTTTTCCCATTTTGATTGTATATTGTGTACTTTAAACTGTACATATAGGCCTATCACATTTGCTAACAATAATTTGTCAGATTATTTGAAAACAAAACAACATTCCGCAAAAGCTCAACGTAGTCTGGGTACAAAACACTTGTAGTTTAAACTACAAATACATCGCTCGCATTAAAATTGATCCCACTGTAGTCTGCTAAACAAATTTATCTTCAAAATTACACAGCAACATTAAAATAAGGCAAGCAGTACAGACAGCCCATAGCCTAACCGCCTGCCTCCCCATAGAAAAGAAGTATCTACTATATACTCTATCAACAAATGCAATGGAAAGTTTGACTTTGATGCATAGCCAAATCAACCACGTTTTGAACACACACACACAAGTACACAGTTCCATCAACTGGATCTGAAGTCGAGTTGACTTCATCCTGCTGTTTGAATTTGATGGATCTTTGGAGGCTCTGGGGTTCACGGGAAGGCTCTGAGACTGATCTGGCTGAGTCCATCCTGCTCTAACTAATTAACGGTGAAGTTTCGTCGTGTATTTCTTTAACGAACCACCGCGTCAAAATGACCTTTGACCTACTTTTAGAGCTGACCTTAGGCCTATATAAGTTCTTCAAAATCATCTTTCACCCAACTCGAAGATGCATGCGTGCTATTTTACAGTTTTAAAAGATAAACCGTTTACAAAGATTAACTAAAAAGTTAACTGATTGTAAAGATTGACGGATTGAACAGTTTAACTGCTGAAAAACTAACCGATTGAAAATTGTTAAACAATTGACAAGTTTAGCCGATTGAAACTTTAACTATACTGAAAAATCTAATCGATTTAACCGATTGAACAGTTTAACCGATTGTAAATATTGACTGGACAGTTTAACCGACTGTAAAGATTGACCGATTAAAAAGTTTAACTGATGAACAACTTTAACTACTAAAAAGTTAACGGATTGTAAGATTGAACGATTGAAAAGTGTAACTGCTGAAAAATCTAATCGATTAAAAATTGTTAAACAATTGACAAGTTTAACCGATTGAAACTTTAACTGCTGAAAAATCTAATCGATTGAAAATTGTTAAACAATTGATAACGTTAACCATTTGAACAGTTTAACTGATTGTAAATATGGACTGGACAGTTTCACCGACTGTAAAGATTGACCGATTGAAAAGTTTAACTGATGAAAAGTCTAACCGATTGAAAATTGGTAAACATGCAAAGATTGATCGATTGCAAAGATTAATTGATTGAAAAGATTAATCTATTGAAAAAAATAACCAACTGCAAAGGATGACCGATTGGAAGGATTTGTCGATTGAAAAATATACTGGTTGAACTAGGCAATTGAAGAGAAACTTCCATTCTAAAATGAGTTACCTTCAATCAATTTTTGAAAGGGAATATGAGCGACTCGTGGCATCGAAGTGTAAATGGATAGCAACATGAGACGACAGTTTTAAAGGGTCTGTATACGTTTGGTAATTGGAACCCACTGTTTAGTTGTACATATATACCATACAACTAACCTGTGAAAATTTCATTTCAAAAGGTGGTAGCGTTTTTGAGATATCGCCGAAAATCTGGAGCGGTTATGTCCACGCAGGAAGAATAATCTGCATTGGAATACACACTCTGGGAAGCGTTACGACCGTAACGCTTCTCAGATTCAAATTTGTCGGGATAAAAAGTGATATCTTTTTCCTGAACCGCAGTACTTCGAAGTGAAAAGTTTCTCAAAATGCATTATACTATCCAAAGCTGCTGTACTTCTGTAAGTTTTTATTGCCATTAATGTTCAGAGTCATTACCAAACGTGTACGATACCTTTAAGTGGTTTTCAAGAACAACGAGGAACTAACAAATTAATGTAAGAATTGAAAATATAGGTGTAGCTTCAGCTGTTGGTAATTCCTGCTCAACTTGACAATGACGGAAAATCTTCCAACTCAGACATCCTTTAATGAGATTAGTGTGATTTCCAATTTCCACCTGAATGTACCAATCAAAGGAAATGATGTGATGTATCAACAACTGCATCGATTTATTGTTTATAATTCTTACATGTCCGTAAGCCCTTAGTTCATAATTTATAATTAGTTGTCAAATAATTGGCAATTAACTTGATTGTTAAAGGGATTGTATACGTTTGGTAATTGGAACCCACGGTTTGTTTCAATCCTATTGTAGATAATCATATACCATAAAACTAACCTGTGAAAATTTCATTTCAAAAGGTGGTAGCGTTTTTAAGATATTGCCGAACATCTGGAGCGGTTATGTCCACCTAGGAATAATAATTACAATTGGAATACATAATCTGAGAAACGTTACTGCAGTAACGCTTCTCAGATTCAAATTTTGGGGATAAAAAGTGATATCTTTTTCCATAACCGCAGTACTTCGAAGTGAAAAGTTTCTCAAAAGGCATTATACTATCCAAAGCTGCTGTACTTCTTACCAAGTAAGTATTTATTGCCATTTATTTTAAAGTCATTACCAAACGTACATAGACCCTTTAATCTCCATTATTGAGCAAAGTTTACCGGTCAGACGCCGTACCTCAAGGTTAAACTGTTGTCACTGTATTTATCATATTTATAATGACAAATTACATGTCATCTGAATGGGTTATCTCAAAGTTGAAATAAAAACACTGGCTGCATGTCTGTAAGAAAAGAAATTTACCATATGTTGGAAATCGTTGCTTGACTTCTGTCAACACAAAATAACTCAAACCAGGTAACGATGAGCAAGAAAGTCCTTCGGACGGAGGTGTTGCCGTCCTCCTTAATTAATCTACAATTTGTAAAGATGCTCAAATAAACATCATGGGCGACCTCAAGCAAATGAGGAAATAAGTCTGCATTCTTTCAAGATTGTCTGAAGTTAAAAGATCGCCTTGTGTCCTCATCACCTGACAGAATGGAGGTCTTGGAGGAAAGACTCAAGGTGGATTATATATGACAGGTAACAGTGATTTCGTTTCTGAAATGTCATCGATGTGTTGAGTAGTTACAAAACAGACAAGGTGTAACAAAAAAGTCCATCATGCAAAACCAGTTCCGGTTTCACCGGTTAAACATGACACTTTACAGTCACATGTCTGGAGAATTTGGTTCGAAGGAAAGGTTTGGAGGCGACATAATTGGCTTGTGACTCAAAATGTGTTCACAGAAATAATATTTGTCTTAAATTGAGTCAATCTCCAGTATCACTTATGTATTACTGTAGGACTGAAATTGTCATTGTTTACGTTCGATACCATGGAAACAACAAATGTCAGAAGTTATGAATGTCTGGGTAGCAGAAACTGTGAAAATTTTACTTTATTTCAAAATATCAACAACAAAAAAGTCTAAGGGAGTTTAATATTTTAAAGGGATAGAATACGTTTGGTAATTGGAACCACTGTTAGTTTCAATCCTATATATAGTTGTAGATATGTACCATAAACTAACCTGTGGAAATTTAATTTTAAAAGGTGATAGCGTTTTTGAGATATTGCCGAAAATCTGGAGCGGTTACCGTATGTCCACACATGAAGAATAATCTACAATATTGGAATACACAATCTGAGAAACGTTACTGCAGTAAAAAAAAAAAACGCTTCTCAGATTCAAAAAAATTTGGGATAAAAAGTGATATATTTTTCTACAACCGCAGTACTTCGAAGTGAAAAGTTTCTCAAAATGCATTATAGGCCTACTATCCAAAGCTGCTGTATTTCTTACCAAGTAAGTTTTTATTGCCATTAATTTTCAGAGTCATTACCAAACGTACACAGACCCTTTAAGGTTCGCTACCAAAAGTATACAGACCCTTTAAGGTTCGCTGTGACACCATGGAAATAATCTCTCCTTTATGAATGGTGGTGGTTCTAAAAAAAGAACCGGTGGTGTAACAACTTGACGACGTTTCGATCAGTATGCTCTGATCGTCTTCAGGATAAGTCTGAAAAGTACAAGGGAGTAACTTGATGTAAAATGATATCTACAGGAAGGGTACAATATCAGAAGTGGATTACGGTCTTTAGCCTCCACCCTTTTTTCAGCAGGTGGGGACGATTTGTTCAAGACGAAAAAAGGAATCACGGTTTGCTACGGAGCTTCCCGAATTGGAGGGGAGTGGGGTTTAGAGAATTGGGGTATACTATTTCTTCCTACTGATACCACCCTTGCTCTAGGGACGACGGACAGGGGATATATGAGACAGGTGGAGTGGAGTGAGAAGTGTTGTGTAAAACAGTCTGACTGCAGACTCACATAAATTGAGTCAGGGTTGTGTGTGTGTGTGTATATACATACACCGCAATTTGTTTAAAGGTGGCATGTCGCTGAATAATATTTTGACCGTCCGTGGCCCAGTTTCGTGATGACGTCAGAATCGCTGCATTAACGTGTGGGACAGTGTGTCCGAGTTCTGGGCTGTAACATTTTGGCATCAAAGAATGGACTGGTATTAATTGGGCACATCTTCTTAGGGCAGCAGAGGACCGAGACAAGGTTCTGTGACAAATGTTACAACGTCGCCTCTACGGCCGTAACGCTAATGGGACAGAATGAAGAAGGAAGGAATATTATTGGCCTATGGCGAACGGCTCCACTGACACCCAAAAAAGTGCAACAAGCCCTGCACGTTTCCAAATCAGATGCTCCTATGTTCAATACAAAGCTCAACATAAGATGAAATATTATTGTTTGTGTCATATTCATAAACGAAAGAGAAACAAAAATACCAATACACACCAAACAAAAATAAAAACAATCACCGAAAAACCACCCAAAACCAGAACCCTGTGTAATATCGGTAGTTCATAGTATTTTGCTAACTTGTTAATTACAATTACTGACATTCCTTCGTATAATCAAGTGGTTTTCACTATTAGTTCCTTTAAGTTCCGAGTGAACAAACTCTCAAATTACAATTTTGTCTGCAACTGTAAATATTGAAAAAAATGTTTTGAACGTTACCTCTTTCCTTTGAGGCCAACTCGCGACCTCTCGCTCCAGTGGACAACCGTCTCGACTTTCAGCCGTCCCGAACAGTGTTCACATAGAAGGAAAAAACTGTGGAAAATGTTGATTCAATTTGGGAAGCGGGACCAGAGTTGACAGTTTTAACTGTGTGGTAATGAAACGTGTGTGTGGGCTTGTCTCTCAACGAACTGTTGACCAACAAGGACGCAGTGCTCGCTTGGAAATGCTTTATTTCGAAGAGTAAAAAAAAAAACACTGTCAGGAAAGTTGTGTCAGTTTTCGGGATAATTTGTACTTGTTTGTCAAACCAAGAAGTGAGAACTAACAGGGGGCAGTTAACGTTCACACGGGCATGGTTTGCATCAGTGGTTTTTGAGGACTGGATGTTTTTCATGATTCGGTATAAATGAGGGATTGTAGGCAGTTAAATAAGTGGGTTTTGTGTTAGCCTTAATCACATGTATACCCCCGCGTATTTTGTGAATGGTGTATTAATGGAAGACCTATTATATTGTTTAATTGCTATTGGACATTAACTCAGATAGCAGGTTGTATTTGTATATGTAGCGGATAACAGAAAGCGAATTGTGAACTTAACTTACGTCTATGTAGGCCTGTATTTGTAATCACGTGCTCAAAACCCTTGACCAAACATCAAATTAAAATCTCTAGGCGGCGTATTGCCCCATTATCAGGCGGTTACTTTTTTGAAACAGTTACCGCCTATAATTGTCACTTTTAAAAAAAGTAACCGCCTAATTGGCAAATGCATAGGACTAAACGCCTAACTGTCACATTATGCAGTTACTTTTTGAAAAAGTAACTTAAAAAAAAGGAACCGCCTAATTGTCACTTTTTGAAAAGTAACCGCCTAATTGGCACATAGGACTAAACTCCTGACTGTCACATTATGCAGTTACTTAAAAAACTAAAGAAAAAAAAAACATAAAAAAAGTAACCGCCTAATTGTCACTTTTTGAAAAAGTAACCACCTCATGTGACGCATTTCCACTGGTTGATTGTATACATGATGTGTTCAATGAAAACCAGAGGATAGGAATAAATGTACTCGTATCAAAATACAATGACGTATCATTGAGGTGAGGTTCTCTGTTTGAAATGCCATGCCATAGGCACAAACACAACCTTTTTACACTGATCAGTTGGGTCCTTCTATTTTTGTTCTGGGCCTATTATTCCCTTGATGTGTGGGGTGTATTGTTCCATTGTGTAAAATATCCCACACAGCTCTGTGCTGCAGCCACTCTGTGGACATTCCTTTGTTCTGTACACTTAAGGAAAATCCTATTCCTCAGCACTGTAAAAAACACTGTGTGGACGTGTGTAAGTCCACATAGTGTTTCAAGTCCCTACATTATGTGGACCTTTTTTGTTCTCAGGTCCGCACTTCGAATGTAGCGTTAAAACACAACCTTTTTACAGATCAGGTTTGGTGTGTCCTTCTTTTGTTGTTCTATTGTTCCCTTGAACAAAGAAAAACTTTGTGGGGTCTCTTGTTCCATTGTGTAAAATACCAGTACCCAACAAAGACCCGTGCGTAAGCCCACACAACCCTGTACACAAAACCCAACGCAATAACCATTCGCAAAATCCACACGAAGAAGACCGGCAAACTTTGCACGGAAGCGCCTGCACTTAAAGTCTAATATTCCCGGCTAGCCATAGCTGGTGAGATGGCTGGATGATAACTGGGTGGCCAGCCAAGAAGATTAGCTGCAGTAAGATGGTCGATAGACCCTTGAGAATTACTTAATAACTGTGGACTGCTTTAAGACCTTGTTCCTGAGTCAGTTTCATGGAATTGTTTTGAGAGTGTCTGGCTGTTTCATAACTGTAATTTGCTTGTGTAGTATTGCGAAGTTTAATCGTTCCACAAAGTAATCAATCAGGCTTTAATCCCATCAAAGCTAACTTAATTGGGACTCGCTGACTATTATTAAAGGTAGGGACTTAGATTGGTTTTTGTCAACGTAATGCTGATTTATAGGCAAAATTGTAAAGAAAGATACAACAAATGTCACACGCGAAAGTTTCTGAATATAGTCTCTACTTGCTGAGAAAACAGCAAAAACTGGCAAGGTTTCACAAAAACGTCGAATCCATCCGCGTTTAGTGAGGTGACAGCGGGTACCAACCGCATTTCTGCCCGCAGGACTTGCGAACGAACTCCAACCCGAAGAAATCTGAGAAACGATTCATGCGTGTATCGATTCTCAGATTCAAATTTGTTTGGATGAAAAATCATCCAAACCATAATACTTCGAAGGGAATCCTTTCTCAAAATAGTTTATATACTATCAACAGCTGCAGTGCTTCTCACCAAGTACGTTTTTATGGTCATTAATGTTTGGAGTATTTACCACTCTACTACCCTATCTTTAACTGAAGTACTTTCAGACAATAACATTAAAAGGTAATTATAAAATGATTTCAATGAAAACAAGGCTCGTTTATACAAACAAAAATGTTTTCCTCGAGGACAAATTGACAAAAGTTGATCTCGCTCTACTAGTCGAGTAAAATGTCAAACTGCCCCTGTTTTTCAAATGTGTACTTTGTTACCTTACAAGAAACTTTTTCCAAAACCTGAATGTTATTTAGTGTGTACCGCTATTCTTATCTAAAATAAATTGAAGAACATCAGTCTCAGTTTAACCGCTGTCTTTAATCACTGTTGCATCTGACATTTTAAGGGCACTTTATTACAATAACAAGAAGACTTTAACATTATTGATGCGTTCTCACGTATATACAAAACTCCTTAGGTGGCAGTTTGATGTCAAAATAGTAATTTTTTGTAATAAAGTAAACACCCTTTGGGCTCAAGTTACAACACATGATACATCTCGATACCCACTCACTTTTGTTCTCTGAACGTCATTGGTAAGTGAGGATCGGTGATTCAACTGGGTGTCTTTACCAAAGTCAATATAACTTGATAATGGAAACCTGTCCACACCCAAAGAATCAACACCTGGGAATGGGCGCCTTGGGCCCCGACGACCAACTCACCGCTGTGATGCTTCCACGGGCAGTAATGTAATAGGCATAATGGGTAACAGAGAGTGGGAGTTTGAACATAAATGTTTTAGATCTTGTTGAATGAAGAATATACTCTCACCTGTAGCTAGTTTGTCACCATGGAGAGGTGTCAAGCGAAGGGGAAAGTTAGTAATCTTGAAAGAAACTCGTCGCCCTGCTAAGACTAGAGTCAGGTTATATTGGCAGGCGCGGATCCGGGGGGCGTGGGGGCGCACGCCCCCCCCCATTTCAATAAAAAAAAAAAAAAAAAGAGGGAGAAAAGAAAAAAAGAGGGAGAGAGAGAGAAGGGGAGGGAGAAATGGGGAAGCTTTGTGTTACGCAGGCGCAACAAACTTCATTTATCATTTTGCTGCTTGGTATATTTTCACGCTCCCCCGTTTGGAAAATCCTGGATCCGCCCCTGATTGGTCAACGAATTGAATGAGGAAGTTCCGCTCCCAACTATAGAATCGGCCCAACTATAGTTTGGATCGACAACTATGGATTAGTGGGGGTCGTGTCAACTAAAGTTATGAATGGCAAACTATATTTGGTACCGGCCCAACTATAGTTGGGCCAATTCGATTTAGTTGGGACGGAGATCTGGTTGAGGGTAATTATGAGTAGGGGATGAAGATAGTGTGGCAGGCACTTGAGGTTGTAGGTCAATTGAGACGCATTTAAACGACAGGAACCCTCAGCTTTGCCTACCGTTACAAATGGAAGGAATTTGTTTCCTCAATCTTCCTTAGCCATGGACACTCGGCTGACACGTTGGAAATAGCTGGATGTGGGTATAGGAAGGGTCCTAGATTGCACAGGTGCCTCCTCCCCAACGGAGTCCCATGGATGATCAATCACTTGACCTTTATGAGTCTGCTCCCATCGTTGCTTGTTTCCATAGTATACACAAATAAGTAACCGATTCTCGTTGATACCAAAAAGAGATGCTCGATTTCACAAAGAGATAAGATTGATCTTAACTGCAAATCAATCTTAATCGCTAAAGGAAACTGTGATGTCCAGCACAATCCAAATCACTATGGTGATACTGACAACTCATCTTAAGATGAATCTTAGTGCTTGGTAAAATCGAGCCTAGACTACCCATCCACGATGACGATGGGGTCATAAGTAAAACGTGTATAGGGGCTTTCTTGATAACATACAAAAGTGACTATTTGTCTACCACAGTTTGGCTCCAACACCCCCTGAGTTATAAAACTTGATTCGATGTGACAGCGCCATCATGAGACGGTGCCAGATAGTCTCTGGCATCTGTACTCAAGGGATTGAGTGATACGTAATTATCCAATGGCAGATCCATGTTGAAATGGTAATAGAAAACGACATGTTGCTAGAAAATATTGCCATGATGCTGGGTAAAGTTCAGTGTTTTATAGCTATACGTGGTTGTATTTCTAACGCCGTGGTTTAAAGGTGTTATGCAGGATTGGTAGAGCTGACATAATAGTCGCAGACAGTGTTCATGTTTTGTGGTCCTTGCTCTATGGTGTGATCGACCATCATACATGAAATAACAAACCTGTGAAACATTTTGTCTCTTGTCTTTATCCAGGTTGGACTGACACACCTCTTGGTGACAGTGCGGGCACTTTTGTCAGTCCTGGCCAACCTGGATTGTTGATGTCTTTCCGTTGTCCTCAGTCTTGTAGTACTTTGTCTTCTCTTTTACTGCCTGCCCCCTTTTTAAAATTAGATGTACCCCTCTTTTTTACTGTGTTTTTGTTTTTCATTCTAGATTATTTATTGTTATATTTAATGTTTTTAAGCGTTTTATCCTATTCGTATAAAATATTTGTATTTTTGTATTTGTTTGTAAAATTGCCAAATAAATAGCAAAACAAATAAAACCACCTTGAGCTTAATGCGTTGTGTGAGGCGGGAGAAAATAGTGAAAAATCATGCACAATATTCAGCATGTAAACCCATGTCCACATTGACAACCGGAATCAGGTGCTGCGGTTTTCTGTTTGTTTTTGTTTTTGTTTTCAGATACAGTTTTCTCGATCATGACTTCATCTCCGAGAGAAATATTTCACAGTAAAAAATGGTTCTAGTATGAACTTCGTAATCAGTAAGCTTTCAGACTAAAATTAAACAATGAAACAAAACAGTTATTCTGAGAAGTTTAAAAAGTGTTTGAAGTTCCCCAGGAGCTAGTCAAGATGTTTCTGAAACTATTTATAGTCCATTTTGATGATTATCTTTTTAAGGTTATCTACAACTCGTAATAAATGTTTACGCAAATTAAAAGTGTGGCAATTCCTGGGGTCGCGTCCAGGTCAACCAATCAGGAAAGGTATTACGTGTTAACTTTAACATGTTTGTCGCTGAATAATTATAAACAGGAAAAAATATCTGAGTACTTAGAAAGCTTGTTTATCCCACATGTCTCTTGTCCCCTTCCTTGAATATAGCCCTATATAAGGTTTAGAAATCGGGTTGTTAGTGATGGACCCCTACGGACGGAAGGGGTATTAATTACCACGCACCAGGTGGCTATAATAACTGGGCAGGGGGGGGGGGGCACGTGCCACAATTTGATGACCCCCCCCCCCGGGGTCCCCTGACATGTTGAGATTAATAATTACCAGAATAAAATAATAGGGGCTTATATTTTATTAGCTTGATAATTATGTAGTAATTTTCATGGGTTTTTTTCTAAATAAACGCAGAAAATAACATTTGTTTTTTTCATTCACGTCAGATTATCTCTACAAATAGTAAATGGCATAACAAGTGCGCTGAAAGGGGCTTGTTTAAAAAAAGAACTGCAAACAGAAACTACAGTTTTAATTGGCCAGAAACGCACCCTCAAAAATATGGTGCACCCCCTTGTGCCCTTACCTTACACTTTAGTTTCGTCGTATAAGATACAGGTGTTGTGTAGTTCACAGATGTTCATATCCAACGTTAAAGGCACTGGACACATTTGGTTATTACTCAAAATATATATTAACTTAAAAACTCACTTGGTAACGAGCAACGGAGAGCTGTTGATAGTATAAAACATTGTGAGAAACGACTCCCTCTGAAGTAACGTAGTTTTTGAGAAAGAGGTAATTTCTCACTAAATATTATTAAAAGGCATCTAAAAGCGCAAAGAATTTGTACAACAAGGGTGTTTTTTCTTTCATCATTTTCTTGCACATTCGATGACCAATTGAGCCCAACTTTTGAACAGGCTTGTTATTTTATACATATCTTGGGATACACCAAGTGAGAATATATACTGGTCTTTGACAATTACCAAACGTGTCCAGTGCCTTCAATGCAACTGTTTGTGAAAATCAGTTTCCACAACACAAAGCCACAGAGAATGGCTTTAAGCCTCTCCGTGGGACAAGAAATATGTACTTCTTCAAACTTGTCGCCCAAGCAGGGCTTGGTTACCGCACAGAGGCTCCACTAGCCCCCTTAAAAATGACAAGAAACTTCCCCTTTGCACTGGACCGATCTCTGTACAAACACCACTCAAGTATGTATCACAATGATTAGCGTTGACAATTATGAACGGTCCCGAGAGACAAAGCAGGACTGGCTGTGAGAAAAAATATCCCTGGGTTCTTGTGGACGGAGGGAAAGACTAACTAACAAATCTGCCGCCTTAGGAAGAATACCTGAGGCGTATTCTAGACAGTGGATGTTCCTTAATGATTAGGAATCAACAGTTCTCGCGCTTCCTTTCGACAGACAAGGTACAGGATTGTTACTCGGTTTTTCCCAAGTTTTCATGATGTCTGTTTTGATTATAAACTTGCTCCCGCCGAAACTTTGTTGGCTCACAATGTGTCTGGTCAATTTAAAGTTCCACTCTTGCTGTTTATCGGGGAATTTATGTTAAGTGAAGGGCAAAGTGATAAAAAGCAGGCCCGCTTTGGAGTCATTCGTTTCCTTTTGATTATACAATTTTCAATCATTAATGACAAGTTTTTATAATATTATTCAGTCCAGATCTGAAGTTTGATGGCAAGACGAGAGTGAATCATAATTTGTAAGTCTGTTGCTCGAGTATAGAGGGGTTTTTTCACGAGCAAAACAATATTTTTAGCCAAGATGTGTAGTATGATAAAAATTATAGCGCAGTAGACCTGGATGAGGTGTAATTAAGCTAGTCTATACATCGAGGCGCTTTAACCAGCAAAACAACCAGAAACCACTAAGTATTCCGGTTTGATAAACAATTTTTCTTTTCATGAAAACAAGTCAACCAGGTGATTCAAGGAGATCTTGAAGGAGAAATAAGAATGTCCCGGGATGATGTCAGTCGGCAAAATGTTTCTTAATGGGATGCTATTCGGATGAACATAATGAGCTTAGATTGAAACAACTGGGCCTGAAGAATGTATGTTGTTTTAGTAAAGCGTTGATCATCCTGACGTAAGCCTGGCTTAGGAACAAGATGTTGGCCTGGCTTCGGATTAAGATGTTGGCCTGGCTTAGGATTAAGATGGTGGCCCAAATTTGGATTTGGCCTGGCTTAGGATTATGTTGGCCTGGCTTAGGATTAAGATGTTGGCCCGAATTTGGATTAATATGTTGTCCTGGCTTAGGAATATGTTGGCCTGGTTTAGGATTAAGATGTTTGAAGTGAAGATAATGAGTGAAAATGACGATGGGGGGGGGGGGGGTCATAAGACAGATGGAAAGACAACATCACTACAACAAAGACGAAAGAAAGTGTCGGATTAAAATGTACACTAATCCAAGACTGAGAACCTCTATCTTCTTGACAGCTGGGAGGATCAACCGTTTCAAATAAAACCCAAAATTCAAAACCGGGAGACAGGAATCCGGGCCAGACTTCTACAAGTATACAATTCATCAATTTGTTATGGTCATCAAAACTAGAACTGACCCCAGAATTTGTGAGGTTTTGCTGCCCGCAGGAAACATCGCAACAGGCAATGATTCTGACAACTTTCTTAACAGTCACGATACTTTCACCTTGGGAGCTTCAACATTCTTATCTAGCGTCATGGGATAAAAACTCACTTCCGAGTTGCTGGATTTACGAGCCATTAAGAAGTAGTATAAGTGAAGATACTTGCGGTGTTTCGAGCTGAGGCCATGCCAAAAAATAAAATTGGGCTGTGTTTCTGCAGACTGCAAACATAATACCTGATGATATTTTATTTTTCGTAACCTTGAGTTCAAACAAAGCATTTAATTCTGAAGCAAATTCAAACCCCATTCTGATAAAAACATCTGTGTAATCAACATTATGAAAATGAATCTTTATTCAGTTTCAAATTGCCGCTTGCAGCTTCTAAAAGTAAAATCTTACAAATTAATTGTCCTGCCTTGAAAATTGGCTTTAAAAAACCCCACAAACCATTTTAAGATTTGGCTTAATAGCGCCCTGGATTATTTATGGAGAGCTACTTTGTCAAGGATTTCAAGGCATAACGGCACTCATCGATGTGGTTGGCGAAAGACAACAAGCACTTTGGGAAGAAATAGAGAAGGGCAAGCTGTTTCCTTGTTAAAATACGAAAATGTCTGTGAAAGTTTTTTGAAACTGTGGACCAGGGTGAAATGTGGCCAAAGGGGTGACAAAACCTTCGTTTAGGCATGATGGTGTATGTACCATCCTAACATCCCTTAAACCATTGTGGGGGAACCACACATTTTCAATGGGGGAAGCAAGCGGGCAATGACATAATTTGGGGCTATGTATCGAACCATTTCATCTGTGTATTTGTTGGATCTCATGGGGGGTGTAAGAGGAGGGACAAGGGTTCTGAGTATGTGTGTGTGTGGGGGGGGGGCGCTCCGCCCTCTGTCCCCGGCCCTCTTCAATGCACCTATCTTAACCCTGTCTTACCCTATTTTAAATTACTTTTGTGGACAGCATGCATATATTTATTTTCGATTCACAAACAAGACGAAGTGGACAATGGTCTACACCGGTTCCCTTACCAAAGTTCGCAGCCATGGTTTGCGATCATCCAGTGAGTTGTGTACCCTTACTGTTATTTCTAATGCAATTAATCGAATCTTGGTGAGCAGTCGACTCGAAGTTGTCATTCCGAACAGCGACCTCTAGTGTTGTCTTCTTGTTCTCATGTTCACGATCCAGCCTAAAGAGGGCGTTATGAGGAGTTTGTGGCTCGCTCGTCCAGGCTCTCCTCTCATTCGGTCTATGGATGTGGCGGGGATGAAAAGGGGACAAACAAAGTTTTGCTGTCGTATTTTCCATGTCCAGCAAAGTTTTGCTGTCGTGTTTTCCATGTCTTTGATTTGCTCTGTTGTGAAGTGGCTTAACAAAATATTTTCATTTTCATTTGGGGTGGGGTTGGCAAGCCGGGACAAAGACAAAGGCTCCCGGTGTTTATCTTGATCCTGAGTTCTTATGTTAGTAACCATGGAGACAGAAAACATCGCCCTTCCAGTTTGTGATTGATTCGGTAATTGAATATAAATCTACAAGAAAGCAGACACATTACATTTTCTACATACATGGTTGATTACACACCATTCCCCGATAACACCCTTTCCTCCCCGGAGGGCGGGCGGTTGGGTGGGGGCATAATATAATTATAAAAATGCTAAGGCGTCAGACTTTAATAGAGGGCGCTATTACATTTGCAGCCGAGCGGGCTGAGTCTGAGTGTCAGATGGGCAACTCAGTTCTTCGTGATGGACACATATTTGCATTGTTGTTTTAACGGATATTTCGCAATATCAATCTACAACAGAAATGTAATTGTTTACAGAAATAAGCGTTATTTACATTTATACGGGCAAATAAAAGAATAGTTGATGAGGTCAAAAGGTTTTGCACACTTCATCTTTTTCAGTTGCCTCCATAAATCCATCTTCACGATGTAGATATGAGCAAAGATAGATGAAAGAAGTTTAGAACGAAGGGTATGTTTTTACGCTGACGCCAACAGAAGGAAGTTTAGCTTTGTGCTCTCTTTTTGTGGCATTCCCTTTGAACTTTTATGGTAATAAAATACATACTAAATAGAATAAAATAAAATGTAAAATAAAACTAAATAAAATAAAATAAAATAAACTAAATAAAAATAAAACTAAATAAAATGTGTTTGGTGACAATATTGACTTAACATGGCCCAATGTGCAGTGTCATAGCTGAGATTGAGTAATCGATAAACAGCCCGTGGGCCGATTTCACAAAGAGATAGACTAGTCTTATCTGAAGTTAGGACCACTAATTGGTCTTAACTTAGGACTAGTCCTATCTCTTAGCATTGCCTAGGACTAGTCCTAAGTTAGGAAGAGTTTTGTGAAATCGTCCCCGTATCTCTTTCAATGAATTAAACCAGAGCTTTGCAGCACAGTTTGATTACACTTAAAGGCACTGTACACGTTTGGTAATTACTCAAAATTTATGTTAGCATAAAAACTTACTTGGTAACGAGCAACGGAGAGCTGTTGATAGTATAAAACATTGTGAGAAACGACTCCCTCTGAAGTAACATAGTTTTTGAGGAAGAGGTAATTTCTCACTATAATAATAAAATACTTCTTGCAAGAAGCCTTTTATTCCTATCTGAAAGCACACAAATTTGTACAACAAGGGTGTTTTTTCTTCCATCATTTTCTTGCAACTTCAATGACCAATTGAGCCCAAATTTTCACAGGCTTGTTATTTTATGCACTTGTTGGGATACACCAAGTGAGAACACTGGTCTTTGACAATTTCCAAACGTGTTCAGTGCCTTTAAGGGGTGCACCTCACTAATTAGGGAGAAAACAGAGCGTCGGCTTCATGTATAATTTGGAGGCCCTGAAAATATGTTATACTAGACAGATTTAAGAGCCAAATAAAAAGGAGTACATTGTAAAAATGTTGCCAAATTGTGACCGGGGAGGGGGGAGGGGGCTGTTGACTTCCAACTTGAAGTATCCTGGATAGGCCCTGAAAATAGTCTTATTTGCCGAGATGTATATGGACCTTTTTTCAAGATTGATGCTGGGACGTTTGGAATTGACACAGGTGTAGGGGTGTTTTTATTTGGAGGGAATATAACTCGACGGGACTTGGGATGTTTTCTCTTTACCTTAAAAATCTGTGAGACTTCTAGTAAGTATATTTTTAAAAGCATTTTTGAATATATTCTGCACTGTATGCTTTGGGAGTTTACTTAGTGGGGTACACTCTTAGAGGACTGGGGTTAAATCTACGGAGTCTTTGAAGTGTCATCCGACTCACTGAGTTCCCGAGATAAATACCGGTACCACAGTATGAAGGCATACTACGGTAAGGTGTGACTACATCCTGCCACCAAGATGACGACTTCCCAAGACACATTATCTCGGGATGACGACATCTTGAAAGTAGCATATCATCTTGTCTGAGGATTTATCTGAGGA
The DNA here is from genome assembly GCA_021014325.1 of Plazaster borealis. Classification (NCBI taxonomy): domain Eukaryota; kingdom Metazoa; phylum Echinodermata; class Asteroidea; order Forcipulatida; family Labidiasteridae; genus Plazaster; species Plazaster borealis. Next base: position 12,512,293 of record CM037458.1, on the reverse strand, counting down.
GTTGGATGGCACATCCAGAGCTCCGCAGTGATGACCTTACGCTCTTGTTTTGCTCAACTTGGCGTGGCTGCTGGGACAACACCAGTCCCGGCTAGGAATTCCTCTCTGATCCGGAAATCATTCTTGTTTGGATGTTCGGATTAACCGGATTATACAAACGGATTTGTCAACATGAAGTCGTCTCGGTTACCCTTTTAAGTCTCGGTTGATACATAAATCTCAACAATATACTTTAAGAATAAACATAGGTGGTGAGAATGCTGAAACATTCAACAGTCGTTTGCTTCTCCAACCTGGGTACACACATGGAGCAAGGTCCTTGCGGGTGCATCCCACTAAAAAGGGAGAAAACAGAGCGACGGCTTCTTGAATATTTTGTACACCCACAAAATGTTCAATAAAAGACAGGTTTGGGAGCCAAATAGAAGGGGTACAGTCTAAAAACTTTGCCCAATTGTGACCTAGGGGTTGTTGACTTCCAACTTGAGGTATTTTAGATGACCTAGGCCCTGGAAAATGGTTCTATTTGCCATGTTGTGAAAGGCCATTTTTTTTCAAGATTGACGCTCGGATCCGTTTGGAAATTGACACAGGTGTAGGGGTGTTTTTGTTTGGAGGGAGAATAACTCGACGGGCCTTAGGACACCCCATGTCAAATTGAGCAGAGGATACAAGTTTAGGAGTCAATGTTCTCTTTCCTGTAAAAAGCTGTAAGATTTTAAGTAGATTTAAAGTATCTTTTTAATATTTAGCATTTTGCAATGTATATGGGAGTTTATTTAGTACCCTTGCTGTAAAGTACACTGAAGACTGGCTTTACCCAAACCAATGGACTATTCTAGCTTTAGTTGTTGCGTAACAATTTCTTTTTGTCTTCATCCTCGATAAAATTAATGGCAGTGTATACTTTTGATAGTTGTCAAAGACCACTATCCCCACTTGTTATATCCCAACATATACATAAAATAACAAACCTGTGAAAATTTGGGCTCAATTAGTCATCGAAGTTGCAAGAAAATAATTAAACTTAAGAAAAAACACCCTTGTTGCATTGAATTGTTTGCTTTGAGATGCCTGAGAAAGGCTTCATGCCTGAAACCTTTCTAAGTTTCAAATTTTGGGTTGAAAAATTACCTCTTTCTCTAAAACTACATTTACTTCAACAGGGGGTTCGTTCCTCACAATGATTTATAATATCAACAGCTCTCAAGTGCTCTTTACCAAGTATGTTTTTACGGTCATTAACTTGTGGAGTAATTACCAAAAGTACACACTGCCTTCTAATGGGTTTAGCCCCCCCCCCCCACTACTCAAAGATGAAACATGGTTACTGTTACGAGCTGAATCTTCACCAATTATTTCGCGATTGGAGACTCACTTTCAGCAACGGTGCGGTTCTTCTTCTTCTTTGCCAAACCCTTCACCACAAACCCAACAATTAGGCTCGGTTCGTGGCCATAAAGACCAAACCTACTAATATCTTTAATATTTATCAAGCCCCGAGGAGAGGGAAAGGCCTTTGTACAGGATTAACCGCCATGTTTTAACGTTAATCAACGCTGTGTACAATGCAGTGATTCAATTAAACCTCGTACAGTTATTTGGGTTATCGGCGTCCATGCTGACAGTCCCAATTGAGTTATCAACTCGTATTAATTATTTTGGCGCGCAAATCGCTTTGTGCACGCGGGGATCTTTTCCGCAAACGGTTCCTCCGGCATTTCGTAACAAATCAAATTGATATTTTGAGTAGTCTTGAAACAGTCGGGTATATGAGCACCTCACGAATACCAGACCCTGGGGTCTTTAGGTAGTCGTTTTTCGAGGCTGATGGTGACCATATTCGTTTGTTATCCGCACCGCTTCTACCGGTTAGGATACTGGGTTTTCGTTTTATTTAGGTCAACTGGAGGTCATTAAAGAAGACTAGGTCTATGACAGTAGAAAACGATGGAGTAAATCTAATTTATAGAAGAAAAACATTATGGACAAACATCTAGGTATAATATTTACACTGTTAATTTCCCATAAGCTGTTCATCATTCGACCTTACTTTTTAAACGTCATTTTCCATATTGATTGATGTGAGAGACTTAAAGACCATGTAAGTTTTTGTTTACAAAAAGAGTAACCTTGTTCTCACTCCATGGCCTTACTGGCAGGCAAGATGCTACACTGGTCATATGGGATAAACACATAAACAAATAAATTCAGGAGTTATACAAAATAACAGCTGAGCAAGTTTTGAGATGTGCCCCTTTTTCATATCGAAAGTTTATAAAAATCAGACAGTGCAATCTCCATAAAATATAAGATTGAATGTGTTTTTCCATTGGGGTGTGTGCAAATCTTGCCTGCAGGACGTCCAGGCTCTATGGCTCTTTTGCAAACATGTGATGTCACAGGTTACATGGTCTATAGCCTATGTGATTTCTTTGTCCTTGAAGAAAAATCATTACAGGTATTTTTTTTCAAATTTAGAAATAATTGACTCCTTGATTTGTAAAGGTTCACTTTACGACAAAAACAGTTGATCATCAGGTTGAGTTTTTAGTGGTCTTGTCAAAGCCTTATTACCCACCATACTGTGGACCCGTGGACCCTGGTTCGAATCCCACCCCGGGCCAGATCGTTGTTCGTGGTTTTGGTTTCAGTCCTCAAGAGTACGGTATGCAGTTTTTCTCATTCACCTCGTATCTAAAAGTGAACATCAGAATTGGACTGTCCCCTTCATGGGAATTCTTATATGGGGCACTTTAGGGGTCTTCGCACTGTGAGTGTAATGGAGTTTTCCCTCTTATATGGGCCCTTTTCGAAACGACCGGCTTCGGCTTCGGATTCGGCTCAGGCTAGCTAGGCCCCTCAGTTGTTTTGACTATACGCGTGCTATGCGTTCAGGGATTCAGACGAGAGAACGGAGCCTGAAGCCGAATCCAAGCCGAAGCCGGTCGTTTCGAAAAGGGCCATACACTCTGGGTCACAAATTGACCCGGATTCCGTGTCCCAGAGGGCCTGATCCACTTCCGGTCAGTTTGACCCGGAGTCCGTGTCAAAGTGACCCGGAATCCAAATAAATTGTCCTGATTTTAACTTAAATTACTGGTCACATTGACATAGATTCCGACTGACCCAGAAATTGAGCAGTCTGGAACCCGGAATCCGAGTCAATTCTGACACGGGAGTTTTTAGAGTTGTGGTCTGCGGGTGAGTGAGGGTAGTTATTGACATCATGCTGTGTTGTTGTTGACGTGTTGATTGGGTTTCTAAATAACAACAAAACCAACAAAGACAACATTTTAAGCGACTTCAACATGACGTCACCATGAAATTAAGTTCACTGTAGACAACAAAACCAAACAAACAAACGATAAAGAAATCAAAATTTGATGATTTTTGTGTGTGACAGAAGGACCCTGTGTAAATGACCCATATTTCCAGCTCGCTTGTGTGTGTCTGATTCAGTCACTGTGAGGTATACGAGCCACAATGACTGGAGGATTCAAACGGTCGTTGTTACGATACTTTGGAGCCATTTTAGCCAATAGTCTCCAATACAGTTCCGATCTCTCCAAGAAACATTCAAGTGGTCTCGTAAGCCAGTCCCGAGCAACGCCCCAGGGATAGACCGCCGTACAATCACGCTGTCGACCCGGTCTCTAAGCACTCCACGCCCGGTCTTGTTTGCGCTACTCGACGCCAACTGATAACGTTCCCCCGTCATTCATATGCCTATCGCCCTAGATAAATCAGCCTATCACATACGCAAACTAATTGCCATTTATTTTCTAATTTTCGTGTTGACTTAAGAAATTTCGAAGATAGCCTTTGCCCACACCACTAGCACAGCATCGGGATGAGGGTTTATCCGTCAACCCGGAGGCTGATTGGGGGGAACGCCGTTATGATGAAACTTTATGAGAGGGACTACAAGCGGGTCTTGCACGGGACAGTTAGCGGGTGTTTTAGGTTGTCTGTCCGGGGGTGTCAATGGGTGTAAGCTTGCTCCACTCCGGCCAACCATGTTAGTAGCATACATTCACATTCTGCTCGTCCACTTTTGTATCAAACATCGCCATTTAAAAATGACCAAAGTCCTTCCTCAGAAGAGGCCCCTTAAGTCAAACAAGATTTAGCTTTCTGATGTTGTACCGCTTTCAAAAAAATTGAGGGCTCAGGATGAATAGTGAGTCAATTTACCCTCGGATTACTAAAATATTATCCTCTTGAAGATGTGTTTACTACAACACAAAGGTGAAGAGTTCATGTAGGCTTTTAGAGTCATACACAAACACAAACTGCTAGGCTTATTGATATAACTAGAGTATGAGTGAGAAATGAACAAACAATCGGCGGTCTACAATGCTTAGCATAGTTACTCATGGACAATTCTCGGCTCGGTTATACTAATAGGACTATCATGGCTAATAGTGGAACCATGTCTCCAGATTTAACAAAAGTTCTGCTGTTTTAAAAGAAAATTTAACATGGATCAGAAGGTCATTCCTTTATAAAATCCCACATGGAACAATCATAAACTGATCAAATTTATCATTACATAAGTTCATCTGGATTGTTTATAATCATGGATTAAGAGGTTCTTTTTTTCGAATCCAACAATAATGTAGATGTTATAAAAGGTAGTTGAGCATTGGACATGGTCACCAGTCTGAACAAGCTCCTATTAGGAGTGAAACGTAATTAAAATAATATGTAAGTAACATCTACATTAATGTTGGATTCGAAAAAACGAACCTCTTAATCCATGATCAAATTTATTGTTTAGCGTGATCTGTTTTGTTTTACATCGAAGAGGCTAAAACCAATGGACTACAAATCTATACCCTGTCAATAAAAATAAGTGATCTTTGAAAAGCTTGAGCGTATGAAGTCTCACTCTTTATCGGAAATTCTCGTATGCAGAAAACTATACAAAGGGAAGGTGGCAGTGTAATTTATACTCGATTTGTTATTACCATTTTAACCATTTTTTGTTATCAATATCATCTACTGAAACATCTTCATCTTCAGAAAAAGTAGCAACTTCTCAAACAGCTTCGTCTCGAAGTACTTATTAAAAGTGCCTCTGTTTCTCCAGCTTGACCGATATCTGGAACAAAGACATGTTCTTTCACACCATTCTTCTTCAAAACAACAAATTTTTCAAAGCTTTTTATCCTGAATCTTCTTGTACACTTCTCTTTAACACCAACATTCCCTGAACACCAACTTCTCCCTTTAATAGCACCTTCTCCCCGAACACCAATTCTCCATTAACACCAACTTCTCCCTTAACACCAACTTCTCGCTTAACACCAACTTCTCCCTTAACACCAACTTCTCCCTTAACACCAGGGCCCAATTTCATAGAGCTGCTTAAGCAGAGAATGATTCTTAACAATATTCTTCCAAGCAAAAACAAGCAGGATACCAGCAACATATTATACCATGTGACATGTTTAGCAGGTAACCTTTTTCTGGTAAGCATATTTATGTTGTGCTTAGCTATTTGTTGTGCTTAAGCAGCTCTATGAAATTGGGCCCCGATCTCCCTTAACACCAGATTCTCTCTTAACACTAACTTCCCATAACACCAGATTCTCCTTTAACGCCAGTTTCTCCCTTGGCACCAACTTTTCCCTTAATACTGTCTTCTCCCTTAATAACACCAACTTCTCCTTTAATACAACTTCTCCCTTAAAGGCATCGTACACGTTTGGTAATTGTCAAAGACCAGTGTTCTCATTTGGTGTATCCCAACATAGACTATGCATAAAATAACAAGCCTGTGAAAATTTGGGCTCAATTGGTCGTCGAAGTTGCGAGATAATAATGGAAGAAAAAACACCCTTGTCACATGAAGTTGTGTGCTTTCAGATGTGATTTCAATGAATTCAAATATTTTACTGAGAAATTACTTTTTTCTCAAAAACGACGTTACTTCAGAGGGAGCCGTTTCTCACAATGTTTTATACTATCAACAGCTCTCCATTGATCGTTACCAAGTAAGTTTTTATGCTAACAATTATTTTGAGTAATTACCAATATATTGTGTCCAGTGCCTTTAAAGGCACTAAAAATATAATAGAATACAAACTTACTTGGTAACGAGCAACGGAGAGCTGTTGATAATATAAAATATTGTGAGAAACGACTCCTTCTGAAGTTACGTAGTTTTTGAGAAAAAAGGTAATTTCTCACTGAAATATTGAATCTGAAAAAGATTTCTGGCCAGTATTTATTTTCAGGCATCTGAAAGCACACAAATTTGTGCAACAAAGGTGATTTTTCTTTCATTATTTTCTTGCAGCTTCGATTACCAATTGAGCCCAAATTTTCACAGGTTTGTTATTTTATGCATATGTTGGTATACACCAAGTGAGAATACTGGTCTTTGACAATTACCAAACGTGTCCAGTGCCTTTAACACCAACTTTTCCCTAACACTAACTTCTCCCTTTTTCATCGCCATAGTTTTTTTATATAAAAATATAAAAAATAAAATAAACACCATCATCTTTTTTAAACACCACTGTCTGTCATTGGTATTTATTCGATGTACATGAAATATCTCAACAGAGTTGAAATCTCATCTGATGTTGCTTTATCATTTCAGCAAATCAACGAATCAGTGATTATAGATCGCTGGCGTGACACCATTGCGCCTGCTCAGTACGGCATGTTCATCACCCACCGTTGTGTGTGCGTGAAGGCAGCGTACGGCACACATGATTGCATACATGGCAGAATGCACATTAGTCGCCGTACCGAACCCTGCTAATATAAATATGCCACCCTCTCATTTTGCTAATTCCGAACTTTAAAGCCCTTAATTCGTCAATTTTAGAGAAAAAAAAGTGCGGGATGGATTTGAGTAGGCTAAGTGAGTTTCCATGCTTCTCGGTTTTCTTTATTATTGACATCCGTAAGTGAGGTGGGGTTTTTTCTTCTCTTGTTCTTCTTCTTCAAAGGCCTTTTTGTGATCATCTTTGAAATTGTGTCAAGTGATTTTTCTATAAATGTCATTTGCTTACAAGTGGGTGGAATTAAAAAAGGTCAACCTGCACTGGAAAGGTCACCATCATGACGTGAACGACGCCCGCTATTGACGAGACGAGCAAGAATACTTTGTATCCAGGAAAGAAACTAGTGGAGCGCACAACAGCGAGAGCAAAGCTGTCAATGAAGAGAGCTTGGCATCATCTATAAGGGACTTGACTAACTCTCAGGGACGTTCCTACGTTACGGAGGTAGTCTTCGTGATTCCAAGACGGTGCTCCCCGAGTGTATTAGCTTGACAACCCGGTCGCTCTGTGAGGTGAGCCCGCGGTGCGGATCGCCAGAGCTGTCCGGCTATGCTGAGTCGGCACGTCGGTGACAACTTCGTCCACGGGCAACAACAAGCACGCCACGGCGGCACCGGCCCACTACTGTCCAACACCGCTGCTACATCAGGGATGTCCCCGTACACCAGGCCGGCACACCGGCAGCAACAGTCCGGGCTACGGTCGGCAGGCTCATCCAAAATTGACCCAAGGTATGTTAACCACACACTTGTTGGTCCCACTAAATCTCATCTATCATGCCCAGCGTCTATCACATTCAACCTATTATTTCATCAGTTGAAAATAATTAGTGGTAACAAAAATATTAAGTCAAACATAACACGTCACGCACGCAGGACAATTTTTTTTATAGAGAGCTTGCTAAAAACCTAAAGTTTAGTTGCTACACGTTACCCGATGTAATCACCGGCCATTTTCCCGACCCCCCCCTTCCACACCATTCAGACCTTAATCTTAAACAAGGGTTCGTTTCGTTCATTAACGGGTACTTCATACATACACGCTGGCTTTCATACACATTCCATCGCTATACTTTTGTTTTTCACTTTGTATATTTTTCTCCCCACGTTTTCTCTTATTATTAAACACCTGCCAACCGTGTTTGGTGCCTGCTTTTTCGGACCGTTCTCCGGATGATGGTTACGCGGTGAAAGCAGTTTCAAGTCGAAGCGGTACCGGGACAAACTACGAGAGCAGATCAAGGCATTGGAGAATCTCCTCCCCATCGACAAGGCCACACTGCACCGCAAACTTGACAGCCAGACGGTGTTCCGACTGGTCATTTCGTACTTCAGAACCAAGATATTCTTTCAAGGTACGTCCACTCTAATTGTCACGGTAACATGGGCGAGTGTGCTGAATGGACACAATACTATTACATGATACAAAGCACTTTAATCTGTGCATATAAATTAAAAGCTATCTGTGATGCCACGCATACCTCGAATTGCTTATTGGTTAGAGTTGCTCATTGTGCGACTTATAAACACCTGTAAGATCAAAACAACTTGTTCAAAATGAGTTTGTAAACTGTGACAGGAGATTTCGCATAAATTTTGAGTGGTTTTGAAGATAGGGTCATACTTTGTAAATGATCCCGAAATAAATGTGTGTAATTTCTGTCCGAAAGCTAACTTGTTATAAAGATGGTAGGCTAATGGTGGTCAGCATCCTGCTAAATGTTTTGGTCTGAAATGCCCCTGTTGATTGGAAATCAATAAAGGTATGTCGACAAATTTGAATCTCTATAAACTCACTTTGAGGCTAGTTTTGCGGATTCGAATTTTCGTGGTGTCTGTTTGTGAATGCTGCGGCCAGAAATGTGGTTGGTTCCCGCTGTCACCTCGCTATTAAACGTGGATGGATTCGATGACGAAAATACAGTTTTGTTGCTGTTTTCTCACCAAAAAGACACTGTATTCAGCTGAAACTTTCACATGTGACTTTGACTGTATCTTTCTTGATAATTTTGCCTAGCATTACGTTATTAAAAAAAAAATCTATGACCTACATTTAAAATTGGAAAAACGCCAATACAAGTTCCCTTAAATTGAACAGAGAGATAAATACTCAAATTGGAAACTAAATGCATATAATTATGTATAAGTCTAAGTTTCGGTAAAGGCTTCTACACATCATGTCCGTATCAAAAATGGAAATCTTTGCAAAATAACTTCCTACACAGCACGAGAAATAGTAAGCTTTTCAAATTTAATTTGACTGACTTTATCAATCAAGAACACTGAAAACCGAATCACTTTCAACGGAAAGGTGACTTGCTTATTACGTCATCAAAATTTATATGGATTTTGTAATTTAACAAATCTGCACAGCATGTTAAAAAGATTGGTGTGGTTTTGTTGGTTACCGGGAAAAAATAAATCGCTGATCTCTCTAGGTTTTTTTTTTTCTCCCACGTCTTCGGATAAAGTATTGTCTGTAACAGCATAACATAGTGCTAAAGAATCTAAAACACTTTTCAGGGAAGAGCAGGGGTCTATCGCGATCAAACTAAAGTGAAATAAGGTGGATTCTTGGCACATGGTGGGAGAGTTTATTTATTTTTTGATTATTTCGGGGGGGGGGTGGGGGTCTGTATGGCAGTGTTCCAGGTAAAGATATTACTCGGAACATTTTGGTAATAGTGCCAAATTTACCAAAAGTAAGCGTTTAAGTAAGAAAATTTTTAAATGTGTTTTTTGAATTTTCTTTAAAGCTATTCTATTCACAATCATTTAAGAATTAAAGACAAATTTGAGTGAACTTTATCAAAAACCAATTTAGCCTTTTTCATAGTCAAATTTATACGGTTACAGCTTTCCGTTGGACAGTTAAATTCGCTTGGCTAAATAGAAAAAGACAACCCAAAAAACTGCCACGGTTCGCATGTGAAGTTGTCCGAACTTTACATCAATTAGAAGCACAATTGTCCACTAATCTGTGCAAAATGGTCATGGAAGTTAATAACCTCCATTGACAAAAATTGTTTCTGCTTACAAATTATTTAAATTAGTTAGTGCTGGTTTTTTTTTTAGGAATCAAAACCCCAGGCCACTCGGAGGTTTATAGTTCTTTCTTGTAAGAGGCACATGGCAAAATATCGTTGAGAATCAAAAAGCATTTGCTTCTTTTTCATCCCCTGCCCTGCACAAAAAAATGCAGTCGTCGCCGTATTATTTTTAAAATGTGAAGCAGTTCTGAATTTGTTACAAAAATTGGCGTTCAAATTGTATCTAACATTAATTGCAAACAGCATGCAACAACAACAGGTTCTGAAGTAAGTAACTTTCCAATAATCGTGTTCATGGGGATTGTGTTAAACTTTTGTTACGGGGCACATTTTCCGAGGACACTGACGACGTATCACTGCTGTTTTATTATAACGGTTAATTAAAAACATTGTAAACATTGTAAACAAGTAAACATTAAAATAGAAACAGTAAAATTATAAACACTCAATAAATGGTGGGGAAAAAATGACTGACGACAAGAACAATACAAAACAAAATTCATAAAGAATTAAAGGCATCGTACACGTTTGGTAATTGTCAAAGAAAATTTGGGCTCAATTGGTCATCGAAGTTGCAAGAAAATGAAGAAAGAAAAAACACCCTTGTTGTACAAATTTGTATGCTTTCAGATAGGAATACAAAATTCTTGCAGGAAGTTTTTATTATTTTAGTGAGAAATTACCTCTTTCTCAAAAACTACGTTACTTCAGAGGGAATCGTTTCCTACAATGTTTTATACTATAAACAGCTCTCTGTTGCTCGTTACCAAGTCAGTTTTTCTGCTAATATATATTTTGAGTAATTACCAAACGTGTACAGTGCCTTTAAGCAGAACTTTTGACATTTAAAATGTTGACATAATAAGGAATAGGAGTATTTTGTAAACCATTAGTCTTACCATTAGTCTTGAGATAATTTGTAAGCCTGTCTGATTTGATGTGCACATTGGCGTGGTGGGTATTTCGTGGTTGTGGTTACCGTTCCCTAAATGAATGAGAGTCTTTAAGTGAAGTGGTAACATTTTAGCATGAATCCCTTCTCCTATTTTTAGGGAAGCTAAATTACATAAAGAGATTTTTGGTATTCAATTTAATCCGAGCATAATACTATTTTAAGGGCATCTTTAATTGACTCCAGTTTATCGTGATGAGCTTTATAGCTAGTCCTATAGCCTGGATTCACTCACTCTCAAAAGGTCATGTACATGTTTTACAAAATAATTGTTCTAAATTGTTCAAACAATAATTGCTTTTTACATTTAATACACCGGTAACGTTTATTACAGAACATATTATTCGGGGAGAAACACAATTTGAGGATAAAAATGTGACTTGAAATACGTCCGTACGGCGGGGAAAATTTAACTAGTTTTTATTTCAACACTCATAGAATGTCATATATCGGAACGCGAGTCGTTTATAAATCAGTCAAACAGGACACTGTATTTCATCTCATTGTCTTTAATCAACGACAATTTCAACACAAACAAAAAATCTGCACCAACTCAATCTATCAACAAAACACAGTGTTCTCGCCCCAATATTAAATTACCACAAGTGGCGGACGAACTGCATTTAGAATACAACTGAGTTAATCATTATTGGAGGTGCCAATTATCCACCGCTTGGAAAATTATTAAAAGACGAACAAACAAACGAACATGTTCTGTGTTTTAAAGAGGGGAATCTTGTACATGATGAGGTCAGGGGTCACTGGAAAAAATATAATGGGAAGATCTGTCCGCGACAGTTAAAGATGCAGTGTAGTGTTTTGTAGGGATACGCTACTCTAATATATTTTCTTTTCTTTAATTTAATTTACCTAATTGTATAAAAAAAATACATATTGTTTTTGTATCTAAGTTGATTAACGGACTTGTCTGCTTCATGCAAAAGAATGATTTGTCATTTTCTAACTCGTTGGAGTTTTACTGCAAATCTTTCTCTCTTTGTAGAGGCACTTTATTTACAGTTTTTGAGGTAATCTCTCGACTGACCTGAAACTCCCTCGCCAACGTCCTAAAAAAAAGAATTCGTTTGGAAATAATGACAGCTTCGAGATAGAAAAATGCGGTTAAATCTGACTGATTTATAAACTGAAACAGACGTTTCACTTTGATTGAAACATCTAACATATAGAGCTAGACACTGCTTAATGTTGCTTTCACAAAAACTAACTAAGAAATTAGGAAAACTAGTTAATATAACACTCAGTTGAGTGTTATATTAACGTTTCCTAAATTCTTCATTTCATTTTTTTATTATTAACTTCTCAGGTAAAACCAACATGGACATGACAGTACACGAATATAGACATTTCAAAAAAAAAACTTTTTATGAATGGAACAATGTATATTTATAGTAACAGGACATAATTAGCGCACATACCGGATTTCAAAAAAAGTAAACTAAACTACTATAGACCCTGTGACCTTTGTTTACAATAAGTGTGACCTTGTACATTCTTGGGCCTTTCTGGCAGGCAAGATACTGCACTAGTCATATGGGAAAGTTTGCATTTTGTGTCATAATTTCCATATGAATCCAAGAGTTATAAAAGTAACACCTGAACAAGTTTTGAAATGTGCCCCCTTTCATCATATCAAAAGTTGAAAAAAATTAGACAGTGCAATCTCCATAAAATGTAGGTTTTTGTGTTTTCTTCCATTGAGCTGTGTACAAATCGTGCCTGCAGGAAGTCCAGGATTGGTGGCTATTTTGTAAACATGTGATGTCACAGGTCACATCGTCTATATTTTGGTGTTTCCGAAATGCCAATAAACAACATACACCCAAAAGCCGCGATGTGAAGCAAGAGAAAAATAATAAAACAGTTAAAATTGCTCTGTAATAAGGGGAAAAAACGATACAGGAGAAAAAGGGGCACCTCTCCTCCACACTATCTTTAGTATTTTTTTAAGGGCAACCTCTGAACCCGGCACTAAGTGTTTTCTAAGTACATGTTATTAATAAATAAATGCAAGCTAAATATTGTATGGTATTTTAGCACAACTTTCACACTCCGTGGTGATTTTGGTTATTTTTTTATGAATACTTTCAATTGAAATGAAAATACAGAAATAACAGATACAATACAGCATTGAATAATACAAATTACAACATTTTTAATGCGTTTTCATTTCAACAAACATCGAAAGAACGTAATCAGAGTGATGTATTTTGTTTTGAAATGCAATGCGGGACAAAGACACCCTGCGTGACGTTGTGAATGGATTAGGTGCGATGATGATGACGATTCTCTTTTCGTCAAATAATCCCGCAATCTATTTGTTTCCAAAGGGCAGTTTTTGACCAATAAAACAAATACAGCTTTATGGTTTAATACCTTACGACTAACTACCGGCATTCTTACAAAAACAAGCTCAAAGAAACTAATATTTAAAGACATCTGAATAAATGAGTTTTTCATATCTGCCAATAAAAAAATAATGCACTGTCCGTGTGTGCCCGTATTAATGGTTGTGCACTTTGAAGTTGACGAAAAACCAATACCCCCTGCACTGTTGGTACGTGTTTGAACCAATCGTACTCAAGAGATCGCCATGCGGGCAAACATACCCGCGTCTGTACAAAAAAGTTCACTGTCCTCAAATGGCTATACATTCATATCATTTTCGTGATCGAGAATTATGACTTTTTGAAAACTCTCTGAAGGGTTTCTGGAAATGAATGAATGGATGGAGAGGTGAAGATTGTTCTTTCCCCAACCGACAATAAAGAAGGAAAGCCGACGAGTGGATGTCGAAACTGTCAAAATGGATAATATTTTTTGATTTTGAAGTTTGAGAAGAGTAAAGGTCTACTTAAAATTGAAACTGGGTGTCGGTGTCCATTTGAAGCTGGCACTCATAAAAGACTTTTATATTGTATAGAAAATATATTGTTTAAAGGTATCGTACACGTTTGGTAATGACTCAAAACAAATATTAGCATAAAAACTTACTTGGTAACAAGCAACGAAGAGCTGTTGATAGTATAAAACATTGTAGGAAACGACTCCCTCTGAAGTAACGTAGTTTTTGAGAAAGAGGTAATTTCTCACTAAAATAATAAAAACTTCTTGCAAGAAGTTTTTATTCCTATATCTGAAAGCACACAAATTTGTACAACAAGGGTGTTTTTTCTTTCATCATTTTCTTGCAACTTCGATGACCAATTGAGTCCAAATTTTCACAGGCTTGTTATTTTATGCATATGTTGGGATACGCCAAGTGAGAACACTGGTCTTTGACAATTTCCAAACGTGTTCAGTGCCTTTAAGTAAAATGTTTTCTCGTGAGTCGCGCAAAAAAACGATACCCCAAAAGTATATAAATGTTCCCCGATAAACATAGAATAATAATGGGTTATTGTTATTGACAATTGATAACTAAAAAATGTATAATTAGTTGTTGTTATCGACAACTGAAATAAAATACAAATAAAATGTCGAGAATCGACATAATAAAATAAATCATGAATTATTGACAATTGGCATTAAGTAATAATAAATTGTTGACACGTACTTAAAAAAAATGTATATGAGCAAAATTAATGGGCAATGTCATGATCGTTATTAGTAGAACTGTTTTCCTATGCATACACTTAATCAATCCGGAATTCGGCTCAATCGATGTCATTTTTGTATACAAACAAACTTGATAGGGCTACATTACTTTTAAAAGTACTCACTGCTAAATTCGAGATGTTTACGTTTGCTTTTGTTTTTACTGTAAGGAGTAATTAATATTAATTTTTGTGGCTGAAATTTTAATGAGCATGCATAAAATAACAAACCTGTGAAAAATTGGGCTCAATTGGTCATCGAAGTTGCAAGAAAAATAATGACAGAAAAACACCCTTGTTGCATAGAATTGTGTGCTTTCAGATGCCTGAGAAAGGCTTCATGCCTGAAGCCTTTCTCTCAGATTCAAATTTTGGGGTGAACAATTTCCTCTTTCTCTAAAGCTACATTACTTCAAATGGGGTCGTTTCTAACGATGTTTTATAGTATCAACAGCTCTCCAGTGCTCTTTACCAAGTAAGTTTTCACGGTCAGTAATTTTTTTGGGTAATTAACAAAGGTATAGGCCTAACCCTCCCTTTAAGGATCGATCAAAATTGAATAATTATAAAAATTGAATGAGTATAAATGGCGATTTAATTACGTGACCGTTGCATATTTAGCGATTTAATTACGATAGTTGACGTTGTTTGTAATAATGACATTAATTGACGTTCTTTTATTTTTTTTTGCAAGTTCCCCTATACACACAAACGATTGTGTCATAAAGAAAAATCGTCACTTTTGTAATAAGGTCAACAATTGTTTTAAAAATCATATCAAGTTCAGAGGTCATTCATAACAGGGATTCAGGAATTCATTTATTAGCAAAATAGTATCAAAACAGTTTTCAAAAATACAGAGTTCTTTGTGAGACTTTGGCTGAAATTATTGAGTGTTCGATTTTTACGATCGGCGAAAGGTGTAGCATCCATCACTTTACTTGCGATCCTTCGCCGTGTTTGCGAAGCGTCGCCCGGGGAGGAAGCGCGGCGGAAAGCCGCTAAGCACTGCTCTGTCGCCCGATCGGAATAGAGTCCCGAATGCCGTGTATTCGATATTATAAGGATCTTCCTTGTTCTCGTTGGATAGACTATGATTTATAACAGCTCTTAAGGGACTTATAGTATAGGAAATGTTGTGTGTGTTTGGGGGCCGCAGTACAGTACACTAAGCTTACAAACATATAGTCAGTTTCTTTGCTTTATCTACTCGTCAGTCTATTACGGGTCGAGTTGACGTATCAGACGACAAGCCTCTATCGCAAGCAATTGGGCAGTGGTCGTCATGGTAACGGAGGACTTTGACGCTATGAGATAAACAAGATAACTGTGAACCTTTCTGGAGTCGTAAAGAAACTCGTCCTTCCCTTGTCTGTTTGGAACTAAAAACTATCCGTGAAAACGTATAGAATCTGACAGGATATTTTTGTTTCTATTTTGTTCATGAAGCCAGCGTAAAAATAAGCTATTTGCTATAACCGCTTCGAGACACATTGTGAAGAGCAGTTTAAATATTGCACGGCTGTCACTCTAAACATGCAATTGTCTAATTTATGTTAACAATACAATTGACTTTTTGAACCTTTACTTGTATGAAACGATGCATATCTTTTTTTTTACCCCGCAAAACTTCAGGGGAAAATGAGGTGTGGAAAAAGAAACCGTCGTTGTGTCATAAAATAAAATGTTTTACGCTTTAAAGGCACTTAACACGTTTGGAAATTGTCAAAGACCAGTGTTCTCACTTGGTGTATCCCAGCATATGCATAAAAAACAAGCCTGTGAAAATTTGGGCTCAATTGGTCATCGAAGTTGATAGTAATGATGAAAGAAAAAAACACCCTTGTTGTACAAATTGGTGTGCTTTCAGATAGGAATGAAAACTTCTAGTAAGAAGTTTTTATTATTTTAGTGAGAAATTACCTCTTTCTCAAAAACTATACGTTACTTCAGAGGGAGTCGTTTCCTACAATGTTTTATACTATCAACAGCTCTCCATTGCTTATTACCAAGTAAGTTTTTATGCAAATGTTTGTTTTGAGTCATTACCAAACGTGTACGATACCTTTAATGTTACGGGCGTATTAGAAATCTTCCAGCAACCACCAAATATCAATGACCGACGCAGTGTATCAACGAACAAGAAAAAAACTTATGTGTCCCTGTTTTGGTCTGAAATTGCCGCTGTACTTCACTCGTCGCCGTCGGGGCTTCCACCATTTCATATATTGGCAACTCAGTCAGAGAAAGTTCTAATATTTCCAGGGCTGCTTTGGCTCGAAATTCCCCGAGACCGATGGCAGCGCCTGATAAGCACCGTCTTGTTGAAAACGCCTAGAGAGGAAATTTTCTGAAACGCTGATTTCAGTGTGATTTGGATAGAACTTTCAATCTTTGTGAAAAACCACGGGAGACGGAATCTTGATTGTATGATGTCCGCTTTTTTCTTTTTTTTTTAGCTGCCGGCCCAGAGTGGGTATTGCTGAGCGGTGGACCCCGGGAGTAGACCGGAATTACCCGGCCGAGCTCACTCTCTTCGCACGGTGCAAAAAGAAAATGACGCACTTCCGTCATACCAGTTCTTTGACGCCGCGGTTCAGTGTATATACCCGCGGGGTACCAGTTACGGTACCTTTTCAACCCCAACGCCTATAGCCTCAGCAAAATGTCACACGTAAAAAGACGAAATAAAAACCACATATATCGTCCTCCCTATATGCCTAATTTCCCTTCTTCTTTTTTGTTTATATTTAACAATATTGCCTCATTCCAAAGAGGGATCTAATCGCTAATTTCTATACGCAACTGCGGCGGGGAAAGATTTGAGATAAAGAGAAGACCTGCGGCGTGGGATGGTACACCAATAGACGCAACAAATTTCATCAACATCCTGCGAGCTAAAATCGACAAGCCGTACAATGGAGCTAACAGCGCGGGGCTCTGCGCTCCAGGGTGGTACCCGGTTTAGCTAATGCTATTCACGCGTTTGATTTTGTGCTGGGACTGCTTATCATTTTTATTTTTTTTGACGGGGAAACGAGTTGACTTTATTGGGTTGAAATTAACGGCGAGGGCTTGCTGAGATGCCTGTAATAATCTTCGTCATGCAGTTTATAAACTAGATGGATACAGCTTTGAAAATCTCTGCTGCTTCGCTGTTGCCGTTTGAAGTTGATGCTTGACTTTTCCAAGTTATTTTTCAAATTTGGTTCTCAATTTATTGGCCTACGTTCTGAACATTATTAAATTGAGTACCGATATGTGATGAAACATGCTGTTGTTCCACAGCTCATTTGGGATATTATTTGGAGCTATTCAGCCTCTGTCTTACAGATATTTTCTTGGTAAATGTGCCACCAGTGTGTCCGCCCTGAATCCTCCTCCTATCAGGATGTTTGAGCGTGAAACCATGCTTTCTGCTTCTTCTCACCAATACACTCTTGCTTTGCTGAGATGTAAAACAAAGAGCCATTCCAACAGCTTTAGTCCACGTACTGCATCTCTTTGGAACTCCTTGCCTGGTGCATGTTTCCCTCCATCCTACAATCTAGACTGTTTTAAGAGGAATATCAATTCCTATCTTCAGCTCCCCTGAGTTATTTTCATCTTAAATGTTTTCTTCTTGTATATAGCCGCTATACCAACAGTGGCTTTTTAAAGCCTTGTTTGGGGCGAACTTGCATAACATTGTTATTATTATTATTAATTGGAGTTACCGCAAACCGTACTTCCTTATACCATTACATTGAATTACACACTCACCAATTGAAACATGAAGAAAAACTACGAATGATTTTTACTGTGGATTGCGGATTTACCTTAATCACCCTGTCGCCATTTTTACGACATGTTCCCTGTGTGTATTTGCAATTATCAATACTGATTTCCATTAAACAAACAAGGAGCCAGACTATTGTCCTTGCAGTGTCGGTTTGGTTTGAATGGTCTGAATGGGAGAAAGCCCAAGATGGCTGCTTACACTGCAAACCATGGATAGGACATGTTACGAGAAGATGTTGATAGACAAGCGTTCCCTAAGGTTGCTGGAACGCTAGATTCACCCCCAACCCCCCTTAATCAGCCATGATAAATAAAGGATTAAATATTCCAAAGTCAATTTCTGACATCATTATCAAATCCGGAAATAACCGGATTGTTTCCTTAATGCAAACTGACAGCTTAAAGTCAAGATTCAGACTGTATCAAACAAACCCGTCGTGCTGAGTTGTATGCTAAGTTTCGTAACAGGTGTGTACGACCAAATTTTGTGTACAATATGTACAACCATCATAACCATAGCAGCAAAGTATTGTGTTGTGTTTATAAAAAAAATTCACATCGAGGACAATATTAAAACAAAAGGAACGACAGTCGACATCACAATGGATGTAAACAATAACCAGTGTATAGGTTCAACAAATCGTCATGTTTGTACATTAGGCCACAAACCAAGATGCCTTTTTTTGCCCGGAAATAGGGTCAAAACTTGTGAATTGAAAACCAAAATAAGGCAGTCCAAATTGACTGCTAAAGCTTTCATAATAATTGCGCCGCTTTATGGGCCTTTGTGATGCCATATAATGTCAAGGGATCCGCGCCGGTTATTGGGCACGGCACAACTCGCTTGGCATTTTGCCGCCACACCAGTTAGCAGCAATCAAATATTTGTACATCATGGAAAATATATGTTTGAAATACGTGCGTTGCTTTCCGATTATTTGCCGGTAATTTATTACAATTTAGCTGATGATGTCTGACCGAGGGACTTGCACAACGTGATGTACGGTACTAGATACATAGTGTGCCCGTGGGGTTGTCAAAAGAGCCCGTGCACACAACTCGACATGTCTAGTTCCCGACCAAACTAATAGTCTGTTTACCTACCAAAGTATTTTGCTTTGCATGGGTAAATATATTTATACTTTAATGGCTATCACACATATGCGGTTACACAACCAACCATTGGACAACCGAACGCCATTTTGTTTATTGTGTTGACGGTGAGACTTCATTTATCGCCTTGCGGGTTTTGGTAGTTTTTGATGAATCAGGGAAATGAAGTCGTGGTAGGGGAACTATAAAATACTATTGTGCCTGAGGTGGAATGCAGTTCCTTCTGAAAATGTTGACATCTTGAAATCTTTAGAACTTGCAGAACTATTTCACGAATCCTAAATTTATTGTAAGACTTACTGGACGTGATAAAAAAATGTGTGATGGCAAATTGCAAAAGTTTTATAGGTACTGGTACCGTATTACCCACAGAAGGCTATAAAATTTTTGGATATTTTTGTAACAGCAAGTTCGAAACTCGCCCCTGCTGATGACACTTTAATCGAAACTTTGAGAAATGAAAAATTGTCTCTTCCAACAGTCTTTCCAAAACGGATTTTATTTAATTTCATGACAAACCAAAATGAAAACAATGAAAAGCAACATTAATTCAAGACTGGAGTTAGATATTTAATGAAGTCCACACACAACCGTGGAGGATAAATAATAAGGTTCGAACCACATAAGTATAAACCGGTTCTAATTTAAACAGAGCCAGGTTTCATCTTGTGGTTCGAACAAAAATATGAAAAAAACAAAAAAAACACCTTTTTGTATTTGCAATGAGTTGACAACGCCCCAAGTGAGTGTGAAGACTTTCACCTTACAGCAAGCACCGAGTGTGGCACACTGAGCGATCTCTCAAGCCAAAAAATCAGATCAAATCTCATGATTTCAAAGCAATGTCTTACCACGAACTTGTCAGTAAAAAAGAAATTAGATACAAATTGGGTGCTAAGGCGCCAAAATTAAGGGTCCGTCTTGTCTTATCCGCGGCTTTGGTCTTCGACACAATTGGCGCTGGCTGATGCGCGGGCACGCACGGCCTTATTATTGTGATGGAAGTGACATTCATTTTCGTCACAGATCTTTAATGATATAACGGGTGCTTGGTGCCTCCAGCGTGGCCTGCGTCGGTCTGTGGGTCAGCGTACGGGGCCGCGGGGCACTGCATAATTAATAGAATGATGACTCTTAACTAATTTGTAAGGTCTGGATGGCATGTAGTGCACGGAACCCTCGGAGCATATTCAATTATTATGGGTGTTGAGACTTGCAGAACAAAAACAAGGAATGGTTATAATTCAATCAAAAATAAAATCGGTCTTTTCGAAATTGCGGCTTTGATACCGGCTACAGCTTTTGACCCAGTCCGCCATTATGAATTGGCGAACACGTAAATTCAAAATGGCGGATAAAGACAAAGGAGAAGGAATAATTGTTAATATTAAGGATAAATGATAAAGTAAACTGCGTTCATGGAAATGAAGATTTAGAATGATTGCCAACCTCTTGAAATGAAACTCAAATAACTCGATGCCTTCATCCAAAATAATCAATCATACACTTTAATAATTACTTTATCAGTGTGCTTTGGTTTCTTATAAAGTTTGCTTATCATTGTTAACAGTTGCTTATAATAACCAGATAAACCTTATGCCTCAATGAAACAAAAAAGTTGTGCCTATAATACTTGGCACACTTTTTGATTTTACCAACCTATTCAATTAGTCATACCTTGCATTAACAAACCTTAAAAAAACATTTATGTTTAGTTTTTATTTTGTTTACTTCTTCTTCTTCTTCCTATTTCATATATATATATATATAATCAAGCCAATATCAACACGATCTCTGCGACACGATTTTAAAGGATAGTTTCTTTCCATCATCAACTTTTCCAACAATATTTTTTTTCTTTTTCTAAAATGGAACTTTTTTGTCTTGCTATCGGTTGGATGGTGATTACAGTTGAGCGAGACTCGGGCTTCACACACGAAATCCAATAAAATCATGGCGACTTACCGGCATGGATAATGGCGCGGTAAATGGATGCCAATTAGTCGGGCTCATTGACGAGCAGCCTAGATCAGACATGATATGCTACGGCCTTGGGAATTTGTTCTCATTATTCCAAGTAATGATTTTCCCCCTTAGCACGGTCGCCAATTAAAATGCCATTGGTTCCAGTCAAATGCGTATAGATGCGCCGTGAGTGTTCCCTTCGCATGCGATCGCTGATTTTCTTAATGCCTTGATTTCCACCCCACCCCCTCCACAACATGTCTCCGCCCCCTTTCCCTGTCCGAAGTCATCTTCAAATTCGTCGCCTAATATATCCACCACTCGCGCAGTGCTCCGTAAAAAAAATATATATATTTATTAAAAAATATTACACAATGAAAAATCAATATCCAGTGATTGGCAAATCGTCCGTGTAGTTCAGATCATTTGGAGCTTTTCCTCCGCAAGGATTAGAAAGCTTTATTGAAATCTGTTGAGTGTATAAATGTAATAACTGCAATTGAATTTCATTTTACCCTGATTTCAGCCTGTTGATATGGGAGGTCGTTCAGATTTTTTTATTTTTTTATTTTATGTGTGTGTTGTGTGGCAGCCTTGCTGAGCTGTGTTCTACATCTGAGTTTCGACAAAGCATTACCGGGGATTCTGCCTTGATGGCATGAGAAATCCAATAGAATAATTTCATGATCGATTTATGGAGTGGTTTTTTGTTGTATAGTGGGTAGAAATTTCCTAAAAAGAGCGAGGGCATTGAGGTGGAAAGATCAGGGGGACGAAGCGCACGCGCTTGGTCTACATTATGAGCGGTTAGTCGACACCGCAGCGCCCGGACTCACGGACCGGACGCAGCCTGAGTCAAAAGCCGGGGAAATGATGGCACCGCGCGGTAGCCAGGAAGCGATCACGGCCCGCCCAAACACTCCCTCGACGGGTTA
Source organism: Plazaster borealis (assembly GCA_021014325.1). Taxonomy (NCBI): domain Eukaryota; kingdom Metazoa; phylum Echinodermata; class Asteroidea; order Forcipulatida; family Labidiasteridae; genus Plazaster; species Plazaster borealis. The sequence goes on along the minus strand of CM037458.1, from coordinate 12,490,082 downwards.
TTGTTATTTCAATCGCACACGTCAACAATAGACAAAATGCTAAGAGATAATAACACAGATTGACCGGGAAGAGTACTAGGGAGATTGTGAAGCCACTGAGAAGTGGCAGAGAAAACAAAGTTTGATGCTTTTCATTTTGCTGACTTGTTGACATAAAAATCAGCAGTAATCGGTTTATTACTTCACCCATAAATCTCGCTCTGAGTGCATCGCGTGTATAAATCAAAATAGCCCATACAAATAATACCAGGGTCCAATTGTATATAGCTGCTTAGCATTATGCTAACCACCAACAGAGTTTGCTTAGCAATTGGGTTACCAGCCAAGGTACAATGTGATGAAGCGTTATTGTTTCTGCCTGGTTTTATGCATAGTACAGCTTTAAGCAGATTAACATTTGAAGTAATGTTATAACATCTCTATTTAAATTAGCCGATAATCTGCAGTGATGTTTTTTTGAGAATGATCAGAAGTTATTTTCACAAATGCGTCATTAAAAATAAAACAATTGTGCATTATGTGTAGAATAGGAGTGTACGTAAATTGGCCATTTTTGATCGTGAAGTGATGCCACAAATAATACTAGAAAATGAATAAACGCATAAATAAAATAAATGAATACATAAATTAAAATGCAATTCATGAAAATACTGGGAAAAATGGAAGTGATATAAGAAATACTATCTGCTCGTTTTACTACAAGTGCTAAGATTAACATGCAATCAGACATTTCTATTCTTTCTATTGTCAAATGTCATGTAAAATCATTACAAAATTAGCATATTTTAAATTGTACACCGAGAAAGAAAAAAATCTGGCAAAGTCATTTAGGACTATAAGTCAAAGTTACATCGATAATGACGAAACCTAGCCACTATCGCTCCATATAAATCTTCTTTCCTTTTTGTTTAGTCCCATGCAACACTTTCTCGCTCAACTTGAAGAATTTCGTAAACCCACGCCAAAAAATCAATCAATTCAGACAACGTACAGATGTCCCCAGAAATCGCTTACATTTTTTTTTGGTGTTCCATAAGTGGAAATTCTCTTTAAAACACATCCGGAATATATACCCGTCGGCAGAAAACATTTCTTGTCTTTAAATTTGTCCTGATATTGCCGGGTTCAATGGCGGGAGGTATTAGCGCGCTAAAAGCCGAAGCTACGTGACCGTTAGACGGGACATCTAATTTCGCTAACTTACTCAGTCCTTCCTGTAGCAGCCAGGAATCGTTAAGTTCACGAGTTCACTGATTTCCGAATTCTCAACATGACCATGGAGGTCTCGGTGGATTATGACTTGTCTAATCTTCGCCTACAAATCGTACAAAGAAATGTCCTTTTTATATCTAGTTATTAGGCTACTCTCTTCTGTAAAAAATATTAAGGTGAAAATAGAATTGCAAACTGCTTACCAACCATAAGGACCTATGGTATTTAAGGGATTGTATACGTTCGGTATTTGGAACCCACTGTTTGTTTCAATCCTATATAGTTGAAGATATATACTATAAAACTAACCTGTGAAAATTTCATTCCAAAAGGTGGTAGCGTTTTTGAGATATTGCCGAAAATCTGGAGCGGTTATGTCCCACGCAGTAAGAATAATCTGCATTGGAATACACAATCTGAGAAACGTTACTGTTCTCAGATTCAAATTTTGGGTGATAACAGGTGATATCTTTTTCCATAACCGCAGTACTTCGAAGTGAAAAGTTTCTAGAAATGCATTATACTATCCAAAGCTGTTGTACTTATTACCAAGTCAGTTTTTATTGCCATTAATTTTCAGAGTCATTACCAAACGTATACAGACCCTTTAATGCACAACACAATTAATTGGCCTGACGTTTCACCCCTATAGCAGAGTCTTTCTCGAAGGCTAAACTGAGAAAGACTCTGCTATAGGGTCGAAAAGTCAGACCATTAACTTCTTTTGCATAAAATAATTAATATATTTTATTTTAAATAATTTTTAACAATTCCTGGAACCAACAGGCTCTTTCGAGTGACGTCAAACACGTCACGTTGGATGCAAAAACATCACTAAAATCCACAGCCAAGTCACACATTCCATTCTATATGCACGCGTTCAACGTTGACTTCACAACGCCACAATTATCTCCTTCTAATTGGTTTGCTGTATCTATTTTATTGAGAAAATTGTTTTTGTCGCAAAGTTGAATTTATTTTTGCTTAACTCCCAGTTCAAATTTGCTTGAGTTTATTGGGCGAGACCTGGGCAATTCTAAGTAAACAATACTTCTTATTCAAACTTTATTTGATTTACGGACAAAGTGTTGTTGATGTTGACAAAGCATGTGTACTGTTTTGTGACGCCATTAGGAAACTGCTATTATAGTAGGTCTACATCTTGTTGTGCATTATCATTGAATAAGTCGGGGAACCAAACACCTGTTACAACCAAACCGTTTGTCTTTCTTGTATACCAATTATTTGCACCTTTAAAAATCAAATTGTATCTCCATTTTTATTTGTATTACTATTAAAATTGCAAACACCTGTTACTATAACTGAGTCTGTTTTAAACAAAATCTGCTGGATCCTTTCAAACTTTGCTAAATCCTTTATAAACCATTTTTTCAGTTTTATAAAAAAGAAATTGGCACAAGTTGCATAGATCAATATTACCACAAACTAAGGCACTCTATGAAACAAATAATCAAACGTGGCTTACAAACCTATATTCATTTAAAATTCAAATAATGAACGTTGATCGATTTTACGGTGTTTCCTTTTTTGTTGCAGTGGGGCGAGTACAACACAAAATATGCTGCAACGTATGTATGCTAGGGGTACACAATTAACAGCTTTTCTATACAAAGAAAACCCTATTAAAACAAACCACAAATCTCTTTTAGAGCACATATATTGTACGTGGAGTATTTCTGGTCGTTACAAAAAGTCAATACTTCTCCCCAGCTCGATTCATTAATGACCATTTATTTCGCGCTTTGCAGTCCAGGAACACTGGTCGTATAAAATATCCGTAGAATCAGTAGTAATGACCCCACATCCGCGCAGGAGTCTTTGACGGAAATCTCCTTACGGATAAATACATGTAATGGACGGTCGAATATTGTAAAGCGGTGATCAATTCCCCCGAGTTTTACCCCCTCTTTTTTTGTTTTCCTTTATCTTTTCCATCCTTCTTCTTTGCCATCCACAGCGTACTTGTGTTCCCCGTACACTAACGACCTGTGATGTTTACCGGGTCCGCGGTAATCTCGTGATATAGAGGAACGGCAACAAGACGGGGTTGTCACTTCTGATCTACGGCGCGCTCCGTTAGGGACCCCGTGCGCTGTTCCCACTCGCATTAGCGATTGTCCGACACATTAGGCACTGAAGACAAGACGAGAACCAACCAGGAAATGGGGGCTTTTAAGTTCTTACGGTCCCTGATTACTAAAGATGTCTCTCGCGTCAGCTCATTAAATGTCTTTCCTATACCACTGCTTGAATGACTGCATGCTTTCATCACAGCCCAACCATGAACAACAAAAAACACTGGCTGGAATATTTACCGAATGAAAAACATAAAGCAGGAAAGGAAAAAAAACCCACCAAAACAAGACAGACTTAAAAATGCTTTTTGTATAGCTGGCACTGATGACAAAATAAGCAAACTGCAAAATGGAAGCAAACAACACACTCTGTGCAGTCAGACACCCTGGTATGGAGTGCTGTATTTAGAGACCGAACAAGCAAAGCTAATATAAACTTTGTTCTTATTACACCTTGATTTTGCCTCTGTCAAAACATGTATACTGATTACGGTGAAGTGGGAGGTATTTGTATTCAAAACAATAAGACAATTTCAGTATAGCTTAAGACACGTGGGAAGGATGCGAGGCACAAAGGAATTTTATGCAATTTGCTCCTTATGCGTCCAATTCTCTTATGTCAACAAAAATGGTAGAACATTATTAGGGAGGGCAACCATGGGTTTATAATCCGTGATTTAAACTATGGTTAAACAAGGGTGTTTGTTTTTACCAAAAGCGAGGAGCCAAATAACAACAAATTTAATCCAAAACTATTGCTGTATAAGATTTCTGCTGAGGAAAAAAAGCTGGTAACCAGTGTTAAATGCAGTAGGAGATATGGTATTGTGGCTGGTAACATTTTTGGGGGTATGCCGGTTTTTTTTAAGCTAAAACAGCTTTATGACATTTGGTCATGGTGTTTAATACACCACTATCGAATATTGAAATATCACATGAAATAGTTGTAATTTGGTTGAGTAATTATACCTTTACATCAAATCCCAGTCATTGTTTGGTGTATATTTATTCTTACCTATAAATGTCCACGGCTATTATTGTAATTTAATTCTATCATTTAAACTATTAATATAAGCGAGGAATAATTAACGGAAGTTTACTGACAGCGAAATGTCCTTGAACCATCATGTTTGTCTCACTGTTGTTTGTTCTAATCAACTGACGAACAATGCTTTTTCCCTAGATTAATTTGATTAGTCTATGTTTTTACATCAATACTATCTCCTTGGGATTCTCTATTGGCCACGTGCGAGCAAGAACTGCTAAGCTTTTACCGTCCAATACGTTTTGATTGCCCCCGATCCATGCGTCTGCAATGGACCATGAACTGTTGGTTTGAGTCACTGGCAAAATGACTCCCAACACTACAGCAGTACACTGACTCACTGATTTTAGAAGAAACAGGTTTCCCGCCAAAATACAAGCTAACGTACATTTTGTGACTGGTTTTCACTCATTTTGCGTATAGATAGTTAAGCTGTTATGTTAAGCAGAATTCCACTTAATGTTGTTATCTACTGGACAAAACCCGGCTCCAGGTCAGTGTTTTGCAGCGTATTGACCCCAAAAGGGGTCAAGTTCTCCGACTCAGATAAGTTATAAATGTTTCCCATTAACTTTCACATTAGCATTACCTATTAAAACAAAATGCACGACATGTTTTCATCAGTGAATACGGTAGGCCCACATCTTTGCAGTGTTGGCCTGTCGTTGGGATTTTTTTTCGACCAAATGGTTCTCTCATCGGCAGACCTTCTTGCAACTTGATTTACCTATTGACTGTGAATCTGTCGCGAGTGTGCTAAATTGCGGTCGCAGGGCAAATATTTATTTTTCCCTCTCTTTGTTTTGTGAAGAAAATCCGGGTCATGTTTCCCAACTCCCGTATGGGTCTTTAAAGTTATTCTCGCCGGCATCTCAAAACACCTATAGAAATTGCCCTGATCTCGTTTCAAATGACAAAGTTTTAGCTCCCTCTATGGATTATGATAGATGTTCACCACGAGACAAAACCAACACAGAAGTGTTTTATGGACAAACTCCATTCCGTCTTATTAAATTTGACGTCATTTTGAAGAACAGCACCTTCCGTTTTGGGCGACGTTCGTGCAAGAAAATTTGGCGCGATTCTGGGACAGTTTGCTCCCACTCCCTAGCTGCTGGATGTGGTACAGAGAGAGCTAATTATTGTTGTAGTAACCGGCTGGTCAACTCTCGATACATCACTCTAAGAGGGGCACGAGGGAAACAAACTGTCCTATGTTTGCACTGACATCTATCACTGCCTTATATCCACATACCCTAAACGGCCCCGCATATACACGATAGGGTCTATCTTCATATCCCGTCTCTTGAGGGCCTCCTCGGTCAAATTTACAGTTAAGATGGCCCCTGCGTGGGTCTGACCGCGCACGACACACTTGAGAACGCGCGAATTATTGGGCTAATTAAAGCAATCAGGAAGCAGAGGCTTGAGGTATTGGAACAGATAGTGATGAATTATAGTTGTCTGGAATCAAGTCATTCAAGTTCAGTGATGGATGGTTTTTAGTGTGGAGAATAAGAGATAGAGACAGCGAGCACAGGTCATGCGCAGTGGGTTTTTACCTGTAAAGGCAACTTGGCACTTAACAAAACAGAAGGGGATTCGTAGATTGTTGACGTGTGTCTGTTGAAATATGTCCAGTGGTACAGGCCTGGAATTTCATCTTTGAGAGGGCAGGGCCATTTTCATTTTGCAAAGGGCACTTCCAATGGAAAACCGTAAAGTCTATGCGAAACTTTTGAAAGGGCCTGGTGATAGAATACGATTTGGTCCGAAATAGTTGTTGTTTGACCCGCATCAACACTTGACATCACAAACAAATGCTAATCGTATCGAGACAAATCGACGACATTTTAGTCATTGATTTACGGTACTTATAATGCAAAATATTGCGTCATAGTGTGTGAAATAGTGCGTCATAGTGTGAATTATTGCGTCATAATCCGAAATATTGCGTCATAAACAAGCAGAGGATCAGCCTTTTAGATACTCCTTCGATCCGTTTGTGATTCATAATTATGACGGTATATCAGAAAACAAATTACGTATTTTAAATTCTTTCGTATTTCGGCTGATTATGGGTTGTGACGTAAACCAATCAACTTAAAAATAAACACATCGTTGTAAACACACTAAACACACGCTCAGAATACACATACATGCTTGAAACTATTAAAAACATATTTTTATATGATCATATGATTATATGTTTTTGTATATGATTATATGTTTTTGTTTCATGACCACTGTTTCTAGACCGTGTGAATTCTTGCACTTAAGCCCGAAAATCCTACCCTTCCCGATGGGACCCAGATGTTTTGTCTAATTCCGGCCTCATCACAATTATTAACCAATAACGCATGGCCTATATGCAGTGTGGCCTGTTTGTACTGCATATCGAGCGGGAAAACACACCATGAGATGATCTGGTCGGCATTTAATACGGGCAGTGCCTTAAACTACAGCCCCGTAACCAAGCCAGTTGGTTGGTATCTCAATAAATCAAACCTTATACCCCTAATGGTATCACTGAGTGTTTGACTGTAATGTTCAAAAACGAAGCGCCAAAATTGTTAAATCTTTCTGAATCATTTACCATAACTTCCATTTCCTTAAAACCACTCGTAATTCTCAACTCGGTTTGTGTGATGTAAGTCAAACATAAACTACGTCAGCTTTTACGCTGGTTTTAGCGATTAGTGGAAAATACGAGTATGACGTTCACGGGTATGACGTGATGACGTCATACATTAGCAGCGTTCTCAGCTTTTGTAAAACATATTTTTTTAAATAATTTTTTTCTTCAAAACATGATTGATTAGTGATTTTTTTTTAAAACAAGCTCTCATTTTGTGACGCCATTTTCATTGTCAACCGTATGATGCCTATTGTTGAAATGGTGTTTGTGACTGCGAAAACTGTTGTTTTGGAAGGCCGATCTCTTCGAAGTATATTTTTAGTGTGGCATTTGTTGTGTGTGGCTTCAATTGTTAGAACATTTGCAGATTATCTCTCTTCGCTTTTGTGATTAATTTGAATTTGCAATAATCTTATTGTTCCTCCGTTTGGTGGAAGATCGTATAATTTAGTTTTGATTTAAAACCTTATTTGTGAAACCTTTAACAAAAAATAGAATTTCCCCCCACGTGGCAAACATATTCGAGTCGTATTATAGAAAAGGACAAAGTACTATATGATTTCCATCCTTTTGTTATGGGGTCGAGTTATGGGAACAAGCACGTGCGAGTCAGAGTACGGGCCGTGCTGCCGTGAAGTGGGGACTTTGCCATGGGAAGAATCGCAGCAGTGCGCCCCTCAACTTCTGCCTCTGCTCCGCTCAAGCACCAACTCCACTGAGCGGCGACGTTGGTATGCGTATTACCGAACGATATTTCTTTTGACATTGCTACAATTTAGTCCAACATAATTGAGATGAATATGCTCTTCATAACTATCTTCCTTTTTGATTCGGACAAAATTTACTTTCACTAATGGAGTTTTGAAGAGGGTTATCTCAAAAATGGACACTTGTGGAGACAAAAAACCCCTACTTTTCTTGATGGGATAAAACATAATGGAGACCCTCGAGTTTAGCACTTTATTTAGCTCTGATAATTCATAATACTTACTTGTCCTCACTTCAGTGTGACTTGAATTCTTATTCATTTCTCAATTTATTGATTTATTATTATTAATTTGTTTTTTCTCTCAAAATGTCTAACCTTATCAAAGTGACGCCATTTTGTTTGCATCCATTTGAATGGTCAAACCGGGACTGGGATGTGAACAGTCTGGTCCCTCTAGCGAGTGACTGTAAAAACACTGACTTCCGGATACAGGGAACTATACTTAGTCGTGAATTGAAGCGCTTGAGTACTGAAAGCAACTCATTGCAATCAAACTCCATAAACTCTAATGCCCTAATCTACCATCCAAGCGCACGTTGTCCAAATTGCTACATTTACTGGATGCGTCCGTCACATCTCGCCCCTGTATGATCATAACGCCCGCCACTATCACTTCCATCGATCGTTTGTACAGCTCTGCCCTCAACACTGTCGCAGTGAACCCCTTCTCCAAATAAATATCCACACTAGTGCCTCATCATCCATGCTGCACCAACAGTACTTGGCAAGCGACTGCCTTCTTGCCTGGATGACTGATGGTGAACTGAACGCACAACCAAATTTCCCGCCATTGTACTCGGCACTATGTGGACACTTAGTCTGGTCAACACACATGTCTATATTAATAGAAACAATAATCATGCCTCCCCTCGTGGAATATAAAACACACACATACACACAACAAGCAAACCACCCCGGTACTTGGCAATCTGCGGTGACTGCTGAACACACCGTGAGGCTGCGGAAAGTCAGTGGGAGTGACAGCGTCGCAAGCCTCCGTATGTATATACCCTTGGCACCGCTGTGTTTACTGATGTGGTCGTTGTACTGTTATGCTTGTACAGGTGATAAGTACAACTCCAGAAGGAAAGCAAAATGAAAATCACTATCGATCGCATTAGCAACTGAGTTGATTTATTTAATGAAACAATTTCTCCCATTTGTCATTTCACTTCAAATTAAAGGGATTTGTTATAAAGCAGTCCGATTTGGGACTCTTTTAAAGCAAACCTTTTTAACAGAATTGGGAATGGTTGGAAAACAGTTTGGACTATTTACTTCTATTATTTTATAGAATTGATAACGGTTGATAATTATCCATAAAAATAATTCCATTTGAAATACAACCATTTTGAAAAACAAAACAAAACACAACTATTCACAAAAACTGAATTCACGTCAAGCATCCACCGTAATTCGTAAACGTAAATCCGTAAACGTAAATCCGTAAACGTAAATCCGTAAACGTAAATCCGTAAACGTAAATCCGTAAACGTAAATCTGTAAACTTAAACCGTAATTAGGGGTTTTGTCGTAAACGCTACCACAATTTGGCGTACGCTACCACTTGGTTGGATGATATTTTCACAGGTTCGGATCGAAATAAATTTACCCCTCAAAAGAAAATTCATGTTGATAAAAAATTGTTCAGTTATAAATCGTATCTTTAATTAATAAACACTTTTAGGGCTGTGCAAGATTCACAGAGGCCGATGAGACATTGTCGGTTTCCGTACATTACAGAAACAAAAAAATAATGTTAAAGGTGGTGATATTACATCTGTTCCGTTAGTTACCAACCGTCTGAACACACAGACGTTTCAAAACTAAATATTTAGCAAGACTTGAACGATTATATCTCTCGAATATATGAGTTAATTATAAATGTATCAATAGCACCCTCAAAAAGGGGAGTTAAAAAAGAAAAGTAAAATGTAAATGAAATGCTATACAAAAGAAACAACAGAAAAATAATTTTTAAGGGTGAAAAATAACTTTAAAAATACGGCAGTCGATCAGTAAAAGTAAAGGTAAATGAAAATACGGTGACTATAAAAAAGAAACAACAGCCAAATAATTTTTTAAGGATGACAAATAACTTAAAAAATACGGCAGTCGATCATACCTGTCAATCATTCTTTTGGCAAGTGCTTGGCCTGTTGAGGGACGTATAAACCTTATTAATTGTAGATAAGATAGTTCCGTTGCGATAGCTTAGTCTTTGTCCTCTATCAGCCACAATGGTTGTAGGTGAGGCCCCCCTGACCTCAAAGTCAGAAACATCAGCGGTTTTTTTTTTTTTTTTTTTTTTGAGATTGTTTTTGCCGATAAGTTTCAGTTTGGGTTGTCGTGTCATTGTTACCCCGTATAACATGTGCGTAAATACACTGTGGGTGTTAGGTATACCTGCACCGCAGATTGCCCACAATGTCTTGCCCGGTGAAAACCTCGTTCGGCCCCGTGCCCCCCTTTCTCGTGATGTGACGGAACTGTCTATCACCGTGATCGGAACAGATGCCGGCAACAGACTTTGTGGCATCATTTTGGGTGTTGTTATTCTACTAGATATTTGTCCAAATATCATGGGTCTTTTTAAAAGCAAAACACTTGCTCAATTAGTCAATAAACTGTCAAAATCAAACCAATGTGGTTGCACTTCCTCTTAAAGGCACTGAACACGTTTGGTAATTGTCAAAGACCAGTGTTCTCACTTGGTGTATCCCAACATATGCATAAAATAACAAGCCTGTGAATTTTTTTGCTCAATTGGTCATCGAAGTTGCAAGAAAATGATGAAAGCAAAAAACACCCTTGCTGTACAAATTTGTGTACTTTCAGATATGAAAAAACTTAGTGAGAAACTACCTCTTTCTCAAAAACTACGTTACTTCAGAGGGAGTCGTTTCTCACAATGTTTTATACTATCACCAGCTCTCCGTTGCTTGTAACCAAGTAAGTTTTTATGCTAACATTTGTTTTGAGTCATTACCAAACGTGTACGATACCTTTAAACTAATGTTTGGAGAGGTTCTACTAACCAGTCAGTGAATGAAAAGCAAAACCCCCATGGAAAATGGCGGTGTGGTACATTAGATAATGTTGTCTGTTAGGATGTATTTGTATTTTCCTTGCCATGGTCAGTTTGTCCGTCTGTAGCATACAGTTTATGGATTAATGTTGTCTCTTTGTGCTGTGTGATATTCCCATGCTCTACCTCAATATGGACGATGATTTGATCTCATTGTTATGTCCAGAATAAAATTGTATCGGATTTACGATTTTAAAGTTTCACTTTACACCGGCCTTTCCCTTCCATTTCTTCTACATCGTTACCCCGTGGTTTTGCCTGGTTCTACCACAGATGAATGGTTCTACGCTTTAGCCTAATTTCTTCATTCTTGTCGACACATCTCAATGTTTTTACACCGTGTCAAGCCACTCTCTCGACTTCCTCTCACTGCAAAGACTTTCCCTGCAACCATTCTATTTTCCAGAAGATGTTTTGATAACTTTAAAAGCATGAATAGAGATACTACTTCGGTTAACACCCCGAAATGTTACACTCTCGGCACGTGGAACAACTTTGCACCCTTTCTCCCCTGCCGAATTGTCTGTAAATATTTACTCTGACGAAATCTTAAGGACATTGGGGGCTTTCTCAAGGTCAAAACCGTCTGGATCTTAAGAGGAAAAAAACCACACCAGCCCTCCATTTTCCACTAGGAATAGACCTACAGAAACAAAGAACTTCCTGTTAGAAATCGGGTTTTCGTGTGCTTTTTTCCCGCTGAAAGGAACGGAGAGAGAGAAAATGCTAATTGGGCATGCTTCATTCTTATTTGGACCTTGTTTGTTCTGGGGTTGGTTCAATCAGCCATTACGGTACGGCACTTAAGAAGGCCCCGAGTACAGACGGGGGTTACCCGTTCTTTGTTGACTCGAAACCAAAACGATATATCCAACAGTAAGAATTACTGACGGAAGAGGGTTTTTTTGTCTCGCAACGAGGCGTGCACTTTCAGATTGTACAGGGTTCTGAAACGTCTCCATTTGAAGCTAGATATCATGACGCCAATTTATCAACAGCCCCGTATACTTGGCAGAAACATTTGCGCCAATTATGTTGCCATGGTAATGTCTTGAGCAATAAACGTATGGTTGGGTTTTGTTCGTACTGCATGACCACATTAATAAGTATCCGAATGAATAATAACAGATATGGACGAAAACCTGGAACAATTTAACACTTGGAAGTTTGTGTTTGTCTGTTCTTCGTCTATAGTCTATTTTTGTCTAAAGGGTATGAGAACATTTCGTCTTCGCCAAGACGGAAGTCGTCGAGTGGTTGCACCAATTCTTTCAATCTAAGACATAATAATTTATTTACGGTGACCTATTATTTAGAGTAAGCTCACAAGTTAACGTCAGTGATGATCAGTGGCTTGTATAGTTGATAATATCTGCCAAGGAAGACTGCAGAATGTCGTGGGTTCGAATTTATTCTGAGGTCCTTGTTATTTTTTATCCCCGTAAACCTTAATAAAAGCGCCCAATATACAAGGCTTAACAATATCATAAGTCGGTACGACGTTGGAAGGGACATGAACTGGTCCTTTTACGTATCTACGATACGCAGTTATCTAGGTGTATATAGGGAATTACACCAAAGATGGCCACTATGTCATTTTATTGTGTTTTATAGTAATTTTTTGGCCGGCATATAGCTATAGTAAAAAACAGGCCGGTGTTTATATCCGGTTAGTATTTAATATATTCCCCCTGGACAGGATGCCAGTCCATCACAGGTTACTCCTCAGCTCTTGCCGGTACCCGTTTGTACTACTGGGTGGAGAGAAGCAATTACGATAAGGTGCCTTGCTCAAGGACACAATAAGTGTCGCGGCTGACCAGGCCAGGATTCGAACCCACATTCTGTAAAGTACAGAACTTGAGTCCACCGCCCTAGACTGCTCAGCTTTGACCATAATGGGTCACCGTGGTCTAGTGGTTAGACTGCAGAACTTGCAATCACAAGGTTGTGGGTTCGAATCCTACCAAGCTAACAGCTGATTTCACAATGACTATAGAATAAGTATTGTCGTATATGAATCACAATTTCTTGATTTGTGCAATTCGTAATCATAGACGTTAAACCAATGTTTGTATGAGAGAGATTGGCTTTTGCCATGGCAGCTTGGTGTTGATATCCCCTTGTGGGAGTTTGCCGAGTTACTGGAGGAGAGATATGGCTATGTACCAGTCCATGTATGAAGATTGACCAAACCAGATCTAAAAAATATTATGCGTCGATATGAACCAATAGAGAAGATAAGAGCATAAAGGGGGTGCATTTACCGGGTCATTCTCTCACCACCGATGGAGGAGCACTTGGGACTAGCATGTACAATGTACACAGCTCCAGAGTGTGGTGCGCTAAACAAGAGGGTGGACGCTTCACCCATAATACCCGAACCAGGTGTCAACTATGTTGTATGAGACAAACTGGCGACATGTTGAGTAGTAGATAAACAGCGGGTACAATGCCCTGGTATCGACGGGCCATCAGCCGGTCCGTACACCGGTAGCCCAACCCACTCCTCCTATCCGTACCACCCCCCCCCCCCCGGAACCACAATCGCATCAACTATGAATCGGGCCAGCTCGCCCAAAACAAACCTCTAGTTTGCTCTTTTTATGGATGATGTTGACCAGCGCTGTCGTTGAGCGGTTTTTTCATCTAATTAGCTTGAGTGTGTTGCTCAATTTGGCGCGATAATTTGTGTTGACCGGCACTTCTACAGCAGGCGTTGCCTTATTGGGTTAAATTCAAGCAAGAGAAGTCATAATTTTAGACCGTGTGAGAGTCACAACTTTGGCTTTGACTATGGTCAATGGAGTGCAGCTACAGCATTGGTCTGATCTAGCCGTAAGCCACTACCAGAAAGCCAATGATTAAAGGCACTGAACACGTTTGGAAATTGTCAAAGACCAGTGTTCTCACTTGGTGTATCCCAACATTATGCATAAAATAACAAGCCTGTGAAAATTTGGGCTCAATTGGTCATCGAAGTTGCAAGAAAATGATGAAAGAAAAAACACCCTTGTTGTACAAATTTGTGTGCTTTCAGATAGGAATAAAAACTTCTTGCAAGAAGTTTTTATTATTTTAGTGAGAAATTACCCCTTTCTCAAAAACTACGTTACTTCAGAGGGAGTCGTTTCCTACAATGTTTTATACTATCAATAGCTCTCTGTTGAGAAAAAAAAACCCAAAAACTGTCACGGTATTTTCATCAAGAGCGTCGAATCCATCCACGTTTAGGGAGGTGACAGCTGGTACCAACCACATCGCTGGCAGCAGCATTCGCAAACGGATACCACGGAAATTTGAATTTTCAGTCAGCACTAAGAAATCTGAGAAACGATTCATGCATGAATCGTCGCTCCGATTCAAATGTTTTGGGTGACCAATTGTCCAAACCATATTACTTCGAAGGGAATTTCTCACAATATATGCTATATCAACAGCTGCAGTGCTTCTTACCTAAGTTTTTACGGCCATTAATTTGTGGAGTATTTACCAATCTGTGACCCTTTCCTTTAAATTGTATTTTGAATGGGATTGGTCACAACACTGTGTGTGGTTTAAGCCCTTTTCACTCGACAGCAATTTAGCGGGGGGGGGGGGGGGTCCCGTGCCTAACTTGAGCGTGGTTGAGAAACTTTACAAATTGCACTTGGACCGTGTCCAAGGTCCCGAGTGAAATCTTCTCAAATTTGCAGTCCTTTATGGAGCTTATAAACATTGTTTTCCTTTCACGCGAGGTGCATTGTGTAAAAAATTTCGCAACCATGCTAAAAATACGCAAGGGACCCTTGCTAAATCGCTGTCGTCTGAAAAGGGCTCATCAGCCGTTGGCAATTCGCTGCAGGCTCAAAGGCCTCGGCGTGATTTCGCCACGTGTGTCTATTTCTAGCTGGATGGTATCCATTTTACCCTGCCGCAGTGGGACTCTACTGGTACCCTAAAGCTGATTTCGCCATCTCTTCCACTGGCGTTCCTTATTCCCTTTTCCCTCATGTGGCAGTACTGTATGATTTTACTGTACTGCACTTTTTTTGTTCATCACCATGCAAAGCCTCAAATGCTATAGAATCGAAATAGCAATATGCAACAGTGGAATAATTTTTGGTGGAACAGTTTGAACGGTGTGATAAAAATGTATGCCTCATTGTATAGCAATTATAGTTTATATCACACTCTCTGGCGTGAATCACCCCCCTATAATTCCGACCCCAAACCCTCCACAGCAATTCGCTTCTGAAGTGGCATCAAAACAGGGTAGGGCAAACTGGATGGCTATCATCCGCCTAATTGGAAACAAACTACAAAGACATTTTGATTGACAAACAAAAACTATTTTAATTAAACCCTGAATAGCCTCCCGAGTGGATCTTCCAACTCGTTTGAAGTCCTTTAGACGTTCTTTTTCTATCTCTCACTGCCCACTTCGGCTGTGAAAAAAGGCCCCCTGCAAAGGTGTGAAAATAGGCCATCTTTCCAATTACAATTGCTTCTAAATCTGATGTTATTAAACCCCGAGATAGGATCTGTGACCAAAGGGTTTAGTGGAATCTAACGGGTTGCCGGGAGCGGCCTTCCCCCCGTCACCCGACCGTTGAAATTAATTTCGATACCGCCGAGATACTGTCCTCACACCCGGTCCCGTCAGCATTGGAATGTAACCCGTGGACTTGTGTGTTGACTTCGCCACGGCGAATGTAAACTGGTGTGTTTGGGATACGGGGGAAGAATATGTCCCTCTAGGATATCGAGCGAGGCGCGGGAGTGGGTAGCAGTATACGGAAAAACAATTTCTCCGGGTTGTACTGGCGTGACAGTTTGATTAAACCGAAACCTTGCGTAGAGAGTTTGATGTAATTTGCGATGGTCTAGTTCCTTAATTTCATTACTTAGGCATTCGGAATAATTTGTATATAATTGCGAGGGAAAATTAAGGGGTTAATGGTCTAGGCGCAGTATACCAGCGGTTCAAACTGCTCTAATTCGTTGTTTCGTCCCCTTTTCCCCCGCCCAATTGCGGCTGTCTTGATCTTATTGTTTTCAGTGCTATTGTCAAGACATGGGTGTCGGTGTCTTGGGAACGAGGCCGAATTCAAGACCCCGGGGTATATGCAGAAGGGAAACCCAAATCACAGATTGATAATTGCATGATTGGCAATAGGATTATGATTATTTTACCAGTAAGACCTATTATTTTAGATAGTGGTAGTTCTTTAGTTTGGATAGGATGTTTTGTCATTATCAGAAGAAACAAATTAATTTTGTGTATGTAAAATTATTTCGCGTTTCATTCATTAAACCACACAAAAGTTTATCATCTACCAAAGCCACTCACCCACACCGACCACAAAGAAAACGTAAAAAGTAAAAACAAGTCCTTCAATTGTTTGTTTAATAGCAACCGGCAATCAAAATAAATCAACACGAAATACCAGCAGAAGAACTATGACGGTATACCATACCAATTGCATGTTGACTGGAGTATTTAAACTTCGATATTGATGGTGCTTCGTGTATGTTTAATGTGGGGGCATCGGTAAAAGTTCAAGCGCCTATTTTTCTGTATTTGCACGCGTTCATCTCTGTTTGTTCTTGTCAAAATATAAATATATATATAACAAATGGGTGGGGATTTAGTATTCAGTGTTAGTCACTGGTGCACTCTGGTTGTGTGTCAATACCCAGCATAATAAAAATCACCGTGAAGTCTTCTATAGGGCTGCACCCCACTAAATAGGGAGAAAACAGCGTCGACCTCATTAGTATTTTGTAGGCCCTCAAAATATTCTACATTAGACAGATTTGAGAGCCCCAAAAGGGGGGAAAGTGTAAAAATAATGCCCAATTGTGACCTGGGGGTTGTTGACTTCCAACTTGAGGTATTTTGGATGACATAGGCCCAGGCAAAAATGGTCCTATTTGCCGAGAGGTGTAGGGAAATTTTTCAAGATTGATGCTCGGACGTTTGGAAAATTTCACTGCTGTAGGGGTGTTTTTATTTGGAGGGAGAATACGGTAACTCTCCGGGCCTTGGGTTTCCCGTTATTAAAGTTCAAGAGTCAGTGGATAATTATCCCTTTACTGTAAAAAGCTGTGAAACTTTGAAGTATTTTTCGAATATTTAGCATTTTGCACTGTATGCTATAATGGGAGTTTATTAATTAGTGGGGTTCACCCATAGGGACACGCTAAAAAAAATCCGGGTCAGAATAAACCCGGATCCGGTTCCCGTGGGGCCTGACCCATTTCTGGGTCAGTATGACCCGGAATATGACCCAGAAATGGGTTAGGCCCCACGGGATCCGGAATCCGGATCAATTCTGACACAGGAGATTTTTTTATAGTGGAAGGCGTTGGAGTGATGGGGGTAAGTGGCAGGGAAGCGATGGAAAGGAATTGGCCGGGATGGGATTCCTGTCATGGAATAAGGATCGGGAAGGGGGTCGTCCACCGAGCGGTTAAGAGCACCGGACTTCAAGCTCTGGTGTTTCTGATCAGCATGAGTGTGGGTTCGAGTTCCCGTCGTTGCACTTGTGTCCTTGAGCAAGATACTTAATACCATAATTACTTTGTCCTTCGGATGGGACATTAAGCCGTAGGTCTCGTGACCTAGGATTGGTAGTGCACGTAAAAGAACCCAGAACACTTATCATGGAAGAGTACCGGGTATGGGTTAACCCGGTGTTTCTGGCTCACATAGCAATTAGCAAGCACCCTTGTTCACTGGTTTCCTCAGGCTTGCGAGCTACAGTGATTAAGTTCACTTATGGGGCAACCTTGGTTTCATTACCAGAAATATAACCCAACCGCCCACCTTGTGGGTACAGATGGTAAAATCATGCGACTTCGCTGGGAGCCTTCATATACCATAGAGAAAGGACAGAGATACCAACCGTTCGTGGTTGATGCACACTCAGTTCGCCCTCATCATTAAAGCGGTCTTGTTGTCATACCCATCTAAAGTTATTTATTAATCTATTTGTTTAAAAACTAATCGGGCAGGTATGCCTGCAATTTTTACTGAAATAGTTACGTATAAGTTTATATTAATTTACTATTTATATACTGGCATATCTTTCGTTTTGCAAATAAAAAATTAAAAATATCCGTCAGGGACGATAGTTTTGGACATTAAGGGTACGTTTCGCGCTTTAAGGCAAAACCAAGTCGATTATTTATCACTGGACGCTCGGGGGGGGGCAGAATGGGTAGGTGCTTTTACGGCTTTTCGGAAATTTTCCATTTTTTTAATTTCACTTTTTTACATAAATAGGTACACGGGATACGGTAGCCTTCGCCTAAAACCAGTTTGTGCATATTATTTGAAATTTGAAATAGGAAAAAGTTTTAATTTATAGTTTTGTATTGTTCACTTATTTTTTGGATGTCAAACAATTGTGATTTGATTTTGCAAAGCATGGCAGCTTTTTGGGGTGAAAATTATTTCAGGTAATACCTTTTAAAAATGACTCTCCATCATGGATTTTAAGAAATTGATCGATTGGTTTTAAACATTGGATTTAAAGCACTGAGTAAATAGTTTGTGTATCAACTTCGATGTTTGCTTTCCACCGAGGCATCATCCACTTAAAAAGAAAAAACTCCTCTGTGAGGTTTTGTTGTCTCGCAAACATGAAACAAAAGCCAGCAAATTCAACAATAAAGATCCCCCTTCATTTAAAAAAAGATACTTCACCGGAGAACACCCCCGGAGAAGAATTCTTCATCCATCGCTCAAAATATCACTTTACATTATGATGTTACGAAAATGATATACTGTGAGATTCTTTCTCCGCATAGATTAATTAGCTACGGTCCAAGTTGGTAATTTTGTTGTACAAAGCGAGCTAGACATACAGGCGACGCTATGATAGGCAAATACATCCACCGGCTGTACTGCAAACAGTCCCAACATAAACGCAATACGTCTTGGCAAATAAAACCCGTGCCATAGCCCCCCAAACAAATAGAGTGGAGACCCATGTACTATGGTTGTAGGGTCACTCTATAGTGTAAAGTGAATGAAAGTATTGTCTCTATTATTTTCCAGTGGGAAATATACAACGATTTCCCTCAATTCCATTACAGTCGGACACATCGCCTAACTTAATTAAGACAAAACGGTGGTGCATCTAAAAGCTAATTATACCAGAGTTTGGTTTTACAATCTTTGTCTTGTCCCCTGCACATTCTGCTAGTGACAGTTTCGATACGATAAAAAGGTGCCCGATTAATTTAACCCCCATCATCAGTTTCGTCAAAATTGTAAAGAATGAAATCAAAATGGCTGCGATTTCGGCTACGGCTATGGCTGCAACGACAACGTTGAAGAATACGGCTTTGCGATCCGGCCGTAGCCACTGCCGAACCCGGCGAATTCGGACGGCCTTCTCTGTATAAACGGGGAGGCCGCGGCGTCCGAACCAACGGCTTCGGCAGTGCGGCTATGGCCGGTTTGCCGAAGAACAAGTTATGAACCCATTTTGACATAATGAAAATGATTTATCGTACACATGATCAAGAAGCCAGTAAAAGTCACAACACTTAGTGCCTTCATCCACACACTTTTGATTAATAAATAGGCCTAAATAATATACATGTATACCGCGCTACCAAATGTGTTAGAATAACACCCACAATTTTAACACCGGTGAACATTCTTGGTGTTGTCCTCTAGTAACACCGGGGGTGTTAAATTTAACACCCCAGTTTTTGCTGTGTGGTGCTGTGGTCCTTGCAGACTATTACTAGCCTATTGTAACACCAGGGTAACAGCACAACAAAATACAAAGATACAAAATCACATAAAAAACATTCACATATACTACAACATGGGAAAGGTAAACATTGAAATAGCCGAGGGAACTAACAGAGCTTAACAAGCTGCAGGTAGGGAGTTATTACAGAGATTTGAATGAGTCAGTTTTCAACATAGTTTACGATGTTTGTAATGATAAAGCATATTGACTTTGGGGAGGGAGAATGTTCCATAATTTGGAAGCGACGGCAGATAGACAGTAGTGTGTCTTCACCCAAGGTTCGGGAATCGGTTGGAGGTGAGGGGATGTGGAAGAAACTGATTTCAAAGATATTGTTCTTAGAGTATCCAATTCGTCTTTATACAGTTGCAGGTTTTTCTGCCGCGTCTCAAGATCATGACTCTGACCTACACTGCCAGCAGACGTCGTCGAGCAGAGACACTCGCAAACCCATTGCCGCCAAGAGGGAGCATTTAACGGCAGACGCAGCCTGCAAAGAGTTCTGTAAACGCTCGGAAGTCCAGCTGGCATTGGAGGTAAATAATGATAACCCGAGTCATTTATATATGTTCTTAAAGGTATCGTACACGTTTGGTAATGACTCAAAACAAATATTATTAGTGTAAAAACTTACTTGGTAACAAGCAACGGAGAGCTGTTGATAGTATAAAACATTGTAGGAAACGACTCCCTCTGAAGTAACGTAGTTTTTCAGAAAGAAGTAATTTCTCACTAAAATAATAAAAACTTCTTGCAAGAAGTTTTTATTCCTATCTGAAAGCACACAAATTTGTACAACAAGGGTGTTTTTTCTTTCATCCTTTTCTTGCAACTTCGTTGACCAATTGAGCCCAAATTTTCACAGGCTTGTTATTTTATGCATATGTTGGGATACACCAAGTGAGAACACTGGTCTTTGACAATTTCCAAACGTGTTCAGTGCCTTTAAAAGGATTATGATTTGGCTGTTTCTTGTTTATATGATTTGTCAAAATGACTGTTGCAACACTGGTATAGTAGATCTATGTTTGTGTGTTGAGGTGCTGCATTTTTATTTTGGGAGGTGAGGGGGGCTTCTGATGTAGTGGAACCATTCTTTTTTATGATTTTGTTTATATATCTCATTTAGGGGTCCGGGGAATGCCATCTTTTTCCCTCTTCGTTCACAGCAATGCATCCAAACCGAGGCTGGAAGGTCAGGTCCCTTTTGTTGATAATGACAATGCATTCATGATTGCTATAATGGACGCAGGGAACAAGAGCTGCAGGTTCATTCATAAAGTACATATTGTGGATTCGTAAGGAATGAATGAATCACTCAGCCATCAATACTAGTTAATATTGGAAGAAAAATACACATCGCTGGGGCCTCTATCATATAGAATACAAAACATCTCTGCAAGTCTCATGTAACACAAAATGATAGATAGATCATACCAAGCCAGACATGCAAACCCTAAAAACACTGACTAGGTAAAATAAGCTTGGATTGCAGCTTTGGTTTACAATATGACAGACGGTAAGGGGTGACTTTTCGTTTGTATTTCGCCTATTGCTTTCTTTGACCAATACATAATCCACTTTTTTTTTTAGCGACAGCGACGTTCAGTTTCATATGATATTTGCCGGGGAATTCGATGAAGCCCTATGTTATTTGAAACCATTATATACGCCAAGATTTATTTTCCAATCTCTTTCAACTTTATACCCCAATTTTGGATTTCATATATAAATGTTTAATTCTATAATCAACACGTGTACTCGTCCACGGACCTGTGGAATTTTACATTATTGTTTGTTAAACACTAACTAGGCTTCCCTGATAACGAGTTGTCAAAATCGTCAGTAATTTTTAAAGAGACCATTCATTTCTGTTTAATCTTCACCATACGCCAAGACATGGTGTCATTGTGGATTTTTTTTCTGTCTTCAATTTTGTATTGTTAAAGGGTCTGACAAAATGTATATAAAACATAAATTTTGTTTTTGTTTTAGATACTATGTTTACATGGGAAACATTGGAAAATGTCAATTCAGATCATGACCTTAACTTTGACCTTGTTTTGGTCGAGTGGAAGGAGGTTAGACCTTGTGGCCCTTTCTGGCCGCTATGAGCATTTTGGTACACGCCTTTTCGGCCGCTATGGTCTATAACCCCCCCCCCCGCCCCTCTCCTCGTTTGTAACAATGTTCAATAATATAAACAGCTCTCAAGTGCTCTTAAGTCATTTTTTTTATGGCCATTAACTTTTGGAGTAATTACCAAAGGTATACCCTCCCTTGTATTGGAAGAACCCCCTGTTTGTTTCAATCCTATATAGTTGTATATACCATAAAACTAACCTGTGAACATTTTATTTCAAAAGGTGGTAGCGTTTTTTAGATATTGCCGAAAATCTGGAGTGGTTATGTCCACGCAGGAAGAATAATCTGCAATTGGAATACACAATCTGAGAAACGTTACTGTCAGTAACGCTTCTCAGATTCAAATTTTTTGGGATAAAAAGTGACATTTTTTCCCATAACCAGTACTTCGAAGTGAAAGGTTTCTCAAAAATGCATTATACTATTCTAAATCTGCTGTACTTCTTACCAAGTAAGTTTTTATTGCCATTATTTTCAGAGTCATTACCAAACGTATACAGACCCTTTAAATGCACTGTACACGTTTGGTAATAACTCAAACTACATAAGCATAAAAACTGACCTGGTAACGAGCAACAGAGAGCTGTTGATATAAAACATTGTGAGAAGCGACTTCCTCTGAAGTATTGTATAGTTTTTGAGAAAGAGGTAATTTCTCACTAAAATAATAAAAGACTTATTGCAAGAAGCCTTTAATTCCTTTCTTCAAGCACACAAATTTGTACAACGAGGGTGTTTTTTCTTTCGTCATTTTCTTGCAACTTCGATGACCAATTGAGCCCAAATTTTCACAGGCTTGTTATTTTATGCATATGTTGGGATACACCAAGTGAGAACACTGGTCTTTGACAATTACCAAACGTGTTCAGTGCCTTTAAACATGGTGTATATAGCACAAACTAAAATAGGGCAAAGCAGTGAACATAGGAAACGTAGGAAGAGAAACTGCGGAGTTTGTCGTACTTTTCCTATCGAAATCAGGTGCGGAGCGGAGCAGAACATTGTGTTTTTCAGGTTACTGCATGGTAAAGTAGGTCTGTTTTATATAGAAAAGAAAACAGAAATTGGTTGAGTGTCGCGGCAGTACCGAATTAGTATATACTACTTAATTGAATTACACATAGTGGCTCCATTTAGGTCCATAGGTTAGGCTAATGTCTACCGGCCGGGAGAAGGAAAAAAACCTAGACCGAATGAGAAATGAAAATTGACAGTCGCTATGCAAAGCTAATTTGTACATTGCACTAAAATGTGTTTGTATAGTGGGAATATATACCCTGGATTGCTCGTTAGTCGAGAACTGAACGGCAATGCACTTGTGAATTGTTATCGCTGGGTTGTTTTCATAAATCAACGCTGTTGAATCAAGCTCATAAATTAATGATCAAACTGAAGAGATTTAGGAAAACACTTTTGGATACAAGTTTTTTTCTTCAATATTAAATAGAAAAAGAAGAACATTTAACAACGGGAAATGTTCGTTTATTGTAGGGTCAATGTAGGTCAGTTTTACTTTTAGCGGTTTTTGATTTATTTTGTAATAAATCGACGGAAAAACGCATTTGAGAAGGGAACGAAACCACGCACAAATGTTTACACTTCTAGAACTGTTGACATTTTAAATGATCAGTTTAGCTCCTCTAACCGCCCCTTTGAGCAAAATGGTACATTCCTCTCTGTATTATGCTAATGTTCATGCGCAAGGTGCCAGAATAGTTGCCATCCCAGCCTCGGTTTCGTTACGTTGGTTTGAATGAGGCAAATACCAACATTACTACACCAGGATCTTATATTATTGACACTCCCTTGACCCCAAATTATCAAGTTTCACCCTCCCCCTAAAATTAACCCCTAAACCAACAAACCAACTAAACACAACATAATTATTTTGGTAGAATAACATGACACCAACAGCACAAAATTTACTGCTTAATACCAATTCAAAGTTTAAACTTTTATTTATTTATACGATCACTTCAGTTTTATCTAACTTTTTTTCTGGAACAACGACCTATTTGTGATGTTTGGGCTCAAAACTTCAAATTATTACTTCATTCTGTGTTTTTAATTTAACATTACTTCTTCACAATCCAGAGGGTCACATCCATAGCAAGTCCCTACCCAAAATCTTTCCCAACAATTAAAAATAATACTTTGCATCTCTATATATTTTAATTATATTTTCCTCACAGGGCCCAATTTCATAGAGCTGCTTTTTTTGTGCTTAAAAGCACAAAAATAGCTAACCACAACAAAACTATACTTCCCAGCCAAAACAGCATGTCACATGTACAATCTGTGACTGGTATCCTGCTTACTTTTGCTAAGAAGAACATTTTTATGCAGCAATTTCTGCTAAAGCAGCTCTATGAAATTGAGCCCAAATCATTCACAAACTTTCTTTGTTTTGTTACCCAGAATCCCCAGAAACACATAAACTCAACAATTTCTAGTGCTTTCAATCAAATACCTTGTCATCCTTTGTTAGCATAAAATATTAACTTCAACTTAATACCGATTTTAGTCTCTAAGTGACAAATCAACATTAAAAACTTGTTACCTACAGACTGGTTTTGCTTAATAGCACAAACGTGATACCAGCGAAATTTTCATGTGGCGTGTATCGCATGTGACTGATCCCCCGCTATTTGCTTAGCCGATGAAGTTCTTAAAGGTATCGTACACGTTTGGTAATTACTCAAAATATATATTAGCATAAAAACTGACTTGGCAACGAGCAACAGAGAGCTGTTGATAGCATAAAACATTGTGAGAAACGACTCCCTCTGAAGTAACGTAGTTTTTGAGAAAGAGGTAATTTCTCACTAAAATAATAAAAACTTCTTGCAAGAAGTTTTTATCCCTAACTGAAAGCACACAAATTTGTACAAGGGTGTATTTTCTTTAATCATTTTCTTGCAACTTCGATGACCAATTGAGCCCAAATTTTCACAGGCTTGTTATTTTATGCATATGTTGGGATACACCAAATGAGAACACTGGTCTTTGACAATTACCAAACGTGTACGATGCCTTTAAGCAGTATTTTCGATTCAGCAGCCTTATCAGTGAAACCTGGGCCCAATTTCATAAAGCATGTAAGCATACAAACTTGCTTAGCAGAAATAGGCTACCAGCCAAAATACCATACAGTTTACATTTCTGCGACTGGTACCCCACTCAATTCTTGCTTAGCAAAGGTAATTGCTAAGCAGAATTATCTGCTTAACAGCTTTATGAAATTGGGCCCTGGGCCCATTTTCAGGGCGCTGCTTTCACAGAATTCTGCACTTCCAGTGCCCTGTAAAGAGTGTGATTCTATGGGCCATATTTGACCAATTCCTTGGTAAGGAGCACCTAGAAATTGAGCCATGTTTCTGTTCACTTCCCACGAAGTAAATTGTCCATGTCTCTTTCGATCTGTTTAGTAACGGCTTGGTTCATGAATAACAAGCGTCCACTTGGTAGGAATTGATGCACTATAATGGCTACACGGTCCCCTTTAGTCAGCAGTTCGGCTGGCTGAGTTACAACTTGCACATGCTCCTGTAGGTATCTTGCTAATAGCTTGAGGGCGCTCTCTGCTAGCAGTCGATTTTCATTTTTCTCACAGATCAACGCAAAGCCAAGAGAACCTAGTCCTAACCATACTGTTATTTTTTCACCCTGAAACGGGTCGCCTCCTTTGAGACGAAACATGCCATGTTCAAATTGGCTGGGGTCATCGAGTAGAAGTCCAGAGAAACTGGTATCCTGCTCTGCATGGTCCCCGGCATACACCGCTTTTCTGAATGAATACTCGGACTGGACTTGACGAGCCACTAGGGCTAGTTGCTCCTTCCTGACCGTTCTCATGTCGTTGACTTGTTGTGAGAGTGTCACTGATGCAGGGCTTGATCCAGTTTGATCCTCCATGTCCGCCTTTGTAGCAACAAAATAGTCCGGTGTACCATCACTGCCGAATACACTAGAGTATAACACTCTGCACATCCCTGCTCCGGCAGACGGGTTAAGAGTGTGGATTATAAACGCGTAAACCATCTTGAAAGTAAACGGATAAAAACCTCAGTTTTATGTAACAAACAGTTATACATGGGTACTGTCAATGGTGTGCCAGTTCAATCTAGTCCTCTAGGTCAAAGGTCACGGTGACATTAAACTTTACCTGGCCCCGTTGGTTTTCTTGTTGTGAGTGTGTACTGTTGTAACCGTGTGTTCACATAATTCGTAGCGGGCTCGGGGGTTTTCCGGCCGTAATTTCCCCACTGACATTGAATACTTACAGCTTCAGTTCAGTCCTGGTTTGTATGAGTGTATCTGAGTGTATGAAACATCTCCACATTGAAATGTATTGAGATGGGGTGAACGCACAGTACACACACACACACACAACCGGCGGCCAGTACCAAAACAACTTGCCAAAACTGGGAGAGACAAACTTCCGTGTTTACCAGATTTCCACGCTTGAGGGCGCGCTTTCAAAACACAAGATGTCTGCGCTCAAAAAACATGTCGTGTTCTGCTTCGTGAATCTTTTGTAACGGGGTAATGACAAAACGGTAAAACAACTCTACTGTTCACTACATGAGGTAGTTAGGTTAATGGGAGGAATCATGTCAATGTGAATGTCATGATGTGTGTGAAATAATTCGTTTGGTTGTTTGTAATTATCACATTATTATATGTAGAAAAACTTCAACTTTTTGTCTTTACAATCTGACAATACATTCATTTCATGATTGACATTTATTTAAATTAATCAACCAACTTACTTTTCCTGTCTGACTGCTCACACCCCCGCACACAGTCACAGTGTCTTCTTTACAAAATTAGATGTGATGTTGATTTAGGCCCTAATGTTCATTATACTTACAATTTAACTTGCCTGATTACATGATATTGTTGTTTTTACTCTTTGCTGTTTTACCTCGGCCTCATTGTGTTGACTTTTTATGATATTATAGATGCGCTTTTGAACATTTTATGGTGAAATGCACACTTGTTTATTATTAAT
This sequence comes from Plazaster borealis, assembly GCA_021014325.1. NCBI lineage: Eukaryota > Metazoa > Echinodermata > Asteroidea > Forcipulatida > Labidiasteridae > Plazaster > Plazaster borealis. The sequence goes on along the minus strand of CM037458.1, from coordinate 12,463,319 downwards.
ATTATGATTTGCATGCTCTTGCTTGGTTTTTCTGTTTAATTCCTTGTCGCTACGTTAAAAAATTGTTCCTTTATTAATTTACCATTGTTCATCATTCTAAGTTTATACATTTCAAATTTCTCCATTTTGTCATTATATTGTTTGTCTTTTATTTCAATTTAAAAAAAATCCTACTGTGTTGGTTGTGGCTTGGGTCCTTCCTATTTTTGATGTACCCAATCTACAAACAACATAACGTAGGGGGCCCCATACTCGACAGGCTGCTTTTTATGGATCCCCTCCACCTCCAAGCTTTGATGTAATTCAAGTTATTTTTTCTTTTCTACTGTATATGTATTTTCTTGTATGTACTCTCTGCACCGCTAGACATCAAGGACAGCAAGTGTTGCTTTTATAAGGATGATCAAGTATCAAGTTTATATAATAATATTCAAGGCTCGAAATTTACACTGGACCACAGTCCCGAGGCCAGTGATTTTAGTGTTGGGCCAGTAAACTCACAGCCGGACAAGTCCAGTAGTCTTTTTAATTTTCATTGTAAAAAAAGAAGATGTTAAAATGTTGAGTTTGAGCCTAGTAAAATATCTTACACTTCTGCTGAATATCAAAGTTTAATTACCCGCAAGACAAAAGAGATTTTTTTTTTTAGTGTTTGCTTAAAATAAAAACAGTTCAAATGTTAAAACTGCCTTCTCCTTTATCTCTGGTCTTTTCTCAATTTGATTCTTGTCTTATAAACAAAATTCTGGTCCAGTAAAAATTCTGAGCTACAAGCCATGTGGTCTTGTGGACCCCCCCCCCCCCCCAAGTTCAAGCCCTGATAATATATTGCTCACATTCTTGTTTGGATTTGGAAATAAAGTTAAGTTTAAAGTAAGACTTATTCCAACCTCAAGTTTACTTTATACTAGCTATACCACCAATATTTAAGTTGTAATTTAGTTGTAATAGTGTTTTCATATTATTGCTGTATTGTTTTGTTTTGTTCTTGTATCGAGTGGGATCTCTACTCGACAAGCTAATGCTTTTTGGAGACCTCCATCCTCACACAATTATCCAAATGTCCTTATGTTTTCTTATTATGATAATATAATATAAATTATAATACATGTCTATTTCATCACTTATTCTTTGTGTGTTGGAAAAAATAAAGAAATGACGCTTAATGTTTTGATTCAACCAGTGGACAATACCTAGACTTGACTCAAGTCCCCAGAAAACTATTGTTTAGCGCTGCTCTGCATTCCCAACCTGTTCCGCGTGCTACATGTTGTCAGTGAGGGCGCACTATACGGCTCTGTACTGTGGCTGCATGCTGGCGCATTACATGTGTGTTAGGAACCCCGCACGAGAACGGGACTTGAATCAAGTCTAGACAAAACCCTGCTTCGTGAATCATACATCAATTTCTTTTGATTTCTCCCTTTACCTCTCAGTCCCTAGATGGATTCCTGCTGGTTGTCACATCAGATGGTACGATTCTGTACTCGACTGAAAACATCTCCAGTCATCTTGGGTTCCATCAGGTGGATTTGGTGCATCGGTGTCTCTATGGAATCATTCATCCGGACGATCATCATGAACTCAAAGTGGTACTGGAGCAGACACTGGTACCCACTAGCTGCCACTCACACTCACAGGTGAGTGATCTGTTTAGGTGTCATTGTCAAAATAATCCAGGACAGGTAGTCGGATAACAACTCTTCAATGTCAAATTTTTGTTGGTTATCTGTCGGACTGTATTTCTATGACAGACATGGTTTTTACTCACTTAAAGGCACACGGTTCTGTGATGCATAAAGACATGCCCTATGCCAATGCACCCCACTGAGCGCTCTGTGGTTTGACTGGCTATAGCAATCTAAGTCTCTGCAGCTTGTAAAACAAAGGTACCCCAGGCACTGCGAACTTCTCTCATGGTTTCTCCAACACCCAATTTCAAACAAGGTGAATTAATAGCAGGTAAACCTTGTCCTGGACAGTACTTTTCTGCTAGTTGTCCTGGACTAATTTTGACAAAGTCCCTATCTCTAACCCCACACCTAGCCGTGCTGGCCTCGAATAACATGGAAGCCATGGCCTCTGTTGCCCCTGGTCTTGGCCTTGGTGCCCCTTCAAAAGTTTCCCATAGACTTTAAATTTTCCAGTGAAAGTGTCCTTTTCAAAATGAAAATGGCCTTACCCCCTCCAAGATGAAATTCCAGGCCATGCTTGAAATTTTTGTGAAGGGGTTTTCTATGTCAACTAGAATCCTCAATCAACACCCAACTCTTTGGATAACATTGGTATAGGCCTATTTAATCCGGTCCTACTTAATCCTAGGCCAACTTAATCCAGTCAAACATTGTTGGCTTTGCAGGCCTGTACGTCACTTAGCCCGTATGCCTCCGTCAGTAAAAATCCCTGCATGAATGACTTGGGATTTTTACAATAGTCAGCAAGTCTTTCTGAAGATGAGTTTATAAGATAGATGCAGTGAGTGTTTGTATGGAAGAAGAAAACAATTTAATTTGATCTTAATCCTTTGTACTTTGGTGGGATTTGTGTCTGGGCAGATTAAGGAGTAGATAAGGCTCAGAGTCGCTCAAGATTAAGTAATTAGTTCAGTTTGTTCTGAGATTAGCAAGTTCAACTTTTCCAAAAAATGTCCATCCCTAGAAATATTCTTGATCGAAAAACCTTTTTTGTTTTCAGCTGGATATGGCATATGGTGTCAACTGTGGAGTGGATGAGCAGGGTACCGGTGACTCCAGTAAGGTTTCATTTCTGTGTAGGATGAAATGTTTCAATGGGACCAGCACAGGGTTTGTGGTGAGTTCAATCTAGGCCTTGTTTAATACTGATTTCATCGCACCAAATTTTGTTAATTTTGTTGCACAATATGTGCCAGCCAGTATCATTCAGGTCAGCTTGCCTTAGTGGTTTCATACCTGCCTTTCACCTCTGTGGTCCCCGGTTCGAATCCTGGACCAGAGCCTTGCATGTAGATTGGGTTTTCATCTGTGCCTACCTGAATGCATGGGTTTCCCTAGTTTGGATTTTCAGGCCACATCTAAAACGACAATTTTTCATCATCTCTACACAGGTATCTTCGGTCCTTTGGGTCACAGTTGCTTTTGAGGGTCCTTTAGTTATACTACCAGAAAGATATAATGGTAATATTAATAATACCCAGCCTATCGTACAGGAATTTTTTCATTTCAAACCCCGGTCATGACACTGGTGTCCTTGAGCAAGATGCTTTACTACAATTGCTTCTCTTCACCCAGGAGTATAAATGGGTACCTGCAAGGGTAGAAGTTGATATTGTGTTTGAAGGAACATTCGTAGTGCCACGGCAGCCAAGGGTTGTATACTCCCCAGTGAGCTGAGAAAGATTACAGGAATGTTATCGGCCCAATGACCAGGGCACTAATGTGAAGCGCATTGAATCGTTTTTTTTTAAATGTGCTAAATAAGAACTAGTTATATAGCATTTTCCCACACGAGTAATATGCCTGTGAATTTTTGGCATAGGATTCGGGAAAGTACATTGTATACAGTGCTTGACAGACATTAGTGTACGGGTAAAACACAAATAATATTCTTTATCCCAGATGCAAATTTAACCTCTATTAAATTATTAGTATTGTTCAGGGCTCGAATTTTAAACTGGATCAGAGGCCAGTGATTTTAGCTTTGGGCCAGTAAACTCCGGACAAGTTCGACTGTCTTGTGTTTTTCAATTAAATAAGAACACCTCTCTGTGTAATTATCTTAAATTAACACAACATGATGTTCAAATGTTAACTTTGAGTCTGGTAATATCTTTTAATTCTTTTGAGTATCAAAGTTCACTCACCACACCCATAAGACTGAGATAAGGCTTCCCTATAGTGGCTGGTCAAATAAAATAATTAACATGTTAAACTTTGTCGAAAGGTCTTTCTCTTACAGATTCTGGTCTTGTAAAATCAATTCTGGACCGGTAAAAATGTTGAGCTACATGCCCAGGGCTCGATTTCACAAAGAGTTAAGATCGTAACTGCAAATCCATCGCAGTTGCTTAGCAAAGAGTGATGTCACAATAAAAATAACTATGGTAATTACTGCTAACTCATCTTAAGATGAATCTTAGTGCTTTGTGAAATCGGCCCCTGTGGTCTTGCGAAATTTTACCCAAAATTTTAGCCCTGTCGTTACGTATTTTGGTCACACCCATCCCTCTCTTGTAGAAAATGCACTGTTGTGGCACGATGCGTTCTTTCCCCGGTGCCATCAAGTCGAGTCGTACGTCGTGTCAGGTTCTATTCCTAGCCTTCAGACCCTTCGCATCTCTCGCCCAAGACACAGACATTGAGTTCAAGCAGAACATCTTCTGGAGCAAGCATGAGATGGATCTTAGAGTGAAGCTTCTAGACACAAGGTGAGGCAGAATCAATTTTTCCTTAGAAGTTTTGAGGATTTTGCGAAAATGGCATCCGTAAATTGCATACTTTACTGGAAAATTTAGAACCTAAGTCATGATAGCTGAGTCATCAGAGTGTGGGTTCGAATCCTGGTCTTTGCACTTGTGTTTTTGGGCCAGACACTTAATATAATTGCAATACAATTGCTTCTCATTAGCAACCTGTGTGCCAATTTGGCTGCCGGTGCTGCATACTCCAAAGGAGATGAAACTGTTTCATGAATGCCTATTATTAAATACCCATTATTATGATTATTATTGTTATGATTATAATTATTATATATTTCTGCTAATGAAACAAAGGATGCCTCATAAGTGTACTAAATCACTCTAGCTTGCAAGCCTGAGGAAACCTGTTAACGAAGGTGCTTGCTATGAACCAGAAACACCGGGGTTAACCCCTACTCTTAACCCCTACTCTTCGTTCTTTTACGTGCACTACCAATCCTAGTACACAGGACCTACGGATTAATGTCCCATCCAAAGGACAAAGTAATTATGGTAAAGTGTCTTGCTCAAGGATACAAGTGTCATGACCGGGACTCGAACCCACACTCTGCTGATCAGAAACACCAGAGCTTGAGTCTGGTGCTCTTAACCGCTTGGCCACGACACGCCATTGTCAATAAATCCACAACGAAATATGACTCAATTAAATGGTTCAATCTGGCAGTGTCCCGGGTCGATTAAATCGCCCATTTTTCGGACCGTGTATTGACAGGGCCGATTAAATCAGCTGTATATATAACACATTTGTATTGGTCACAACACACCACGTGACCTTAAAATGACCTTTGTGGAAGTTCAGGGTGACCAACAAATAACATTCAGGAAGTCAGCTTTGAACTTGAGCCTTGACTGTAGTCATCGTTTCAAGAAAACATATTGACAATTCCTTGTGAAAATTTGTAAATTAAAGCTTAATAGTTAAAACAGGCTACTGCTGGGATTAACAAAATATAATAATTATACACACATTTGTTTTTCTACTCAAATCTTCCACAGTACATCCAAATATCTTGCACAAACATGCCCTTATCCCTAGGTAGACAGGATGACATTAACCAATATTTTCCAGATTGTTTTCCCCCCGAGAAATTGATCAGCAAACACGAGCCGTCAAAAGTACCCACCCATAGAGCCCTCAATGTTTCCTTCCACAATTCAATAATATTTTCTCATTTTGATCACGGTATAATTGTTGTCACACACAAAGTTTGTCCTGTCTCATTTCTCGTGAAACTAGAAGTAAGTAGCCGGACCTATTTTCAGCGAGACTGTTTTTTCGGACGGAAGAAAGGATGTGATTGTATGAAATTAAAATTGGATTTTCGGCCTGTTTTGATTGAACTCGTAAAGTTGGTAGCTTGGGGGGATCTTGGATTCTCTCGGAATCTGTCCACCCCCCCTTCTTGTCAATCATTCATAATCTGCTAGGATTCTATTAATTGCTCTTTAGATTATGGTATCGCTCAAACACTTGACCTCAAGATAAGCCAGCCCCCTTCAATGGCTTAAATCTCTCGGCCGAGTGCTCACTTTGTTGTCCACTGCTCTTAGCAATCAACAAAATATTAAAATTGTCGTTAACGTTAACCGCTGATTGACACTGCAGAGACTTTTTTTTTAAAAAACTCTTTTAAGGTTTCCTTTGAATTATTTTTGTTTAAAGCGCCTCAGAGCAATTTTTAGGAGTTGATATTAACGTTTGTTATTATTCAATATTGACACTGCATAGCGTAACCAGCTGCTGTTGTTTGTGATGGAAATGTATACAGCATGGATACTTTTTAGATTAATATTGAATTGAAAAATCTTCTCGTTGTTGTGATGTTGGTTTGTTATAAATCTGTTCTCATTAATTAATGGGAAATAGAATAATTCAATGTTTAAATTGGCCACTTATTTGCCAAAAATTACCCGGAAAACTTATTACATCTGCCTTTTTAACCATTATGCATTTCAATTCTCTAATTTTAAATGTGCTTTGATTTCAAGTATGTTTTTATCTTAACTGAAATTTAGACTTGGCCTAGAGAAATATATTAAATGTTAATTGGGTTTTTGTTTATGGTTTTTTGAGGTTTAACTAGTTGCATTTTACCGTATTTTTCGACCACATGAGGGCACTTTTAATAGCGAATTTCCTTGCATAACGATCTTGTTTTGACTGCCTGTATGTTATTTTGTTGTATCCTTGGTCAAATAAATACTAGTAACTTATTTGGTTCAAAAAACGCCCTCACGCGGTCAAAAATACTGCAAATTCATGTATCTTACTTATGTTTCAGACACAATTGATCGGTCTTCCTGTCCCCACCAAAAATGCTCAGACTGTTTTGTCCTTAAAAAAGGGTCTCAAGACTCATATTGTTCTCCAACTTGTAGCTTGTAGCTTGTAGCTTAATTTGGCGCTATAGAAATCCAGTTATTATTATCATATTATTAAGGCAATTCATGCAAAACAATCTTAGAACAATAATGTGTATAATACTCAATTTCGTTTAATTACTGCTCTTTGTTCCTTCAGACAAAATGCACTTTTTAAACTATTCTGAAGATAAACAAGACGACCTCTTTGTGTTCCAAACATTTGAATCATTCTTTGGCGTATTTATTTACAGAGCAAATGACATTTTAGGATTTGACCCGAGCGAACTTGAAGGAAGGTCTCTATATGAGATGATTCACCCCAACGACCTCGCTGCGATGTACACCTGTCATAAAACATGTAAGTTGCGTCTGTATTTACATATTTTTTTAAACAAAATATATAAATAATATTTGCATTTGTTTGGCATAGAACTGAATCAGTATCCCCCCCCCCAAAAAAAAAAAAAAATTGTGGTCAAGTGCATCGGATTCAAGTTCTGACGGCTGAATCATTGGAGTGTTGGTTCGATTCCTGGGCCCAATTTCATAGAGCTGCTTAAAGCAGAAAATGGTGCTTAACTGTTTTCTATTAAGCACAAATTAGCAGGATACCAGTTAGATCATACATGTGACATGGTATTTCGACTGGTAACCTTATTCTGGTAAGCATAATTTTGTTGTGCTTTGCTACTTTTCGTGCTTAAGCAGCTCTGTGAAATTGGGCCCCGTGAAAATTGTGGCGTGTCCTGGCCGAGCAGATAAGAACACCGAACTCAAGCTCCGGTGTTTCTGATCAGCAGAGTGTGGGTTCGAATCCCAGTTGTTACACTTGTGTCCTTAAGCAAGACACTTAACCACATGCTTCATCCTTCGGATGGGGCGTTAAGCCCTAGTTCCCGTGTGTTGTGTAATGCACGTAAAAGAACCCAGTGCACTTATCGTAAAGAGAAGGGGTTCACCCCGGTGTTCCTGGTTGATTGGCTGCATATTGCGCCACAGCACCTTGTAAACCATTACATGGTGCTATGCAAAGGAATAGATCTCATACTTCAACACGTAACTCCACTTACCTTGTAGGAAAAATACTGAGCGCTTTGAGACACCCATCGGGAGTATAAAGCACTATATAAGAACTGCGTATTATTATTATTATTATGACATTTGTGTCCTTGAGCAAGGCACTTAACCATTGTTGCTTCTCCTAATCCAGGAGTATAAATGGGAACCTGAGAGGGCTGAGATTGTAATGCGTTGGATTAACCCCCATAGCGCTAATTTAGGCAGCTTTGGGTTGTATACTCCCGGGGAGGTTAGAAAGTCAGAGGAATGGTCTGAGTATGCCTGATGAACAGGGCCCCTTGATCTAGCTACTAGAATATGTGCGCTTTATAAGACCTGCCAAGTACTATTGAACAAATTTCTCCTAAATTCCAAAACTAACGCAAAATCTCCCCCAAAATATATTGAAAGTCTTGTCTAAAACAAACCACTCCCAACTTCCAACCATCGTTTTTAATTGATCAATACTTCTTTCTGTTCTCTTTCTCCAGTGATGGACACAGATGAGAACCACACCCTGTATTTCCGTCTGATAAAGAAGGATTTATCCTGGGTGTGGCTTCACACGAGGGCAAAGGTCATGGTGAAAAACTCCCGGAAAAACTGTATTATATTCACCCACTGCCCAGTCAGGTATGATCAACTCTTATATTTATTTACCTTCCATCATGTGTAAATCCTTGATCCCGATTGGTCAAACAGCCAAGAAATAGATAACCTTATACACCAATCCGGGCGCGCAAGTGCTGGGCGCCGCGCGCGCCATGCTGCGGTGTACCTGTGCCTAGTTTTGTGCACAAAGACACAAGAAAGTCGTTTCCCTTTTCTTATTTTATGGGAATTGAATGTCTTCCTCAACAATCTATGCAATTTCCCTCACATGGCTGCATGATATAACGATTTACTACATTCTTGATAATTTTTTTAAATTAAGCAGAAAGTAAAATACTGAAATACTGACAAAATACCTTGCCGATGCAATGCATTAAACCATGCGACTATGCAGTTTCCGCCTCTATGACCCTTAAACTCACCTAAGACATGCACCGTTTTCAGGATGATTCGGTTTCTATTTAGTTGCAAGTGTGGTCAGTGATCTACATTGGTATATCATGATGTCCTGTCAAGGAAATTGTGTAAGTCGTTGAGAGTGTGAAAAGGAACATGATTTTCTCGTGTCTTTGTAAATAATCTAGGCACTGACGACACCGCAGCAGTGGCGCCCGGTGCCCAACACTTGCGTGCCCGGATTGGTGTATACCATAATCTCACGGTATGAATTGCTGTTTGAGCGTACATGTGCGTGCTCGTGCAAGACTAATAATTTAACTTTTGCGTGTGTTTAGTACCTGAATGTCATGCCACAGTAGCTAAAAGATAAATTTGTTATCACACGCACGTTTGTAGAATATGGAGAAACATAGCTCGTCTGTGTCCCATATCCAACAATGCCGTATGGTATGCAGAAGCGCTTTTGTGATAACTATTAATAATTCTTACTTCTACATCATGTTTGTATGTAGTGTGATTTTTTTCTGGTTCAACTTATAGAAGTATGAAATGATGTGGAGTTTGGTGACAGCTTGGCCCAATTTCATAGAGCTGCTCAAGCATAAAAAGTTGCTAAGCACAACAAAATGTTGCTTACTAGAATAAGGTTACCAGCTAAAATACAATTCTACATGTACAAAATGTAACTGGTATCCTGCAGAAAAATGTTAAGCAATGTATTTTCTGCTTGAGCAGTTCTATGAAATTGGGCCAAGGCCTTTTAAGCACAAAAAATCACTAAGCATAGACAAGTCTTTCCAAGGATGAGTGTCTTGGTCAGGGCCCAATTTCATAGAGCTGCTTAAACAGAAAACCTTTCTTCCCAATTTTCTGCTAAGCAAAGCTAAGCAGGAAACCAGTCACAGAGATTAAATGTTGAATTGTATTTTGGCTGGTAACCTTATTCTGATAAGCATAATATTGTTGTGCTTAGCTACTTTTTGTGCTCAAACAGCTCTTACGCTAAAGGTGGGTAAGCACAAAATAATTTTGCTTACATGAACATGAGCAGCTTTATGAAATTGGGCCCTGGATTCCAACCCAAACTCTGATGATAAGGCCATCAGAACTTGAGGCCGATGTTCCAGACTGCTCGACAAATTTGTGTCATAAGTAGCTTTATGCAACTAAGCACTGAATTATCTCAGTCAAGACTTGCAGGGTCTGTATATGTTTGGTAATGACTCTGAAAATTAATGGCAATAAAAACCTACTTGGTAAGAACTACAGCAGCTTTGGAAAGCATACTGCATTTTGAGAAACTTTTCACTTAGAAGTACTGCGGTTATGAAATAAGATATCACATTTTATCAAAAAATTTGAATCTGAGAAGCGTTACTGCAGTAACATTTCTCAGATTGTGTATTCCAATTGCAGATTATTCTTCCTGTGTGGCAGAGCCATTCCAGATTTTCGGCAATATCTCAAAAACCACCTTTTGAAATGAACTTTTTGCAGGTTAATTTATGGTATATATATGACATATGATTGAAACAAACAGTAGGTTCCAATTACCAAATGTATACAATCCCTTTAAAGTCTTTAGTACCCAAAGGCAAAAATGTTTGAATACATGAACATTTTATTTACAAATATTTTTTCTTTGATTGTATTTTTTCTCATATAGAGAGACGGACAGTTCATATCTCCAGCAGGAAGCAAGAGCAAGATCGAGGTACGGTCTTGATGAATACCTCAAGATGCGACACCAGGGCCAGACCGGTGTGGAAGGAGAACCATCAACGTCTAGTCCCCAACAGTCAGAGTGTAACCAGAGTAAACGACGATGGACAAGTAACGACACATACGTCGTTGCGAGTCAGAGTCCATACAAACTGAAGGATGATTACTCGGCGTCGCTTCACAGTCCCCATGGGGCGTGTCCCTCCAGCTACCACCAATCCTCAGATCGGCACTCCCCTGTCTACCCCTCGACCTACGCCCCACACCGTTATCAGAAAGCCACTCAAGGGATCCACAGTACTTTAGAAAAGGTTCCGCATGAGCGGGAAGCGCCCCCGATGAATGTTAACTTCTACGACTATGCGCACACGTCCGAGGACTTTGTACACACTGCACCTCTGCACCCCAATCCCCAACCACACCCAGCATTGTCGATGTATCAGATGGTTGCCCATCTACCGCCGGAGATGTACGATGTGGACTCGTACCGCAAGCATGCCCTTATGTTCATGGAGAACCCTCATCAGTTGACAAATGGGGGTATGATGTCGGGTTACCACCATCACTTATCTCAGTATCAACTCCCGCTCACCCCGCAGACCTCACCTCAGTCCTTCTACCCACAGGGGCATTACCCTTCGCACTACCCCGATCACCTCACACCGGGGCACACCTCTGCACCAGAGACCCTCTCCCCGCCCCCTTCTCCTACTAGAAGTTTCAAATCAGCAGCATGCATGTACTCAAACACTTGCAATCAATTGGACAGTTGTAACAAGGGGGTGGCGGACTCTCTCCTTCAAGGTGACTGCTGCAAAACCGAGCACTACGCCTCGTACGTAGTCAACGGCGCTATGCAACTAAAACTGCTAGACAGCTTATCCTATCCACGCTCGCAGTACACCAATGGCTACAGTCATGAGTACCCGCATGGAGATCAGTACACCTCAGAGCACAGCTACACTTACGCCAACCAGTACGAGCCAGAAGTTGAACTTAAACCATTCCAAAGAATGGACAGTGTTCCTCATAAAATGTCTAGCGCCCTCTGTAGTCCAACATCATACCCAGAGAGCTCTATGGGTGTCACTACACATGACCATGATATCCTGTGTGATAGAGTATTTCATGACAGGGAAAGATTTTTACCATGTCCGTTAGCCAATACAAGGAATGGTTGTCTGGCTCCCAAGCTACCCCTTAACAACGAAGTCCGAATCATCAGTCCAGTTTCATCATTACCTCCCATCGGAAGTTTTCTGGACTTCCTAAATGAGGATGCAACTCCAGTAGAAGAAAGCTGCTAAGTAAATGCGGAGACTTCTTTGAGGGAAAATAAAGTAGAGTAATGTGTCACCAAAGTACAACTCAGAGCTTGGTTGACCCAACTACCGAAATTCCCCTAAAGCATTTCCAGTTTTGTCTGGTTCTGTGAGATGCAGTACTCCACCACTAGGGGAGGAATGCAGAGTTAAACAAGCAGTTACTCAAAGTTGAACCCCGGAAAACCCAGAAAAAACCTCAACAATTCTTGAGGCTCACCACGAGTACCGCCTGTTTAATTTTGCATTAAGAGACGGCTCAAATCCAGGAGAACTTTTTGCAGTGAAACTGAACCGAGTGAAGTTGCTAAAACCAAAGTAGCCTTATGGGAAGAAAGGCTTGCCAACCTCCGAACAATAGCATCCATGTCCATAAGTGCAAAAGAAGAACTCCCACACGGTGCTGACTCTTATGCACACAACCCTATGGACGAGCAAACAGGAAGTCATAATGATCAGGTGACTCTCACAAGAACCTTCTGTTGTCTTGAAATTAATTGAAACAAAATTTCACATTCACCTTCTTTCTTTTTTAATCCGTGTCCAAACACTGTCCACGTTTTTGTTCATATCTGTTTGATATTTAGTCCGTTATTGTAATTTTTGATGCACATTTATGAAAAAGTGTTTTTTTGTACTTTGTGAAAAACTCTCTATTCAGTGGATATAGTATTTATATGTGTATATATATGTATGAAATTAAGTATAAAAAAGTGCCAAAGATATAGTTATAATGTGCACGCTGTCAATGTGCATTTTAGGTACTAAGTTAGATTTATTAAAGGATGTGTAAATAGCACAGATTCGTTTCAATTTGAAAGGAACTGGTCGAAAAAGCCGTTTTATTTTGTTCGGGAAGAGTTAGGCACAAAGTTCTAGTCTTTCCAAATTTTGTTTCATGCGGGTACATCATAATTCTTGAATAACTTTGGGTTGAACAAAGAAAAAATTGACTATAGCGGGACTTGAACCTGCGACCTCCGGATTAACGTGTCAGCGCTCTACCAACTGATGACCTATCTAACCCTAAGTTAGTGGTCTCCCTATCAATATCTTAGCTCGGGGGTGCCAGTCAGAAGCCATTCAACCTGTAACTGCCGTATAGCCAGGGATCACACCCAAGTTTACGATACAACCATAATTCTTGTGCGAATATACCAGCAGAAATACACTACTGAGGTTAAAGTACGGAAGGCTGTTTGAGTTGAGTGGCTACGACTATGGCTTAAGGCTGCATTTACTTTGGACTAGCCGTAGCCGTAGCCAAACATAATAAGGGGAGGAGTTGTCTTACTTGGGGGGGGGGATGTGAAAGCAAGTTTTACAAACTACTCAATCACAGACTTATATCCTTTAGTTCAAGACTTTTCCAAGCTCATCACGCAACTTTTGAACTTTTCCGAATTCTCCAAAAGTGATTAAAGTAAGGGAAAACGTCCCTTTTAACTGGTTCCCTGAACTCTTTGAGACCATCACCCACAGGTAACTAGCACCATTAAGCCTAGAGTGGCAGGAAACGGCCGCAGAAATTGACTTTGTTCCAATTGGTAATCCAATTGGTATCAAAGGCCGTGTCCCTTTGAACTGGTTCCCTGAACCCTTTGAGACCATCACCCACAGGTAACTAGCACCATTAAGCCTAGAGTGGCAGGAAACGGCCGTAGACCTTGTTCCAATTGGTAATCCAATTGGTATCAAAGGCCGTGTCCGAATTGACGGCTACGGCTATTGGCTGGATTGCTGCGTCATCATGCGTTAAACTATAGGACATCCTTAGTAACAGTTGTAGCAATAGCCGCCAATTCGGATACAGCCTTAGTCATAGCAAAATTGAAAACATGGCTGGTTTTGTAACAATATGTACACTATAAAAGATGTTCATTTTGCATCGGGATGAAGAACATTATTTGTTTTTACCCTTTCACCAATGTGTATTAAGCACTGTATACTCAGTACTTTCTTGAGTTCTGTGAAAAAAAATCCACATTAAAAAAATCTATCATTTAAAGGGACATGTTGCCTTGGATCGGGCAAGTTGGTCTATGAAAAGCATTTGTAACCGTTTGTTATAAAATGCATATGGTTAGGAAGATGTTTTAAAAGTAGAATACAATGATTCACACAAATATGCCTCAAAATTGCGTGGTTTTCCTTTTACTTTGTGAACTAACACGGTCCGCCATTTTGTGTCAAAAACTTGGCTCTACAAAATGGCGTGTCGTGTTAGTCCGAGATGTAAAAGGAAAACCACGGAATTTCGAGGCATATTTGTGTGAATCATTGTATTCTACTTTTAAAACATCTTTCTAACCATAATGCATTTTATAACAAACGGTTACATACGCTTTTCGTAGACCAACTTGCCGATCCAAGGCAACGTGTCCTTTTAACAATACAGCATAGTTGCTTTGTATTTTTTTCATGTACATTTTGACTGGAAAATAATACGGTTACAAACCAGCCATGTCTGGGCGTACGGTTTAAAATAAAATGACAAGCACAGTCTCTGGTTTCTACGTCCCTTCTGATAGAGGCTTTTATATGTTTCTTATGAATTAATTAACTTCTTAATAACACCACGCACATGTGCAATGTATTGTAGATTGATTTAAACCTTGCACTGGAGTAATACTGGATTTTTTGTCATGGTACAGCATTGGTTACTGTCGGAGCCCAGTTTTATAAAGCTGTTAAGGTGCTTAGCAAATTGCTTAGCAAATTGCTTAGAAAATTTCTTAGCAAATTGCTTAGCAAATTGCTTAGCGAATTGCTAAGCGAATTGCTTAGCAAATTGCTTAGCAACTTGCTTAGCAAATTGCTTATCAATTTGTTCTGCCAAGCAAGGAACCAGACAAATACTATGCATTACATGGTATTTTAGCTGGTTGCCCATTTCCACTTAGCAGGATTTTTCTGTGCTAAGCAACCTTTTGTGCTTGACAGCTTGATGAAATTGGCCACAGGTCAATTTACAATTTACTAATTTTTTAACCGGTACCCACTCTTATGGAAACTGAACTGACCTCTCGTCACTAAGCAAGTATAGTGATCTAGTACTGAATACATCTTCTCTTGGATTTCGAAGGTTGTTGGTTCGAATCCAACCCAACCCACATGTAGATTTTTTCCCACAGCAGATACAATGCTCAAAAACTGTGCAATGATTATTTATTATGCACTTTTCAGGTAGGTCAACTCAAAGCCTCTTACACAGTTACCCCTATTCATCAGGCCCTGAGCATTGCTAAAACCATCTCAACTCCTTAGGAGTATGCAGCACCGGCAGCCAAATGGGTGCACAGGTGCACAGGTTGCTGATTGCTCACTTTAATGTCTCCTCTCACAGGTACCCATTTACTCCATGGTGAAGCAATTATAATCCATTGTCATGCTCAACGACACAAGTGTCACGGCAGGGATTCGAGCCCACAGTCTGAAACAGTTAAAAGTTTTGCTTCATGGAAAGATTTTGATTCTAGATAAAACTTCATGAAAACCGGCCTACGAGGGCTCACTGAGCATCAAAGATGTCAATAGTTTGAAAGAAATTTTGTCTGCTCCCTCCCCCTTCTTTCTTTTAAGAGTGGAAAGCCAAAATTTTGCTATTTGGTTTTTACTTTATGGCTTGATTCGAAGAGAGGAAATGTCCAATCAGGAAAGAGTAACCAACGCTGTACTAAATCTACATGTTACTCCATTTACTTCATGAAATACACATTGAATAAGAAATAAAGAAACCTTTTACAGGAAATAAATTTGATCTGGCTCGTTTAAATCCTTTCAAAGTAAAGAATTGCTCTGTGTTAAAGAAAGAGTTATTTGTTGGACTGCCACGTGGGTATTATTCTTTTTCTACTCTTCTTTCCAAAACATCTTTGTGCCTTCAAATATCTTGCAAATGATGCCATCATCTTAAAGCTGACAGCTGCATCTTGAGATCAAGACCAGCCTCGAGACCGAGATTGGTCTGGAGACCTACAACACTGACAGCTGCATCTTGACATCAAGACCAGCTTTGAGACCGAGATTGGTCTGGAGACCTACAACACTGACAGCTGCATCTTGAGATCAAGACCAGCTTTGAGACCGAGATTGGTCTGAAGACCTACAACACTGGCAGCTGCATCTTGAGATCAAGACCAGCTTTGAGACCGAGACTGATCTGAAGACCTACAACACTAGCTGCATGTTGAGATCAAGACCAGCTTTGAGACCGAGATTGGTCTGGAGACCTACAACACTGACAGCTGCATTGAGATCAAGACCAGCTTTGAGACCGAGATTGGTCTAGAGACCTACAACACTTACAGCTGCATCTTGACATCAAGACCAGCTTTGAGACCGAGACTGATCTGAAGACCTACAACACTAGCTGCATCTTGAGATCAAGACCAGCTTTGAGACCAAGATTGGTCTGGAGACCTACAACACTGACAGCTGCATCTTGAGATCAAGACCAGCCTTGAGACCGAGATTGGTCTGGAGACCTACAACACTGACAGCTGCATCTTGAGATCAAGACCAGCTTTGAGACCGAGATTGGTCTGGAGACCTACAACACTGGCAGCTGCATCTTGAGATCAAGACCAGCTTTGAGACCGAGACTGATCTGAAGACCTACAACACTAGCTGCATGTTGAGATCAAGACCAGCTTTGAGACCGAGATTGGTCTAGTGACCTACAACACTGACAGTTGCATTGAGATCAAGACCAGCTTTGAGACTGAGATTGGTCTAGAGACCTACAACACTTACAGCTGCATCTTGACATCAAGACCCTCTTTGAGACCGAGACTGATCTGAAGACCTACAACACTAGCTGCATCTTGAGATCAAGACCAGCTTTGAGACCAAGATTGGTCTGGAGACCTACAACACTGACAGCTGCATCTTGAGATCAAGACCAGCCTTGAGACCGAGATTGGTCTGGAGACCTACAACACTGACAGCTGCATCTTGAGATCAAGACCAGCTTTGAGACCGAGATTGGTCTGGAGACCTACAACACTGGCAGCTGCATCTTGAGATCAAGACCAGCTTTGAGACCGAGACTGATCTGAAGACCTACAACACTAGCTGCATGTTGAGATCAAGACCAGCTTTGAGACCGAGATTGGTCTGGAGACCTACAACACTGACAGCTGCATTGAGATCAAGACCAGCTTTGAGACCGAGATTGGTCTAGAGACCTACAACACTTACAGCTGCATCTTGACATCAAGACCAGCTTTGAGACCGAGACTGATCTGAAGACCTACAACACTAGCTGCATGTTGAGATCAAGACCAGCTTTGAGACCGAGATTGGTCTGGAGACCTACAACACTGACAGCTGCATTGAGATCAAGACCAGCTTTGAGACCGAGATTGGTCTAGAGACCAACAACACTTACAGCTGCATCTTGACATCAAGACCAGCTTTGAGACCGAGACTGATCTGAAGACCTACAACACTAGCTGCATCTTGAGATCAAGACCAGCTTTGAGACCAAGATTGGTCTGGAGACCTACAACACTGACAGCTGCATCTTGAGATCAAGACCAGCTTTGAGACCGAGACTGATCTGAAGACCTACAACACTAGCTGCATCTTGAGATCAAGACCAGCTTTGAGACCGAGATTGGTCTGGAGACCTACAACACTGGCAGCTGCATCTTGAGATCAAGACCAGCCTTGAGACCGAGATTGGTCTGGAGACCTACAACACTGACAGCTGCATCTTGAGATCAAGACCAGCTTTGAGACCGAGATTGGTCTGGAGACCTACAACACTGGCAGCTGCATCTTGAGATCAAGACCAGCTTTGAGACCGAGACTGATCTGAAGACCTACAACACTAGCTGCATGTTGAGATCAAGACCAGCTTTGAGACCGAGATTGGTCTGGAGACCTACAACACTGACAGCTGCATTGAGATCAAGACCAGCTTTGAGACCGAGATTGGTCTAGAGACCTACAACACTTACAGCTGCATCTTGACATCAAGACCAGCTTTGAGACCGAGACTGATCTGAAGACCTACAACACTAGCTGCATCTTGAGATCAAGACCAGCTTTGAGACCAAGATTGGTCTGGAGACCTACAACACTGACAGCTGCATCTTGAGATCAAGACCAGCCTTGAGACCGAGATTGGTCTGGAGACCTACAACACTGACAGCTGCATCTTGAGATCAAGACCAGCCTCGAGACCAAGACGGCTTTTAGAAGTGAGAGTCATTAATGATGGAAAGGTCTAAAGACAAGATCCAAATTTTAGGAAGGATGTTGAATAATGGCGTTTCAACCTTTTGGTAACTCTGGAGTTATAGATTACAAGGAGGATCTGGGAACAGTATTTTCAGCACCAGAGAAGTAGATCAAAGAGCAAGATTTCTTTGTAACTTTTTTTTCACCAGGCAGACATAAAAAGGTCTGAATTCAGATTAAAGTTCGACATTTTTCATCTCTTGGCTTTTTACCTATTAAAGATCTTCATTCATAGATCACTCTTTGCCTTTTAACTTTTCTTAAAGATGTAACACTGACAGACAATCAAGGGAAGAAAGATAACCATGTCTAGCGGTTTACACAAATTTCCCGGGAATTTGACAATTTATTTGACCTTTTCACATTTTATTCGCTAACCCTTGCAAACTCCCAGAAGAAGAAAAAAATTCTCGGGAAATAGCTACCCCTGCTTGGGAGTAGGGTTAACCCAGATAACCTCATCATTAGCATCTCGAGTGTGCATTTTTCCAAGGAAAATTGCATTGAGAACATGTGGCGTGCACATGTCGTGGCCGAGCAGGTTTAGTGCATAGGACTCAAGTTCTGGTTGCCGAGTCATCAGGGTGTGGGTTCGAATCCCGGTCATGACACTTGTGTCCTTGAGCAAGACACTTAACTACAATTGCTTCTCTTCACCCAGTGGTATAAATGGGTACCTGTGAGGGCAGAGATTGTTCTTGTGATTGATTTAGCTTAGTGCGCTACATTACTTGGCAGCACAGGTTTTATACTCCCCAGGGAGCTGAGATAGGTTAAGGAATGAACTAAATGGCCCAGTGACCAGGGGTAATAATGGTTGATGAAGCGCAATGATCACTCTTTGAAATTGCGCTATATAAGAGTCGATGTTATGATTATATTATTATTGAGTGTGAAACGAACATGGGTTGGTGGTGGGGTTAGAATTCTCAGGAATTTCCTTGGGTTTTGTTTCCTGAAAATTGACTCGGTAGTGTGAAAAGGGATACACAAGTCTGTCTATCTTAAATGTAAGCCTCTGGAAGTAACCAAGAACAGAAAACCACAATCAAGTTCCAGGGGTTTCCGTTTTTATTTCTTTGCAATCTGACCCGAGTTCTGTATCGAGTCCGTACCCTAAACAAAACTTTAAAAAACACTTCATGAAACACAGACAAATCATCTATCAAATAATGACTCTTCAGCCATCATGTTTGTTTTTATTTATTTACAAACAAAAATAAACAACTCAATAAAACAACTTTTCCCAAAGCAGGCTTTGGAGCTTAATCTACCTTTCCCTTTTGATATAATCTGGTAACTGGTCCAATTTTTACCACAAATTTCAAGGGTTATACACATATTTGGATTAATAATGCACAGTACAAATTACACTCCCATTTATTGATATATTAACAGAGCGGATATATTGTTAAATTTATAGTATAAAAATAGTTTTAAATCAAAGATGGATATTGTACTATACGAAATACATCTTCCTGGAATATATACATAATGAGCTTAATCACCATCATTATAAAAACAAATTATATTCACAACATTTATGTGTTAATGAAAATTATCATGACAGTTTATGCAGTCACAAATGCTTACAGTGTAATGTAAAAAGTTAAGTAAAAAAAAAAAAAAAAAGGAATATTTACATTTAATTTTACAGAAGAAGAAAGGAGAAAACATTCAACGGATCAAAACATTATTTCAGAGTAAAAGCTAAATTTGAAATCTACATGAACAAAATACCTCGATCGAATAAACAACAGCTTTATATGACAAAGAAATATTAAAGGCAATCATAATAACATGCTAATTATACAACATAAAAAACAACAAAGGTTTAACAAAACATTTGGAATGAACCTATCAAAATAAACAAAATAGACATCCTATTTTTACAAGAAACAAAAACGTTTTATGCATCAGAGTTTTGCTTTCGGTTTTCGCATACATGCACTTTCGAAACTACAATCATGGAGAAATAAAAGCAATATTGACACTTGGCTCTGTCGCGTCAACACAACGACCTTTGAAAGAATCAAGTAATATTTTTTATTAGATTATGTGTGATTAACGTCAAAATCATGATTCTAGACAAAAGGGCACTTTTGACGAAAAAATCTCAATCACGATCTATAGATCGTCAAGTTTTCTGCTAAGCAGATAATATTTATAGTGGTACAGTGACATGACAAATATACATCACTGAGCTTGCTATTTTGGCCTGCAATCTGTGACTTTTGTATGTGAAAACTTTTGTTAAGCGGTAAGCAAATACATGTCCTTCACATAGCCCAATGAAACTGGAAATTGTAGAAAGAAATAAGAAAATCCCAAACTTACTCAAAAGTCTTCGACCAGTGTTTGCATCAACTAAGAAAACTAAACTCCACTCTCTGAAGAAATAAAAAATCAAATTATTTTTTAAAGTATCTACAAATATCACAGGTCACCCGCAACACTACAAAACACTGGTGCAAACATACCTCAAATTTTCCATCCTTCTTAAGAAAATATTGATTAAAAAAATATAATTTTACCATGGACTAAATATTGTTCTATGGCAATCTACAAACGTCTTTTAATAAATAATGTTAAAAAAGACCCTTTTATTGTTTGTCCATGATGCTCATTTAGAAAATTGCTGATTAGTTTATAAAAACCTTTCTTCATATTTTGGAAATTTTGGTCCAGACTGCTTAAAAAAGAAATTGCAAAAATACATAGTGATAAATGGATAAATGAGCATTGTATATATCCAAATGTTATTGTATTCAAAAGATTATAAAAACTATGAGAGCCCAGAATGTAAAATTAAGTATGTTTTAAACTCTATATAACATGAGTAAAAATTGACACATTATTCCGTACCTCCCCAATACTAACTCCACACAGAGTGAAAGTTTTTTATTAATTTAATATAAAAAAAGTCGCATTAAACAGCATTTTACTTTAGCACACAAGTCACATAACAGAGAGATTAAGAGAGTGTGCGTTTAAAAAAGCTACAAGAAATAATGTTTGTACAAATTCATGAGCAAATAAAACTGTTTTTAAATAGAAAGGTTTTTTTTAAATACAAAGACATTTAAAGGCATCGTACACGTTTGGGCTCAATTGGTCATCGAAGTTGCAAGAAAATGATGAAAGAAAAAACACCCTTGTTGTACAAATTTGTGTGTGCTTTCAGATAGGAATAAAAACTTCTTGCAAGAAGTTTGTATTATTTTAGTGAGAAATTACCTCTTTCTCAAAAACTACGTTACTTCAGAGGGAGTCATTTCTCACAATGTTTTATACTATCAACAGCTCTTCGTTGCTCGTTACCAAGTGAGTTTTTATGCTAATAAATATTTTGAGTAATTACCAAACGTGTACAATGCCTTTAAACTTAACAATTTGACAAGCTTTTGTTGTTACAGTATACCAATGTTGACTATTGGTGGTAACTTATATCCACAATTCAGATTACATAAAGTGTAAACACAGTGTAGAATTTTGATATTTGTTATCATCAACGTTTCCTTTTTCCTTCATGCCTGACCCATGACCGAAGTCTTAAATTTCACAGAATGTAAACCTTTCACAAATGAAACCAAAATCCATCTGATTGTCAAAACAAGAGGGAAGATAAGACGTACTGAAAAAGAATCTAACAAAAGTATTCCGGATTGATTTTGGAGCCAGTTGATGTGATGTGGGCGTAGATTGTGGTGGAATTACGTCATAAAAGTAGGATTTGAAACTTTGCATGGTGGAGATACAATCTAGTAAGGTTTGCAGTACCGTGTACAAGATTACATATGATTTGAAACTTTGCATGGTGGAGATACAATCTAGTAAGGTTTGCAGTAACACCATATACATGAGTAGGATCTGAAACTTTGCATGGTGGAGATACAATCTAGTAAGGTTTGCAGTAACACCATATACATGAGTAGGATCTGAAACTATGCATGGTGGAGATACAATCTAGGGTTTGCAGTAACACCATGTACATGAGTGGGACTTAAAACTTTGCATGGTGGAGATGCAATCTAGTAAGGTTTGCAGTAACACCATATACATGAGTGGGACTTAAAACTTTGCATGGTGGAGATACAATATAGTAAGGTTTGCGGTAACACCATGTGCACAAGTAGGATCTGAAACTTTGCATGGTGGAGATACAATCTAGTAAGGTTTGCAGTAACACCATGTACATGAGTAGGATTTAAAACTATGCATGGTGGAGATACAATCTAGTAAGGTTTGTGGTAACACCATGTACATGAGTGGGATTTAAAACTATGCATGGTGGAGATACAATCTAGTAAGGTTTGCAGTAACACCATGTACATGAGTAGGATTTAAAACTAAAATCTAGTAATAAGATTTGCAGTGACACTGTGTAAATAAAACTTTCTCTATGAGTTGTGGTGGTTCTGAGAAGAACCGGTGGTTTAACAACTCAACGTTTCAAACCAGTGTGCTCTAATTCAACTTCAGAGGAATTCTTCGTTCTCTTGAAGATGATCAGAGCACACTAAGTTGTTAAACCACCAGTACAAATTTCATAAAGCTGTTTAGCAGAAAAATGTGCTTAGCAAATTTTTCTTCTAAGCAAATATTAGCGGGGAACCAGTCAAACAAAACACCTTACACGGTGTTTTGGCGGGTAACCTGTTTCTGCTAAACAATATTTTTCTGTGCTTAGTAAATCGTGCTTAACACCTTTTGGCTTTATGAGTTGTTAAACCACCAGGACCCATAAAGCTGTTTAGCAGAAAAATGTGCTTAGCACATTTTTCTTCTGAGCAAATATTAGCGGGGAACCAGTCAAACAAAATACCTTGCGTATAGTTTTGGCGGTTAACCTGTTTCTGCTTAACAATATCTTTCTGTGCTTAGCAACTTGTGCTTAACAGCTTTATGAAATTGGGCCCAGTTTCTCCTCAGAACCACCACAGCTCATAGAGAGATTTTTATCTAGATGGCATCTCCGCAAACCTCACTAGATACGCCATGCTATTTTTCAACAGGGTGGAGTTTGTTCATAGGATGCACAAGTTTCTGGCCGGAAATTTAAACTAATTTTGTTTGACTTTCTTCAACTGCAATCAGATAAATGGCCCACCTTTATCTGTATCACAAACAACCTTTGATCTTTCCGGAAACTAAGAATTAATTTCTGTACATACACCTACGGGTCAGTTTTCATCAGACATTTCTCAGTTCAATTTTTTAGAGGTCATGGTGGTTGCATGTCACTGCCTTCATCAAACACCTACATGTACAGTGACCACATGCACAACCTCACCTTTGTCCGTATAACCCACTCACAGTGAAATTAGCTATTGTACATAGGTCACTTCATGAATTGACACTTTTCCGGGTTTTCCGTGTTCACATTTTAGGCCTATAAACATCTAAAAGGGCGGTTGGGTTGGTGTAGTGGTATCTTTCCTTGCCTTCGAATCCCACCGGGGGCACTATGTGGACTGGGTTTTCAGTCCCTACCCGACTGCGTGGGTTTTCCCTAGAGTATTTCTCTGGGGTTTTCCTCCAACATCTAAAACTGAAATTTCCTTCTTTGTTTTCTCTCCATTGGGTTCTTGGCTAGTATAGTGATTAAGTTCGCTTTCTGAGAGTCCTTGGCTTCACAACCAGAATAAATGAAATGAAATGAAATGAAATGAAAAGTAACTCAAATTGTACAGGTCATATTGACCATTTTCCACGTTTATGTTTTCCGTGTTCACTATACTATCCAACATCTAAGAGTACCAAATTGTACAGGTCATGTCATGAATTTGACCAGTTTTTTTTCTGTGTTTACATGACATGTGTACTATCTAACATCTAAAAGTAACTCAAATTGTACAGTTTATGTCTTGAGTTGTTTGTCTGTGTTTTCCATGTTCACATAGGCCCCCTACTATCTGTCATCAACAAGTAAATCAATTTGTTGATTTAGAACTTGTTTAAGATCTCACATGCTTTTACAATACACGTGCATTGCCAGATAAAACTAGACTTATCTTTGTGGGGAAATATTTATACAGAAACGCATTGAATTTATGTAAGTGACAATCACACAAAGGAACATTTTGCTAAACCCACACCTTTGAAAAAGACTCCGTTCAGATAAAAAACCGAGTATGTGACCACTTGAAGGTATTATACAGGATTGGTAAAGATAAAAAAAACATTGTTGTTTAAGTTTAGTCTGAAAGTTTACTGATTATCATATGAAATTCATACTAGAACCTTTTTTTCTGTGAAATATTTCCCTCTGAAATGAAGTTAAATTAAAGAAAACTGTATCTGAAAACCTTAAAAAAACGCAACAGCTGATTTCGATTGTTACAACCAAAATTTACATGCTGAACGATGTGCATGGTTTTTCACTATTTTCTCTTGACTCACAAAACGGATTCAACCCAAAATTTCACAGGTTTGTTATTTCACGTATATGGTTGATCACACAAAACATGAACACTGTCTGCGACTATTTTGTCAGCTCTACCAATCCTGTATTAATACCTTTAAAGAGTGTGTACAACATTGGTAAGAGTGAACATATAAATGTTCACAGAATGGCACACAAGTTACATGGTATAAAGATGGTCATCGTGAAAAATATCCCTTGAAATATTTTTGCTTTGAACGCTACAGTTTTTGAGAACTGAGTAAAACTATAAGTTTTGATCTCGCGAGTCCAAAACCAGATGTTTGAAAACATATAATTGTGTTTTTCACTATTTTCTTGTGATTCCAATGATTGATTGGGCTAAAAAATTTACAGGTTTGTTGTTTCTTGTACATGTTGGGTCACATCAAGTGTGGATACTGTTCTTTTGACATTTACCAAAGTTGTCCTTGTGCTTTAAACCATACACCAGATAAAACTCTGACACCGTGTGAAATCATAGCACAAGGACCAGAGTGCAATAATGTCAGATCAGGTGTTACGTACCAATGTACATCCTCTCACAATCCTACCAGGAAACAGCATTTATAATTTGTCTTTGGGACAAACACTTACATACAGGAAATTGTATTTTAGGACAGGGGCTGAACTATCAGTAGGTAGTTTGAACTCGGCCTTTGAGTTGTGGAAACTGACTGCTATAGGCTATATACAGAGACTATGAACACTAATTTTAGTTAATGTTTCATAATTGTGTGAAATAAACATCATCAAATTTTAATTTTGATCATAAAAAGCAGCAATGTCCTTTCAGGAAGTTAAAATATATACCACTGTTGGAACCCACCAGGCAAAACAGGAAACCCCGTTCAAGCTTCTGTTAAACATTTGCATTAGTGTGAAATTGCACAAGAGGCATGGATTGTGTGGCAGCCTTTGCCTCCCTGATGACGGTATCACCGTTGTTCAGTTCAGTTCAATTCCTTTCCACCGTGTCAAATATTGATTGCATTGTTAATCGGAGAAAAACAGACTACAGAAAGTTTATAATGGAGCTTTAAAGGTAGGGTCATAGATTGGTTTTTGTCAACGTGATGCTGATTTATAGGCAAAATTACAAAGTCACATGTGGAAGTTGAAGCTGAATACAGTATCTACTTGCTGAGAAAACAGCAAAAAAAACTGTCAACCGCTTCTCTGGCCGCAGCATTCGCGAACGTATCAGACACCAACTCTCAGAAATCTCAGAAACGATTCATGCATGAAGCGTTTCTCAGATTCAATTTTTTTTTTCGGATGGACAATTTATCCAAACCACATTACTCCCAAGGGAATCCTTTCATAAAATAGTTTACTATCAACAGCTGCAGTGCTTCTCACCGAGTAGGTTTTTATGGTTATTAATATTTGGAGTATTTACCAATCTATGACCCTACTTTTTAAGAAGTATAGGCCCTCTACGGAAAGTGGGTGATACTGCAGGGAGGCCCATAAAGAGACAAAGCTTGTAAGGGTACGGTCACCCGAGCATGTTTGAACCGATATACTTTTAGAAATTAACGTGTGTAAGATAAAGTAGCAAAAGGGCCTTAAAAGCTCCGATGACCTGGGCCCAATTTCAAAGAGCTGCTAAAGCAGAAAATACTGCTTAAAAAATCACTGCTTAGCAATAATGAGCAGGATACCAGTCACAAATTGTACATGTGACATGGTATTTTGGCTGGTAACCTTATTACGGTTAGCATAATTTTGTTTTGCTTCGCTTATTTGTGTGCTTAAGCAGCTCTATGAAATTGGGCCCAGCCCCAGGGCCCAAACTCATGGCTCTGCTTACCGCCGAACTCGCTCACATTCACTTTTCTTTGCAAGTGCTGAATTTCTGCGCTAGCTGTGTAAGCGAAGAATGCCTAATAAACGTGGAATACGTACGCGCACAAGCAAAAATCCCTGCTAACCTGTGAAATATGCTTGATGTAAGCACAGAATTCCTTTCAGTGCCGATTCTTTGCTTACTGTAAGCAGAGCCATGAAAATGGGCCCAAGTAGGGCTCAATGCAGACAACTGTTTGTCACACATCAAACAACATTATACAATTGTTGCACGCTGTGACCCGAGGCGAAGGTGTACAAAACGCATGAACCCAATCACACGGCATGCAACAAAGGTTTTGTTATACCATGGTAATAGATTGCAGGAAGGGAGAAACAAACATTAGGGCCTATATAAAGTGAAATAAATGTATTTATTTTTCTGTATTTTTTTATTAATTTATTGTTGAACATTGCATTTCGTTGTTCAGTTGAACATTGCTTCACTGTTCCCCACGGCACATCGCACAGGAATGTAAACAAATTTCCCTAGTAACGTACCGGCATATGTACAACCTCATACCCAGGGCTATTTCAAATATTGTACAAGGCGATGGAAACGACCAACAGTGCTGAACACGATCAAGGTAATGTACCCAGTGGGGTACATCACTCATGCTCCCGCTGAGCCATGTACATATATGCATCTTTATAGTACCAATAAAATTCACAATCTATTACCATGGTAATACACTGACATATATGTTTGATACAGTCATCCCATGAACTTCCATTGTTTGTTGTTTGTTTGTCTAACAAACAAACAAACAAACACCCCAACAAACCAACAGACACATACTTGATACAGTCAGTTTGTAAACTTCCATAAACCCATACATTAACCCTTTCAAGACCGAATTGTTTGCACATAAACAACCACTGGTGACCGCATTGTTTGACCACTCAAGCGTGAAGCACACATTTTTACACAACAGAGAGCTTTCATTCAAAGGACCTTTTACAAACTACATTATCTCCTTGAAGGTACTGTTTTACAGCAAAATAAGTAGTAAAACAGTTCTTACTTATTAAATTCTCTTTCATATAATCCCTAAATAATTGAGATTGGTCAATAACTGTCAAAGTTCTTCGTCTTTCTTTCCTCAGTGTGATCTGTAATCTGAAACACTTTTTTGTACACAACCATATGGCGCTCCGTAGGTGTTGGGCATTTCGGATCTTTCAACTCTTATTTGAAGAGATTGCAAAATAGCAACCTTATTATATTTTACCATCACTGGAAAGATCCAATCTTTCTCTTTCTAATGATGGTAAGCTTGGGTATGGAGGGTGAACATGGACAAAACTACAGTTTTATTACAAATGGCCTTTGTGCTCAGGCTTGAGTGCTTTTTTGTGTAAGCTTGGTCGACTAAAGTCGCCAATGGTAAGGAAGAGGGGGTATGAGTGCAGTCGACTAAAGTCGCCTATAGTAATGAAAGGGTTAAACGCTTCCTCTACAGGTCGCTTTGAAACAAATACGAAAAAAACACCATGGTAACACATTAAAAGTAACTTTTACCCCGGGCAGATAAGTAAAAAAAAATACATAGTTTGAAAAACTTATAAAAATTTATGCACAAAAATATTTGGAACTATTTGTAAAATTCTGAGTTTTTGCCCGGAAGGAGATGTAGCAAACTCTGTTTAAAAAGCAAATTGAAAACCTGTACCCTTAAACCACTAAGCAGAAAAAATTGATAAGCGAAAAAATAAGTAGTGAACCACTCACAGGTAATAATGCTTCAGATAGTAGTTTCACTGGTAACTTTGTTTCTAATTTAAAGCAAAACTTTCATGCACAAAAAAAAGTGTTAAATATTGACACTGTGTGAATGGTAAGTTTCATATGGCACTACAGAAAAAAAGTACTGTCTGTTTTTTTGTGCGTGTTTTTTTCTGAATGCAAAAAAATGAGAACTTTGTTTATTGAAATGAAACAAGGTCGTACGGGTTTTCATCCGTATCAACTGCGTCAGTTGTGGCTTGAGCCTCCATATACGTGTGTGGGCCAACAACAGCTGAACTATATTCTGATTCCTCAGGCAGGGTTGGGTCGGTTCTGCCTGCCACATTTTGAATTCCGGAATCCTGAACCAAAGAATCATACACATCTCCTGAATCATATGATCTCTGTACTGGTGCACGTGACCCGCCAGCGCTGGTCTCACGCTGTAAGTGATCATATAATTCCAACTCGTCGTCCACTTGTGGTAATAGTTGGGCAGGGAGGACTTTTCTTGGGGCGGGCACCGGCTGTGCGATGGTGGTACGCGTGAAGTGATCATAAATGTCATCACCTTCGGAGACTGATGGTGAGTGACTGACTTCAGGCGCAGAACCACAAACATCATAAAGTGTTTCATTTGCGTCATTAAGAACTGGTTCTTTTTTGGGCTCTGGGGTTTCCAGTTTGGACATGTGCACCTTTGTTTTGAGTCGAATTTGTGGCTTTGGTTTTAGAGGGTTTAGTTTGACAGGTGTCGAGACAGGTTTGGGGTGTGTCTTAGCATCCTCTTCTAACAAACCCTCATTGGATATATAGGTCTCAGTGTGAATATTGTCTTCTGTGAGACCGAATGTCCTCCAGGCATCAGACCTAGGTTCTTCCACGGTCATGTTGTACATATTCTTAGGATTCCCTGGAGGCTCAGGCATGTCATATGCACTTGATTCAGTCGGGGGTAACCTCTGTTGCTCACTGTCCTGGAGCAGGCTGTACTCGTCCTCAACTACCAGGGATGGGGTGTTATTTGACTGGGTATCCACACCCTCTTGTACTTCAGAATATAGAGGATCAACCTGGGATGGTGGGGACGGCGACCTAGGAAGGTCGGTCCGTCTTGGTTTGTAGGGTTTGGGTTTTCTGGGAGAAAAGTCTGCCCCCCTTGCTTCATCTTTTGTGATATTTATGGCAGCAAGTTTCTGCTGGAAGATTGAGCTCTCTGTGATGGCACCAATGGGGTCTTTGGGGTGGGATCGTGAAAGAGGTTGGGGTGCCACTGGTTTTGTTTTGGGTGGCTTAGCAAGGGGGGATTTCCCCGCTTGGATATGCTGTGTCTCCTGCTGGCGAGTGTGAGACGGAGGTGTTGCTTTTCTTCCGGATATGCTGTTAACAAAATTCTGGATATTGTGAAAAATATCGTTTCCATCTTTCGTTTCAAACACCAGCAAGCCTGGTCCCGAATCACACTTTCGGCCAGCCTCCATGGAAAATGAGACCTTGTCGCGACCGTACCGTCTGAGATACCTGTACGGCCAAGCGTACAGGACGTCGTTTGTGTCGTCATCGATGAGGGAGAGTTTAACTGAGTCAATCTGCAGAGAGTAGTACCCCTGAACGCCTAGGCACCCGCTGAAAGTATTAGGCTTGATTGACACCGGGTATGCCATAGCTGTAAAAAACAACCCATGGAGAGAAAACAAAAAACAATTAACACTAAGTTTGAAAGTAGGGGGGTGCAAACTTCCAAGCTAAAGTGAAAAAGTTTTGAGGCATCTTCAGAGGGTTTGACCTTCACTTTTTCACTGACTAGCCAGCAGAATAAGTTAGCTTGTCGTTTTACTAGTCCGCCCGCATTTTCAGTAGTCCAAGTTTCATATTAAATAGGGATGCTTTTCAACGCTGAACTAGCCAGCCACTTGGGGAGAATTTTGATTGATCCTCTTGGCAAGCAGACCACTGTTAACGGAGAATGCTGATCTTAGTCAAACTTAAATCAGATGGAGAAAGAGCTTTCTGCAGGGTGGCGCCACAGCTATGGAACAGACTTCCTGATGGTCTTAAGAAATTTGAACTCCCCAGCTGTTTTTAAATTACGTCTTAAGACTTATCTTTTTAACGAGGAATATAACTAGAATTTGTGTTTTTTGTGAACTTGTTTCATGCATTTTTGTCGTGCATTGAGCCCTCTTTTGTAGCTTTTGTACTAAAAGTTTGGCTTGTTTTCTTTTGTTCAATGTCGTATCTTTTTACCATTTGTTTTGCTTTTATTAATTTTGGGGGTTTAACTTTTGTATGTACAGCGCCTAATGAGCAATTTATTGGATATATGGCGCTTTATAAATGCGGTTATTATTATTATTATTTATTATTGTCAGAAACCTATAAAAACACCTCAACAGATATGATACAATTTTGAGGGGTTAACCAAAGTTGTTTTAGACTGATGAGAGGGTTTCGGAGGAAACTGTTCAGATGGAGACTTACTCTCAAAGCTATCATAAAAGGTATTTTCTTGAAGACCTTCAGCGGCTTCACCACTGAATGACGATGTGGAGGACGATGGGAGTTCAGCAGGTAGATAATCTCTCTTCCCAGTCCGCCCATTGGAAACTTCAGACATTACCTCGAGCCAACTATACAACTCCTCTCTTTAAAATAAAAAGTAAACAACAATCCAGAATTTGGTAAAAGGGTGTCTAAAATTTGCTGGAAATTTAAAAAGTGGGTGTCCAAATTGTTCAATTACAATACATTTACATGTAAATGTCAGATAAAACAGGGGGTCCAAATTTTAACAAAAAAGGGTGTCCAAAAGACATCCAGTCACCCCTCTGGCTAACACTATGCTAAAAGGGTGTCTAAAATTTGCTGGAAATTTAAAAAGTGGGTGTCCAAATTGTTCAATTACAATATATTTACATGTAAATGTCAGATAAAACAGGGTGTCCAAATTTTTAAAAAAGGGTGTCCAAAAGACATCCAGTCACCCCTCTGGCTAACACTATGCTGCCAAAGCCGTCAATTCGGACATGTGACCTTATTTATCTCATCAGTTCCTACGTTGTGATTCCCTGGGGGGGGGGGAAGGGGAGGGTCTCATCATCAATTATGTAAATTAACTTACCTTGTGTCAACAGCAAAAGCAACAGTTTTGTCATCCATTTTTATTTCAATAACGAAATCTCTAGAGCGGTGCTGGGTTGTTGGGAAAGCTTCTATTGGGCAAGGAAGGGATAACACCGTCGGCTTGATGCCCTTGTAAGATGCTTCCTTGCTATCAAACGTCTCCAGGTGTGGGGGGTTGGCCTCCGAGCCTGGGTAGAGTACAGCCCATCGTTTCACCCAGTATTTCTTTAAACAAATAAAGCAATGATTTCCTTCAAATTCTGGTACAAGTTGTTTATCTGAGATGGTCAAAACTCAAGTTAACTTTCCAATAACCATAATATTAATTTATTCTTCCTGCAGCTTACAAGTCCCCCGCAAAATCCCACATTACCAAGCTCCTCCCCCCTTTAATTTGGCTACCCAAGGTTTGACCCAATTAAGCCGGAAGAGCCAGCATTTTATCATTAAAAACTTTTGTTTTTGTTTTTGTTTTTATTTAGGGGGGGACATACTACTTCACTTCAGTTATTCTATATTATGTAGCAAGCCCAATATAATAATTGTTTTGTTTGTTTAAATATATATTTGGCTTGCGGTAACACCATGTGTATATCTACTTTGCTGTGTAGATTTTTGTTCTTTGAGAACTTGTCTTGGTCTCAACGTTTCGACTAGCTTTCTCTAGTCATCTTCAGGAGACTGAAGAGTGTGAGACATGTTGGTCTAGGGTCTCTTAGGGAGAGACTCTTAGGGACAACAGTAGCATCTCTACATCTCTTCAGAAATGTCAACTTGTTAATAAGTTTACAACGTCTGGTAGAAGAACGTTGATATAACTTTACAAGTACATTGGTGCACTCCCCGTAGAGCATACGTATATAGGATTTGGGGCATTTTTGTTTAAATAAAATAGTTTTAAAAAGTAAACAAGTAAATTTAAGTATCTATATTGGCCTTTCTGACTTTGTAACCCCATGATTTGGTTACCCCAAAATTCCCAGATGGTAGAAAACACTTTTCACAGAGCAAGGATACAACCAGTACTCAGTAGTACCTCCTAATATTTGAAATAGTTAGATTAAGAAGATAGTTTGTCATTCTTGGGGGGTATTATTGTTTTTAGTATATTTCGATACTGAAGTCTAAAAAGTAAAAAGAGGCAGATTATCTCGGCTACCTTTAATTTGAGTTAGCCTCGTAATCAATCTATTGAACTCTTGCCAAGGTCAAACGTCTACTAAGTTACACTGATGGAGGTAGATACTGAACAATGGAAAAATAGACCGGCTAAGCTAGACATATTATTGCGTTTTACATTACTACGTTGTCGTTAAACGCTTCCTCTACATCCATAGCCCTCCCTCCATAAATGAACATTTTAGTATTACTGTTCAACAGTTCTACAAATTCCTACCTTAATTCCCTTCTGAGGTCGGTAGAGATGTCCACTTTTAACAGGGGGTAGATCCATGTTTCAGATCAAGGGTTGAAAGCCGAAACTGATGGGAAATGTTTACAACAAAACAGAGAAGCGACAGAATTCAACCACCACCCTGCATGTCCTGCTGCCTGAACTTGAAACTTCCTTGTTCCGCGAGCGTATCTCTCTCTTGCGTGAAACTTTTACTAAACTTGTTTCAGTCCTTTGACTACACAGCCAACCTGGCCTTTTCCCCTCCATTCCCGATGCCAACCACCACAAAATGAAAATAAAACATGTTTCTATTAATTTATGTGATTTGATTTCTCCCATCAATCAAAATGTTATTACCAACGAAATAAGCAAACTACAAATTGAGGGGATAGGCAGACGTGGTGTATAGGTGTAACGTGGTAGGGTGGGGTTGGAGGGATGGATGGGTGAGGGATTAATTAGGGGGAACTCCCCGAATCACTCGACACTGCAGACGTACGGCCTTTCTTAAGGCTTATTAATTCTTTTGTGTTCAGGACTCTACGGGGGCTTTGTGGGTGTGTGTGGATGGGGAGAAAGGGGGGGGGGCTCCGCTTGTCAGAACCCTTCATCTCCATTGCCCCTTGCCCCCTCCCCCATCACTGACATCATCCAAATAAGCAAATCATTATACTACTAAGTTGTGCCCATTTCGCAATTATTAGAAAAAATATTTTGTGCATATTAACTATATAAGACTATTTTTTTAAAGAGCAAATGGAATCAGCTGTTGCAAACTGCTTACCAACAAAAAGGACCAATGGTATGAATGCAAACAATACTTAATGGCCTGATGTTGCGACCCTAGCGAGAGTCGAAGGTTAAATACAACAAAGATACAATATGGTTCATCTAGTAATAATGATAGTTAACAGATGTAGGCTTGCGCGTGGTGGTAAAAAAAAGGTTAAACAAATCAAACAAATACATTTTTGCACCCCCCCTTGTCCCCCTAAAAATTACGCGACTGATATCTTTTGTGAGATATTTATTGCAAGAACAATATCCCAAGTATTTCCAACCACTGAATTTGGCCTTTTTTTCCTTCCCTATCTTTCAAACATTGCCTTGATGGCCACTTCCATGTCCGAGATAAGAGACAAAAGAATTATCATATCACTGTCCATCCAGCGGGGTACGTGACTGTCGGCGTATCCCCCGAGTCCCTTTTCCGAGCGTAGGCGGCAGTATATTGTTTAAAGGGTACCCGTTTAAAGAAACACACGTATCTGGGACCTTTACTTACTTGTGTGGGAGGTTTGCCGAGTTCCCTCCTACCTTGTTGGGAAGATCATGTAAACAAACAAAAACCAGTCTCTCTTGCATTAATTAACTAGGCCAAAGGTCACATTGGAAAGCGTGGACTCTCGCTCTCTGTCCTTTTGTTAATTGTGATCGACCCCATTGATATAGTAAGTATGGGAAAGCTACAGACTCGAGAACGAGGTTGTGATTGATATTAGAGAGCGTAGTTCATTCGTTGTAAACAAGACCAAAAGCAAGAGCATCGTTTCCTTCGTCCCATGCTCTTCGTAAGATCATATGCTTCTGCCAGGACACTTTTAATATAGAAAGATGAGTTCCTATTCTAAGAAGCGAGAGCATCCTTCAGAACGAGCTAAATCGTCAAAGGTATGGTTTTTTACTGTTAGAAAAGCGGATTAAACTCTACCTTGCCCAATTACCGGACAGTTCGGGACGTTCACGTTTTCTTTATAATATAATGATAATAATTACATTTTTCTCAAATATTACGGTAAATTATTATTTAGATTCGATTATTTATTGCATAGGTTTGTGAATAATGAGAGGATAAGTACAGCTGCGTTATCCATATGCATTGGATTAGGGGTTTTTCTATCAAAATTGTTATCATCTGTGTGTCATGTGTTATTTGTTAAAATATGATTATTGCTAGACCCAGTAACTGGGGCGCTGTACTCCTTTTTTCGAAATTTTGACATCTGCGGTCGTACTACTAGCGCCCCAGATATGCGTTGTATATTTGCACAGCAATCGTGCACTGCGGCGAGTGGTGCACACAGTATGAATGTCGGTCCAACTGTGAGAGTTTGACGTCATGGTGGTTTCTCCGAAAATCGTAAATTTGCAGCTCAAAACCAAATCATGAGTACATATAAATGCCTGATGTTGCATCTTAGACATATGAAGAAGCCAGTAGGCGTTTTTATAGGCGATTTTTGTTGGGTATTTTTGTCGTTCTGAGGCATTTTTTGTGTCAGCTTATATCAATTTGAAGATCGCTGTGCGTATATGCAACGCATATCTGACCACAGATGTCAAAATTTCGAAAAAACGAGTACAGCGCCCCAGTTATTGGTCTCTCTAGATTATTGCTTGATAAAAACGTTAAACATGTTAAATAATCTTTTCCAGCATCGTAAACAAAGTGACAGTGAGTCAGACGATGAGAGTTATGAACCGTATGTACCACTGAAGGAAAGACGTAAACAGGAGGTGAGTTTTCAATCAGCATTCATAATCATACATCATCATTCATAGTTTTGTTTGTTTCAATGTTTGTTAAATTTTTGTACAAAATTTGTAAAATTTTTAGTATAGTAATTTGAACTTTAATTTTGAAACAAAAGATTTTTATTTATATAATGTAGATAGATAACGACGCCGTTCGTTTTTTCTTCTCCTGTTTAATCCAATGCACCTAAACTGAACAGTCAAAGGTTTACTGGTGCTTTGGCCTGACAGTGACACCAAAACTACTGGCCTCGGGCCTGTGGTCCAGTGTAAAATTTGAGCCCTGCCATGCATTAAACAAGTCAGCACTAAATCATTTTAAACTACTCGCCACAACTGTGTAATGGGTGAGTGAACATTGGCGAGAAACATTTCAGCAAAAACTGGCACGCTCTCATGTCCGTCCCTGATACTTTTTAGGCAAAGGGCCAAGATGCGGAGGGAGTCCAGTCCAGCAATATTGGCACTAAAACCCTCCTATTCTTGGCAACAGTATCCAGCAAGTTGACCAACCATTTGAAATCACTCAACTGCACAGGTTGTGCATGGGGGCACAACTGTGTATAGAACTAACTGTGTGCGTGTGTGTACTGTGTAGATGCAATCACCACAATATATCAATTTATCATATTGCAGGCTGGCATAATTTATCTACCATTCAAATCCCTAGTGGATGGTAATGAATGGTCAGAAAGTAGGAGGGTTCACTATTGCTGGCTGGCACAGTTTATCTATCATTCAAAAACACAGTGGATGATAATGAATGGTAAGACAGTAGGGGCTCCTAATTGGTAAGAGATTCCATGATTAATAAAGCACACAGAGAATAGGACAGAAATAGTAGCTGCAGGAGGAAGATGCTTCTTCTCAGGATTGTTTACACCTGTTTTGTTTACAGCTTGAGAAAGCGCACAAACTGCTGAATAGACGGATTGCTAAAGGAGTGAACGACGGAAACCAGGACCATAAAGACAGCGGCAAGGAAGATGGGGAAGCTACAGATGACCTCGGCCATCGAGCCAACGTCAGTTTACTTGATCAACATGCTGAACTCAAGAAAAAAGCTGAAAGTAAGACCGAGGGGAGACTTTGTACACACCAGGTGGCAGCAGGCTTGGTTTATTTGTGTATTTTTGGCGAGCTGCTTTAGCAGAATGCGAGCCTATGTAATACCGATTTTGTCCGTCCGTCCGTCTGTCCGTCTGGCCGTCCGCATTGAGACTTTTTGTTAAAGTTTTTGCCTTGGATAATTTGTTGTGATAAGTAATTGTTTTTGTGTGAATAGATTCACTAGGTGAAAATTGTGGTCAAGTTTTTCTATTGTTTAAATATGTTAAAGTTTTCAGGGTTCATTATTACCCTCTGGAAATTAAACAGCTTCTGTCCGGCCATCCGCATCAAGACTTTTTGTTAAAGTTTTTGCCTCATGGTGTTAGATTGTTTGTTGTGTTAAATAATTGTTTTTACTCTCAATTGCAGTTCATTTGTCTTACAGCCAAAATGTGGTTGGATCCACAGTGTGCAAATGGAAATTGTTTAAAAATGTTAAAGTTTTCAGGGTACATTATTACCCTCTGGAAATTAAACAGCTCTGTCCGGCCATCCGCATTGCCTCTTTCCCACATGTCAAACCAAGCAGGCAATGGTCAACTACATACTTGTTAATTGTCCCCACCTCTTTGAACATCAGTTGATCAAACGATTGTTTTTCTATTATTCATTGTTTCTCTATCGGGCATTCGGCAGCTCGCCTTGGCAGCTTCTGCTGTTCTAGTTTTAAATATAAACACCAAAGCAAGGGAAACGGATGGGGTGACTGTCAAAGCCTCTTTAAAATTCTAAGGCTTGGGCTCGGAATTATGTCTACAATGGAAAAAAAAAGCTTTTCTGTTTCACCTAGGTTCTTAAAGGCACTGGACACGTTTGGTAATTGTCGAAGACCAGTATATCCTCACTTGTGTATCCCAACATATGCATAAAATAACAAACCTGTGAAAATTTGGGCTCAATTGGTCATCGAAGTTGCAAGAAAATAATGAAAGAAAAAAACACCCGTGTTGCACAAATTTTTGTGTGCTTTCAGATGCCTAAGAAAGGCCTGAAGTCTCTCTCAGATTCAAATATTTTAGTGAAAAATTACCTCTTTCTCAAAAACTGCGTCGTTTCTCACAATGTTTTATACTATCATCAGCTCTCCGTTGCTGTTACCAAGTAAGTTTTTATGCTAATATATAATTTGAGTAATTACCAAAGGTGTCCAGTGCCTTTAAAGTATACTGTTATATAAAGTGCACACATTTACGATGGAGCATCTTAGTAATGAATATTTATTCAATGATGCAGGTATCAAGGTGAATCAATTAGACAAACAGTTGGAGGAGGAGCAGAAGATTCTACAGAGTATTCAAGAGCAACGTGCCTTGATGACTGTGAAGGAGCTGGCTAAAGGAATCACGTACACAAAGGCCCTCAAGACAGGGTATGTACCTCCTGAAAGTACTCTTTCCTTACTGCACCTTCCCCAGCCCACTCACATAACACAGACCCTCAAGTCAGTTGAGGTATCGCCCCCAAATTATCCCATCCTTGCCTCCCCCCGTCCCCATTCAAACCACCGACACAATACAGGCCATCAAAACTGGATATATGTACCTCCCTATAAATACCTAAACCTTACTGTTGACCTCCTGTTTACCCCTGACCCTCATCCTCACATACGAGTTGACCCTCAAGATTTTGGGTAGGTTCATCAACAGTACCCCCTGCTCTCCCCCACACATCTAGAACCATCAGATGCCCCATACTTCTACTGTGTCAAGCTTACTCCCCCAAAGTACCCTAACCTCATCCACCACTTATAAACACACCCCCCCCCACACACACACACACCCACGTGTGTAAACACTGGCAATCGTGGACCCTCCTTTGTTCAACTCTTTGTGTTAGCAACCGTGGACCACAATGATTTCCTTTGTGATAGCAACCGTGGACCTATTATCCCTTTTGTTATAGGTCCACGGTTAGAATGTGGATACCTACCCACACACACACGTGTGTAAACACCGGCAATCGTGGACCCTCCTTTGTTCAACTCTTTGTGTTAGCAACTGTGGACCACAATGTTTTCCTTTGTGATAGCAACCGTGGACCTATTGTCCCTTTTGTTATAGGTCCACGGTTAGAATGTGGATACCTACCCACACACACACGTGTGTTACAAACACCGGCAATCGTGGACCCTCCTTTGTTCAACTCTTTGTGATAGCAACCGTGGACCACAATGTTTTCCTTTGTGATAGCAACTGTGGACCTATTATCCCTTTTGTTATAGGTCCACGGTTTGAATGTGGATACCTTCCACCACACACCCAAACAACAACCACTCGCGGGCGGGCTCCCAAAACGGGGCTCGTTCCACATCAACATTTGGCTACTCTTCATAACTAGTGTAGGAAAGAAATTGAGCTGGTTTTAATAACGCTTAATACATTCAACATGCCTTTTCTTCCATATTCCTTAATCAACACTTCATTTAACACCAGCAATGCATTTATTTACATAAAAAGGTGGTTTGCAAATCAGAGATAACCCATGTAATAATTCTTTCAAATTTTGTGTGCAAGTTGGGCCCAAACAAGGCTAAAAGCCACTCTTTGTAAGGGGCTACAAGAAGAACAGATTTAAGATAAAATAACTTCGGGGAGCTGAAGGTAGGAATTGATATTCCTCTTCAGTGTTCTCCACACACGTATTTTGGGAGGGCGGGCCGCCCTCCCAAAGTTTAGGCCACCCTGCCAAAGAATTGGCCACCCTGCTAAAATAATTGGCCGCCCTGCAAAAAAAATGACAAACATACTACTTTTCGCCTGCATTTAATACGATCAAACGAGTAACCGACGAGCCAAGCCCGACTTCCAAACTGCAGCATCAGAAATGCGATCGTTCATTTCAGTATACAAACGTTAAAACACGATGCACACTATGCTGAGACCGCACGTGCATCGGCCCATCAACGTTCTTTCGCCACCATCGGCAGTCCATGCAATAGCGCATACACAACACCACGGTCCAAAGTCCAAGCTAACCAAGATTCTGCATGCTGTGATTGGCCGTTGATTGTTGTTGATAATTACCATATTCATAAGAGAACTTGCTAGACTCCAACGCAGTACACATTCACGAGCAGAGAAAGAATTGCCACACAGTGTGCCGCACGCCTGCAGATTGGTACAATTAACAGCCTTGAAGGATATTTAAACATGGATAACTTTCGCCGATAGAGGGCGATGCGGGGCAATATTCATTGAATTTGTTCTCAATGTGCGTCTGTGCGTTGTTAACCGATCGTTGAATCTCGATGATTTTATTGCAAACGAAGTTCTTAACGGAACCTTTAATCACTAATTCATGAAAATGGTTGTTGATGAAAAAAGTATTATTAAGGGCAGAAATTAGGGGAGAAGATCGTCCAAAAACGTGTGTTTTTTGTTCGTGTTTTTTTTTTTTTTCGTTTTGAAAATTGCATGTGTAGGCTATCCGATCACCAGCCTTCTAAAACCCTACACTGTGCGGCATATCATCCCTTTGATGTTTTTGGCGCGGCGCACAAAGCAAAATGTATAACAAATTGTAGGTTTTGAATTAGTTTTTCAAATAAGGTTGTTCCGACTGAAATGGATGTTAATCATTCTCCTTAGGTAGTGTCGGGCGGGGAATTTTAAGAAAAGGATTATCACAAGTGTTTTTTGCTTTCACTTCCGATGACGTCATATTCCAATGGGCGCCATTTTGATGACGTCATATTGACGGACGCCATTTTGATTACGTCATGCCGCCCTCCCAAGAAAAAAGTCTGTGGAGAACACTGCTCTTAAAAGAGTCGAGATTGTAGGATGGAGGGAAACATGCACCAGGCAAGGAGTTCCAAAGAGATGCAGTACGTGGAATAAAGCTGTTGGAATGGCTCTTTGTTCTACATCTCAGCAAAGCAAGAGTGTATGGGTGAGAAGGAGCAGAAAGCCTTGTTTCACGCTCAGACATCCTGATAGGAGGAACCAGGTCGGACAAACTGGTGGCACATTTACCATGATTGTATCTGTAGAAAAGACAGAGGCTTGCTACAGACCTACATTGGGAAAGAGGTTGTAAACCTTGATCACAACCCTTCACCAACAAGCTTTATCAAGCTTCTTCTTGTTGTTGTTTTTGTTTACAGATGGTTAGCTCCAAGGTGTATCCTTCACATGGGAGAAGCAAGACATGACAGAGTACGCAAGAAACTTCATATCATCGTTGAGGGCGATGTCATCCCACCACCTATCAAACATTTTAGGGTCAGTTGTTTTCTTTTTTCCCTCTTTTAATGGTGACTTCAAATTTGTGTCAAATTCATTTTATAGCAAGAATCATCTGTAATGTTTTTGGTTTTATCCAGACACCGATGTGTGTAAAGTACTGTATACTTTTCAGAGTCCTATATGAAGAAAAAAATCCGTAGACCCCACCACCTTTGCCATTCTAGAGCAGATGTCTTAATAATAATAATTGTATAATAATTGTATATACAAAGGTCGTGGGTTCGAATCCCACCCGAGCAATATGCCTGTGATTTTTTCACAGGACTCGGGAAAGTACTGAGTATACAGTGCTTTACACACATCGGTGTACGGGTAAAAACTAAATATAATAATAATATAATAATGGCTTCTTATATAGCGCACATATCCGTCACTCAGTGACACTCAAGGCACTTTTTAACGTTCATTATTTTCCTGCAAGGTATTGTGGAGCTACGTTTTTGAAGTATGAGACCAAGTCCTTTACATAGCACCATGTAATGGTTTACAAGGTGCTGTGGTGCAATATGCTGTCGATCAAACCAGGAACACCGGGGCGAACCCCTTCTCTTTTCGATAAGTGCACTGGGTTCTTTTACGTGCATTACACAACACACGGGACCTACGGCTTAACGTCCCATCCGAAGGACGAAGCATGTGGTTAAGTGTCTTGCTTAAGGACACAAGTGTCACGACTGGGATTTGAACCCACACTCTGCTGATCAGAAACACCAGAGCTTGAGTTCGGTGTTCTTATCCGCTCGGCCACGACACGCCACTAGACCACGAGATTGCCCGGTAGCTAGAGGCAGTTAGAATTCTATATTTTAGCAGCGGGTAATGCAACAATTTATTAAATCATCTGTAAGTTCGTTTTCCTGTGAGTAAATTTAATTTTGTAAAAATAATATTGAAATATTTAGAGAGCCGGCAGTTTCAAATTTATGGAAATAATTTTTCCCAAATATGGGGATCGAATCTTGGATACAATTCCTTAAGACCACAGGGCTTGTAGCTCAGAAGTAGTACTGGGACAGATTTGTTTTTAAAAAGACCAGATTCAAAATAAGACTAGACTTATCTTGTTTGTAAATTACAAACAAACGGTGTTCGGTTTGTTTTTATAATTTGGTTTTAACCCTTTCCCGATCTGTTTGAAGCACTGTATACTCAGTAC
This sequence comes from Plazaster borealis, assembly GCA_021014325.1. Lineage (NCBI taxonomy): Eukaryota > Metazoa > Echinodermata > Asteroidea > Forcipulatida > Labidiasteridae > Plazaster > Plazaster borealis. The sequence continues at coordinate 12,421,565 of CM037458.1, read as the reverse complement.
TTTTGCGAGTTTTGTAAAAAACCCTAAAAATACCCCATAAACTAGACTTAACTTTTTGTTGTAACAAAAATAATGTAATTGGTAGACTTGTCCAATTAGCGAAAACTCGCGGGGATATGAAGAAAAAGAAGAAGTATTAAAAAAAAACGGCAGTGAAGGTCACAGGGATCACACTTTGTGTAAGATTTTAATAATACTCCAGGGTCCTTCACACGGTGCAAAGATCCAAGTGTTTAGCAATTATGGTTCTCCAGATATGATTTTTCTAAATATTAAACATTGATTTAATGTTTTAACATCATCGATGACGTCACCATCCCGAAAACCTATATGTGAAGTTTGTAATGTTTCAAGTTTATATGTGCTTGAGAAGTGTGCTTTTTGTTAGCGGAAAAGCAACGGGGAGAAGAAGAAGAAGTATTAAGAAAAAAAAGAAAACAAAATGTAATGTAAAAGTTCATCTTTCGGTTTGAACCGGAAGTCCAGTTCAAATGGGGCCACACTCTGTGTAGCGCTTGTTAAGTTGTAAAAACTCAATACCCAAGGATTTTATAACTGAACAAAGTTTGAAAATCGGTTGTAGTTCTTGAGATATGGTGTCACTTCCGGTTGATCCGGAAGTAAATGTCAACATGGGGTTACGGTACCCAAGGCTAATCTCCAATACCCAAGGAGTCTATAACTGAAAACAGTTTGAAAATCGGTTGTGTAGTTCTTGAGATATGATCCCTCTTCCGGTTGACCCGGAAGTAAAGGTCAAAATGGGGTCACAGTTACCCAAGGCTAATCTCCAATGCCCAAGGATTTTATAACTGAAAAAAGTTTGAAAATCGGTTGTGTTGTTCTTGAATTATGAATTTTTTAAAAATCTGACATTTGATTGTTAGCGAGGTTTGCACGGACGGCTGTTTTAGAGACTAACAACGCGTAATGTCAAAATCAGGTTGCGTGAACCTTGAAAAGAGACTAGACTACAAGCATGTTTGAAGGACTTTGAACCTTGCGGTTGATTGAATGGAGTAAGCAGCCGCTCACCCTCTAACTGGTTTAGATCGCGTATTGTGTGTGTTTTCAATGCAGTTTTATTCCCGCGGTTTGACAGCGGGTCAATGTATACCCGATTTCAACCATAAGTGAAGGTCAAAAAGGTAACATTTTTGTGGAAAAGTTTGCGGAGGAAGAACAACATATAACCTGATGTAAAAATTGTGACTAAAGTATAAGTAGTTCTTGAGATATGATTTTTTGAAATTTTCAACTTCCGGTTTGAATCGAAAGTCAAGGTCAAATGGGGTCACACTCTGTGTAGCATTTTTTGAGTTTGCAAAGGCCTTTCCGTTGATGTATAGGCCCTAGATTGTGAAAATCCACTCTGTGGTTCAAGAGTTACGATTTTTTCAAATATTAAACTTTGATTTAACGTAATTCAACACCTGATGACGTCATCATGACGTAACTACAGCAGTTTCATCTCCTAATAGATATCTAACTATATGTGAAGTTTCAAGTTTATATGTGCTTGGGAAGTGTGCTTTTGTTAGCGGAAATGCGACGGGGAGAAGAAGAAGAAGAAGAAGAAGAAGAAGTATTAAGAAAAAAAAAAAACGGAACAAAAACAAGAGGTGTTCCGGGCTGTATGCCCGAACACCTAAAAAAACTACACAGTTTAACATGTAAACTGTTTTTAGTTGAACAAGCGCTAAGACAAGATTTATCTCATTTGTCTTATGGGTGAGTAAACTTTGATACTCAACAAAATCGAAAGATATTTATTAGACTCAAAGTCAACATTTGAACAACATTGTTTAAATTAAGGATATTACACAGTGAGGTATTATTAAACAATTGAAAACCACAAGACTGCCGGACTTGTCCTGTTGTGAGTTTACTGGCCCCAAGACTAAAAACACTTGCCTTGGGCTTGTGGTCCGGTGTAAATTTCGAGTCCTGAAAGAGATTTTGGATATTTGCCTGGTGATTTTGTACTAAAGTTTCTACCAATGCTGTGGTAGTAGCAGTAGGCCTGTCTGCAAGGAAGTAGGTAGAGAGAATATTGTCTTGCATTGAAGGACAGACCCTAGCCCTCCTTCCCCCCCATCCCCCCAAAAAAGAATAAATAAGAGTATACAGGTTTGAGGGTGAACAGTCGATATTGGCTCCCCGAGGTACTGGAAGTTGACAAACTAGTTCTTGAGGCGAAGCCGAGGGAACTAGTATGTCAACTTCCAATACCGAGGGGAGCTAATATCGTCTGTTCGACCGAAATAAACCATGTTATATTTGTTTTACTATACCTCATACATATTCAGTAAGTTCATGAAGAAGGCATCTTTACTGTCAACGATATTCCCTAGTTCGGCATCGTTGAACTCCGGAAAACGTACTATGTACGTGTGCCGCTATCTTTTCATGTGCTGGATGTCGCTAGGGCGATGTTCGCGCATGCGTACAACACCCGGTGAACAGTTCCACGATCGTAATGCGCATGACAAGTAGACTGTCGCCCGAGCTGTCCGGGCGACAGTCTACTTGCGTATTTACCATGTGCGTGAACACTGGCGTGCGTGCTTGGTAGACAGCAAAGATAGCATCTGGCACGTGATGTTGAATGGACCAGTGAGAATTCGACTCTCGGTAATGAATATGTATGAGGTATAGTAATAAAAAATATCCAGCATTCTCCTGAAGATATTTAGAGCATACTGATCCAAAGGCTAAGGCCGTATCCGAATTGGCGGCTATGGCTACGGCTGTTGCTAAGGGTGTTTCTAAGGACGTCCTATACTTTAATGCATGATGACGTGGAAATCTAGCCGTAGCCGTAGCTGTAGCCGGCATTTCGGACACAGCCTAAGTTTCAGAACCAGCACAACTCATAGCGAGATTTATGTATGTGATGTCTCTGCAAAATAAGACTGAACAAAATTATAGAGGATAAAACTAAATAAACCCCACATCACTTCTCTTAAACAGCTACTTGAGCGAGAAATTGTTAACGGGAATGCTATTTTAACTTGTTAGGTGTTCGGGCAATCCGCCCGGAACACCTCTTGTTTTGGTTCCGTTTTTTTTGTTTTTTTAAATACTTCTTCTTTTTCTTCTTATCCCCGTTTGTTTCCGCTAAAAGCACACTTCCCAAGCTCATATAAACTTGAAACTTCACATATAGTTAGATATTCATTAGGAGATGAAACCGTTGCAATGACGTTATGATGACGTCATCAGGTATTTGTTTATCATTTATTTGTAATTTTGATAATTTAACACGTCTGAATTTTTCATAAATATCGATCAAAAAGTTAGGCCCCAAACTGAAGGTTTTGAAGAACTAGCTACATTTCTGCCATTGACGGCGTGCGACAAAATGACAATACTTCGACGTCATTCGTGGGAGGTTGCTTTGTTATAACAAAGCGGCTATACAAAACGGAGCTCCCACAAATGACAAACCATGAGTGATGACGTTATGGGGCTTTTCAAGAATCTTTCTGAAAAGCACAGGAGAAGGGCGTTCAAACGCTTTGTTTTTTCTTACAATTAAAATCAGTTTAATCCCATGTGAACTCAATTTCCTTTTTGATTGAAAACATTTTAAATGAATTTCAGCAAAGATCCCTCGATGCCGGTTTAGTTCAAGCTGGTCTTTAAAAACATATTTCCCTGATTTATCATAAATTCTGATTTCCATTTGTTACTTTAATTTCACCTTAGGAGATGAAGTTCCCCAAGTCCATCATTTATGGCCTCAAGAAGAAGGGGATCATGCATCCCACCCCTATCCAAATACAGGGTATGCCAGTTGTGTAAGTATAATTTCACCTCGTGTTTTTATTAGTAGCAGCTCCCCTAGCAGAAAGATTTTGAACAAGTAGCTTAAAGTCTAAAAACGTCATGAAGCGGTTCTGTGTAATGGACCTTAATGTTTCAACATTTTCGATAAAAGACTCTGAGAAAAAGACTCTGCTAGGGTCGAAACGTCAGGCCATTAACTATTTTTTGCAACATTTTCGATGGTCAGACTTTAGCCCTTTTCACACGATCCCCCCCCAAAAACCTTGAGTCTTTGTGACAAATTTTACGCATGCGGATTGTTTACTTCTCATCTCCCGCTTCAGAGCTTTCGCAAGCTTTCACACCAGGGAGTGCACCAGGTTCCTTGCAAAAAATTCTGTTAGTGTAAGTTTTTGACGTAGGTCGGTATCTACTGCGAAATTTCACAATGTTTGAGAAAATTTTGCAAGAAATGTGGATCATGTTCAAAATTGCTGTCCATTCACACGAAGCTCATTCTGTAATATTTCACAAACATTGAGAAAATTTCGCCAGGAATGTGGGGTTTTTTCTGTCGTGTGAAAAGGGCTTATGATGGGGGAAGGTGTCAGAGATTGTCTTATTAACCACTTACCGCTAGATGATGCGTTTACAAGTAAGCAACTTGCCGGAAACGCAGACAGAAGTCTGATAGACACGTTTTCAAAAAATGTGTAGGGACGCTCGCGGCAGATGTGTTAACATGCCCGGACATTCCATTGTGTAGTGTGCACATTGCTTGAACTCATTGTGTGACGCTTTGTTTGCCCTGTAACATAGAGGGACAAAGGGCAGTTGAATTTTTTTCCGGGGGGGGGGGGCGGGTATTGTGTGAGTTCCAATTGCAGACCTTCGTCCTATTGTTGGACAAACAGGGATATCGTTAGGCTGCCGCCATTGCATTCGGTATGGGACGTAAGTCCAGGATTCCAGCATACCATGGCTGATTATCGGCTGTGGCTTGCGGGCCAAGGTTTGGCCCTATTCACGGTGAACAACAGCCACATTTTCTCGAAAGAGAAAAATAAATCCGGGAACATTTGTTGTCTTCACTTGGTTAAGACATGGTTTCATTGTGACAAGGATTGTTCTCAACCATAAAAGTGTGCCAGAAATTCTCAAAAATGAACTCCTCAGGTGAGCATGGACAAACTTAGGAATTCCGTGCAGTAAGTGGTTAATTGTAGCAACTTGAAGGTTCTTAAACAGCTACATGAGCGAACAAAACTTAACGGTAATGCTATTTTAACTTGTTTATAATGTGTTTGTTTATCTTTTAAATGTAATTTTGATATTTGTACACTTAATTTTTCATAATTATCTATAACAAAATTTGGCCCCAACCTCAAGGTTTTAAAAATCTAGAAACATTTCCGCAGTTGACAGCTTGCGTCAAAATGACAATAATTTGACCTAATATGTAGGAGGTTGCTTTGTTATACCTCCATGCTACAACAAAGCGGCTATACAAAACGGAGCTCCCACATATGATGTAACAGGGCTTTTCGCGAATCTTTCTGAAAAGCACCCTGAGAATGGTATTCGAAATGATTGTTTTTTACACCAATAAAATCTGTTTAATCTCATGTGAACTCGATTTCCTTATTGGTCGAAAACGTTTTAAATAAATTTCAGCAAAGATCACTTGTTGCTGTTTTCTTTCAAGTAGGTCTTTAAAGGTATCGTACACGTGTGGTAATGACTCAAAACAAATATTAGCATAACAACTTACTTGGTAACAAGCAACAAAGAGCTGTTGATAGTATAAAACATTGTAGGAAACGACTCCCTCTGAAGTAACGTAGTTTTTCAGAAAGAGGTAATTTCTCACTAAAATAGTAAAAACTTCTTGCAAGAAGTTTTTACTCCTATCTGAAAGCACACAAATTTGTACAACAAGGGTGTTTTTTCTTCCATCATTTTCTTGCAACTTTGATGACCAATTGAGCCCAAAATTTCACAGGCTTGTTATTTTATGCATATGTTGGGATACACCAAAAGAGAACACTGGTCTTTGACAATTTCCAAACGTGTTCAGTGCCTTTAACAGTGTTTTTTCTCTCTCTTCGTTACAGACTGTCTGGTAGGGACATGATCGGTATTGCTTTCACCGGCTCCGGAAAAACCCTCGTCTTCACGCTACCACTGATCATGTTTTGCATGGAACAGGAGACGAAAATGCCATTTATAAAGAACGAGGGTCCTTATGGACTCATAGTGTGTCCATCGGTATGTATCACTCAAGGCTGGTTTATCTTTACCCACGTGTAAGGAGTCTTGTCAAAATTAATCCAGGACAGGTAGTCAGATAACAATTCTGCGATGTCAAATTTTTGTTGGATTTCTGTTGGACTGTATTTCTATCATAAGCCGTGTTCGCATTGGATTAATGTTTTACCGAGACCGTGGTTAACATTCCAAAAGGTAAAACTTACCGGCGTCCGCACTTGGATTTACGATTTACTTGGGTAAACTAACTGACACGACCGGTGAAACTAACCGACTTACCTAGGCAGACACAAGAGGGCGCTACGCAGTGACCTTTGACTGGATGCATGACACAGAGAGTGCAACGGAGCTTCCGTCCGTGTAAATTACATGTGCGTTTCTACGGGACTTAATTTACAATAATTCACGAGCAAAATATGGTGAAAATACACAGGTAGAAAAGAACAAGCGTCGCACTGTTTTGGTTTGGTTATCATGGCACGAGGACCTGTGTACGTGTCACCTCACGATCACGTGACGCGGCGGGCGGGTCGGGGGACCGGATGTGGCTTTTTACTGGGACGGCTTTTACCCAGATTGCGTTTGAATTGGACTTTTCGGCTCGGTTAAACTGACCTGGTCAATTTAACCGGGCAGTCGTGGGTCGGTTAAACTACCCATTTGGGTCGGGTAAGTTACCTCGGAGGGAAACTTCCTGGGCTGTTCGCATTGGACTTAAAATGGTTAAGTTACCCATTTGCTCGGTTAGTTTACCCAAATTAAGTCCAATGCGAACAGGGCTATAGACATGGTTTTACTCGCTGAAAGGCACACAGTTCTCCGATGCACTAAAGACATGCCCTATGCCAATGCACCTTGCTGAGCGCTCTGCGGTTTGACTGGCTGATTAAATGTAGTATAAACAAACTTGTGGTTTTGGAGTGATCTGGAAGGTTTGGAGGTCATTGTATTTAACTAAGATGTGTAGTGTAGAGAAGTTGATTATAGTGAGCCATGTAGAGACCCCCTGCTTGTTTTCCTTGTAGATAGCGATCTGAGTCTCTGCAGTTTAACAAAAAATGTAACCCTAGGCACTGTGAATTTCTCCCATGGTTTCTCCGATACCCAATTTTAAACGAGGTGAATTAATGGCGGGTAAAAAACCTTGTCCTGGACAGTTCTTATCGGCTGGTGTTCTGGAATAATTTTGGCAAGGTCACTAACAAGATTTCAGTTTAATGTTTGAACAAAAAAAGGCATAGCTGTTGCAAACTGTGTTCAATCTCATGGCTTGTCGCAGAATTCTCCGCATACGAACCCATAGAGTTAGACATTTAAAAAGTGGGTTACGAACAAATTCTGCAATTCGCAATTCAGCTTCTCAGCTGCAAGTAAGGATGATTAGCCTCCCAAAATATTATTTATTCTTGTATTTTGATTGGTTCGCTGGCCTAAAAGTTTGCCGACCGCTGGTTGAGCAGAAACAGTTAGGGGAAAAGTTGCCATGGGGTAAAACAGGGCTCCTTATACTCCAAAGCAATCTAAGACGAACGGTCTCTCGGTGGTTTGCAAGTGCCTTAATGCCCTGTAAAATCAAATCAGAAATAGAGTGGTCAGGTAGATTAAAGTGATACCCTACAGGTGCATCCAGCTTTTGGGTGCTACCTGTGGATGTATAAAGAAATGTTACTTGACCACTGTGAGACCGATCTCACCACTGGTTTATCTCAAAACCACCACTTCGTTCAAGACAAGATTATTACATGGTTGTCAACTGTAAACTAGATTCCTTGAAGCTTCCACACCAAGCAAAGCTTTAAATGTTACATACGTCCTCTTTAAAGGCACTGAACATGTTTGGTAATTGTCAAAGACCAGTGTTCTCACTTGGTGTATCCCAACATATGCATAAAATAACAAGCCTGTGAAAATTTGGGCTCAATTGGTCATCGAAGTTGCAAGAAAATGATGAAAGAAAAAACACCCTTGTTGTACAAATTTGTGTGCTTTCAGATAGGAATAAAAGGCTTCTTGCAAGAAGTCTTTTATTATTTTAGTTAGAAATTACCTCTTTCTCAAAAACTACGTTACTTCAGAGGGAGTCGTTTCCCAAAATGTTTTATACTATCAACAGCTCTCTGTTGCTCGTTACCAAGTCAGTTTTTATGGTAATATATATTTAGAGTAATTACCAAACGTGTACAGTGCCGTTAAGGAAGTTGCCAAATGACAAGATTATTACATGGTTGTCCAAATGACAAACAAATACTTTTGGGGTGGCATGGGTGGCTAGTGGATACAGCACTCGCCTCTCACCACTGTGGCCCTGGTTCGATTCCCAGCTGAGGGCCATATGTGAGTAGAGTTGTGCATTGGTCCTCTCCTATGCGATGCCACAAGGGTTTATCTCCGGGCCCTCCGGTTTTCCTCCCTCCTGAAAAATTAACACTTTTGATCTTAGGCTGTGCTCCGTGGTCATGGGTAAATGTGGCTGGCTGCCAAAGGCGCCCTCGCATGCCTGCTTCTCGAACACGTAGTAGCCGTGTCCTTCGCAATTCAGCTTCTCAGCTGCGAGTAAGGATGATTAACCTCCCAAATTAATATAGGATTGTTTAATTTTAAGCGAAACAACAAAATGCAATCACAGATTTGTAAAGTTATTGTATGCAACTCTTTTTGATGTTTTTTTTTGTTGTGTTCAGCGAGAGTTGGCCAAGCAGACCCACGATGGGTTCCTGTACTTCTCTAAGTGTCTGGAAGCTGAAGGGTTACCATCCCTACGTAGTATGTTGTGTATAGGCGGGATACCATCAAAGGAACAGATGCAGCTTCTACAGAAGTAAGTCAAGTAATCATTGTCTCTTGGATTCTTAGTTAAGACTTAAAGGCATCGTACACATTTGGTAATTGTCAAAGACCAGCGTTCTCATTTGGTGTATCCCAACATATGCATAAAATAACAAGCCTGTGAAAATTTGGGCTCAATTGGTCATCGAAGTTGCAAGAAAATGATGAAAGAAAAACCACCCTTGTTGTACAAATTTGTTTGCTTTCAGATAGGAATAAAAACTTCTTGCAAGAAGTTGTTATTATTGTAGTGAGAAAATTACCTCGTTCTCAAAAACTACGTTACTTCAGAGGGAGTCGTTTCCTACAATGTTTTATACTATCAACAGCTCTCCGTTGTTTGTTCCCAAGTATGTTTTTATGCTAATATTTGTTTTGAGTCATTACCAAACATGTACAATACCTTTAAGACTTAAAGGCAGGGTAGATTGGTAAATACTATAAAAAAAAAATGACCATAACAACTAACTTGGTGAGAAGCACTGCAGCTGTTGATAGTATAAACTATTTTGAGAAAGGATTTTTCACCAAAATGATTCATGATTCATGCATGAATCGTTTCTCAGTTTTCTGAGAGTTGGTGTCCGTTCGCGAATGCTGTGGCCAGAGATGCGGTTGGTACCTGCTGTCACCTCACTAAATGTGGATGGATTCGACGTTCGTGTGAAAATACCGTGACAGTTTTTTGCTGTTTTCTTAGCAAGTAAACCAGTAGTCAGCTGAAAGTTTTACATGTCACTTTTACTGTATCAATCTTTATAATTTTGCCTAAAAACCAGCATTACGGTGACAAAAAACAATCTATGACCCTACCTTTAAGGATAACTTACACCCAAGATGTCTTTTCATTTACACTTATTTTCACTTCTTAATTCTATAGTCATAGTATGTGATAAGGAGGAAAGTAGGAGCAAGAACAGAATAGACTGTCTCGTGCATATTTGAACTTCCAGGACCAATGTTTCCTAATCATATTGAGTTTTTACGTGGGCGGGATTTTGTTTTGTCAATTGTTTGAGTTTAACGTAGTTTATGGCTATGAAAATTATATATGTTGTTGAAAATGTAAAAATGATTAACAATATGAAAGTAAAATCAATTCAACAAAATAACAAAGAAAACCTGAGAATAAGCCTTGACCGCCATTTCCGATTACTTGTACAAAATTAAGAATTTTGCCCAACTGACGGTCATGTTGTCATTAAACCTATGTAATAGTTGCACACATTCTGCATGATTGGCAAATGGGGTTTCTAACAATAAGCATCCTCGTCCCAAGTTTAAATTTTGTTTCAATGTTAATTTGAACAAATTATTTGTATTGTACAAAAATTGAAAATTTATTTATAACAACTTGCCATGGGTGTTTTATTTTCAAGAAGTTTGTATAAATACAATTTAAATAGAAGATTTGATTTCATAGAAACACATAGTCTTCGTTCGAGTTTTTTTCTCGTTTTCGATATGCGCGAGACCTCTACAGTCTATGGTGAAATGGAAGCATGTCCTGATTTGGAATCCCAGACTGGCACGGTGCATGTGGATTGTGTTTTCAGTCCCTACCTGATTGAGTGGGTTTCCCCTATCAGGGGTTTTCCTCCCACATTTTAAAACTTTCATTTCTTCATCATCTTCTCTACACAGGTACCTTCAGGCCTACGGGTCACAGTGCTAGTCACTTTTAAGGGTCCGTTGGTTTCATTAACAGAAAAATATAATAATGATAATAATAATAGTAACTTTTTTGTATATAGGTGTTTGAAAGCGCTCGTTATTACTTTGTTAAAACAGGTTTTTGAAGTTCTTGAATAATGAGACCCATTATGTTGCACTTTGTAAGAATACTAGGTGCTGCAGCACATTCAGCAGCCACTGCCAGAAACACCAGGGCTTTTCATTTTGCAGATGTGTTAATTTCATGGTAGCCACACCCTGTAGCCTTACCCATCTTTAACCACATGTTTTCATTTCTCTTCTTGCAGAGGTGTTCACATAATGGTAGCCACACCCGGCAGCCACACCCAGTAGCCACACCCATCTTTAACCACATGTTTTTATTTCTCATCTTGCAGAGGTGTTCATTTCATGGTAGCCACACCCGGTAGCCACACCCATCTTTAACTACACGTTTTTATTTCTCATCTTGCAGAGGTGTTCACATCATGGTAGCCACGCCCAGAAGCCACACCCATCTTTAACCACACGTTTTTATTTCTCATCTTGCAGAGGTGTACACATCATGGTAGCCACGCCCAGTAGCCACACCCATCTTTAACCGCATGTCTTTATTTCTCATCTTGCAGAGGTGTTCACATCATGGTAGCCACACCCAGTAGCCACACCCATCTTTAACCATATGTTTTTATTTCTCATCTTGCAGAGGTGTACACATCATGGTAGCCACGCCCAGTAGCCACACCCATCTTTAACCTCATGTCTTTATTTCTCATCTTGCAGAGGTGTTCACATCATGGTAGCCACGCCCGGTAGACACACCCAGTAGCCACACCCATCTTTAACCACATGTTTTTTATTTCTCATCTTGCAGAGGTGTTCACATCATGGTAGCCACGCCCGGTAGACACACCCAGTAGCCACACCCATCTTTAACCACATGTTTTTATTTCTCATCTTGCAGAGGTGTTCACATCATGGTAGCGACGCCCGGTAGATTAATCCATATGCTGAACAGGAAGAACTTCAATCTGTCTGTTTGTCGTTACCTCTGTCTGGATGAGGCTGATCGAATGATTGATCTCGGATTTGAAGAAGATATCAGAACCATTCTCACCTACTTTAAGGTTAGTGCTTAGGAATCTAAAGAGATGGGTTTTTTTCCCTGATGATTTGTGATTTCAGCTTGGCAGACTTCCTGCATTGCTGAAGAAATTTGACATCAGTAAGAAGGTTATTATTTGTTTTTTACCCTTACACCAATGTGTATTAAGCACTGTATACTCGATAATTTCCCGAGTTCTGTGAAAAAAAATCCACAGGCAAATCACCCAGGTGGGATTTGAACCCACAACCTTCGCTTTGCTAGAGCAAATGTCTTACCACTAGACCATCGAGCCAGCCCGGTGGCTAGAGGCAGTTCGAATCCTATGTTTTTAGCTGAGGGGGAACCGCAAAATTAACATCTATTAAATCGTTGCGGTATCTGCTGCTAAAAACATACGATTCAAACTGCCTCTTGCCACCGGGCTAGCTCGGTGGTCTAGTGGTAAGGAATCTGCTCTAGCAAGGCAAAGGTCGTGGGTTAGAATCCCACCCGAGTGATTTGCCTATGGATTTTTTACAGTGCTTTTATACAGTGCTTAATACACATCGGTGTAAGGGTAAAAACAAATAATATTCTTTATCCCCGATGCAAAATTAACATCAAGTAAGAAGGTTATATATCATCCCTCCATCTTTTTTACTCTTTACTTAATTTCTTAATCTTACTTATTTAATGTTACAACCTTCAGGGCCAGAGACAGACGCTTCTCTTCAGCGCTACCATGCCCAAGAAGATCCAGAATTTTGCCAAGAGCGCCCTCGTCATGCCCATAACAGTCAATGTTGGCCGTGCCGGTGCGGCTAGCTTGGATGTAATCCAGGAGGTGGAGTACGTTAAACAAGAAGCCAAGATGGTGTATCTTTTGGAGTGTCTTCAGAAGACTCCCCCACCGGTAAGATTCAACTGCTGGGAATTCCTTACGGGAAACTTTATATTATTCAAATATTGGATGCATATGAGTACATGGGTTTCTAGGCAATACATGGCGAGGTATCAATGAATATTCGGTTTTCAGTAACACCATTTGTATATCGACTTTGCTGTGTAGAAATTCTTCTTTGAGAACTTGTCTTGCTATATATTCAACTGTCGCGGAGTAGATTTCGGAATTTGGGAGACTACTTAGTTCTGAAAAGAACTGTCCTGCTTATTAACTACTAACTGGGCGGAAGGTAGGAAATTGGGACTACTACTTTCGCTTGTGGATCGGGGGGACTTCTCGTTATTATTTTCACTGCCACGGAGTGAGTTCTTAATAGGTCTCAACGTTTCGACTAACCTGCTCTAGTCATCGTCAGGAGACGGAGATATGAGTACATATAGCAGAATATAATTGAGACTGATAAATCTGGACTGTTCGCCTCGTGAAATGGAACAGTTCTGATCTCATAACTGTTCCATTTCACAAGGCAAAGCTGAAAGAAATGGAACAGTCCAGATTTCACCTCGTGATTATATTCTGCTATATTGTATAATTCAAATGCATCCTATATTAGTTTTATATACCTCACACATACATCCTTTATCGTTTGATATTTTTCATATAATTCATAATTTATTTCAACAATAAATAATAACAAGTTTTGAACCATTTATTTATAATTTAGTTCAACAAGAAGTTATTAAACGACTGATAAAGACATAGTCTGGAGCTGTTTAAGCCCGGTTGGCTAAAGCATGTTTGGCATTCATAGCCGTATGCGCGACGCTGGCGCTCAAGCTTATGCTAAGAACACATAACACAATTAACACATACGGTACACAATGTAAAATCTATTAGTATGCACGAAGTAGAGCAGTCAGGCATGAGAATCTTCCTGTTTAAACAGGAATTCCTGTTTTTTCCCTTTCAAATTTGTGGTCTTCTAGTTTAGTGTGAATTTGATATAAAATTTGGGGGGTGAGTTAAACAATTGTCGCCCCGCTCTGAGCTGCGAAGCGTCCTATATTTATCAATATAGGACTCCTATATTAAATTTTGGAGTGTCAGAACAGTATATGTGGCAAAATAAAGTATGACCTTTGACGCATGTGCCATCAACCAAATGACAAAAATCTATAAGTGCGGTATATAAAATATAAATATTTAATGCATATTAGTGCAGTGCCGCAAAATAAAATCACAAGGCGAAATCTGGACTACTCCAGAAGCCGAGTGAAATGGAAAAGCCAAATTTCACCTCGTGATTGTATTCTGCTGCAACGAAATGCTTTCAATATTTGTGGCCTGCTGGCCATGGCCGCTCCACTTTTTGGCAGATTCAAGAATTCACACAAAAAATAATGACAATTTAAAAAAAATAGAATAGCCCAAACCAAGTGGCAGTGGTGAGTTTGGATCTTCTTAAGTCGTCTTTAAAAGTATATTTACTTAGGTAAAGATGGAAAATTTCATTAGGTTGGTAAACCTACAGTGGAATTCTTGTATACAATGCCTGCACAGGACGTGATATTCATACCAACAAGTAGAACTAATATTAAGAAGAAAACAAAATTTGTCCTTGGGTAGGGCTGATATACCCCTCCCCAATCACTGCCACAGTTGGTGGATGCTGTTGTCAAGATTTTTATATGGATTAGCGCCACACTGCTTGCAGAGATTACAACTGAAATGGCTGCCCCACTTTTAAACACCTTGCTCTGTGCCTGTTTGTATGAGTATTTTTATTTGGCGGTCGGGTTGGCATAGTCGTATCTTTCCTCGCCTTCCACCACTAGGACCCCGGTTCGAATCCCGCCGAGTCCACTATGTGGATTGGTTTTTCAGTCCCTACCTGATTGTGTGTGTTTTCTGCAGAATAATTCTCTGGGGTTTTCCTCCCACATCTAAAACTGAAACTTCCTTCCTTGTCTTCTCTCCATGGGGTTCTTGGCTAGTACAGTGATTAAGTTCGCTTTTCTGAGAGTCCTTGGCTTCACAACCAGAATAAATAAATGAAATGAAAAAGAAAACATTTTTTTGTTTTTTTATTTGAATGCAGGTGTTGATCTTTGCAGAGAAGAAAGCTGATGTAGATGACATCCATGAATATTTATTGTTGAAAGGAGTGGAAGCTGTGGCCATCCATGGAGGCAAAGGTAATGATCAGGAAAAAGCAGTTTCCGTCCCCCAGTGGTTACCATTTAAAGGCACTGAACACGTTTGGAAATTGTCAAAGACCAGTGTTCTCACTTGGTGTATCCCAACATATGCATAAAATAACAAGCCTGTGAAAATTTGGGCTCAATTGGTCATCGAAGTTGCAAGAAAATGATGAAAGAAAAAACACCCTTGTTGTACAAATTTGTGTGCTTTCAGATAGGAATAAAAACTTCTTGCAAGAAGTTTTTATTATTTTAGTGAGAAATTACCCTTTTTCTCAAAAGCTACGTTACTTTAGAGGGAGTCGTTTCCTACGATGTTTTATACTATCGACAGCCCTCCATTGCTTGTTACCAAGTAAGTTTTTATGCTAATATTTGTTTTGAGTCATTACCAAACGTGTACGATACCTTTAAGGGCGGAAAACCTTTTTGGACCATAGCTCTGATCGACTACACGCTAAATAACGATGGTTGGACTAGTCTAGTCAACGATTCGCAACCAGCCTATCAATGTTGGTCCCATTGCTGGTTATAATAGCTGTTTTTAAGCTGCATTAGCTGCAATTTTGAGCTGCAATAGCTATTTTTAATAGCACAGTGCGGAGAGGACCAGCTATCAGAAAAATGATCCGACTTATTATGACAACAATTCACAGACGTGATTTTACCAACTTTTGCAACAAACCTTACTCAACTAACTCATTGATTTTCAATTTTTTTAAAAGCTTGCCATAAACTGGTACTGTACGTCCACAATCATCTGAGGAACATAATACCACTTGTGAGAGCAAATATCATCCATTACACTTTATCTATGAACTGACTCATCCAAAAACGTAAACAAACTGGCCACCGCCATTTTCTGATAGTCACGTTGACATGATATGACTAGAGTTGTTCGCACTTCAACTGCAGTGCACATGTGCTAGGTACGTCATGAACCAACCACTAGTTAACCATTGGTCAGTGTAAATTTGAGTAAATCGTTGAGGAAGACCATGACGGGTTTGCTCCATTAGAAGTTTTGGGCTGCTGTAAGCTGCCCTTTTGCTTCCCAAGTCTTCCCCAGGGCAGTAGAAAGTAAACAAACTCCTCACTGAGTTAATCCTGATATGACATTTAGCAATTAAGCTCCACTGGACCGGAAAGTGATCGTGTTCATTGCACTGATCCGATCACAGAGCAAGGAATAGATTGTGCAAGTCTCGCGCGTATCGGACTGAGAAAACATGTCAAACGAAGAACATTTTTTTCTCCGAAATCAAATCTTTGTTTAAAAATATATTTAATGATAAAATCGGAACAACAAAAATATTCATACACAAATAATTTGTTAATTATTATTGAAGCAAAATTAAAACTCTGGGACAAGGATGCTTATTTGATCTTAACTTTTCAGAAACCACTTCGCGATGGTCACATGGGCGTAAAATTAACGCTTGACGCAGTTTATAGAGGACGCTGGCGCCTCAACAACCATAGACTACAATGAAAAGGCTTCCCGTTGCAATTACAGCATCTGGCCATTTTCACAGCGCATCCGAAACAAGCGTTTACATAAGTTTTGTGATCGGAGGTGAGCACAAACTTCTTAATTTTTTGTAGCAACCGGAAGCAGAGGTCAAGTTTAATTCTCTGGTTTTCTTCATTATATTGTTGACTTGATTTTACTTTCATATTTTTTATCACTAAGTAATACATTCCCAACAACATATGTATTTGTCATGGTCATAGACCTCGTTAAACTAAAATAATTGACAAAACAAAATCTTGCCCACGTAAATCTCCATATGGTTGGGACCACAATGGTCCCGGAAGTTCAAATATGCGCGAGACTTGCACAGTCTATAGCAAGAGGGGAAATGGGGTTGTTGAAAAAAGGGTTTCTCAGCTGTTTCTTTGTCAGGGATTTTTCAGTTCAAAGTAGTATCAACTTAACATTACATAAGTACAAATTTTCTTCAGTCTTTTAAAACTCAAACAATTGTTGTTCAATACTACTAATAACCATGGTTCATTCAGGCAGCCCAACAGTTCCATAGCAAGGCCATTCATATCAGGTTTTTGATATGATTAGAGCTGATAAGGATCTGTTTCCCTTGGGATGCTCAGACTTGAAAATGCAGTTTGTCAACCCTTTATTCAACCCGACTGAACCCATAGCTAACTCGGGTTAGTGGCAAATGAGAACAATCTGTAGTGCACTCATAAAAAGTTAAAACGAAAAAGATTTGTCCATGACTTTGTGTAGAAAAAACCTTGCACAGCCAGCACCTCAGCAATGGCGGCGTGGCGTGCAGTACTTGCACGTATGGATTGGTCTATACGTGCTTAATACACATCGGTGTAAGGGTAAAAACAAATTGTATTCTTTATCCTCGATGCAAAGTTAACATCTATTAAATCGTTCCAGTAACCCGCTGTACCCTATGTAACACATAGGATTCGAACTGCCTCTAGCCACCGGGCTAGCTTGGTGGTCTAGTGGTAAAACATCTGCTCTAGCAACAAAAGGTCGTGGGTTCGAATCCCAGTGATTTGTCTGTGGATTTTTTTCACAGAACTCGGGAAAGTACTGAGTATACAGTGCATAATATAAGGCTTTATATTGTGGCGTGTCGTGGCCGAGCGGATAAGAGTACCGGACTCAAGCTCTGGTGTTTCTGTTCAGCAGAGTGTGGGTTCGAGTCCCGGTCGTGACACTTGTGTCCTTAAGCAAGACACTTTACCATTATTGCTTCGTCCTTCGGATAGGACATAAAGCCGTTTGTCCCGTTTGTTGTGTAACGCGCACGTAAAAGAATCAAGTGCACTTATTGACAAGAGAAGGGGTTCGTCCCAGTGTTCCTGGTTTGTTCGGCAGCATATTGCGCCACAGCACCTTTTAAACCATCGCATGGTGCTATGTAAAGGAATTGGTCTCATACTTCAAAAACGTAGCTCCACAATACCTTGCAGGAAAATACTGCATGTTGAAGCACCTTGAGCGTCACTGAGTGACGGATATGAGCTCTATATAAGTAGCCACTATTATTATTATACAAGGCTTTTTATAACGTCAAGTTCAAAGATTCATCTTTTCTTTCTACTCCTCAGATCAGGAGGAGAGAACACGCTCCGTAGAGCAGTTTCGTCAGAAGGAGAAGGACGTCTTAGTAGCTACAGACGTTGCTTCAAAGGGTCTTGACTTCCCCGATATTCAACATGTTATTAATTACGATATGCCGGAAGACATCGAGAACTATGGTGAGATATTATATCTTATCTCCTTCCTAATGGTGGCGTGTCGTGGCCGAGCGGATAGGAGCACCGGACTCAAGCTCTGGTGTTTCTGATCAGCAGAGTGTGGGTTCGAGTCCCGGTCGTGACACTTGTGTCCTTAAGCAAGACACTTTACCATTATTGCTTCTCTTCACCCAGGAGTACAAATGGGTACCGGCGAGAGCTGGGGAGTAACCTGCGATGGACTGGCATCCTGTCCAGGGGAAATAGAAATATTTTCAGTTGTTTAATGCCAAGGAAACCAGATATAAACACCGACCTGATGAGCCATTTTGGCTCGGGACAGACTTTACTTTACTTCTCCATCCTAATAAGAAATCCGGGGTTCAACTATTGAAGTGTATTTTAAGTATCAAGTAATCAACCACAAGGGAAGCGGACTGGGTAAATTTTGAATAATTTAGGGTTTGATCAAAGAAAAATTGACTAGAGCGGGACTTGAACCTGCGACCTCCGGATTAACTACTGAGCTATCTAGACCAATGTTGGCGGTAGCCCCTTCTGCCCCTTCCCAGGTTGTATCATAAACTTGGGTGTGATCCCTGGCTATATGGCAGTTACAGGTTGAATGGCTTCTGACTGGCACCCCTGAACAAAGATATTGACAAAATAGGGAGACTGCCATCATAGTGCTAGATAGTTCAGTTGGTGGAGCACCGGCACGTTCATCGGGAGGTCGCAGGTTCAAGTCTTGCTCTAGTCAATTTTTCTTTGTTCAATCCTAAATTAAAGGAATTGTATATGTTTGGTAATTGGATCCCACTGTTTGTTTCAATCCTATATAGTTTTGATAATAAAACTAACCTGTGAAAATTTCATTTCTAAAGGTGATAGCATTTTTGAGATATTGCCGAAAATCTGGAGTGGTTATGTCCACGCAGGAAGAATAATCTGCAATTGGAATACACAATCTTAGAAATGTTTCTGACAGAAACGCTTCTCAGATTAAAATGTTTTTTGATAAAAACTGATATCTTTTTCCATAACCACATTACTTCAAAGTGAAAAGTTTCTCAAAATGCTTTATACTATCAGAAGCTGCTGTACTTCTTACCTAGTAAGTTTTTATTGCCGTTAAATTTATGAGTAATTACCAAACGTGTACAGATACTTTAAAGGCACTGTACACGTTCGGTAATTACTCAAAATATATATTAGCATAAAAACTGACTTGGTAACGAGCAACAGAGAGCTGTTGATAGTATAAAACATTGTGAGAAACGACTCCCTCTGAAGTAACGTAGTTTTTGAGAAAGAGGTAATTTCTCATTAAAATAATAAAAGAGTTCTTGCAAGAAGTTTTTATTTCTATCTGAAAGCACATGTTTAATTCAGTTTTTGTTTGTTTAATTGTTTCTAGTCCACAGAATTGGAAGAACAGGTCGCTGTGGGAAGACAGGTATTGCAACCACCTTCATCAATAAATCATGCGGTGAGTTTCTTTGGTTCAAATCCTCCAAGGTTATTGGTAAATGATTCAAGTTGATGCCCTAATTTTCGCTGAAAGACATTAGGATTTGTTGGATTTTAGGATTTTTTTCCTTTGAATGAATTTGGACAGATGATGCTGTTTCCAAAATGAAAAAACATCAAGTTAATATAAACCACAAGGGAAACTGACTGGGTAAATTTTTTAACAATTATTGCTGCGTCCTTTGGATGGGATGTAAAGCCGTTGGTCCCGTGTGTTGTGTACTTATCGAAAAGAGAAGGGGTTCACCCCGGTGTTCCTGGTTTGAGTGGCTGCATATTGCGCCACAGCACCTTGTAAACCATTACATGGTGCTATGTAAAGGAAAATACTGAATGTTGAAGCGCCATGAGCGTCACTGAGTGAGGGATATGAGTGCTATATAAGAAGCCAATATTTATTTATTTATTTATGGTTAAACAAAGAAAGTTGCAAGAAAATGATGAAAGAAAAAACACCCTTGTTGTACAAATTTGTGTGCTTTCAGATAGGAATAAAAACTTCTTGCAAGAAGTTTTTATTATTTTAGTGAGAAATTACCTCTTTCTCAAAAACTATGTTACTTCAGCGGGAGTCGTTTCCTACAATGTTTTATACTATCAACAGCTCTCCGTTGCTTGTTACCAAGTAAGTTTTTATGCTAATATTTGTTTTGAGTCATTACCAAACGTGTACGATACCTTTTAATAATGGCTTTCCAATGGTCTGATTACACTTCAGAAACACAAACATAAAACATATTTGAGCCATTAAAATCTGTAAATGTCAAAGAGAAAACGTTTTAATATTGGTGTCCAAACAGAGTATCATTGACAAGACAAATTATTAATGGCTAGCGGAAAAAAAGTGCTTTTTGACTGAAAATATTCCCACACAGGTAACAGGAAAAGGATTTTTAATTCCGAAACGAACTGGTTAAAAATTGTGGGGTTTTTTCAGCCCTTATGGTAGACTGAAATAAACATTTCCTTTAAAAGTTTTTCCTTTGAAATTTTGTTTGATCTGTTGTCTTCTTTAGAGGAGTCAGTCTTGTTGGATCTGAAGCATTTACTTCTGGAGGCAAAGCAGAGAGTTCCTCCAGTATTGATTGCACTAGGAGGCAATGAAGAGATGCTCAACATGGGAGGTAAGTGACGTTTGCAAACTACCTGCAGTTTCGTTTTGTTTTGTTAGACCACTTCACGTCGGTACATTTACAAAATTTACGTGCCCAACCGCGGTATTATTTTTTTGAACTTTGTGGAGCTTCTTGAGTTATTGTTTTCCTTCAAAAATATTGTTGCCACAATGAAACCCTGACTTGGCGAAGGAAAGACAACAAAGTTTCTCATATTTAGCTTCGGGATTTGATGTTGACGTGTGACAAAATTACGTAAAAACTTACCGTGATTCGCAGAACCTCGGCCGTGAGCCACAGCGGAAAATCTGCAATGGTGTGCTAGAATCTCGGAACTTTCTGACTTACCTCCCATTAAGCCGAACATATGACGAACAATGGTGGCAGCCTGTCCATTCTTGAATGCTACATTTGTACAACAATAGGACAAAGGTCTGGAATCCGGGGTTACACAATAACCCCTGGAAAAGGATTTGACAAGGCATTACAGAACCTGTTGTCCCTCTTTATTGGTGAAATGAAGCATATCATGGTAGGTGCCTGCCTTTGCACACTACACACTAGAAAGTCCAGGTGGATATAAACGTCGGCCATCCAAAATTGAGAAAAATCCAAATTTTTCAGGCATGAAAAAAAAGTCCGTAGTACGTAAGTCAGTCAAGATAGATTAGGCGGAAAAACTCATCCTCTGACGTGAAGTGGTTAATAGTGCAACAATGTTAGAAAGAAGTTCCTTGTATATGTGTTATTTTATTCTGTTTTAATTTCTGGCTGAACAAAGAAAAATTTACTAGCATGGGATTCGAACCTGCGACTTCCAGATTCACGTGCAGGCACTCTATCAGGTCAGCTATAACGCCCTTATGTTGGCGGTCTCCATAATATGTCAACATCTTTTGTTCAGGGGCGCCAGTCAGAAGCCATGAATGGGTCTCATAATTCAAAACATAGCTCTGCTTATTCTGTTGAAAAACATTTAATGAGCACTTTGATACGCCCCTGGGGGTGTGATAAAGCGCTATATAAATCCCAGTTCTATTATTATTACTCACGGCTTACATGAAGTACATGTATGACTGTTTTTGCAATCTATAGGTTTGTAGTACAGTACATAATAATAATAGGTAGTTCTTATGAGCGCTTTATCACATCAGATGGGCGTCTCAAAGCGCTC
This sequence comes from Plazaster borealis, assembly GCA_021014325.1. Classification (NCBI taxonomy): domain Eukaryota; kingdom Metazoa; phylum Echinodermata; class Asteroidea; order Forcipulatida; family Labidiasteridae; genus Plazaster; species Plazaster borealis. The sequence goes on along the minus strand of CM037458.1, from coordinate 12,399,790 downwards.
AGTATTTTTTCCTGCAAGGTATGCAGAGCTACGTTTTTAAGTATGAGACCTTTCTCCTTTACATAGTACCATGTAACGGTTTACAAGGTGCTGTGGTGGAATATGCTGCCGATCAAACCAGGAACACCGGGGCGAACCCCTTCTCTTTACGATAAGTGCACTGGGTTCTTTTATGTGCATTACACAACACACCGGACCTACGGCTTTGCGTCCCATCCGAAGGACGCAGCAATAATGGTTAAGTGTCTTGCTGAAGGACACAAGTGTCACGACCGGGACTCGAACCCACACTCTGCTGATCAGAAACACCAGAGCTTGAGTCCGGTGTTCTTATCTGCCCGGCCACAAAACTGTTGTTAAACCTTGTTGATAATCATAACGATAATGATAAAGACTCTTAAAGCAGCAGTATCCACCACAAATGGCACTAATATTTACTATTTTGTGTGACATTGAATATGAGACACATTTTATTTAGCACTGTGAGCAGTTTTACAAGGTGCTGTGGCACAATCTGCAGCCAACCATGCCAGAGAACACCGGGGCAAACCCCTTCTCTTAACAATGAGTGCGCTGGTTTTTTGACGGGCATTGCAGAACACACGGACCTACAACTTTTTGTCCCATCCAAAGGATGAAGCAATAATGGTTAAGTGTCTTGGTTAAGGACACAAATGTCAAGATCGGGGCTCGAACCCACACTCTGCCGCTCAGAAACACCAGAGCTTGAGTCTGGTGTGCTAAACCGCTAGGCCACATGTTGAGTGTTGTCTTTACACACCCAACAACAATTTTTAAAGTCAGTCGTTTGTTTACTAACACTGATCAAGTTAATTCACCTTCTAAATGGAATGAAATTTTTGTTTTCTCTTATAGATGAGCGTGGATGTTCTTTCTGTGGTGGATTGGGTCATCGTATCACAGAGTGTCCTAAACTAGAAGCTCTACAGACCAAGCAAGCCAGCACTATTGGCCGCAAAGACTACCTTGCTAACAGTGCTGCTGACTGGTAGATGGAACTCCCTAGTTGCTAACATTTGATTTCCTTATTGTTTTTACATGGGTATAGACGATGTGACCTCTGACGTCACTCGAAAACCATAACATGATGCCCGCGCATGTCGCCGGGCAAAACCTTTGTGTACTTGACAGCCAGCGTGAAAGTACACGCAATCTTACCATGAGTAGGCATCTTCTTGCCTGGCGGAACATGACTTGGACAGTGTTTTGTCAACAGAGGGCAGTTTGAATGTAAACAGAGGTCACATCGTCTATAGAGTTAACCACTTCGCGTCGTCATTCCCCAAAATAATTCCTTGCCCATGTGCGGTATTATTTTTCAAAACCTTTTGGAGCATCTGGAGTTATTGTTTTCCTTCGAAAATATTGGTGCCACAATAAAACCTTGACTTGACAAAGGAAAGACAACAAAGGTTCTCAAAGTAAGCACTGGGATTTGTTGTCTCAGGAGAAAGTATGAGTATTCGTTCACCGTGAATTGCAAAAACTCAGCTGGAAGCCTTGGCCGATAATCTGCCAGGTTATGCTGGAATTTTGGAACGCTCGAAATTGACTCCCATTGAGCCGAATATTATGATAAATAATGGTGGCAGCCTGTGTCCATTTTTGTATGCCACATTTGTATAATGATCTGGAATAAGGGATTAATTAATAACCCCGAGAAAAAAGGGATATTACGAGGCATGATTGCCAGTACCTTCTGTCCCTCTTTGAACGTGTGAAATGAAGCGTAACACGATAGATGCATGCCTGTGTACTCTACACAATGGAATGTCTGGGTGGATATTCACGTCAGTGGTCCAACTGACTGCAAAATAATTGAGGGCCTTTGGGTGTAAAAACTTCATTCAACGTAAAGTGGTTAAAGGGGACTGTCGTTATGATCATAGCAGGTCTTCGGCTTTACATGGAATTATGACCTGTAATCCAGTTACTGCATGCAATAATCAGGGTTCGAATTTGGGAGGAAAATCCACAAGACTGCAGGGCTTGTAGTTCAACATTTTTACTGGACCAAAATTTATTTTACAAGACCAGACTCAAAATGAGTTGAACAAGCACTCAGAGAAGATCTATCTCATTTGTCATGCTACTTCGATGCTCAACAAAATTGAAAGATATATCAGATTCATTGTCATCATTGCTCACAATGTCATTACACAATAAGATATTTCTGATATTAGTCAATTGAAAAACACAAGACCACCTGTCCAGTCATGATTTTACTGGCCCAACACTAAAAGTAGGCCTACTGGCCTAGGGCATGCAGTCCAGTGTAAATTTCGAGCCCTGAGTAAGAGGTCATAATCATGTTTCATTTATTATTTTGCCAAGTATTTATTACCCCAATGCTCCAAATGTACGTTTGGTGATTGGAGCCTATTGTTTGTTTCAAACCAGTTGTAGATATATACCATATAACTAATCTGTGAAAATTTCATTTCAAAAGGTTGTATCGTTTTTGAGATATTTACGAAAAATCTGGAGCGGTTATGTCCACGCAGGAAGAATAATCTGCAATTGGAATACACACTCAAATGAGAAGATTCAAATGTTTTGGGGGATAAAAAGTGATATGTTTTTCCATGACCTCAGTACTTCAAAGTGAAAAGTTTCTCAAAATGCATTATACTATCCAAAGTTGCTGTACTTCTTACCAAGTAAGTTTTTATTGCCATTAATTATCAGAGTCATAACCAAATGTGTACGATGCCTTTAAGTCATTGAATCTATTGTATCAGTGTCATTTCCAAAAAAGAAATACTTTCCCGCCCGTTCTTCCAAAAGAGGCAAGGTCTTTTCACGACGAACAAGGTTGGTGTCCACATGGAGTTGTTCATTTTTGGAAGTGTGGGTTGGACGAGTTACCATTTCTATCTTTTTTGTTCTTGTATATTGTGCAAATTTTTCAATTGGCTAGGATCTATGTGTGAGTTACATGAGACAAAACATTGAATTCATTTCATTCATGCATTTGTCGCAGAATATAGTCACTCAGTGAAATCTCCCTTACCAAAATTTCCAATTCAACTTTCCAATTGGAACCAATTGGAATTTTTCCAATGTTGTGTTTTGGCACAAAACCAATTGGACTCAAGTTTGAAATTTTTTCCAACTGAACCCAATTGGACTTTTTCAAACTGGACCCAATTGGGAAACAAATTCCAACTAATTCCAATTCAATTGAATCAAACCAACTGTCTCCAATTGGATTTCCAATTGGACTGAGTTGGTCTAAGATTTATTCCAATTGGAAATTCAGTATTCCAATATAAACCAACTAACACCAACTCAAAACCAACTCAATCCAATCCTTTCCAACTGGATATCCAATTGGAATTAATTGGTAATTTTGGCAAGGGTTGGCTTTCCATTTCAAAGTTATTAGGCTATAGGGCCTTCATAGAATTGGAAAAGATGTAGGTAGTATTACAATCAATGGCAGCCATTTTGACAATTTTAAACATTGCATGTTTTCAAAGGAAATATGCGAAGGCGCTAAAGCCAAATAACTTTGTCATGACATACTCTGACTGTGTGACCAACTTCCATGTTTTTATCATCAAAGGCAAAATTCCCCAAAATATTTCCCCTACTGTTGTACCCTTTATTGAAAGTTGAGCTGTAACTGGAAAATGTTTATACTTTTAATGTCACACTGTAAATAAATTAAATTTGTCTGCAAATATTCAACAGAAGAAGTGTCATTGTCTTGTTATGAGTACTCAATATCAATAGACTGTGCAAGTTTTTGAATAAATATGTTATTTCCCCAGAGGAAATAAACATCAGAGTTTAAATAAATGAAACAATTATGTTCATAATTCCGTCTATAGTGGCGTGTTAAATTGAGTTTGTTTAAATTGTGTTTTACTATAATTATTCTTTTGGAGAAGCAGGTGGCGCCGTACCAAAGTATTTCGACCGTTTTGGATACAATCACAAGGGGTGGAAGCCTTACAATTAAGTCAAAATTGCAATTGTGATTTATAATTTTGTTTTTTTTAAACAGTCGAAATTGACAAAATTGCAAGGCTATACCCCTTGTGCCTAATTTCCCTTTAGCCAAAATCTCTGAATTCTACTCACCGGTTTCACTGTGACTACTATAAGCTGTTATCAGTCAAATATTTGTATTTATAAACATTCACCCTGCCCCTTCCCCAAGATCCGTGATCCTTGGCCCAACTGAAGAGCAGAGAGAAAGTCCTACCATCCTTCCTCCATGGTCCAAGATATTTCTCAAGATATGTTTGGTCGATTTTTATGATTCAAAGTTGCTTTCATAATAACATTTAACACTGTTTCCCACTACATGACATTATAAACAAGAACCTGTGAAATTTTGTCGATATTTGTGTCAGTAAACTCAGGCAATGACACCCTAAACCACATGTTTCCGCCTCATGAACTTTTGATCAGATAAGAAAGATCCTGTTGAAAACTGCTCATTCCAAAACCGGTGATTACTGACCCCAGTTAATTTGTCGTAGGTAAACTTGGGTCTATTTTTAATGGGCGAATTGCACTGTGCTTGACCCTACATACCATAAGATTCTGATGAAGCATCAAAATTATAAAAACTTCACAACATAAATAGCAAATATCCAGGTTCAAGTTACATAATAAAAGAGACATCAGTAGTACCCACTGCCTTGTTTAGAGCAGATATCGCACTTTAAAAAATGGCCCAAATTTGATAAAAATACTGGACTTAATCCTTAGTGATTTTTCCATTTTTTGCCTTTTATTATATATCAACATTTACAAAAGTACAGCTTATATCCATGGTAAATTTCAGTTAATAAGCATCAGGACAGCCTGCAGCATCATTTTATAGCCTTAAAACGCCATTTCAAAAGTTGGACCAAATTTGATAAAACAAAAGCTGGACTTACACTTTATGATGTGTCACTTGACCCGACATAACAAGCTTGAGGCTTCACACGTATGAAGCCTCGAACGCTTGCTAAAAGCGTAGCAAGCTTGAGGCTTCACACGTATGAAGCCTCTACGCTTGCTAAAATAGTAACAAGCGTTCGAGGCTTCACACGTGTGAAGCCCATCACGCTTGTTACTAATAAATGTGTATCCTTGACCCTCCAGACTCACGCTTGTTAATATTTGGTCCAAACTTGATAAAAATGCTGGATTAGCCCTTGCGATTTGTTTTTAAATTTCTGGCCCAAATTTGATAAAAATGCTGGACTTACCCCCCCTGTGATTTTCTCAATATTTTTGCCAAATTTTGATAAAAATGCTGGACGTAGCCCTTGTGAAGCCTTATGTACGCAACTGTTACTTATAAACTGCGTAGGTAAGAAGCTTGAGGCTTCACACTTATGAAGCCTTATGTACGCAATTGTTACTTATAAACTGCGTAGGTAAGAAGCTTGAGGCTTCACACTTATGAAGCCTTAGTACGCTTGTTAATTGTAATAACAAGCGTAGCAAGCGTACTGAGGCTTCACACGTATGAAGCCTCAGTACGCTTGTTACTTATAAGTAGCAAGCGTACTGAGGCTTCACACGTATGAAGCCTTGGTACGCTTGTTAATTGTAAATAGCAAGCGTACTGAGGCTTCACACGTATGAAATACGCTTGTACTTATAAGTAGCAAGCGTACTGAGGCTTCACACGTATGAAGCCTCAGTACGCTTGTTAATTGTAAGTAGCAAGCGTACTGAGGCTTCACACGTATGAAGCCTTGGTACGCTTGTTACTTATAAGTAGCAAGCGTACTGAGGCTTCACACGTATGAAGCCTCAGTACGCTTGCTACTTTTAAGTAGCAAGCGTACTGAGGCTTCGCATGTGTGAAGCCCGTCACGCTTGTTGCTAATAAATGTGTATCCTTAACCCTCCAGACTTGTGGATCCTCACGCTTGTTAATATTTGGTCCAAACTTGATAAAAATGCTGGATTAGCCCCGTTGCGATTTTTTTTTAAATATCTGGCCCAAATTTGATAAAAATGCTGGACTTACCCCCCCCCCTGTGATTTTCTCAATATTTTTGCCAAATTTTGATAAAAATGCTGGACGTAGCCCTTGTGAAGCCTTATGTACGCAACTGTTACTTATAAACTGCGTAGGTAACAAGCTTGAGGCTTCACACTTATGAAGCCTCGAACGCTTGCTAAAAGCGTAGCAAGCTTGAGGCTTCACACGTGTGAAGCCTCGAACGCTTGCTAAAAGCGTAGCAAGCTTGAGGCTTCACACGTGTGGAGCCGCGAACGCTTGCTAAAGCGTAGCAGTTTGAGGCTCACACGTATGAAGCCTCGAACGCTTGCTAAAGCGTAGCAAGCTTGAGGCTTCACACGTGTGAAGCCTCTACGCTTGCTAAGAATAGTAACAAGCGTTCGAGGCTTCACACGTGTGAAGCTCATCACGCTTGTTACTAATAAATGTGTATCCTTGACCCTCCAGACTCACGCTTGTTAATATTTGGTCCAAACTTGATAAAAATGCTGGATTAGCCTTTGCGATTTGTTTTTAAATTTCTGGCCCAAATTTGATAAAAATGCTGGACTTACCCCCCCCCCCTGTGATTTTCTCAATATTTTTGCCAAATTTTGATAAAAATGCTGGACGTAGCCCTTGTGAAGCCTTATGTACGCAACTGTTACTTATAAAATGCGTAGGTAACAAGCGTACTGAGGCTTCACACTTATGAAGCCTCGAACGCTTGCTAAAGCGTAGCAAGCGAGGCTTCACACGTGTGAAGCCACGAACGCTTGCTAAAAGCGTAGCAAGCTTGAGGCTTCACACGTGTGAAGCCTCGAACGCTTGCTAAAAGCGTAGCAAGCTTGAGGCTTCACACGTATGAAGCCTCGAACGCTTGCTAAAAGCGTAGCAAGCTTGAGGCTTCACACGTGTGAAGCCTCTACGCTTGCTAAGAATAGTAACAAGCGTTCGAGGCTTCACACGTGTGAAGCTCATCACGCTTGTTACTAATAAATGTGTATCCTTGACCCTCCAGACTCACGCTTGTTAATATTTGGTCCAAACTTGATAAAAATGCTGGATTAGCCTTTGCGATTTGTTTTTAAATTTCTGGCCCAAATTTGATAAAAATGCTGGACTTACCCCCCCCCCCTGTGATTTTCTCAATATTTTTGCCAAATTTTGATAAAAATGCTGGACGTAGCCCTTGTGAAGCCTTATGTACGCAACTGTTACTTATAAACTGCGTAGGTAAGAAGCTTGAGGCTTCACACTTATGAAGCCTTAGTACGCTTGTTAATTGTAATAACAAGCGTAGCAAGCGTACTGAGGCTTCACACGTATGAAGCCTTGGTACGCTTGTTAATTGTAAGTAGCAAGCGTACTGAGGCTTCACACGTATGAAATACGCTTGTACTTATAAGTAGCAAGCGTACTGAGGCTTCACACGTATGAAGCCTCAGTACGCTTGTTACTTATAAGTAGCAAGCGTACTGAGGCTTCACACGTATGAAGCCTTAGTACGCTTGTTAATTGTAAGTAGCAAGCGTACTGAGGCTTCACACGTATGAAGCCTTGGTACGCTTGTTACTTATAAGTAGCAAGCGTACTGAGGCTTCACACGTATGAAGCCTCAGTACGCTTGCTACTTTTAAGTAGCAAGCGTACTGAGGCTTCGCATGTGTGAAGCCCGTCACGCTTGTTGCTAATAAATGTGTATCCTTAACCCTCCAGACTTGTGGATCCTCACGCTTGTTAATATTTGGTCCAAACTTGATAAAAATGCTGGATTAGCCCCGTTGCGATTTTTTTTTAAATATCTGGCCCAAATTTGATAAAAGTGCTGGACTTACCCACCCCCCTTGTGATTTGCTCAATATTTTTGCCAAATTTTGATAAAAATGCTGGACGTAGCCCTTGTGAAGCCTTATGTACGCAACTGTTACTTATAAACTGCGTCAGTAACAAGCTTGAGGCTTCACACGTATGAAGCCTCGAACGCTTGCTAAAAGCGTAGCAAACTTGAGGCTTCACACGTGTGAAGCCTCGAACGCTTAATAAAAGCGTAGCAAGCTTGAGGCTTCACACGTGTGAAGCCTCGAACGCTTGCTAAAAGCGTAGCAAGCTTGAGGCTTCACACGTATGAAGCCTCAAGCTTGCTAAAAGCGTAGCAGGCGTTCGGCTTCACACGTGTGAATTTTCTACGCTTGCTAAAATAGTAACAAGCGTTCGAGGCTTCACACGTGTGAAGCCCATCACGCTTGTTACTAATAAATGTGTATCCTTGACCCTCCAGACTCACGCTTGTTAATATTTGGTCCAAACTTGATAAAAATGCTGGATTAGCCCCGTTGCAATTTGTTTTTAAATTTCTGGCCCAAATTTGATAAAAATGCTGGACTTACCCCCCCTGTGATTTTCTCAATATTTTTGCCAAATTTTGATAAAAATGCTGGACGTAGCCCTTGTGAAGCCTTATGTACGCAACTGTTACTTATAAACTGCGTAGGTAAGAAGCTTGAGGCTTCACACTTATGAAGCCTTAGTACGCTTGTTAATTGTAATAACAAGCGTAGCAAGCGTACTGAGGCTTCACACGTATGAAGCCTCAGTACGCTTGTTACTTATAAGTAGCAAGCGTACTGAGGCTTCACACGTATGAAGCCTTGGTACGCTTGTTAATTGTAAGTAGCAAGCGTACTGAGGCTTCACACGTATGAAATACGCTTGTACTTATAAGTAGCAAGCGTACTGAGGCTTCACACGTATGAAGCCTCAGTACGCTTGTTACTTATAAGTAGCAAGCGTACTGAGGCTTCACACGTATGAAGCCTCAGTACGCTTGTTACTTATAAGTAGCAAGCGTACTGACGCTTCACACGTATGAAGCCTTGGCACGCTTGTTAAGTAGCAAGCGTACTGAGGCTTCACACGTATGAAGCCTCAGTACGCTTGTACTTATAAGTAGCAAGCGTACTGAGGCTTCACACGTGTGAAGCCCGTCACGCTTGTTGCTAATAAATGTGTATCCTTAACCCTCCAGACTTGTGGAGCCTCACGCTTGTTAATATTTGGTCCAAACTTGATAAAAATGCTGGATTAGCCCCGTTGCGATTTTTTTTAAATATCCGGCCCAAATTTGATAAAAGTGCTGGATTTACCCCCCTTGTGATTTGCTCAATATTTTTGCCAAATTTTGATAAAAATGCTGGACGTAGCCCTTGTGAAGCCTTATGTACGCAACTGTTACTTATAAACTGCGTAGGTAACAAGCTTGAGGCTTCACACTTATGAAGCCTCGAACGCTTGCTAAAAGCGTAGCAAGCTTGAGGCTTCACACGTGTGAAGCCTCGAACGCTTGCTAAAAGCGTAGCAAGCGTGAGGCTTCACACGTGTGAAGCCTCTACGCTTGCTAAAATAGTAACAAGCGTTCGAGGCTTCACACGTGTGAAGCCCATCACGCTTGTTACTAATAAATGTGTATCCTTGATCCTCCAGACTCACGCTTGTTAATATTTGGTCCAAACTTGATAAAAATGCTGGGTTAGCCCTTGCGATTTTTTTTTAAATTTCTGGCCCAAATTTGATAAAAATGCTGGACTTACCCCCCTTGTGATTTGCTCAATATTTTTGCCAAATTTTGATAAAAATGCTGGACGTAGCCCTTGTGAAGCCTTATGTACGCAACTGTTACTTATAAACTGCGTAGGTAAGAAGCTTGAGGCTTCACACGTATGAAGCCTTGGTACGCTTGTTAATTGTAATGACAAGCGTAGCAAGCGGAGGCTTCACACGTATGAAGCCTCCCGACGCTTGTTACAAGTGTAGCAAGCGGAGGCTTCACACGTATGAAGCCTCCCGACGCTTGTTACAAGCGTAGCAAGCGGAGGCTTCACACGTATGAAGCCTCCCGACGCTTGTTACAAGTGTATCACGCGGAGTCTTAATTCGTATGTAGCCTACCCATGCTTGTTTCAAGAGTAGAATGCTGAGGATTCACACGTATGAAGCCTCCCGACGCTTGTTAATTGTAATGACAAGCGTAGCAAGCGTATTGAGGCTTCACTCGTGTGAAGCCTCAGTACGCTTGTTGCTTATAAGTAGCAAGCGTACTGAGGCTTCACAGTACGCTTGCTACGCTTGTTACTTATAAGTAGCAAGCGTACTGAGGCTTCATACGTGTGAAGCCTCAGTACGATTGCTACTTATAAGCAACAAGCGTACTGAGGCTTCACACGTGTGAAGCCCATCACGCTTGTTACTAATAAATGTGTATCATTGACCCTCCAGACCTGTGAAGCCTCACGCTTGTTAATATTTGGTCCAAATTTAGATAAAAAATGCTGGACTGAGCCCTTGTGAAGCCTTATGTACGCAATTGTTACTTATAAACTGCGTAAGTAACAAGCTTGAGGCTTCACACGTATGAAAAATTATCAAAACTTCCCAAAATATAGCAACTATCCAGGTTCAAGTTACCTCAAAAGACATCAGTAGTAGGCCTACCTACTTCATTGTTTTTGAGCAAAAAACCGCACTTTAAAAATTGGCCCAAATTTGATAAACATGCTGGACTTAATCCTTGTGATATTTTCAATGTTTTGCCTTTTATTATATATCAATATTTACCCAGCTTATATCCAAGGAAATTTTAGTTAACAAGCATTAGGAGAGTCTGCAGCATCATTTTGGAGCCTTAAAACGCCATTTCAAAAGTTGGACCAAATTTGATAAAAATTTGAATAAATTGGCTTTGCATGTGTGAAGCTTCGTGCATGCTTGTTAAATCATAGTGACTTTTTATGCGATGGTGGCCAAAGACTCTGATGAAGCCTCAAGTAATCCCCAAAATGGTAGAAATTTTGCTGAAATCCTTCATACTTCAACAAACATCAAAGCTGCAATAGGTCAGGTCAATTAAAATGGTATCAGTTAGGATGCCTGCTTCAATTAAAAGCATAAAATGGAACTTGAAAATTTGGCCAAAAACTAAAGAAATCACAAGTCCAGCAATTCTAATCAAATTTGAGGCAACTATTAATGTGCGGTGTTATGCTCTTGATTGAGTATGCACAACTGATGCCTTTTTATTTAACTTGACCCAAGATATTAGCTATTTTGGGGAAAAATTTGACATTTACTTTGCTGAAAAAAAAAATCATTTTGATCACATGTGGGTCAAATGTTGAACCCATCCCGTACCCTCAAGCCACCCCCACCACCACCCCACAAACCCTTCCGAACCCCTTCATGGTTGTGGCTTCATATGTGTAGTGTTACAACCACACATTCAACATGTTGATGTGGAGAAAATGTACAATGGCAAGACACACTAAGATATTAACGTAAGAGTACCTTTATTCAACAAGAAGGAATGTCAAATTTGAAAACAATACTTATTTACTGACTCTTGAAAATTGAAAACAAGATAACGAAAATTGTTTACACAATAAACAAACAATTCAACACTTAACAACTTTACAATAAAGTGACCAACCATAGTCTAAACCAGTCTGTAGTAATGGTTTTCTACACTTCGAAAATAGTCACAAGGCACTTGAAAATGGACGGAAGATCGCCAAACAAATTTAGGCAAAACCTTCAGTGACCTTATATATAACAAAATAAAGTAATTCACAAATTGAAATAATACAGCAATCATTAATCTGTACAGGTGGTTCTAACATTAACCAATTACTACAAACTTTACGCATCACAATTAGGAATAAGAAGTAACTATAAATAAATATTAAACATGCAGGTACAACCATGTGTAAAATCTCTTTGTGGTAGTGTTGGCTCTGAAAAGAGCCGGTGTGGTCTCGACGTTTCGAACAGTATACTCAGCTCGTCTTCAGGAGAAAGAGTCAGGATATTAGTTATTTTTTGGGGAAATATTGATATTGATATACTGTTCGAAATGTCGATACCACACCGGCTCTTTTCAGAGCCAACACTCCCACAAAAGGATTTTTTTACACATGGTTTTACCTGCAAGTTTACTATTTATTTATAGTTACTTCTTATTTTTCCACACCATGCAAAGCTTCAAAAACACTTACAGTTAGGAATGTTCCAGAAACTTTACCAAATAAATCATCAGAAATACTTTGCAGTTCAAGAAGACCAATATAGGCCTAACTATAAAATATAAACTGGTGTTTTACGCAAATTTAAAAAAATAAAATAAAGTATTGTACATAAGAAAAGGTTCAGTGATAGTACCTGAAGGTTCAGTATTAATGGTAAACAAAAATGAATGTGTCAAACGAAATGACATTAGTGAGGATGCCTGCTTCTTTTTAAAGCAAAAAATCAAACTTGAAAATTAGACGACACATTGAAAAAATCACAAGGGGTAAATAAGTCCAGCATTTTTATCACATTTGAGTCAATTATTAATAATGTGCGGTTTTTTACTCTGAAGGGATGTAGTTGGCACAACTCATGCCTTTTTATTTAACTTGACCCAGGATATTGGCCAATTTTTTTAAAATATTGATTATTGATTTATTTATTTTTAATCTTTTTTATTTTTTCATTTTTTTTAAAAATTATTATTATTATTATTATTATTTTTATTTTTTTTTTTGGGGGGGGGGGAGATTTCACAATTATTTTGCTGTAAAATCCTTGATATTTCGAAAAATCTTGTCAAGTCAAAAATAATGACATCAGTGAGGATGCCTGCTTCATTTAAAAGCATAAACTCAAACTTCAAAGTTAGGCCAAAATTGAAAAAGTCATAAGGGGTAATTCCAGTATTTTTATCAAATTTTGTCAATTATTGAGGTGTGAATTTATGCTCTAAAAAATGCAGTAGGCACTACTGGCGACTTTTTATTGAACTTGAACCAGGAAATTAGCTATATTTTAGGAAATATTAATTTTTGGGGGGACATCAATTCTGCTGAAAAATCCTTAATATTTCGAAAAAATATCAGATGCAATACGTCAGGTCACACTAAGTGGCATCAGTGAAAATGCCTGCTAAAAAGTGCTACATTTAAAAGCATAAATCAGACTTAAAAATTAGGCCCAAAATTCATCTCTGAACCATTTGTATATAAGTGTACATTTCTGGAATGAGTTTAAACCCTTTGATGCATACATTTGGGTTCCTGAGTTGCTGTGTAAAAATGTACATAATGTCTAAGTTGTTATTTAAAGGGTCTGTATACGTTTGGTAGTGACTCTGAAAATTAATGGCAATACAAACTTACTTGGTAAGAAGTACAGCAGCTTTGGATAGTATAATGCATTTTGAGAAACTTTTCACTTCAAAGTACTGCGGTTATGGAAAAATATATCACTTTTTATCCCCAAATATTTGAATCTGAGAAGCGTTACTGCAGTTAAAGTTTCTCAGATTGTTTATTCCAATTGCAGATTATTTTTCCTTTTCGGCAATATCTCCAAAACACTACCACCTCTTGAAATGAAATTTTCACAGGTTAGTTTTATGGTATATATCTACAACTATATAGAATTGAGACAAACATTGGGTTCCAATTACCAAACGTATACAATCCCTTTAAGGGGTGGGTTGGATACTTTGGTGAGTTTGTCTTCACGGTAATAACGACATCTCCTATATGAAGCCAGGGATCAATCTAAACATAGAGCTAACAACTTAAAGGGAAGGTACACGTTTGGTAATCACTCTTAAAATCAATAGCAATAAAAACTTACTTGGTTAGAAGTACAGCAGCTTTCGAAAGTGTAAAGCATTTTGAGAATCATTTCACTTCAAAGTAATGTGGTGATGAAAAAAGATATCATTTTTTATCCCCCAAAATTTGAATCTGAGAAACGTTACTGTCAGATACGTTTCTCAGATTGTGTATTCCAATTACGGATTATTCTTCCTGCGTGGACATAACCGCTCCAGATTATTGGTGATATCTCAAAAACGCTACCACCTTTTGAAATGAAATTTTCACAGGTTAGTTTTATGGTAAAAATCTACATTTATATAGGATTAAAACAAACGAAAGGTTCCAAAAACCAAAGGTATACGGTCCCTTTAAGATAATAATAAAAATAATAACTAGTTCTTATACAGCATATTTTAGAATAAAGTATCAATGCGCTTTACATTAGTGCTCTGGTCATTGGGCCAATAACATTCCTCTGATCTTTCTCAGCTCCCTGGGGAGTATACACCCCTGGGCTGCCGTGGCTCTCAGAAGGTTTTTTCAAACAAAATATCAACATTTACCCTTGCATGATGTGTATCAATCGTAATTGCTAAGTGAAGTGTGATGTCACAAGACAAATCACTATAGCAAAATTGACAACTCATCTTAAGATGAATCTTAACGCTTTGTGAAATTGAGCCCTGCAAAAAGACTGGCTATTGCCCAAATTACAGCCTGAAAACAAGTCTAGGCAAACAGGTCTTTGCACACCTCCACGTTTGTTGGCCTCCTCAATGTGTTCCTGGATGGATTTATCCATATCTAGAAATTGTATAAAAAAAAATAGGAAACCAATTATTGTTAAATTTGTTGAGTGTAAATAGCATGTAAATAAATAAGTTAGCATAAAAGAGCATTCACTAAGAAACCAGCGTTCATTTGAAATTTTGTAGTGTCAAATGGAGGAACAATTATTCTTGAGATTATTTTGGACTTTGGGAGAACCTGGGTTTGTGACAGTGATAGAGGAAGGGTGTGAGGGTAGAGTTTTGGGTGTGACTGTGAGGGTGGAGGTTGGGTGTGAGGGTTGGGGTTGGGTGTGAGGGTCAGAAGGGATAGGTTCATGGGTACAGTTAAGGGTTGGTTGCAAGGTAGGGTCTGGTGCTGGTAAGGGACGGGTGTGAGGGCAGAGTTTCTGGTGTGACGGTAAGGGTGGGGGTTGGGTGTGAGGGTCAGAAAAGATAGGTTTGATGGTAGGGCTAGGGGTTGGTTGCAAGATAGGGTCAGGTGTGTGGGCAGAGGAAGGGCATGAGGGCAGAATTTTGGTTGTGACTGTGAGGGTGGAGGTTGGGTGTGAGGGTCAGTATAGATAGGTTCCTGCGTAGGGCTAAGGGTTGATTGCAAGGGTAAGATTGTAGGGGATAGGTGTTAGGGTGATAAAGAGGAAGGGTGTGGGGTAGGGAGTTTCGGGAGTGGGGATGGGATGGGTGTTACAGTTAGGGTGGAAGGGGAAGGGTTTGAGGGTAGGATGTTTTTGGGTGTGACTGTGAGGGTAGGGGATAGGTGTTACAGATAGGATAGAAAGGAAATATGTGAGGGTAGAGAGTTTTGCGTTTGACTGCGAGGGTAGAGGGTAGGTGTTACTGTAAGGGTGGTAGGGAAAGGGTTTGAGGGTAGGGAGTTTTGGTGTGACTGGTAGGCTAGGGTTGGGTGTAAGGGTAATGGGTGGGTGTTACACTTAGGGTGAAAGGGGAAGGGTTTGAGGGTGGGGAGTTTTGGGTATGACTGTGAGATTGGGTTTGGGTGTGAGGGTAGGGGATGGGTGTTACAATTAGGGTGGTAGGGGAAGGGTGTGAGGATAGGGAGATTTGGGTGTGACTGTGAGGTTGGGTTTTGATGAGAGGTGAGGGATGGGTTTTACAGTTACGGTGGTAGGGGAAGGGTGCGAGGGCAGGAGGTTTTGGGAGTGACTGTGTGGTTTGGTGTGACTGCGAGGATAGGGGTTGGGTGTTCAGTTAGGGTGGAAGGGGAAGGGTGTGGGGGTAGGGAGATTTGGGTGTGACTGTGAGGTTGGGTTTTGGTGTGAGGTGAGGGATAGGTTTTACAGTTACGGTAATAGGGGAAGTGTGTTTGGGCAGGAGGTTTTGGTAGTGACTGTGTGGTTTGGTGTGACTGCGAGGGTAGGGGCTGGGTGTTCAGCTAGGGTGGAATGGGAAGGGTGTGAGGGTTGGGAGTTATAGGTGTGACTGTGAAGAGTGTTCCAATAAAGGTGGTAGGGGAAGGGTGTGAGGGTAGGGAGTTTTGGGTGTGACTGTGAGGTTGGGTTTTGGTGTAAGGTGAGGGATGGGTTTTACAGTTAGGGTAGTTGGGGAAGGGTGTGAGGGCAGGAGGTTTTGGGAGTGACTGTGTAGTTGGGTGTGACTGTGAGGGTAGGGGTTGGGTGTTCAGTTAGGGTGACAGGGGAAGGGTGTGAGGGTAGGGAGGTATAGGTGTGACTGTGAAGAGTGTTCCAATTAGGGTGGTAGGGGAAGGATGTGAGGGTAGGGAGTGTTGGGTGCGACTGTGAGGGTAGGAGATGGTTGTTACAGTTATTGTGGAAGGGGAAAGGGGGTAGGGAATTTTTGGGTATGACTGAGGGTAGGGGATGGGTGTCACTGTAAGGGTGGTAGGGGAAGGGTGTGAGGCCTAGGGAGTCTCGGGTGTGACTGTGAGGGTAGGGGATGGGTGTTATAGTTTGGGTGGTAGGGGAAGGGTGTGAGGGTAGGGAGTCTTGGGTGTGACTGTGAGGGTAGGGGATGGGCGTTATAGTTAGGGTGGTAGGGGAAGGGTGTGAGGGTAGGGAGTCTCGGGTGTGACTGTGAGGGTGGGGGTGGGTGTTATAATTTGGGTGGTAGGGGAAGGGTGTGAGGGTAGGGAGTCTCGGGTGTGACTGTGAGGCTAGGGGATGGGTGTTATAGTTAGGGTGGTAGGGGAAGGGTGTGAGGCCTAGGGAGTCTCGGGTGTGACTGTGAGGGTGGGGGTGGGTGTTATAATTTGGGTGGTAGGGGAAGGGTGTGAGGGTAGGGAGTCTCGGGTGTGACTGTGAGGGAAGGGGATGGGTGTTATAGTTAGGGTGAAAGGGGAAGGGTGTGAATGTAGGGAGTTTTGAGTGACAGGTGTTTTGGGTGTAAGTTAGGGGATGGGTGTTAGGGTAAGGGGTTGATGTCAGAGTTTTGAACGAGTGTGCAAAGGTGCCGAACGACTTCAAAAAGTGCATTTCAATCACAACTATCATGGTTTCGCTTCATACATCTGGTTGCCCTTATGCTTCATTTACAAATCAAAACAAACACGTTTTGTTTAGTGTTAATTTCCCTGACATTTTTATTGAATGATTTTAGAGAAATTAATAGTCTCTAAAGGGTTATGAACAGTGATCTAGAAATGGATCTGACCAGGACCTACCTGGGTGAGTATCAGTCTTGTCTCCTGCCATGCTAGAGTACTGTGAGCTGTTGTAGAACCAACCTTTGAGGTTGAGAATCAAGATGATGCTTAGTCTGAGTAAAGACAAGATAAATATCATTATTCCCTCTGTTATAAACCCACAGCCATGAGGTAGGTAGATGATGCTTGGTCTGAGTAGAGACAAGATAAATATCATTATTCCCTCTGTTATAAACCCACAGGTATGAGGCAGGTAGATGATGCTTGGTCTGAGTAGAGACAAGATAAATATCATTATTCCCTCTGTTATAAACCCACAGGCATGAGGTAGGTAGATGATGCTTGGTCTGAGTAGAGACAAGATAAATATCATTATTCCCTCTGTTATAAACCCACAGGTATGAGGCAGGTAGATGATGCTTGGTGTGAGTAGAGACAAGATAAATATCATTATTCCCTCTGTTATAAACCCACAGGTATGAGGCAGGTAGATGATGCTTGGTCCGAGTAGAGACAAGATAAATATCATTATTCCCTCTGTTATAAACCCACAGGTATGAAGTAGGTAGATGATGCTTGGTCTGAGTAGAGGCAAGATAAATATCATTATTCCCTCTGTTATAAACCAACAGGTATGAGGTAGGTAGATGATGCTTTGTGTTCGAGAGGCAAGATAAATATCATTATTCCCTCTGTAAAACCCACAGGTATGAGGTTGGTATTCCGTACCACAGTGACGAGATGTGAATTGTAAAGGGTTCCCCTTGTGCACAAACCCCCACATGTCCTAATCAAGAGGTTTACATACTCTGTGCAACACCAGAAACACAAAACTGTGGGACTTCTTTCTCCCTCCGGTGATTGAAGTTATTTCTTTATGGCTCAAGGAGTTTATGCGAAAATTCTGAAACAAAATCCTAAAATCAGAAAAAATCCAGAGATATCACATACTTACTACCAACCCAAGTCCCCCCTCAACCTCGGACAACACGGTACTTGTCTAAATACAAGACATCACATAAAAACATGTCCATTGTCCTATGAACTCTGACCTAGAGCCCCCCCCCTCCGCAGTAAAACCAAATAGGCACTAGTCCATGCCAGTCACGTTCCTATTCCAACATTTTTGAGAACATCAGGTTCCATGCATGTCTTTAGACCTTAATCACGCTGTGGTGATCTGTGTAAGGTACCCTGCATACAACAGTGACAATAGTAGCTCTAATTCACATATCATGAAAGACTGTCATTTTCTTCCAGCCTCTGTTTGGTGACATTGTGTCCAATAGATGAAGCATGATGGCCACACCATGGTGAAGTTGTGACCTCTTACCAGCTCATACATAGAACAAATAATTACGGGTATGTTTGGGATTTATGTAGACGCCTTTTCACATGTATCTGCTTACGTCTGCTAAGGCTACATACTTTCCAACCCCAAAACAGCAGTAACAAAAATGGGTGAGGGATTTTAATGAGACATGCCCACTTCACTACTATTCCCCTTTCTTAAATTCCCCATGAAGTGATGAGGGTGTTTCTATACACCTGTATGTTACCCAATTATTTCTAATCTATGTTATAATTGTAACTGGGGGCCTCTACTCGACGAGCTTTGCTTTCTAGGGACCCCCTTTCACATCCATATGATGGTTAAGTATTTACTGTTTTTGTTATGGTTAACTTCTACCAAATAATTTACCATATTCATCTATTATCATGATTGTGTGGAAAATAAAGTCAAAAGTGAACTGAGAACTAGGAACACTTACATGTATCTGCTTCTTCTCTTCCTTGGTAAGTGATTTCTTGGTCTTGAGAAGCTTCTTGGTTGTTTTCTGTCTTGCACAACCCCTCAGCCACTCCTTCAGTTTCCCTTCTTCCATATCACACCCAGTGAAGATAAAGCAGAACATGTATCCATTGTCTCCGGCCTCATTAGGCCCATTGTCAGGTGAACCTTAGGGGGGTGTGGGTTTAGGCTGTGGGGGTGTCGGCTGCAGTTGTGGAGGGAGGTGGGCTGCCTGGGTGATCGATAGAGATGCAGTAAGGGGATGGGTGGTGGGGAGTTCAGATGATGGAGCAAGGGAGATGTAGCTACTGAGAGTGACACTCTGTACCTCCATAAGCTGGTCTGAATCTGTGAGTTCAAATCAATTAAATCTTTAATGAATTACAACTTCTAGTCTGAGACCAAGTAGAGAAAGTCATCAGGCTTCATACTCTGAGTTATTCCAAAGGGGAGGCTTTGACAAGGTTTAAGTCAATGACTTCTTTAATGGCATCCACAAAAGAGGACTATAGAGGCATGGTCAGTAGCAAGAGCAATGTATAGGTGTCTCTTGGACTTCTTGCTTAGAGACCTCTTGCATATGATGTCACTGAGATCAAAGAAAGACCTATCAATGGCGGCGAATTGTGCGTGGCGTGTACACACAATCCGGATTGCCATTGTTTTACCTCAGCAATTGGTCTAAAATGTAGACGCCTATACACCCCTTTTCATGTGCATGTAAAGGTACTTTAAGTGAGAGTTTTGGGCATTTCAAATTCTGCTTAGCGTCGAGGTGTATAAGAAGACTGCCAAAGTAACCTCTTATTCCCAAGGCTGGTTCAATACCTGTGAACTTAGTCCTCCCTCGGACAGAGGCAGTAGACATCACCAGCGAAAGGACAGTGTGTGGACTGTTGATCATGGAGTGCCTTGAGCTTGGTGAGGAGTTGAACTCAATCCAACGGCTTGCAGTCATGGTAGAGAAGATAGGACCGGAGATAAACTGACCTCTTGACCTAAACGATGGCAAAGATATAAAATTTGCTAAGCATAAGGAACCTGGTACCAGCCAAATTGATGATGAAATGCACAGAGCCTCTGACTGGTTCTCTGCTAAGATTGCTGAGCAGATGAAGTTGTTAACCCATTCATTACTGAATTGTTTAGACATAAGCAACCACTGGGGATGGCATTGTTTGACCACTCACGCGTGAAGCACTAATTCTTACACAACAAAAAGCTTTCGTTTAAAGGCCAATTTTTACAAACTAGATTATCTCCTTGAAGATTTTGATTTACACCAAAATAAATAATACAAAAGTTCTCACTTATTGAATTCCCTTTCATATAATCAAAAAATTCATTGAGATCAGTCAATAAATGTCAAAATTCTTTGGGTTTTTTCCTCAGTGTGATCTGTAAAATTCCACACACTTTTTTGTACACAACCATATGGCGCTCCGTAGCTGTTGGCATTTTGGATATTTCAACTCCAATTTGAAGAGATTGCACAATAGCAACTTTATTAAATTTTACCATCATTGGAAAAGATCTGATCTTTCTCTTTCCAATGATTGTAAGCTTGGGTATGGAGAGTGCATATGGACAAAACTACAGCCTTATAACAAATGGCCAGCTTTTGTGTGTGTAAGCTAGGTCGACTTAAGTCGCAAACGGTAAGGAAGAGTTGACTTAAGTTGCCTATGGTAAGGAAGAGGGGGTATGAGTGCAGTGGAATAAAGTCGCCTATAGAAAGGAAAAGGGGGTATGAGTGCAGTGGACTAAAGTTGCCTATGGTAAAGAAAGAGCGGGTATGAGTCCAGTGGACTAAAGTCGCCTATGGTAAGGAAGAGGGGGTATGAGTGCAGTGGACCATTGGAGTGAGATACGATCTGCTGCAAAGAGTAATTTGTCCTTTATAAGATATGACCTTTTACAAGAATAAAGTTACGACCTTGTTGAACTAACGAAACAACTTTCACATTCTAGGTTTAATTAAGACCGTCATCAATCATGATTCTATGTGTCGCCATCTTGCCTTCAACCTTCACTTACCCAGGGTAGCGATAAAAACTTTCATTTCAGTTCTTGCGGCCTCCCGTAGCAGCTTGCATGTTCCTCTTCTTTGTTGATGTCAGGACGGCAATGAGGGACGTCTGGACCATCTCAGGACTGAAGCTCTCTGCCGAAGTGAAATGGCTGTTGAAGAGTCACCCACCTAATAAAGAATGTCAGAGAAAGTGGAAATAAACATTGATTTGAAAAAGAGTTGAATGGCAACTTTGTTTAAGAAAATTATTCTGCTATCAAAAACTCAACAAAGAAAAAAGCAGTCAAGATATAGAGAAGACCAGCAACACGGAAAGAAGCAGTCAAGATCTAGAGAGGACCAGCAACAAGGAAAGAAGCAGTCAAGATGTAGAGAGGACCAGCAACAAGGAAAGAAGCAGTCAAGATGTAGAGAGGACCAGCATTAAGGAAAGAAGCAGTCAAGATGTAGAGAGGACCAGCAACAAGGAAAGAAGCAGTCAAGATGTAGAGAGGACCAGCAACAAGGAAAGAAGCATTCAAGATGTAGAGAGGACCGGCAACAAGGGAAAAAGCAGTCAAGATGTAGAGAGGACCAGCAACAAGGAAAGAAGCAGTCAAGATGTAGAGAGGACCAGCGACAAGGAAAGAAGCAGTCAAGATGTAGAGAGGACCAACTTCCCAGACATCGACTGGGATCAGTGTCAAACCAAAGTAGGAAGCAAACGCAAAAAGTTGCATGATGATTTTATTGATTTTATTAATGAAACGGGACTCACACAGATGAACAAACTAATAACCAGACCAAGGTCACAAAACATCTTAGACCTTATCTGTACCACAAACCCAAATGTCATAAATAATGTGAGAATCCAACCAGGAATAAGCGACCATGATATTCTCATGTTTGATCTTAACATTAACCCAAAGAAGCAGAACAAACCTCCTCGTAAAGTCTACAACTTTAAGAGAGCAGATAATGTCAACTTAAAAGCCACATTAAATAAGAAAAGTAGTGAGTTTTTCCAAGGAAACCCTGCTATGACATCAGTTAACGAAAACTGGACTTTCTTCAGGAAAAGCATAGAGGAGACAGTAGAGAGATTCGTACCACACCGAATGTCCAAAGGAAAACAGTCTCATCCCTGGATAGATCGTAATATTATTAGACAGATGAGGAAGAGAGATAAGCTGTATGGCAAGGCTACCAAATCTAAATCCCAGAGGTTGTGGAACTGCTACAAAAAGCAGAGAAACCATGTCACCAAGTTATTGCGTCAATCATACCACACGTATATGGAGGAGGTACTTGGGCCGAGCCTAGATACAAATCCAAAGCAGTTTTGGTCCTTTGTACATGCTCAAAGATGTGAAGCTGTTGGTATACCCACCCTCTCATCAAAGGGAGAAAACCATGCAACAGACCAGGCCAAAGCTGAAGTGTTGAACACACAGTTTTCATCAGTGTTCACGCATGAGGATCTCACTAATCTGCCTAGCAAATCAAATTCACCCTATTCCAACATTGGTGATCTTGTAATTGAACTCCCCGGGGTATTGAAACAACTTCAACAACCTAATGTCAACAAAGCAGGAGGGCCAGACAACATAACAGCAAGGGTTCTGCATGACTATGCTGAGGAATAGGCACCAATGTTACACTTTATCCTCCATCAATCTTATTCAACCGGATCTCTGCCTCATGATTGGAGAAGGGCATTAGTAACTCCAATCTACAAAAAAGGATCCAAGTCGGCCCCTGAAAATTATCAACCAATCAGCCTAACTTGTATATCCAGTAAGATCATGGAACACATCGTTCTCTCTCATGTATCTAAACACTTGGCAACTAATAACATCATCGTTGACAACCAACATGGGTTTAGAGAAAAGAGGTCATGTGAAACACAGCTCATCGAAGCTAATCAAGATTGGGCTGTTTAAACAGAAGTGGCCAAACGGATGTCTTACTCCTGGACTTTAGTAAAGCCTTTGACAAGGTACCCCACCAAAGGCTTGCTGTCAAACTTCAACACTATGGAATTAGAGGAAAACCTTGGATTGGATCCAAGGGTTTTTGAGCGACAGGGAGCAATGTGTCACCTATAATGGCTCCCACTCATCGTGGACACCAGTAAGATCAGGTGTGCCACAGGGCTCAGTACTAGGACCTACCCTGTTCCTTCTATATATTAATGATATAGTTGATGAAGTTGAGTCTACCATCCGGCTCGGTGCCGATGACAGCATCCTGTACAGAGAGGTCAGGGGAGCTGAAGACCAGGAGCAATTGCAAAAAGATCTTAGCACCGTGTTTGACTGGGCTGACAGATGGCAGATGAGCTTCAATGCTTCAAAATGCCAACTCTTATCTATCACTCGTAAAACCAAACCATTGATCCACAACTACAGTTTTGCCAACAAGACCATTGAAAGAACGTCAAGTCACAAATACCTGGGTGTCACTATCTCCAGCGACCTCACATGGAAAGAACACATTGCTAAAATAAGATCCAAAGCTTGCAGTACTCTAGGAGTTATCAGACGTAATCTTGGACCCTGCACTAAAAACATAAAGTTGAAGGCATACCAAGCTCTAGTCCGACCTCAACTAGAGTATGCAGCAGCAGCATGGAATCCATACGTGGGTAACATCACCAAGTCGCTGGAAGCAGTGCAGAGACAAGCAGCTAGATTCATCTGTGGCAAGTATGGCAGGTACACCAGCGTAACACCTTTGCTGAGTCAACTTGACCTGGATACTTTGGCAACAAGGCGCCTGATGAGCCAGTGCACAATGTTCTACAAAATCCACCACAATATTGTTAATATCCAGTTCCCATCATGTGTCCACCCCCATCCAACACCCGCAAGAACAAGCCATCCTTTAAGATATCATCCAATTCATACTGCTCGTGACTCCTATAAATTCTCCTTCTATGTGAGAACTATACCAATCTGGAATAGATTACTGGCTGAAGCAGTATCTGCAACATCTACTGCGGTCTTCCAATCTATGGCTCTACCGTCAGTGAGGCAACTTCTACCCACTGCCACCCACCACCGTCTGTAGTCTGATGAGGAAGATTATTTAGTCGCACCTTTACTATGTACTTAAGCACCTCACAACTGCACAGCATTTATTATGCCTTCCTACATCTCCATGGATAAGTTTTTTGCTTTGTTTGGAGCTAATCTACCAAGTACCAAGTACCACTAACAAGGGAAAGAAGCAGTCAAGATGTAGAGAGGACCAGCAACAAGGAAAGAAGCAGTCAAGATGTAGAGAGGACCAGCGACAAGGAAAGAGGCAGTCAAGATGTAAAGAGGACCAGCAACAAGGAAAGAAGCAGTCAAGATGTAGAGAGGACCAGCATTAAGGAAAGAAGCAGTCAAGTTGTAGAGAGGACCAGCAACAAGAAAAGAAGCAGTCAAGATGTAGAGAGGACCAGCATTAAGGAAAGAAGCAGTCAAGATGTAGAGAGGACCAGCAACAAGGAAAGAAGCAGTCAAGATGTAGAGAGGACCAGCATTAAGGAAAGAAGCAGTCAAGATGTAGAGAGGACCAGCAACAAGGAAAGAAGCAGTCAAGATGTAGAGAGGACCAGCATTAAGGAAAGAAGCAGTCAAGATGTAGAGAGGACCAGCAACAAGGGAAGAAGCAGTCAAGATGTAGAGAGGACCAGCAACAAGGAAAGAAGCAGTCAAGATGTAGAGAGGACCAGCAACAAGGAAAGAAGCAGTCAAGATGTAGAGAGGACCAGCAACAAGGAAAGAAGCAGTCAAGATGTAGAGAGGACCAGCAACAAGGAAAGAAGCAGTCAAGATGTAGAGAGGACCAGCAACAAGGGAAAAAGCAGTCAAGATGTAGAGAGGACCAGCAACAAGGAAAGAAGCAGTCAAGATGTAGAGAGGACCAGCATTAAGGAAAGAAGCAGTCAAGTTGTAGAGAGGACCAGCAACAAGGAAAGAAGCAGTCAAGATGTAGAGAGGTCCAGCAACAAGGAAAGAAGCAGTCAAGATGTAGAGAGGACCAGCAACAAGGAAAGAAGCAGTCAAGATGTAGAGAGGTCCAGCAACAAGGAAAGAAGCAGTCAAGATGTAGAGAGGACCAGCAACAAGGAAAGAAGCAGTCAATATGTAGAGAGGACCGGCAGCAAGGAAAGAAGCAGTCAAGATGTAAAGAAGACCAGTCCAGTTCTTGCAGGACATCTGATAAATCAAATTAAGCAAAAGGCTGTGAAGCCTTATGCATTTTCGAAGGTTGGGTACCGTTTAGACGGGCAACTTTGTTTCCTTCACACATTACAGCAATGTACGTTGGAACCAAGATTCACAAAAATGTTTGAAAACGCCTGAAACTTTACACGGTCTACTATGAGATTATTCACGAGGTGAATTGCAAATGGAACTGAGTTACCATTCAAAGCATCTTATGGCGTGTCGTGGCTGAGCGGTCAAGCATCGAGTGGTCAAGCACCGAGCAGTCACTGAGCGGTCAAACACTCGATTCAAGTTCTGGTGTTTTTAATCAGAGTATGAGTTTGAGTCCCTGTCTTGAAACTTGTGTCCTTAAGCAAGACACTCAACCACTCATTATTGCTTCGACCTTCAGATTAGACTTAAAGCTGTAAGTCATGTGTGTTGTGTAAACTGTAATGCACATAAAATACCCCAAACACTTACTGGTAAGACAAGGGGTTTGCCCCGGTGTTTCTGGCAGTGGTTGCTGAATGTACCGCAGTACATAGTAAACCCTTATAAGGTGCAAACAAAACAGGTCCCATAATTTAAAAAAAGCAAAACAGCAACTTCAAAAACCTGTCTTAACAATTTTAATAATAAGCACTTTGAGATGCCCGTAGATAAAGCACTATATAAAAACTAGTTATTATTATTATTTTGATGGTATCGTCCTTTAAAGGGATTGTATACATTTGGTAATTGGACCCCACTGTTTCTTTCAATCCCATATAGTTGTAGATATATACCATAAAACTAGCCTGTGAAAATTCCATTTCAAAAGGTGGTAGCGTTTTTGAGATACTGCCAAATCTGGAGTGGTTATGTCTAATGAATAAACTGCAATTGGAATACACAATCTGAGAAATGTTACTGCACAAATGCTTTTCAGATTCAAATTTTGTTTGGATAAAAAGTGATATCTTTTTCCATAACCGCAGTACTTCAAAGCAAAAAGTTTCTCAAAATGCATTATACTATCCAAAGCTGATGTACTTCTTACCAAGTAAGTTTGTATTGCCATTAATTTTCAGAGTCATTACCAAACGTATACAGACCCTTTAAAGATACCTGCATTCATTGATCAGTTCTAAGATTGTTCCTTCTGTTGTTCGTACATGTATATTCTTATCTTACCTGCTTTGCTCCTTAGCCATGTTTGTCAGAATGTTTGCGAGGTTGTCTTTATGACTGCCATGATTCCTCATTTTGATTGTGACTACAACCTGCAATTATCAGAAAATTTAATTGTTATCAAAGTTATTTATTAAGAACAAAAAATAGAATTAGCTGTTGCGAACTGCTTTACCAACCCAAATGACCTGTTGGAAAAATGCAAACAATTTTCAATGGCCTCATGTTTCGACCCTGGCAGAGTCTTTCCCATTTGTCCTTAGCAATCAGCCGTGGAACAGGAAAGTTTCTAGATGTTTCTTGAAAACTTCCAGTGTTTTATTGTACTGATTTTCAAGTGTGGTAAATGCGACCACACCACCCCACTCCTCCATCAACCCCACAGACTCCAAGTCCATCAGCGAATTGTTTTCAAGATCCTCACCATTGTATACAAATGTCTCCACAATACCGCTCCTGCATACCTCACTAGTCTCATCAAGGTTTACCATCCCGGACGACCTGGCCTTCGCTCTGGTTCCGACAGTACACTCTTGGTAGTTCCGAAGGTGCATTCTGCTGCAGGGGATCATGCATTTTACGCACCTGCCTCGCGCCTTCGGAACTGTCTCTCTCATCAAATCCATTCTACAGAGTCACTGGAAGTTTTCAAAAAACATCTAAAAACTTTCACAACAATGCTTGATTGCTATTAGGACCAACTGTCTTTCCCATTATTAGTGCCTTTATTTATTGGCTTATTGTACTGTTTTCTTGTGAAGCGCTGTGGTACCCAGTGTAAGAGCGCTCTATAAATTCCTGTTATTATTAACGTTTATTATTTGCTTTCTCCGTTTTAGCCTTAGAGAGAGACTCTGCTAGGGTCAAAACGTGAGGCCATTAACAATTTCTTGCAAATTTTGTGTAATAATGATGATGATTATAACAAGACAATATTTTACCTACTGCTTTACTAGGCAATACCTTTTAGTAATTTTTCTCTTAAAGGTATCGTACACGTTTGGTAATGACTCCAAAAAAATATTAGTATAAAAACTTACTTGGTAACAAGCAACGGAGAGCTGTTGATAGTATAAAACATTGTAGGAAACGACTCCCTGTGAAGTAACGTAGTTTTTGAGAAAGAGGTAATTTCTCACTAAAATAATAAAAACTTCTTGCAAGAATTTTTTATTCCTATCTGAAAGCACACAAATTTGTACAAGGGTGTTTTTTCTTTCATCATTTTCTTGCAACTTCGATGACCAATTGAGCTCAAATTTTCACAGGCTTGTTATTTTATGCATATGTTGGGATACACCAAGTGAGAACACTGGTCTTTGACAATTTCCAAATGTGTACGATGCCTTTGAAGAGCAAGGGAAATTATGTAAATTGCTATTGCATATGATACCCTTTCAGGGCAAAATTTGTCAACATCCAAAACTTCCGATGACATATTGAGAAAAGTGCGTCTGTACATTTTTGTACGGGGATGATTTGGTATCCCCGACTTTCAATGACATTTAATCAAAACCGCCCTGAATTTGACATTTTGTCTGACAAAATATTCCTCCTTTGGAATGTAAAGACCCATTAGTTGTTGAAATCCAATGATGCATGTTTCAAATTTCTCTCTGAAAAAGTCAGTAATGAATGATTACGAACCTAAACATCCCCGTACAAAAATGCACAGACCCATTTTTCTCAAAATGATGTCATCGGATGTTTTAGATGTTGACAAAATTTGCACTGGAAGGATTTCGAATGCAATGGCAATTTAGACCTTTTCACTTGAGGTTAGAGACGTGCTATTTTTTCCCTACTCAAACTTCTTGCAAGAAGTTTTTATTCCTATCTGAAAGCACACAAATTTGTACAAGTGTGTTTTTTCTTTCATCATTTTCTTGCAACTTCGATGATTAATTGAGCCCAATTTTTCACAGGCTTATTATTTTATGCATATGTTGGGATACAGCAAGTGAGAACACTGGTCTTTGACAATTTCTAAACGTGTTCAGTGCCTTTAAAGACTCTATCTCTTAAAATACATTTAACTGACCTTTCCAACCTCTGCAGTGTCTTCGTCCTCTTTAATGACTTTCTCCTTAAGAACAAGAGGAAGATCTCTAGCTGGTATCGGAGCATCTCCTACACTGCTCACTGCCAGATGATTCAAAAAGCTGAATAGCAAAACAAGAACCAAATCATTATTCCTCCAGTGGTTTCATTAAAATGTTAACATAAAACTTAAGTCATTTTTGAATTAAATAGTTTAGTTTAGTTCTCATAAATGGAACCAGGGTTTCACAAAAGAACAAACAGGTTTTCACAAATTCAAATTTCTGCTTTTTAAAACAGAACAGGATTTCACAAATTCCAATTTCTCCTAAACGGAAGCACGGTTTCACACATTTAAGTTTGTCGTAGCAACAGGGTAGGGTTTTACAAATTCAAATTTCTCCTAAACAGAAAACAGGGTTGCAAAAATTCAAGTTTCTTGTAAGAACAGTGTTTCACAAATTCAAATTTCTCCTTAACAGAAACAGGGTTTCACAAATTCAATTTTCTCGTAAGACCAGACTATTTTGCCCCACCAGCCTCAATTTGGAGAACTGAATAGGAGAAAAAGAAAACTTCTGCACAATGATGAGGGTTGGGCGGTTGGGTTGGTGTAGTGATATCTTTCCTCGCCTTCCACCTCTAGGACCCCGGTTCGAATCCCACCGGGGGCACTATGTGGATTGGGTTTTCAGTCCCTATCTGACTGCGTGGGTTTTCCCTGGAGTATTTCTCTGGGATTTTCCTCCCACACCTTAAACTAAATTTTCCTTCTTTGTCTTCTCTCCATGGGGTTCTTGGCTAGTATAGTGATTAAGTTGGCTTTCTGAGAGGCTTCACAACCAAAATTAATTAATAAATGAGGGTCTGTAAGAAAGTTACTCCTGTTCTTGAACCTACAAATCCGACAAAGCTGACTTACCTCATTGTAGAAAGCTGGGTGTGCTTTTGTTTTAGGAGTGAAGGCAAACATGACAGTGTCATCTTGATCTTGTGATACTGCTGGTAATGTACAAGGAGATATTGCTGTAAGGAATGTCTGTTGGTGATGACTAGAGCTGCTATCACGCTAGATGAGTCCTATAAACAAAATGAGCAGTGAACCAGTTAAGATCAATAGATGTCACCAAGCATTTAAGCTGGTCACCTGATTTTGCTTAACAGCAAAACCCTTCTGTGCTAAGTAAATTGTAGTTCTGAGCATTATTGTTTTGAATTGTTGTTAAATTTGCATCGGGGATCGATATTTGCGCTTCATCCTCAGGGATCGAAATTTACACTGGACTGCAGGACCGAGGCCAGTGATTTTAGCCTCGGGCCAGTAAACTTACGAACGCACGAGTCCAGTGGTCTTGTTTTTTTGAATAATAACACCTCACTGTTATTTTAAATTAAACTGATAGCAATACCAGTATCTTTCAGCTCTGTTGAGTATTGAAGCATTACCCAGGCATAAGACAAATGAGATAAATCTTCTCTTTGTGCTTGCTCCAAAAACAGCTCCAATGTGAAACTGTGAAGATAATGCTTTTCTCATTTTGATTCCGGTCTTGTAACAAATTTTCTGGTCCAGTAAAAGCTTTGAGCTACAAGACCTGCAGTCTTGTGGATTTTTTCCCCAAATAAAGCCCTGATCCTACACTGATGTGTATAGAGCATTACGTACTCAGTACTTTCCGAGTCATGTGAAAAAAACAAACAGGCATATTGGTTGAGTGAGATTTAAACCCTAATTTAGAGCAGATGCCTTACCACTACACCACCGAGCCCACCCGGTAGCTAGAGGCAGTTTGAATCCTGTTATTATAATCGTTACACTATAATTCAATTATCATGCCTTATGCAAGGCAAATGGTTTGTGCATAACTCACTGTCCGTTTTGATTTACGTTAAGTAATTTCGCCAGTGCGGTGGTGCACAACTGGGCATTTTGTGATGTTCTGTCGTTGATGTTGCATTGTCAAGCAGCAGCGGACGGTGTGCGCTATAAATGAGGCTCAAACTTTTAACCAATCAGTATCCTTGCTTTAGATTCAGTAGCACAGGTACGCAGGAGCTTTCACTTGGTCACATTCAACTCAACTTCTGGGATACTCACACAGAATCTCCTTGGATTTTCTTATTTATTTGGATGTGTATTGTGTTTGTTTATCATTTTGGAGTCTGAGCATAAGCACTGTAAAGGCCCCTTACTGAGTGCTTTGCGAGTACACACTGGCTACTCGGACGGGATTCGAACCCATAACCCAGAGCAGGTGTCTTAACTACTAAACCACCGGATGCGCCAAATGATGACAGGCCACTTCAAATCCTGCAATTAGCAACTGGCATGGCAAACAATATAATAAATCACATTAACTAAAGGGTCTGTATACTTTTGGTAATGACTCTGAAAATTAATGGCAATAAAACCTTACTTGGTAAGGTACAGCAGCTTTGGATAGTATATGTTTTGAGAAACTTTTCACCTTGAAGTACTGCGGTTATGGAAAAAGATATCACTTTTTATCCCAACAAATTTGAATCTGGGAAGCATTACTGCAGTAACGCTTCTCAGATTGTGTTTTCCAATTGCAGACTATTCTTCATGCGCAGACATAACCGCTCCAGATTAGGCAATATCTCAAAAACGCTACTACCTTTTGAAATGAAAAAGGTTAGTTTTATGGTATAGGCCTATATCTACAACTATTATGTAGGATTGAAACGAACAGTGGGTTCCAATTACCAAACGTATACAATCCCTTTCAACATTCGTTTGGAATGCCTCTGCACAATTAGCTACTCACTCCATCAAAGAACTGCATCTCTTCAAAGTATAACTTAGGGAAAACAACAACGCAGGTTTCTCCCTTAACAATAACAGTGGTCCGCTGGCCAAATGCCAGTTTGAACACCCAAGGACCAGTCAAAATTCTATTCAAGTGGTCCGGCTGGCTAGTTCAATGTTGAAAAGCATTCCTATTTTTTGATACAAAATATGGACCGGTGAACAAACTGGTGGACTGGTGAAATGACAAGTTTAACTGGTCCTGCTGGCTAGTCATTATTAAATTTAAGAGAAAACCCTGCAACGCCATGTCTCGTGCCCTGAAAAATGATCCCCTTCTTACACTGACCTGGCAGAAGAGAGGCATGTTCAATCATGTTGAAATGATGGATGGCATTTCCACCCAAGTTTGAGTAACCCCTGCATAGAGTAAAAGAGGATTTCGAGGAGATTCTAGAAACGGTTACCACAGCGAATAGCAGAGCATAGAGAAAGGACCCAAGCTCCTCTATGGTTAGAGAAGTAGGCCTACCTAGATCAAAAAGCAGGATTCCTTTATGAACCAGTAACTGGTGCGCTCTACTCTTTTTTTTGGAATGTTTTCATCGAATATAATTCTGTGTAATTTGACCTAAAATAAGGGAGATAAAGTGGTAGCATGCTGCGGAAATTAGCCTTGACATCTGCGGTCGTATACACCTTTTTTTGAAATTTGCGGAATTTGTTCAAGTAAAAAGTTCAAAAAGGAGTAAAGACAGCGCCCCAGTTCTGGGTCTAACTTTAGGATTTCTTTATCTGAAAAAAAAACCTGCTACTCTTTTCAAACTCTTCAAGAAACAGCTCCATACGGGACTAATTTTGAGGAAAACTTCTTCTCCCAACGGGTTGTTGAGTTGGGGAACAATCTGCCCGAACATGAGGTCAATGTTAAAACCACAAACAAGCTCAAAGAAAAAATTGACAAGTTCCAGAAAGAACTGGATATGGGGTACTAAAAAGGCTTTGATCTATAAATTTCACCCATCAGTCGTGAGTAAGTAAGTTAGGAAAAGTAAGTAACACAGGCAGACATAAAAAAGGAAGAATTCAGAAATTTCCCATCCCTGAAACCATGGGCCCCATGGGGTAGGCCTACATTGTATTTGTAGAACCATGGAGGTAGGAACGAGAGAAATGACAGCTGACCATGGCTACCCACCATGCCCACCCATACCCTTCCTCTATGGTGGAATGTGGAACGGTCTTTTTAAGAAATTAAGCCAGCAGGAGGGGTGTTTTTAAAAAAAAAAAGATATCACAGTTTGGAGGGAAGTTAGCCCACCTTGTTGAGCTGTAATGGCTCTCTTTTAACATCGGTCTTATAACACTACCAATGGTGAGTGTTATAAGACCGATGTTAAAAGAGAGCCATAACAGCTCAACAACTAGAACTTAGAAGGAAGTAAACATCATAATGTACTACCTGCTAAAAAGGAGACGTCATCATGGCACATGGCTTGTCAAACAGGACAGAAGGCTGAGAGTTCCAATCACGTCGGGGTCATCAAGGGATAACCATGGATGAACAAATGGGATAACATACATGTAGGAAAAGCTTTTCTGAGTCTCTGCCGATGTACCACACAAAAGGATTGAGGAGAAGATAATGTGCAAAACACTATAAATTATGCTACACACACACGCACACAAAGCAGTGCAAATTAAATTGCGCCACCTATTGTTAGAAGTTTGTTATTGTTGTATGTAACTGTGTCACTGTCGGTGTCTGACTTTGAGCGCGCGGACTTCGATCGGGTGTGAACTCCCCTACATAAACACCAAGAGCAGAAACTCTGATTGATCATTATATTAATGGTAAGGCTAAGAGTAAGACTAGGCAGTGATGTGCAATTTGAACCCCATCTGACAAATTACGAATTGTAAATAATTCTCCTGAACTTAAGTTAGATTTTGACTCTGACTTAGAGCATACTTGGATCATGCTTGGATCAAAGTTGGAAAACACCACCTTGATAAATGGAATATGCTTGTTATTATGTCTAGCTAGTGGTGGCAGCATTTACATGTTAACATCATCCACCCATTCGCAGCTCAATTACAATTGTCTTAAGTTAATATATGCTGTGAATGGGTGGGAACCAGATTTGTTGTCCTATACCTTTTAATGTCTTAAGTTTGCTAAGCAATCTTCAAATTTTGAACATAACAGCTTCGTTGATTGATGAGGACTGGTCTTTATAAAGGTTTCACTCAAGTATAATTGTGCGAGAGATGGGGGGGGGACGGGGGGGGGGGGAGGGGGCGAGGGGTGGGGAGCCCCCCCCGCTCCCCCGCTCAGAACCTCGCCCTCCATATTAAGGTCAATCAGTACATAAAATAACCACCCCCCAAAAAACCCACAAAAAACACAAAAAAACCCATGTTTTTGCCCCCCTCCCCTGCTTGCCACCCCCCCCCCCACAAAAAAAAAAATAGAAGCATGATAATAATAAATCTAAATGTCTGGTTACGCCACTAATGAGGGAGAAATTGTACTAAAGTTATGAGAATTGAGGCCATTTTCAAAACTACGCCTTGTCTGCCTGTTTGAAGACCTGTAACGAAAGCAGATCATGTTTTCAAAATAATAAATGGAGTCAAGCCGGAGATGAAGCAGAAAGCCTGTGTTAACATAGTTGTATTTCCCTATGTTGAAGTCACATCCTTTTTTTCTGTTTTTGCTTAGATCCATATAAATTCTATCATTCAGTACTAAGGATGGCACCTGGTGTTGTGCGCAGTGTCTACCTGTCAAAGCTGATCAAACCTGTGATTGGCTGTAGTTTGAATCATGTGACCTCAAGGAACTTGAGTATCTCCCAAGTTGTTCATCGAGGAGCAGGAGGAAGTCCAGAAGATGCTCTAACCCAGGAATACGATGCTATCATCATAGGAGCTGGTCATAATGGACTCACTGCGGTGTGTTTAAAGGCACTGAACATGTTTGGAAATTGTCAAAAACCAGTGTTCTCACTTGGTGTATCCCAACATATGCATAAAATAAGAAGCCTGTGAAAATTTGGGCTCAATTTGTCATCGAAGTTGCAAGAAAATGATGAAAGAAAAAACACCCTTGTCGTACAAATTTGTGTGCTTTCAGATAGGAATACAAACTTCTTCCAAGAAGTTTTTATTATTTTAGTGAGAAATTATCTCTTTCCCAAAAACTATGTTACTTCAGAGGGAGTTGTTTCCTACAATGTTTTATACTATCACCAGCTCATTGTTGCTTGCTACCAAGTAAGTTTTTATGCTAATATTTGTTTTGAGTCATTACCAAATGTGTACGATACCTTTAATGTTAAGAATCCTATAATTATCTCAAACAAGTTTTGTTTGCAAAATTGTTATAATTACATATGAAATGACACCTTGTTTGCGTTTTTCTTTCCACAGTCTGCATATCTTCAGAAAGCCGGATTGAAGACATTAGTTCTTGAGAGGAGACATCTTATAGGAGGAGCAGCAGTTACTGAAGAGATCATACCAGGTTTGTAGTAGATAACACCTATCTTACAAGAACTCCATTGGCTCTCGATCAAATTGCGCATCACGTATAGGTTAAACCTTCTCACTTTCAAAGCTCTTCATGGCCTATCTCCTGACTATATCTGATCTTCTCCATAAATATATTCCAGCTTGTCCTCTTCGTTCTGCTGGCCAATCCCTACTGACGCAAACTACTTTTTCCACTAAATTCTATAGTCACAGAGCCTTCAACTTTATTGCACCTTCGTTATGGAACGACATACATGTACCTCTTCATATTCGCCAAGCCGACTCTCTTCAGATTTTCAAGGGACTTTTAAAGACTCATTATGTTTGAAATTTATATTTTTGTAACAAGTTGTTTTATATATTTCATTTCATTGTTTTATGTTTTGTGTTGCGAATAGAGGCTCCTGCACTATGCGCTATATAAATGTCTCGTACTATTATTATTATTATCATTTTTAATAGCCATTAATCTTCAAGAATCTTAGATTTGTAATAAATCTACTTGGTGTTGAGTTGGTATTAGTAGGCCTACGTGCAACCCTTGTAAGATGTGTTTCAATTAGAAACGCTTTCATTTTGAAGTAATCTTGACTCCTGAACACGGATATTGAGAAAATAGGGAGACCACCAGCATTAGGGCTAATAGCTCAGAGCGCCGGCACGATAATCCGGAGGTTGCATGTTCAAATCCCGCTCTAGTCAATTTTTCTGAAGGAAATACTTTTTGTTTGCCAAAAGGTACAATTCATTGGCTCAGTGCTATAAGGTCATTAATTGCAAATTACATCCGTAGTGATCAAAAAGGGCGTACCGGTAAATGAAAAATGCATTTAAAATGGAATTTTTAAATAAAAATCACAAACAAATAAATGTTTTCTTAGAAAAAAAAAAGTTTCTTTTCGCCAAATATTTACTTTGGAGACCACTATTGATCAATCAACCCCTTTACCAGGAGCTCCAAAATATGCGAAAAGCAATTTTATGAAATCCATACAAACTGCATTAACGACCTTAAAGCCCTGAGCCCTAAGAATTTCTACGGGATATAAGTGCATCTTAAGCCTAGAATAAGACTATGGATTTCTTATTTGCCCCTACTTCTCATGTTGCAGGATACAAGTTCTCAAGATGCTCCTACGTACTGAGTCTTCTAAGACCGGACATCTACAAAGATCTGGAACTTAAGGTAGGTTTCAAAAGAATAAGAATGAGGTTGAGACGGGAATAACTACAAGATGAGGTCTTCTGTAATAAAGTAAAGTGCTCTGTTCCAAACTTCAGAAAACGTTTTAGTTTTTATGTTTTCAAACTACAGCAATAAATTTGAGAACAGAATTATGTTGGTCACATCCCAACTTACTTTTTGTTTCAAAGCGTAGAGTGGACCGGATACATTGTAGCTAGGGTTTTCCCAAGCCCTTTTTGTGACAGCTTGGAACATTCCTAACTGTAGCTGAGACTTTCCAAGCCCTTGTTGGAACAGCTTGGGACAGGCTCAACAGTAGCTGAGACTGTCCAAGCCCTTGTTGGAACAGCTTGGGTTAGCTTGGACTGTCCAAGCCCTTGTTGGAGTAGCTTGGGACAGGCCCAACTGTAGCTTGGACTGTCCAAGCCCTTGTTGGAACAGCTTGGTACAGGCCCAACTGTAGCTCTGACTGTCCAAGCCCTTGTTGGAACAGCTTGGGACAGGCCTAACTGTAGCTGGGACTGTTCAAGCCATTGTTGGAACAGCTTAAGACAGCCAAACTGTAGCTTGGACTGTCCAAGCCCTTGTTGGAACAGCTTGGGAGAGGCCCAACTGTAGCTGGGACTGTTCAAGCCATTGTTGGAACAGCTTGGGACAGCCAAACTGTAGCCGGGACTGTCCAAGCCCTTGTTGGAACAACTTGGGACAGGCCCAACTGTAGCTCGGACTGTCCAAGCCCTTGTTGGAACAGCTTGGGACAGGTCTAACTGTAGCTGGGACTGTCCAAGCCCTTGTTGGAACAGCTTGGAACAGGCCCAACT
Source organism: Plazaster borealis (assembly GCA_021014325.1). Lineage (NCBI taxonomy): Eukaryota > Metazoa > Echinodermata > Asteroidea > Forcipulatida > Labidiasteridae > Plazaster > Plazaster borealis. Next base: position 12,363,227 of record CM037458.1, on the reverse strand, counting down.
GTAGCTGGGATTAAAATTGTCCAAGTTCTTGATTTGACAGCTTGGGATAGGCCTTATGAAGCTGGGACTGTCCAAGCCAGTGGCGTAACCAGAGGGGGGCCGGGATGCAGCCTCCCTCCCCACTCAGTACCCTTGTCCCCCCTCATGCCTCCCCAAATGAGATTGAATAAATGCACAAATGAATGGATCAATACATTAAATAGCCACCCCACCCCCAATTGATGTCTTTGCCCTTGCTTGCCCCTGCTCCCCTCCCCCCCCCCAAAAAAAAAGAAGTAAAAAAAAAAAAGAAGTATGTTTACACCACTGGTCCAAGTCCTTGCTGTGACAGCTTTGGAAAGGCCTTTTGATGGAGCATTTGTTCATGCATGGTATATTGATGCCATGGGTTATTACATTGAATTCTTTGTGTCTTCATATGCACAGAAACACGGCTTGAAAGTTCACATTAGGGATTCATACGCCTACACCCCTTTACTTGAGGACCCGGGTTCAAATGGCAAACCAAGATCTCTCCTTCTTTCTTCTGACGATAAGCAGACGTATGAACAGATTGCACAGTTCTCTGAGAAGGATGCAAAGGTATTGAGCCCTAAGTGCCTTGGGTCACAGTCACACCTCGCTTCTACCAGTCCATCGTTCACAGGGGTCGAATATGGGGGGAATATTCACTAGACTGCAGGGCTTGAAGCTCAAATATTTTACTGGACCAGAATTTATTTTACAAGATCAGAACCAAAATAAGTTGAACAAGCACCAAGAGAAGGTCTATCTCATTTGTCTTATGTGTAAACTGTGTACTTGGATTTGAGGTAGCTTATAATTATTGAATTGAAAAACACAAGACCACCAGGTTTACTGGCTCGATGCTAAAATCACTGACCTCAGGCCTTCGGCCAGTGTTAAATTTCAAGCCCAGCTTCATTAAACCACAACAAATTTAAAAATTGACCCAAACCTTACACTGAGATTGAGAGACTTCTTGCAACACATTATTTGTTCCAGGTTAATTGTATGATGCCTTATTGAGATGAGCCCAAATGCAATAGTTACATCAGTTAAATAAGGTTGAAAATTCAGCCTTTATGCATTCAAATCAATCTGTGAATTAATCGATATAAATATTTGCACCAGTTCGTTTTAATTCATTTACAATGACATGCCTTACCTCTCCACTTCTTAAAGAGGAAGGGAAATGACCGTTTCAATTTTGTGATGTACTCATTTTCCAATAGATAGAGTCCTCATATGAGTGTGGAAAAAATAAGTCTCTAACCTCTCATTAAGTAACCAAACAGTAAATTGCCACTGTTTTTGATACCCTTCCAGTGCAAAATTAATCAACATCCAAAACATCTGATGACATCATTCTGAGAAAAAAAGGTTTCTACTTTTTGTACGGGGATGTTTTGGTTCATTCCTGACTTTTGATAATATTCAATCAAACAGCCTTGAATTTGACCTTTCGACTGACGAAAAATTCCTCCTCGGAATGTCAAGATCCATTAGTTGTTGAAATCTGATGAAGTCATGTTTTAAATTTCGCTCTGAAAAAGTCAGTTATGAACCAAAACATCCCCGTACGAAAATGTACAGACCCATTTTTCTCGGAATGATTTCATCAGATGCTTTGGATGTCGACCAATTTTGCACTTGAAGGGTATCAATACAATGGCAATTTACACCTTTTTAACGTGAGGTTAGAGATTTGTAATTTTTTCTCCACTCACATGAGGACTTTATCCATTGGAAAATGAGTACATCACAAAATTAAAATGGTAATTTCCCTTTCTCTTTAAACTAGTCTACTATCCTGTTTAGTTTCACATTGTGTAGTTAATAAGTCATAGAGTTTGAATTCTAAACACCCTGTACAAGAGGGTATGCAAGCACTGGGCCGAATTTTATAGAGCTGCTTAAGCACAAAAAATAGCTAAGCACAGAACATTTCTGCTTACTTAAATAAAGTAACTAGCTAAAATATTATGTACAGTCTGTGACGGGTTTCCTGCTAATTTTTGCTTCGCAGAAAGTTGTTAAGCAAAATTGTTGTGCTTAAAGGTATTATACAGGATTGGTAGAGCTGACAAAATAGTCGCAGACAGGTTTTGTGTGATCAACCATACATGGAAATAACAAACATGCAAATATTTGGGCTTAATCTGTTGTGTGAGTCGGGAGAAAATATTGAAAACTATGCATAATTCTCAGCATGTAAACACATTGTCCTTAATTTTGGTTGTAACAACCGAAATCAGCTGTTAAATTTTTTAGGTTTTCAGATCCATTTTTTCATGAATATGTCTTAATTTCAGAGGGAAATATTTCACACACAATATACTAGAATATGAACTCCACACTTGATTATGACCAAACATATACATGAAATAAGAAACCTGTGAAAGTTTAAGCTAAATCGGTCTTCGGAGTCTTGAGAAAACAGTGAAAACCCCATTACAGTCGGCTCTCGTTACAAAGAGCACTGTTATGAAGAGGTTCTGTTTATAACATTTATAAAGAGTACATTCTGAAGTCCCGAATCTCATTTCTGCTTTGTAATTCTTTGTTTTGCTGTCCTCTTATAACACTGTTTCTGCTATAACGAGGTAATTTGGCCAGTCCCAGTGACCTTGTTATATCAAGAGTCGACTGTATATGATTTCACTGTTTTCAAACATCCGATTTTATCACCAGTGTTAAAGACTAATCGTTTTACTCATTTCCTAAAAACTCTATAGCATTTCTAGCAAAACTATAAGGGAAGTTTTCCACCATGACTATCAATTATACCATGTAAGTTATGTGCAAGTCTGTGAACATTTATATTTTCAACCTTACCAATGTCGTACACACCCTTTTAGCAGCTCTATGAAATTGGGCCCGGTTTGGTATTATTTGAATTTCTGGTTGTTGCAGAATTACTTTGAGTATGAGCATCAGATGACTGCCATAGCTCAGGCCATCGGACCCCTTCTGGATTCACCACCTGTAGAGTTGTCTGCACTTGGTGACGGCTCACTCAAAGAACGCATGGCAATGTGGCCAGGTGTCAAAGCAATCTTCAAGTCAGGTATGCTGTGGAGATTAGAATAAACGTCAGGCCATTAACTATTTTTTGCATTTATACCATAGGTCCTTTTGGTTGGTAAGCAGTTTGCAACAGCTAATTCTGTTTTCTCGAGATTAGAATAACAAACATTCTTAAATCTTAACTTATCTTCAAGTCATTTATCCCTCCCAGAAAAAATATGTATAAATAAAATGAGCAAAAAAGACCAGTTCAAGTCTGTTGATTAGAATAAGGTTTTAAATAGAACACATCTACCATTGGCCCAATTCAAATTGTGATAAATCACTTCAAGAAAACTCACAAGACAGGTTTGTTGAGAAGGGAAATTGCATTTTCCATCACAGCAACCCACCCATTTCTATACATCTCCACCCCCGACCCATAACATCCCCACTTCCAACCCACAACATCCCCTCTCCATCATAATCATTGTTTTACAAATATATTTTCATTCATATTATAAAGTTATTAAGATGATAAGGTAGACTTTAGTATTTCCCTAAGATGTGTTGTCTGTATTGTGTTTCTTTTTTTAATTTGGGGTTGAACAAAGAAAAATTGACTAGAGGGGGATTTGAACCAACGACCTCCGGATTAACGTGCTGGCGCTCTACCAACTGTAGCTATCTAGCCCTATGTTGGCAGTCTTCCTATTTTGTCAATATCTTTGTTCGGGGGTGCCAGTCAAAAGCCATACAACCCTTAGCTGCCGTGTAGCCAGGGATCACACCCAAGTTTACGATGCAAACTGGGCAGCGGCAGCCAGGGGTCACCTTAAGGGGATGCAACTTTGTGTCTGTTTTTTTCTCTCAAATATCAAGTAATAAACTACAATGGAAACTGACTGGGTAAATTTTAAATAATTTGGGGTTGAACAAAGACAATTTGACCAGAGCGGGATTTGAACCAACGACCTCCGGATTAACGTGCCAGCGCTCTACCAACTGAGCTATCTAGCCCTATCTTTTTTTTATCTTGCAGGCAAAGCTTTGGGGAAAAATCTTCCACAGTTCTATGAGCTCTTAACTGCACCAATGGACAAGGTTAGACCACAGCTTTCAAAACTAACTTTTCTGATTGATTTGTTTTAATAAATCACTTTGGTATGATGTCACATGCTCAAACAGCGTCCTCATTGAGGTCAAAAGAAGGCACTTCATGGTTTGATAGTTGTTGTGCGGTGAATGTTTGTGCATTTCAAATGTGCTTAGCTGTTTTAACGCTACATACGAAGTGTGGATCTAAGAAGAACAGGATTTTCCTTAAGTGTATACTAAACAAAGTGCATAGAGTGACTGAAACACAGAGCTGTGTGTGATGGCAAGTGCGACAGGTCATTTGAATCCATTACTCTTTCATATCATATTCTGTTATAATCTTGATTATCAATTCTGTTTTGGGTTTATTTATTTTGTTCTTAGATCCTGGATCGTTGGTTCGAGTCTGAGCCTCTTAAAGCTACCCTAGCCACAGACTCAGTCATAGGTGCTATGGTAACACCCAGCACACCTGGTAGTGGGTAGGTGGCATGTCAACAGTTTTGCTTTGTGCAATTACTGTTTTATCTCGTAAGGAATATGTTTGCCTTTCATTTAAAAAATGGCCAAGAGTATCAAAGATTTTATCAGAAACATAAAGATAATTTTGAACTGTAAAATTCAAAGTAAAATATTTGGGATTGGCACCACAGCACCTTGTAAACCATTACATGGTGCTATGTAAAGGAATAGGTCTCATACTTCAAAACGTAGCTCCGAATACCTTATAGCTTTGATACGCCCATCAGGTGTGATAAAGCGCTATGTAAGAACTCAGTATTATTATTTTTATTATTTCAGGTATGTGTTGATACATCATGTGATGGGTGAAGTTGAAGGCATCAAGGGGGCATGGGGCTATGCTGAGGGAGGTATGGGGGCAGTGTCAGGGAGCATTGCTAGTGCCGCCAAGGCCCATGGAGCTACCATTCTAACAGAGAAGGTGAGTCATTAGTGTTGAGATTGCTTACATGTCTGTTGACAAAGTCCTATCCTTTGGAAGTGCAGCAAGAAACAAGATTTCAGAGAAGAGTTTCCCTTCAGGGAAGAGTTTCCCTTCAAGGAAGAGTTTCCCTTCAAGGAAGAGTTTCCCTATACAGGGAAGAGTTTCCCTTCAAGGAAGAGTTTCCCTTCAAGGAAGAGTTTCCCTTCAAGGAAGAGTTTCCCTTCAAGTAAGAGTTTCCCTTCAAGGAAGAGTTTCCCTATACAGGGAAGAGTTTCCCTTCAAGGAAGAGTTTCCCTTCAAGGAAGAGTTTCCCTTCAGGGAAGAGTTTCCCTTCAGGGAAGAGTTTCCCTTCAAGGAAGAGTTTCCCTTCAGGGAAGAGTTTCCCTTCAAGGAAGAGTTTCCCTATACAGGGAAGAGTTTTCCTTCAGGGAAGAGTTTCCCTTCAGGGAAGAGTTTCCCTTCAAGGAAGAGTTTCCCTTCAAGTAAGAGTTTCCCTTCAAGGAAGAGTTTCCCTATACAGGGAAGAGTTTCCCTTCAAGGAAGAGTTTCCCTTCAAGGAAGAGTTTCCCTTCAAGTAAGAGTTTCCCTTCAAGGAAGAGTTTCCCTATACAGGGAAGAGTTTTCCTTCAGGGAAGAGTTTCCCTTCAGGGAAGAGTTTCCCTTCAAGGAAGAGTTTCCCTTCAGGGAAGAGTTTCCCTTCAAGGAAGAGTTTCCCTATACAGGGAAGAGTTTTCCTTCAGGGAAGAGTTTCCCTTCAGGGAAGAGTTTCCCTTCAAGGAAGAGTTTCCCTTCAAGGAAGAGTTTCCCTTCAAGGAAGAGTTTCCCTTCAAGGAAGAGTTTCCCTATACAGGGAAGAGTTTCCCTTCAGGGAAGAGTTTCCCTTCAAGGAAGAGTTTCCCTTCAAGGAAGAGTTTCCCTTCAACGAAGAGTTTCCCTTCAAGTAAGAGTTTCCCTTCAAGGAAGAGTTTCCCTTCAAGGAAGAGTTTCCCTTCAAGGAAGAGTTTACCTTCAAGGAAGAGTTTCCCTATACAGGGAAGAGTTTCCCTATACAGGGAAGAGTTTTCCTTCAGGGAAGAGTTTCCCTTCAAGGAAGAGTTTCCCTTCAAGGAAGAGTTTCCCTTCAAGGAAGAGTTTCCCTATACAGGGAAGAGTTTTCCTTCAGGGAAGAGTTTCCCTTCAGGGAAGAGTTTCCCTTCAAGGAAGAGTTTCCCTTCAAGGAAGAGTTTCCCTTCAAGGAAGAGTTTCCCTTCAAGGAAGAGTTTCCCTATACAGGGAAGAGTTTTCCTTCAGGGAAGAGTTTCCCTTCAGGGAAGAGTTTCCCTTCAAGGAAGAGTTTCCCTTTATGGAAGAGTTTCCCTTCAAGGAAGAGTTTCCCTTCAAGGAAGAGTTTCCCTTCAAGGAAGAGTTTCCCTATACAGGGAAGAGTTTCCCTTCAGGGAAGAGTTTCCCTTCAGGGAAGAGTTTCCCTTCAAGGAAGAGTTTCCCTTTATGGAAGAGTTTCCCTTCAAGGAAGAGTTTCCCTTCAGGGAAGAGTTTCTACAACTATATAGGATTGAAACAAACAGTGGGTTCCAATTACCAAACGTATACAATCCCTTTAAAGTAACTTGTGGCTGTGGATTTTTTCAGAATTTTTTCATTTAAACCCTAGAGCAGAAAACAACTTTCAGAGCATTTTCTCTATAAAATAATTTGCCCACAGCCAGTGAATACCATCATGTTAGACAGCAACCAGAGAGCCTGTGGTGTTGTCTTGGAAGATGGAACTGAAATCAGAAGCAAGATGGTCCTCTCTAACGCCACGGCCAGAATCACCTACTTGAATCTGACCCCAAAGGAAGCTCTTCCAAAGGAATTTATTCAAGAGGTCAAAGCTATTGATTATAAATCACCTGTCACCAAAATCAATGGTAGGTTTTGGGGGTTTTTTACTTACAAATAATTAGGAAAAACAAACCTTTTTTGTGACTGCCATAACCAAGGTCAAGCAATGGAACTGTGGACCAATGAAGTTCTTTTCTTTTGACCTCAAGTGAGGGCGCTGTTCGTCTTGTGCATGGAAGAAAGACATAATGAAAGTGTGACTGCAAAAAGGTCATAAGCAATTAATGTCAAAAAATTGTGTTATAAGAAAACCGAGTGAAAGCTTAATGGTCCTTTTATGTCAGGAAAGTTAAATTCCACATGGGTATAGAAAAACATGTCTTGTGAGTAATTCTATCAACAAATATTTAACAGTTATACCATTTTGTTTTTCAAAGGAGCCATTTTATTGCTTACAGACCTTCTTCTGGGACAAAATGTTGTACTTGACCTGCCTGGCTGAAGGTCATAAAGCTGCAAGTCCTCCTTCCGGGCACACAACAATATACAAGATGTATATTAAGAAAGTAGAAATGTGCACACTCACATTGCACTTCAAGTAAAACTTGCTGGAAACTCATGGGTACTTCCTGAAGTTTCACCGTTAATCAATATCTGAAAAGACGGTTGACTGTATACAGTCCAAGTAAACCTTGCAAATTATTTGTAGTACAATTGTATAATCCACAAATACCTACAGTGGATGAGTTGGTATTACAATTGTTTCACTGCCTGTGATATGATTTAAACTTGAAATCATCACATATACCAGAGCTGCCAACCGTTGCATCTGGCAATCAGGAAGATTTTGTACAACAAGCAGGGAGATATTTAGAATTACATTCACCATAATAAGGAAAAAGTTTACATAATCAGGGAGATTTTCAAAATTTGTTCATCAGAACATGGAAAGATTGGTTTATTTTCATGGAACTTTCTGCAGAATCATGGAGAATTGACAGCTGTGCATACACGTCTCACTCTTCCATATTTTTCTTCTCGTAAAATTTTTCAGTGGCCGTGGACAGACTTCCAAACTTCAAAGCCAGTCCTACAGACTCCTCTCAGCCTGGCCCCCACCACACCTGTACCATCCACCTAAACTGCGAGACCACTGAGCTGTTGACCGACGCCTACGAGCCATGTCAGAGGGGTCAAATTGCAGATCGACCTATGATTGAGATGTGTATACCATCCTCCATGGATCGTACCATTGCTCCAGAGGGATGCCATGTCATCAGTCTTTTTACCCAGTATACACCGTATCATTTAGCAGATGGGAAAGAGTGGGATGAAGAGACCAAGAATGCCTACGCTGATAAAGGTGAACATTGAATCCACTCATCTGTTTTGCTCACTAGTCAGCGGGACCAGTCATTTCACTTGTATGCCAATTTTGTTCTGGTTCATATCTTATACTGTCCTCTCTATAAGACTGGAATAAGCGAGTTAGATTTGAATGTCTGGTACAATTACTTGCTATAGTCACAAGTTACTGCTTTAATTTGAATTCTTCGGACTGTAGAGACTATTGCTATGTCACATGATTCGGGGCAAGCTTTTGCGTAGTAATATAAGAGACGGCAAACACCCATACTCAATTTGAATGAATTTGCATGGCAAAATTTTACCAAGGTTTGCTCATCTGGAGGTTGCTATACAAAAGCTTGACCCTAACCATTTGACATAGCAACTGTCTCTATAGTCTGAGGAATTGAAATTTATACATCAAGTAATAAATCACAAGGAAAACTGACTGGGAATTTTTAAATTTTTTATTTGGGGTTGAACTAAGAACAATTGACTAGAGCGGGATTTGAACCTGCAACCTCCAGATTAACATGCCGGTGCTCTACCAACTGAGCCAACTTACTAGCACCCCCAAACAAAGAGATTGACAAAATAGGGAGACCGCCAACATTGTGGTTAGATAGCTCAGTTGGTAGAGTGCTGGCACGTTAATCCAGAGTCAATTTGTCTTTGTTCAACCCCAAATGAATTCAAATTTAAGCAGTAACTTGCGACTAAGCAAGTCATTGTACCAGACATTATTCAAATCTAACTCGCAAATGGCTTATTAAAGCGACATGAGTGATCCATTCAAGCGGTAGTTTAACATGAAGCTTGAGAAAAAAATGCTTAGGGTGTCATGTGGCCGAGTGGTTTAGAGCATCGAATTCAAGTTCCGATGGTTAAGTCATCAGGGTGTGGGTTTGAATCCCGGTCATGACACTTGTATCCTTGAGCAAGATACTTCACTATAATTGCTTCTCTCCACACAGGGGTACAAATGGGTACCTGTGAGGGTAGAGGTTGATATTGTGTTTGAAAAGCCTTAGGAGCGCCACGGCAACCCGGGCCGTTTACTCTCCAGGAAGCCGAGAAAGACTAAAGGAATGTTGTTGGCCCAATGACCAGGGAATTAATGTAAAGCGCATTGATACGTTATTGTAAAATGCGCTATATAAGAACTAGTTATTATTATTATTAGCCCCAGGACCCCCTGAGAGACTTTGTACTGGTTCTAGTGTTTTAACTTGCATACTGTAAAAGAAGAATATTGATGTCAATGTCATTTGAATTCATAAGTTATGGGATCTTTTCAAAAACAGTTAGCCTAGTTTCCTTTAATGAGTAATTTTTCAGTTCAAATTCACATTTTGGAAGATGGAAATTTGACAAAAGTACTGCTTTGCTTTGTTAACAGTCTTTGACAATATTGAGAATTATTGTCCGGGGTTCAAATCCAGTGTGGTTGGGCGAGACATCTTACCACCACCTGAGTTGGAGAGAATCTTCGGACTAACAGGCGGGGTGAGTGTTCCATATCTTGATTCATAAAGAGTTTGATGCCAGGCAATCTCTGCCACATCTCGATTCAAAGAGAGTAAGAGGGGATATCAGTGGTAGCAGTCTTTGCAACATGCTCTAGACTGTACCTTATCTTGATTCAAAGAGAGTAAGCATGCCAATATCACCAGTTTTTGTCATCATTAATATGCTTATACATTTGTTCAGAAAAAAAGTATACCAGGTATCAATTACAAAAAATGTACAACTTAACACTTACGGACAATATTTTGTGTACTACATTTTTCATGGCAATTCTTAAAATATAATGAGAAAATCAGGAAAACCATAATTCTTTGTGTTATCATTCTAGAACATTTTTCATGGAGCGATGTCATTAGACCAGCTGTACTTTTCAAGGCCTGTGATGTCCAGCTCTAGTTATCGTTCACCAGTTGCTGGATTATACCTTTGCGGTAGTGGAGCTCATCCAGGTAAACTTTTTACATGTATTATTATTTGTTTTTTTAATTTCATTTATTCATTCTGGTTGTGAAGCCAAGGACTCTCAGAAAAGCGAACTTAATCACTCTACTAGCCAAGAACCCCATAAAGAGAAGACAAAGAAGGAAAATTGTGGGAGAAATACTCCAGGGAAAACCCACGCAGTCAGGTAGGGACTAAAAACCCAATCCACATAGTGCCCCCGGTGGTATTCGAACCGGGGTCCTAGAGGTGGAAGGCGAGGAAAGATACCACTACGCCAACCCAACCGCCAATGAATCCAGACATTTCAGTTCATCACGATCCAATTTCTTGTTCCTACAAAAGTGAAATTGAAGAAACTTGATACAGTAACTTATCACTAGCCACTCACACATCGGGGCCCAATTTCTTGGCTCTGCTTATCGTGGTTTGAAGTGAAAACTGCTCCCCCCTAGCTATGGCAACAGGTAACTGGTTCACTGTATGACGCCCACTTGGAGAAAGAGGATGTTTGTTGTCGGAGGATCTTTAACCCTTCAGCGCGCATTGCCTATTACTCTGCATACCGCAAGCAACCACCCTCAAAGTTTGACAAGTTGTATTTTTGGTTTTACACATGTGATTACAACGCAGCAAACGGCTGTAGATAGAGCGTGATCTTATGATGACAATAGTCTAAAAATAGCACACAAGGAAAAATTGTGCTGTCCCCATTCAAAGGCTCAAATGTCGGAAGTCCTATCACCAATGCATGTGCGACACAACGAGTCTATTTTCTTTTTGTGTTCGAACCGTATTTTTTGTACAATGTACACTAATTGCGACCGTCCGCTTGTTTCACGGTAAACTTGTAGGTGTTTCTACATACAAAATACCATGATTTGAAAGGATTTTATGGAGAGTTTTTAGGTAAAGAAGGTATCTATTGGTAACAGATGCATTCAATTTTATTTCCAAAGGTATGTTGTGATTATTTTCAATCACCTTTGTAACATTTTTTTCTAAGAGACGACATTACAGTTCAGAAAACATTTGTGCACAACTTTCCATGTAACAAACATTTACCTCAAACGCAAACAATTTTTCCTTAAAGTTTAGTTCATCTGTCTGATGTTTCCAACCTCAAAGCTTTCATTTTGTAAAGCAAACAAAACAACTGTGCAAATCATTCAAAAGATAATTTCATCCTCTAAAAAATATACTCAACTTGTAACACAAGAAAAAAATCACAACGAAAAGTTATCTGAGGATTTCTAGGTACAGCAGAAAATCTTGTGAATTTCCGTGCCACGGAAAAGACTCTATGAACGAGTGCTAAAGAGTTAAGGACACCGGCAAGGAAATATGCTCGATTGAGAAGAGCACTGCAAGGAAAGAAAGAAATGTCAAACTATTTTTGTTCTCCACTTTCTACCAAGGAACCTAACAGGAGTATAAGAATATTAAAAAGGACTACAAACAACAACAACAATAATTGGAACCCAACAGACAGGTGTTGTCGCGCTCAGCTGCTCAGCAGGAGGGTGATGGGGCCTCTCAGGCTGTCACCATGTGAAATCCTCCTTAACAATAATAACAAGAGAATCAGAACCTGGATTGAAAGGACAATAAATAGAACTGGAAAGGTTGAAAACATCTAACCAGAGATGAAGAATAAAAAAATGTTTACACACCTGTGTCCAAACAATGGGAGAACAAAGAGAAGTCCTCAGTATGCGGGATTTACAAACGTGTGTGTGTGTGTGTGTATTTTACAAATTTCCGTCCGTGTGAATTGTGATGAGAGGTCAAAGGTACATCAGGCAGGCGAGCGAGGCCGGTATCTAGCCCCCCCCCATTATAAGTCAGACCAATGATGATGATTGGGCGCCCAAAGCACAGAATCTGTGGTAAGCAGAGCCAAGAAATCGGACCTGCTTGTCAATTAGGTTAAGATTTTAAGAGCTTTTCTTTTTCTTCAGCTTGAATTTGTTTGTTATTCATCAACTGTATTGGTTTGGTTTTATTTTTTACTCAGGTGGTGGTGTCATGGGTGCCCCAGGAAGAAATGCTGCTCATGTGGCCAGCATGGATCTCAAGAAACAAGGCTATAAGAAGTAACTGTTTTTGTATAGCGCATATCACTGCAAAGTCCCTATGCACTTTATAGGAATAAAGAAAACAACAAGATACAACTATTATCTAGTTCATGCAACGTTTCATCTGAATAAATGGCCCAGTGACCAGTGGTAATAATGTTTGAAGCGCATTGATCATTCTTTGGAATGACGCTTTATAAGAGCCGATATAATCTGAGGTTTTGTATTTGTGCAACTACGATCTCAAACCATGGAATTGATGAAATATTGTAAAATTCTGTGAGCTTCCTGGGTTATGTATTACTTATCATTACCAAAGAGCAAACTTAATGAAACATTTCCAGAAATAGTATTCCAGTAAGAGGTGATGCAATTCATTTGCTGTAATTAGGATGAATTTGAATATATTTTGCAGTATTTTCTATTTTTGTAATCTAGTAATTGCTGTAATAAAGTGTGCAATTTTTTGAGTATTATATTATATAAATATTGACTGCTTCACATGCTATGAATAAAACTAGGACCTGAGGTGATGCTAAGAGCGTTCTTTTCCCCCCCCCCCCCCCCGAGGCGAAGCTTTTGGAAAATAGATTGGGTTAGGGTTTGTGTGGTTAAAGGATATGGCGTACAGGAGAAGAGGACGGTTTGGGTTTGTGCAGTTTATGGGTAGGGTTAGGGTTTAGTATAGGTTTAGGGTTTGTGTGGCTAAATGATAGGCTTAGCATCAGTCTCCTGACAATGACTAGAGCAAGCTAGTCGAAAAATTAAGATCTATTAAAGGCACTGAACACGTTTGGAAATTGTCAAAGACCAGTGTTCTCACTTGGTGTATCCCAACATGTGCATAAAATAACAAGCCTGTGAAAATTTGGGCTCAATTGGTCAGTGAAGTTGCAAGAAAATGATGAAAGAAAAAACACCCTTGTTGTACAAATTTGTGTGCTTTCAGATAGGAATAAAAACTTCTTGCAAGAAGTTTTGTTATTTTAGTGAGAAATTAACTCTTTCTCAAAAACTACGTTACTTCAGAGGGAGTCGTTTCCTACAATGTTTTATACTATCAACAGCTCTCCGTTGCTTGTTACCAAGTAAGTTTTTATGCAAATATTTGTTTTGAGTCATTACCAAACGTGTACGATACCTTTAAGAACTCACTCCACTGCAGTGAAGTTAATAACGAGAAGTCCCCTCGATCCTCTATATGAATAACTGAATTCGTTTTACATGGAATTGTATTTGTACAATTGGTTTGTATGATTGAAGTGTATACATACATGTATATGTAGAATGGTTTATTTTAAATAACTTTTCAGAGAATAGTTGTTTTTGAGTATTATATTATATAAATACTGACTGCTTCACATGCTAAGATTAAAACTAGTGTGGTTAAAGGATATGGCGTTGGAGGTGAGGACTGTTAGAGTTTAGGGTTTGTGTGGCTAAAGGATAGGGTTTTGGTGAGGACAGGGTTTTGGTTTATGAATAGGGTTAGCGTCAGTGTTCTGTTGACGACTAGAGCAGGCTAGTCGAAACGTTGAGACCTATTAAGAACTCACTCCGCGGCAGTGAAGTTAATAACGAGAAGTCCCCTCGAGCCACTAGGCGAAAGTAGTAGTCCCGGCCGATTTCCTACCTTCCGCCGAGGTAGTAGTTAATAAACACGACAGTTCTGTTCAGAACTAAGTAGTCTCCCGAATTCTGAAAGTTACTCCGCACGAGTAGAATAAATAGCAAGACATGTTCTCAAAAACTAAATCTACACCGCAAAGTAGATGTACACATGGCGTTACCGCAAACCGAATATACACGGATAGGGTGAAGTATCAGTTTAGGGTTTTTGTGGTTAAAGGATAGGGTTTGGGAGTTTAGGACAGGGCTTGGGTTTGTGCAAGGTATCGCCTACTTCCATTATATCCAAATGTTTTGACAACCCTTTACCCAAACTGAATTAATTTTATCAAGTCCTTTGGATTTTTGAATCAGAGATTTTGTAATCTTTACCTGTGATTTGTCTACCTCATTCAAGTACTATTATTGATAAATATTTTATGTTATTTAACGGCTTAATTGTAATAATTCAGGAAAAGTAATGTACTTATTGTACCAGTCTGATTCATATTAAATTCCTATGAAAGTTATTCGTTTGTAATTGCTATTTTGTGCATGGCCAAAGTTCACCAAGTTCATGACCAAATAAAGTGAAAAGGTCTTCACACAATTCACAAGCAGTTCCTAACTGCCCATGGTCTGCCATTTGGGGAGTTGAACTGCTTTTAAAGATATGGTTCGTGTCTAACCACGCGATCGTCACCTAAAATGCACACTACACAGCAACATAAGGGGGAATCTAACTCCAAAAATGGGACAAACAAGAAAACAATGTTTACCATGGGCGATGACATCACATTAATTAGGTTGATAGACCGTTATTACACTGCCTCCATCTTATTTCATTTCTTTTGTTAATTTTGGTTGTGAAGCCAAGGACTCTCAGAAAAGTGAACTTGTTTACTATACTAACCAGTAACCCAATGTATGGAGAGAAGACGAGGAAGGAAGTTTCAGTTTTAGATGTGGGAGGAAACCCCAGAGAATCACTCCAGGGAAAACCCACGCAGTCAGGTAGGGACTGAAAACCCAATCCAAATATTTTTCAATCCAGTCCCAGCATGATTCGAACCGGGGTACAACAGGTCGAAGGTGAGGGAGTATACCACTATGCCAACCTGACCACCCACGTCTACTGTACGAAATACTCATCAAAGTGCTGATATTATTGTATGAAAGACGGAACCAGACTATCAGCCTCACTTTGGTTATAGTCTTTTAATATACAGAAAATCCAAGAAGGCTGAACCATGATAAGGATCAATTAAAAACTAAGTAAAGATTAAGCCTTTTCACACAAGACTGAAATAAAACGACTCGACACAAAAAGTTGACTTATCTCGTAATCTTGATGGTATTATTAACACTAAACACAGAGCAGTAATTTACATGAGGCTGATAACTTTGCCAATCTAGAAAACCTTGCATTGCTCAGTCTATTGATCTGTAGCCATGGCAACTGATTCCTCTGTGTGTTTGCCCTTGCCCTTGTCTCTCTGGGTGCGAGATGCAGCCTTGCGTTCTAGAAGACGCTTGCGATCTTTGTCCATCTTCAGCTTGACGATCACCACCTGGAAAGAAAAAAAAAAAAAAAAATGCTGATAAGTATGAAGCACATCTATGACTTTGGAGGGTAAAGGATATATATACACTTAATACTTAACTCTTGGTGGATCTTTGCGACATTAAGCACGTCTGTAATTTTTTTTATCATGAACACATCTTAAATCATTATCAAATCAACTGACAAACAAACCATATTGAATTCTGAAAAGTCTTGCTGTCTCATTAACGAATTTCAAGATTTAACAAGAAGCTGCAAAATGAATAACCACATAGAACGAATGGTAGCAAGCCATCAAACAAAGAATGTCACAAAAACAGTAGCCTACTTAGGCCATGTCTGAATTAACGGCTTCAACAGTGGCTATTACCGCTCCATGATTTCACTGCAGCCAACAGCAGGGCTCAAAATTAACACTGGACCAAAGGCCCGAGGCAAGCTTTAAGGCAGCCAGCCGTGCAGCCGTGATTGGCACGGCCAAAAAATGAAAGAATTCACAGCCTATTT
Organism: Plazaster borealis; assembly: GCA_021014325.1. Taxonomy (NCBI): domain Eukaryota; kingdom Metazoa; phylum Echinodermata; class Asteroidea; order Forcipulatida; family Labidiasteridae; genus Plazaster; species Plazaster borealis. Next base: position 12,347,278 of record CM037458.1, on the reverse strand, counting down.
TCGGAGCCACGGTTTCCACTAAGCAAGCCGTGAACTTTGACAATAAAACAGTTGATAATTTTGTTTTGTAATATTAATGATTATTTGATGAAACAAATCGTGCGCGAGAGTGAAACTTAAAGGCACTGAACACGTTTGGTAATTCTCAAAGACCAGTGTTCTCACTTGGTGTATCCCAACATATGCATAAAATAACAAGCCTGTGAAAATTTGGGCTCAATTGGCCATCGAAGTTGCAAGAAAATGATGAAAGAAAAAACACCCTTGTTGTACAAATTTGTGTGCTTTCAGTTAGGAATAAAAACTTCTTGCAAGAAGATTTTATTATTTTAGTGAGAAATTACCTCTTTCTCAAAAACTACGTTACTTCAGAGGGAGTCATTTCTCACAATGTTATATACTATCAACAGCTCTCCGTTGCTCGTTACCAAGTAAGTTTTTATGCTAATAGATGTTTTGAGTAATTACCAAACGTGTACGATGCCTTTAATTAGGAAGACAAAACTACATGCGACCAGTTTTCCGTTACGAGAGAGCATGCACGATATCAAAATTAGAGCCCTGAACAGCCATAGCGTAGCCAAAGTCGTTTGATCCGGAAACAGCCTTAGTTTTTGAAGCTTTCCAATACATGTTTTTTGTTCTAACAACTATCAAGAGTTTCCTCTTCAATGATCATAACATAAACATGTAATTTTTCTTTTTTGTTTTGTTTTTTTGGTTGTCCACTCACAGGTCTGGGTTAAATGTTTTATGCAAGTGCCACGCCTGGGACCCAAACTCACATTTTGACAACACCATAATCTGACTTACCTTGCTAGGGTGAATTCCAACAAAGACTTGAGCTCCATTGGCTTTCTCTCGCTGGATTCTCTCAATGTAGATGACAAACTTCTTCCTGTACACCTGTACGACCTTGCCGACCTGCTGACCCTTGTAATGACCTCGGGTCACCTAGAGTAAGGTTAAGAAACAAAGTACAGGATTGGTAATTATCAAATAAAGAATTGATTAGTTTCAATCTGAAAGCTTAATCCTAACCACCCCAGGCCTGCCAAAATCAAACAGATGGTTTTGTTGGAATTTGGGTGGTTTGGTCCTGTGAAGAGTACCCACTAAATCACAGTCCAGAAGCACAGGACCTGTTGGAGTATGATGGGTTGTGTACTGTTCCAGTACATAAACTGTTGGAGTATGATGGGTTGTATACTGTTCCAAAAAGTAAACTGTTGGAGTATGATGGGTTGTGGAAGCTTTCTGGTAGAAATGCTTAGGGGGTTAGGGTTAATGATTATAAAGTTTGTGCCAGTACCAATCCTAAACAGGAGTTTCCCTTAACTATTTTTCTCACTAGCCAGCCGGATGAGTCAACAACAAATTTCAGTCGCCCGCAAGTTTTTTCACTAGCCCGCATGTATATATGCACACAATTTTCGAAGCGTCACCTAAAAAAAACCACAAGCGAAATTCTGACAATCTTACCACCTATTTTCTGCCCTTAATAATTTTATTTTCATCAACAACCATTTTCATGGATTCGTGATTCGAGGATCGGTTTTATATTTTCTTTTGCATTGACATCTTCGCGATTCAACGATCGGTATTCCACAGCGCACATTCGGAAAAAAATCAATCAACTTTGACCCGCATCACATGCAAGGCCCTCTATCGGTAAAAGTTGTTGATGTTTAAATAGCCTTGATCCAAGTCTGTGTATAGTACAGAATCCGCAGGCCTGCTCGACACTGTGCACAGTGTGCAGCTATTTTTTACTCGTCTAGTGAATGTTTACCGAGTTGGAGTCTAGCCAAGCTTTCTTAGGATGATGGTAATTATCAACAGCCAATCATAGCGTGTGGACTACTGAACTATCGCGGGCACATTAAATCTAGCAAATATCGAGACTTGTCAAACCATTTTACAAACTTTAAAACAATCTCTCATGGAGTTTTACCACTATATCCCTCATTTATCGTGACAAGGAACATTTTTTTGACTCGCACAACGGATTAGTAAAGGAAGGGTTCGTCTCGCCTGCCGCTGTTTTCACTCGCTTTGGTGACTGGGCGACTATTAATAGGGCCAATGATTTTCCGCGATCGCGGAAAACGGACGGAATTCGCGGAATCTGCCTTTTGAAACGGAAAACGAGATTTGAGTTTGAAGTAAAAAAAATTGAAAATATAGTGACAAAAACGTAGGGTTTTTTCATGTTATTAAGGCCAAACCTATTGAAATTGATCAGGCAAGCTAACTTAACACTGCATTCTTTATTAAGTTTCTTTTTGTTAAACTAAAAAAGCATCAGAAATCAGACCGTAAAAAGTTACTGTTGACTCGACCTGACATAATTCATAGCAAATGAATACACGTTAGACGGAGGGCAAAATCATCACATTCACGGCACAATCTTTACATTTATTTCACCCAAATTGCATTTTCACTCTCCCTTTTATCAACAATTATACTCAAACTAGCTTACCTACGCTCTATATGAACACAGACATTGATTTTTCATCTCAGAAAGGTCTAAAATCAACCATAATCTTTCAACATTTTGTCGCCTAAGCGAAAACAAAATGGCCAACAATTTGTTTCTGTGTGGAGGAGAAGTACACGGTGACGTCATATGCAATGATACTGCAGTACAACGGCTGTTACATGTTTCTTGTTTTTGTTGCAGCGCACAGTGAGACAGTGCATTACGTTTTTAGAAATTGCCAACTCCGGAACTGAATCCGCCGTTGATTTAAAAAAATAATTTACTATCTTTTTCAGGAAAAATTTCAATTCAAATTAACATTTAAGAAGTCAGCAGTGCATCTTATACAAAAGTTATGTTTATAATCGATTCCCTGTGCATTAACAACCTTTTATCTATTAACCTCCCCTAAGCGCGTTTTTACTTTCCCTCCATCCTAAAACCCCCCACACATTTACACTACCACACTACTACCTGGGAACTGTAACCAATCAAGAAATCACATAACAATACACAACACAAAACAAACTTTTTTTTTTTTTTTTTTTTTTTTTGTTGGTGTGTGGCATGTGCAAAATTTCAGTGAAATCATCACACAACCAATGTAACAAAAAAAAACAAAAAAACAACCACCATCAAAAAAAAATTATCAATCAAATAGACCATACACATCACACACATCCACCACCCCCACAATCATCAAATCATTCCAACACCATTATTTGGCAGCAAGGATACACAATCCCACAGAATCAAACACCCAATCCTAACTTCACTGTACCTAACCTAACAAAATTAAACACTTTGCCCTGTTTGAATTTGTAGGGTTAGGGATTGTTAGGGTTAAAGAACATGAAACGGAATTTTTTTTGTCTGAAACGGAATTCATGTTTTTTAAAAACGGAATTTGCACTTTTCTGAAACGGAAAATCATTGGCCCTATATTAATATCGAACACTGCTCAATGTAAATATTTCCATCTCATCTTAAGTACTCTCAAGCTCAAGAAAATTGCATTTAAAGACCCACAAATCACCCTTGCTTTTCATATGGTGCAACCAATATAAAGGAACACAAAAGCTCTTTCCTTACACTTTTGACTAGAATGTGACCACTAAACTTGATCCAATTTTCACAGCTTTGTTGTATGATGTGTTTTATTGCAAACTATAGAGTGAATCTAAATCTGCTCAACCAAAAAAAGGAGAAGAAAAAAAGAAAAAATCATGAAATTTCATGAAGTGTAAATTCCAAATCTTGACAATACTAATGGTAGTCAAGCCTGTAATTTTTTCATGTAGGAATAAGGCAAATTTCCTTGATATCATAAGTAAGATGACGACATCCTGAGATGATTATCTCCGGATGACGACATCCTAAATTAAGATGTAAACTTTTCGAGATAAATCATCATTGGATGATAAAATCCTGAAAATATCGCGATCCCAGTCCAGGATAAATTATCTTGAGAAAACAACATCCTACTTTCAGGATGTCGTCATCCCCCAAAAAATATATCTGAAAGACGACATTCTACTTTAAAGATGTCGTGATCCCGAGATAAATTATCACGGGATGTCGTCATCATCAGTGTTCTTCACAAGGTATTAGCCAGCGATGCGTCCGGGCGTCTTTTGGACGCCCTGAGAAACTGTCGGACGCCCTTGAAGACGCCCTGTTTAATTGGCCATGTAAATTTTTCGTACACTATACAGTAATATTACATCCGAATACCAGTGTTGTAAGGCTGTGCCGGTACACGGTTAACAGACCGATCATCGGTTTACATTTTTTACGGTTCGGATTTACGTAAAGAAATTCACTCAAAAGTGCCGCGAAACGATGAACACATGTCATAACGATCACGATGTATACACAACGCACGATCCCGTGCCACACACAAGCATAATCGTTTCCAATATATAGGCTTGTAGTCTTTGGTATCTCGTTACTTTGCGTGCGACAATAAATGCAAGAAACATTGAACGCTAGAGGGCGTTTCACAAAATTCGATAGCGCGAGAGTAAACGCCCTCTATTGGTGAAATGACACGATAGCATACAAAACCAAGTTACAAACGCCTTGATCAAAGACTTGACGTGTCTGCGCATGCTCGGGAAAAGCGGTTATTCCCCCGAAATTGCAATATCATCATCGCTGGTGCGCTCTGAAACCATTATACAGCATTGTCGTCGCTGGTACGCACGCACATTCTGTCGACAGCATGGTCAACGGAGCACAGTTCCGTGGAAATTTTAGCTTGTTTACGAAAAACTACAGAACGTGTGGGCTTCATTGTACAAACATGACCAATTTAGGATACCCTGGATGAACAAAAAGAGTATTTTACTGTATAATGTAAGATTTTTTCTTCTTGATTTTGTTTTGTTTTGTTGTTTTGGGGGGTTTATTTTGCGGGGTGATTGCGCGAAGTCAAAATGCTTTGTTGAAGACGCATCGTTTTTGGATCACATGTATGCGCGGTTGTGTTAACGATGTTTTTAAACTCGAAAATGTTGTTTATGAAACGGACGGTAACACGTGTAACCGACCGTTTCGGAAACGGTTACACGTTTACGACTACACTATTCTGGCTGGTCGGCACAAACCAGTTCTAAAAATAAAACGACCAGCACTTAACATTGTCGAACGGGGAAAAAAAATCTGGCGATCCTTTTTTGTATTAAATGTTAGGCCCAGACACTCTAACCAAGCCCAACGATACTCCTATAGATCCAATTACGTCTTATCTTAATCATCTGCAGTTTGTTATACATTGTTTTAGTTTGTAATACTTTGCTTCACTCAAAAACTAAGCCGCCTGCGCTGTGTCTTGGTGGTTTTATGACCTGGTTTTGTGACCCTTAGGAGTGGGTATTGTGTTATATTTAAACATGGAAAGTGTATAAATGACATGTGCTGCCTTATAGTTTACGGTTTGTTAATGAATAAGATATAATTTATCAGTATCTTATTTATGCAAATTGTTTCATCGGTTTTATTTTTAATTTTTTTTAAGGGTAACTGAACTTATTCAATAAAGATAGTATTGTTTTAATTAATAACCCCCCCCCCCAAAAAAAAATAAAAAATAAATTCCTACCTACTACCCTATTTTTTTCTGGCCCGTTACGCCAAAATAACAATTTGTGTAGTGTCTAGAACCCTTAAAATATGTAAATATTTTCCGAAAGGGTTGCACCCCCTGGACTCGCTGCTAAAAATTTGGATACCCTGTTTTTCAAACCAGCCAAATTTGGACACCCTATTTTCAAATCCTGGCTAAAAGCTTGGTTCTTCATATGCAGTGGTCCGCCAGTTCAAACACCGGAAGACCAGTCAAAATTCTCTCCAAGTGGTCCGGTTGGCTAGTTCAAAGTTGAAAAGCGTCTCTATTTAATATCAAGAATGGACAAGTGCAAAAGCTGATGGACCAGTGAAATGAAAAGCTAACTAACTGGTCCTGCTGGCCAGTCCCTGAAAAAGTTAAGGGCAAACAATTATCTGAGGCTCTCAACATATCGGATGACACTTCCAGATTACCGTACATTAGTGTATTTTTTTACTTTGAAAATTGTTTTGGGTTACATACCTGCACCTCATCATCTTTGCGGATGGGCATACTGCGGACAGTGTGTTTGGTCCGGAGATCCTTGGACAGTGGGGAGCTCATCAGCTTCCGACGGATGTGAGAGGGCGCATTGAAGTGGCGCTTGCGGTTCTTCCGCCTTGAAGAGGACACAAACGGGTTGCGCTTCATGATGCCTATGGGTACAATAATACATACTCAAACTATTCAACACACGTGTTATGACAATTCAACGGAAAGCGTTCCATAGAAAGATTTTTAGATTAACATTGACAATACTAACGATAATAAATAACATATGAGGATATTATCACACAGGTCTGGTAAAAGGGCCTCCTGCCTGGTATTTCATCCTTCTGACAACTTAGGCCACTTTCATTTTACAAAAGGCAATTCTATATGAAAATTCTAAAAGTCCGTAGAAATACTTTGATGGGGCAAACACCGACAAAACAAAAAGGGTGGGGGGGGGCCCCTGATTCATCAGTTAAAATAAGAAAATTTTCCCCAAATAAAATTAAAATTAAAAAGACATAGAGCATCACTGCCCTGCTGGGTATGCCCTTCTCAAATTTCAAGTTACCTAAATTCCACTGCGAACCATCAAATGAAGGCTTAACCTTGCACTACACTAACAGTACACTAAAACAATAAAAACAGTAACACTAAAAATAGAAGCTCAATATGTAGTTGCGATGATCGTAACCCTCCTCCCGAAGAACGGAGGGTTACAAATTGGATTGTGGCAATTGTCATAATCCAACTCCTAACCCTCCGGTCTGCGATCGTCGGGAGGAGGGTTACGATTATCGCAACTACATGACTACTCAATATGATGATGGCGCGCAAGTATACGAATCTTAGACAAAGTGTCAAGTTTCATTGGCATATGCACTTGACTTTGTACATGTCCAAGCCGTTGTCAGTGTTTATGTTTATTTGCATGTAGGCTTACTGCACTACACTGCGGTGATCATGTGAATGGTCGAAAGTTTGTCTGACGTCGGGATATTTTAAGCAAAAGTGACATTAGTGCTGAGTGCAACTGATTGGCATGGAAACTGATGATTTTCTTTACTGAAGTGTGCATGTCCGCAATTTCATCTCTGTTTTTGAGAAGGTAGGGTCATTTTCATTTAGCTAAGGGAACTTTCACTGGAAAATATGTAAGTCTACGGGAACCTTTTGAATTGAAGGGGCGCACAAGCAAGACCAGGGGCAGGGCAACTGAGACCATAGCCTCCACTCTGTCTCTGCAATTCCAGGCCTGAATGTAAACTTTATTTCCAAGGAAGTTTTGATGTGACACCATTTCATTTCAAAGTTTTTTTAAAATTAAAATAATTAAAATAAAATTAACACAACATTCAACAAATCATAAGTTCACAACACAAGCTGCACATTTTTTTAAACGTTAACCGAGTAAAACGTTGTCAAATACCGGGCGTACATGGTGGTATACAGCAGAAGGTAAACACAACATATTTTGAAATACAAATTAACAATTATATATTGAGTTAATTTTACTGTCGAAAGGGTGGCACAACACGACAGCCCAACTCGATATGTATGTTCAGATACAGGACGAATCACCATCATGACCAGAGATCGATCGCCCAACTTATCTTATAAAAAACTATAATAACCTGGATATTGTTAAACAAATATAATGATCCTATGTTTTTTAATTTGCCAATTGTGTTTTCAGTTTCAATAAAATGCATTGATGATCCTTTAATAAAGAGATATTTGAAGATTGAAAATAGCATGTTTGATAAACGTACGGACCTTTCAGGGATGGCAATGTAAAGAGGCAGTGGTGGGTGCTGTCGATTACCACGCCAAAACATTGGGCGAATATTCTTGTCGCCGGATACCAGCATTAGATCCAAAATGGCTGCCAAGTTATTCAACAGATTACGGGTTTGTGTACAAAAACAAATCATTGTTTCTTTCCCCATTTTCAAACTGTCTTGTTATGTTGATAATTATATCTTTTACTCATAGGAAGATAAGATTTAATTGTACAAAATATAAGGTGATTTAGCTGTAGAGAGAGATGTGACACGTTGTACACGTCGTCTGTTTGTGTGTGTGTTCTACTACGTAGATGTGTCACTGATCGGACGACGGAGTGATGTTGTATGATGCATGGTGCACGGTGTGGGAGTGGAGTGGGCGGGGTGTCAGGTTGGTGGAGGAGGGGGAAGTCGGGGTTTGTTTCATGTGAGGAAAAGTCAGAAATGTGAAGGAAGGAGATCTAGTGTCAAAGCTAGTCAAAAACGATATTTATTATAACTTATAATTATATGTGCTAAAAACTAACATCAAATTGAAATGTTGTAGGGCCCGCTTAAAGACCCTGGTAAATTTGTGGTTCGGTATATTTGTTCATTAAAAAAATGTGTTTGTCAGATTTCAGAGTTTTTGAATAAAATGTGTTCTGTTGTTTTCTTATGTCTAGTATATGCCGAGCAGAGTTGGCATACCACCATGCAGTTCGTACAAGCTCACCACCTCCTCTGGCTCTGCAGTGGTTCGACTGCACAACAACGGCATCCCCAAAATCACCCCACGCACACTCACATCAGTGGCAGAGCCCAGTCAAAATCCCACAGCACCAGCCCCTTTCCTCACCAGCAGATTACCAGTGACGTCTCTGTCAGAAGATGAGCAGATGATGAAGGAGATGGTGGCAAAGTTTGCCAAGGAGCAGATCAAACCGCTGGTACGAGCGATGGATACCAATGGTGAGACTGATATGGGGATCATCAGGGCTCTGTTTGACAACGGGGTAAGATTTTATAGAGTTGACGTTTTGTTTACAATCAGTAGTCTTGGTGCAAGACGTTGTTCTTTATCACTCCACCAGCGATTCCCCTGCTATCCGCGCCCCACACACTATATGCAGGGGCGGATCCAGGATTTTCCAAACGGGGGGGCGTGAAAATATTTCAAGCAGCAAAATGATAAATGAAGTTTGTTGCCCCATTTCTCCCTCCCCTTCTCTCTCTCTCCCTCTTTTTTTCTTTTCTCCCTCTTTTTTTTTTTTTTTTTTATATGAAAAAGGGGGGGGCGTGCGCCCCCCACGCCCCCTGGATCCGCGCCTGATATGGGCACTGTAGTGTTAGGAAATCTTGAATTCTTGGTTCCTGCTGGCTTCCAGAGAAAGCCCTCTATTGGTGGAATAGTCGCGATGTGTATGTAGTGTTGAACGGCATGGTTTTACTATCAAACAACGTAAGAACGTCTTGCACCCAAACTATTCCAGCAGCAGCACTGCCAACATTACTAGTGCTGTACCTTATTTGATTCATAGAGAATAAACACCTACATTATATTTTCTGTACCTTTTCTTGATTCAAGGACAGTAAGCACACCAAGTTAAAACCATTTCTCCTCCCTTACCCTCACTCTATCTTTAAATATTGTTCAGCTCATGGGGTGTGAGATTCCAGAAGCTTATGGTGGTCCTGGAGCCTCATTCTTCATGTCTAACATCATCATTGAAGAGTTATCAAAGGTTGATGCATCCATTGCCGTCTGCAATGACGTCCATAACACTTTGGTTGTTACAATTCTTCTGAAATATGGAACAGAGCAACAGAAGGAGAAATATCTTCCAAGACTCTTGAATGACACGGTAATTATCATTTTCTCCTTTTTAAAAATCTCTTCTTGAATGTGTAACTATTGTCTTCTGTGTCAGGATAGCAGACTTTCAAGAGAGAGTTAATACAGGGCCAAATTTCATAAAGCTGTTTAGCAGAAAATAACGCTTAGCAAATTTGTTTGGCTAAGCAAAAAATGAGTGGGGCACCAGTCACTACAGTGTTAACTTTATGGAAATTTCGGCTGGCAGCCTGTTTCTGCTAAGCAATTTTGTTCTGTTCTATGCTTGGCAAGTTTTTGTAGTTACGGGTTACAGGCTTTATGAAATTCGGCCCAGGGCCAAATTTCATGGCTCTGTTTACTGCTGTATTCAGTGCTTGCGATCACCATTCTTCGCTTACAGGGCAAGCGCCAAATTTCTGTGCAAGCTTTGTCAGCGAAGAATGCCTAAAATGTGGAGTACGCATTAAGCAGAAATTCCCTGCTTCCGTAAGCACCGATTCTTTTCTTACGGTAAGCAAAGCCATGAAATTTGGCTCAGGCTGTTTTTTAATATCTGTTATCTCCACTTTAACTTGTAAAACATCTGATGATATTTGACATCTGGTGACCTTTGACCTCCAGCAGCATCTGAATTTACCTTTTCTGTTTTATCCAGGTCGGAAGTTTCTGTTTGTCGGAAGCCAATGCTGGAAGTGATGCATTCTCCCTGGAGACTAAGGCTGAGAGAGACGGTAACCATTACATCATCAATGGCAGCAAACTCTGGATAACCAGTGCAGAGTTTGCTGGTGTGTTCATCGTCATGGCAAATGCCGACTTCAGTAAGGTGAAGTATTAATTGGTCTTTAAGGTTTGGTTTGGGGTGTCGTGGCTGGGCGGTCTAGGGTGGTGGACTTAAGATATTCTGTCGTATAGTGCCAATAAAAGCAGATATAAACACCGGCCTGATGAGCCATATTGGCTCGGGACAGACTTAACTTAACTTAAGGTTTGGTTGTCTGCAAAAGTTAAGATTATTAAGTGATTTTCAACATTTAGTTAGTCAGTTTAAGTGTTAGTTCATGTTGATACAGTGTGAATCTTATCTTTCTGTCTTAATATATTTTAAGATTTTTCGATTGGAAATCTTTGATACCCAGGGGCATCGAGGCATCACAACATTCGTCGTGGATAGAGAGACAGAAGGGTTGACCATTGGCAAGAAGGAAGACAAACTTGGACTGAGAGCTTCTCCAACATGTGAAGTCCACTTTGATAATGTCAGAGTAAGTAGTAAGAATTATCACTTGCATAAGAATGTATTAAAAACTTTTACAAATCTGTTTGAAATTGGGCCCAACTTTTTTCTGTTTAGGTGTTTTAGATAATACAAGACAATACAAAGCATTCCAAATAGTTTTGGCTTGACAAAGTATAGTTTCCGCGTTCTTTCTTACAAGTAACTCTGCTCTTTCTTTTTCCTTTGAGAAAAAAACATTACCGATTGCAAACTTCTTACCACCCAAAATGACCAATGGTAGAAATGCAAACAAGTGGTTGAAGGGACAAGTTGCCTTGGATCGGGCGAGTTGGTCTATGAAAAGCGTTTGTAACCATTTGTTATAAAATGCATTTAGGTTAGAAAGATGTTTAAAAGTAGAATACAATGATCCACACAGATATGCCTCGAAATTTGCTTGGTTTTCCTTTTACATCGTGAACACGGCACGCTATTTGTAGAGCAAAATTTTTGACTCCACAAAATGGCGGACTGTGTTAGTTCGCAAAGTAAAAGGAAAACCACGCAATTTTGAAGCATATTTGTGTGGATCATTGTATTCTACTTTTAAAATATCTTTCTAACCATATGCATTTTATAACAAACGGTTACAAACGCTTTTCATAGACTAACTCGTCCGATTCAAGGCAACGTATCCCTTTAATGGCCTCACCTTGAGACCCTAGGAGAGTCTTTCTCAAAGGCTAAAGGGCTCCTTTACTTTTGTCCACAGGTTCATGATAGTCAGATTGTTGGGCAAGTCGGACACGGCTACAAATACACCATCGGTATGCTGAATGAAGGGCGCATTGGAATTGCCTCCCAGGTAACTGACTCCAAACTTTCCTAGATCTACTAATGGTGGTATCATCCAGTCTGCTTTATACTTCAAACAGACGCCATACCCCCCTTTAAAAAAAGAACAATTATGCAAGTTCGCCCAAACAAGGCTAAAAGCCACTCTTGAAAGGGGCTAGAAGAAGAAAACATTTAAGAGTCTGGTCCCTTGTTTTTTTTAATGGAAATCAGTATTGATAATTGGAAATACACACAGGGAACATATATCGTAAAAATGGCGACAAATTGAAGCCTCAATTCACAGTAAAAAATCAGTCGTAGTTTTCTTGCTGTTTCAGTGTGTAATTCAATGTAATGGTAAGGAAGTAAGGTTTGCAGTAACTCCAATTAATAATAATAATAATAACAATGTTATGCAAGTTCGCCCCAAACGGTGCTAAAAGCCACTCTTGGTAAGGGGCTACAAGACAAAAACATTTAAGATAAAATAACTTCGGGGAGTTGAAGGTAGGAATATATATTCCTCTGAAAACAATGTAGATTGTAGGATGGAGGGAAACATGCACCAGGCAATGAGTTCCAAAGAGATGCAGTACGTGGACTAAAGCTGTTGGAATGGCTCTTTGTTCTACATCTCAGCAAAGCAAGAGTGTATTGGTGAGAAGAAGCAGAAAGTGCGGTTTCACGCTCAAACATCCTGATAGGAGGAACCAGGTCGGACACACTGGTGGCACATTTACCATGAAAATATCTGTAGAAAAGGAAGAAGCTGGCTACAGACCTACGGTGGGAAAGAGGTTGTAAAGTTGATCACAGCCCTTCACCAACAATACGCTTCTGCACTCTTAATAAAGAAAGATAAAAGGCAGGCAGAAGCTCCGACCCAAATGTGACAACAGTACTCCATTAATACACTCCCTGCTTAAATGATAAAAAATGCTTATTTTTTCTCCACAGATGGTTGGTATTGCCCAAGGAGCATTAGACAATACAATTCCGTATTTAATGGAACGTAAACAGTTCAAGCAGACCCTCTGGGATTTTCAGGTGAGATTGAGGGATTTGTCTAAAGGAAGGGTATACTTTTAGTAATTGTCAGAGACCAGTATCCTCACTTGGTGTATCCCAACATATGCATACAAAAGAAAAACTGTGAAAATTTGGACTCAATTGGTCATCAAAGTTGCAAGAAGATGAAAGAAAAAACCACCCTTGTGAGAATAGAATTGTGTGCTTTCAGATGCCTGAGAAAGGCTTCATGCCTGAAGCATTTCTCAGATTCAAATTATAGGATGAAAAAATACATCTTCCTCAAAAACTACATTACTTCAGAGGGTGTCGTTTCTAACAATGTTTTATAGTATCAACAGCATTCCAGTGCCCTTTACCAAGTAAGTTTTTATGGTCATTAATTTTTGGAGTAATTACCAAAGGTATACCCTCCCTTTAAGTCACTTTGGATTGAGACATTAGATTGACCATTTACTTAATCATGTTGCTTGCATTGTGATGTGAGGTAAATGAGCACAGAATTTGCAAAGTCACACAGATGGAAAGCAAAAGAATGAACTTTTGAGATAAAACACAAAATAAGCAAATTTGGAGGTCAATGTTAGAGAGCTGTTAAGCATAGTTAATTACTCAAACCGGAAGTTTGAAGTGTTGGCTTTTGCTAAGAAGAACCTTCTGGACTTGAGAATGTTCAGTGACCTGTTGTCTTTGTTGATTTCCTTGCAGTCTGTTCAACACCAGATAGCTCATCTGAGTACCCAAGTAGAAGTGGCTAGAGCGATGACGTATAATGCTGCTCGTATGAAGGTAAATGGAGTCAAAATAATGAGCTAGACATAAAACAAACAAGGTTTGAAGACTTGTAACTTTTCAAAACGGAGAAGACTGTGACCTGATGAAGTTCTTTGCTCTTTTTCACACAATGATAGAATTGATGAACCAGCAGATATAAAAAGTGATGAAGCGTAACCCTTCCCTGTATTCAGTCATCAAGTTATGTACTCTCCGGCCTGACACTTGATGTTGCCACCATTGCCCCTGGTCATTGCCTCGGTGCCCCTTGAAATGTTCCAATAGAAATTTACAATTTCCTCATAGAGGTGCCCTTTACCAAGGAGAAAACGCCTTGGTGCCCTTGCCCTTTAAAAAAATGAAGCATCAGGACTGTACTCTTTCACAATAATTAACCATTCTCAGATGCTTCCCCCGCCCCAACACACACACACACCCTTGTTTGTCGACCCCGTAAATCTGGGTCTTCTCTTTGTTCTCCCTATGTTTGGACTTTTTAGCGACATCCCCATTGGTTTTGTACACGGAAGCGAAGCGAGGACGTCCTCGCTCTGTCGAAATATATACATACACACATACAACATAATTTTATATACCGCCATTCCATCGAGATCACAGCGGTTTGTGATGATACAATCTGGAGCAAGAGCAATACAAATCAATATCAAACGCCCGTATCTCTTTGGTTAAAGTTCTTGATGTCAACGTGTAGACATCCCAACCCACACCATACTGTGAAACCTCTTCTGAAACAATATGGCTCCTTTTTTTCCCCAGACAAATGAAAATACACACGCCTTTGATCTGCCTTTTTGAAAGATTCGGTGCCGTATGATATTGATTAGTATTGATTAATAATGATCAGTAATAGTAATCAGCGTTCTCCCTTAATAGTGGTCTGCTGGCCAAATAGTTCAAACACTTGATGAGGACCAGTGAAGATTTTCTGCAAGCGGCCCATCTTGCTAGTTCACTGTTGAAACACACCCCTAATTAATATGAAATATGGACTTGTGACAAACCTTTACGGACCAGTGAATAGACAAGCTAACTGGTCCTGCTGGCTAGTCACTGAACAAGCGAAGAGCAAACCCTGGTATTACTCCCAAATCATCAGTGAGAGTTTCTGTTTTGTCGTTTTCTTTTTGTAGGATGCAGGCCTTTCGGTTGTTAAGGAAGCCTCCATGGCTAAATATTTCACCTCGGAGGTGGCTACTCTGGTAACATCACGCTGCATTGAGCTCCTTGGTGGAGTTGGTTTCACCAAGGATTACCCCGTGGAGAAATACTATCGAGATTGCAAAGCTGGTAAGTAGACAATCTTAACCCTTTAGAGACCGTTCATATCTGTATTTCCATCACCATACGCCCATACTTCGCTAATCTTGTCGATTTTTTGCTCCGTTATACTCAGGAAAAATGTCAGGAAAAGTAATATAAAACAGAATACATGGCTTTGTTTTAGAATTGTAGATTCTATGTTTTCATGGGAAAATTGGAAAATGTCAATTCGGACCAATACCTTTTCTTTGGCCCTCTACTTTGAGCGGAAGTAGGTCAAATTTTGCGGCCGCTAGCGGCTGCTATGGGCATTTTGATACAAGCTGTTTGCAGCCGCTATGGTCTGTTAAGGGTTAAACATGGGCAGGCAAACTCTAGTTTTCTCAGCAGATTTCTTCATAATCTAGTGCCAGTTCAGCATTGTTTTACTATTCAAATCCACTGGATTGGTAGTTGAGTTGTTTGTGCCATCTGAAAAACGCCTTCAGTTCTCATGAATACCGCCTGTGTGTAATTAATGTTTAATAACAATAATAATAATACAAACTTATAAAAGTATAATATTTCTTAAGGCGCTACAGAAAATATATTTCTGGTGAATGATTAAGACAAGGAGGTCGCAGGTTCAAATCCCGCTCTAGTCAATTTGTCTTTGTTCAACCCAAATTAAATGAACATTTTAACCCAGTAAGTTTCCCTTGTGGTGTACTACTTGATATTATGATTGAGATAAATGTGTACTTTTGAGTCGTCAATCATCCAGGCTTTTTGAGTAACATTTTCACATTTTGACCAACAGGAACGATATACGAGGGGTCTAGTAACATCCAGCTCAACACGATCGCCAAGTGTCTTCAGTCAGAAATCGTTAAGGGTAAATAATCACCAATAGAGGGCTCTTCTGTCTTCGTTTAAAATTGACAGTGTAGTTGTCTCAATAGGAAATTGGATCATCAAAAAGCTTGCAAGCCTTTTCATGGCAGAAACTAGTGCTATTTTACAAGACTTTCCTTTAATCGGTCAGAATAATATCCTTCGGTCATCATCGATGTACAAAATTAATTTTTTTCAAAGTGACAAATCTTTCAACCTGTCAACCCTAGTAGACTCCACAAAACATCAATGAAGTTGTTGATAAATAAAGATGGCCGAGCCCAGTTAGGATTTGTTGAAACTGATAGTGTAGTTGTCTCAGTAAAGTGCATTACTTTTGCAGAAAAGAGGTGATTTATTACCAAAATGGGCAAGATTGGTGTTGTTATTTATGTGTAGGTGAATGAAATATTAAGTATTTATTTCTGGTATTGGACGTCTTTATAAGCTAATAATTGTTTTGTTGATCAAGTGTAGTTCACTAACCGGTTTTAATCATAAGTACTTTTTTCAAAACTGAAATTAATAAGACGGTCAAAGCTGCGTCTAAAAACTGTAACAGGATCTCTTAACTGTTTTTATATAATTTTTTGTTTTGCTAATGAAAGGTATGGAACGGAAAGCTATTTTAAAGTGTTCAACACTTACTTTGTTTTTAAAATCATTCACTTTGTTTTGTGTAGAGATTTTTGCTTCCAAATATATAAGCATGACCAGTTGTGGGGGGGGGGCGCTTCAGGGGGGCACGATCGTCTTGTTTTTGAGACCATTACATATATCTGGATTTTGTTCGTGGGGGTTGGGGGCACGTGCCTCCCTTGCCCCCTTGTGGCTATGCCAATGAGCATGATGTAAATAATGTAAAAACGAAATACATGTTATTCAGTAGAATAAAAAAGAATTATGTTTTAAAAGAAACTTGAAAGATTCTCGAGCTAGTGCTGGAGGGTTTTGTATCGATTTTCAATTGATTTATCAAAATGCCCAAAAGGTCATATTTTCTACTGAAAATTCCATTGACATCAATGGATGGAATTGTTACCACTTAAAGGCAGGGTGTACTTTCGGTAATTACTCCACAAGTTAATGACCATACAAACTTACTTGGTAAAGAGCACTGGAGAGCTATAGACCTTTATCATGGTGCGGCCATCTTGATTTTCTCCCATTCACATCAATGAAACCAAACTGAGGCTGGAAGAAGAAATAGTCTGGTTCCTTTTTGTATGATGAATGTCACCATCCATTACTGTTATCGGATACAGGGAACATGACCAAGATGGCAGCAGCATGATAAAGGTCTATTGATATTATAAATTCAAATTAGTGAATACAAGACAAAGGCCGACCTACATGAACATAGTAAATGTTGAGTCTTTTATAGGCTGTTTTATAAACAGTCTTACTGGCTTAAAGGGTAAACAAAATGGAAGTCATATCAAAATAGGAATAATAGCTCGACTTTGAATCTCCATCATTAATCTATCAATACGATAATTGTGGAGAAATGGCCAACAGCAAGAGAAGTCTATCGATTCAAATTTTAAAACTTCAACCATGATTCTTAAAACGTGTGTAAACACTAGCGTGTAATTAAACTGAATAATGTAATATAAAGTATTTTTGTGTATGTTGTGATTTGTTGGACTAAGGGTTCATTAAAATTTGTGATATTTGGAAATTGTTTTGACCCACCCCACCCACCCATCCCAAATTTCAATTTTTAAATATTGACCGACTATTTAATATACCCTTTACACTTGCACAAAAAAGTAATGCCTCAAATGAAGCAGATATTTTAGATCAATGTTCTCCCAGCTGAAGGAGTTTTCAATTACCTGGGTTCCAGCATGCAACTTTATAGTTGTAACAGATTATTCTGGGTGTGTTCCACTCGGGCTAACAATGCAAACGTTTGCCAACTACGCATTCGTTTTCAAAGTGGATCGCGTTAAGGGGAAAAGGCGTTGGCGAAATTCGGCAAACGGGAGGTGTTAGCTATGTTCGCCAACTAAAAAATGATGGTGGAAAACAGTGCAAACGCTGTAACAAAGCAATGAATATATAGACTAATGTGAACTAAATCTTACCTCAAACAAATCAGATTGGTTGTATCAAAAGTGTCATAATAAATCACGTCAAATTTTTTTTGTTCACAAATGAGTGAACCTAAGTTCCAAGGAAAATGTTTAATTTTAATTTTAAAAGCAGACGACAGACACTGCACAACACACAGTTTGATACTGCACCTGCAGCATGATTGGTCCGACAGATTGAAGTGAACAGGCGTACATGTTTTTAAAACAACGCGTTCAAATTGTTAGTGTGACGCACATTTTAAAAACGGTAGCACAAACGTTCGTGCAACCAGAACGCACCCCTGAATGGCCCCTTTACATTTGAAAAATTACCTTAGAAATGTCATAATTTGGAAGAATGAAATAAATAAAATTCCTCGAAAAAAAATGAATGGGGGGGGGGGACACAGACAAGACCATGCAATCATTTGGACAACCAATGAAAGAAAACACATTGGAGACAAATAGCACATTATTGTGTGAGACAATGAATGTATAATGGTACAACTAGTCATCTACCATACAGTAAGAGTATTCAGAAGCGTAAATAACTTTGGAAATGCCTGCATTTTTTTTCCGTCTCTTACATTGTCAAGCCCAAGACAGTAGTAAACTCTGTATCTTTACAGTTGACAAAAATCTACAAGTGGTATATTCTTCTGCATTCTGTGTGTGCGTTCAACTATAACATACACATAAAATTCTTAAATATAATTCTTTTTTAAATTGATAATACCTCTGGCTGAGTAAGCTACAGTAACCCAACTCGGCAGAATGGGGCAAGACAATGAAAGACCATTGTCTCATTTCAAAAAACGTATAAATTGTCTGTCCATGGTCGGTCAATATACTTTTACCATTATAACATAATTGGTCCACATAAAATCTCTGCAGATTTTACTTGCTGCTTATTTTTTGTTGAACTCGAAACAAAATTCACAGGAGAGCTAGAAAAGAACACTTTTTTATACATTGCTACCAACAATTTCTGATATGCATTTTTAATCGTTCATTATAATAATGTTAATATTCTGTTTCAACTAAGCCTGTTGACACCTTTTGCCGTAATACTAAGAAAAACAAATCTTTGTTTGTGACAACCTTCAGGTTGGGTCATACTCGGCGCAAGAGCAAAGCAAACTTTGAGGTTACAAATTTGCTCCAGCAAGTGAGACTGTGCTGTAGTTTCGCGAGTGTTTTGCTCTAGTGTCATTAGACCCTTGCATATGCCCCCATCGCTGAGGTCAATCAATGGAAACAGGCACGTGTGTACGCGCCAAGAACAACTCTCAGCCAATGAGGGCACTGTTTGAGCTTGTGACATCATATGAAAGATGTCTATGGGACAGCAGAAAATGCTGGGTTATTACTGTTGTTTATTGTAATTCTTGGCATACAATACAATACAATACAATCGTTTCTAAAGTGCCCAAACCATACACACCTCTGAGGCGCATGTGTACAATATTGAAAAACAATGGATGCTGATGTGACAGTCTTCAGTCAACTAGCACTTGAAAAGTCTCCAGTTTGAGTATGCACCAAGCTTGAAGATGTAAATGTGGTATTTAGTAATCAAAGACACACTGAGGAATGGTTAACATAATCTCATGGCTCACTCATAAACATATTTTTACTTGACATTTTTTACAAGAATATATGATAACTGTTCCACTTATTTCCAGAATACTCACCAAAAGCTTGTGAATATTTCTGAGTGTATGACAGAGATTATCATTTCCTTTTAAGAAATTTAGTTTTATTCAAGAAAAGTCAGCAGCAAAAACTATGATGGATGTTTTCAAGGTAATCCTAGCATTACTGAATATTGGATCAAAAGAGCTCTGTGTAGAAATAACATTCATTATTGTCTCTCTCAGTTTTCATTAAAATTACTGTTGTATCATCATGGGAAATAGATGGGTCATAAAATAACAAGGAACTGCATTGTAACATTTCAAGGTAATACAAAAGGGTAATGACTTTTATCATGGTACGGCCATCATGAATTTCTCCCAACTCAAATCAATGTATCCACACTAGGGCTTAAGGGCAAAAATAATCTGGTTTCCTTTTATATGCCTCAGGTTGCACCCACAAATTGCACACATCAGGTTGCACCCCGAAGGTTGCACCCCTCAGGTTGCACCCCTCAGGTTGCACCCCTCAGGTTTCACCCCACAGGTTGCATCCTCAGGTTGCATCCCACAGGTTGCACCCAACAGGTTGTACCCCTCAGGTTGCACCCCACAGGTTTCACCCAACAGGTTGCATCCTCAGGTTGCATCCCACAGGTTGCACCCAACAGGTTGTACCCCTCAGGTTGCACCCAACAGGTTGTACCCCACAGGTTGCACCCAACAGGTTGCACCCAACAGAATGCACCCCACAGGTTGCCCTCAGGTTGCACCCCTCAGGTTGTACCCCACAGGTTGCCCTCAGGTTGTACCCCACAGGTTGTACCTCAGGTTGCACCCCTCAGGTGGCACCCCTCAGGTTTCACCCCTCAGGTTGCACCCACAGGTTGCACCCAACAGGTTGCACCCTCAGGTTTCACCCCACAGGTTGCACCCAACAGGTTGCACCCTCAGGTTGTACCCCACAGGTTGTACCTCAGGTTGTACCCCACAGGTTGCACCCCTCAGGTTTCAACTCTCAGGATGCACCCCACAGGTTGCACCCCACAGGCTGCACCCCACAGGTTGCACCCAACAGGTTGCACCCCACAGGTTGTACCTCAGGTTGCACCCTCAGGTTGTACCCCACAGGTTGTACCTCAGGTTGCACCCCTCAGGTTGCACCCCTCAGGTTTCACCCCTCAGGTTTCACCCCTGAGGATGCACCCCACAGGTTGCACCCCACAGGCTGCACCCCCTCAGGTTGCACCCCTCAGGTTGCACCCCACAGGTTGCACCCCACAGGTTGTACCTCACAGAGGACCCACAGAGGAACTCTTTAGAAAAGGGAATAGAACAAATAGCAGGACCCCACAAACCAGATCTGTAAGGTTGTATGCACTCATTATGAATGTACACAATGGACCCTTTGAAGTTGTGCATTAATAAACATAGATGAAATTAAACCTTGATGAGTAGAAGGAACACAAGTAGCAATACTGAATAAATATCTTCTTGCTTCAGAAGTGGCGCTTTAGCCCCATGCTTTAGACGGAAAATCAAACTGGATATCACATTGTTTTTGATATGTAAATAACACTTTTTGCTTTTTTAATATCAGAAAAATGTCTGATGCTAATGTGGAACTTTTTACATAAAATTACACACACAAAAAGGAACATATTAAGGTGCTTTTAACTCAAGAGGAAAACACAAAACAAATGAGTCAAATATTCTTAGGTGTGAAGTATTAACGCAAACTGACAAGGTTTTTTTTCTTATAGTTGTGACAACTGTGCTCTACTTTCCACCATTTTCTTAAGAGGACGTCCTATCTCTAAACATGCTGTGAGTACAATAACTAGGTGAGCCTCACTTGTTTGTTTTAACCAACATGCAGCGGGATGGTGATTTCGGACACCAATCAACCATAAATTTGCTTTGTACGATTTTTATGAAACCATAACAACTATGACCCCCAAAAAAGAAAGAAAATTATTGGAAAGTTGGCAATTACGTAAAGATTGCTCTCAAATAATCGATGGCAGAAGCAATTTTGGGACAATTATTTACAAATAGATTTGTAATGTTCCATTAAACCCAAAAGGTCATAAACTATGTTTTTGGAAAATAATAATGATATTGTGTTTATTTACAATCGAGATATTAACATTCAAGACTCTCCTTACACTCAGTCATTGTGAGTATTTGACAGAGGGTGAGTTTTCACAAAGTTAAAAATCTTTTTAAAATACCTAACGAGGACTAAAACCTAACCTAAACTCCATTTCCACTTAAAATCTTATTTCTTTTCAAAGTTACATGAAAAATCAATAATGTAACAAGTACAAATTTGGCTATATATATGTGGACCATAAATCTGTACTGTTTATACATCAATTTAAATATAAAAAATGCCCTCCCACTATACTGGGTTGTACTGGTTTGAACCAGTCTTAACAAGTTGCTACTGTACTGGATTGTACCAGTTTAAACCAGACCTGACAAGTTGCTGCTATACTGGATTGTACCAGTTTAAACCAGTCCTCACAAATTGCTGCTATATTGGTTTGTACAGGTTAAAACTTGTACTAACAAGTTGCTACCAGATCTTGCCAAACCCTTTTTACACTCTTTGAATTTATTCACAGAACTCAGTGGGATGACTGGAAAAAAAAGAACAAACAAAAAATAAATAATAACAATTTGATATCAAAATCATAGTAATAAAATCAAAAAAGCAAACGCTTTCTTGATTCTTTATGCACCAAATCTTTAAAAGAAACACCATTTTACACTGAAAGACACCACATTCAAATAAAATTGTAATCATCTGAATATAAAAAAAAATGTTTTCAAATTAAATGCCCCAACTACGGATATGATATTCAAATTCAATTTCTACATTTCTGTGCGGCTGCAAGTTGGAACAATTTGTTTCCACTTCAACAATAACTGTAGGAATCCAACTGTGTTTTCTAACAAAGTTAATTGTTTCAACCCAAGGTGAAATACAAACTACTCTTCAGCTTCTTCAAGGGACTGCGTTATTTAAGTTTGATTTCAAGAAACTTGGGCCAACTTTGTTCTCCAACGATCTGGAGCATTCGTGTTTACAAACCTTTCCTCGATTGGTAAGGATGCATCATTCAAAAACTGAAACATTTCATTAATTGGAACCACATGTCACAAAGCTGCTTACAGCATACGACAATCAACGCTCCCTGTCACAGGTAACCATGCTTTCCCATCAGTGTATTCCCCGAGTTAGAACTGTGCCAATTCTTTACCAAGATTGCTCCAGCAGGCTTCACCATGAAAAAAGGAACGTCACGACATCTTGGCAAACTTTCAAGGCTGTTATCAAAGTTTTAATTTTCCCAAAGAATTTAACAGAAAAGCAACTTGCGGTTCTACAGCTCCGTTCATTTTTTATTTATTTATTTATTTATTTTCATAACTATAGAGGTAACAGTACTTTTGTTAGCATTCTGTAGTGAACAACTTAGAACCAGTTTGGGCTGGTTTAATCTAGTGCAGTCCAGTCTAACATAAGGCTAGATAATTTTCATGAGGTTTGTGAGTCTTCAAATTTTTTTTTTTAACTTCTCGTCAAATAAACGCAACAAACAAAGAAATATCATCGACCAAAAGCTTAGAGAACCAAAGCGACCCTCTTCGGATGCGTAGATTTATTACTTTAAACTGCGTTTGTTTGTTTTTTGCATTGATAAGATGTCTTCTTTGATGACTGTGCATTCTTAATACAAACTGAAGTATACTTTGTGCAATTTATAATAATGTAGAGGTAAACTTCCCATCCTCGTTCTTTTCTTGTGATCTTTAATCGATTCCTGTGACCATCTTAATCAAACCATCTTACCTCACTAAGGGGTAATACTTAGGAACCTTTCCTTCACCACGGTAAGACTCCGTAAGTCTTCTTGTAAAGCGAGACCTAGACTTTACCTTATTTTATTTAGACCTAATTTGATAGGTAGCACTTTACCTCACTTTAACCAGGAGCAAGACTGTAACTTACTTTCAGTAAGGTAAAGGGTCAAGTAAGACTTAATCAAAACAAAAAGACTCACTCTTACTGTAAGCAAGGGTAGGATTTTACATCACTAAGACACTTTAACCACAGTGAGACGTTACCTTCCACTTAGCATTGTTAGGAGCACTCTGTTTTACATCCCATAACCTTTACTTTATTACCATGGTATACAATTTACCTTCCTTAGTAATCAAGGTTATGACCTAACCAAATTTTAACCACAGTAGGACTTTACCTTTCACTTAGCAATGTTAGGACTTTACCTCAGAAGATGTTACTGTCACCCAAGAGTTCCCCCGATTGGGGATCACTGTTACCTTCATTGGCAGAAGAAGGTTCCAATGGGGTTAGTATAACCCAATTGGGATAGTTTGAATGGTTTAGTCACCATGAGTTTCCCACCATTATTATCCTCTTCGGGAGCAGATTGTGCAAACCAGGGTCCAAGTGTACCCCAATCGGGGTATAAGTGTACCCCAATCAAGGTAGCTAAGGTGACAACTGCCATGTGTGAGCCTGAATGCTACCTACATTATAAAAACATTTGGGAGTACTGTATAACATATAATCTACATTTTGTTGTGCACACATTGGAAGTCCTACCAAGCAGCAGATACAAGCTCATCAATGTACACCACGTCTAATCCTCAAATTAACATCAATCCTGTAATTTATGTTTGAAAAAATGTAATTTACATTGCAACCGACCCAAAATGCCCTCACTGTATAACGGAGAGCATTATAGTTCACAACATCTCCCCAAAATAAACATACTACACACAGTCTAATTTATTGAGCATTCTGTTTTGTTTTTCCACTGTATAAAAATAAAATAAATGTGTTAGCTTACTATAATAAGAAGCACGACATATTTTAGAAGGTTGGCAAAAGCTATTTCAAATGTGCCTTTCTCGATAAATAAAACATAAAAGACACAATCTTTAAACACAAAAAGTAACGCTGAAAATCTTTCTACTGAGTAACTTAATAATCCTTGAGCATGTCCAGATACACAATGCAGCAAACCAACAACAACAAATTCATTGCCAGCATTTATTTATTATTATTTTTATTTTTTTTGCGTATCGTATTTTTTTTTTTTTTTTAAAGCACATGTTACAGTCACCACGTAGTGCATTTTTCTGTTAGTACAATATTGAAATGAACAACTAAAGGATGGTTGAATTATCTGTACAACGGTTTACTGTATTGAAGGGTGTTAGAGGTGTGGGCGTAATTCTGTAGTCAATCCTCGCTAGCGTGAATGGTTTAGCTCTATGCTTACTATTTAGACACGGCTCAAGGCAAACTCAAACGAAACCTTTTGTCACTGGTCTTCAATCCAAATCAATATGAAACATTTTAAAATATTTTTAATCAAGTCCTTGCTGTTTATGACTCATTCGCCCTAACTCTTGACAACAACACTGATTGACCCCCTGACCTTTTGACTCATGACCTTTGCTGCATTTACAGGTTGGTTTATCCCAACCCGCAACACCCCTTGACACTGACTTTTAAGAGTGAATGACTCTATTTACAAAAATGTTAAGCAGAGATTGTTACTTGACAAAATAATGCGCTAAGCAAAATTTGCAGAGGACCATTCACAAAATGGGTACCAGTGACACCATTTTGGCTGCTAACATGTGTCTGGGTTTTTTATGCTCGGGCAAACGCTCAGGCTAAACACACCAACTTTTGCAAATCCAAATGTATTTTCCCTCAAGCCTATCCTGGGTTCAGATATTTAAATAACAAACCACACGAACACCAGATTTTCTTTAACTTCAGGAAACAGTTCAGAAACACCCCCCCCCCCATCGGGTTAGACTTGCAAAGAGTCCTGCTCTTAAAAGCAGGAAAAACATCATCATAAAGGCCTTGTAATATAATTCCTTTAACATTTATAAAAGTCTAGTTTATCCTGGTATTCATGTATGACAAGTAGAAAGTTATTACTATTATTTCAGACTATTTTACTGAGGAAATTTTGTACAGTACTTAACCTATTTTTTCTCAAAGAACCTGTAACTTTACACATTTTCATCACCCAATAAATGTTGTCTCACTCTCCCATAATTTGGTACAAAACCTGTTTCCTCTTAAGGGGAAAAATGTTGGTAAATTTTTGGAATTACCGACTTTATAGCTATGTGTGATTAAGAATTCACAGTGGCAGCCTAAAAGCAAAAACCAGGTTGTGAATAGCGGTACGGATTATATTAGCCTTTTTGAGATATATGGCGAACACCATATAGGAGTGCCCCGTTTGGTTTGGGTGTATACAGACAGATTTACTCAAACCAAAACAGCGCATTTGTAAATGTGTCCACCATATCTCAAAATGGCTCATTGCCCTTTGCTAAAAAACAACTGGAGAAAACGTCTGGCTTGTTTGTTTGCATTTCCATCAATCTGAAAAAAGAAGGGTGACCTACGAGAATAAATAATTCTCTAAGAACGACCCGACCTTCAACAAAATAACTTCTTGGAATTGAAACCAAAAGCACTGACAGTTTTACTTTCCCTTTTTTTGGGGGGGGGGGGTAACCTTATTTTAAACTAAAGGTTGTAATTACAGCAACAATCTCAAGTATTAAGTGAACTATAACCAGAGAACTTTCTAAACCTGGACCATAACAATGTTATCTTACAGTGCAAAACCTGTACAGTGAATATTAAGACCAATTCGGCCGACTCTGATTTTCTAAGAAATCAATTGCAAATGTGTTTGCAGGATGGCTTTTTATTTATTTATAAAGTATTATTTCCAATCATCAAATGTTTTGTTGGTATCGTATATTAAACATCAGTGATATGTATGTGTGCCAACCTGTACCTTTATATAAAAAGTGGTTTTTGAAAGGCATTTAACAATGCAGCAGTTTTCAGCAATGGCAGTTTTTTTTTATAACCACCAACTTTAAGACGACTTGTATAAAAAAAAGGGCAGCTTTCAGCTGAGAGTGTTCTGATTGGCTAGAGCCAAGCATGGAATGAGGTCGGCATTTTGCGTAAAATGTTTGCTTTGATATGCATATTCAAAAATGGTTGCCTGTGGTAACACTGTGTACATTAACTAGGTGTGTTTCTAATCACGTGATGAACTTGTTAAGATTGTGCTTGGGTGAACTCTTCAGCTCAGTTCAGTCATGCTTCCAGATTTGACTGCCCCTAAAACTGACTCCAAATTGATGATGTACGTCAGAGTTTGAGTGATTTGTACATGAAATGTTAAAAAGCAGACAGGACTCTATAAAATGAGAAGTATTAGACGAATAATTGCTAGCATTTACAATAAAGAGCTACCTTAAAAAATCTTGCGTCTGTTCCAGTATATAAACCTCAGAACATAAACACTTACACTGCTTAGATATTTTGTGATACAAAGAGAACCAGTGCTGGCCAGTGGGTACCAGCCAAGATCACAATAGACATCTTGACATCTGGTGAAAAAGTTGTACATAAAGAGTTGGGACCAGTGCAATTATTGGTATCCAATGAATCTAAACGGAGAAACAACGATGACGATGATGACAACAAACAGTAGATTCGTCATTCTAATAACCCACAAAGCTACACATGTTACAGCTATGACCTCATTACACTCTCAAAAAAAGGGATTTCCCCCTTTTAAAATCTTGTACATTATGCATATATATAACATTAATCATATAGTTACTTCCACTACTCGCTGTCCACATGAAATATATTTTGTTTAATGCAAAACTTTTATTTTGCCTCAAATACACAAATAACCAAACATTGTGGCAAGATTCCTTTGTACATACATATTTTCTAAACAAATATTGTAATATTTTTTCTTCAGTGAGTTTTTTTTTTTATCTCTTGATAACTATATTTTATGGTGTTGGGGGTTTTTTTTGGAAAAGAATTTGTTTATACATGAGTTTTCTAAGTATTTTTTTTTTCTTCGTTCGGTCGTTTACAATACAAGGCTCCTTCCTTCAACGTCAGTTTATTTATTTGTTAAGGTTTTTTTAAACACAAGTCAAGGTCTTCCAGACGTCTTGGATGCACTTTTTGATTTCCCGTCTCTGTACACATCAGTCAAGTGGTATTTGTTTGCTTTTTTAAAGTCTGAGTAATCTCCTCCTCATGATGTTTTTTGTCGAGCTGTTGATTTTCCCGTTTGTTGGTTGTCTTGCCTCTGCAAAAACATGGAAGGAAAAATCAGTTATAAGAAAGTGGAATTAAATATGTAAAGTCCAAACAAACAAATAAGTATTTTCACATATATTTTGTTTTATTAGATATCAAGCAATCACCTGATGGACTAACAGTATAACACTAGCATTTATGAAGCCAAAAGTTACTCAACTTGGTTCTAACATCATACATGGTGTCATTGTCAGACAAACTACATCGATTGGAATATACATCTACCCTAATTTTGAACCATTTTCTCCCCATGAGGGTTTAAGTGGTTCCTACAAAGGAAACATGCGAGTGTCAAGGTCTCACAGGTCTACGGTCACAAAGAAGCAATGAACGTGGGCTTCCTTGCAGTACAAAATTGGCTGACCCTTGAGGCCCTCTTGTGACCGATCCAGATCCAGTATCAACGGGATAAACTCCATGCCTGTGTGCACACCTTTAAGGCATTTTTTGAAATCATAGCTTCATGAATGACTTGGCTACAGCAGTGCTAGTTGGCTTTTAAAGCAATGCTGAAGAATGGATAGAAGGACCATCTAGCCAGAGCCATTGATGATGGCTAGAAGCTTTTGGCTCTGGCTATTCTTATGCTGTGTTTGTTACAACACCAAATTCAAAATGGCTGACTCAACACAGAACATGAGCTGAGATTTTTGAAATGACCTGGGTCACATACAACCCTCAAGGGTCAAAGGTGCTTCTGCTACCATTTAGTGCAATACAAAGCCATCCTTCTAACTTCTATTATACCACACCATAAAAACATTGAAACACAAATATGAATTTCACAGTCGTTCTTGAAAACGAAACATTGCGATTATCAAGAAATCATCACAAACTCACTGAAGAGTTACTTGCTTACTGCAGGACATTCTACAGAATGAAACTGCCAGCTTTGACTACAACACCAAACATGTCTCACAATTAATCCTTAATGAATCATATGTACATTCAGGAAAAGAACCAATGATAAACCAGAATGGATGGGTTGAGAGGAGGGGGGGGGGAGGGTTCAGGCGGGAGGGTGATAGGACCTGAGTATTCACCAATTGATATCTAAGAGAAATGTGTTAGTCATTTTGTAAGCAAAACATGAGAAAATGCAGTGTAAACAGGGTCTCTATTTTGCAATGCTTGCGGGAAACTTTCATCACACGCTTTATAATGTGGGTCTGACAACTGAACAGTTTAACAAAAAAACTATTCAATCAAATTCTCCAATGTAACAAGAACATGTAATACGAAATGATTTTGGATTCGTTTTGCTCGCACAGCCTTGTGCCAACGTGTACATATAAATTGGCCTAGGCCTGACACTTAACTCTATGATTGCGAAACAAAATCTGACGCGCATCCAATGTGAACGGATACGATTATCGTATCTGTATCCTCCCCAGGGAGCTGAGAAAGGTTAAAGGAATGTTATTGGCCCAATGACCAGGGCACCAATGTAAAGCGTATTGAGACGTTTATTGTAAAATGCGCTATATAAGAACTTGTTATTATTGTTATTATCCGTACGCTTGCGAAACCTCTTTATTGACTTCAGTTCACTCAAAAGCTACATCTACATGTATAAGTGGTATGTACAGTCCAGTTCCAGTATTAATATCTAACTACTGCTTGATGGGTATAGAGTGAACAGGTGATAACAGGGGAAGAGACTGCAAAGAGGTAGGGGAGGCACTGGAGGGTGGGGGTTTGAAATAATTGCTTAATAAAAACATTATTGCAAAAAAGAAAGTGAAAAGGAAAGAGTCGTTGACTGCAAAGCTATTTTAAAATTATATCAGTCGCCTCATACTGTATTTAAAAAAAAAAAAGGATTCAACATTTTTAATTATGGAAATCAGACAAATCATAGAAAGAAATTCAGCAAACTCAGCAGAGAAATCAACCCATCACCGAAAACCACATGTAATGTTGTTTTACTACTAAGCCATCGTGTCACTTGCGCTGAGCTGAAAAGTATGCCGTTAACTACACAGGCCATTCTGCAGTGCATTGCAAAATAGACAGAAAAACTAAACCATCTCAAACTAAAACTTGTTCATGTGCCCTAAAGTCACAAATTACCCCTCATAAAGTTGATTTTGTCCCATTCCTGGTCCTCATGGAGTTGGTTTTATCCCTTATTATCGTGTCCTTTGATTCATGTCCAGACTAAATGAACACCAGTTTACCAAAATTTTAATTTGATTTTCAACAGTCTGAAACTAAAGTGAAACTTTTGATTTTGGTTGACCATACCAGTTTAAAAGGTTCAGCATACCAATCAATAGGGTTTACTAGGCCAGTTGAAATGGTTTACCATGGCAGTTAAAAGGTTTACCATATTAGTTGTATCAATCACCAAACTGGATTAAGTGGTTTACCATACCAGTTATTGTAGTTACCAAACAAGTTGATGTGGTTTACCATACCAGTTAATATTATATTATAGTACATTATACTATATCCAAACTACAAGATGTTTGCCTTAAAAACCAAAACAAAACAAAACTATATATAGTTCTTAAGTGCTTAGTCTAAATAATGAAGAGAGGGGGTACAGCATCAAGACTGAAAAGAAAGTTTCTAAAAAAAGTGCAGAGTGCGGTGATGTTTGCATTTCTGTACAGAAACCTACAGCATGAACATGAGATAATTAGGTCTGGGTACCTTGTCGCACACACACAATCCAGATGCAGTCTTATTCCTGGTCTGCCCCCGATGAAGAACAAGGGCACTGCGAGTCAAAGGAGGAGTTAGAAAAATAAGAAATTCATGTAACATCTTGGGGGGTCCTCTTGCTTCTGTCTGAGTGATGGGGAAGCGGGCTACACTAGAGTGTCACCCCCAGAGTTTAGAATTGGGTGTACGCAGTTTATGTAACATTTTAGGGTCCTGTTGGTAAGAGCTGTCTGGGTGATGGGTAGAGGGGGTACAGTGACACCCCGAGTTAGAAACATCTGGGGTCCTGTTTCTTCTGTTTGGGTGATGGGAACGGGGTACAGTGTCACCCCAAATTAACAAATTTAATAAACACAGTTCATGTAACATCTTGGGGTCCTGTTGTTTCTATTATGTTTGGTCATAGAGAGAGAGAGTAAAAAAGTAAAGTCTGTCCCGAGCCAATATGGCTCATCAGGCCGGTGTTTATATCCGGTTCCCTTGGCAATAAACAACTGAGAATATTTCTATTCCCCCTGGACAGGCTGCCAGTCCATCACAAATTACTCCCAGCTCTCGCCGGTACCCATTTGTACTCCTGGGTGAAGAGAAGCAGTAAGGGTTAAGTGTCTTGCTTAAGGACACAAGTGTCACGACCGGGACTCAAACCCACACTCTGCTGATCAGAAACACCAGAGCTCGAGTTCGGTACTCTTATCCGCTCGGCCACGACAAGCCACGAGAGAGAGAGAGTTCAAAGGATTACCCCCAGTTAGAAACTTCAGACATGTCTGTAATTACAGAATCACAGTAGGGTCACGGACACAGGGTTTGGACTAATTTCCAAGAATTAGTTTGCAATCTTTTAACAGTTTCTTCAACAATTATTCCTGAAGCCTCCGTCGGAGAAAGAACTCATGACACCATCAGATGAATCTGTTTACGGACCAACTACCTCAAACTTCTATCGCTAACTTTGCCCGAGTTTGATCGATTCAATTCTGCAACAGTCCAAGCACCCATCAGGGCTGGAATTTAGGGGGGAAAATCCACAAGACCACAGGGATTGTAACTCAAAGATTTTACTGGACCAGATTTGTATTTTACAAGACCAGGAGATTCAATTTGAGAACAAAAATATCCACACACCTTAACAACTGTTTTAGTTGAACAAGCATTAAGAGATGATGTATTCAACTTATCTTATGGATAAGTACACTTCGATATTCAACAGAATTGAAAGATATTTATCAGACTCAAAGTCAACATTTGAACAGAATTTTTTTAATTGAAGATATTCCACAGTGAGGTATTATTAAAGGCACTGTACACGTTTGGTAATTACTCAAAATATACATTAGCATAAATCTTTTATTGGTAACGAGCAACGGAGAGCTGTTGATAGTCTAAAACATTGTGAGAAACGACTCCCTCTGAAGTAATGTAGTTTTTGAGAAAGAGGTAATTTCTCACTAAAATAATAAACGACTTCTTGCAAGAAGCCTTTTATTCTTATCTGGAAGCACACAAATTTGTACAACAAGGGTGTTTTTCTTTCATCATTTTCTTGCAATTTCAATGACCAATTGAGCCCAAATTTTCACAGGCTTGTTATTTTATGCATATGTTGGGATACACCAAGTGAGAATACTGGTCTTTGACAATTACCAAACGTGTTCAGTGCCTTTAATCAATTGAAAAACACAAGACTGCCGGACCTTTCCAGTTATGACTTTACTGGCTCATGGCTAAAAATCACCAGCCTCGGGCCTGTGATCCAGAGTAAAGTTTGAGCCCAGACCACGACTGCTAATGAACATAAAACCAAACATAATGTACCATTGTACCAATCTTAAAGACCAGCTTGAACGAAATAATAAGCAACGAGTGATCTTTGCTGACATTCATTTGAAATGTGCTCAATCAATAAGGAAATTAAGTTCACATGAGATTAAACAGATTTCAATTGTTAAAAAACCAATCATTTTGTATACCCTTCCCCGGTGCTTTTCAGAAAGATTTGCGAAAAGCCCCGTGATTTCATTACTCATATCATGTCAATTGTGGGAGCTCCGTTTTGGATAGCCGCTTTGTTGCAATAACAAAGCAACATCCCACAAAATGACGACACAAAGTACTGTCATTTGACGCAGGCCGTCAATGGCAGAAGTGTAGCTAGATTTTCAAAACCTTGCGCTGTGTAATGCACGTAAAAGAACCCAGTGAACTTTATAGGAGAAGTGGTTCGCCCCGTTGTTTCTGGCATGGTTGGTTGCATTAAGTTTGCCACATAGCACCTTGCAAACCGTTACAGACGCTACATGTATAATGTAAAATGGGTGTTATAATTTCAAACACAGCTCTGCATAGTGCATACCTGTAGAAAAAATACTGAGGGCTTTGGGACACCCTTTGGATGTGATACTGCATATAAGGCCAAGTAACAAAAATAACAAGTTTCTCGTCCCCGCCCGCCTCCTTTTAAAAAAACTTTTTACTATTTTACTATTTTTTTGAACGAAAAAAAGAGTAAAATTCGCAGAAAAAACCCCGAAGATCCTTGGGGTTTTTTTTTTGCCTAAGAATTTGTCTAGACTCTTTTCACCTTTGCAATACAACAGCCGTTCGTACACAGAGCTCACATGCATACAGCTGGAACTTCAGACCTTGACACATGCTGTGGTAATCACTGGTGCAGCTAGTGCACGCATACATGTACACTGTCAAGGTTTCTCGTATACACCTGAGCTCAGTGGGTATTGGATGCGTTGCCAGGCTGTGATGTACATTTTGTATAAATAGCTTCTATAGCTAATTCAGGCTGAACACATGTACATTTTTCACTGTTTCTGAATTTTGAAACTTGCCGAGCAAGTGGACTTAAATGATACAAATCATTTGTTTTGGCATACATTGCATCGGTATACTCAAATAGCACAATATCTGTGAATAAATATACCTTGGCCAGCCATATTTAGCATGGCGGCCATCCAGGAAAAAAATAGCAAAAAATTGAAAAATAGTAAATAGTAAAGCCTTGCCTCCTCCTTTAAACAAAAAAGTTTGGACGAGAAACTTGTATTTTTGTTACTTGGCCTAAAAACTGCGTATTATTATTACTTAGCTGGTCAGCCTGCAAAGATTTGGGAAAAAAAATCATCTCACTAAATCTGACCTCAATATGAACAGAGTGGGTTTATGGGTACCAACCATATGAATGAAATCTCTTTCACAAGAAGTGTTGGTTCTGAGAAGAACCCGTGTGAGACATTGTGGAATCTCAAATATTGGAACGGGATCTTGACAGTTATTTATTTAATTTTGTTTTGCATCACAGAATAAACACTGATACATTGATAAACCCTATACAGTGGTCTTATCAATGATATTAAGTGACTTACTGAGTACGTGACGATGCGTAAAATGGTCTTCTACAAGACCGTGCGCCTGCTACTCCATCTATAAATATTGACGATGACTTATCATAATATCCCCTAGGGATGACACGATGGCCTACACTGATAACTTTGTTGACGGTTTGAGAATACCTTAGATTGGACGACGAGTAGAGTATTCAGAAAGTCTGAACGTTCTTCATCTGAGGTTGTTTAACCCTTCAGACATCTATCACTTCTTTATAATCATCACATTCTGCTTAGACATGGCTAATGTTGGTTATTTTGCCCGTCAAAATGACAAGGGGGTGGGGAGACGACCCCAAAAACAAACAGAAAGTTGGTATTGTTTTCGACATATCCAAATAGTTTGTGAACATTAACTTGACCTTTTGGGGCGACTGGAGGGTCAGGTCTTGCAGCCGTTTGTGTCTGCTAAGGGCATTTTGGTACAAGCCGCTTGCAGTCCAACGGTCACTAAAGAGTTGCAGTCAAGTGTGATGGGGTGGATCTACTGAGGTACATTGTACTAGTCCCTTTACTATTTCTAACCCCAAAATAGTGGGCAGGGACAGTGTTTACTGTGTGAATGCATTAACCGTGTGTTATACTCCAAGCTGGCATAGTTTATCTACCAGTCAAAACCTGATGGATGATATTGAATGGTCAGACAGTAGGAGGGTTGACTGTGTACTGTGTAGATGCATTCACCGCATGATATCATATTGCAGGCTGTCGCAGTTTGTCTATCATTCAAAACCACAGTGGAATTGGTCAGACAGTTGGAGGGTTGACTGTACTGTGTAGATGCATTCACGACATGATTTCATATTGCATGCT
Organism: Plazaster borealis; assembly: GCA_021014325.1. Classification (NCBI taxonomy): domain Eukaryota; kingdom Metazoa; phylum Echinodermata; class Asteroidea; order Forcipulatida; family Labidiasteridae; genus Plazaster; species Plazaster borealis. The sequence goes on along the minus strand of CM037458.1, from coordinate 12,312,759 downwards.
GGCACACTTTATCATTGGAAACCACAGTGGATGATATTGAATGGTCAGACAGTAGGAGGGTTAATGAAAACAATGAGACAAAACACTGGTAAGAACTCATCATTTGCTTATCAAATCTGATGAAATGAAAGACGATATACTGGAGAGATTTTTTTTAAACCAGGTCAGATTTTCTTTTTAATGTTTTTTTTTATGAGATATCACCTAACCCTGACGGCCACTTCAAGGTGAGGGCTACACTTAACTGATTTGGGCCGTCGACCCAAATCAACTGTCACCAGGGTCACGTTGCCACCTTCTCCTGGGGCTGAAACAGGGTAACCCCCTTCACAGTCCGTAAGGATGTAGGCATGGGTATCATCCACTAAGAGCCTGGCTGGTAGAGCAGAATGCAATACCTTCCCAACTTTTTACGAAGCAATTATGGTTAAGTGCCTTGCTCAAGGGCACAAATGTCATGACCGGGGTTCGAACCCACACTCTGCTGCCGACAACAACCAGAGCTTGAACTAAACCGCTCGGGGGGGATGGGGGGGGGGGGGCACGACACGCCGAATGATTGAAAGAAAAGCCGATTGTGATGGTGTAGCTTTCTTGGTTAGGATTACAGCTCCGTAAGATTTACTGTTGACTATAAATGAAGTGGGGAAGTATTGTAACAACCAAATAATAAACATGAGAACCCATGTGGGGTCAATCTAATAGGTCTTGTTGGTGGTAATAATGAGGTCTTGCTGATAGTGAGAAGAAATCTAGGTTTAGTACGATCTTGGGTCAGATCGTTTTTTATCCCACAGATATCTGGAGCATTCTAGACACTATATGACCTAGAAACAATCATGATGTTATCAAACACATTTGCAGGGCATGTTTCACAATGGGTTGGTTGATTCAGTGTGTCATGTTGTGATATGATGGGACTCAAGACCAATCCTACCCCCCACCCCCACCCCTGCACCCAGGGCAAAGTTACGATGATTCTGCAACACTTTCTAGCCTGTTAATTTCTTCTCAATTACCTTCCAATATCAATTTATCTTCTACCTGTGTTCACAATCACATCCGACTACCTGCAAATTAACCGCGGACCTCATGCACAGGACGTCATTTGAGTAGGGCGCCCTCGGCTGGAAGTCAAACAAGGTTGTACATTGGCCCATCCTGTTCCCTGCACGTACGTAGATGTGCGGTTCCATTGTTTCGTCATCGTTTTACCTCCAAGAAGGCGGTGTGATAACGTCAATGCATAAGGTCACATAGATTGAGTCCTATCATTACATACTGGTAGATGGGTTTAATTATACCATCATGTGATCTAAACAAAGAATTGGTTTTAACCCTTTGGAGACCACAGCGGCCGCAAGCGCCCTGTACCAAAATGCCCATAACGGACGCAAGCTTTGACTTACTTTAGCTCAAACAAGAGGGTCAAATAAAAGGTATCAAACTAAATTGACACTTTCCAATGTTCCCATAATGTAAACATAGAATCCACAATTCTAAATCAAAACAATGCATTTCTGTTTCTTAATCATTTTCCTGACATTTTTCCAGAAAATAACGGTGCAATTTTTTTTCAATAAACAAGACCAGCAATGTCTGAGATATGGTGATGATTCTACAGGAATGAACGGTCTCTAAAGGGTTAATTGCTAAGCATAATATGATGTCCTAAAGCAATGCTGAAGATCCTAGGCTGTTTCTACGGACCCCTTGCCTAGAAAGTTTCCAACCTCAAACACTGCCCTCACTGAGGTCAACGGTTGCCTGTCATTGGCTGAGAGTTTTGCGTGGAGCAAACATGCGTTTACGTTTCCATCGTTATGCGTCAGGGATGGCGGCCTATGAAAGCAGTCTATTCTGGCCTTGACAATGGGGAAGGAAGGACGCAGACCCGGTGCTCCAGTCGGCCGAGCCAAGCCTAAACTATTAATTAAGAACTTTCATTTCATTTCATTTAATAATTCTGGTTGTGAAGCCAAGGACTCTCAGAAAAGCGAAATTAATCACTGTACTAGCCAAGAACCCCATGGAGAGAAGACAAAGAAGGAAGTTTCAGTTTTAGATGTGGGAGGAAAACCCCGGAATATTATTCCAGGGAAACCCACGCAGTCAGGGACTGAAAATCCAATCCACATAGTACCCCAATGGGATTTGAAACAGGGTTCCCAGGGGTGGAAGGCGAGGAAAGATACCACTACGCGAACCTGACATCCTGATGACTTTGTACACAAAAAGAGTAAACAGCCGAGAGTAACCATCACCTCATAAAACACTGCGTCAAATCCACCAAAAGCCACCTCCTGATTTAGCTTGAAGCTGATGTATTTATTACTCAACAGCAAAACCATGTATTTAATACTCAACGGCAAAACCATGTATTTGTTACTCAACAGCTAAACCATGTATTTGTTACTCAACAGCAAAACCATGTATTTGCTACTCAACAGCAAAACCATGTATTTGTTACATAACAGCAACACCGTGTATTTGTTACTCAACAGCAAAACCATGTATTTGCTACTCAACGGCAAAACCATGTATTTGTTACTCAACAGCAAAACCATGTATTTGCTACTCAACAGCAAAACCATGTATTTGTTACATAACAGCAACACCGTGTATTTGTTACTCAACAGCAAAACCATGTATTTGCTACTCAACGGCAAAACCATGTATTTGTTACTTAACAGCAAAACCGTGTATTTGTTACTCAACAGCAACACCATGTATTTGTTACTCAACAGCAAAACCATGTATTTGCTATTCAACAGCAAAATCACGTATTTGTTACTCAACAGCAAAACCATGTATTTGTAATACTCAACGATAAACCATGTATTTGTTACTCAACAGCAAAACCATGTATTTGTTACTCAACGGCAAAACCATGTATTTGTTACTCAACAGCAAAACCATGTATTTGTTACTCAACAGCAAAACCATGTATTTGTTACTCAACAGCAAAACCGTGTAGTTGTTACTCAACAGCAAAACCATGTATTTGTTACTCAACAGCAAAACCATCAATTCTATGCACAAGCCAGACATACCCAACATATCCAGTACATATATTGTGGCGTTAACACAACATACAGTGTATAAATGGGGGATGTGCCTGGTGTAGGACAGTTCATGACCAGAATATCAAGAGGGTCATAGTAAATCTCTAACTAGGTCTCTGTAAAGAGCAAAAAATTCAATCACTTATTGAGAACACCTTCTTGTCAGGAATCGACAGAAAGGAAGTGACGCCGTCACTACGCCCTCACCTTTAATTTAAAAATTCTCCTGAAGAATCCTTCCCTTGGGGGAGGAGGTGGCTGATCAAGAATTAGGTCTGGTGTCCTTGTGTAGTCAGGCCCAAAGTAGTTTAACTCCTTGTAGACCTCCGTCTCCACCATCTATAGGATTAAAACAAAAAAGTGGTGTTTTATATAACATACAGTTCATGTCAGGCCTGGAATTTCATCTTTGAGAGGGCAAGGCCATTTTTTATTTTGCAAAGGGCACTTCCATTGGAACATCTTAAAGTCAATGGGAAACTTTTAAATGGGCACCAAGGCCAAGACCAGGGGCAACGGAGGCCATGGCCTCCATGTAATTCTAGGCCTGTCATGTTATTGACAATCAATACAATAATAATAATTATTATTTGTAATGCAACAAACCATAAACTAAATATATGTTTGAGTCACAGAGCGTGGAAGACAGTTAGAAATTAGAAACCAAGTAATCAAATCAAAAACATAATAAACAGTAGGTGGTAAATAAACTAAAGGAGCAAATCAATAAGCAAACAAATAAACAAACAACAGAATCAACACTCTGGAAGCTACAGAGTACTGTCTTGAAATGGTGAATCTTGAGATAGCCTTTTAAGTGTGGACATTATAAATATTACAAATATTAAGAATATGATAATCACTAATATTATTACTATATGTTACCCAAAAATTTCAGCAAACATACAAGATTACAAGAAATTAACAGTATCACGCGTCCATGTCAATAAAATCATATGAAAAGTAGAACAATTGTGAGCCAGAAATGGGTAAAGAAATAATAGGGCAACAAAACAGACACACATCATGGCAAGAATACAAAAGCTATTGAAATCAAACCACAAGACAAACCAATTCTACGTTGGCCAGGATTAATACAAGTGCACCTAGCCACTGTGACTCAAAAGCCTAATAAACCAATCTCAAAGTGGGACACGAACCCTTAACAAATACATATAAAAAGGATAAAAGGCAAATTTGTTAAATAAATATTGTAAGCAAGTTGAGTAGTCATTGATGATTGTGATTACAACATATGAAAAGAAACACACAGCATAAAACAACATACACTTCGAGTCAGCATTGTACACAACAATCTAAATGAAGCAATTTCACAAGACAAGATACAGTTCATTTAACCATAAATGTTGAATGGTGCGGTAAGCACGGTCATAAAATAAATAAATACAAGCATTTATAAAACGCATTTTTCCAATGGCTACAAAGCAGCGCTGAGGGCAGTAATTCCACAGAGGAACATTTTATTGACCAAGAACCTTCAGATGACAATGACTTGAGTTTACGTTTTAAATGATATACGGACTTGCAAATGTACGAATGTTGAAAGCAGAGCTGCCAACATTTGCATCTTGCAATCAGGAAGATTTTGTACATCAATCAGGGAGATTTTTTAGAATGACACTCAAGATAATAGGGAAAAAGGTTTCAATAATCGGGAGATTGTTAAATTTGTTCATCAGAACATGCAAAGATTGGTTTAATTTTCAGGGAACTTTCTCCAGAATCAGGGGAGAGTTGGCAGCTCTGTGAGAGGTAGCGGGTTCCAGCATCTGGGTCCAGCTACTCAGAAGGCCTTGTCACCTGCATGTTGGAATGTGCGATGTATTTTTAAAGTAAAGCCCGGTTCATACTTCCAGCGAATGCGAAGCGAGTTTGCACGTCACTTTGACGTCACAGCTCTGTTTCACTGCGAATGTTCGCAGGAGTTGCCCACAGCTCCCCTTCACATTCGCAGGAAGTATGAACCGGGCTTAACACTCCGAGCAGAGGCCGCTTCGATTGGGCATGCCGAGATCATGGCACTGGACCTTAATCTTACCTCAGTTTGCCAAGGAATCGTAACACTGCCTGTGTTGAATTTACTGTAGAATTTATCATCGTTCTGGTCCAAGTTGACCCCCTTGACCGTTGAGAACTGTTCGATGTCAAGAACATCTTTGGCATATACTGCTTTCGGCTGTAGGCAAAGGGTTCAAAAAGACATGTAAAGGACAATGGTAAATTGTTCTCATCATTTGTCAACCATTAGATCACTTTTGGAAGATATTCTTCATAGACACTTGATAACTGTGTAAGGTTTTATCTAGTCCTGTAATTGTTCTTTTTAAAGGCAGGGTATACTTTTAGTAATTGTAAAAGACCAGTATCCTCACTTGGCGTATCCCAACGTATGCTTAAGGAAGATTGTTCCAAAGGTTTGGAGCAGCTGCATAAAAACCTTTAGACGATAAAGAGTATCTGGTTTGAGGGTTTGTGAGAATCCTTATATCTGAGCTGGAACGGAGTTTGCGATTAGGCTGGTAAGGAGTGATAAGGTCACTAAGGTAAGGGGGAGCAGTTTCATTCCAGCATTGTGATGGTTAACAACTTGAAGATGATACGTTCATGAATAGGAAGCCAGTGGAGTTGTTGAAGGAGGGGTGAGACGTGGTCATATTTGTTTGCCATAAAGATTAATTTGGCTGCCCTGTTCTGTAGGGCTAACTGTAGGGCTAATCTATTCTGTAGATTTTAGTAAAGAGTATTTAGCTTACATCGGGCACAAACGGTGGGTCCACCTTGCCAGCTTCCAGTCTTACTAAGTTGATAGTTTCAAAGAATGGTTGATCTTTGACTTCTTGGGCCGAGTCATTCTTGAATCCGAGCCGATCATCAACGTCTTTCTGAAGCAACTACAATGACAACAATCCATAATGGGAATAGAATGAGGATATTACAGTATAGAAAACAAATGAGTTTGAGGTGTAGATTTGGTCGCCTTGCCACCTTCACCTCCTGGGTGTTACATTTCTGAGGATTTACAGACTCTCTACATCGTCACAAATAAAGAACTAGGGTTGTAGGCCTGGGTCTCCCCTTGGTCTAGAGGATGAAGCCCCATGAACCTCCTGATTTAACAGACACTAAACCACTGCAAATAAAGAACTAGGGTCATGGACCTCAGTCTAGTGAATGAAGCCCTCTAAAACAGAGGTCGGGTTGGCAGAGAGATTTCTTTCCTCGCCTTCCACCTCTAGGACCCCGGTTCGAATCCCACCGGGAGCACTATGTGGCTTGGGTTTTGCAGTCCCTACCTGATGGCGTGGGTTTCCCCTGGAATAATTCTCTGGGGTTTTCCTCCCACTTTTAAAAACTGAAACTTCCTTCCTTGTCTTCTCTCCATGGGGTTCTTTGCTAGTATAGTGATTAAGTTTGCTTTTCTAAAAATCCTTGGCTTCACAACCAGAATAAAATAAGTGAATAAATAAAACCTCTTGGAGTTGCATTGAATTAGAGCCTCCACAATGGGGTTTATCTTTCTCTACAAGGTGGCCTCTTCAACTTTTCAAAAAAATGTTACGTCAAACACAGACGGGTGCAAAGTCCTGAAATCATTTACACGACATGAGAAATGACAAGCCTACTTTGAAGTCCACTGACGTCATACCTTTCTGCATATTTCTTTGGCCTCTTCGCTGAATTTGGGTGAGTATTTTTCTTCGTCTTCTTTGACCCTCCGATCCACTTCCTCCCTCTTCACTTTCTCCTTCCTGGCTCGGAACGGCGCCTAAAAGATACAGAAATTCCTTTTCACTTAAAATGAATTCCATTTGCAATTCTTGTGGTATTCACTGTTAATGGTATTATACAGGATTGGTAGAGCTGACAAAATAGTCGTAGACAGTGTTCATGTTTTGTGTGATCAACCATAAACATAAAAGAACAAATCTGTGAAAACTTGGGCTCAATCCATTGTGTGAGCCGGGAAAAATAGTGAGAAAAAAAAAACATGTGCAGTTTTCAGCAGTAAACACATTGTCCTTAATTTTGGTTGTACCAACAGAAATCAGCCGTTGCTTTTATTTAGGTTTTCAGATATAGTTTTCTAGAATAAAACTTCATTTCAGAGGGAAATATTTCACAGTAAAAACATGGTTCTTGTATGAACTTCACAATCAGAAAGCTTTCAGACTGAACTTAGACGATGATAATTTTATCCTCACCAATCCTGTACAATATCTTTAATATCTGTTATGAATATGAATTCATATCAAAAAGATGTCAGTTTATAATACCTTTCAGCCTCAGAATGGATACACAGATCTGAATGGGACATAAACATGATGGCTTCACCATATGAAAGATCTTTGAATTTGATCCAAACAGTTCACTCATTGGTTTCTTAACGCGATCTAAAACGTTTGTACTTTGTTTCAAGATCCAGGGAAGATGCAGTTTTATCCTGCGGAACTAGTTTATTGAAACCGCCAAAAGTGTAAAACTGTAACAAATGTACGGTAAAACAAATTTAAATAACAAAAATAGGTGTTGCGGTTCGATAACAATCTGAAAAGACTTTGTGGTATATTAAAATGGTGGTAATGGTCTCACATTTTGACCTTGGCAGAGTTTCTCTCAAATGCTTAAAATAACAATCTGAAAAGACTTTGTGGTATATTAAAATGGTGGTAATGGTCTCACATTTTGACCTTGGCAGAGTTTCTCTCAAATGCTTAAAATAAATAATACCATAGCCCAATTTCATCAAGCTGTTTACGGGTAAGCACATTTTTTTGCTTACTATAGCAGAATAACTTGCGTAAGCATAAGCGTATTTCATAAACGATCAAGGAGATTTGACAACGCGTATGCGTGTTCACATGGCATTGTTGCGTCACTCATCTGCGTACAAGAACCGCCGGCAATTAACGTGTCTTTGCTTTTATATACGGTAAGCAGTGTTCATGAAAAAGAAACTGTGCTAAACTTGCTCGGTAAGCATAAAACGTCTGCTTACAGGCTTTTCAAAATTGGGCCTTGGGGAGAAAATTTGGAGTGGAACTTCAAAGAGGACCTACCCTTCCTTCAATCATTTCGTAAATGATGCATCCAAGACCCCAATAGTCAGGACTGAAGGTGTATCTCTCGTTCTTCACCACCTCAGGGGCTGCCAAGGAAAAAAAAATCAAACCATTAGTATATAACTCATGGTAGACTTGCTAGTCTCATTGTTTGGTCTCATTCTTCGCCAACTCACCCAGGGGCTGACAGGAAAGAAATCAAATCAGTAGTTTACAACTGTTAATAGACTTGCCAAGTCCCCTTGTTTGGTCTCATTCTTCACTACCTCAGGGGCTGACAGGAAAGAAATCTAATCAGTAGTTTACAACTGTTAATAGACTTGCCAAGTCCCCTTGTTTTGGTCTTATTCTTCACTACCTCTAAAATAAAATCAATAGTGTACAATTCTTGATAGACTTGTCAAGTCCCCTTGTTTGGTCTCATTCTTCACCACCTCAGGGGCTGTCAAGAAAGAAATCAAATCAGTAGTACACAACTGTTAATAGACTTGCCAAGACCCCTTGTTTGGTCTCATTCTTCACTACCTCTAAAATCAAATCAATAGTGTACAATTCTTGATAGACTTGTCAAGTCCCCTTGTTTGGTCTCATTCTTCACCACCTCAGGGGCTATCAAGAAAGAAATCAAATCAGTAGTACACAACTGTTAATAGACTTGCCAAGTCCCCTTGTTTGGTCTCATTCTTCACCACCTCAGCGGCTGTCAAGAAAGAAATCAAATCAGTAGCGCACAACTGTTAATAGACTTGCCAAGTCCCCTTGTTTTGGGCTTATTCTTCACTACCTCTAAAATCAAATCAACAGTGTACAATTCTTGATAGACTTGCCAAGTCCCCTTGTTTGGTCTAATTCTTCACCACCTCAGGGGCTGTCAAGAAAGAAATCAAATCAGTAGCGCACAACTGTTAATAGACTTGAAGAGTCCCGTTGTTTGGTAGTTTAATGATTAAGTCAAGGATACCTTATAAGCTCACTTTATGATTGTAGTAGAAGACTATAAAGAAAAGCTACAAGTCTAAAAGAAATGAGCTTACTTATTTTGAAACCCTTACAAGGCCATGATGTGTTTTCTGGTTTCTTTTACATACAGAACCTATCCCGTTAACAAACAGTGTACGGGTTACTGCTTCATACAAATCAAAAGGCAATTAAAATAAATTCTCTCACTTTAAGGACACAGACGCCATGAATGGCTGAGATTCAAACCCGGATTCTGCAGACAAGAGTGCTTAAAATACGGCCACAACTTTTGGGCGGTTGGTAGTGGTATCTTTCCTCGCCTTCCACCTCTAGGACTCCGGTTCGAATCCCACCGGGGGCACTATGTGGATTGGGTTTTCAGTCCCTACCTGACTGCGTGGGTTTTCCCTGGAGTATTTCTCTGGGGTTTTCCTCCCACATCTAAAACTGAAATTTCCTTCCTTGTCTTCTCTCCATGGGGTTCTTGGCTAGTATAGTGGATTATGTTCGCTTTTCTGAGAGTCCTTGGCTTCACAACCGGAATTAATAAATGAAATGAAATGAAACTAAGAACAAAAGAGTTTTGACTTACCCATGTAGCCGACTGTTCCTACTCTACCACGGATGGATTCACCCTCTGGAATCTCAACAGCCAATCCAAGATCTGAAATTCTTACGTGGCCTGTGTTGAAGAAAGATAATTTGATAAGTTGTTTGAAACTGTCAGAGACGCCATTCAATTTAGAGTTTCAAAGTCACCCTGAGTGCAGATTCAACAATTGTGTACAGAATGTTCAGCTGACAGCAGATTCAACAATTGTGTACAGAATGTACTGCTGACTGCAGATTCAACAATTGTGTACAGAATGTACTGTTGACTGCAGATGCAACAATTGTGTAAAGAATGTACTGCTGACTGCAGATTCAACAATTTAGTACAGAATGTACTGTTGACTGCAGATTCAACAATTGTGTAAAGAATGTACTGCTGACTGCAGATTCAACAATTTAGTACAGAATGTACTGTTGACTGCAGATTCAACAATTGTGTACAGAATGTTCAGCTGACAGCAGATTCAACAATTTAGTACAGAATGTACTGTTGACTGCAGATGCAACAATTGTGTAAAGAATGTACTGCTGACTGCAGAGTCAACAATTTAGTACAGAATGTACTGCTGACTGCAGATTCAACAATTTAGTACAGAATGTACTGTTGACTGCAGATTCAACAATTGTGTACAGAATGTACTGCTGACTGCAGATTCAACAATTGTGTACAGAATGTACTGTTGACTGCAGATTCAACAATTGTGTACAGAATGTACTGCTGACTGCAGATTCAACAATAGACTGTGCAAGTCTCGCGCGTATCGGAACGAGAAAACACGTCAATAGAAGAACATTTTTTTCTCTGAAATCAAATCTTTGTTTTAAATTATATCTAATGACAAAATCTGAAAAACAAAAATACTCATTACATGTTAATAAAATAAGTTTTAGTTTTTATAAAAAAATACACAAATAATGTGTTAATTATTAGTGAAGCAAAATTAAAACTCTGGGACAAGGATGCTTATTCGATCTTAACTTTTCAGAAACCACTTACGTGGATTAGCGAAGGTCACACGGGCGTAAAATTAACGTTTGACACAGTTTATAGAGGACGCTGACGCCTCAACAACCATAGACTGCAAAGAAAAGGCTTTGCGTTGCGATTACAGTATCTGGCGATTATCATCGCTCATCTAAAACAAGCGTTTACATAAGTTTTGTGATCGGAGGTGAGCACAAAATTCTTTATTTTTTGCAGCAACCGGAAGTTGAGGTCAAGTTTAATTATCGGGTTTTCTTCGTTATATTGTTGAAATGATTTTACTTTCATATTTTTTTATAACTAAGTTTTACATTCCCAACAACATATGTATTTTTCACGGGCATATACCACGTTAAACTAAAATAATTGACAAAACAAAATCGTGCCCACGTAAATCTCCGTATGATTGGGACCACAATGGTCCCGGAAGTTCAAATATGCGTGAGACTTGCATAGTCTATTGTGTACAGAATGTACTGTTGACTGCAGATTCAACAATTTAGTACAGAATGTACTGTTGACTGCAGATTCAAAAATTGTGTACAGTAATTGAATGTAACAGTGATCATAGGTACGTGAGCTAAAGAGAAGGAATTGTTGGATGAGCTAGGGAAAGGGTAGAGTTGTTACCATGGTCATACAGTAACACAGTCTTAGGAAGGAGGTAAGATTGAAGGGGGGGGGGTTCAAAGGGAAGTGGCATGAATGGAAAAGACCTGATGCATAGGATGTCACTTGAGTATAGCGCCATCTGATACAGGTCAAAAGAAGGTTGCTCAATGGTTGCCATGCATTTCCACGGTTTCATCATCGATTTTATCTCTACATTGGCTGGTTGCATTATTGCATAAGGTCAGGATGTATGATCATCCAATACTAAGAAGGGAGGTAAGAATGGGGTGGGGGTTAATAGGAGAGGGGGCATAGATGGAATAATGAAGAGATGTATTAGATAAGCGAGGGAAGGGACAGGATCATTACCGTGGTCATCCAGTAAGATATTCTCTGGCTTCATATCTCTGTACACAAAATGATGTTGATGAAGATGTTCTAATCCGCAGGTGATCTCAGCGGCATAGAACCGCGCCCGCTCCTCCTCGAAGCCCGGAGAGCCAAGATTATGAATGTGGAACTTAAGATCTCCACCATTCATAATAGTCAAGACCAGACAAAGGGCGTCTTTTGTCTCATACGCATATGCTAAGCTGACCTGTGAGATGAAGAGAGACAGAAACATTTTCTTAATTGCCATTCAGGGAACGATTTCGTCTAGCAATTTTGCACAGTAAAATATTTAGACTGAACTTGTTTTGTGCACACTGAATGCTAAAGTAGCTTATCATGATTTACATTTTGTGTCACATTTTGCTCTGCTATACAAGGGAAATCGTTCACTCTCATTTTACACAATTTGTTTTAGCCTTTGAGAAAGACTCTGCTAGGGTTGAAACATCAGGCCATTAACTATTTAATTGTTTGCATTTATACCAACGGTCCTTTTTGTTGGTAAGCAGTTTGCAACAACTAATTATATTTTCTCGCAAACTTCACAGAGTTGAGTTTGAAACTTTGCTGCTGGAAGAAGAATCTTGAGAGGTTTGCGGTCAAATTAAAGAAAGGTTCCGCTGTGGTGACTCTTGTAAAACTAGTGGTGTATTACACAATTATTCATTTTGTTTTACAACACTTCAAAGCAAAATCGACCTCACTACTACATCATGTACTTCAACTTCACAATGATAGTTATCATATGATCCAAAAAAGCTGACCACAATTTCAACCCCTCACCTCATAGGTGATAATCAGAATATAAAAAAGGGTGCCCAGCAACCTCGTTCCCAGAATGCAGTGCTCGATCATAACCCCTGGAAGTGTAACTTTGAAATATCAAAATAAATTTGATATTTTAATTAGTCCTGTGGTTGATCCATTCTGTGTTAGTGACTACGCAGAGCGCGCTGTCAAAAGACGCATCAAGTCATAAACCAACTGGTCCCCTCTCATTCTTTTTTGATCCTGTGATGCATCTAACTGTATGCAGTTTAAGGTGAATATATAAAAACTTGATTCATTTGAAGTGTGATGCGTCGAATTACATGCATTTTGACACGCGCAAACTAAGCGCCCGAAAAGCGCCTAAAAGCACCAGAAAGTTTTTAACAAGCGTGCGCGCAGCGCAGTCACTTTTGGTCAGCCAATCCGCGTTGATTTGCAGTGGTTCCCTTCCAGGGGTTAGTGACGAGAGGTATCAATACGGCGCGCTGCCCATGGTAACGAGGTTGGGTGTCCAGATATGTTGAAAAATGGAAAAAAGAATTGTCTGGAATGAGATTGGATGGATATGAAAATTCCAGAAAAATTGCTAGCGTGTCTGGGTCCCTCTTTAGTCTAGACCCAGACCCTCTTGGACATTACAATTCAGGAGTTTTACAGACTTAGTGCACCACCAGAAATGCGAAACTACAGGGCCTAATTTCATAGAGCTGCTTAAGCACAAAACGTAGCTAAGCACAAACTAATTATGCTTACCAGAATAAGGTTACCAGCCAAACTACTATGTTACAAGTACAATTTGTGACTGGTATCTTGCTCATTTCTGCTTAGCAGAAAATTGTTAAACAATATCTCCTGCTTAAGCAGCTCTGGTTTGGACAATTCAGACAATTTCTTTCTTCCTATGGTGATTGCTTTACGTCTTTCAAGAAAATTTGACGGCTCAAGGAGGTTTCAAGAAAAAACTGAAATCGAGAAAAATCCTGAAAAATCACACGCCTGAATTGTGTCCACATTGCTCAGGTACAAGACTTTTACAAGTTAACAAATCCAAAAAATAGTCTCTCCAAATTTAAACTGAGGCGCTCAAACGATTCCCAGACGCATTTCGAAACACAAATTCTCCAGACAGACATTTTTGTTGATACCTTCCAGAGATTACTCACCATATGACAGACCAGTAATGCCTTTGCACTTCATAATCCCGTTGTCAAGCTCTGTTAGAAGATTATGTCAATACCTACAGGCAAGTACTTATCTTGTGTGTATCTTCAATTATGAACTTTATTTGAACCTCCTCTTTTTATATTAAAGGCACTGTAACTGTTTGGTAATTACTCAAAATATATATTAGCATCAAAACTGACTTGGTAACGAGCAACAGAGAGCTGTTGATAGTATATAAAACAATATGGGGGAAACGACTCCCTCTGAAGTAACGTAGTTTTTGAGAAAGAGGTAATTTCTCACTAAAATAATAAAAACTTCTTGCAAGAAGTTTTTATTCCTATCTGAAAGCACACAAATTTGTACAACAAGGACTTTTTTTCTTTCATCCTTTTCTTGCAACTTCAATGACCACTTGAGCCCAAATTTTCACAGGCTTGTTATTTTATGCATATGTTGGGATACACCAAGTGAGAATACTGGTCTTTGACAATTACCAAACGTCTTCAGTGCCTTTAAAGGTCAAGTATTTTTTGAAATCCAGATCTATCTCTGTCATGTTCCCCATGTACAATAACAATATTTAATACTCTTTGTCATTATACCCAAAAGGGACCACACTAATTTCCCCTTCAAGCCTCGGTTTGGTTAAACTGACTTGACTGGGGGTAAAAAAAAATGAACGAAAACAAATGACTGCACCACTAAATGAAGCTCTATGAAGATGCAGTGGAAATAAAAGTCAATGTATTTATTTCACAAAAATGATTGATTTCTTGTGAAGGAACTTACAACGAATCTGCTATTGACTTTTTGCAGGAGCAATTTCTCGTTGAGTGCCATCACTTCCCCCTTCCTCTTCTTGATTCGCTTCTTCTCTAGCTTTTTGCATGCATACATCTTGCCTGTCGCCCTCACTTGACACGCACATACCTAGAAGATTAGGGGTCAAGAACAGAAGAGATATGAGACGACTCGTCAACGTCATACCAGACAATGGACAAAAGATTTTGGCCTCAATACAAATTCCTTTCATTCCAGAATGCGTAAAGACCATGTAACCCTTGTTTGCAAAAAAAGTGAGCTTGTACTTTCAAGGGCATTTCCTGGCAGGCGAGATACTGCACTGGCCTTATTGGACATTTGATATTTTGTGTCATACTTTCCACAATAATTCAAGAGCTTATAAAAACAACAGCTGAACAAGTTTTGAGATGTGCCCCCTTTCTTCATATCTTCATATCAGACAATGAAATTTCCATAAAATGCAAGATTTCGTTTTCTTCCATTGAGCTGTGTACAAATCGTGCCTGCAGGAAGTCCAGGCTCTGTGGCTCTTTCGTAAACATGTGTTGTCACAGGTTACATGGTCTACAAACCACTGATAAATAGGAGTATTTGGCAAATTCATGATTTTAAAACCATACATTGATCAAGACAAATTAGGGGCTGGAAATTTACAGCTAGATTCAGAAGGGCATCGCCTCCCTGGTGGTAGTCTTAGCCTTCATGTCCTCTAGGAACAATTCACTAGACTTTCTAACTAAAGAAGTGCCCTTTTCTACAAACAAATTGAAACTTGAAATCAAGAAAATTACTATTCAGTTGAATAAATGTCCCCCATTTTCTAAATAAGAAAATTCAAATATATTTAAATGTAAATAAGTCAAAAACCTTAAGATACAAAGCTAAGTTTCTAGAACATTAATGTCATTCTGAATATGTTTACAAAGTATTTTATAACAGGTCAATATCAAGAGAAATACATTAGTCCCGATAATATCCATGACTATTTGACCAGCGTGCTCTGGTTGTCTCATGGCCAATTCCAATAAATTAAACTTCTATTTATCAACGATTTTTCTCTTCAAATATAATACAGACAATTCCATGTTAGTCACTTTACAAGGAAAGCAGACATCAGAGTTATAGTTGATTTGATTCTTTCTGTGATTTTGTGTATATATTGAAATTTGTTATTAAAAAAAAAAAATCAGCCATAAAAATCAATCATAAAACCAAAGTAGACAACAATAAAAGTAGCTGTGTTAGTCTGAAACTTGTAGATAAAATAAGGAAGATAGTGGTAGCACTTAAAGGCACTGAACACATTTGGTAATTGTCAAAGACCAGTGTTCTCACTTGGTGTATCCCAACATATGCATAAAATAACAAGCCTGTGAAAATTTGGGCTCAATTGGTCATTGAAGTTGCAAGAAAATGTTGAAAGAAAAAACACCCTTGTTGTACAAATTTGTGTGCTTTCAGATAGGAATAAAAGGCTTCTTGCAAGAAGTCTTTTAATGTTTTAGTGAGAAATTACCTCTTTCTTAAAAACTACATTACTTCAGAGGGAGTCGTTTCTCACAATGTTTTATACTATCAACAGTTCTCTGTTGCTCGTTACCAAGTCAGTTTTTATGTTAATATATATTTTGAGTAATTACCAAGCGTGTACAGTGCCTTTAAAAACAATTATTACAAAAACTCATGCTCATGCAGTGTTGTTGTTTTTTCAAAACAAATTACTAATACTTTGTTTAATGTAATGTTTGTAACCTAAAATTAACCATAACAATTCATAGGACAACATGATCCAACCTTTCCATTTACGTAAAACGTGCATCGGGATAAAGAATATGATTAATAATCACTTTTGTGTCCTATCTGTTTATTTATAATTTATTTAGCGGAAGGGCAAAGAGCTAATAAAATCTCCTCCGCTTCTCTGTAATAATAATAATATTCCATCCTTCTAGAGGGTGGTAATATAAAGCAAAGTTTACTAATACCATTATATACGTTCTGCATTAATAATCTTAAGGTCATATCTCCTGTGCACGCTGTAATTTGATTCTACTTTTATGCATCTGCAATCGTCTCTAAAGGGAGGGTATACCTTTGGTCATTACTCCAAAAATTAATGACCATAAAAAACTCACTTGGTAAGAAGCACTGCAGCTGTTGATAATAATATAAAATTTTGAGAAATGATTCCATCCTAAGGAATGTGGTTTTAGAAAAAAAAAAGGGATTCAAAAGATTGTCAATCTGAGAAACGTTTCTGCATGAAACGTTTCTCAGATTGTGTATTCCAATTATGGATTATTCTTCCTGCGTGGACATAACCACTCCAGATTTTTGGCGATATGTCAAAAATGCTACCACCTTTTGAAATGAAATTTTCACAAGTTTATTGTCTATCTCTACATTTATATAGGATTCAAACAATCAAACGTTTCCAAAAACCAAAGGTATACTTTGCCTTTCAATGATATTCCAGATGACAAGAATACATCACAGGGAAGGACACCGGTGAAAGATAGTTACATCAGCCTAGTTTTAGAGGCGAGGGGAATATTCAATTTTGTGTTCTTAAAGGAACTGGACAAGTTTGGTAATTGTCAAAGACCAGTGTTCTCACTTGGTGAATCCCAATATATGCATAAAAAAACAAGCCTGTGAAAATTTGGGCTCAATTGGTCATCGAAGATGCAAGAAAATGATGAAAGAAACTAGAACAGCAGAAGCTGCCAAGGCGAGCTGCCGAACGCCCGATAGAGAAACAATGAATAATAGAAAAACAAAAATTTGATCAACTGATGTTCAAAGAGGTGGGGACAATTAACAAGTATGTAGTTGACCATTGCCTACTTGGTTTGACATGTGGGAAAGAGGCGAAAATGTTAACAAAAAATCTTAATGCGGATGGCCGGACAGAAGCTGTTTAATTTCCAGAGGGTAATAATGTACCCTGAAAACTTTAACATTTTTAAACAATTTCCATTTGCACACTGTGGATCCAACCACATTTTGGCTGTAAGACAAATGAACTGCAATTGAGAGTGAAAACAATTATTTTTTTCACAACAAAGTATCTAACACCATGAGGCAAAAACTTTAACAAAAAGTCTCAATGCAGATGGCCGGACAGAAGCTGTTTAATTTCCAGAGGGTAATAATGAACCCTGAAAACTTTAACATATTTAAACAATAGAAAAACTTGACCACAATTTCCATTTTCACCTAGTGAATCTATTCACACAAAAACAATTACATATCACAACAAATTATCTAAGGCAAAAACTTTAACAAAAAGTCTCAATGCGGACGGCCGGCCGGACGGACGGACGGACGGACGGACGGGGTACGGACGGACAAAATCGGTATTACATAGGCTCGCATTCTGCTAAAGCAGCTCGCCAAAAACTTGACCACAATTTCAATTTTCACCTAGTGAATCTATTCACACAAAAACAATTACATATCACAACAAATTATCTAAGGCAAAAACTTTAACAAAAAGTCTCAATGCGGATGGCCGGACAGAAGCTGTTTAATTTCCAGAGGGTAATAATGAACCCTGAAAACTTTAACATATTTAAACAATATAAAAACTTGACCACAATTTCAATTTTCACCTAGTGAATCTATTCACACGAAAACAATTACATACAAATTATCTAAGGCAAAAACTTTAACAAAAAGTCTCAATGCGGACGGCCGGACGGACGGACGGACAGACAGACATACATGTTTAGGAGAGTGACATAGTGGGCATTCCACAGGTTGTGACTATGATCCCTTTTCTTTAATCTTTTCTGTTTTAAACATTGTGGGCATGAGCCCACAACACGAGAAAAGCCCACAAGTACAGATCCTACTTACAAGTAGCCCCTCAATGTAGCTCTTGTAAGCACAGACGGACAGACGGACGGACCACGGACGGACAAAATCGGTATTACATAGGCTCGCATTCTGCTAAAGCAGCTCGCCAAAAACACCCTTGTTGTACAAATTTGTGTGCTTTCAGATAGGAATAAAAGGCTTCTTGCAAGAAGTCTTTTATTATTTTAGTGAGAAATTACGTCTTTCTCAAAAACTACGTTACTTCAGAGGGAGTCATGTTAATATATATTTTGAGTAATTACCAAACGTGTACAGTGCCTTTAAAGACAGGGTCATCGTTTGGTTTTTCTCAACGTAATGCTGATTTATAGGCAAAATTATCAAGAAAGGAGCAATAACAGTCACCAGTGAAAGTTTCAGTTGAATACAGTGCCAAATTGTTGAAAAAACAGCGGAAAAAAACCATTACTGTATTTTCATCAAGAATGTTGAATCCATCCACATTTTGCAAGGTGACAATGGGTATCAAACACATCTCTGTCCAAATTGAGGGCAGCATTAAAGTGGACTTCCCGAAAATTTCCAAAAGTCGCCTGCAGGCGATCTTTGGAGATTCAAATTTGTCTACATAATTTTATTGATTTCTAATCAATGGGGGCATATCAGATGACGGATGCTTACTACCATTACCATCTTTATAACAAGTAGGCCTTCAAATAAAGAATTGCATAATTTCTTTTTGGGGTCATTACCAAAGTATGACCCTACCTTTTAAGTTTGAAGGGAAATTTAAAAACAAAAAATTTTAAGACCAAGAATTCATTCATTATGTATTTTAGTTTTTGGATTATTATTTTTTTTCTTTCTTTCTTGTAAAGTGATCTTTAAAAAAATAAAAATAAAATAAATTCTACATTCAAGGGAAGCATTTTAAACCACATTTTGTTCTTTTATTTGAAGTGTATCTCTATTTTGTTTAAACAAGTGTCTAAATTTAACTTTTAATTTTGAAAGGAAAAAAACCAAATCATGCCAAGTCTTATTTTGTCGCTTGCTGGACTTGAATGGCATTTTACTCTCTCTGGTATGATTGTGTAAATAAATGAAAGCATCCACGGAAAAAAATCGGCCGACAGTCTCGTATCAAAGTCCAGCCTGCTTTGATTAAAAGGGTAAACATGTTGACAGGGCGCCGGTGAACGCGTTTTGAAGTCCCCACTGAGCCTTGAAATATGTACCCAAGCCCTTGAAACCGCTGTAGCCCCCACAGTTAAAATGCCAATCCGTCAAATCCCTCCACCTCTGCAAATGGTTTATACCTAACGGAGAGAAACGCTGTACATCAACTAAACACACCATCAGTCAATCATGGATGGATGTAAACACATACCCCAGACAACCCTGCCAGCGCAAATGTTATCTTCGGTTTGTCTCTCCTGCTCCCTGTTGGGGTTTTTTGTTTTTTAAATGGCGTGATATTAAAAAAACAGCTCAATTCTCTTAGAGAACAGAGGACACGTCATCGCTATAGAGTTGAGACCTCATCAGACTAAACATGCCATGTGATTTGGCTGGCTGGAGATTCGGCCATTGCCTATGAGTTTCTGTCGAAGGTTGTAAAGCGTGTCAACTGTATGGTTGTGCCTAAAGCTAAAAGTAGATGCGTCTTTCCACTTCTATTAATTGAGGCTACATGTACATGTATGTTACAGCATTAATTACGCTGTGTTGTGTTGATTTGGATCAGTATTATGCGTGGGTTTGTCTGGGTGGAACTGGGTTGCAGCGTGTTTATTTAGGTATTACAGTTAGGCTTGATTGAGAAAATGGGTTACTGTGGGTTGAATTTGGTTATGCTGCGTTCACCGACTTGACCTGACTGGATTTACACATTTATCTGAAAATAAGAAATGTAAAGTCTAAAAGACTATGCTGTTACGACACACTACTCTTTACAAGCTTCTAATCTAATAAAGTATTTTTTAAACCCATGCCCATTTATTTCCAGACTGTTCAGATTTGCCACAAAGAGACTTTTAAGACCACTTACCTCACCAAAGCCTCCTTTACCCAAAACTCTGTACTGCCGGAAAGTATTCTTCGTTACAGCTTGACTATAAATACAAGAAAAAATGATAATGAAAATTTTATATAAAAAAAAATGTCAACAGTAGCACTAAAAAAAAAGCATTTTAACTAGTAATCATGCGGAACTGAACAACAGAACCTTACCATATGGCAACAATCCCCCAATCCAATGAAATTCAGGCAAAACTAGGGAAAAGGACTTTGGATGATGTAGGGCACCAAGAGGAATTGAATCTAATTACATTCCCCCCTTTCCCCTCCACCTTCAATCTTAAAAAATAGGCCATAATTAAATGAAGTACATTTTAGTACAGTCTAATGCCAAACCCTGTCAGGTACACATGTATTTAAGGTGATGGGCGACAAACGTTAAAAACAGAGTAAACAAAACCCAGAAACTGATGACTGACGACAAGAGGGCAAAGTTCTGATAGATTCACCTCTTCATCTTCCAATATTAACCACATCAGACAGCATGTGTAAAAACACACACATTAAACGGATACAGGAAATATCGCGATGATACTAGAGCTACACGTATATATTATGAGGTGCCTTTCCTACATGTACCTTACATGTACGCTTGTTTGCAACACATACAATGTACATCTATGTACATATTTTACAATTACAGAATTTGTGTCTTCGATGGTTGTTCAATAACACTCATTGCCGACATTCCAAGCCGACAAAAAGTGCCGCATCCACTTTCCACACCAGTCACCAGTTGAATAATTATTTTAATTTCTTATAGTCTATTTCAGATAAATTCACTTGAAAAGGGAAGCTTTCCAATAAAAATATATTTTAACCCGAGCAAATCTGATTACATGTACGTGTACATTATTTGCGTAATAAAAAAAATGCACAAAATCAACGAACGCATGAATTTTAAACATTGGGTATTACTGACGTATCCGTATTAGAATGTGTATCCGTAGTCTTGCGAAACCTCTCTATTATGCTCGATTCTACATTTCTGCCACAATGAAGCGAAGGCTAATGATGTTACAGATACCTTCCATTAACAAAATCCAGTTTTGACACAAGGACAAATCTTCCAGATTATGACTACAAATGAAAATTAATTGTGAATATTGAGATGAGTTTCCTCGTTGGACCGAGTCCGACTTGACAATATGGTCCTATAGGATACCACCACCACCACCCCATCCTTATCTAAATTTTATGATAAATATAATTGGCTGGTTTGCCCAGCTGTTGGCTCATCTCTAGTGACGAAAAAAGAGAATCTCACTTCGAAATTCATCAGCTCTTGAATTCACACATATCCTGTCAGATGCCATATGCAATTGCAATCGAAAAGAAGGTCAAAATACAGTCAAGTTCTCTCATTTGTGTAAAACGTTGGACGAAGGATCCATGTAGAGTTATATGAGACGTTACATTGACACATGTAGATCTACTTGGCAGATCTGGTAAAATGTTTATCAAACTTGTTTTGACAACAGCAAACCTTTGAGGGTATATACAGTATGAGATTTTCAAAAAAACATGGGAATTATCTTGTTTTCTAGTCTCATTTTTCTGTTTCTTGGCCATGGTTGTTGTTGTTGTTAATGTTGTTGATGTTATTGATGTTGTTGTTATCGACTGTTATCATTATTCCTAATAACAACATCTAAAGGACCGGCGAGATTTTTCTCTAAATGGATCATCCATAAAAGAATTCTATCTGGGCCATGATACATACGCCTGGAATCCTAAATACTATCGGAAGAGTCAAGATTTACAAAAATACCCACCCCCGTAAAAAAATCCACTCTTACACAGGAATGTCCGGGGGTGGGGGGGGGGTGTTAAAGGCGGCATACACCTTCGGCGAAACAGACATCTGAGGAAAAGGGTACCCGACAACTTTTCAGGTTTGCTTGGAACGACATTCATTTTTGATAGTTAACCTTTTTGACGATGAATCAAAAAGAGATATTTGGTTCATTAACCGTGAATGTTCAATGTAATATCAAGAGTGACAAATATATCTTATTATCAGCTGATATAGTACTTGCAAAAAACAAAAAATACAAAATGCCAAAACAAATCTACATCAGGGCAACTAAAGTGCAGAGGCTGTATCGTACTTCCACTATTCAGGAACACTTTTTGTTTTTTGAAATGTTGATTCATGCATATTTATTACAGAGTCACGATGAAGGCCGGACAACAACGGATGATGTGGTGGCAAACACAAAACCCTTGTCACCAGGAAAGGCGATATTTCCTGGTTCATGCGGAAGGTTCAGGCCTAATTGCAGGATCTCCATTTTTTTTACGCAGAACATGACAACTGTGCGTAATTACGAGGCTGTGTGCACTTTTATCAACGGAAAAACGTTGCAGAATTCAAGAAAAAGGGAGAATGGCAGAAAAAATAACATCCCTCTGACCCAATAAAGAAAAAATTGCTGAATAACGAGTTTACACGCCTAGTGCTTCATTTTTGAAAGGGCACCAAGGCAATTTCCCGTTGGTAAAGGGCACCTTTAGGACTAAATTGTGAATTTCTAATTGGAACATTCAAGGAGCACCAAGGCAAATGACCAGAGGCTCCATTGCCCACTGTGAAGTACCTGGCCTTGATTTATTCAGAACTTTGTAGAAAACTTTTGACATTAACTCCTTAGCGAAGGTTTACATGTACTTATTTAATCAGTAAAAGTATGAAAACATTCAAGAACTTTTTGCATTCAGGATATCCTCATCTATTGCCCCCTTTAAAAGTTCAACTTAACATCCTCTGTGTATGTGTTACCATTTAAAAACGCAAACAAATAAATAAAGGCACTGAACACGTTTGGTAATTGTCAAAGACCAGTGTTCTCACTTGGTGTATCCCAACATATGCATAAAATAACAAGCCTGTGAAAATTTGGGCTCAATTGGTTATCGAAGTTGCAAGAAAAATTATGAAAGAAAAAACACCCTTGTTGTACAAATTTGTGTGCTTTCAGATAGGAATAAAAGGCTTCAGGCCTTAAGTCTTATACTATTTTAGTGAGAAATTACCTCTTTCTCAAAAACTACGTTACTTCAGAGGGAGTCGTTTCTCACAATGTTTTTTGTTATCAACAGCTCTCCATTGCTCGTTACCAAGTAAGTTTTTATGCTAAAATATATTTGAGTAATTACCAAACGTGTACAGGGCCTTTAATGGCCGGATGTTTTGACCCTAGCAGAGTCTTTCTCAAAAGCTAAAGGACAACACAACACACAAAAACAGGTATACCAGTGTAACAGAAGCAGTCAAGTGGAAAAACATGAATAGAGAGAGAGAGAGAGAGGCAGAAAGCACACAGAAAAAGCAAGGGATAAACAATGAATAAGGAGACAAGGGGGGGGGGTGGAGGGAAGGGGCTGGTTTGACCACAAGAAGTTGTTACCATTTATGTAAGTAATAACTTGAATAAACACTGCCCCTTTAATGGCAACCAGGATATTCTCAGACGACTGTCCTTTAATTAAAAGTTGAAAGCAGGATATCCTTCAAGTCTACTGCTCCTTTAATAGGGGTTCAAACCAGGCCATTCACAACTTCTTCTTTTTTCATCAATGTTGACATTCCTACTCCCACTTCCACACTTCATGTTTGATTTCTTTTATCAAATAACTGAAAATGTTTACAGCGTGTTGAAAAATAACATGTTCAAAACACTTAATATTCAATTGATAAAACTATAGGGCAAGTATGTTAAGGTTGATACAGATACTACAGTGTATAAAAAAACAGGTCTTGTTTTTAAAAACTGTAGCAAACTACTTGCCCCAAAGTTTTGAACAATCCTAGGGAGAACCATGCTCACAGAAACCTGGATATCCAAAAGAGAACTTGACCAGTGTGTCATCTGCCACCAAACGTGACAAAGTTTTCTATCCCACTGTGCTATCATTGAGTCTCTTTATTTTGTTTGTGCAGTATCCAGAGATGTGATTGGTGCCCGCTGTCACCTCGCGAAACGTGTACCAGCAATGCCAGCAAAAGACAAATTTCTCTCCAACAAATCAACTTTTAAAATTATTCAGGTGGAAAAGGTTATCAGCCTTTTATGTCCAAATCAAGGAAGACACCAATCCAATTAAATATAGATCAGGCCACATAAATAAATAAAATTGTTAATCGTACCTGCCCGACCCTACAAAACCCCCCCGAACCCTTTTTTCTTTTTTCTTTTTTTTTCTTTTTTTAAAAACATTTTTTTCATCATAAAAAACAAGCTTTTCAATGATCTTTTCAGTCAAATTTGGCTCCCGGATTTTCCAGTTGATATTTTTTCAAAATCTATAGGTTGGAAAAGATATTTAAAGAAAGGTTATTCATGTTGGCAAAAACAAGAACAATTCTTCAAATAATTATTTACTAAGGCTACACTGAGTTTTAGTTTTTTGAAAATGTCATCTAGGAGGAGTTAAATGGGTTTAACAAAACAATTAAAAACATCAAAATCAGACAAACCCTCTGTTTTATAGTGATTGTGATGATTTCTTTAATCTTTATTTTATATTTTTCCTTGTCAACAAAACTCAAACAAATAAATTTAAAAAAATAAAAATTAAAAAACCCCTCCCACCCCTACTTCCCCACAAAAAAAGGACAATCAACAATTTTTTTGTATGTGGCCTCACGTTGTTTTAGACCCCTTTGTTACAAGAGGACTGTTTTCTAATCACTTTCCAATTTTTTGTTTTTAATTTTTTTTCTTCTTCTGGTGAATAGAATCCATCCTCCCATAAATAAATGACATATATTTCTGTCTTACAACAGAATGATATCAAAGTTACCAGTTAGATTAGTACATTTCTTTTGGTATTTCAAGCATTTTTATAATGACACTAAGTTACAAAGCTATGACATCAAAGCGTTCTTGTGACGTAGGTTTAGACATGAGTAAATAATTTTACGCTCACTCTACATCCACATAAATCATTTTCAGTTTCACTCCTTTCTCTTCTCCAACAAAGCCCTTTTCACACGACAGCAATTTAACAAGGGTCCCTTGCTTAATTTTAGCATGGTTGTGAAATTTTACCAACTGCACCTCGTGTGAAAGGACAATACTGTCAATAAGGGACGGAAAATTTGAGAAGATTTCAACAGGGACCTTTGATAGTCCAAACATTGTTGTCCTTTCACCCGAAGTGCATTGTAAAGTTTCACAACCATGCTCAAATTAAGCAAGGGACCCCTGCTAAATTGCTGTCGTGTGAAAAGGGCTTAAGACAACAACTGGTACAATAAGCTTTGTACATGTATCTCAATCTACTTTCACATTCTCAAATGGGCAGAACGGAATCCCAAAGTTGATGACTTAAAAGGTAGGGTCATAGATTGGCATATACTCCCAAAATAAATGACCATAAAAACTTACTTGGTGAGAAGCACTGCAGCTGTTAATTAGTATAACTATTTTGCGATAGGATTCCATTAAAAGTAATATGGTTTGGATTATTGTTTTCACCCAAAAACATTTGAATCTGGGAAACGATTCAATGCATGAATCATTTCTCAGATTACTGAAGGTTGGTGTCCGTTCGCCAATGCTACGGCCAAAGATGCAGTTGGTACCCGCTGTCACCTCGCTAAACGTGGATGGATTTGACATTCTTGTGAAAATATTGCGACAGTTTTTTGCTGTTTTCTGTAGCAAGTAGACACTGTATTCAGCTGAAACTTTCCCATGTGACTTTTATTGAATCCGTCTTTATAATTTTGTCAATAAATCAGCATTACGTTGACAAAAGACCAATCTATGACCCTACCTTTGAGAAAATCGTTGTCACAATAAAACCCTTACTTGACAAAGGAAAGACAACAAAGGTAACATAATAAGCACAGCGATTTGTTGGTCCCTTTTTGAGAAAATGTGAGTATTTGTTCACCGTGAATAGCAAAACCTCGGCCGTAAGCCTTGGCCGAGAATCTGCCATGGTTCCCTGCAATCTTGGACCACTCGGATTCACCTCCCATTGAGCCGAATACAATGAGAAACAATGGTAGCAGCCTGTCCATTCTTATAAGCCACATTTTTATTAACAAAAGTACAAAGGTCTTTAATTGGGGATTACACAATAACCCCTGAAAAAAGGCGGATTATGAGCATTAATAGACTGTGCAAGTCTCGCGCGTATCGGAACGAGAAATCACGTCAAACGAAGAACGTTTTTTTCTTCTGAAATAAAATCTTTGTTTTAAATTATATCTTATGACAAAATCTGAACAACAAAAATACTCATTACAATTTTGAAAAATTAGTTTTAGCTTTTATAATGAATACACAAATAATGTGTTAATTATTATTGACACAAAATTAAACTCTGGGACATGGATGCTTAGTTCTTAACTTTTTAGAAACCCCTTACGCGGAATCGCGATTGTCACACGGGCGTAAATTTGATGCATGACGGGTTTATAGAGGACACTGACGCCTCAACAACCATAGACTTTAATGAAAAGGCTTTGTGTTGCAATTACAGCCTGAAGATTATCACCGCGCATCCAAACAAGCGTTTACATAAGTTTTGTGATCAGAGGTGTGCACAAAATTCTTAATTTTTTGCAGTAACCGGAAGCCGAGGTTTATTTCTCGGGTTTTCTTTGTTATATTTTACCGTTGATTTACCTTCGATTTTACCTTCATATTTTGTATCACTTAGTATAACATTCCAAACTATGTTTAACTAAAATAACTGACGAAACATAATCCCGCCCACGTAAAACTCTATGTGGTTGGGACCACAATGGTCCCGGAAGTTCGAACGCGCGCGAGACTTGCACAGTCTAATCCAGCATCATCCGTCCTTCTTTATACGGGGAAATGAAGCGCAGCATGGTGAGTGCGTGCCTGTGCATGATGCACAATGGAATGACTGGGTGATATTATACGGGGAAATGAAGCGCAGCACGGTGAGTGCGTGCCTGTGCATGATACACAATGGAATGACTGGGTGATAATACACAAGTCAGCTGTCCAACTAACGGCCAAAAACAAAAGGACGAAGTTGTTCCAGGAGTTTATAAACGTCCACCATAGCCCAGTTTGTAAAAGTTTGGCACAATGTATACATGTTATACAAATGACCAGACTTTGGCAAGTACTCCAGTGGGTAGTTCAAGCCTAGTCTTGGTTCCAAGACCCTTGTGTTTGGGCGTACACACAACCAACGTTCATATCTATGTACACTGACTAGCACCGCACACTGCACACGTTTGTAATGAATAAACATAGAGGGCGCTTTTTGTAATTTTGGATCCCCCAAGACCCTTGTGTTTGGACGTACACACAACCAATGTTCAGATCTGCGTACACTGACTAGCACCGCACACTGTACACGTTTGTAATTAATAAACATAGAGGGCGCTTTTTGTAATTTTGGTCGAGCCCTGAATCCAGCACCCCTCTAATCAGGCAATGGCATCTGTGGCCTCTGTGTGATTCAAGGGATGGGGGCAACTGCCAGCACAGTCCTGCACAGATTAACATTAAAACATCAAAACAACAAAAATTAGAACAAATTATTCCTTACCTTTCTAACCATTTCCACTGTAATAACCGATCAAAGAACATACTGTTTTGGAATTCTGTGAAGGGCTCCCCCTTTAGGTATTCTCTCACCTCTCTTTAAATAAAAAAGATAACAAATATTGTTCTTAAATTAGCATAGAAACCATTTAATCTTGATCCTTGGAAAAATGAATGATTTTAATCATAAGGCATTTTTCACACTATCCAAGTCGAAATTTACACGGGTCAACTCCGTGTTGACTCCGTAAAATTTCACCATGGATCAAATCTGCTCTGCTTTCACACTAGCTCTGCGCAAAATCAGCTTGGGGGCTACGCGTGTAACTTTCGATCCGTGTATTGTGGGATCGTTTCACACTACCAAGGTCCTACACGGATCAAGCGAGACGCGTCGCGACACATCGCAACGTTGTTGTCCAAATGCTTCAAGCAGCTCCAGATTCAGTTCAAATTTGAGTTTGAAACCACATGTGTACGGTGTACGTACAAGTTACACAAATCTATGTACAGTTACACAAACAGAGCTGGCAACATTTGTATATTGCAACCAGGGAGATTTTGTACAAATGTCAAGGAGATATTTAGAATTACACTCAACATAATGAGGAAAAAGGTTTCCATAATCAGGGAGATTTTCAAATGTGTTCATCAGAACATGGAAAGATTGGTTTATTTTCGGGGAACTTTCGGCAGAAACAGGGAGGGTTGGCAGCGCTGCACAAAGAGTGACGTTTGGGGAGCAACTTACGTCCTGCATTCGGTGAAGATTTCTTTGCTTGGGGAGTTTTCAAGTGCCTCCTGACATGCCGCCGTCTGTTCATTTGTGACTTTCGGTAGCCTCTCAGGAGACTGCATAAAGGAAGAGACGGAAACAAACAACTGGTTTAAGGAAACGTGAAGTTACAGGGGATGGTCGAAATTAAATTATCTTTTAATCTGGACAATATTACTAGAACGATCGTCTTGTAAAAATAATTTTGCTTGAAATGCTGTCATCTTCAAAAAAATTGTAAACACTCAATGTATGTATATGATCCGATTTTCAAACAGTTTTTGATGAATACAGCTGTTAACATGCAAACAAATACAAAAGAAATAAAAGTTTCTTAGGCAATTGGTCACCAAGACAAATACACGTAGTACATGTTGTTATGCCTTACATGCATTTCATACTTGGGCCGCTGACATGAACTACACCTGTAAATGTCATAACAGAATCTGATGTAAGATGTTTTGGTAGAAGCATTTCGTGAAAAGAATGTATGAATAATTTCACAAGATTTAGAAGAAACACTGCTGATGTGCCACCAAGATGATACAAGACAACTCTACTTTATCCCTAAGTTTACATTGTCATGACAAAGGCAACCTCATCATTGAGTCGAGTGGAACTCATTAATTGGGCGAATTAGTTACAAATATTCTGCGGTCAGATCATGAGAAAACCTTGAATTGTACTTAAAGTTCGGGTCATTGTCTGGTTTTTGTCAATGTAATGCTAACAAAATAAAAGTCACCTGTGAAAGTTTCAGCTGAATACAGTATCTACTTGTTGAGAAATAAGCAAAAAACTGTCACGGTATTTTCACACAAACGTCGAATCCATCCACGTTTAGCGAGGTGACAGCGGGTACCAACCGCATTTTTTTGGAAAGAGCATTTGCAAAACGGACACCAGCACTCAGAAATCTCAGAAATGATTCATGCACGAATCATTTCTCAGATTCGAATGTTTTTACCGATTTCTAATCAAAGCCGGCATTTCAGACGATATATTTTCGCAGGATGCATACTATCATTACCATCCTTACAACAAGTAAGCTTCTTAAGTTATACAATTTTTTTTCCGGGGGTCATTACCAAACGATGAACCTATCGTTAAAGGTCATTAACGAAAGATGGAGTACGTATTCTAGTATTGATATTTCATCATTAATATCTACAGAATTAATTAACTTTTAATTCACCAAATTGCTGGCTTCCAATGATGGGAGGAAGACACAATTAGTCAAATTTGCAATTCACCACAAACTCGGCAACAGCAGTAATTACGTGCAACAATCTGAACGCATTAGTTAATTAATGCCGGGGAGTTAACGATAACTCCCATTACAATTCATCATTTCAGGTACCATGAGACATTCTGGGATTTTCCTCGACAGATATTTCACCCATTAGCGACCTCCTTGGAAATCGTTTGCTCTATCGACATCTTATTTATCCATTAACCTTAAAAGTTTCTCCTTACTGCCGACGTAATTCAAATGCCCATCTACATGTAGGTGAACGTTTACACGTGTGTATTTATATACGTGATACAAAATATAAGGCATTTTGACTCTCTGGCCTTAACACAGTTTAAAACCAATCTAGATTCTTTCTTACATTTTCCAGAAAGTAAAAAATACTTATAAACAGGCCTGATTCAATTGCTTCCATTGCTCCTGGTCATTGCCTTGGTGCCCCTTGAAATGTTCCAATAGAAATTTACAATTTTCTCATAGAGGTACCCTTTACCAAGGAGAAAACGCCTTGGTGCCCTTGCCCTTTCAAAAACGAAGCATCAGTCCTGTATAAATAAATTAATTTACATGCAAAAGAGCATTTAATAGAATTGCAAATGAAGGATCCATAAATTCAACAAAAGAAGAGAGAACAGTGCCAATAGTCATCAATAAGAACCACATCATCCTGGCGATATCTTTGTCTTGTTCCCAATGTGCATTAGCAATCAATGAATACAAATTATCATTATATCAAAAAGGGGTCAGACTAATTTCCCTTCCAGACTTGTTTTTAATATTGATTAGGCGGTGGTCGACTCCAGCGACTTTGGCTACGGCTAGGTCTGTTAGCCATGTTGACTGCAGCGCAGTGTTGAAGAAAAGGCCTTTTCAGCGATTCATCCAACTGTGGCCAAGAGACAACATTGCTGTCGGGGTTCTCCCCAGGTTTTTTCAAAACTGTGGGGCATTCAGGGCCAAAGTTTTGGGATGTTCAGCCGAAGCGCGCTGAATTGAAACAAGGTCTTCATAATGTTTTCTACTTGGTGTTTTTCTTGGTTTTCAAAGCCCTACTGTGCAATTTGGTGCATTCTATATGGTTTTCTTTTCATGTTTTTTTGTGAAACTACCGAATTAATATTTTATTTTTTTTTCCGGCCAAAATTTGCGCGTATCGGCACGCAATTTGCGTGTATCGGCCCGATACCCTAGCTTGTGCATGAGGAAGAATCCCTGACTGTAAACGCACATTTATTAGATCAAAGTTTCTTAAAAAAAGAAGGGTTTAGGCAATGCAGGGTGACCAGCAATAATGACCACTCAAGTTGCTTTCTTATTGGACGTTATTGTACCAGTTACTGGTTTGCCATTCATTTTTATGCACAGAACCAGCGATAGGGAACAACTTGGTTGGTTAATATACAGGAACTTAGGGACTGGACAAAGTGGGTGTGACTCAAGCATCACTTTGTACAATATGACATTGAATTTAGACCAGAGCCAAAAATCCTTTGGCTCTCCATTCAGAAATGATTGGTAAGCAATTAAGCATTACAATTGAAAACTGTTATCAATATAATTGTTTTAAATTCATAACAATTTTTTATTCTACCTTGTACTGTACCCTAAAAGTTGGGAAGGTAGTGCATTCTGCTCTACCAGCCAGGCTCCTAGGGATAGTAGATGATACCCATGCCTACATCCTTAGGGACTGTAAAGGGGGTAACCCTGTTTAAGCCCCAGGAGTAGGTGGCAACGTGCCCCTGGTGACAGTTGATTTGGGTCAACAGCCCAAATCAGTTAAGTGTAGCCCTCACCTTGAAGTGGCCGTCTGGCCTTGTGAGTTTGGCGATATCTCATAAAAAAATATTTAAAAAAAATATTTAAAAATCTCCCTGAATAATTTATTTCCCAATTTGATGAAGCTGTTAAGCAGTAAATGTCGCATAGCAAATTAATCTTTTAAGCAGAAATAAGCAGGGAACCAGTCACAAACTATACATTAAATATTAGTATGGCTGGTAACCCATTTCCGCTAAGCAAAATTTGTCTATGCTAAGCACTCTTTGTGCTGCAGCGTTTTACAAACTTAGGCATTATTCATTAAACTCTTGCATGCGACACCAGCTCTAGAATCAGCTGCTAAACGAGAGACACGATCAAGCAATCCTTAAACAAATGCCTCTCGCCAAGGTCAAATCGATGAAATGATTTGTTCACGAAAAGCACAATAACGCAGCACCTTTGAATATGAATCGTCAATTTATCAGGCATTTCCAAGCTCAGCACAATTGCATTTTTCCATTTTCAATGGCACATCTGAGAAACCCCCCAAAAACAATGAAATCAGCTGATCACCTGAAAAGCTCTGTGCCTGGTTTATACATCAAAACACATTTGCAATTCTGGTGTCCTCAGTACAGTATAAATTAAGCAATTTGAATATCACTTAAGCATTAACAGTTTAGTGAGACGACTGGCCATTTGGGTCTAACAAGCCGAATCAGTTACATTTGAATACAAACGCTACAATGACGAGCGACAGGCGCAATGCATAATCCCCTATCAGCCTACGGAATGACTGTGTTGTGCACTGGAGCGAAATCTTTAACAGCACCTCCAGGAATAAGGGGGGGGGGCATAGATGTGCTACCCTGATAACACAATTTATTACAACTTGCCACCAGCATCTACTGAGCTTGGGAATTTCTATTCCTGGAAGTGGTCGAGTCATTGTGATTGTTCCTCTGTGGGTGATTTTTCTAGGAATGGAAGATTTGCTTGACCGAGCCCTGAGAAGGTGGGGCATGCACGGAACGGAGTGTCAAGAAGAAGTAGATGAGTCAGGATGAATGCTTTTTTAAGTCCCGTTTTATTTCCCAATCAAACTCACTTCTTAGAAAATAGAACCCTTAAATTAATAAACCAATTTTCATAAAGTTTATCTTGAAGGCATTAGAGGGATACGTTGCCTTGAGTTGGGCAATTTGGGCAATGAAAAGCGTTTGTTATGAAATGAATATGGTTGGAAAGATGTTTTAAAAGTAGAATATAATAATCCACACAAAAAATGCCTCGAAATTGTGTGGTATTCCTTTTACTTTGTGAACCGACACGGTCCGCCATTTTGTAGAACCAAATTTTTTGACTCCACAAAATGACGAACCGTGTTAGTTCACAAAGTAAAAGGAAAACCAGAGTACCAGACAATTTCGAGACATATTTTGTGTGGATAATAATAATAATATAATGGATCATTATATTCTACTTAGAAAACATCTTTCCAACCAAATTCATTTTATAACAAACGCTTTTCATAGCCCAAAGTGCCCAATCCGAATGCAACGTGTCCCTTTAAATATTGATCTGCACGAATAGACAACTTTCAATTAACAATCGAACTAAACTTGTAGCATCCTACATTCAATCAACAAGACTTTTCACAAACTCACCTAAAGTCACCATTTTTTTTTCAAATTTCCTTCTAATAAGAAGAGATTTCTATTTCACGGAGATGACGACTGATGCCTCCACACCTGGCTGTTGCCATGACAACAGTTTTACCTTTTCCATCATGCCCCTCGATCTACTCCGACAATCGCACCTCCATACAGGGATGTCATACAAATATTATCATTACAGGCGAGACCTCGTTACGGTATACGTAGACGCCGACTGCCCAGTCAAGAAATCAAATCTGGACCCTTACCCAGCAAGCCCCCCCCCCACTTTACCGACCGCGTTGTATTGAAGCTAAGCCATTGATTTTAGACGTTATGTGTAAATCCACCCACCCACTCATCCAGTATGGCTGTCAATCTCAAAACCAAACACATCTTTAGAATCTTGCTGCATCCAACACTTTCCCTGCAATAATTTCACAGAGGTATGAATAAATAAGTAACTAATGTTCTTGCTTGTCTACGTACTGCGCATTGCTCTTGTACACTGTATCGTTGAAATGGGCACGTTATTCATTGAGAAATTGCAAGGTACATTTGTGTCATATATGTAAATGTACATCGGACACAATCCATGCCATCAAACTATCTCAATGATTCTTCATGTTTCTTGTATTTGAATTGCTCATCCATCTGCATTTAACATACATGTATGCATTAGCTGGATTCCTTCTCAGTTTGCCAATTTTGACTTTCTGTTCAATCAATTCAATTCAATAGAACATTTATTTCCACATTTGCAAATGGAGGCATCATTCTCAAAGCCGAGGCTTGTGATGGATGTGCATTATGCATTTTACAGTGTATAGTCAGTTATCATCCTACTATCAAATAAAACAAAATGTTTTCCTTTGGGAACATTTTATCTTCTTGCATTTCTTTCACGTTTCTGTCTTTTGTCCAGTGGTTCCGGTAGTTCTGATATTAATTTTAAATATCTATTGTTTGCTTTTTTTGTCACTCTCTTCAGGTGTCTGTTTGCTGTTGAGATTTCTTTGTCTGAATATTCATCTTGTATAGCTTCTGTGGTTTGTTGTATTGATTTTATGTTTTATTTATTCTTTTATGACTGTTTTCAGTCTGAACTTTGTCTTCCATTATTCTTACTATCTAAGCTCCACATACTCAGGGGACTTGCATTTTGACGTCAGTAATAATTTCTCCAATGTATTCCAGCATCATTCCCAGTGAGTCACCACACTGGTGCATACAGTAATGGCGTATATATATATGTACGTATACCACTTGCATACAGGTAGGGTTCAGTCTAAATTGACATCGGAGTCAATGAGATGCAATACCGGAGCCTACAGAGGATTCATTAAGAAGAGTATGGGTTTGGGGACAGAAAATCTTGCAAGTTCATCTCAAAAATGCCATGTCTTGAATTGAAAGCCATTGTTTTTGTGAATAATGTCTGTTTATTATTATATATTTCCAGCAATGAAACCAAGGATGCCTCATAAGTGAACTTAATCACTATAGATCGCAAGCCTGAAAACAAAGGTGCTTGCTATGTGAACCAGAAACACCGGGTTAACGTACTCTTCCATGATAAGTGTTCTGGGTTCTTTTACATGCACTACCAAGTACACGGGACCTACGGCTATTGACAAAGCAATTATTGTAAAGTATATTGCTTAAGGGTGCAAGTGTCATGACTGGGACTCGAACCCACACTCTGCTGATCAGAAACAGCAGAGCTTGAGTTTGGTGCTCTTAACCGCTCGGCCACGACACACTTTTTAACTCTCTGATGTGTAGTATTTTAATCATCAATACCGGTGATTCGCAATACAGTGCGCCCTCTAGAGTTTGCCCAGGAGATGTTTTTTCACGGGAAAATGTTGACAAGCTTGGGTTTACGTTATTTTCTTTATCATTTATTCGAGGGTTATTGTGTGTATCAGCCTGCAAAATATACACATACTGTCCGTTTTGTTCACTTGTGCCGGGCCCGAAATAGCCACTGGACCACTGGCCTGAGACCAATCACTCACTCGGCCAGTTACCAATCAACCAAACAAGTCTCGCAGTCTAGAGTTTTTATCCAACAAATACAAGGTTTGCTATTTTTATTACTGTATGCAGTTTTGTTTTCAAGTCTTTATCTCCACCCAAAAGTTCAGCAGGTCTTGCATTAAGTTATTTCTGGTCCAGTGAAATCCCCTGAAGTCGACTGAAGACTTAACTTAACCGAGGCAACAAGAGGCAATTGCCTTAGTGCCCCTATAAATTTGCCAGTAGAAATCCATCACAGATGTAGATGTACCCTTAATTGGCGGCTCTGGCCGGCTATGGCTGTATCACCACGTCAACAGGCGTTGAAGCATAGGCCCGCCCTTAGAGACACCCTTAGCAACAGCCACAGTCGCAGCTGCCAACTCTGACATGGCCTCAGAGTCTCATCAACAGCATGTTGATTGCTGAGTGACTCGTAACGCTAAGTAAAAGGCACTTTACTCATATCAATTAATTATCAACAAAGCATCAATACAATATTGATAGTATTCCGTTAAATTTCAGTTGTTCGGGGGATGATGAGCTTTACATATTTTCCACAGCTACATGTACATGTACATGTATTGTTGCAAAATTGTTCTAGTTTGTAACATTAATATTTCAAAAATTGCTAGAAATATCAAATGATATAACCAGCAATAAAACTAGGGTGAAATTCAATATCTGTTCGTCATGCCGAGACATCGTTACACATCTACGCAGCTAGAATCCATACCGTTCTAACGGTCTAACACCCCGCCAACGCACATCCACATAAAACCCAAACAAGTCCCTTTCTTTTTTTTTTTGAAGGCATTTAAATTATTAACACAAGCAACCGCCAGTGGACTAGAATGTCTATGGCTATCAAACGACGGATCCACCTGCTGTTTCCTCCAGCATCTAACGTACAAGAGGAAATGGATGTACAATAAAATACAGAACCTATAATCGGGATCCTTTGAATTTCACTACGCTTCTCCTGTCCTACACTCAACCATTAATAAAGATGGCTATTTTCCCCCCTACGAGACAAAAGCCCAAGGTTTTGTATGTTGCCATTTACACAAGTGGGACAGCCCTCCCAGCTGGGGAATGGAGCTCCCTGAAAAGGTGTGGTTATTTTAAGACGAGGTTTCCGCGTCAACAGGTGACGTCAAAAGACAGACTGCCGTATAGCGTTGCGTCTATGTACCATAGGGTCGAGTCTACACACTAGTCTTATGACCTTTAACCCCCATACCAATCCTGTTTAACATCCTACTCCAACGTATGAACTCAGACAACTCAAGACAATTTTATCGTAAGTTATTTCATTTATAGGGGATCCGACAGTGCAAAAGACTACAGTTAACAGACAGTCTAGAGTAGCACTGACAATGATATTCAAATTCACACGTATACAACATAAAGGGGCCAGTCTATTTTACTTCCAGCCTCCATGTGGGGTTTTCATCTGAGTTGTCACCAAATAAGGAAGAGCTCAATGGCATGAGGCAGATAACAGGGAACAAAAGAAATAAAAACATGACGTCTTGCATGACGTCAAACTTGATGTAAATACAATTGATGATGATGATGTGTTTGTACAAGAGAAAACTGAGATGGTTGAGACTAAGTTAAGACATATTCAATGCCCCCATTGTACTAATTACATGCAGTTGATTCTTCATAAAAATTGTGCAATGTATAAATGTTATCTTTAGCAATCTTAACTCTAGCGCACAGAAAGCGATGATCATGCAATACAAATGCACAAACAAAACTTCATTTGTATCTACATGTACTTGTATACCAATATGCTCAAGCTTGATTTGTGCTGTACATTTTTAATTCAGAGGATTTCCAGCATAATTTTCAATCGTACCAGATGCATTGTTTTTCCAATCCCGTGTGGAAACATACAAATCCCACACTGTCAAGATTCTAACATTAAAAAAAGTCATCCACTTTCATTATACAACAGAGATTTGTTTGACCCTGATACTGTGGGGGCAGGGATGAGGCTGTTTGGGTTAAAGGAGCTTCTAGCTACACCATCATAATGACAAGGGACATATCCCCACTTAAAAACCGACCAAAAAAACCCAGGCAGCCCAAGAAACTCACAAGTCTGTCGTTCTGTTTCGCTAAGGGCCAATAAAATGACGATCTCGTGTCAGCCTATGACTGCAACAAACCCCGGCCAACACAAAAAACACCTTGCAGGCAGAGTACGATGCACTTTTTTCAATATGGCAGGCTTCACTAAGCCGCCTGCGACAAGGGAGCCGGGAAGAACAAGGCAGCATGCAAGCCCAAGGTCAGTGTAGAGATGTCATATTAATCAAGTTGTAAGTTATTAGGCAATGATTATAACGAGAGAGCCTTGTTGGTGGACAGCAACCAACTGGTACCCTAATGGTGGCTGGTTCCATAGCTATCCACACACTGTCTCGCAAAGGATTGGAATTAATTAGAATTAGCGATAGATCTGCGCACAGATGACTTGGGATGAGTGGGTGTGGGATGGGGAATTTTTGTTTTGTCTTTGGATGGTGGGAGGTTGGCATCGAAAGCCCAGTCCGGTGCGTGATGTATCAGTGCGTTGGGTGTTGACATGAAATGAGGACCCCAAGATGCTTCTGCTATGTTCCTGTTTAGGCTGCGTCAGATCTGATGGCGTCAGCGTTGACGATGGCGGCACTATCATTAATGATGAGTGGGTTTGGGGGGGCTGGTTTGTGGGAGGAATGAGAAGTGCAGAGGTAACGTCTTAGAAGCCCCCTGAGAAAGAGTTCAGTATCTCCTCTCTGTCTCTCCCCCAAGGCTCTATTTTGGGTCAGATATTCTAGGGCAAAAAAACATCACAATACAAAATACCGCACTCCTGAAAGTATGCAGTATATCATATTAAAAAACTAAGTCCAGAAATCTTCACCTATACTTATTGTAAATCGTTTTCAGCCATCGCATATTTTAAACTTGTATAATTTTGATCTCCCCATAGCTCCTAAAAAACAAAAAAAACAGGGGTTGAGGACAAATCAGATAAAATGAGATGACAAAAATCATATTAATTTGACAAGGTGGGGGGGGGAGGGAGTAGATACGGCGTTGGCGTAGAAGTGTCGGAGGGACTACTCAGTTAATAAATATCGGCAAGATAAATCAGTGATGACAAGCGTCATGATTATCACCATACACCCTGCAGATTACTAAGGTTGCACTATTGACATGGACACCTATGAGCAGTGTTAAAAATCACAGCAGAGGCACCGCTTGTCATTCAGAATTAATAAGACGACTATAACATTTTCATATTGCGTTGCCCTGGTAACTGCTAGAACCCAGCCTCACCTCCCTCCCCCCCTTGCTCCATCCATCATTAAAGGGAAGGTATACGTTTGGTAAGCACTCTTGAAATTAATGCCAATAAAAAACCTAAGGAACTCAAACAAATTGTCCATTCATTCCTAGGTGCAGAACGTCTCGCTGTCAGAAAAACCCATTTTTATACATGAATAATCTGTGGAACAATGACTCGTAGTTTGTTTGAATTCTGTTTAAATTTTGTAATTTTGTTAAGTTTTCCTTTTGACTAGAGGCAGCTTCATTTTATGACACTACTTTTATGCTTGAATGATAGCCAGTTCCAATCCTTTTAATTAATAAATTCGCATTTTAAGGCCCTTTTTGAGTTTGGATGTATTGGTTTTGTGAGTGTTGCAGGTTACTTGCATGGTGTGTATTTTCGTAGGTAGTTGTCCGTTGTTAGCCTTTTGTTTTCCTTTTCGCTATTGATTTTTCTATCTTGATGTCCTTTTATTGTTGTAGTTTTGTCTTTAAAAGGTATCGTACACGTTTGGTAACGACTCGAAACAAATATTAGCATAAAAACTTACTTGGTAACAACCAACGGAGAGCTGATGACTCCCTCTGAAGTAACAAAGTTTTTTAGAAAGAGGTAATTTCTCACTAAAATAATAAAAACTTCTTGCAAGAAGTTTTTATTCCTATCTGAATGAAAGCACAAAAATTCGTACAACAAGGGTGTTTTTTCTTTCATCATTTTCTTGCCACTTTGATGATCAATTGAGCCCAAATTTTCACAGGCTTGTTATTTTATGCATATGTTGGGATACACCGAATGAGAACACTGGTCTTTG
Organism: Plazaster borealis; assembly: GCA_021014325.1. Classification (NCBI taxonomy): domain Eukaryota; kingdom Metazoa; phylum Echinodermata; class Asteroidea; order Forcipulatida; family Labidiasteridae; genus Plazaster; species Plazaster borealis. The sequence goes on along the minus strand of CM037458.1, from coordinate 12,273,248 downwards.
ACAATTACCAAACGTGTTCAGTGCCTTTAATGATGTGTTATAGTTGCAATTCAGTTTTTATACTGTGATGACTATTGTGAATAAACATTTTATCTATCCACCTATCTATTGGTTAGAAGTACAGCAGCTTTGAATAGTATAACACATTTTGAGAATCTTTTCACTTCAAATTTATCTGGTTATGGAAAAAGATATCAGTTGTTATCCCCAAAAATTTGAATCTGAGAAACGTTACTTTTAGGTATTTTAGTGTGTTTATTACCATTCGCATTTTGTCCTAAATTCACCCATTTCACTTAATTATTATTATATTTTAATTTAATGTTTGGATTGTTCTTTTTTTGTTTACTTAATGTTTTTACTGTAAAGCGCTTTGAGGCTTGCATAAGGCGCTCTATAAATCCATTATTATTATTATTATTACTGTCAGATACATTTCTCAGATTGTGTATTCCAACGGATTATTCTTCCTGCTTTGGATATAACGGCTCTGGATTTTCAGCGATACCTCACAAAAGCGACCACCTTTTGAAATGAAATTTTCACAGGTTAGTTTTATTGTATATCTACATTTATATATAGGATTAAAACAATTGAACAGTTCAAAAAACCAAAGGATACTTTCCCTTTAAAGATGCTAAAGAACATATGAATAGGTGATATGTATTTTTATAATATTGCCTATCTTTGTGTAACCAGCTGTGGTTTTTAGAGAAGGGCCCAATTGCATAGAGCTGCTTCAGCATAAAAAGTCGCTAAGCACAACAAAATATGCTCACCAGAATAAGGTTACCAGCTAAAATATGATTTGACATGTCCCAAATGTAACTGTTACTAGTATCTTGCTTAGTTTTACTTAGCAGAAAAATGTTATGCAAATTTTGCCAACGTGTCTAGGTTTCCCTTTGATCTTGAGGACATGCTAAGTAAACTAGCCAGGCTCCAATTGCCGCAGGATTTACAAGCTCTCTACACCAAGAAAAACACTAAAAGTTAAACTTCCATCGCAGTACGCGCTCCTTCTTCCTGTCGACTTCACTTCTTCCACAACAACATTCTGAAATCTTCATTTCATTTCATTTCATTTCATTTATTCTGGCTGTGAAGCCAAGGACTCTCAGAAAAGCAAACTTAATCACTGTACTAGCCAAGAACCCCATGGAGAGAAGACAAGGAAGAAAGTTTCAGTTTTAGATGCAGGAGAAAAAAAACCAACAGAATTATTCCAGAGAAAACCCCCACAGTCAGGTAGGGACTGAAAACCCAATCCACGTAGTACCCCCAGCATGATTCGAACCGGGGTCCTAGAGGTAGAAGGCTAGGAAAAGATACTACTACGCCAACCCGACCACCCTTCCAAACTCATGAGAAACAACAAGCATACACATGCAACATATTCTCAAATAAAAGACATCATCTGTACTGCAGTTGACATGCTTGATGATGACAAGTACATTGTGTTCCGAGAAAGCCAACAGGGGATCAGAATAAATGTAGGTTTATTCTTTACTCTTGTATATTAAATTAGATTTGTGGCTTCCATCAGCTAAAGCCGTTTTCTCCGTCGGAGCTTGCTCTCTACAATTTCACCATCTCGTTTCAACATTTTGGAACGTAGCAAAGGTTCATTAATTGACCCGGTTTCTGCCATATTGGAATGTTTCATTTTGATTAGGGGGTACAACATTGGAACCGTTCCCTCAACCACAATATCAATTTGCATCCATTGGCCTTTAGTAACCTGCACGTGGCTCGTAAATAAATGCAGAATAAATTGAGCAGTTTTCAAAGGTCAATGTACTGCAAATGCACTTAAACTGATAAACATTTTAATTTTAAAACTGACAATTTTATGACTCTATCAAATGAACAGGTCATAACTACTCTCTCTAAAAAAAAAATATAATAATTAATTCCCTCCAAAAAACAAATAGCAAAATAAAACCAAAAGCAAAATAAAGGATAAAAAAAAACCCAATTTGCTTCACTTCATTTTGGAAAAACATCTGAGGACAATTCTGGGACCTTTTTTTCACCAATTCACCTCTGAATCATATCAGTACACTTCTTGAAAATAATCAATCATTTTTGAAATGAAAAAAAGATCAGTAACCAAAAGAACTAGTTGAGATGGTAAAAATAATAACAAAAACGACGCTGAACAAAAACCGGACATTTACAAAAATGAGGTAATTATAATGATTATCCAGAAGAAGAAATACACTTACATCTGCATAGACATATTTGCGGAAAATTTCATTGCCGAGAGCGAGTCTGTCTTCCGGCTGGGCAACTTCATAGTCTTTCTGGAATGAGAGAGAAGACAAAAAAACAGTCATGCAATGCAACAAACTATTTTTGGGGTTGAGCAAAGAAATGGCTTCTCACTGCACCTTGAACAAAAAGATTGACAAAATAGGGAGACCGCAAATGTTAGAGCTACATGTACATGTAGATACATGTAGCTGAGTTGGTAAAGCGCCGGCACGTTAATCCAGAGGAAGCTGGTTCAAATTCTGCCCTCGTCTATTTGTCTTTGTTCAATCCAAAATTATTTTAAATTTTACCCAGTCAGTTTCCCAGTTTCCCTTGCAGTTTATTACTTGATATAACAAACTATTTTCTAACTCAAATAATTGTAAGATTGTATTAAAGATAGTTCTTGTGGTATGCTTTTTTACTGATTTTTTCACAAAAAAACAAAGACAAATTTACCAAGTCATTAACCTTTTTGGTTTGTTACTACTTGAATTTGTTTACCATGACGTGACAATCAGTCAGTTCTTATTTGGGTGTTATAATTTATCCTTCAAAACTTCACGCAAAAGGTATTACGTTTGACTTTCTTGTGAAATATTACCAAAACTATCCCTTACAAAAATTTACAGACCCATAATGTCATCGGATATTTTGGATGTCGACAAATTTTGCACTGGATGGGTATCAAATACAATGGCAATTTACACCATTTTAACGTGAGGTTAGATACTTATTTTTTTCCCCACACACATAAATCTTATCTATTGGAAAATTTAGTACATCACAAAATTGAATTTGACATTTCCCTTCCTCTTTAAGAATAGGCATCATTTACATATACATATACGGTACAACGCACATGTACATATTCACCATCCTACAAAGCTCACTGGAAAAAGAAAAAAAAAAGTGAAAATAATCATAATAATTTAATAAGTTCAACACACAGGAAATGAAACCCCGCCATTCCTGTAACCGAGGCAGACTGAGCTATCTCCGGTTGCCTAGTTGCCCGTATTTAACACTGAGGTTTGATTTCGGCTCAGCATGCTGACTTGGTGTGCATTAAAGACGAGCATCCGAAAGGTATAACACTGCATCGGAGACAGTCTGTAGAGAGAGGCCCAAATCATTTCACAGCGGTTAGCTTTGTCTACTAGTCTAAGCGCTGTGGGTCCTACATGTAATAATTGGTCGGCATAAAGAAGATTGTTTTTGATTTTGAGAAACTGTTTCCCTACACACTACTTAAAGGCACTGGACACGTTTGGTAATTGTCAAAGACAAGTATTCTCACTTGGCGTATCCCAACATATGCATAAAATAACAAACCTGTAAAATTTGGGCTCAATTGGTCATCGAAGTTGCAAGGAAATAATGGAAGTAAAAAACACCCTTGTTGTACAAATATGTGCGCTTTCAGATGTCTGAGAAAGGCTTCAGGCCTGAAGTCTTTTTCAGATACAAATATTTTAGTGAGAAATTACCTCTTTCTCAAAAACTACGTTACTTCAGAGGGAGTCGTTTCTCACGATGTTTTATACTATCAACAGCTCTCCGTTGCTCGATACCAAGTAAGTTTTTATGCTAATATATAATTTGAGTAATTACCAAACAGGTCCAGTGCCTTTAAGTTAGAACAATTTTTTAAATAGAACTATACATTAAAGTAATGTCACAGTCTCTTGTATTACACATCATAAATTGAAGTTGATAAATTACATTAATTTCATAACATTAATGTAATGTGTATTGACTTCCAACTTCTTGGTAAATTTACCATTGATTTAAAGATATATCAACATAATTTTTTTTAAAATATCTCAGGGAATTACAACGTATTTCATTCAACATTTTAAAAAAGAGTTCCCTTTTCCAACTTCTTGGTAAATTACCATTGACTTATAAATATATCAACATGAGAAAATTTTATTTATCTCAGGGAATTATAATGTATTTTATTCAACATTTTAAACAAGAATTACTTTTAAATGTAAACTAGCAATATGGATCTTAATGTATACTTTCATTTCGAAACACCATCTATGAAATAGTATAACAAATATTGCAGTGTTTTACTAATGTACATGTATGTAAAGGCAGGTGAAAAGAAATTAACTACAACATCTCCCTAAAATTATGCAAACAATTCAATATCAGACAGATTTCATGTTTTAAATAAACCCAAAATAATCTACCTAAAGTATTTATAAATGACAATCTACCCTTAAGGAGGATTTATTTTATTTTATTAAATAGCAAGAATGACGAATGCCAATGTCCTTTCTCCACGTACAACGACATTACGCAAAGTGCACCTAAAGACAAAACCAGTCCTGGTCAACTGTCAACGCTAAGAAGACAGAAAGGAAGAGAAGAAGAAGAAAAAAAAGAGTGAAAAATGCCCCATCCAGGAGACTGGAGAGCGAGGTGTATTTATAGATCAGTATGTGATACAACCCACGCAGTCATCTCCTCCTTTCCCTCCCCATCATCCCTAGCAGCCCAATCAGTTTCTCAGACTCTAGTAGTACCACGATGACGACGCCGATGTGGGTTCAATCCCAGGGTATGAGGTCAAAGGTCATTTGGAGATGTAATAACAGATCACACATAATCCCTGGTTATTATTCTCTGTGGTTGACTGTGCGGTTATGCTGGCCGGATTTGTGTGACGGACAGAGATTACATAGTACTTCATCTTCCTCAGAAAAATAAAGTTGTTGTTTTGGAGGTTTTTGTTGTTTTGGAGGTTTTTTTTTTTAAGATTCAGATGGTTGACTTCTAGTCTATGATTGAAATATTATTGAGCTTGTAACAACTGATAGCATAATCAACTACTTGTTAAATGATGTTTCTTAATAGACTGTGCAAGTCTCGCGCATATTTGAACTTCCGGGACCATTGTGGTCCCAACCATATGGAGATTTACATGGGCAAGATTTTGTTTTGTCAATTATTTTAGTTTAGCGTGGTTTATGACCATGAAAAATACATATGTTGTTGTAATACTTAGTGATAAAAAAATATGAAAGTAAAATCAAATCAACAATATAACGAAGAAAACCCGAGAATTAAACTTGACCTCAGCTTCCGGTTGCTGCAAAAAAATGAGAGTTTTGTGCTCACCTCCGATCACAAAACTTATGTAAACGCTTGTTTTGGATGCGCGATGATAATCGCCAGATCCTGTAATTAAAACGCAAAGCCCTTTCATAGCAGTCTATGGTTGTTGAGGCTTCAGCGTCCTCTATAAACTGTGTCAAGCGTTAATTTTACGCTCGTGAGACCATCGCGAATCCACGTAAGTGGTTTCTGAAAATTTAAGATCAAATAAGTCCCAGAGTTTTAATTTTGCTTCAATAATAATTAACACATTATTTGTGTATTTATTATAAAAACTAAAACTGATTTTACAAACCTGTAATGAGTATTTTTGTTGTTCAGATTTTATCATTGAATATAATTTAAAACTAAATTTGATTTCAGAGAAAAAAATGTTCTTCGTTTGACGTGTTTTCTCGTTCCAATACGCGCAAGACTTGCAGAGTCTATTAAGTTTTACATGTAGTACTCGTCCAGGCCTAGAATTACATGGAGGCCATGGCCTCCGTTGCCCTGGTCTTGGCCTTGGTGCCCCTTCAAAAGTGTCCCATAGACTTTCAGATTTCCCAGTGGAAGTGCCCTTTGCAAAATGAAAATGGCCTAACCCTCTCAAAGATGAAATTCCAGGCCTGCTCGTCCTGTTGCTTGAAGATGGACTCTAAAGACTAAAAAGTACAAACTGTACTTTAAGGAACAGAATATTGGTCTGTCTTGCTGCATGGCTTAAAAGACAATCTTTAAATCAAGTATTTCTTCAATGTCTGTTTCAGCTGTTTGGTGTTGCCGATGAATGAACTTGTATGTAGTGTCTTAATACATCCATTCCATCATGTTTTATATTTGACAGTTTCCCACCTGCGTATCTGAGTAAATTCTCTATCCCAATTCATTTCAATTCTATGCAATTCAACATTTCTTGACAAACAGAAAATTTGTAAATCTACGAATTACATACACCCTGGTACACAGTAATTTTTAAAAAGCCAGTGTTTTGCAAAACCAGGGCACAAAAAATAGCCAAGCACAACAAAATTATGCTTACCAGAATAAGGCTACCAGCCAAACTACCATGTCACACGTACAATTTGTGACTGGTATCCTGCTCGATTCTGCTAAGCGGACAATTGTTTAGTAATATTTTCTGCTAAAACTAAAGCAGCTCTATGAAATTTGGCCCAGGTTTGTATGCTGGATTTGAAACATCTTTTAAATTGTTATCCTCTATTGGGTTTTTATGCAGATACAGTACTTTATTTTGCATTTTACTTTATTTGTACAAGGTCATTAAAAAGAGCAGAAGGTTTTGTGTGTGTATTTTGTTTCGACTAATGACTAACGAGGTATCCCTTTTAAAAACAACAGGAAAAAAGAATAGTTAATGAATACAATTATAATCTTTTTAACTTAGATAGCTCCAAGTGATGTTTGTTTCAAGGGTAAAAATAAATAAACACATAATTAACTCAAGAATTGATCAGCGTTTTGGCTGAAAACCTTCCAATAATCATCAGAATCCATCAGCAATCTGCACCAGGGTTTGCTAAAGGCCCCTCAGCTAAACACCTTGATATGATTCAGATTTTAAAAAGGATGTCCATCTACTGAGCTTTTCATTGATTTCAGCAGTACTGAGTTTATTAAAATAGGACAGAGCAGGGGGTATGGGGGACTAAAGACTCAGTTTAAGGGGAAAGGTTAAAGGGGAAAGGTTAAAGGGGAAAGGTTAAAGGTGCTCTCTTGTTACGTTTTTACAGATTAATTTGATACATTAAATTGACCTTTGACCTGCTCTAGAATAAGCTGCATGAATAATGAGCTCTTGGGGCATAATGAGCTCACCTATGTAGTTTGATGGTAGGAGTGATTCCTTTGCCAGCTTTGGCGTCAATGTTTTGAGCTAAGGGCAGGTCAAAGGTTACAGAGTTCATTTGCATACTTACAACTGCATCCAAGAAATTGATAGCTCTCTGGTGATACTCATTTTTATGACAAAAATTTCTGAATAGTGCACATCCAATGGGCTGTTCTTCACATATACTGTTAAAATTTATATCTGTAATCATAGAGAAAAAAAGAAAGATAAAGAGAAAATAAGTACAGTATATGTCTATCTCAATCTGGATAAAAGCAGGGCTCCAATTTGGGGGATATATCCACAAGACCACAGGGCTTGTAGTTCAAAATGTTTACTGGACCAGAAATTGTTTTTACTAGACCAGCTGGCTCGATTTCACAAGGCACTAAGATTCATCTTAAGATGAGTTGTCAATATTGCCATAGTGATTTGTTTTGCGACGTCACACTTTGCATAGCAATTAAGAGTGATACTCAGTTAAGATCAATCGAAACTCTTTGTGAAATCGGCCCCTCAGTATCAGAATGAGAAAAGACTTCTTTGCACATTTCAACTGTTTTTATTTGAACAAGCACTAAGACATGTAAGAGAAGGTTTATCTCATCTGTCTTTAATGGGTATTAAGTATACTTTATTACTCAATAGAGTTGAAAGGTATTTTTTCAGACTCAAAGTCAACATTTGAACATAGTTTGTTTTTGTTCCAAGATATTACACCCTGAGGTAGTATTATTCCTGTGAAAAACACATGACAGCCAGACTTGTCCGGTTATGAGTTTAATTCCAACTGGCCGACACTAAAACTCTACTGGCCTCTGGCCAGCGGTCGGACCTAAAATTTGAGCCCTGTTAAGACAAAGGGCCAAAGGATGCGGACATTCATGGCGAAAATTGCTGAAGAACAAGCTGTGACACCTAAGTGATGCACAACGTGATTACGCCTCTATTATGTGTTATGTACCGCTTCCACCATGTTCATCAACGTCTCACAAGTTGGGGGGCAAAAAAATCACACGCTCCGTGAAACTTCATCACGCCTGTAACTGATTGATCCAAGAAGTGAAGAAGCGAAGGGGGGGGGGTTGGACTAGGGTAGAGGGAGACAGGATAAGACTGTCGACATGTCAGCAAGCGGCTTGGCGGAGACGAGACAAGAGGTACTATGCGGTACACATGTAGTACGTGTGTTTCGTGAGATGAACCATGGCTGACTTGGGAATGGCGAAATCAACTCCTCATGTTCATTACATCTTTCACAATAGCAACCTCTGCCGTTCTTAAAGGCATCGTACATGTTTGGTAATTGTCAAAGACCAGTGTTCTCATTTGGTGTATCCCAACATATGCATAAAATTGCGAAAATTTGGGCTCAATTGGTCATCGAAGTTGCAAGAAAATGATGAAAGAAAAACACCCTTGTTGTACAAATATACATGTGTCCTTTCAGAGAGGAATAAAAACTTCTTGCAAGAAGTTTTTATCATTTTAGCGAGAAATTACCTCTTTCTTAAAAACTACGTTACTTCAGAGGAAATCGTTTCTCGCAATGTTTTATACTATCAACAGCTCTCTGATGCTCGTTACCAAGTCAGTTTTTATGCTAATATATATTTTGAGTAATTACCAAACGTGTACAGTGCCTTTAAAGAGAGGTTCTAAGGTCAAATTAAGTTTTGTGATGCACCCATTTTCCAACGGATAGAGACCTCATGAAAGTGTGGACAAACTACAAGTCTCAAACCTCAAGTTAAAATGGTGTAAATGCCATTTTATTTTATATACTTTCAGAGCAAAGTTTGAAACATGACGTCATCAGACATCAAAAATAATTGGGTCTGAACATTCCAAAGGGGATTTTTTGCGCCAACCAAAAGTTCAATTTGTTCATTTTCTACAACTATTTTTGACTAGTTCATCTTTTTTAGCTTACTGTGTATTTGGCTGGTCCAGATGTAATTTTTTGTAAAATTATTTAATTATCGTTGTTTTTAATTTATTTTTTGTTTAATCCATTTTGATTGTATTCAGTGCCTTGAGGCGGAACCGATCTGCAACTGTTTGCGCTTTATAAATCTCTCTTTATTATATATTATTATTAAATTCAATAACGGTTTGATTGAATATCATCAAAATTCAGGAATCAACTAAAAAAATTCTCTGTACAAAAATGTACAGACCATATATTTGAAATGCGACTTCATTAAACATTTTAGGATTTTGACAAAAAATGCGCTTGAAGGGTATCAAACACAGGGGAATTTTACACTATTTTAACGTGAGGTTAGAGACTTGCAATGGTTTTTTCCCACTTTCATAAGGACTCTATTAGAAAATGAGTGGATCACAAAACTGAATTTGGCGTTGGAGCCCTTCTTAAAAATGAACTTTTGTGAAAATGCATTATGAGGTTGCATTATGTGGTATTACAAGAAATGTGTCATAGGCCCACATTGAATGCAAACAAACAAAACTGTCTTTAGCCATTACAAACAAGAAGGAAATGCCCTTGTGATCGGATTTCAACACAAGACGAACAATAACAAATAGTTACATCAAAGGCAATGTATATGTACCTGGGGTCGATTTCACAAAACTCTTCCTAACTTAGGACTAGTCCGAGGCAATGCTAAGAGATAGGAATAGTCAGGGCACAATTTCATAGCGCTGCTGAACGGTAAGCACATTTTTGTGCTTACTGTAGCAGAAAAATTTGCTTGTTCATAAGCATATTTCACAGGTTAGCACGAAAATTAGGCGGCCATCTTGAGCAGTTCACAATGGATTTGCATTGTTACGTCATTCATTTTCATACAGTAAGCACCGGAAGGTTAGCATGCCTTTTCGTGTGCTTACGGTTAGCAGCACTGAAATAGAAACTCGCTCAGTAAGCACAAAACGTGTGCTTAGCAGCTCTAAGAAATTGGGCCCAGTTACTGGTCCTAACTTCAGATAAGACTAGTCTTATCTCTTTGTGAAATTGGCCCCTTGTATAGGTTTTCCAGAACCATTTCAAAACATTATTGTAGTGTGCATGGAAGAAGGACTTACAAAAAGTTACCGGAGAAAGTGCATTTAGAAGCAATTAATGTGCAAAATTGTGTTTCAAGACAACTGAGTGTGAAAGTTTGATCGGTTTTCTGCCATTCATTAGTCATCATAGGAAGGTTAAATTATGCATAGGAATGGGAAAACATCTCTTTTGGGTAATTCTAGCAACAAAAATATAACAGTAATGCCACCTTCTTTTTTTGTCAGGAGCCATTTTATTGCTTACGGCCTTTTGTTACTGGTATAAAGAAAATACTTTATGTGCCTGGAAGAAGGGAGTAGAGACTTACACCCTTCTTCCTGGCACATGACGATATAATAAACTTACTAGACCGAACATTTCATGGAAATTTGGATTCTCAGTTATCCATGAGTTCCATGCTGGCTGTAATTTAAAAACTAACACTTGTGTACTATGCTGTTTCAGTTTCTTCCAAGGTGATAGCAGTTGAATCTCATGGTATTTATGTCTGGATACCAACATATTGAAGGTCTAAAGGTCTACAATACATGCACAAGGTAATGTCCTTGCAATTTACAATACGTACCGGTAAACTTATACAGACCTTCGCGATGACAGGCTTTGTTTGTGAACGCATTGTTCACCAGTGTTCACCATAACACCTCAACATTAAAGAGTTACGATTGTTAGGCGTTCAGGATCAGTGACTAGTACAGTAAGTTAAGGAAGGGTCTCCTTTATGTTGTTTTTTTAGTATAGTCCGATTTTTATGCTTTAATGCTTTTTACTAGTTTTATCTTGATGTACGTTTTTACTGCCTGTTCATCTGTATTGAAATTCAGCCTGTTAGGCTGCTAAGTGCTATTCATAAGCAGATTTTAATAAACCAATAATAACAATAATAATATACTCGATAGAATTGGTCTAGAATTGGGTGATAATACATGTACCATGTCAGTATTTATAATTCAACAAGTAAAGAAGTCATTCTTGATCAGGTTTCATGGTGTGTTTTTTTTGCAAACCTTGCGCGTATTTGAAACATTTTCTGGAATCTTGGGTTCCTAACATCAGCGTTCTCCCTTATCAGTGGTCTGCTGACCAAATGCTAGTCAGGGTTCTCCCCATGCACAAGCTAGTGTACGTGAATTGCGTGCCGATACGCCAACAGAAATTGACATAATACACGCAAAAATTGGGGGGGGGCGAACTTCAGATCAAATTCACAAAAATCATCAAGATAAAGACCATTAAGAATGCCCTAGATTGCATAGTAGGGCTTTTAAAACCAACGATAAACACCAAGTTAAAAACATTCTGAGGACCTAGTTTCAATTCAGTGTGCTTAAACATGTTAAAGGCCGTACTTTCAAAGTTTGGGTCTAGAATGCCCCCACAGTTTTGAAAAATCCTGAGGAGAACCCTGCTAGTTAAGACACCTAAAGGCCAGTCAATATTCTCTCCAAGTGGTCCGGTTGGCTGGTTCAACACTGAAAACAATCTATTCAATTGAAAAATGGGCCGGTGAAAAAGCCGAGGGACTAGTGAAATGACTGGTCCTGCTGGCTAGTCACTGAAAATGTTTAGGGTAAACATGGGATACATTGCTTTAATGTACATGTATGAAGGAAACAAAAGCTTTGGCAGGTCCCTAGAAGTACGTTCGAATAAATTTTATTAAAAATAATAGCACAGAGCATTTATATAATGCTCTAACTAACCAGAGAAAGTAACACAGCAGCGCTCAACAGAAAGGTAAACAACTTGCAAAAAGAGGAAAATAAACAGAATAAGCAAAACACATCAATTAAACAAGTGAGTTTTGAGAATTTTGTTGAAAGCTGCTAGTAAGTTAGAGTGGCGGATACTGTAGGGTAAATTGTACCACAGTTTTGGGGCAGCAGCGTGGAAGCTTTTGTCGCCACTAGTATTACAGGTTTTGGGCACAACGAGTAATTTGGTATCTCTAGATGAGCGGAGGCTTCTGGCTGACAATACATGCAAGAGATGCACTATCTATGTTGAATTTTATGAGGAAATGTACTTCCAACAATTGTACCATGTAGTGAACATGTACAGTAGAAATTATATCTGAAGAGAAATTTTGGCAGAGACACATCTTGGAAGTACAAAACGTTATTTGTTTGATTATCCATGTGGTACTTTGTGCTTGTACATGGACGCTACAGTTTGCACAGTGAGTAATACAATATGAATCTCTGTTGTCACAACACACACACCGGGCCACTCCCTTCTAAGATGGCAGCCCTTTTGCCAAGAAGTGGCCATAATTTAATGATGCCACTCTGGTTTGGTAATAACAATTTAACTGGATAACATGGATAATAGCGTTCATCCCCCCCCCCCCCCCGACACACACACACACACACACACCAACTATACTACAGGGACCGACCCAAGGCAGTTGAATCATTTGTAATGTAATAAAGACCAGTGTTGTCTGCAAGATACGGCTGGTTACCGTACATGAGTACCAGGCTCTTTGGCTATATGCTTAAAATTCAACATTCCCGTAGCATAATAAGCATTACACATGAGGCTATGTTGGAAGTCTTTTGTATACTCTACACCTCCAGCCGTTTGCAGTGGAGATAAAACATCACAGCCGGACAAGCACTGCGTTGTAAAAAACTGTCCAAATGCAAATTATTTTGTGCTACCGTACCAGACAGATACTGTGTACAGATCCAGGAAGTGAATACAAAATTCCAACCCATCATATTTTTTGGTTAGTTTTGTTCACGCTTCAGCGCACACCATCAAATTCTCCCGTTCGTTACGGTTGTACGAGCAGAATCAACCCTGGTGACGTCAATGCATAAACCGCATGGCTTTGGTAATAATGCACATGTACATACATGTATTACATACATTCAGCTGAAAATTTAGAAGGGGAAAAAAAAATAAGAAAAATACAAAACGAAGAGGATGATCAACAATAGGGGAAGACCAAACAGACCTTGATGCCATTTTCAAAAACACACCCACAACGAATTTTTGTTGCAGGCTTATCTTTTATTTTAACATTTTTTTTAACAAGAGAGCATGGGTCATGTTTCTGCATCCAAGTGTAGCCATTTTGTCTCATTGAAACCAATGTATCCAAACTGAGGCTGGAGAAAAAATTAGACTGGTTCAGTTTTGGTATGGCGAGAATCAGTATTCATGGTCATTATATCACATAAGGAACATGACCGAGATTTGGGAAGCAGTAATATTATACACAGATTCAGACCACTCAAGTACTGCATGCACAATGCATTTAAGGCGAAGTATGTACCTTTGGTTTTTTGGAACCGCTCAATTGTTTTAATCCTTTACAAATGTAGATAAAACAATATCCTGTGAAAATTTAAGTTCAAAAGGTGGTAGCGTTTTTGAGATTTCACCGAAAATCTGGTACAGATATGTCCACGCAGGAAGAATAATCCGTAATTGGAATACACAATCTGAGAAACCTTTCTCAGATTGACAATCTTTTGAATCCCTTTCTCTAAAATCACATTCCTTAGGAGGGAATCGTTTCTCAAAATGTGATACATTAATCAACAGCTACAGTGCTTCTTACCAAGTAAGTTTTTATGGTTATTAATTTTTTCAGTAATTACCAAAGGTATACAATCCCTTAAAGGCACTGGACATGTTTGGTAATTACTCAAAATATATATTAGCATAAAAACTTACTTGGTAGCGAGCAACGGAAAGCTGTTGGAGCATAAAACATTGTGAGAAACGACTCCCTCTGAAGTAACGTAGTTTTTAAAAAAGGTAATTTCTCACTAAAATATTTGGATCTGAGAAAGACTTCAGGCCTGAAGCCTTTCTCATGCATCTGAAAGCACACACTTTCATTATTTTCACAGGTTCGTTATTTTATGCATATGTTGGGATACACCAAGTGAGAATACTGGTCGTTGACAGTTACCAAACATGTCTGCAGTGCCTTTAAATGAATTAGATACTGTGAGTGCAAACATGTAAATTGTACACTTTGTACAGCACAGTCTTCAAATTTTATTTAGTTTAACGCCATGTGAGACCAGCAATGACTCCATACAATGTACATCAAATACACACCTTCCCTTACCAATCAATAACCACTACATGCAATGTCACTTTTGTCAATCGAAATATAGAAAAATGTAATCGATTGACCCAAACAAAAATAGACAAAACATAAGTTACAAAAAAAATAAATCCACAAAAAAAAGGATGTTTGGAATATTTTTGGTACTCATGTGAACTGTACACTTTGCAGGCCACATATATTCTTCAAAATGTTCTTCCAGTGCAATTTATTCGTCTTGTTATAGACCAGGGTTCTCCCCATGCACAAGCTAGCGTATCGGGCTGATACCCACGAATTGCGTGCCGATACAATTATTATTATTATTTTTATTTCACAAAAATCATCAAGAGAAAACCGTAAAGAATGCTCTAGATTGCACAGTAGGGCTTTTAAAACCAAGATAAACACCAAGTAGAAAACAAACATTGAGTTTTGGACTTGCAAGATCAAAACCAATTGTTTTATTCGTTTCTCAAACACTATTGCATTTCAAGCAAAAGTATTTCAAAGGGAGTTTCCCACCATGACCATCTTCATACCATGTACATGTATGTTGTGTGCAAATCTGTGGAACATTTCTATTTTTACTCTCACCAATATTATGCACACCCTTTAAAATCAAACACAACCAAAATACATGTCAAATCATAGATTCCTGCACACTCGACTCGTTATTTTTTAATTCACCAAGAAATTATGTCGGGAGAAAAATCAAAGTATTCTATTGCCACAATCTTGCCTGGGAAAAAAACAACAAACAAAAAACGATCCACGGCAGACTGCAATATCTTTATGAAGCACAAAATCGTAGTTACCATGACTGCACTATTACTGGTAATTTTTCCATCCCAAGTCTGTGACCTTATTAATCCATCAGGAGCATTCAGGCTCTACCTAACAGGAAGATGAAGACGAGGGAATGGAGAAGGCCACCAAACTGAAAGAGAAACAAGCATCTGCCAAAGGCAAATCTTTGATGTCGTCGTGATTGCGACGACCGGGAAAACACAGGCATGATGTCTGTGCTTGCGTCTCTCTGCTTGACTGAACCACGCACTAGGAACAACAACCTGACTGGAAGGTTAAGACTAAGTATAAGTCATGTGGTTATTGTTCAAATTACCATCACGATAATGACGATGATTGATGTGGGGTGATGGCATCTTGTTATGACATTACAAAAGCAGGTTTATTTTATGAAAAGTTACCACCTGTTTTGGGTTTTTATAAAATTAATGTATGTAATTTGGCAAATCCTTATAATGCACACTTTAAATAGTATTTTGATATTTTGTGTACAAAAATAGGTTGCATTTCTAGGCTTCGGTTAGATGTCCCTTACCGTTATCATGATGTCCAGGATAAATGTACCAAAGATACCAAAATTGATTGGCAATTCTGCTCATTAAAGGTATCCTACATGTTTGGTAATTACTCAAAACAAATATCAGCATAAAAACTTACTTGGTAACAAGCAATGGAGAGCTGTTGATAGTATATAAAACATTGTAGGAAACGACTCCCTCTGAAGTAACGTAGTTTTTGAGAAAGAGGTAATTTCTCACTCAAATAATAAAAACTTCTTGCAAGAAGTTTTTATTCCTATCTGTACTGAAAGCACACAAATTTGTACAACAAGGGTGTTTTATTTTTCATCTGTACTGAAAGCACACAAATTTGTACAACAAGGGTGTTTTATTTTTCATCATTTTCTTGCAACTTCGATGACCAATTGAGCCCAAATTTTCACAGGCTTGTTATTTTATGCATATGTTGGGATACACCAAGTGAGAATACTGGTCTTTGACAATTTCCAAACGTGTTCAGTGCCTTTAAGCCAAAGATGCCCCAAAAGCACACTTTATCACTTACATGTAAATTAGGAAATCTCTAAACAATGATGCTTGCGAAGAACCTACTCAAAGCAACAGACTGTGCAAGTCTAGCGAATATTTGAACTTCCAGAACCATTGTGGTCCCAACCATAAATGGAGTTTTACGTGGGCGGGACTTTGTTTTGTCAATTATTTTAGTTTGACGTAGTTAATGGCTATGAAAATTATTGGGAATGTAATACTAAGTGATTAACAATATGAAAGTAAAATCAATTTAACAAAATACATGTAACAAAGAAAAACTGAGAATAAGACGCGACCTCCGTTTCCAGTTACTTGTAAAAAATAAAGAATTTTGCCCAACTGAGGGTCGATTATTCTATGTAATAGACGAACACAGTCGGGCATGATTGGCAAATGGGATTTCTAACAATAAGCATCCTCGTCCCAAGTTTTAATTTTGTTTCAATGTTAATTTGAACAAGTTATTTAAACAAATTTAAAATTTATTTTTAACAACTTTCTATGGGTATTTTTATTTTGAAGAATTTTGTAGAAACGTAATTTAGAAAGAAGATTTGATTTCATAGAAAAATATAGTTTTTGACTTGCACCTAGTCTATTCCAACCTCTCCCACAATGAATCGTGTGTTTTATTTGCGTTTATATATATCCTCTTTGTAGTACACAGTCATAATGATAAATTAAAGTCAAAACTTCCGCTAGCGGAAGTTTTTGTCATAAGTCCGGTCCTCTGACAAAATTTAGCAATGTTTGAGAAGATTTCTCTGAGGACCTTGACAGTCCAAACATAGGTGCCCTCTCACACAAAGTACAATTTGTAAAATTTTACAACCATGCTAAACACAAAGCAAGGGACCCCTGCTAAATTGCTCTAGTGTGAAAAGGTCTAAAATGTGCAATCCAAAGGACAAAGGCATTAAGAGCCTTCCTGGTCTCTAACCCAAGCATGATACTCCTTTGTTTTTGACATGAGAGATAATCTGTCGACTGCAAGCCAATCAATGTCACACAAGATGTCCATTATAAATCCATTCTAAAATTAAGGATATTTGGAAACATGTAGAGATGAAGTCAACGTAAGTTACTAATTGACACCTGTCATTCTAATCTTCTACGTGATGATGCATAAAGTACGGCATAGAAGACAAAATTTTGTAACAAAAAAATAGTCATGACACTACAGCATTGGATCTTCTTTTCTCTTTGACAATATTCCTACATGAAAGTTGTCAAAAGAAGGTAAAATTTAAAGGCAAAATTTAGCATTTGTTTTATGTTAAATTTTGTACGTATGTAAATTCTAAGCTGTCCCTAATTGCTTCATGCTTGTTGTGTACCAGCAAATAACAACCAGAGTGTGTCCAGACTGAGTGCGTCCATGACCTCTTTAAGTCTGTGCCCAGTTCACCCAAGGTTCTCCCCTAAAGTAGTCCACTGGTCAAATACTAGTTTTGAAACACCCGAGTACCAGTCAACATCAACTCCAAATGTTTCCGGCTGGCTAGTTCAGTGTTGACAAGCATTCCTATTTTATATTAAATATGGACCGGTGAAAAAGCTGGTGGACTAGTGAAATGGCAAGATGACTGGTCCTGCTGGCTAGTCATTTGAACATTTAAGGGCAAACCCTAACCACTCTTTCTTCATTTAAAAAGATGATCTACACTACATGTACATGTATGTAAAGCGCACACTGGCTACGGCTAAGGTTGTTGGCTGTACAGTGACAACATGGAGGAATGATGTTTTTCAACACTCCCAGCGAAGCCACTACTGAAGCAATCAATTCAGACATGGCTGGAGTTACAATTTTGATGGGATTGCATGCTAACAAACAAGTTTAATACAATTATACTAGACATTAGGTTCACAAACAAACACAAAGCTGTTCCTTGTATTTTTGCTTTGATTAAGCGCTCCTTTAAAGTTTAAAGTGGGTCTGACTTCGAGATAGAAGACAATTCACCTTTGACATGCCCTCATTTTGACTTTAACTGTGCCTAGCAAAACAAAAACCTAACCTTCATTCTGATACTGACTCTAAAACTGAACATGGTCTCACAAGTTAGTACGTAAAACAAAATACCCCTAGTTTCAAGGAACAGGTCTCATAAGTCAGTTCGGAAAGCAATTCTGGTGCATATTGTTGCATTTAGCATGGTTAGGGTCAATCAAATAATTAGTTTTCTGGAAGTCGGATTTGTTTTTACTTTATTCCATATGTTTTGTAAACAGGTAAAAACGCACAATAAATGATGTCATGATGATGTCACTTGGCATTTTAGGCCGGCAAACCCATCTACAGTATCCCAGAAGTGTAAAACTGAAAAAAGTTTGACGATCGGCGGTACATTCTTCTTGAGATATGGTACGAACAAGGTTTGCTAATTAAATATTCATCTTGCTGAAACATGGCTAATTAATTAAGGATTTTAATCATTATTAGATTAAATGTTATGTTATGTACAAATGCTATGGGGATTTAGGCAGATAGAAAGAATAAAAATAAAAACAACCAAACCTGTTCCGACTCTTTAGTCGGAACAGCTAATAATAATAAAAATTAATAAAAATCTTGACGAAAACAAAACCTGTTCCAACTCTAAGTCAGAACAGCTAATAATAAATAATAATAATAAACCAAATTTGAATAGCTCATATCACTGCTAAGTCCCCATGCATTACATATTGTGGATCTCCTTTGTATCAGTCAACATATGTGATCTTTTGGGTCGCCACAGCAGATGACTTATTTAACCAACTGTGTGTACATTGTATTTTTAGTAATAAAAGAGGAATAAATTTGTCAGAATTCACTTGGCCGTCGTGTACCATCACAAAAATAGAAAAAACCCAATCAGCCAACTGCTCAGAATGGGCGGGCATCTCTTGCCAATCACACACGGATATAAACAATCAACTATACCACGGCGAAGTCATGGAGGAAATTAAAAATCAAATTAATGAAATGTTCTGCCGTGTGGCACTGCCAAAATTTGACCGTTTTTTTTTCATTGTGCAGTTACCGAGTTTTTCAGTTGAAACTATTTTTTGTTTTCCAATTGCCCCCTTGGGGGTTTTGCTGACAAGAGACTATCAGTAAATGTTATGAACATACCGAATTTGAATCAAGTTAATCAGACATTACCTGCTGATTCATGTGTACACACATCATTATTAAGGTATGTAAAATTGCAGGCCCGATACTTCACGGAGGCAATAGAGGCAATTTCTCTAATGCCTCATTGCCTTGGTGCCCCTTGAAATATTCACATTATTTCACTTATAGAGGTGTCGTTAACTAAAGTAAAATTGCCTTGCCCCAACCTCGTCCCCAAGGTGTGTCGAGCAGTACGAGGTTGACCGCTCTCTCACCCTGGTATTGGATCATTTGCATATCCAAAATTTTTGGATACGTATGCAAATTAGAATAGTCTGGCTGTGAACATGGTGAATACTGAATGAGTACAACTTTTGTACACCAGTCGTTGTCCAATCAGGGTCCAAGTAAGGAGTTTCCCTCCCAGGGTTTACTTTTGTAAACATGGTTGGAAATAAAGTAAACCATGGGGACGAGGTTGGACTTGCCCCTTACTCAAGGTACATGTTGCACTTGCACGGAGGACACAGAGGCCATGTTGCCCCTGTTGCCCTGGTCTTGGTGCCCCCTCAAAAGTTTCCCATAGACTTTTAAAGATTTTCCGATAGAGGTGCCCTTTGCAAAATGAAAATGGCCTTGCCCTCTCCAAGATGAAATTCCAGGCTTGATATTGTACATAACAAGCCTTCATGGAGGCAATGAAGGCAATTACCTCCATGTCCCTAGTCATTGCCTTGGCGCCCTTTGAAATGTTCCAGTAGAAACGAACATTTCCCTCATTTGTGTAGAGGTGCCAAATATCCAAAATTGAAGTAAAAGGGTTGTGTATCAATCAAGAGCATGAATTTTAGGCGTATAGACATAGAGGCGTATTTAAATCTGGCCTTTGTCAATACCAGCAAGTCTTTTCCATGTTTGTGGTAGAAAAATAAATATAAAAAAAAAAAAAATTGTAACCACAGAAAAGTATTTATGACACGAGATGACGTCAAACATCATGATTTGATTGTTCACATCTTAAGTTCCTCATAAAGACGTCCCTGGATGAGCATATAAAACTTGTTCAGACGATTGTCATTGGATAGTAGGTCATATCTTTCCGTTATATCTGTTTTTTAAAAACAACTGAGTGAGTGACCCAACTGAGTGAGTGACCGCTAAAACTAGAAACATTTGTAAAATTGTTTTCAAATCCAGACACAATTTTAAAGTAACTGTCATAAGGTCAATAAGTGAAATACTTTGGTTTTTTTTATTGAATTTCTTCAACAACAAAAACACACCAACCAAATATTTCTAGAGTAGAAGTGTCAAGTTAAGTTCACCAATTTGTCCTTTTTTGCCTGATTTGTTTTTGTCTTTTCTTTTAATACCATTATTGTAAATATCTTGTTTTCTGCAACTTATTGTTTTAATGTCATTCAACGCATTCTCTAGGTGCCTATTCCTCAATATCTTAAACTTTCACGTAATAAGGGTTTTTCTATAATTTCTTTCAATAAGAAACACAAGAGACATTTCTAGATTGAGTTCCAGGGCTCATCCTACAATGCTTTCATGTCTTCATCACACAAGGAAATTTTCCCACTGTAAAAACTATCAAAGCATTTTCACAAGAACGTCAAATCCATCTGCGTTTAGCGAGGTGACAGCGGGTACCGACCGCATCTCTGGCCGCAGCATTCGCAAACGGACACCAACCCTCGAAATCTTGAGAAACAATTCAGGCATGAATAATTTCTCAGATTCATATGTTTTGGGATGAAAAATCATCCAAACAATAAAACCTCGAAGGGAATCCTTTCTCAAAAATAGTTTATACTATCCACAGCTGCAGTGCTTCTCACCAAGTAAGTTGTTATGGCCATTAATTTGTTCAGTATTTACCAATCTGTGACCCTACCTTTAAGGCACTGTACACGTTTGGTAATTACTCAAAATATATATTAGCATAAAAACTTACTTGGTAACGAGCAAGGGAGAGCTGTTGATAGTATAAAACATTGTAGGAAACGACTACCTCTGAAGTAATGTAGTTTTTGAGAAAGAGGTAATTTCTCACTAAAATATTTGAATCTAAAAAAAGACTTCAGGCCTGAAGCCTTTTTCAGGCATCTGAAAGCACACACAGGTTTGTTATTTTATGCATATGTTGGAATACACCAAGTGAGAATACTGGTCTTTGGCAATTACCAAATGTGTCCAGTGCCTTTAAGCAAATTGAACATTTAAAGGCACTGAACACGCCTGTGAAAATTTGGGCTCTATTGGTCATCGAAGTTGCAAGAAAATGATGAATGAAAAAACACCCTTGTTGTACAAATTTGTGTGCTTTCAGATAGGAATAAAAACTTCTTGCAAGAAGTTTTTATTATTTTAGTGAGAAATTACCTCTTTCTCAAAAACCACGTTACTTCAGAGGGAGTCGTTTCCTACAATGTTTTATACTATCAACAGCTCTCCGTTGCTTGTTACCAAGTAAGTTTTTATGCTAATATTTGTTTTGAGTAATTACCAAACGTGTACGATACCTTTAAGTAGCACAGGCAAACAATTCTCTCAGTGCCTTATTTTCTTACAAATTGAAAGGTGAATGATATCTTTTTTTACAGGTTGACAGTAACTGGTTGCATGTCAATTGCCTTGTGTGACATTGCCTTCAAAACGAAACACGTAAAGTCGGCAAGACTCTAGTTCCAAATACAAGCCTCATCATATCCAAACAATTTGATATACATATTTTTTCAGACTTGTTCCATGTCTAAAAAGTTAACAGTGTGTACATGTACTTGATTTGTGTCATCCAATCCAACTCATCCTTCCGTTGATTTCAGATGTTTAATTAATACCGTGCTGGCCCTAATCGAATGCAGTTCAGTAAACTCTCTAAGAATGAAGACAGTTGGCATAGCGAGCATAGCATGAGGTCGCATGTGTAGTGCTACACAAGGGTTACGTTAGGCCTGCAGGAACATTTACTGGAATGAGACCAATGGCTTAAAGGGAACGCAAAGCATCAATCGTCGTTCGAGAATTCACAACTGAATGTCCTCGGGACAATCACTTTAAGTACAATAGCCCTTTGTTGAGCGACGGAATGATTTAGATTATCTATTACCAGCAGTGGCATCATGATGAGGTCTTGTCGTAACATTTTGTTACTTCATGTTCATACATATCACATACAAGTAACTTTTACAAGAAATCTCTTTATCTGAGGACTTGAGGGTTTACAACGTTTATTTTTCCACCACAATCCAATCATCGGTCTCAACACCTACAATTATTTCAATCACGGCGCCATCACAAATACAGGATCCAATTTCATAGAGCTGCTTATGCACAAAAAGTAGTTAAGTACAACAAAATTATGCTTACTAGAATAAGGTTACCAGCCAAAATACCATGTCACGTGTACAATTTGTGACTGGTATCCTGCTCTTTTTCGCTTAGCAGCAAATTGTTAAGCAATATTTTCTGCTTAAGCAGCTCTATGAAATTTGGCCCAGGACTAGATTTTTTCATTGGACAATGAGACCACTGCATCTGTTGATCTGGGCCCAAATTCATAGAGCTGCTTAAGCGCAAAAAGTAGCAAAGAACAACAATTACGCTTACCAGAAAAAGGTTACCAGCCAAACTACCATGCCACATGTAAAATTTGTTACTGGTATCCTGCTTATTTCCGCTTAGCACAAATTTGTTAAGCAATATTTTCTGCTTAAGCAGCTCCACGAAATTGAGCCCTGGTCTTGGCCTTGGTGCCCCTTCAAAATTACTCCCATTTATATGTGGACAATCTGGTTTCAATTTTAAGTGCTTTCTTTCCACCCTTAGGAATAAAATTCCAGGTCTATAAATAACACAGCTAAGGGTTCACAGTTCTTGAATTTCAAGATCATCTCATCTAGACATCTCATCTGCCTGTCTTGTAGCTCTGAAAAATTACCGGACCATAATATGTTTACTAGACCAAATAATTGTCTACTTTTAGGAGGAGATTTGGACAAAGCTATAGTATGCATTTTAGTAAATCTTAAAAGGTGTGGTTTGCGAAAACACCAGACTCTCCTGGACTTGGGTTGTGATGTTTTTGGCCTCAGCTTTAACTACTACTTACTAGACTCTGGGCAGTCCAGCACTTTGAAGCCCCAATCCAGAACATGGCACTTATTTCATAGAGCAGCTCAAGTACAAATTAATTCTGCTCACCAAAATAAGGTGACCAGCTAAAATACCATGTCACATGTACCGTCTGTGACTGGTGTTCCGCTCATATTTGCGAAGCAGTAATTGGGCCCTTATCAAGTCCCACGGCCCAATTTCATAGAGCTGCTTTTAAAGCACAAAAATTAGCTAAGCACAACAAAATGTTGCTTACCAGAATAAGGTTACCAGCCAAAATGCCATGTCTCATGTACTATCTATGACTGGTACCCTGCTCATTTGCGCTAAGCAGAAAACTGTTAAGTGATATTTTCTGCTTAGGCAGCTCTTTGAAATTTGGCCCTGACCAAGTTTTGACAATCATACTGTACCTATAGTTTCCCTGAGGTCTTGACACAATGTAATATGAGGGAATTTAAGAATTTGCTTCCACTTCTTGCTCCGCCCCTTCCTTTTACCTCCTCCACCTGCAACAGGAGAAACAAAACAAAAGAACTCTACATTAGTAAATCAGAATATAAGCATCTATGAGGTTCCTTCAGATCCCCAAGGAGATTTTTGTTATGTACAATATAAAAATTCAGGCCTGGAATTACATGGAGGCTATGGCCTTCGTTGCCCTCGTCTTGGCCTTGGTGCCCCTTCAAAAGTTTCCCATAGACTTGAAGATTTTCCGATGGAAGTGCCCTTTGCAAAATGAAAATGGCCTTGCCCTCTCAAAGATGAAATTCCAGGCCTGCAAATTACATCAATACAGTGACTATCCGATATAAATATCTCACAGAGTTAAAATTGTGGTTTAGTCTTTCAGTTTATATATTACAGTTTAAAAGTAACTAATATAAAACATTTGAGGGAGTTTCACGATTTGGGAAATACTTACAAACACATGGACTTGTTTTCTATTTCTTTAATCAAGCCTCTGAATCTATTATAAGAATTTAACGTAATGTCAACCGCAGGAAGAAAACATCACATGGTCGTGTAGGACCTTCAAGTGCGAAGACCGTCGCTCTGACACCCATGGCCCAATCCAAGAGCAATTAAATATTAACAGAACCTATGCATTAACTGAACTCCATCCCGCCAGTCCTGATGCAGCCACTCTCAAGCCATACTGGATTGATTCACACTACGCTGCATTCGTAAATAGATTTCACACACACACGTCTAGAGGGACACCTCATATGAGAGACAGGGCTGGGAGAGCCCCTGGTCAGCCAGGGTCTGCTGACCATCGACCATACTCTCTGACCTTTCGATTAGGATGCGTAGTATTAGCCAGAAGGGTGTCTGGGTGTCTTTTGGAAACCCTGTTTAAAATTTGGACACCCTGTTTTATCTGTTATTTACATGTAAATGTATTGGAAGTGAACAATTTGGACACCCAGTTTATAAATTTCCAGCAAATTTGAACAAGAATTTAGCCAGGATTTGGTAAAAGGCTTTTACCAAATCCTGGCTAAAACCTTGTTAGGATGTTACATTGTTGTTCATGGGTCATCTAACATATTCTAAACCACCATTAATTTGATAACTGGATATATTCAATTGCATCATTTGGAACATGCATTGGACATCACAGGTTCAGGGTGTAATGGTAAACCGACAAGAAAATGCATGTTGCATTGGCAAGTACACGAATCCGTCATGAATATGGCCCCGAGATGGGCTGAGTCACGTATATATTTACAACAGTTAAATTAAATGCTTCGACACAAAGCCGACTTTTAAGGAACACTTAAAGACAGAATTCATGCGAAATGTAAATCTTTTTCTGCTGCTGATTATCCGTAATTAATTATGCTTTGTTGTTACAAATTGTGTTCCTGGTAATGTTATTTGAATTCACATTTTTAAAATAAAAAGTAATCAAATAAATAACTCCCACTTACATCACTATCTGGTTGAATTGGTTGTCAGTTCAACAACAAGTTTATTGCATAACATTTTGAAACAGCATCAACTGTCAAAATTTGCTCATTTTTAAAAAAAATTTCTTTGAGCGAAAATCTGGCCATGCAACTTTAAAAGAAAAAAATCCCGTCACAATTTTCACAATGTAGCATTAAACACAAAACAACTCAACCGTGTCCATGCTCTAACGTACTTATTTATTTATTTATTGTTAGTAAGAATACTTTTCCTTAATACACAGGCCCGATGCTTCACATAGGCAACAGAGGCAACTGCCTCCATGCCCCTGGTCATTGCCTTGATGCCCCTTAAAACGTTCCAATAGAAATTTACAATTTCCTCATAGAGGTGCCCTTTACGAATGAGAAAACATCTTGGTCTTTCAAATACGAAGCATTAGGCCTAAATACAGCAGCATGGTCTTTAACAAAAACCTGAAATTAATAAACACTTAAAGGCATCGTACACGTTTGGTAATTGTCAAAGACCAGTGTTCTCATTTGGTGTATCCCAACATACGCATAAAATAACAAGCCTGTGAAAATTTGGGCTCAATTGGTTATCGAAGTTGCAAGAGAATGATGAAAGAAAAAACACCCTTGTTGTACAAATTTGTGTGCTTTCAGATAGGAATAAAAACTTCTTGCAAGAAGATTTTATTATTATTTTAGTGAGAAATTACTTCTTTCTCAAAAACTACATGTACGTTACTTCAGAGGGAGTCGTTTCCTACACTGTTTTATACTATCAACAGCTCTCCGTTGCTTGTTACCAAGTAAGTTTAAGTTTTTATTATAATATTTGTTTTGAGTCATTACCAAACGTGTACGATACCTTTAAATAAAAAATTGTCGTAAATTAAAATCAGGCCCGATACTTTGTTCTTGTGAGAGCAAGGTAGTTTTTCCCTCGGTAAAGACACAAAGGTACATTAGCAAGGAGCACCTCCACGAAAGAGGTTTACAATCCATTTCCTCTGAAAAATGTAATTGCCTCTGTTAAGTATCAGCCTGTAAACATGTCATATTTCAAACCTCTTTTTTCCTTAAAACAAATCATGGGTACCAAAGTAATTTTATGCAATTAACTTGTTGTTAAACTGACAGGCTCAAATTACCAATAATTAAATGCAAAATAGCAAGCCATTAAACATGCTTTCTACTTTCCACTCTAGCAGTTTCAGGATCGTTAATGTTGGGGATTTTTTTCCCTGGTCATTTCAGTAAAGTCCCTCCATGTTAACCCCCCCCCCTCCCGTCCAAAAAACAATAATAAAATAAATAAATAAATACATTAAAGCATGGACACGGTTGAGTTCTTTTGTGTTTAATGCTACATTGTAAAAATTGTGACGGGAACTTTTTTTCTTTTAAAGTTGCATGGCCAGATATTTGATCAAAGAATTTAAAAAACAACAACATTTTCTCTGAACGAATTTTGACAGTTAATGCCGTTTCCAAATGAAAACATACAAACACTTTCACATATATACAACACACAACGCACAACATGTATGGCTGATGGACTTCAGATCGTCGGGATCCTGACAATAATTTATCTTTAGTTTTTAAATAACTAGCACTGGCGGATTGTTTCATGCGATACATTTTAAATGAGAGCTTATAACTTTCTTGACGTTGGCAGCGTCTTTCTCGTCAGGCTATTAACAATTTGTTTGCATTTATATCATAGGTCCTTTTGGTTGGCAAGCAATTTGCAACAGCTAATTCTATTTTCTTGACTTTCTTGATTCTATAAAAAAAATAGCTATTTACAATTTTAATCAAAATTTTCGGGTCAAATCGGCTGAAAATCGGTCGTACTATCTTTAAGATTAGATATTCTTTGCCAGGCCTGTTCTTGACTTCTGTATTGATATAATGGTCTCTAAGTTGTAATGCTTTTTTATGCAAACACCTTGGAACCTTTCTTTGTATACATTATTAAAATTCCCAAAATGAGAAATAAATTGATCACTTAAAAACTGACCAACGTCTAAAGGGTTGGAATACAAAAGAATCTGTTTGTCTTTCTTAAGTGACGAACATGTCATCATTGGGGGAGGTCCCAGTGTCCATACAAAATAGTGAAGTTGTAAAGCCTTACTAGACCCTATTGAAGATTAATCCAGGCCTGGAATTTTATCTTGGAAGAGGGCAAGGCCATTTTCATTTTGCAAAGGATACTTACATTGGAAAAATTTTCAAAGCTATGGGAAACTTTTGAAGGGGCACCAAGGCCCATACCAGGGGCAGCAAAGGCCAGTGGCCTGCATGTAATTCCAGGCCTGTAAAATCAAAGACAACTCCTGGGGAATTTGTACACCGCCACCCCCCCAAGTTAATTCTATAACAAGAAAATCCTTGGAAAAACAAACACTCGGTATTTATTAAGAGTGAACTAGCTTCATGCAAATCACATGATTAACTCAAACAGCAGGCAGGTCTTTTATTTTCAACATTGCATGATCTGTAAACTTGAAACTAAAAGTTTAAAAGCACAGGTTTAGAGAAAAATATGTTCATCAAATTTGTTTAATTAGAAAAATTCAGTCTTGGCCCCAATTAACGGAGCTGGCAAAAAGGCCAAAATGAGGAAAGCATGCCAGCAGTCCTATTCATATATCATACCAACATTAGGCTGGTTGACAAATAAAAAAAGTTACCATCGCTAAGAGCAGTATTTATTTGTTAGAATTTAATTCATGTCAAAAGTTGCTGGACCAAATCATTTATATACAATCTAGCTGTAAATGTCTTTAGTATTATTAGAAAATAATTTGTCAGAGATTTACTACATCATAAATTTGTCAGCTACATGTAAGTAGAGTTATATACCCGGACATGTATTATTAACACTGGCCAATACTTACAATGATGGTCTAACTGAAGAGAAATTCCACATGATTAAAGGGCCATGCAGAATTGTCAATATTTAAACATTTCAGTTTTTATTATAAAAAAATATATACATATGTAATAACAAACGAAAAATAAGAAGACAAAATACCCAGCTGGCCAAGATCGTCAATTTCATTCCTGATTGAACTACAAAGTAAAAAATGTGTGTTTAAGCCAGGAAAAGCCATTGAAAATTACTGATGTTGGAGATCTTTGATCTAAAATATTTGGTTCAATTGAGGCATTACTTTGTTCTTCAGTTCATAGATTATATTATGAAGCCATTCAATTTTTAAACATCGAAATTTGGGGTGGGTGGGTCAAAACAATTTCAAACACGAAAATTGAAATTGTTTAACATTGACTAGTCTGAATGGCCCTCAAGCTTGCCATGTGTTGTTGAAACACAGAAAGCGCTGCTACTACTGCCGACAACAGTGAGGCAACCGAATGTACATATTCTATACCCCAAACCTCATCATGCTTGCGTTACACTCCCACTCGGCCGTAATTTATTATAAACTGCGTACATAGAGATTCCGATTTCTGCAGTATGCCGTGTACAATCCAAGGCATGCATACTGTTCCATGTTGAAGGCAATTACTACTTGCATTACTGGATGGACAGACAGACATACATGTATACATAAATATTAGGTCAAACTGATCTAGCTGTCAAAGATGTTTTTCCTTTTTTCTGATTTGTATTTTCCATGATGATGTACTGATCAATCTATTTAATGTTTTTTTAATGCATGAATTCACAATATTTTGGAGAGAGTCAAACAACAAAGCTAGGTTTCGTCAAAGGCTGGAATTAAAATTGACATGTAAATAAGTTTCTCACAAACGGCATTCTAAATTGATAATCTACATGTGCATATAAATTTTAATGAATTTTTCAGGTATTAATCCAAATTTTGGTTCTCAAGAATTTAGAAATGTAAAAAAAGTTTGTCCTTATAATCCAAGTCAAGGAATTGAATGGAAAGCCAATCAATATTATACTTTTTTATTGTTAATTACACTGAAGTACAATAGAACTTGCACAATAATAAATCCTATATTTTTGCAAATCATTTCATAAATTTGATTAAACGATACGTAACCGTTTTATTTCTAAATTATTTGGGGTTGAACCAAACAAATTGACTAGAGCAGGATTTGAACCAACGACCTTCAGATTAACGACCGTGCCAGTGCTCTACCGACTGTGCTATCTAGTCCTAAGTTGGCGGTCTCCCTATTTTGTTAATGTCCTTATATCAATATGTTGATATTTATTTCTTAATTGTTAATATTCCCCTCAAGTCCACAAAAGTTAGCCCAAAACCAGGGTGTGTAGGTTTTAGAAGATTTAATAATACAGGTATGCAAAGGTAATTTTGCAGCAACTAGCAATGCATATATCAGGGCTGGAATTTTACACTGGACCGCAGGCCTGAGGCCAGTGATTTTAGCCTTGGGCCAGAAAACTCCTGACTGAACAGTCGGGTGGGCTTATGTTTTTCAATTCAATCTCAATACCTAACTGTGTAATATCATTAATTAAAAAAACATGTTCAAATGTTGAGTATCAAAGTAGGCTATACCTATAATCCAAAGGAGATAAATCTTCTCTTAGTGCTTGTTCAAATAAAAACAGCTCAAATGGTAAACTGTGTAGAAAATTACTTTCTTATTTAGATTCTGGTCTTGTAAAATAAATATTGGTCCAGTAACAAATTTGGACTACAAGCCCTGGGGTCTTGTACATATGTAGAATTTTATCCCAACTTCAAGCACTGATCATCCCGCTACACTCTAATGAAAATCATAAAAAGTGTCAAAGACTATACCATGATCAGGATTGTCTCCCCAGGATTTTTCAAAACCAGGCCTGGAATTTCATCCTTGAGAGGGCAAGGCCATTTTCATGTTGCAAAAGGGTACTTCCATCGGAAAATCTGAAAGTCTATGGGACACTTTTGAGCGGGCACCAAGGCCAAGACCAGGGGCAACAGAGGCCATGGCCTCCGTGGGGCATTCTGAATCCAGAGTTTGAAAGTTTGGCCGACGCAAACTGAATTGAAACAAGGTCCTCGGAATGTTTTCTTCTCTGTGTTTATCTTGGATTTGAAAGCCCTGCTCTGCAATCTGTGGCATTTTAAATTGTTTAATTCTTTTTATGTTTTTAATTTTGATCTGAAGTCAAAAAATTAATATATTAATTTTATATTGGAGTTTTTTTCTGCATCGGCTGCAATTCGCACGTATCGGCCCTAGCTTGTGCCTGATAATACAATTAATGTGACCTGGGCCAAATTTCATAGCTGTTTAGCAGGAAATTCTGCTCAGCAATATTCTTTGATAAGCAAGAAATGAGTGGGGTACCAGTCACAGCAATGGTAACTGTATGGTATTTTGGCTGGTAACCAATTTGTTTTAAGCAAGAGTTTTCTGTGCTTAGCAAGTTTTTTGTGCTTACATGCTTTATGAAATTGGACCCTGCTCATAAGAGGAACCTTGTTAATGGTAAAGATATTTTCTGAATGAATAAATATAGCTCCGGGTAGGCTCACTTTTCTTGTTGTTTATTTATGCCTACATTCCCAGCTCTCTCACCGTTATTAAAGAGAGAGATGATCTATGGACAGACCTTTGGCTAAAGACAAGCCACATGTTTTTCTTTGGCGTCTTCTGGAGACATCATTCATTTCATTCACATTACCTCCCTATAAAACCCTCAGTCCATGATTAAATTTTCACGAGAAAAAAAAAAATACACCACCAGCTGGTGAATCATTTGTAAATGGATTTTCTTGTTCCCTTTTTATTTCCTAAAAACATTCTCTCCTTTGTAGTAACAACATGATCCTTCAGCTTTACTTCTGGTAATGTAAGTTACAATATATTTGAACAACAATATGCAGGTTCTTGCCATGCACTACGCTGATGTATTGGGCTGATACGCATGAATTGGGCGCTGAATCGCGCAAACTGTGGCCGGATGCTTTTTCTCTTTTTTTCTTTTTTTAGTTTGATCAATTAACAAAAATCATAAAGATAAACCCATTTAGAATGCTCCAGATTGCACAGCACTTTAAAACCGAAGACAAACACCAAGTAAAAAACATTCTGAAGACCTCATTTAAATTCAGCGTGCTTTGGCCAAACTTCAAAAATTTTGGTCAAGAATGGCCCCCTAGTTTTTAGAAATCCTGGGGAGAACCCTGATGTGTATAGGACTCAGGAGACGACTTCCTGCAGTGCTATAAAATAAAAATATACTTGTCCACAAACACGCTATTGTTAAGTACTGTAGCGACCTACAGTCAAGACCTGTAGTTTGCCTTCATGCACCAGTGAATGCATGTTAAACTCATTACAACGCTACCTTTCCTCCATATAATTATCAAAAATGTAGGCTTCATTACTTGTTAATTCAGGGGGGTTTTCCATTAAAATATCACTTCTAGGCGGCATACAAAATATTCCAAAACCATGCTATTTTTGTATCTTAATATATCAATTGATTGTCACAAATTTTTCAGTCATTTTTATACCTTAAAACTACCAAAAAAATAGCATCCATAAAAGCTTCTTAATTTTAAAAAGTTGTCCTTTTTATTTGTTTAAAAAAAAATTTAGGGGGGTGGTAAGTTTTAAGAATTGAGTGATAGCATTTCTAATGCTAGTTTGAGTTTGTAAGTATCATAGTCAAATGACAATAGCACCCGACAATGTACTCAGCCAAAATTAATTCGTTCACCACTTGCATTATGTAGTGTCAAGTAAGAAGAATAAATTTACATACATCGTACCCTATATGCGCAGTCCACTAATGCCACTTGCAAAGTATCAAGCGTGATAAATTTGCAAGTAACCTATAATTTGCACACATTTACAATTATGCATGGGCACATGTACAAATCTAAAACACCCAGCATAAAAACACCACAGAGCTAAGAAAACAATATTAAAAAAACGGGGGGGGGAAAAAAAACGTTTTAAAAATATAAAGAAAAAATCATGTCTATGTGCAATACTGTTCCGAATCACACCCGTGGGAAATAAGGCTGTAGGACTGTTCATGTGTGAAGCATTCAGGCAAAATACATTTATGATGGAAAACCAAAAAGCTGTAACAATGGGACCTCGAAATATTGATGTGCTAACACATTACACAGGGTATTCCAACAGTATGCTACAAAGTAATTGTACAATTTTCTTGCTCGGCAGGGCTGATTACCACCCCCCCCCCCTCATCTAGTCAAACTTGCTCCTTCTAAACAGATTGTGATGAACTACATGTGTGTCTTGATTTCCTGCGACAAAATAAGCTAAAATCATGAATTTGTAAGAAGTGATAAGAGAGGTCTCTGCATGTGAGACTTCCTGTTTACACATTTCTCCGAATGTTTGAAACAACTTTCTCTTTGTATTCGACACTCTGCTGTCGAACAGTGGAGCAATTGATAATGTGTTCATGGGCATACTAATTTATTTGCATCTATCATTGCTTGCTGCATAAAACAGCGAAAGGACCTTCACATGTTAATTTTAGGGTCTGGGAGTCTGCAAGGTCATTTTCGTTACTTAATCAAAATTTAAAGCTCTTTGTCTTAAAGTTGGTGCAGGAAAAGCCAAGTATAATTTTGACATATAAATAATTTATTTTTTAAAAGAACCTAGACATTTTACTTTAAGATTATGAAAAGCTGGCTCTGCTTTGTCTGATACATTAATCTAAACGATGTACACAGCAATTGCTGATCAGTACAGAACAGATTTATAAATAAATAGCATGACTACTCAGAAGCAATTCAGATCAACCAGGTACCCTAAACACAGAGACATAAATAAACAGTTACAGTACCTTTAGAAAACAGTCACTAGCCACTACTAATCAGAATAAATTGCGCTCCATAGTCAGTACAGTCCGAGAGCAATTAGTATATAATGCCTGTCATCGGAGAATATTGTACATTGACTAAGCTATTGCTGGACATTTCCCCCTCGCAAAATGTTGGCGCACATGCTTTGTGTGTCTGCTGTTGATTATACGCTGCCCAACTGGCAAACCCTAAGTTCAATCACAACTGTTGTTTGCACTATGAATGATAAATTGTAGTTTTACACTTTACACAGGTTTATATGACAAAATGTCAATTGTAAACACGTACGTACATGTTATATTTGCAGAGTATACCGGCGACCTTTTTTTAAGTGGCCCTGTAATTGTCAACAAAAATCTACACAATGTAACAGGCAATGTTTTCTTCCATAAATGAACGAAGGCAGGAAGGGCAAGAGTCTGGTCCCTATTTGGTAAAATGAGAGTCTGTATGCATTGAACGCAGGAATCAAGACAGACAAAAGATGGTGGTAGCATGGTATTAGGTGCAAGGTCAATATTCAAGGATTTTAATCTCTGATTTTTTAAATGTTTGAACGAGAAGAATAGGCAAGTACCCAAACCTTCAATTATTATAATTATAATCAATCATTGTCCAAACCACTGATGGCTCTGTGTTTACAGTGAATACACATTCTAATTTAACAGACGCGGGTTATGGGGGGGAGGGGGGTTCATGGAAAGTTGTCATTTCCTTACAAGAAAAATGTTGCGCTACCATCCAGATTTCTACAACTAGGTTTAATAGGATAGCGTTAATCAGCCCACTCCTTGGTCACACAACAATGCGTGATTTTTAACAGAGTCCCAAACAAACCTTGACATTGTTGTTTACATGTATATCCACAGTCTGCAGTTGTTTATCAAAAACTTCCCTTTCTAGTAAAAATAAAACCACAGGCTTAACCACAAGTACTGACTCATTCCTGGTGAATTGTCCAACAGTCTACCTCAGTTAAAGTTTGTTTGTCTGCTGAAATGAACAAATACTTCTGTAATACTATATCAGAGCAAAAACAGATTAGAGTAAAATGGTAATTTATTATTGGTAGAGGAAGTGGCATACCACTAGGTATGTATGGAGTACATAGGAAGAGAGTCTGTGTTGTAAATATGTTAAACCAAATTATGTTAATTTTTCTCTTCATTCTGGGTGTATCAGCTTCTAGTGTTTACATAATCACTATAATGCAGTTATATGACATTGAAGATGATTGAAGATTGCAAACAACATACTTCAAGGCTACAGTGATCATGTTTTAACAAAAAAATGTACTCATCAAAAGTCAGCTATGGAAAGGTTTATCTTAAATTTCATTTAGAATCTTCCCATCATGCTTATAAATTTACAATGTATTGTTACAATCAATCAACAATATTTACATAGTGTAGGTATCCATAAAAAATATATATATTCAAGGGGGCTTTGACCAAAAATAGAAAATGCTTTAAAAAGGTAGGGTCATACTCTGGTACTGACCCCCTAAATAAATTGTGTAATTTCTATCCGAAAGCTTACTTGTTATAAAAATGCCCCCCGCTGATTAGAAATCAGTACAAATATTTGAATCTGAGAAACGATTCATGCATGAATTCTCGGATTTCTAAGGGTTGGTGTCTGTTCGCGAATGCTGCGGCCAGAGATGCAGTTGGTACTCACTGTCGCCTCGCTAAACGTGGATGGATTCTACGTTCGTGTGAAAATACCATGACAGTCTTTTGCTGTTTTATCATTAAGTAGACACTGTATTCAGCTGAAACTTTCATTGTATCTTTCTTTATAATTTGCCAATAAATCAGTACATTTACAAAAAACAAACGATGACCCTACCTTTAAAGTACAATATGAGTTTTCAGTCTTTTCTTCGAAATGTTCACATTTGGCGAAGTTTTTATGTTTTGTTGAACTCCAATCACTTTATTATTTTGATAACATCATCATGAATGGTTTATTCAAATAGTTTTTAACACCATAGTATTTACTTATTCTGAATGTGCTCTGTATACTGTACATCCACGTTTCTGAACAAACCTATAAAAAGCCTGACATTTTGTACAGGTCCAGCTATTTGCAATTATCAGTGCGATTTTGTCTTTCCTGTGTGTCAAAGAATCTTACAATTCAGTCAATGTGCGTACTTTTGCTCGTAACACAAACCCTTATGCATTGCAACAGTTTCAACTACAAAAACACAACATTTTTTTTCTCAGTTGCGCACGAGCCTCAAAACATGTCTGGACCCAGGAGGCCCCCAAAAATTGTGCATGTAGAAACAGAGTTCACACTCCAATCTCTCGATGCCATCCCCCACTTTACAACTAATAACATTGAAACGCCAGCAGTAATTTATGATACATTGTACATTGTGTTACATGATTCACACTTGACGGATACAATGTCGAATCAGATTGCTTTTGTGTTATTCATTCATGCAAACTTTATATGGTGCAATTACTCAATACTGCAAATCATCAATATTTTTTGTTTTTAAACTTACACATTATATGTATAGTTAAGTTAGCAATAATAGTTGCAACTGTTATTCTTAAATCATTGAGTTTGAAGACATTGCAGGCCTGATGCTTCGGCAAAGGCACCAAGGCGTTTTCTACTTGGTAAAGCAGGGCATCTCTATGACATGTATGAGGAAATTGTAAATTTCTATAGGAACAACACAAGGGGCACCAAGGCAATGACTAGGGGCAATTGTCTCTGTGATGCATCAGGCGTGCATCATTAAACTAAGTAGGTTCTCCCCAGGTTTTTTTTCAAAACTGTAGGGCATTCTGGACCCAAATTAGGGAAGTTTGGCCGAAGCACACTGAAATGAAACAAGGTCTTCGGAATGTTTTCTACTTGGTTTTAAAAGCCCACTGTGCAATCTGATGGTTTTTAATTCATGTTTTTTGTTTAATTTTTTTTAAATCGGCCAAAATTTGCGCGTATCTAGGCACACAAATCGCATGTATCGGCCTGATATGCTAGCTTAAGTGCATGGGGAGTACCCTGCTGTAACATGAAAATGTGTACAACCAACATTGTAAACACATAAGTTATCTTCATTTCTCCTGTAAATAACTTCCTTGATACAGGAAGTGTTACATTTATTTGTTTTTAAAATCTTCTGTTTAGAAATGTTTTTAACACGATTGAAATACGGAGTACTATGAAAATGACATTGTGCAGTGTGTTTACAAATTACACCTAGTGCCTCTGCTACAGTGGCGTGTCGTGGCCGAGCGGATAAGAGCACCGGACTCAAGCTCTGGTGTATCTTATCAGCAGAGTGTGGGTTCAAGTCCCGGTCGTGACACTTGTGTTCTTAAGCAAGACACTTAACCATTATTGCTTTGCTTCGTCCTTCGGATGGGACGTAAAGCCGTTGGTCTCGTGTGTTGTGTAATGCACGTAAAAGACCCAGTGCACTTATCGAAAAGAGAAGGGGTTCGCCCCGGTGTTCCTGGTTTGATTGGCTGCATATTGCACCACAGCACCTTGTAAACCATTACATGGTGCTATGTAAAGGAGTGCATGTAGGTCTCATACTAGCGTAGCCCCACATACCTTGCAGGAAAATACTGAATGTTGAAGCGCCTTGAGGGTCACTGAGTGACAGATATGAGCGCTATATAAGAAGCCACTAATATTATAGGGAGACTCATGTAAAAGCGAAGACAGTTTTCTTTGGCACTATTTGTAAAGAAAAAAGAGGAAATCAGTTGATCAGGGCCCAATTTCATGACTCTGCTTACCGTCGAATTCTGCGCTTGCGATCACCATTCTTCGCTTACGGTGCAAGCACCGAATTTCTGCGCTAGCTGTGTAAGCAAAGAATGCCTAGTAACGTTGACTACGCACGCGCACAAGCAGAAATTCCCTGCTAACCTGTGAAACACGCTTGACGTAAGCGTGGAATTCCCTGCTTCCGATTCTTTGCTTACGGTTTTCTGCTTTAAAAAGCACAAAACGTAGCTAAGCACAAAACGTAGCTAAGCACAAAATGTAGCTAAGCACAACAAAAATTATGCTTACCAGAATATGGTTACCGGCCAAAATACTATGTCACATGTACAGTCTGTGACTGGTATCCAGCCTTTTTTTGCTTTAGCAGAACTTGTTTAAGCACTAGTTTCTGCTTAAAAGCAGCTCTATGAAATGGGGCCCTGCTGAGAAGTTGCATGCATTAAAACTATGTTAAAAACTCACTTAAAATTTCAAATCTCTGTATTAACCCCAATCTGCAGCTTGTTGATTTCTATTGATTTCTGTTAGTTTCCGTATCTATTTTGTTTACCCTCCTCATGTTAATAATATCTGCTTCTGTTACGTATTCTTTTTGTAAATTTGTATCTTTGTAGTTGAGTGCTGTTACCCTGGTTCTACTTAATAGTCTGAAAGGACAACATCACCATAGCGTTTAGAAACGTAGTATTAAGCTCAGTATAAAAGTATATTATAACGATTATTACAACAGGGGTCGAAATTAACGGTGGCCCGCTGGCCCATGACCAGTGAAAATACCCCCGGGCCACCGAAGTCACCAAAACTGTAGCCCGGTGGGACAGTGGAAAATATCCTCCTCAAAATATCACCGGAACCCAGGCGCCGGGATCTGCCTGCTACGATCCGACTGTTACAAATTCAGTCGTAAGTTCCGCGAAATACAGACCACATTGCGATCCTGATGTACACAACGCACTCCGTGCGACAAGCAGAGTCACGTCGTTTCCAATTTACAGGCTTACAGTCTTCGTTTTGTGCGTGCTAAGAAATATTCAACGCTAGAGGGCGTTTTAGAACAACGCGATAGCATAAGAGTAAACGCCCTCTATTGATGAAATATTACGCGCTAGCATACAAAACCAGTTACACACGCCTTGACGAAAGACTTTCTGTGTCTGCGCATGCTCGGGAAAAAAGTGTTTCCCCCAAAAAAGCAATTATCACATTGCTGGTGCGCGGGCTATAAAAACCTTATATAGCACTGTCCTCGCTGGTATGCACGCACATTTCGTCGACAGCATGGTGTGATGAGCAAGTTCCTTGGATTGTTAGCTTGTTTACGAAAAACTACGCAACGTAGCGTACGTGTAGACTTTATTTTACAAAAATTACACAATTTAGAATACCCTGGATGAACAGAAGGATTATTTTACTGTATAATGTAAGATTTGTTTCCTCTTTATTTGTTTAATTTTGTTGTTTTTCGTTTGTTTTTTTAGGCCCCCTAATGATGCTGATTTAATTTTAAAGGAAATGAACACGTTTGGAAATTGTCAACGACCAGTGTTCTCACTTGGTGTATCCCAACTTTATGCATAAAATAACAAGCCTGTGAAGATTTGGGCTCAATTTGGTCATCGAAGTTGCAAGAAAATGATGAAAGAAAAAACACCCTTGTTGTACAAATTTGTGTGCTTTCAGATAGGAATAAAAACTTCTTGCAAGAAGTTTTTATTATTTTAGTGAGAAATTACCTCTTTCTCAAAAACTACGTTACTTCAGAGGAAGTCGTTTCCTACAATGTTTTATACTATCAACAGCTCTCCGTTGCTCTTTACCAAGTAAGTTTTTATGCTAATATTTGTTTTGAGTCATTACCAAACGTGTACGATACCTTTAATTACAAAATGATTTTGGGCCACCAACATTTCTAGCGGGCCAGTAACTTTTTTTGTTCACTGTCCCTGCTGGCTAGTTGCAATTTAATTTAATTTCGACCCCTGTTACAATGTATTTTGTCTCAAAATAATGCTTCAAGAGCAAACTGTTTCACACTATTATTTAGCTGAAGAATGTCCACAATGGGCACGAATACAAATCAGTCTGCCAAACTGTCTTGGCACCAAAAAAAAAGTTATATATTTATGCCACATGATGGTAGCTGATACAGGAAATGAAAAAATATCATCCAATGATTACTAGAAGAGAAATGTGGGCGACAGAGAAGGTCAGAAACAGTTTATACAGGGAAATAGTCTGCAAATTATTTACACACATCTTGTGCTAAGTCAGCCAATTTGTCGACTATCAGCATCTGTTAAGACGTTTTGGCGGTTGATGCGGGTCGTTTCCTCAAGAAAAAAAGGTTGGGAAAACTGACTTGATGGCACCCAAAATTGTCTGTGCCAAAAGCATAGCTCGTTGAGCAACAGCTCATTGAGCAACCATTAGATCAATTTATTTGGTCGGAGTTTTTTGGGGGACCGCAAAAAAATACAAATTATCTTGTGAACACTTTCACTACCCTCTTTGGTCACTGCTACTGCCTCTGGTCTGGTGTTCTTAAAAAAAAAACAGATTGTGATAACTTTATATTATAGTTCATGAATAATCAATTAAGAAATGGACAGTCATTTGGTCAAACTTTGGGTATTGAAACTAAACACAACAGGCAACACATGTACAGTTCATTTCTGAGGTAAATATGACACTTCATTCACATTGTTGTTGCAGCAAAGTACTTGGAGCCATTCTGCAATTAATACATGGCTGACTATGGCTTACGAAGAAACCTTGCTTGAATTATTGACAAATGTCCACATCTGACCACCAATATTTCATTCACTGCCAAAAACAGTATCTTGTTTTCTCAGGATATGATTATGTTTTTGCTCATAATAATGAGTTCCAAAGTCGGGGTTGAATTTGCCATACTTTCAGCTTGCTTTGTCTAAATCACGCAGTTTGGAAGATTTTTCAAAACACACTCCATCGAGACTAATGCTAGGTATGCCAGCATGAGCATGGATGGTGTTTGTCATTTTAAAAAGACCTAACCATTGCCAGCTAGCCCCATTTTTTAGTGCCAAAGCAAAAGCAAAACACTGGACTCTCTCCAATGTCCAATGTTGTATTGGCTATACAGTAGGCCTTAATTAGTAATTACAAATCTGTCCCCAAGCAAAGCCAACAAAGTCAAATAGGATAAGCTGTCCATGCATAAACATGTAGTTCCGTGTATGACTTCTCTTGAAGTGCTATGAATGACAGCTCAGGTATAAACACAGTTTGACCATGGATTAATTCTACCTCCATGGTTTGACCATAGATTTGTCATTTAAAATGTTGTCAACATTAAATTAACAACAACAACAATTTGTAATTTTTTACCACAAACTCATTCCAATCAAACACTAATTAGCACACATTCTTTGTTAATAATATACCAACCTTCACGTGCTTTCAAATAAACAGTGTTGGCCACAATATTTTCTAACTCCATAACATAAGTCCCCTACGCCTGGGGCGCGATAGTCCACGGTCAGTGTTCTGGCTAGTTGGCCGTGCGTGCCGTCACAATTTCTCTGGGTGTGGTGGTCCCGTAGCTAGCCGTACGTCGTCTTCGTACGTTCGCACGCCAACCGAGGAATCAAATTTGTTCGTGAGGTATTTACTCGATTTCCAACAGTGAAAACCGTAATCTCAACTATCCATATGAATGCTGGAGACTCAACACATGATATCATACATGATACATTACATTATGTGGTTGTTAAAGTCGTATAATGCCGGCCGAATTTGTAATCAGAGTTACAAAATCCGTACTATTTTTGCACAGTACGATAAATAATGACTGCGGTAAGGAATACATTTTACGCACACACACATTTTGCGTGCATATATCATCTGCACACACAATATGGCTGGTTATAGACGGTTCCATTTTTTAATTGCGGGGGGTTTTAGTGAAGTCCTACATTCATGTTTTAGTCGACCGCAAAGGTTCCTACTTTATGATAAAATGCTTTTAATGGAACATACATTATTATTAATGCAAATCCATTAAAAAGACACGTGAAACTGTTATATCTTGACTTAACAATTTATGATGCCAAAATTAAAAGATAATCAACACTATTCTGTACACAATAATTAAAAACAATCGTTTTGTGCGTGCCTTTCCTATCACTCATGTTCAAGACATTATAAAGTTTTACAATTATCAATGTTGTTTGTCAAGAGAATCCTTGTGGGGAAAAAGTCATGGGATAAAATGCAATAATTATTTGTTTGTAAGTACTCCGAGCATAACAAGTTTGAGACTATTATTATTATTATTATTATTATTATTATTATTGTTATTATTATTTTTATTTATTCGGCATACTTCACAAGACAATACAAATACAAAACAGTTGAGACAATGATAAAACACTCTACAAATTTTTCTTAATTTCGTTCTTCAATATTAAAACATTGCCCTTCTTGTTAAAGAGAAAATTTCAGCTTTTATTCTGAAGTTTTTTTAGTCTGTTTTTATATCATAAACATTGCCTTAAAACTAATTAATAAGAGGATGCCATTTTGTGCTACCGGTACTTCGGTTTTTTGACACCACACCTTTAAACCCCTTTGAACACACATCCGATTGATTGATGCACCCCTTTAACTTTAAAGCTTTCTGTTTATGAGAACACAAGAGGGCGCCATTTAGTAAATAATGCGAATAAACAGTAGCAATGTGAAACACAGTTGTGGATGATCGGAAGGCACTATTTGGCATAATTGTGGTAAGTCATTTACGGCGATCTAAGCGGTCTTCAAACAAATTATTCCTAAAAATCGAAATCGTTTGTTGGGTAGTTTTGATTCTTTCTCAGGCAGGAATAAGACACGAGATCGGGGCATGAGCAGGTTGGAGTTGTTGCGTGCGGTATCAAATCATCATGGCTGCTTTTTTTTTTTAGTACTTAATTTGTGTACCTCTTTAATCTTAAATAGCCTTTTTGAGATTTTGTGGACACGTACGTACCATGCATCATGGAGGTAGAAATTGTGTGCACTGTTTAGATTGTTTGTTTGTGTTTGTTTGTTTGTTTGTTTGTTTAGATGAATGATCTTCCCGTGGTCAAGGGAACTAGTTTGGTTGGTATCAATATGGAGGAATAATATCAGACAAATTTACCCAAACGAAGTAATGCCATGCAATTAGCATGTGTCCTCCATATCTTAAAATGGTTTACTATAGGTTTGAACTTTGACAGCAGTGCGAGGACCTTGCATATTTTTTACAAAAATTACATCATATTCAATCATACAGTGGAGCAATGTCACTCCTTACTTTCTCACCAAGATCAAGCAAAAACGATCAATTGGTCATGAAACCTTAAGTTTAAGTTAAAGAGAACATCTCAAATAAAAACTTTATCAATTAACCTGTACAAATTTGACATGACATTAATCTATCTACTACAAAAACAGATTGTCTATAACAACCGTGATCAAATTGCGGTAAAAATTACATTTTCCAAATTTAGTGCTTTCATGTTCTTCTGCTCAGTTCCACCATCTCAAATAAAAATATAAAAAGGACGCATTTTCCTTTCAGGTGACTTGAGTATAAAGAACAACCATGCAACGAAGCAAATTTGCCCATGCTAGAGCGTCATCAGCTGCAGAAGAGTGGGACAGGTGGTTGTGTGAGGCAGAGAGATTGTGGCAATCAGAAGCCATAGATAAAGTTATTCAAATACTTGGTGAGGGGCCTACGTAATCTACCCTGAATTCTATTTCATTGTGTCAACGCCAATTTCATGCTAACTTGTCTTTAAGAGTGTACTGATTATTAGGAACATTATGATAATTTTTATTCAAAATATTTTCCTTTAAGAATGAAGATGATAGTTCTGAGAAATATACTAGTGTGAATAATGTCATATTTGAAATCTATGTTTCAATCTGATCTTATTTCTTCTGCCTTTCAAGAAAAAGAAAATAATTTGCTGGAAAACAATAATCTCAAAAAATATACCTATTTGTAAATAAATTTCACTTTACTTTGATTCTACTTCACAGTTACAGCATTCAGATCAGTGCCACCTTACAGTTTGCACGCCTTGGTTCTTCATCTGTTGGACAAGAGTCAAGACCTTCGTCGGATGAAACAGTCATCTCTAGGGCTGTTAGTTCTGAAAGAGTTTGATAGATGGATACAGATGAATAGAAACTCACTACCTCCGGTTGGTTTTCTTACGCTCCATTTTGAGTAACTGTCCAAACGATGGTCAGTCAAAGTAAACTGGGAAGATTTGGGGGATGAATTATTTGTTCAACAATATCAAACATGAAATATTTATCTGGTGTATTATAATTTGCAGGACATCAATAGGGTCTTAACAAGTGATGTAAAGCTACAAGCTCTGCGTCTAGCAACCAGCGCCCACATTAGCATCTTAGATCTTCTGTGTAGACTGTACCACCTTGCGGCTCCAGGGAATGAATTCTTGGCTTCACATCTCAGGGTGCTCAAAGCAAGGGACCAGTACAAAGAGGTTTGTTCAAGTCAGGATGCTAGACCATCCTATCAAATCCAATGGCTTTGTCTTCAATCAAGGGCTAGTCAACTGCCAAGCCCAATTTCCTGACTCTTGCTTACTGTAAGTGAAAATCCGTGCTTAAAACCTGAGCATATTTCACTGGTTATAGCAAGGAAAATTTGCTTGTTCTTCGTGTACATCATGCTACTAATCTACTAAGCATTCTTTGCTTACACAGCTAGCGCATAAGTGCTGGCCCTAACCCTGGAAGCAGAGAATGGTTACCATAAGCGCAGAATTCTGCAGTAAGGACTGCCATGGTATTTACCCTGTACTTCTGTGCTATCACTGAAGCTAAAAGCCACAGACATAGCCGAACCCATTTATTTTCAGACATAGCTTCAAGTGGTTGATGGAAGTGAGGGATTGTTACGTCAAGTTTTAATTTCAAGAATTCAAACCTTGGGTTCAGTTGGGTTACTTATATGCAGGCTTTTTGGTGTTACTCTAAGATGTCAATTATCTTTGTGTGTGTTTTACAGGCTGGAGTGTGTGTACATAAGCTTCATCTACAACACTGCTTCAGAATTGAAGAGGTTTGTGTCATCACATTGTAAATGCGCTATATAAGAACTAGTTATTGTCACCTTTCCACCTTTTTTTTTATTCCGTTCCCGAAAATTAGCCTCAAGGTGAAGATTTTAAGGGAGATTTTAAGGTAAATTAGACAGAGAAACTTTTCCTGCATTACTTTTTTGACTTGGACAGGTTACAGGTATCAAAAAGTGTACCTTGTAATAATGGTTCTTGAAATAATGTCGTGGCAGGTTTGTCTTGTGATTTATCTCTTGTACCATCAACCACTTCTTCTTTTGTTTCAGATATGCTTGCCTCTGGTCTTTCAAGACAAGATCAATCTGGTGGAGAAATACGTCCAGGGATGCTCAGCTACTCAGATTGAGCTGATACAGACGTTAGATTCCTTCTGTGCCAGGAAGTCGAATCTCAGTCAAGTCATCGAGTAAGAGATTGTTGGATTGTGAAATTCAGTTAACCGTTTATTCATTCAACCTTACCCCCCTGGAGGTTTAGACTTGGAACTGCCTGTTGGTCCACCAGAATCCTCAAGAAACTAACAACCCTTAACTTGTTGACTCTGATCATATCTGGATGGTTTACATTTTTGTAAACTATTGAACTCGTGTGAAACCACAGAAGTACTTTTAAGGACTTTGGGGGTAGTTAAGAGTTATCCGTAACGAGAAGTCTCCTCATAAATATTAGTATAGAGGATTGTCGTCATTTTCATCAGGCTTTTCTTTTTCACTTTACCCAAGACTCTGTCGTCTGAATCTTCCTCCTTCTGTCATTTCATTCTTGAATTGATTTGTTCACAGTGAGTTGAAAATCCCAGGGACGAAAAAAGAGAAGCTGCGACCCAGGAATCTGAGTAAATTGATCCTTCGTCTGGCAAAGCTCTACAAGCTAGATGGCGCCCTCTACCCAAACACAAACTTTCACAAGGACCTTGGTGCTGTCAAGTACTT
Organism: Plazaster borealis; assembly: GCA_021014325.1. Taxonomy (NCBI): domain Eukaryota; kingdom Metazoa; phylum Echinodermata; class Asteroidea; order Forcipulatida; family Labidiasteridae; genus Plazaster; species Plazaster borealis. The sequence goes on along the minus strand of CM037458.1, from coordinate 12,228,282 downwards.
GCTCTACAAGAAATACATAGAGGTGTGAACAAGTTTAGAAAAATGAACGTCAATAAAATAGTTTTTGTGCATCCACAAATTGTAATGTAACACACTACCATGGCTTGGTTTTACAAAACACCAAGATTCATCTTTTTAAGATGAGTTGTTAATATTGCCATAGTGATTTGTTGTGCGACATCACCCTTATTTAGCAATTAAGATTTAGGTGATCCCTGTACTACTGCTTCCCAGGTTGTATCATAGACTTGGGTATGATCCCTGGTTATTCGGAAGTTTAAAGTTGAATGTCTTCTGACCGGCACCCTGAACAAAGATATGGGCGAAAAAGGGAGGCCGCCAACATTAGATAGCTCAGATTGTAGAGAGCCGACATTTTAGTCTGGAGGTTGCAGGTTGAAATCCTGTTCTAGTCAATTTTTCTTTGTTTACCCGAAAATTCAATCAATAATACACATCTTAAGACCAATCTAAGACTGTTTGTGAAATGGTTCTCTGGTGCAAGAACAATGACTGTGACAAGATCATTTCCCACTGTCTGACCTTTTTTGAACAAATATAAAAACTTAGGAAGGTAGTGCATTCTGCTCTACCAGCCAGGCTCATAGTGGATGGTACCCATGACTACATCCTTACGGACTGTGAATGGGTTAAGCCTGTTTCAGCCCTAGGAGTAGGTGGCAACATGCCCCTGGTTACAGTTGCTTTGGGTCGACAGCCCAAATCAGTTAAGTGTAGCCCTCGCCTTGAAGAGGCCGTCGGGCCTTGTGATTTTAGGTGATATCTAACAAAAATGTATATATATGTATATATATATTTTTTAATCAAAATTTATTCTGGCTTCTTTAATTGCAGTTGACTTTAGATGCTGAGAACTGGGATGAGCTTGTTGTGAACACCATCAGGGACAACAAGGAGTTACAGGTTGAGTTTGTTGACCTCTTGGTGTCGTACAATGACTCACCAGCAGCTGCTAAATGGGCTCTATATTATGAGATCGATCAGAGTCAGCTTTCCCAAAACGTCTTAGAAGAGATCAAGAAAGCCAAAGAATGGTAAGTTTACAAATGTTCCTGATGCGTATGAGACATAATTACTCATCCTTTATTCTACAACTGTCTGTCTTCATACAAAGTTTCAATATCATTACAAATGCTCAAGAATTTTCGTCTTTTTATCCCCCCCCCCTTGATGGTTTTCATAAACACAGCAAAGTAGATAAATTCACATAATGTTACCGCAAACAGAATATACATCAACCCTTTTGCTACTCATTCAACTGAACTTACACATTTATGCCCACTGTTGATCTATTGTTCAGCCCTCCTCCCTCTGATGAAGTGGACTGCTGGGATGATGATACATTAATACCTCAGATGCCATTCTATCAACTGAACTTGCCCCTTGACGATGTCTGCATGGTGGACACTCTTGTTGACCTTCATGCGTGTGAGATGCATCTTGTACAGGTAGAGATCTTTTGCTCTTGGACATTTATCTTTGTCAGGTACCCGATATCTTAACATGTAACAGGGGGCCAGGCTATGGCGCAGTCCATAGCTTGAAGGAAAATAGTGCCCTCTTAGTTGTTAAAGGTGTGTACAACATTGGTAAGAATGAAATTATAAATGCTCACAGATTTGCACATACCGGTAACTTACGTGGTATAAAGATGGTCATGGTAGAAAACTTCCCTTGAAATAGTTTTGCTTGAAATGCCATAGTTTTTATGAAATGAGTAAAATAATAGTATTTATCCTGCAGGATAAATTCTGATGTTTGAACAAAAGTTAAAACACATAAGGTTTTTTTTCACTGTTTTCTCATGACTCCGAAGACCGATTTAGCTTAAACTTTCACAGGTTTGTTATTTCATGTATATGTTGGGTCACATCGAGTTTGGATACAGGTCTTTGGCAATTACCAATGTGGTACACACCCTTTAAGAGTAATGGAGGAATGGAGTTTGACCAAATGCGATTTGCTTCCTTTTTAAAAGATTCCACTCCTGTAGTAATAAATTATTCCTCCACTTTGGATTTATTATTCAGGAAGGTCAAATAGTTGGAATTGACATGGAGTGGACTCCATCGTTCACAACAACACAGATCACAAGGTAAAGATACAAGGTTTCATTTTTGTGCAGTCAATTGGTCCTATTAATGCTTTCCCCTATTAATTAAAAGTCTGGTACGACAGGAGATATGGTATTATTAATAAGCTTTCGTTCGTCGCTTGAGGTTGGATGCGCCCTCAAGAGTTGAGAAATGGTTTAGTATTGCCTGGTAGACCAGGGGCAGTGATATGAAAGAAAGTTGGATTATTTAGTAGTAATATTATGTATTCTTCAAGTCCAGAAATGAAGGTGAAATGGGACCCATGTGAAGTAATAAGAAGATCTTTAGGGACACCCTGTTTTTGGAGCCAAGGGGCCTGTGACAACAATAAATATTTAAAAATTATGAAATTTTTTTGAACTTGTTTTGACCAACAAACCCATCCCAAATTTTGAGTTGTAAACATGGTAGACTATTTAATATACCCCAACACTGGAGAACAAAGTAATGCCGCAAATGAAGTAGATAGTTTTAGATCAATGCTCTCCAAGCTTTGGGGTGACAATGGCTTTTCCTGGCCTCCAACATTCAACTTTGTAGTTGAAACAGAAGAGGATTGTTTTGCCATCTCCCCATCAGGCACTGAGGTTGACCATCAAAACAAGGTTGACCAAAAACAATGGACAGCACAGACATGACGGACAGTCTGGAAGGGGCTGCTGGGTATTTTTCCCCCTACAAACTTGCGTTGGGTTTTTTCTATTATTATAATTGTAAACTGAATTTCGATTGTCAGTTATTCCTTTTGACCCACCAACCTACAATGTTGAAATTTTAGAGATTTTAAAACATTGATTATTCTTATTGGCCCCAAACCATGATTCCTGAAAATGTGTGCATTTCTCAGAATCATTTTAACTCAATATTTAGTGCCTCAAAGTCTCTCACTTCCCGATGATTTCTTACAGTGTTGCTGTTGTTCAACTAGCAACCCCAGACAGAGTTTTTTTGTTGGATCTTCCCGCTCTAATGACTCTGGATCCAGTAAAGATGACATCTTTCTTTGAATCTTTTCTTTCAAGCAAACAAGTTTTGAAATTAGGTAGGTATACTTTGATTGTGAAATAATGTAATATTTTCATTGCCTGCTCCAACACCTTTTATTGGAATTGTGAATCTACGTTTATTTTCCTAAGCGGGTAAATGGAACATGTGACTTCTGTTTAACCATTTCTACTGATTCCAGTCTAAACTGTGAACAGACCTATACAAGAAGCAAATGTCAACACACCTTCCAGTATCTATTAAGATTAAAAGTAGAAGCTATAGCCAGTCTTAACAGTCACACAACCACAAACGGAAGGTGTGAGGCATACAAAAGATAATGTATCACAATTTGTAGAGGATTACAAAAAATGTGTAACATTTTGAAGGGGATTAAGATAAGACGGTTCTGCCACCAACAAAAGGGATGTCAATCATTCTTCCTGGATAGCATCTGGGGCCGACAGAAAAGGAAGGTATCATTTTTTTCACTATCGTCCACTCTCCCTTTAACCGGTAAGGAAAGTCGGAAAAGGGGTTTCAATGCTTTTTTACGGTCCAGCGGTTAAACGCCCCAATCCTACCCTTTAAGTAGGAGTCATTTAACATGGTACTCCGAAGCTTCTGCTGCAAACTTTGCAACATTTGCCGCTTTGGAACCGTAAAATTGTCAGCTTATGTTAAAAGTTAATCTTTGATCTATATTTTTAGGGTTTGGTATCAGTGGTGACTTTCAGATGCTAAGCAAGTCCTACCCAGACCTCAAAGCACCTATTGCTAACGTCCAGCGTATAGTGGATCTGCTCATGCTCAGTAAGCAAGTAAGACAATTTGTTTACTGTTTTGTAATTTTACTTTAACAGCAGAGAAAATTTTCATCTAATAGCTAACAGTACATTAAAGAAAGATGCCAATGAAAGAACCATCCTAACTTCTTCTTTTAGTGAGTGTTTTCTGACGTTGCTAAAAAGCTTAGAAGTGAATTCAGTCCGACTTTGAATGATGTGATTTTCATGTTTGGGTATACAAAAGGCTTTTGAATACCTTGTTGATACAGCACAACATTGCAATAGGTTGAAACATTATAACTTGCACAAATCAAGTCAACTTATTTCATGATATTCCTTTTTAAACTTCCATCAACAAGAAAGTTTAAGAGAGCAAGAAAATCCTGGTTCAAGATGGTATCAAGATTTACTATTTGTATCACCTGGGATAGATTCTTATAAATAGTCTAATAAATTCCCATATAATATTCTCATATTCCCACATATTCTCAAAGATTCTCATATATTCTAATAGTTTCTCATAGATTCTCATAGATTTTCATAGACTCTCATATTCTCGTAGATTCCCATATATTCTCATAGATTCTTATAGATTCTCATATGTTGTCACATATTCTTGTATATTCTTGTAGATTTTGATATATTCTCATAGATTCCCATAGATTCTCATAGATTCCCATATATTCTCATACATTCTCACAGATTCTCACAGATTCTCCAGACATCCTAAGTAGACCAGTAGACCTTGCTGCAGGAGATGCTCGGTCTTCTGCCAAAGGATTGAGTGAATTGACTCTTCAATGCTTCGGCCTGGCTTTAGATAAGAAAGAACAATTATCCAACTGGGAGAGGCGCCCTCTACGACCATCGCAAGTCAAATACGCTGGTAAGGGTTTGTGCATAAAGCCTCCTTAGTCATGATTCCTGGTGATTATTTTTGTTCAAACAATCAGAGCTTGTAATTTTCCCAAAGTAATTTTCCAAACTAAAGATTTGTAAATTTTTAGTGCTTCATCCTAGACTGGTAAAACATTTCCTGAATGAGTGAATGAATATTTAAGCCTCTGAGAGAGACTCTGCTTGGGTCGAAACGTAAGGCCATTAACCCTTCGAACGCCGCAAATGTTCTGAAACGTCATGTTGAATATCCATCCACAGGCCGCCAACAGTCCCTTACGTTTAGACTGGTCCCCTGTCTTTATCGGCAAAATTATTAATTCACTTTATTCACGAGCCTCGAAGTGTGACGTCAGGTGTTCAGGCTACCTTACGTTCTACCCTTCAAGTGCCGCCAACGTTCTGAAACGTCATACTGAATATCCATCAACAGGCAGTCAATATTCCCTTACGTTCTAAAAAAAATGGCCGGCCTGTGGATACAACGAGGCACTGTAAGGGTTAACCGTATTTTTGCTAGATATAATTTCTCAACACTTCTCATCATTTCTTTCTTCTGTATGCAGCTTTGGACGCTTTTTGTCTCTTGGAGATCTACTCTCTCTTGAAGGACAAAGTGAATGAAGCTGGCCTTGAGATCAATATGGAGCCCACATGCTCATCCAAGACAACCAAAAAGTCCAAATCCAAATCCAAATCAAAGGAATCCAAAAAAACAAAGAATAAATCTCCACCACAGGGTTTTAAGGTAACTCATATAGACCTTGATGAAATAGAATTAGCTGTTGCAAACTGCTTACCAACCAAAAGGACATATAGACCTTGTGACCTTTGTTTACAATAAGTGTGACCTTGTGCATTCTTGTGCCTTTCTACCGGGCAAGATACTGCAATGGGCATAAATCCAAGAGTTATATAAGTAACAGCTGAACAAGTTTTGAGATGTGCCCCCTTTCATCATATCAAAAGTTGAAACAAGTTAAACAGTGCAATCTCCATAAAATGTTGATTTTTATGTTGTCTTCCATTGAGCTGTGTACAAATCGTGCCTGCTGGAAGTCCAGGCTTGGTGGCTCTTTTGTAAACATGTGATGTCACAGGTCACATCGTCTATACTTTGCAAGTCAAACTAGTAATAACGTTTAGGACAGTGGAGACGTCAGGATCAAAAACTGTTCACATGTCACCATGTATTCTTATTTTAGAAAAGACTGTGCAAGTTTTGCGAGCATTTAAATGTTATGCCCAGTTGAAAGTCTGCGATTTTGTTCCTTTCATATGTAAAAACAATTTTCGAGTTCACATGGAACATGCACGGTGTACACAGAATCTCATATTCTTGTTTCAGAAAACACCACAGGTATCTGAGGTGATGATACGACCCGGAGAATTGTCTGTTGTGTGTGATACAATGCTACAAGGTCTCGGTAGACAACTCAGGACTTGTGGTGTGGATGTCAAGATCTTAGAAACTACAGATGATCATGATGAAGCAGCTAAGGTAATAATAATAATAATAACAATTTTACTACTTGCCGGTACCTGTCAAATTTGACGCTCATCATGGCGCAGTACACAACACTTAAAAAGTCGGGGCTCTCCCCAGGTTTTTTCAAAACTGTGGGGCATTCTGAGCCAAAATTTTGGGATATTTAGCCGAAGCATGCTGAATTGAAACAATGTCCTCGGAATGTTTTTTTACTTTGTGTTTTTCTTGGTTTGGTTTTTGTGGGGCGTATCGGCTGAATTTGTTTGCGTATTGGCCAAAATTTACGCGTATCGGCCCGATACACTAGCTTGTGCATGGGGAGAACTCTGAAAGTAATTTAACAACATTCCAAAACAACATACATGTATGGGATTCGAACTGCTTGTAGCTACCGGCAATCTCTGTGGTCTAGTGGTAAGACATCTGCTCTAGAATTACAAAGGTTGTGGGTTCAAATTCCACCCAAGTAATATAGCTGTGGATTTTTTTGTTCACAGGACTTGGGAGGGGAGTACTGAGTATACAGTGCTTTACACACGTCAGTGTATGGGTATAACCAAATAATACACATGTATCAGTCGTATAATACAAAATCAATATCTTAAACCAAGCAAGCTACCAACACAAGGAGTCGTTGTTCAAATGGCAATACATGTGTTCAGGAAGAGATGGGTTTTGATAGCAACTTTGAAATTACTAAGGGCAGATAGGCTACGTATTCTGAGCGGGAGCTTATTGCTAATTTAAGCAGCTTGGGGTTGTATGTTCCACAGGGAGTTGAGAAAGTTAGAAGAATGGTCTAAAAGTATGCCCGATGAACAGAGATAATATTAAATGTGTAAAGCGCCTTGACCTAGCTACTAGGATGTGTGTGCTATATAAGAACCAGTTACTGTTATTATATAGTTCCTTTTACAGATAGCATTTAAGGAAAGGAGAGTTATATTGACATCTGGAACACCATTTCAAACAGTGAGTCCTCATTATCCCGTATTCTTTCAACATTGCCTAAACAACAATTAAAATTTCTTTGACAATTTTTTAAAAGATCAACAAATATATTTTGATCTATTCTGTACTGAATTTCTTTTACTGGATTTCCGCCAAAATTCTAATAGAAGGTCATGTGTCTGTTCTTCTAAAGTTAAAATCCCAGGTAGGGGAAGGAAGGTGCCTGGCTATTGACATATCGTGTAACGCCAAACAACAAGTGGCTCAAGTCTTCAAACACTTCAATGTCTGTGTCAAACAAGAAGACGTTTTCAGCCGTTGTCAGGTAAAAGAGATTTTATCGTCTCCTTGTTCTTTCCAGTTCATTTGTTCCTTCACAGGGGCTCTGAGACAGAAACTGAACACATTTTCCTGTTTTCATTAAAAGAAACCTTGAAGCAGAAGACTTTCTATTTGCACTGTGTGAATTGCAACAGTGAAAAATTGCCAGGAATCAGACATTTCTAATAATTATAATGATAATAATAATAATGGCTTCTTGTACAGCGCTCAAATCTGTCACTCAGTGATGCTCATGGTGCTCCAACATTATTACCCCAGTCCTTGGGTCATTTATTTCATTCTTTAAACCATCTCAGCTACCTTGGGAGTATACAGCCTGTGCTGCCATGTTTGTAGCGCATCAAAAATCAATCACAAGAACCATCTGTGCCCTCACAGGTTCCAATTTACCCCTGAGTGAACAGAAGCAATTATAGTTAAAATATCTTGCTCAAGTGTCATGACTGGGATTCCAACCCACACCCTGATGACTTTGCCACCAGTACTAAGGTTCCACTTTTCATTTTTTCCTCAGGCTTGTAATAGCAACGTTTATATTAATGTGACCAATGATGAGATGAGAAGACTCTGGCTTAACAAGAAGGCACTTCTAGAAGGCCCTGCCGCTGAGACTCCATCAACCATTTCAGATACTCAGGCAGCAAGCAGTGCATCAACATCGACTGTTTCAGATCCACCACCTGAAAGTGCATCCTCAAACTACCTGACACATCCCATTCATGATCTTGTCTTGGACGATGATGGTGCAGAGTTTCTCCTTGATTGTGACGAAGATATTGAATTTGACTATTATCACACAGCCATTGACATTAACACAACTGCCCCTTCAAATGCCTCTATTCCACAAGTTATGCCTTCGATGGTAGATCACAATCCTGCTACTGTTGCCCCTCAGATGACATCTTCTAATCCCCTACCCAAATCGTTCCTTGAAGCCTCTGGGAATACACCAACACTCGCCCCTCTAGATGGTGCCAACTATCGAAAGAGGAGTCAATACTACAAGCCACAAACTGACACCAACCTTAAGAATAAGATCGACTTTGAAAGTGTCACCATCAACGGAGCCGTCCCGCTTCAAGTTGAGCTCATTCCAGAAGGTGTTTTGTCCCAAATTGAGTCTTTCTTTTGTTGCTCAGGATGTGGCAAAGCCTTCTGGGAAGGCACTCATTTTGACCGAGTTGTGGACCAATTTTCGCATGTTCTAGATATGTCAAATAATTCTTGAGCTGTTTTCACAATACTCAAGTAAATGTGTACATCTTTGCCATTTTTTCAACATGAACGTGCTTAAAGAAAAAAAGCAATAAATATTATTATTATGCTGAGACATTTGTTTTAATTACTGTGCATGTAGTTTGTCATAAATTGTAAATAACGCTCTATTTTCTTTTTATGGAGTTATTGTTTGTTTTGGGGGGCATTGTGTATAGAAGGTAGAATAGCTTAACAACTTTTTTTCAAATAATGTCAAAATAGACAACATTTTTAAAATATTGTAAAAGCATGAAGTACAAACACGAAATAGCACACAGTGGAGCCCACTCTACTATTTTTCCTATAGACCCCTTGCACAACGCGCAGCGTACTCGCATGCGCCTATCCTGGGTGTCATTTTGGGTGTCAAAATCGTATACAAACATGCAAAAAAGAGAGTTGAGTAAAAAAAAATGACACGCATTGTTCGGAGGCGCGTTCCGTGTTGTGTAAGGGGGCTATGGAAATCAATAAAACCCCCTTGCGTAACACGAAATGCTACAGGTACGCTGAGGTCACGCGCACATTTTTACGTACATAGAACAGCTTTCGTCCAATGATCTGCCTCCTTTTTGAGAGTGTGACGCCATATGCATTGGGTCTATACACAAACCTGTTACTTTGTAACTACAAGAACTTGCATCTCTGTGAATAAGCAGTAATTTATAACATTATTTTAAATTTTGAACCAATGTGTGGTAAACAGTGTTCTAGAATGAGGGTGTGTGTGTGTTCGAATCCCATTGTGTTTTTATATATATTGTTTTTGCAAGTATATAGAAAATACTTAAGTATGTACTGACATGTACATGTAGTCCTTCCTAAACTTGCCTAAAACGAAGACCACAGTGGGATTCGAACCCACAACACCCTAGTCTAGGGCACACCATAATGCCCAGTGTTTAGAGGCCAGTTGAAATCCTGTAATTAGCATCAGGAAAATGCGAACAATTTAGTGATTTAAAAAGCAGTAAATTTAACTACAGAGGTGAATGTAAATGTATTGTGTGCATATAACGATGTGACTAACACAACTAAAGGCAAATGCATGTACCTGCATGTTTAAAATAATTAAGAGGAAAAATTGCAGGGGAATATTAATTCATGTGCTCCACTGTGAATATTTTCAAATTTAAGCTTATAATGTTTGTGTTGTCTACGGGACTTTGCATATCTTTAAGGACTAAATTACCATGTGCCAATGTAATGATAACTTTCAACTAATTATGGATGATTGACAATAATTTTGTGAAATAGAGTTAAAGGCACTGGACATGTTTTGTCATTACAAGTCAAAGACCAGTATTCTCACTTGGTGTATCCCAACATATGCATAAAATAACAAACCTGTGAAAAATTGGGCTCAATTGGTGATCGAAGTTGCAAGAAAATAATGAAAGAAAAAACACCTTTGTTGCACAAATTTGTGTGCTTTCAGAAGCCTGAAAAAGGCTTCAGGCCTGAAGTCTTTCTGAGATTCAAATATTTTAGTGAGAAATTACCTCTTTCTCAAAACTATGTTACTTCAGAGGGAGTCATTTCTACAATGTGTTATACTATCAACAGCTCTCCGTTGCTCATTACCAAGTAATTTTTACGCTAATATATATTTTGAGTAATTACCAAACGTGTCCAGTGCCTTTTAATGCTTATTCGCAGTGGCGTTAACCAGACATTTTCATTTGAGGGGCAATAATATTGCTCAGTTTAGGGGGGAAAAATTAGAAGTGTCTTGATGCGAAAAAGAGAAGCAGAGAGTTTCTAGCTCCTGTGATTTTTACTTGTTATTACTATAATTTTTTAACTTGCAGGTAAAAACAAAAGTTTCTAGTTGGCAAATATGTATAAAACCATTCATTTATGGACTGTTTTTTTCTTATCCTCGCTCTGGTTTCACCACTGCTTATTTGCCCTAACAATGTGTTTGTTTATTCGCAGTTTGTGTACATCAAATAAATGACTATTTTAAAAAGAAATAAAAAAATTGACTTTATTTAATTGAAATAAGTGTCTCTGCTGAAAAATTTATTGGAATTTATAATCAGCTTCAAAAGTAAAATCACAGTACATGTATCTTGGGCAATAATATAATAATAATAAAGTGAATATAAAGCGCAAACAGTCGAAGGTCGGCTCCGCCTCGGGCGCTGAAAACAAGAAAAACTTTTTTTTTTCTTTTTCTTTTCTTTTTTAAACAACGATAATTAAATAATTTTACAATAACTTTGTTCTGTTTTGGGGGTAAAAAATTAAGATTCTTGATGCTAGAAAGAGAAGCAGACATGCACAGAGAGTTTCTAGTTTGTGGGGTTTTACTTTTTATGATTATAGTTTTTTTTACTTACAGGTTAAATCAAAAGTTTTTATTTGGCAACTTGATTTATTAGTTGGCGCGCGGATCGTTAACATTATTTTATTTACAAACAAAAATCACGTGGTTCCCCCCCGGGCCCCCACCCGGTTGAACTCTCTTCCTTCCGATCTTCGGGCTGATTTCGAGCGCGGTGGATTGTGGGCTTTTCAAAGATGGCGGCGCCCATGAACGTTTTGGTGTGAGCGTGTTGTTACTGTGGTAGCCGTCGTGCAGATATTTCCTCGGAACATTAATTATATGCAGTGCAAGGTAAAACGGTAATTGCTCACTGATATTTTTTGGTATACATTATACTATTGGTACTTTGATGATTTGAGTTGAGAGTGAAATTTACACAAATAAAAGTCACTGTCGTCGTCCACCATCTGACCATTAATAGACCTTTATCATGCTGCCACCATCTTGGGTCATGTTACCTGTATCCAGTAACAGTAAAGGATGCTTATGTTCACTGTACAAAAAGGAACCAGACTATTTCTCTTTTCAGCCTCAGTTTGGGTACATTGAGTTGAATGGGGGAAAATCAAGATGGCTGCTCCATGATAAAGGTCTATGTCCACCCACCTACCGTTAAATGCGTTAACCATCCATCCCGACCCATGGATTCAGGAAATTGATTGAGTGTGAAGATTTAATCAATCATGTTTTATTTCATTTCATTAATTTGTATTCCCCAGCAAACAATTAAACAATAAAACATAAACAAAATTGCAAATCAAATGATCTACAAGACTATAAGACTATACAATTATTATTATTATTATTGTTATTATTAAGAACAAACAAAACTATAGTTCAACTTTTATTTAAAGTTGAACTAGTATTGTTTTGTAATCTTCTTAAGTTATAAGAAGATTACAAAAATGGAAAAACACCTAGCAAGGAACTGATGGCGAGGAACCCGGCTTGGCGGGCATATTGTAGGAAACGGGGACTGCTCTATATTCCGACACCCCTATCTTCCGACAACCCCTCATGATTTACGTAGGGTTAGGGTTAGGGTTAGGGTTAGGGTTAGGAATAGGAAAATACACCAGGGTTGTCGGAACATAGGGGTGTCGGAACATAGGGGTGTAACCGTAGGAAACAACCTCCCGTGGCGGTGGTACACAAAAACGATAAGAAGCAAAACAAAAAACAAAGAACCCTGGCAGGGAAAGCCAGTCCAATTCTGACAAAAAGTCACTTTCAAAGTGGCTGACCATTTGGTTCTAAAACCACAAAAAGACCAAACAACCCAGTGAGGAGGGATACGGTATACACAGTCACGTATTTATTTTAATATAAAATTATAAATATTGATAAAAAATCATTATTATTTATTACAATTTATCATTAAATTTATTTGATGACATGGATTCTAGAATGGATGATTCTGAAAATGTGGTAGCGCCACCATGGAGGAAGGAACACGATGAACGATTTTCTTTGTTGTTGTTTTTTTGTAAATGAAGAAAGCGTAAAAGACAGAGCCTGCAGAGCAGAGTCGTCTTTTTATAGTGGTTGTTTTTAAATTATTATCATGTACATTTATTTCAAATGATTCAGGAGAAAGTAGATCATCAATTCCAAGCAGATGTTTGGGGTTACACTAAGACCCTTAAGAATCCACCTCCAACGTGTCATCCATCAACTACTGCCTTCTTCTACTTCTAGCTGCAAACCGAAACCCTCTCTGAGAATCTTGGGTATCATCAGGCAGCAGGCGAGCGTCGCTACTTCAGCCATGAAGCTTGATACTCCCGAGTTCCACGCAATTTTCACTCCTGAGTTGAGGCAGCTGGCGGAAATCTTTGAACAGAACAATTATGAGTTGAGGATTGCTGGTGGGGCAGTCCGGGATCTCCTGATGAGGGTGGGTGATTTGTAGTTTGGGTTGTACATGTAGCTCAAAAGTTCCAGCTATCATTGGGCAAATCTCTCTGCAATAATCGCCTGAAATATTAGTTTCTCATTTAATTATAATAGATTTTGAGTATTTCTTGATTGCTGGCGCTCAAATTTTGTAAGACCCTCTGTATCAAATAAGTGATTATTGATTGCGGGTGTTATTTATGATCAACATTTGCATGACTTATGTTTGTTGCGATAATCGTAACCCTTTATCCTTTTGACGGTCGCAGAAGATGGAGGGTTACGATTATCGCAACTAGACTTGTGTCACTCCTCATTCACAATTACAGAAGCAACCTCACGACATTGACTTTGCCACCACAGCCACGCCCACTGAGATGAAAGACATGTTTGAGCGAGAAGGCATCCGGATGTTGAATACCAAAGGAGAGAAGCATGGCACCATTACGGCAAGACTCAACAACAAGGAGAACTTTGAAGTGACGACCCTTAGGGTGGATCGAGTGACAGATGGCCGACACGCTGAGGTGGAATTCACAAAGGACTGGAGAACAGATGCTGAGAGGAGGGACCTCACCATCAACTCGATGTTCCTCGGTAAGAACAAGGATCCAACATAAGAAATGTTCCCCGGGAAGAACAAGGATCCAACATAATAAATGTTCCTCGATAAGAACAAGGATCCAACATAACAAATGTTCCTCGATAAGAACAAGGATCCAACATAAGAAATGATCCTTGGTAAGAACAAGGATCCAACATAAAAAATGTTCCTCGGTAAGAACAAGGATCCAACATCAGAAATGTTCCTCGATAAGAACAAGGATCCAACATAAGAAATGTACCTCGGTAAGAACAAGGATCCAACAGAAGAAATGTACCTCGGTAAGAACAAGGATCCAACATAAGAAAAGTTCCTCGGTAAGAACAAGGATCCAGATCCAACATGGGAAATGTTCCTCGATAAGAACAAGGATCTAACATAAGAAATGTTCCTCGGTAATAACAAGGATCCAAAATACTAAATGTTCCTCGGTAAGAACAAGGATCCATCATAAGGCCACATACAAACAGTTTTTGATCGTCCTTTTTGGGGGGGAAGTATGCATTGTGATGGAGGCCATTGCAGTAAGCAATGTATCAGAGCAGACAATGAAAATTTTGCCTTTTTTTAAAATACAATATGAACATCCGATCAAATACTAGTGGTTTTCCTGAGCAAACTTTAAAAATTCAACAAATGGATTCTACTTACAGCTTTTCTCCACACAGTAGCTCTTTTGCTCTCAACTCTGCCCAGTTTAATTATTCACCACAAAAATGGTGTTGCACACAGCAGTACATTTTTCACGTTGCCACACAGGCAAAAACACACAGATTTCTCTGAATAACTGGCCCTGTAGAGCCCTCCTTGTCAGCAGACATTGCCATCATAAATTTCAGTAGTCCACAGAGTGGGGGAAAAGACATGTTGCCTCGCTGCTGTCTCATGGTGATCTGCCCCATAACCTACATACCACTGCATTGCTGTTTGCATAAAATCCTTCCTCACTATCAAAACTTTAAACCATAAGAATAAATTTGCATAAAATACAGCCGCGCTGTCAAGAATTCATCACACTCTGACTGAAAAAAGCTATGGCCCCTATTGTACTCTACATTCCATAAATATCTGTACTGGGTGGGTAGATGTGTCCTGGCTGTCTATTATGTGACTTGCTGGAGAACAAAACCAAAACTATGTTGCCCTATACACTGCAGACCAGTATCCCCAACTACTTCTTCTGGCAAATATTTAGATGGAATTTGAGCTATTTACAGTAAATTACAATAAAATCAAATAAATCGTGACAATGGCCTCTGTTGCCCTGGCCTTGGCCTTAGTGCCCCTTCAAAAGTGTCCCATAGACTTTAAGATTTTCCAATGGAAGTGCCATTGTAGTAAACAACTCACTTGATGCAACAATATATCAGAGCAGACACTAACAATTTGGCCTTGTGGGCGACTAGTGAAATTCACTTCCCGACTAGTTGCGCTTCAATAATAGTCGCGACTAGTGAAACATTTTCAGTATTTGTGGTGGGGGTATCGCGATAACCGGGTAGTCGCGACTGGACTTAGTAATCAATAGTCGCGACTTTGACACTAGTCGCACTGGTCACCCAGGCCTATATAGGTAGACAGAAACAATATTAAGATACACTGATTGAAGGCTTGGCCTTACAATACCTTTTTATTTCTCAGCTCTGGATGGTACATTGATCGATTTCTTTCAAGGCAAGGAGGATTTGGAAAGATGCAAGGTGGCATTCGTTGGGAACCCAACAGCAAGAATACAAGAGGACTACTTACGTATCTTGAGATACTTCAGGTAAAAACAATCCGGTGGCAGTGTTAACTTACATGGGATCGTAAGTGGTCCAGCTGGCTAGTTCAGTGTTGAAAAGCATCCCCATATCATTTCAAATATGGACTAGTGAAAAAAAACTGGTGGACTATTAAAATAACAAGCTTACTGGTTCTGCTGGCCAGTCACTAAAAAAGTTAAGGGCAAACCCTGTAATGGTTAAGTGCCTTGCTTGAGGACACAAGTGTCAAGACCGGGATTCGAACCCGCACTCCGCTGATCGGAAACACCAGAGCTCGAGTTCTGTGCACTTGACTGCTCGCCCACGATAAGGCAGGGTAATTTCTGATGAACCGATCCAATATTGTGTTGTTCACCTTCAGATTTTACGGCCGCATCGCCAAGGAACCCAATTCACACTGCTCTAAGACCCTACAAGCAATCAGAGAGAATGCCGAGGGTTTGGCTGGGATCTCAGGAGAGAGAATTTGGCTGGAATTGAAGAAAACAGTCACTGGAAATCATGCTGCAAGTCTGATGGAATGCATGTATGATTTGCAACTCACACAACACATGGGTAATTCAGTCATTCATTTGTTCATTCACTACCGTGATGACTTGACGAGTTGTGCCCATCTGACTCTATCAAGCATAGTGTTAGAGAGAGAGAGAGATGGGTCACTGAGACCAGTGTCGGCCTCGATGGAAGATTTCAAGGTCATGTTGGGACGAGCTCTACAACAAGGGGCATCAGGCTAATTATGAAATTAAAACCACTTAGTTGAACTTCAGTTTCATAAAGCTGTAAAAAACTCAAATTTGATTAAAACAGGAAAATCTTGCTAGGCAAAGATGGGTTACCAAGCAAAATACACTGTAACTTACATCCCTTGTGAGTTGTTTCCTACAAAAGTTTTCCCTCGATTCAAAGATTATGGAGCTCTGTTTTTGCTTTATGAATTTGGACCAAGAGGATCTTTAATACTGAGAATTATGGCACTACTCTCAGGCTTGGATTTTAAATAAATGCCTCTTACTTTTTGTCACTTGTTCGTAGGTCTACCATCAGAGACAAATATCACAAATTTCCGACGTGTGTGGGAGCGGTCAACATCCATGGAACCCAAACCAATGACTCTCCTTGCAGCATTGCTCAGAGAACAGAAAGAAGTCTTACAACTTGAGGCACGTCTTAGAATATCAGCAGACGAGAGGAAACTGGCTCTCTTCATAGTTGCAGAGAGGGAAGACAAACATCACCAGAGCGATCCATTGAAGCCGTACAAAGATACTGTTGTTTCAGTGAGTACATATGCCACATGTTGCAGTTGGTCTTTAGTGGCCAGAACTCAACTTGCAAAACCCAAACCTCTACAAATAAAATCAAGATTTAAAGGTGCTGTATACGTTTTGGTAATTGGAACCCACCGTTTGTTTCAATCCTATATAGTTGTAAATATATACCATAAAACTAACCTGTGAAAATTTAATTTCAAAAGGTGCTAGCGTTTTTTGAGATATTTTGCCGAAAATCTGGAGCGGTTTGTCCAAGCAGGACGAATATTCTGCAATTGGAATACACTATCTGACAAGCGTCACTGCAGTAACGCTTCTCAGATTCAAATTTTTGGGGATAAAAAGTAATATCTTTTTCCATAACTGCAGTACTTTGAAGTGAAAAGTTTCTCAAAATGCATTATACTATCCAAAGCTGCTGTACTTCTTACCAAGTAAGTTTTTATTGACATTTATTTTCAGAGTCATTACCAAACATATAGACCCTTTAAGAGACACCAAAAACAAATTCATTGGTTATCTATTCCATCTCGTTAAAGACTCAGAATTATTTCAAACAAGATTGGAAAACGTTGCTTTTTGTAAAAAGTCATGTTTCTGTTTCTTTTCAGCTCCAAGGGAAAGAGAAAGGAGTCCTCTCGTACACTCTGGAGGTTCTTAAGTATAGAGGAAATCAAGAACTCTACGAGAGACTAAAGGAGTGGGAGATTCCAAAATTCCCCGTCTCTGGGAAAGACTTGATTGCCGCAGGGCTGCCCAAAGGGAGAAGGTTTGGGGAATCTCTAGATAGACTGAAGGAAAGATGGATGGAGCGAAACTTTCAGATGAGCAGAGAAGAGTTACTGGAGATGGTTCAAGAATTATTAGATCAAACATAGGACGATGTTCAAATCATGGGTATGGATAGGGCTTAGATCTTAATCATTTTCTCAGTGCATCCATCTTGTTTTCTTCTTTCACTCAAATTATTGGTTTGCCTCTGTCAAATAATCATTGGAGTCATTGTCATAAAAAAGCAGGTAGGGTAATGACTGTCAAAAGCTAGTAATTACGGTGTACATCGGGGGCAGATTGCAATAAAATGGTTGGGTCGTCTAAGACCAGTCAGTTATAGCCAGCTATCTGCCTTAGACGGTCTTAGCTTATTCAGTCGTTAAGCCTGTTGCAATAAGCCGGTCTTAGATAAGTAAGTGAGCAGTAGTGAAATACATGTACGAACAAGCATTCCTAAGCTTGGTGAGTTATGATGGCCGCCATTATCCATAGCACACTGGTACAGTGACACTGGCTTTGAAAGGTAAACAAAGATCAAACATTAAGTGACAATGGAGGGAAAACAAAAAGCCAGGACAAATTACAGAGTAAACGCTATCAATATCAGTCTCGTCATAGGGCTCTTTGCATGAAATCATCAACAACTAAAAGATGTAGCCCCACATTTAAAAACAAAACAAAGACCGGTCATAGCCAGCTCAGCACAAGCTTAAGATTTCAGACTGGCTATAATTAAAGACTGTCTAAGCGCGTCTCAAGTAGTATACTTTCCTTTAGTCATGTAAAGTGTGGAGTCTCTTAAGAATGTTGACATTGGCAAGGATTGAAAACAACCATTTCATGAATTTGACTTCAAATGCAAAATATATTTATTTCATAATCACATTTGTTCATATAAAAAAGTAAAATTCAAAGGCAGAGAAACAGCTCAACTTTAGTTGAAGCTATACATTTCATTGTTTCATATTACATTTGTTTTGCTTCCATACTTGTCAAATTGCACCAATGTACCACTTTAAATATTATGTCAATCTTTCATTTCTGCTCAAGAAATTAAACAAGCAGATGCCAGCTAGGTAACTTCCTTCCAAAGAGTGTCACTTGACGTTAAGTTTGTTTTAAATCATCTTTTAGAAAGTGATGATAAGATAGTACAAATTTAAAACCTTTTCTGGTTTAAATTATACAGATTATAAATATTCATTTACTGAGTGTTACACTTTTTGCCTGCCCAGTTGCCAACCTTTGACCCAGCTGGCTCTTTTGAAACGAATAAAAATGAATGATATCATGGGTAAAATAATCAATCCACAGAGAGGCTACATGGGGAAAAACTTAACAATTGGTATAAATAATTGATTCAAGTTAATTTCATTGTGTGAACATCTCTTTGTTTCCCATAAAGTATAAGCAACTTTGCTTTTGTTGATATTTACACCCACAAAAAATGAACAATATAAATTGAAATATTAACACATATATACAAATAGAGCCTTTAACGTTTTATATGGCTTTAAGAAATTCAGAAGATATTGGGTAGTAGGCTGACTACAACAATGAAGCCCATAAATAATGTAAACAGCATCAAAGGAGTCAGGATACTATACACTGGCCAAATAGCAATGTTGAGACTGTCAAAAAAGAACAAGAAAAAAAGGAGATTAGAAAATAAAATTTGGTAACTGACTTTGTATATATTGCAATTATGCATAGTTTCTAACTGTTCTACCAATTCAAGAAGTGATTTAGACACGGTAAATGAATGATAAAATGGGGCTCCAAGGTCAAATTCATAAAATGGAAAACAAATTACAAGTCTCTAACCTTGGGTTAAAACGATGTAAAATGCCACTGTGTTTGATACCCTGCAATTGCAATTTTTGTCAAAATCCAAAAACGTTCAATATGGTCTGTACATTTTTGTGCACAGAATGTTCAGTTCATTCCTAAATTTTGATGATATTCAATCAAAAAGGCGGTGAATTCGACCTTTTGACTAGTGCAAAAATTCCTCTTTTGATATACAGACCCATTTGTTGTTGCTGTCCGATGACGCCATGTTTCAAATTTCGCTCTAAATGAGTATCAAATAAAATGGCACTTTACACCATTTTAACGTGAGGTTTGAGTCTTGTAATTTTTTCCCTACTTTCATGAGGCCTCTATCCATTGGGAAAATGAGTGCAGCACAAAACTGAATTTGACCTTGGAGTCCCTCTTTAAAGTTCTTCATTTGTGGTGATGAAAAGAAGGTAAACCTCTGAAATGCAACCCCAAGGAGGTTCAGGGATTTCAAATCGACCCGTAATGGGCGATCGAGTCCCACTACCCTTGCTCTTTATCAATGTTGATGTGAATTTCACAGACATAAAGAGACCATTCTAAAGGGTTTGGGCAGCTGCTAAGAAAACCTGAAGAAGATGAGGAACAAGGATTGAGGGTTTATTGAAACATCTGAGCTTACCAAATTGAACCAGCTAGAAATGTTCCAGTTGCCAGCGGAATTGCCATGGGAGCCGCCTTTTCCCAGTCACTGTTTTTCTTCAACCAGCTCAAGAATACAATGAGGTAACTACCGATGCAAACAGGTATAGCTAGCAAAACAAGGCCCACGTACAACCAGGATCTGGAAAAAAAGAAACGCATTCAAACACATCACTTAAGTGGATAAAAAGGGGAACACAAATAATGCTGGAGCTATTGGTATTATTATTAATTTCTGGTGATGAAACCAAGGATGCCTTAAAGCGAGCTTAATCACTGTAGCTCCGAATCCTGAGGAAACTTTCATTGAATCAGAAACAGCGAGGTAACCCCCTGCTATTCCTCGATAAGTGTTCTGGGGCCGATTTCACAAAGAGTTAAGATTGATCTTAACTGCGAATCAATCTTAATTGCTAAGTAAAGTGTGATGTCACAATACGAATTACTATGATAATACTGACAACTCAACTTAAGACCAATCTTATGTGCTTTGAGAAATCAAGCCCTGGGTTCTTTTATGTGTACTACCTAATCATGAAAAAACACGCAGGGTTCCCAATCTATGGAGCCTGGGAAGTGACATGAGGATTTTTTAATTCATTATTATTGTTATTATTATTTTATTTGCCATGACAGTACAAAACAAAATACAAGACAATATACCCCGAGATTGGCGAGGGACAGCAAAAGCAAATAGACCGTGCAAGTCTCGCGCGTATTCGAACATTTTTAGGACCACTTTGGTCCAACGCACATTGCGCGTGAAGGAAACAAACTCGTGCACTTTAACAGGTCACAATGTTCTTATACGTGCGAGACTTGCATGGTCTATACATACTATGATCCGTAGATCTGTTGCTCCACATCTGGTTTACACAAAAATATAAATAAAGATAAACATTATTTTACACAAAGCAATAATAAAAGCAGATAATTATTCAATACACACCCCCCCAAAAAAAAAAACCCAAAAAAAACAACAACAACCCAAAACTAGTTAGAATAAAAATAAATAAATAAATAAATAAATAAATAAATAATTACAATATATACAATATTGCACAAGTGACTGGGCTAAAGCAGACAATTAAAAGGGTGGACCACAAAAATAAATGCCCCAGCGGCCGGCCATATACACAGCAAGAAAAGAGACACCTCCCCAAAGCTGTTGACAGTGGGGGTTAAAAACCGCAAACCCCAACACTAGCCACACTCTCCTCCATGGAGAAAAAACAAATTTATGTACATGTATATATATATATATATAAATAAAAATCAAATTATAGGAAATAGTAAAACAACAAATATGCAAAAGAGTAAAATAGAAATACTGACAGTTTTAAGCCCTGCCCACCCAGATAAAAATAATAAAAACTATTCAAGTAGAATCACAAGATTGGCAGACAGAATATCTGAGTGAATTGAGGAAGCTGCATGGAAAGGCAACAACAAAAGAGAATTACGAATGCTTTCTTGTATGTATTTTAATCTCATAGAGAAAGTACATCTTATTCCTGTCAAGTATTATACCACGTTTCCACAATAAAAACATCTTACCTTGTAAGAGTGAGATACTATCTTAAAGGGATTGTATATGTTTGGTAATTGGAACCCACTGTTTGTTTTAATCCTATAGGCTATAGTTGTATATACCATAAATCTAACCTGTGAAAATTTGGTAGCGTTTTTGAGATTTTGCCGAAATCTGGAGCGGTTATGTCAATGCAGGAAGAATAATCTGCAATTGGAATACACTATCTGAGAAACGTTACTGCAGTTTAACGCTTTTCAGATTCAAATTTTGGGGCTAAAAACTGATATCTTTTTCCAAAACCGCAGTACTTCGAAGTGAAAAGTTTCTCAAAATGCATTGCACTATCCAAAGCTGCTGTACTTCTTACCAAGTAAGTATTTATTCCCACTAATTTTCAGAGTCATTACCAAATGTTTACAGACCCTTTGAGGATCTTAATTTCACATGGCCATAAAACAAAACAAAAAATTGCATGTCACTTCATGGGCCCTGTACCCAGGGTTTGCCCTTCAATTTTTCAGTGTTTGGCTGGCGGGACCAGCTAGTTTGTCATGTCAATAGTCCGCCAGCCTATTCACTAGTCCACAACTTTTACGGTTTTCTTTCAACACTGTCATTTTGTATGGTACCTCAGGTTGAAACCATAATGAACAATCAGTGTTTACTTCGTGGGAAATCTGTCCCGTGGAGATTCTGTCCCCCATTAGGGAAATTAACATTGGCTGAAGGAGGTTGATTCTGAGGGTGCTATCAGAGGAAGTTTGTACACAATCTCCTGCCACACAGGCAGTGGTTTACATGTAGCTTTTGGAAGCAATCAACTAGCCAGCCGGACCACTTGGACATAATTTTGACTGGTCCTCAGAGGGTATAATTGGCATTTGGCCAGTGGACCACTGTCGAGGGTTCTCCCCATGCTCAAGCTAGCGTATCGCGCCGATACTTGTGAATTGCTTGTCGATACATGCAAATTAGGGCCAACAGAATGGCCAACAGTTTTGAAAAATCCTGGGGAGAGCGCCGGAACGCTCTGAACCTACCTGTTAATTCGTTGGTCTTCTTTAATAGCAAGGATGAGGTCTGTGTAATACAGGATTGCAACAGTTCCAAGTATCCACATCAACGTCTGGAGGTTGTATGGAGAACTTGGCTTCGTGTTTGTCTCTATCTCTTCACCGTCTCGGAGTTTCTGAAGTTCCACTAATCTCTTTGGATCGATGTTTTTAAGATCTACATAGTAAAATGAAAAACAATTGTCATTTTTGAATTGATTTTCAAACAAACTTTTCATACAAAAATTTAAAATTGGTCAACAAGTCTATTTCACCACAAAATTGATTTTAAGAGCAACGACAGACCATGTAATAAAAATTTTAGGTGACGATTTACAAAAGGTAAATACGCAATACACGCATGCAGCGACATTCGCACACGGCGAAGAAACTGGGGGACGTCAGCTCATTGCATATTTATGACTTTGCAGTCCGCTCTGACTTTCTAATGACTTTTACGAAAAAAGATGGTGGCGCCCAGTCGCGGTGCATTTCACTGCAATTTTTACATAGTATTTTGTATTCGTCAATTGTCATTTTCCAAGTATCATTCATAGCTGGACAAATTGATTGTTCGGTAAGCCCTGTCATGTAACAATAGTAATTCCACAAATGTAAGGAATAAGGTGAAGGGTATGTAGAGCAATATGCAATGTTTATAAGAGGGCAATATTTAAAACCAAAGTGGTACAACTTGCTCGTACTTTGAAAACTTAGCGTTTTAGACATGCATAGATGGTATCACGTCACTTCGTACCTTGACCACTTCGTACCCTAGACACTTCGTACCTCTTGCAAGGTCTTGCAAGGTACGAGGTGACTTTGGACACTTTGACACTTTGACACTTCATACGTTAGACACTTCGTACCTTTGAACAAGACACTTTGTACCTCTTACTGATTCTGGCTTTCTGCCTCGTTTTGAGAGGGTCACGCCCCCAAAGTCTTGTTAATGACCCGTTGTGACTCGACTTGGAGACTAATCAGTGAATTGTCATGTCAAAGAAAATAACTTCAATGGCAAAAACAAAGAAATGAAAATGAAAAATCACAATGTTTTGTTTTGGCAAACGCAAACATTGATAACAACTTTAATGATGTTGTTTCGGCCCAACTTGACAATCGCACCAACTATAGTTGGGACTGGTCCCAACTTGAGTGTTCAAGTTGGGGCGTCCCAACTGTAGTTGGAACAGTAACAACTGTACAGGGTACTACTACTAGGACTAGAAGCAAGAGAAAGGACTGTCCTTTCCTTTCTCTATGCTAGAAGCAAGCAAGGGAGATAAATTATCTCACCTGCATTTGCAGGTTGGTTGTTTGTGATTGTAGAATCACAGAAAAAACGACTTTTTCAGGGTAAATAAGGTGGAGTAATTATTACCACCTCCTTTTGGTTTTGTTTTTTTGAAAAGGTTGGCACCAAAACCACAGGCACATAATGACATTGACACTCATCTACTATTCTAAAGCCAAAGCTGGGCTCAATACCCACATAATTAATGAACAAGTTGAGGAGGGGGAGCTCCACGCCCGCATGTTGCAGTCCCCACAATCGATTCGCGGATGCTATCCTGTACAGCCTGTACTGTAGAGTTCTATGGGCGATCCCAACTACAGTTGGGATGCCCCAACTTGAACACTCAAGTCCCAACTATAGTTGGGACGATTGTCAAGTTGGGACGGAACAATGTAAAAAAAACAAAAAAACTTTTAACCATAATAGGAAGAAAACTAGACTTATATTGTTTGTAAATTACAAACAAAAGGTGTTCGGTGTGTTTTTATAATTAGGTTTCCCGATCTGTTCGAAGAACTGTATACTCAGTACTTTTGCGAGTTTTGTAAAAAACTAAAAAACAAAACATAAAATAAATTAAACGGAAGTAAAGGTCACAGGGGTCAAACTTTGTGTAAGATTTTAAAAATACTACAGGGTCTTTCACATGGTCCAAAGATCTTTTGTGTAGCAATTATGGTTCTTCAGATATGAATTTTTTTCAATATTAAACATTGATTTAATGTTATGACGTCATCGATCATCATCCCCAAAACCTTTGCGGTTTCATTGACACACTACGGATCCATTTTTACGAATCCTTACTAACAGATTGCGAATCCGTAATAACCTTAATAACGGTTATTACGGATTCGCAATCTGTTTCTATCGTATTCGCAATCCGTTATTATGGATTCGCATTCCGTATAATAACGGATTGCGAATCTGGATAAATGGATTGCGAATCCGCAATTTGTATAATAACGGATTGAGAATCTTCGCAATCCGTATATTAACAGATTCCGTTATTATACGGATTGCGAATCTGTTATTGCGAATCCGTACTAACAGATTGTGAATCCCTCTCGAGAATCGCTGCTATTGATTTAACATTTGAGAGGATTTTCTTTTCGACGTTGCCTAAGAATAGTAATCCCATTGTAATGCGTACATACTGCATTGCGCATTGCAATTGGAATAGTACTATTATGGTACACGAAATATACTGCAAAGTGGTAAAACACCGCACTCCAACAAGTGACGTCACACGGATTTACTCGAGAATGATGACGTCATGGGGCTTTTCGCAAAACTCAACGAAAAGCAACGTTGAGTCGTGGTCAAAATTATTTTTTTGTGGTACTTTTAAAATATTTTTATAGGATGTGAACTGTATCTGTATTCATTGACCACTTGTAAATTAATTTCAGCAAATATTACTTCTTATTTCTGTATAATCAAAACCCTTTTGATTCACGAGATATGATTTTTGCACACACAGTAATGTACATAATTATACCTGAACGGTAGTTAGCATCAATTCAAATCCGACAGTTAGAAATCATACCATGATCAAATTAATAAACTTTTATGTAAGTTAAAAAACCCCACTACTTGGCAAGTTTACGGATGAAACATATCAACATGATTGTAGATGAAATAAGGAATGCCCCGTCTTTTTTAAGGATGATTTTGAAATAAAGCTTACCGCAGTGTAATCACCGTGTCTGAAGGGCAAACTCAGCGGGCCTAAAGAGCTTTCGGCAGGCATTGTCACTTCGATCAACATGATGTGGGTCTCAGTGTTTGATGAGAAGCGAATCAATGTCGTTCTTTTTTGGTTTAGCTTTTTGTCAGATAGGCCTATTTAAAGTCATACCAATCCCTAAATCAGGTGGACATCTCAGTGAAACCTCTTCTTCTATTCCTTATTTTCCATTAAGCCATCATACGGGCAAAACATAAATAAATTCACACTGAACTTTGAATGAGTTTGAGATTGTATGTTCGCGACAACGTAAAAGAATAAACAACGCAATGATGTTCAATGGACTTTCAAAATTTGCACACAACGAATGCCTGATGCACAATGTGTGGCTATGTGTGCACGTCATTCTGGATCAGTTGTTAAGTGGATGCCACACTGTTCGCTAGGTATTGGCTGAGATTATGAATTTTTGAAATGTTCAACTTCCAATTTAAACCGGAAGTCGGAGTCAAACAGGGTCACACTCAATGTATTTATTGTTCAGTATTATTTCAATGCCCTTTCCGATGATGTATAGATTGTACAAATCCAAAATGGGGTTCTCCAGTTTTTGAAAACAAACTTTTGAATTAATGTATTTCAATACCTAATGACGTCATCATGATGTAACTGAAGCGGTTTCATCTCCTAATTATAGATATCATAATCTAACTATATGTGAAGTTACAAGTTTATATATGTGCTTGGGAAGTGTGCTTTTGTTAGTGGAAAAGCGACGGGGAGAAAAAGAAGAAGAAGAAGTATTAAGTAAAAAAGAAAGAAAAAGAAAAAAAAAAGGATAAAAAACAAGAGGTGTTCCGGGCGGATTGCCCGAACGCCTAATAATATTTTGTATATTTGTGTTGTTTATAGTTTAACAAACACAGAAATGGAATAAAAATGTTATATATGTTTTGTCTATAAAAAATCTATATGCAAGTTTTTAAAAAATCAATTTTTTATATAAATATAAATATAAATATAAATATAAATACAAAATACAAAATACTATTAAAAAATTGTTTTCCTTAGAAAAAAACAATATTTTGTAGTTTTGACGTGCGTCTACGATACAAAGCTACAAAGTGACTCAGCTGACGGTACGAAGTGACCAAGGTTACGGTACGAAGTGACCAAGTATGAAGTGACCAAGGTACGAAGTGACCTAGCCCACCTTGTTGAGCTGTAATGGCTCTCTTTTAACATCGGTCTCATAACCATGATAACACTCACCATGTGTTATGAGACCGATGTTAAAAGAGAGCCATTACAGCTCAACAAGGTGGGCTAGAAGTGACCAGGGTACGAAGTGGTAAAGAGCCATTAGTCAACCAAAAAAACAAACAATTAATGTGTATGGGCCATTGCCCATGCCTACCTAACTAGGCTAGTCTACACAATTTACAAATATATTGTTTAATAAAAAAATACTTAATTTAAAAGAGTTGTTGTAACTAACCTAGGCCTTTTATTATTAATTATGTTCATTATTAATTACCAAAGAAATAAATGTATGAAACAGGTTGAGTTTTGAAGAGATTAAATAAATGTTAAATATTACAACTTTAGCCTGCCATTGAATACTAAAGGGCAATAGAGGGTGTTATTTCCAATTTCAGATATATTTTTCTTGTCTTCATTTTGTTTTCATGTGTAAAAAACCCCAATACTAATTCACTAACCTGTCCCATACGCAGACATAAACACTTCCGCAATCCTTCTTCTTCGGAGTTGGAACTCATCTTCTTCTCTTTCGGGTATTCTTGAAGAAGTTTCCTCCTGCAAGTCTGTTTGACTGTTGTTTTCAGACATTCTTACTCTTGTTGTTACGAAACGTTCGTGGATTTACAGCCGAACTGAAGCTAGCACAGTATTGGGCCCGAAATGGCCAGCCGCATATTCAGACAATTAGAACACATGCAATACAGGGAGGTGACAAAATGTCTCATTTGGTTCATTTCTGTCGGTGAATCCGTTATTTTATTCGAACGAAAACTGAAATATTGGCAATAACTTAACGATTTTTATTTGATAATATTGAAATTTTATATCTATAAGTCGTTCGAAAGCTTTAAACAAAGAAAAAACAAATCAGTAAATGTTAGAAAATAAGCCTCAAACACGGAGACAATGTGTGTGTATGCAATATGTACATGATTGTATACGCTTTAGAGGTATCGTACACGTTCAGTAATTACTCAAAAAATATATTAGCATAAAAACTGACTTGGTAACGAGCAACAGAGAGCTGTTGATAGTATAAAACATTGGATGAGAAACGACCCCTTCTGAAGTAACGTAGTTTTTGAGAAAGAGGTTATTTCTCACTAAAATGAATAAAAACTTCTTGCAAGAAGTTGTTATTCCTATCTGAAAGCACACAAATTTGTACAACAAGGGAGTTTTTCTTTCATAATTTTCTTGCAACCTCGATGACCAATTGAGCCCAAATTTTCACAGGCTTGTTATTTTATGCATTGGGATACCAATTCTAAAAACTGAAGTGTTAAATTCAACTTTTTAAATGTTAAATTCAACACTTGCTTAAGTGTGGTGAGCGTGACAACACTTTAATTGTTGAATCAACCCTTTCGAAAATGTGACGGTTCCAACACTTTGTAAAGTGTTAAAAAAGTGTTGGTTTCACACTCTCTGCAAATGTTAAACCAACCATTCAATGACCCGTATACCAATTAGATAGGGTTGAGAAAGTGTTGGATGCAACCCCTTGAAAATGTCAATCCAACCATTTTATGACCCTTTCACCTATTCGATTATGTTGAGAAAGTGTTGGGATCCAACCCTTTCAAAGTGTTTAAACAACAATTTGATGACCTATTTACCAATTGGATAGTGTTGGGGGGTGGGGGTGGGATTCAACCCTTTGAAAATGTTAAAACAACATTTTGATTACCCTTTTACCAAAATGGATACTGTTGGGATTCAATGCTTTGAAATTTTGAAACAATTAACTGGCTACCCTTTTGTTAAATTACTTTGTACATTTTTAATGTAAAAAATTAATATCCATCTTTTATAAACTGCATGTAAAGATCAATTACACAAGGACAAAATATAATGTGTCAGAGGAAGGTATTTTATTTTGCATTAAAAAGACAAGATTATCAAATCTTGAAATTCCAAACTGTAAACATTTCTAAATCAACAGGGCACAGCTTCAAGGCTCTGCTTACCGTGGAATTTTACACTTACAGTCACTCTCTGCTTACAGTGTAAGCACTGAATGTCTGCGGTAGCATTGTACTATGAGCTTAGTAATATGAAATTCGCATGCGCGCAAGCAAAACTTCCTCGCTATTTTGTGAAGTACGCTTTTGTTAAGCATATATTGCCCTGCTACAGTAAGCAGCGATTTTGGTTATGGTAAGCAGAGCCATAACTTAGGCCCAGAGCCCAATTTCATAGAGCTGCTAAGCACAACAATTTGCTTAGCATGAAATTTCTTCCTTGATTAAAACAGGATTACCACCCAAATTTCCATGTGTTGCATATTGCTGGTTACTGGTATTCAGCTGTTGTTTGCTTATCCTGAAAATCACGTGGACATTTGGTTAGTAATCCTTTTTTTATCAAGGAAGAAATTTCATGCTAAGCAAATTTTTGTGCTTAGCTCTATGAAATTGGACCCAGATGTCAATTAAAATTCGTTTGAAATCAGTTTAAAATCTATTGCACATAAATAAATATTTAAACTTAAATGTACATCCTGTATTTTAAATAAGTGTGAATAATTGGTGGCAATAAACCCCCCCAAAAATGTAATGAGATATGAAATGTATGATCGATGCTTTTTTACAGCAATAAATTACCATACTTTCCTCGAGGCATTAACTAAAATCGTTTAAGCCTCCTATTACTATTATTAGTTAAAACAGTGGCAACCCTTGTATAACAATTTAATTACGGCACTTCAAAAAAATCAACTAATCTAACCCTTTTTTAGCAATTCAATGATTTACAACAAACAATGCAAATTAGTTAACATGTAATTCTCTGTTCTATACTTATAAGAACCAAGTTGAATTTATCCAATCGCTTGCTCTGTTCAAGGTTAGTGAGAAACCCCTCAATTTTGCTTAACACAGTGTGTGCTCTGTTTAGATTCAGAAAACAAGAAGAACTTTGATTTTGTGTTGTCAGAAATTTGAACAATTCAAGGTTGACAATAAAAACCTCATATTTTGTAATGATAATGCTAAAGTTCTTGCACTGGGTATATAAACCTCCCACACTGTGCAATTGTAAATCTGCACTTATGTTTCAATTTAAACAATTTTCAATGTTATCAATGTGAACTTTAAAATTTAAAATGTAATTGATACATGAACATACCAGGCCAACTTCATAGAGCTGCTTAAGCACAAAAGGTTTTTTTGCTTAGCAAAAAGAGGTTACCAGCCTCATCACCATATTACAGTGCATGTGCTCATTTTTTAACTGGTTCACTGCTTATTTGTGCTGAACGGATATTTGTTCAGCAGTATTTCCTGATGAAGCAGCTCTATGAAATTGGCCCACTGGGCAAAGTTGTTAACGTTAAAAACCACCTCAATTGTGTGCTATCATAAATGTGCCCTTTGCGTTCTTTTAACATTTCTTAACTAGCCACAAACACGAGTCCAGAGAAGATTTAAAACTGCTTTTGGAAACTACTTTCAATGACATATTCAAATGCGATAATTTGAAACATAAAACCCATACTTTATTTGATTCTTTATGGGATGTAGCCTACTTTGAAAGAGAGCGTGCTGTGATGCTTGTCATTATCTCGTTTACACGAACTGGAACCTTGTCCACTGCAGTAGTGATGTCAAATCCACATGGTATTGCCTGTCTGTCCACTATCACAACAAACTGTGATGGAGAGGCACGACTTCCCAGGCACAGAAGATATGGTTGAGTGCGCTCGTGTTTCTGCTCTCTTAAGAAGTCTCCTACATTAGCACCAACCTGAAAATAACATCAATAGTTAAACAAATTGGCAACATATTTTTGATCACACTTTACAATAATAATAATAATAATAATAATAATAATAATACTTATAGCGCTTTTAAACATCCCAATGGGCGTATCAAAGCGCTCAGTATTATTTGACTTGCTGTATTATACAACAAGTCTAGGGCCATCATACAGTACATGTGCACAATGGAGATGAGGAAAATACTTGGACAAATTTCTCTGTAGAATAATTTGACAAACATATAACGCTTAAAACCCATATGTACCTAAAACCACTGAGGAAAGCTTGACAGCAAGTACAATCATACTTACACAATTTTTTCTATTGTACAGGTTGCAGGTTCACGAAAGAAACCCATCATATCACTACCGGTACTGATGAAGCATGATTCTGTAATTAAAACAAATAGACATCAATAACTTCTGAGTATGAAAAGAAATTTAAAGCTCAATGTTGTTCAGCTGTTGATGAAATCCTTATCATCCATCAACCCTTGGGTGAAACGGTTTTCCCATACCTGTGTGACCTGGACCATTGCATCTTTTGAACTCAAAACCAATCTCAACTTGCCTTTTTCTCCATGGGAACAAGGGGGTAACAATGTATAGAGTCATGTCCATGTACCGCCACAAATGAGGAATGTCCTCCATGAGCCCATTACGTAATCCCTTAACTAACATCAAAACATGATTAAAGACTTTGTCCCTTTGAAAAGAAAAAAAATAAGTAAAATAAATTTTGGATTTGTGTATGTCCAACATTGTGTGCAGTAAAAACAAGCAGAAGCAGAAGTAGAAACATGAAAAATCTTTAGTTATTCTTTATCTTTGTTGCTATTTTCTTCCCTTCATCAAATTCAAAATGTTTAAAATTAACAGTTTTTTATGGAGTTAAATAAGAAGTATGTTGGTTGTCAACAACTCCCGAGACAAAATAATAATTAATATTTCGAATGCCATCACACTTTAATGCAATACATTGGTTGCGCAATGCGCAAATCACTCAGAACACCGTTCGGCCATTGTCGGCGTTGGAAAGGTCATGACCTTCTCTAAATTGTGGCAGTAGTTTGGTAAACAACGTGTGAGCTAACGATAATGTATGGCATTCACAGAGAGTATAAAGTGACCATGTTTGGAAATCTCTGGTACCGGTTTGCGTGGATCCATTGTGTCGTGCGTAAAAATAAAAATACAAACGGGTTGGACATTTTAGTCATGTCACTGTAAAGTGTAGCATGGATGGTCGGTCACGAACATGACGTCGTAACTTCTTATGCATTTTGTGTTCGCTCAGATGATTAAATTTAAGGGCTCCTTATTACTATTAATTACTTATAATGTTAATGTATTATCATTAGGGGAACCTTATACTAATAGTTAATGTAAATCTATTATCAGTATCTCAAGTTGTGTACTGTGGGGCACATTCCTCATTTTGATATACGGTCACCAAAATAGGCCACTACTTTTTACTACACCAAGGACTGTATACGGTACATAACGCAATAGCCCTACATGTAATTAATGCCGGCAATACTTCGACCATACACTGAAACTTCGAAAGTGTTTGTGAAATGCACAGAGTTTGGCATGATATATCCTCCCGTACCCCAATTTCGCGCATCACAAATATTCGCGCAGGTACCTTTCCGACGCATACTATTTTGTTTACAATACGCAGTGACTCAATTTTTTTTATTTCATGAAAGTATAAAGCCTGATAAACAATTTCCTGCGAAGATGTGGAAAATCAAAGCCTTTCCGGTAAGATTTTAGATAAACTACAAATGTAGTATACAATCTTACCTTTTTAGACTAAATACAAAACATAGCTAGATAAGATGGTCGATTAAAAAAAACAAAAAAACACTGAAAGTTCTGTGCGTATCGTCTGCCATTCTTCAATACTTAAATTACAAGACCACGTGATTTTCATTTAACAACAGAGGGCGTACAAAATACTACGGAAGGTTGAAGTGGACGTGTGCCTTATAATCCTTTTTTCAGAAATTACCAATTGTTTGCATTTAACTGGACGTGGGGCTTACCAACTTTGTGATAACAGCGCAGAGTCCATTTCCCACCTCGCCAACCCCACCACCCCTTCCCGTAAATAATTATCACTGCCGATTTCAACCGGCAGCTTCCCTGCCGCACGGACTAAAGCATTTAGAAGAAAGGTCGGGACGTCAATAGGGACTCCGTAGTGGCGTTCCAGCCCAAGTGCGCGAATTCATGTGACGGAAAACGAAACTTGACAAATCGGGGTCAATTGCAGACGACGAGTTTCGTTGTGCTTTGACGATGTTCTGCGGGCTTCAAATTCTCCTCTCAGGTGGCCTTTGACATCAGACAATTAAAATTAAAACTAAAAGTTGTTCTTGATTCTGTTAATCAAGTCAAAATTCAATTTCAATTATTACGTGCGCGAATAATGGGGATACGAGGATACAAGTAAAATTAACATCCAGGCGTGCACTGTTTATACACGAGTATTAAAAATCCTACCTTTCAACTGTTATTTCTGACTGATGATCAGGATGGCCGGCGATTCCCCGATGATGATACGACGAAAGTTTACAAATTACAGCAACGTCGAGCCTTTGATGCACAACATAACGCAAAACAAAATGGCGTAGCGCTGCCGGCCCGGCCCGCGGGCGGTAAAATCGCGAACTCAGTATCCAATCAAATTGCCCAGTTTCGCGTCATTCACTGTTGCGCATGCGCTCATGCAGGAAAGTTGATTAACACTTACAAACTGTTAAATGACTCTCCTTGTATTTGGTTGATTTAACATTAATAAAAGTTGGACTCGCAATTTCCAACATTTTAAATGTTGTTTGGGCAGTAACACTTTGAAAATGTTAAAATACAACACTTAAGTGAGAACACTGGTCTTTGACAATTTCCAAACGTGTTCAGTGCCTTTAAGATTAATTGGGCATGTTAGTATTATACTTCGGCACCCAGTCTCATTCCTCACCACACTCTCCCTCCTTTCCGTCTCCCCCCCACAACCTACACCTGTTTTCTTGCAGTTTTTCCCTCACCCGTTTGCCCCCGCCCCCGCCCCCCCTTTCTAAAAATACAATGTGCAGTGTTCATTATGGGTATCTTGTGGGGGAAAACATGGCAATCCCACGGACAGAATATGCACTGTCCCATTATGCAGGCGTGGATCCAGGGAGGGGGTGGTGGGGGCAGGGGGCACGTGCCCCCGGGTAATTATTATTATTATTTTTTTAGTACTGCCTATTTAAAAAAATTATTCAGCAACAGGGTGGATTTTCTTTTCATTCTATGTCATTAACATATTTCTGCCAAAATAAAATGAATCTTTCATGATATGTCACTTGTGTTTAGATTTGCAACAATAACATAATATTTGAAACCTGACGTGCCAATTTGTCCGGGATAAAATTATATAGCTCATGTCGTTCCGGAATTCAAGTGTAAAGACTACACTAAGCTTGAATTTGAGAAACACCAGATTTTGACCACTAATATATGTTTTTAATGAATATGCATGAAACCAGATAATGAAGCGACCAGATCCAAACGCGTGATTTGTGGGATTAACATTTTCTTTGACTAAACATAGAAGAGTGATATGGATCAGTGCTTAAAAAGTGTTGCTATTTCTCTGTGTTTAGGCACACGGATGCTTGATTTTTCATCCCTCAAAAAGCCAAAAGTGCCCCTGGGACCCCCAACGGAGCTTCGCCCCTACACCGATGTTACAGAAATTTCTTAGTCATTTTAGAAGATTGATATGGATCTGAAGTACTTAAAAAGTGTGTCTATTTCTCTGTTTTTAGGCACACGGAGGCATGATTTCCGCCCCCCCCCCCAAAACGCCAAAAGCCCAGAGCTTCAGGGGGCTTCGCCGCCTGGACCCCCACCCAGGTGTTGCCCCTGGACCCAACCAGGGCGGTAAGGCCGGCCCCTGGACCCCACCCAGTTTTTTTAGCCCCCCTAATACAAATTCCTCTTTTCACATGATAAAAACTTTATAATAAGTATTTATTTCACACTAAGCCATACATGTATAATGTTCAACTACCTGGCAAAAGAACTTGAACATGTTTAATATACTTCATAACAAGATTAACCGGACCTACTGTGCCTAACAAAATATTTACACCACATAATTAATTATAATTTAATATCAAGTACATGAACATTTGTAAATAAACAAACCTTGTTAACGAGTTCTCAAACACCCACAACTACTGCCTACATGCTACAATTACATAAAACCGCTGCATGTTTAATATACCTTATAACAAGATTTAACTAACCCTGTGTGCCACACAAAGTATTTACCTCACATAGTTAAATATAATTTAACACAAGACACATGTTATGAACATTTGTAATTAAAAAAACTCGTTAACGATTACTCTAACACCCTCAAATACTGCCTACATGCCACAATTACATAAAATTGCTGCACGTATAATATACCTTATAACAAGATTTACCGAACCCTGTGTGCCACACCAAATATTTACCTCACATAATTAAAAATAATTCAACACCCAATACATGTCATCAATATTTGTAATTAAAAAACGTCATTAACGAGTACTCAAACACCATCCAATACTGCCTACATGCTACAATTACATATAACCCCTGCATGTTTATTACACCTTATATCAAAATTTCCAGTTGAATTATATACTGAAGGCAGTATTTGTTGGGGTTTGAGAACACAAAATATTAACCCCACATAATTATTATAATTCAACACCAAATACATGTCATAAACATCTGCAATTAAAAAAACCTTGTTACGAAGTACTCAAACCCCCAAAATACTGCCTTCAGTATATAATTCAACACCAGATACACGTTATAAACATTTGTAATTAAAAAAAACATTGTTATTGAGTACTCAAACACCCTCAAATACTGCCTAGAGTATATAATTAACACCAGATACATGTCATGAACATTTGTTATTAAAAAACCTCATTAATGAGTACACACCATCAAATACTGCCTACATGCTACAATTACATAAAACTGATGCATGTTTAATATACCTTATAACAAGATTTACAGAGCCCAGTGTGCCACAAAAAATATTAACCCCACATAATTATTATAATTCAACACCACATACATGTCATTCACATTTGTAATTAAAAAACCTTGTTAAGAAGTACTCAAACACCCTCACATACTGCCAAGAGTATATAATTAACACCAGATACAAGTCACGAACATTTGTACTTAAAAAACATCCTTAATGAGTACTCAAACATCATCAAATATTGTCTACATGCTACAATTACATAAAACCGCTGCATGTTTATTATACGGTCCTTATATCAAAATTTCCAGTTGAATTATATACTGAAGGCAGTATTTGCTGGGGTTTGAGAAGACAAAATATTAATCCAACATAATTATTATGATTCAACACCAAATACATATCATAAACATCTGCAATTAAAAAAACCTTGTTAACAAGTACTCAAACAACAACAAATACTGCCTTCAGTATATAATTAACACCAGATACATGTCATAAACATTTGTAATTAAAAAAAACATTGTTATTGAGTACTCAAACACCCTCACATACTGCCCAGAGTATATAATTAACACCAGATACATGTCATGAACATTTGTAATAAAAAAAACTCATTAATGAGTACTCAAACACCATCAAATACTGCCTACATGCTACAATTACATAAAACCGCTGCTTGTTTAATATACTTTATAACAAGATTTACAGAGCCCAATGTGCCACACAAAATGTAAACCCCACATAATTAATTATACTTCAACACCAAATACATCTCATGAACATCTGCAAATAAAAAAAACCTCGTTAACGAGTACTTAAACCCCCACAAATACTGCCTTCAGTCTTTAATTAAACACCAGATACATGTCATGAAAATTTGTAATTAAAAAACCTCATTAACAAGTACTCAAACACCATCAAATACTGCCTTAAGTATATAATTCAACACCAGATACATGTCAAAAAACATTTGTAATTAAAAAACCATCGTTGTTGAGTACTCAAACACCCTCATCCACTTCCAAGAGTATATAATTGTACACCAGATACATGTCATGAACATTTGTAATTAAAAAACCTTATTAATGAGTACTCAAACACCCACAAATACTGCCTTCAGTGTATAATTCAACACCAGATACATGTCATATCCATTTGTAATTAAAAAGACATCGTTAACGAGTACTCAAACACCCTTAAAATACTGCCTAGAGTATATAATTTAACACCAGATACATGTCATGAACATTTGTAATTAAAAAACCTCATTAATGAGCACTCAAACACCATCAAATACTGCCTACATGCTACAATTACATAAAACTGCCTGCATGTTTAATATACCTTATAACAAGATTTACAGAGCCCAGTGTGCCACAAAAAATATTAACCCCACATAATTATTATAATACAACACCACATACATGTCATTAACATTTGTAATTAAAAAAACCTTGTTAAGAAGTACTCAAACCCCAAGAAATACTGCCTTCAGTATATAATTCAACACCAGATACATGTCATAAACATCTGCAATTAAAAAACCTTATTAACAAGTACTCAAACCCCAACAAATACTGCCTTCAGTATATAATTCAACACCAGATACATGTCATAACCATTTGTAATTAAAAAGACATCGTTAACGAGTACTCAAACACACTCAAAATACTGCCTAGAGTATATCATTTAACACCAGATACATGTCATGAACGTTTGTAATTAAAAAACCTCATTAATGAGTACTCAAACACCATCAAATACTGCCTACATGCTACAATTACATAAAACCGCTGCTTGTTTAATATACCTTATTACGAGATTTACAGAGCCCTGTGTGCCACACAAAATATAAACCCCACATAATTAATTATAATTCAACACCACATACATGTCATGAACATTTGTAATTAAACAACCTCATTCACGAGTACTCAAACACCATCAAATACTGCCTTCAGTCTTTAATTCAACACCAGATACATGTCATGAACATTTGTAATTAAAAAACCTCATTAACAAGTACTCAAACACCATCAAATACTGCCTTAAGTATATAATTAAACACCAGATGGATGTCAAAAACATGTGTAATAAAAAAACATTGTTGTTGAGTACTCAAACACCCTCAAACACTTCCTAGAGTATATAATTCTACACCAGATACATGTCATGAACATTTGTAGTTAAAAAACCTTATTAATGAGTACTCAAACTCCCACAAATACTGCCTTCAGTATATAATTCAACACCATATACATGTCATAATCATTTGTAATTAAAAAGACATAGTTAACGAGTTCTCAAACACCCTCAAAATACTGCCTAGAGTATATCATTTAACACCAGATACATGTCATGAACATTTGTAATTAAAAAACCTCATTAATGAGTACTCAAACACCATCAAATACTGCCTACATGCTCCAATTACATAAAACCGCTGCATGTTTAATATACCTTATAACAAGATTTACAGACCCCAGTGTGCCACACAAACTATAAACCCCACATAATTAATTATAATTCAACACCAAATACATGTCATGAACATTTGTAATTAAACAAACTCATTAACGAGTACTCAAACACCATAAAAAACTGCCTTAAGTATATAATTCAACACCAGATACATGTCAAAAACATTTGTAATTAAAAAACATCATTAATGAGTACTCAAACACCATCAAATACTTTCTACATGCTACAATTACATTAAACCACTGCATGTTTATTTTACGGTCCTTATATCAAAATTTCCAGTTGAATTATATACTGAAGGCAGTATTTGTTGGGGTTTGAGAACACAACATAATAACCCCACATAATTATTATAATTCAACACCAAATACATGTCATAAACATCTGCAATTAAAAAAACCTTGTTAACAAGTACTCAAACCCCAACAAATACTGCCTTCAGTATATAATTCAACACCAGATACATGTCATAAACATTTCTAATTAAAAAAAACATTGTTATTGAGTACTCCAACACCATCAAATACATGCTACAATTACATAAAACTGCCTACATGTTTAATATACCTTATAACAAGATTTACAGAGCCCAGTGTGCCACAAAAAATATTAACCCCACATAATTATTATAATACAACACCACATACATGTCATTAACATTTGTAATTAAAAAAACCTTGTTAAGAAGTACTCAAACCCCAAGAAATACTGCCTTCAGTATATAATTCAACACCAGATACATGTCATAAACATTTGTAATTAAAAAAACATTGTTATTGAGATACTCAAACACCCTCAAATACTGCCTAGAGTATATAATTAACACCAGATACATGTCATGAACATTTGTAATTAAAAAACCTCATTAATGAGTACTCAAACACCATCAAATACTGCCTACATGCTACAATTACATAAAACCGCTGCATGTTTAATATACCTTATAACAAGATTTACAGACCCAGTGTGCCACACAAATTATAAACCCCACATAATTAATTATAATTCATACACCAAATACATGTAATGAACATTTGTAATTAAAAAACCTTGATAACGAGTTCTCAAACATCATCAAATACTGCCTTCAGTCTTTAATTCAACACCAGATACATGTCATGAACATTTGTAATTAAAGAAACTCATTAACGAGTACTCAAACACCATAAAAAACTGCCTTAAGTATATAATTCAACACCAGATACATGTCAAAAACATTTGTAATTAAAAAGAACATTGTTGTTGAGTACTCAAACACCCTCAAACACTTCCTAGAGTATATAATTATACACCAGATACATGTCATCAATATTTGTAATTAAAAAACATCATTAATGAGTACTCAAACACCAACAAATACTGTCTACATGCTACAATTACATAAAACCGCTGCATGTTTATTATACGGTCCTGATATCAAAATTTCCAGTTGAATTGTATACTGAAGGCAGTATTTTTGGGGGTTTGAGAAAACAAAATATTAACCCCACATAATTATTATAATTCAACACCAAATACATGTCATAAACATCTGCAATTAAAAAAACCTTGTTTACAAGTACTCAAACCCCAACAAATACTGCCTACAGTATATAATTAACACCAGATACATGTCATGAACATTTGTAATTAAAAAACCTCATTAATGAGTACTCAAACACCATCAAATACTGCCTACATGCTACAATTACATAAAACCGCTGCATGTTTAATATACCTTATAACAAGATTAACAGACCCCAGTGTGCCACACAAATTATAAATCCCACATAATTAATTATAATTCAACACCAAATACATGTCATGAACATTTGTAATTAAAAAACCTCGATAACGAGTACTCAAACACCATCAAATACTGCCTTCAGTCTTTAATTCAACACCAGATACATGTCATGAACATTTGTAATTAAAAAAACTCATTAACGAGTACTCAAACACCATAAAAAACTGCCTTCAGTATATAATTCAACACCAGATACATGTCAAAAACATGTGTAATAAAAAAAACATTGTTGTTGAGTACTCAAACACCCTCAAACACTTCCTAGAGTATATAATTCTACACCAGATACATGTCATCAATATTTGTAATTAAAAAACATCATTAATGAGTACTCAAACACCATCAAATACTGTCTACATGCTACAATTACATTACACCGCTGCATGTTTATTATACGGTCCTTATATCAAAATTTCCAGTTGAATTATATACTGAAGGCAGTTTTTGTTGGGGTTTGAGAACACAAAATATTAACCCCACATAATTATTATATTTCAACACCAAATACATGTCATAAACATCTGCAATTAAAAAACCTGGTTAACAAGTACTCAAACCCCAACAAATACTGCCTTCAGTATTTATAATTCAACACCAGATACATGTCATAAACATTTGTAATTAAAAAAAACATCGTTGACGAGTACTCAAACACCCTCAAAATACTGCCTAGAGTATATAATTTAACACCAGATACATGTCATGAACATTTGTAATTAAAAAACCTCATTAATGCACCAATCAAACACCATCAAATACTTCCTACATGCTACAATTACATAAAACTGCCTGCATGTTTAATATACCTTATAACAAGATTTACAGAGCCCAGTGTGCCACAACAAATATTAACCCCACATAATTATTATAATTCAACACCACATACATGTCATTAACATTTGTAATTAAAAAAACCTTGTTAAGAAGTACTCAAACCCCAACAAATACTGCCTTCAGTATATAATTCAACACCAGATACATGTCATAAACATTTGTAATTAAAAAAACCTTGTTAACAAGTACTCAAACACCATCAATTACTGCCTTCAGTCTTTAATTCAACATCAGATACATGTCATAAACATTTGTAATTAAAAAAACTCATTAACGAGTACTCAAACACCATAAAAAACTGCCTTAAGTATATAATTCAACACCAGATACATGTCAAAAACATTTGTAATTAAAAAAACATTGTTATTGAGTACTCAAACCCCCTCAAATACTGCCTTCAGTATATAATTAACACCAGATACATGTCATGAACATTTGTAATTAAAAAAACATTGTTATTGAGTACTCAAACCCCCTCAAATACTGCCTAGAGTAAATAATTAACACCAGATACATGTCATGAACATTTGTAATTAAAAAACCTCATTAATGAGTACTCAAACACCATCAAATACTGCCTACATGGTACAATTACATAAAACCGCTGGATGTTTAATATACCTCATAACAAGATTTACAGACCCCAGTGTGCCACAAAAATTATAAACCCCACATAATTAATTATAATTCAACAACAACAAATACATCTCATGAACATCTGCAAATAAAAAAACAGATACATGTCATGAACATTTGTAATTAAAAAAACATTGTTATTGAGTACTCAAACACCCTCAAATACTGCCTAGAGTAAATAATTAACACAGGATACATGTCATGAACATTTGTAATTAAAAAACCTCATTAATGAGTACTCAAACACCATCAAATACTGTCTACATGCTACAATTACATTAAACCACTGCATGTTTATTATACGGTCCTTATATCAATATTTCCAGTTGAATTATATACTGAAGGCAGTATTTGTTGGGGTTTGAGAACACAAAATATTAACCCCACATAATTATTATAATTCAACACCAAATACATGTCAAAAACATTTGTAATTAAAAAAACATTGTTATTGAGTACTCAAACCCCCTCAAATACTGCCTTCAGTATATAATTAACACCAGATACATGTCATGAACATTTGTAATTAAAAAAACATTGTTATTGAGTACTCAAACCCCCTCAAATACTGCCTAGAGTAAATAATTAACACCAGATACATGTCATGAACATTTGTAATTAAAAAACCTCATTAATGAGTACTCAAACACCATCAAATACTGCCTACATGCTACAATTACATAAAACCGCTGGATGTTTAATATACCTCATAACAAGATTTACAGACCCCAGTGTGCCACAAAAATTATAAACCCCACATAATTAATTATAATTCAACAACAACAAATACATCTCATGAACATCTGCAAATAAAAAAACAGATACATGTCATGAACATTTGTAATTAAAAAAACATTGTTATTGAGTACTCAAACACCCTCAAATACTGCCTAGAGTAAATAATTAACACAGGATACATGTCATGAACATTTGTAATTAAAAAA
Source organism: Plazaster borealis (assembly GCA_021014325.1). Lineage (NCBI taxonomy): Eukaryota > Metazoa > Echinodermata > Asteroidea > Forcipulatida > Labidiasteridae > Plazaster > Plazaster borealis. Next base: position 12,186,001 of record CM037458.1, on the reverse strand, counting down.
CCTCATTAATGAGTACTCAAACACCATCAAATACTGTCTACATGCTACAATTACATTAAACCACTGCATGTTTATTATACGGTCCTTATATCAATATTTCCAGTTGAATTATATACTGAAGGCAGTATTTGTTGGGGTTTGAGAACACAAAATATTAACCCCACATAATTATTATAATTCAACACCAAATACATGTCATAAACATCTGCAATTAAAAAACCTTGTTAACAAGTACTCAAACCCCAACAAATACTGCCTTCAGTATATATAATTCAACACCGGATACATGTCATAAACATTTGTAATTAAAAAAAAACATTGTTATTGAGTACTCAAACACCCTCACATACTGCCCAGAGTATATAATTAACACCAGATACATGTCATGAACATTTGTAATTAAAAAACCTCATTAATGAGTACTCAAACACCATCAAATACTGCCTACATGCTACAATTACATAAAACCGCTGCTTGTTTAAAACACCTTATTACGAGATTTACAGAGCCCTGTGTGCCACACAAAATATAAACCCCACATAATTAATTATAATTCAACACCAAATACATGTCATGAACATTTGTAATTAAACAACCTCATTCACGAGTACTCAAACACCATCAAATACTGCCTTCAGTCTTTAATTCAACACCAGATACATGTCATGAACATTTGTAATTAAAAAACCTCATTAACAAGTACTCAAACACCATCAAATACTGCCTTAAGTATATAATTAAACACCAGATAGATGTCAAAAACATGAGTAATAAAAAAAACATTGTTGTTGAGTACTCAAACACCCTCAAACACTTCCTAGAGTATATAATTCAACACCAGATACATGTCATGAACATTTGTAATTAAAAAACCTTATTAATGAGTACTCAAACTCCCACAAATACTGCCTTCAGTATATAATTCAACACCATATACATGTCATAATCATTTGTAATTAAAAAGACATAGTTAACGAGTACTCAAACACCCTCAAAATACTGCCTAGAGTATATCATTTAACACCAGATACATGTCATGAACATTTGTAATTAAAAAACCTCATTAACGAGTACTCAATCACCATCAAATACTGCCTACATGCTACAATTACATAAAACCTCTGCATGTTTAATATACCTTATAACAAGATTTACAGACCCCAGTGTGCCACACAACCTATAAACCCCACATAATTAATTATAATTCAACACCAAATACATGTCATGAACATTTGTAATTAAAAAAACTCATTAACGAGTACTCAAACACCATAAAAAACTGCCTTAAGTATATAGTTAAACACCAGATACATGTCAAAAACATTTGTAATTAAAAAACCTCATTAATGAGTACTCAAACACCATCAAATACTGTCTACATGCTACAATTACATAAAACCGCTGCATGTTTATTATACGGTCCTTATATCAAAATTTCCAGTTGAATTATATACTGAAGGCAGTATTTGTTGGGGTTTGAGAAAACAAAATATTAACCCCACATAATTATTATAATTCAACACCAAATACGAGTCATAAACATCTGCAATTAAAAAACCTTGTTAACAAGTACTCAAACCCCAACAAATACTGCCTTCAGTTTATATAATTCAACACCAGATACATGTCATAAACATTTGTAATTAAAAAAAACATTGTTATTGAGTACTAAAACACCCTCAAATACTGCCTAGAGTATATAATTAACACCAGATACATGTCATGAACATTTGTAATTAAAAAAACTCATTAATGAGTACACACCATCAAATACTGCCTACATGCTACAATTACATAAAACTGCTGCATGTTTAATACACCTTATAACAAGATTTACAGAGCCCAGTGTGCCACACAAAATATAAACCCCACATTATTAATTATAATTCAACACCAAAAACAAAAACATGTCATGAACATTTGTAATTAAAAAACCTTATTAATGAGTACTCAAACACCCACAAATACAAAATACAGCCTTCAGTATATAATTCAACACCAGACACATGTCATAAACATCTGTAATTAATAAAACATTGTTAAAGAGTTATCAAACATCCTCAAATACTGCCTATAGAGTATATAATTCAACACCAAATACATGTCATGAACATTTGTAATTAAAAAACCTCATTAACAAGTACTCAAACACCATCAAATACTGCCTTTAGTATATAATTAAACACCAGATACATGTCATAAACATTTGTAATTAAAAAAACCTCATTAAAGAGTACTCAAACACCAACAAATACTGCCTTTAGTATATAATTAAACACCAGATACATGTCATAAACATCTGTAATTAAAAAAACCTTGTAAAAAAATATAAACCCCACATAATTAATTATAATTCAACACCAAATACATGTCATGAACATTTGTAATTAAAAAACCTCATTAACAAGTACTCAAACACCAACAAATACTGCCTTAAGTATATAATTAAACACCAGATAGATATCAAAAACATTTGTAATCAAAAAAACATTGTTGTTGAGTACTCAAACACCCTCAAACACTTCCTAGAGTATATAATTCTACACCAGATACATGTCATGAACATTTGTAATTAAAAAACCTCATTAATGAGTACTCAACCACCCACAAATACTGCCTATATGCTACAATTACATAAAACCGCTGCATGTTTAATATATCTTATAACAAGATTAATAGAGCCCAGTGTGCCACAACAAATATTAACCCGACATAATTGATTATAATTCAACACCAAAAACATGTCATGAACATTTGTAATTAAAAAACCTTATTAACGAGTACTCAAACACCCTGAAAATACTGCGTAGAGTATATAATTTAACACCAGAGACATGTCATGAACATTTGTAATTAAAAAACCTCATTAATGAGTACTTAAACACCATCAAATACTGCCTACATGCTACAATTACATAAAACCGCTGCATGTTCCTTATAACAAGATTTACAGAGCCCAGTGTGCCACACAAAATACTAACCCAACATAATTAATTATAATTCAACACCAAAAACATGTCATGAACATTTGTAATTAAAAAACCTTATTAATGAGTACTCAATCACCCACAAATACAAAATACAGCCTTCAGTATATAATTCAACACCAGACACATGTCATAAACATCTGTAATTAATAAAACATTGTTAATGAGTACTCAAACACCATCAAATACTGCCTACGTGCTACAATTACATAAAACCGCTGCATGTTAAATATACCTTATAACAAGATTTACAAAGCCCAGTGTGCCAAACAAAATATAACCCCACATAATAATTATAATTCAACACCAAATACATGTCAAGAACATTTGTAATTAAAAAACCTCATTAATGAGTACTCAAATGCCAACAAATACTGCCTCTATTCTTTAATTCAACACCAGATACATGTCATGAACATGTGTAATTAAAAAACCTCATTAACAAGTAGTCAAACACCATCAAATACTGCCTTAAGTATATAATTAAACACCAGATACATGTCATAATCATTTGTAATTAAAAAACCTTATTAATGAGTACTCAAACACCATCAAATACTGCCTACATGCTACAATTACATAAAACCGCTGCTTGTTTAATATACCTTATAACAAGATTTACAGAGCCCTGTGTGCCACACAAAATATAAACCCCACATAATTGATTATAATTCAACACCAAAAACATGTCATGAACATTTGTAATTAAAAAACCTTATTAACAAGTACTCAAACACCCTGAAAATACTGCCTAGAGTATATAATTTAACACCAGAGACATGTCATGAACATTTGTAATTAAAAAATCTCATTAATGAGTACTTAAACACCATCAAATACTGCCTACATGCTACAATTACATAAAACCGCTGCTTGTTCCTTATAACAAGATTTACAGAGCCCAGTGTGCCACACAAAATACTAACCCAACATAATTAATTATAATTCAACACCAAAAACATGTCATGAACATTTGTAATTAAAAAACCTTATTAATGAGTACTCAATCACCCACAAATACAAAATACAGCCTTCAGTATATAATTCAACACCAGACACATGTCATAAACATCTGTAATTAATAAAACATTGTTAAAGAGTTCTCAAACATCCTCAAATACTGCCTATAGAGTATATAATTCAACACCAAATACATGTCATGAACATTTGTAATTAAAAAACCATATTAATGAGTACTCAAACACCCACAAATACAAAATACAGCCTTCAGTATATAATTCAACACCAGACAAATGTCATAAACATCTGTAATTAATAAAACATTGTTAATGAGTACTCAAACACCATCAAATACTGCCTACGTGCTACAATTACAAACCGCTGCATGTTAAATATACCTTTTTAATAAACTTTTTTATAAACCTATTTAACAAGTACTCAAACACCATCAAATACTGCCTTAAGTATATAATTCAACACCAGATACATGTCATGAACATTTGTAATTAAAAACCTCATTAACAAGTACTCAAACACCATCAAATACTGCCTTTAGTATATAATTAAACACCAGATACATGTCATAAACATTTGTAATTAAAAAACCTCATTAAAGAGTACTCAAACACCAACAAATACTGCCTTTAGTATATAATTAAACACCAGATACATGTCATAAACATTTGTAATTAAAAAACCTTATTAATGAGTACTCAAACACCATCAAATACTGCCTACATGCTACAATTACATAAAACTGCTGCATGTTTAACATACCTTATAACGAGATTTACCGAACCCAGTGTGCCACTCAAAATATTAACCCCACATAATTAAATATAATTGAACACCAGATACATGTCATGAACATTTGTAATTAAAACACTCTCATAAACGAGTACTCAAACACCCACAAATACTGCCTACAGTATATAATTGAACAGCAGATACATGACATGAACATTTTTAATTAAAAAACCTCGTTATCGAGTACTCAAACACCCTCAAATACTGCCTAATATTAATATACCTTATAACAAGATTTACCGAACCCAGTTCACTTCATTACAAACAACCTTATGTTGTTTTATATTTTGTAATGAGCAACTGCATTACAAATGAACTTACTTGTTTCATGCTTGTATGAGGTACTTCATTACACGCATGAAACTTTTACATTCTTGTTAAAATTGCATGATTGTAATGAAGTACCTCATTACAAACATGCAATCTTTCATGAAAATACATGTACTAGTGAGGAAGTACCTCGTTACAAATTGTACATGTATTCGGTCTACATACTTGTAACAAAATACCTCTTTACAAGTAAGTTGACAAGTGTGAATGAATTATTCTTAATTCACAGATAAATATTTCAGCCATGGGGACAACGTTGTCCCAGTTTTCGGTGAGATCTATTTCAAAACCGTTTTACGTCAAACATAGCACATATACTTCAAGAATAAAATCAACTGACTGACCAAACAAATTTTAAATTTAAGACTACAAACTGATAAAATAACCACTCTCACTTTCACTTTCTTACTCACGTTCTTTCCAAAAACATCAAGTTACACATTCACGTCATTGTTCAACCACAAGAAAACTTTGTGTGAGTTCAATCTGCGATGAAATCTGGATGATCATGCCGTAATGTCAAGATCCACAGGAAGATTTGTCGATAATGACAATTATGGCCCAGAATCTTCACATGACCAACTGTAACTTGTTCGACCTTGTTCATCCTATAATATGATCAAGAAAAAAAGGAAACAACAGTTACATTTAAATTGAAGATTTTAAAGTTTCAGATTTAAGCAGGCTAGAGACAACATGACATTTTGATGGGTACCGATGCAACTTACAATATTATTCTAGCAAAAGTCGTCATCAACAAAATTATTTACTTAAAACTCATCAGTTAACAGCACTTCACATTTTAATTTCAATGCCAACAATTACTAGAGCCTAATAAAAATGTAGGTCTTTAAGTTAGGGTAAATAGACTGCAGATATTGTTTTACCCAAGTATCATAGAATGCACCATTAAGTGACAAGACTACTCAGATCATACCTTGAAACACTTACGCTGGTGTTTTTATGGTCCAGCTTGACAACAGTGCTGCATTATGTGGTTCATCATAAGAACCTGTACTATATTACAAAATAAGAATAACATCACATTATTTCCATCACCACCACCTTCATAACAAGTACACATTATGCCCTACTGTTTGGAGTGTCCTTTACATGAAATCTGCTCAATGAAATCTTCACTGCAAGTGGTCATCTAACAAGACATTCTAATTTAATTGCATTTCATTAACCAGGAGTAAAAGGTTACTCACAAGGGCAGTAGTTGTTGATGTGCATGTATGATTATCCATCTGTGCACCCATTTTTGGTTTTTATCAAATTACTTCAGCAAACAAAAGCCGGAGTACTAACAAAATTGGGTATACAATAATATAAGGTACTATATGTACATGCGTTTATGAATCTGTTTCAGTTTTAAAAGGTCTCAGCTTGAGATACTATTCTTCAAATTGGTGACAAGTCCACGTAAATACCAAGACATCTTTATGGTTTATGTTGACAGCAGGATACTGATAACTGTAATGTGTCATGACACATGAGCAAAGTAACAATCAACAAGGAGGTTTTCACCAAGCATCACAAACACTATTTGTGTATAAGCAACGTCTAGTTATTTTCTGCGCACTAATGGATTTCTAAATTATCAAATCAAGCTTAGCTAAAACAGATCTTACCTTCAAATTCCATTTTGGACCCTGGTAATATGTAGATGTAAAAATACTTGATGTCAGTCTCCTCAAACCATGATGTCTCTCAAAGTCTCTCAAATGTCATCAAAGCAGTTGTCACAATCACCTGAAAAACAGTAAAGTTGTTTTTTATGACATCCATAAAAACCCCATTATCAACAACCTGCAAATATTAATCGATTGATTAACAACTTGACATGATACATACAACTTTACATGAATTCACTTGTATTAACTTGATTGTCTTAAAGTCTATTTTATAAAACATTGAGCCATTGTCAACAACTTCACAAATTATATGAAGAATGTTTTTGGCATGACAAATCATGCAGAACAATTCACTTGTAAACGAAGATAAACCTCTTCCAGGTTATGTTCAACTCCAAAGAATAAATCTCACCTTCAGCTTCCATAAGTGAACTTGCTGGTCAGCAGATGTAAGAATCTGGATGTCAATCTCCTTGTACCTTGACACTTCAATCTTCAAGGTCCATGTTGACGGGACGGCAGAATACTACATCAAAGTAGTCGTCACAATCACCTGAAAGACAGTTACGTTGTAATCACATCAGTACAAACCAATTACAGACAAATACAATATGATCATCTGATGATCGGCAAATGATACTGCTTTGAAAAAGGTTTTCAAAATGACGTAACACTCCTCATAGGTCAAAAAATACTTGAATAAAACGAGTGGGACAAAATACTTTTACAGCTAGACATTTATCAAATGGATGGAACTTTGTAAAGCGGTAAAAGAAACAAAATCTACCTGTTGAATGGAGAATGAGTTATCTGGATACAGTGACAGATCGATCCGAGCAAGTCAGAGCAAATCTTTTCGATAACATGCAAGAACATTGTTTTGGCTGAGCAGGACTCCATCCCAGGTTCTCACATAAAGTCAGAGCCACTTATGAAAAGAAATGTGACACTCTCAGAGTTTTGAAACATGTTTTACAAACAAACAAAATCACTCCATCAAGATGGTTTAGTAAACGACAGTCACAGTCATCAAATAGCCAGACTTAATAGCCTAAAACACAATGAAGAACATGAAGATTCTGAATTAAACATGGCATTTGGAATGTTGAAAACAAATATCATATCAAAGGTCTTCACAGTTTCCAACTGATAGCAACAATCTGTATCCAAAATGCAGATCAGAATACCTTGACATACCTCCATTGATGTATTTATGGTCCAGGTTGACAACAGAACACAGCATGAGAGACGAATCTTCACGGTTGCCATTGATTGCAATAGTCTGTACAAAATCATTCCTCATGATGCCACCTGCAAATAAATCAGAAACATAAATTGATTCCAAAGTTAACGTGGAACCCTAATATTTCAAGAATATTGAAGAAAAAAAACCATCATGCTAAAATTAAAAACATGCTGTATTTATATGGAGCTCTACTCATATGCAGACACAGTGCCTCACAATCAACAACAGAGAAAAACAAAAAAACATAAAAGAGGAAAATAAATAAGTTTTGAGTTGGTTCTTGTTGGTGACAGTGGATGCCGCTTCCCTAATAGCACCCAGCAACTTGTTCCACATTTTAGGGGGAAAAAAAATCTATGTGGATTCTTTAAAACAAAAAAATCACATAACAGCAAAACCGAAGTCATACAGACTATCTAACATAAGACCAATGTTGGTGTCTTCAAAGATATGATTACGATTGGTTATGGTGTGACAGTTCATGCACACAATTTCAACTCCAAAGAAGAAACATCACCTTCAAATTACATAAGTGTACCTGGTGATATGAAGATGTAGATACCTGAATAGCAGTCTTCTCATGCCATGATGTCACTCTTCTTCATGGTCCATGTTGACAGCAGAATACTACATCAAGGCAGTTGTCACAGTCACCTGCAAAACAGTCCAGTTGTTATGTCATCAGAACAAATCATTTATAGACAAATATAATTTGATCATCTGATTATTGGCGTGGGAATACTGCTTTGAAAAAGGTTTTAAAAATGACATAACACTCATAGGTCCAAAAATACTTGAATAAAACGAGTGGGACAAAATACTTTTACAGCTAGACATTTATCAAATGGATGGAACTTTTTAAAGTGAGAAAAGGAACGAAATCTACCTGTTGAATACAGACTTAGTCATCTGGATACAGTGACAGGCCGATCCGAGCAAGTCAGTTGGGTGGTTCAGTCTATGTCCCAGTCAGTCATCAAACAGCCAACCTAAATAAAATCAAATACAGCTACGAACAGAAAGATTTTGAATTAAATAGGCCTATGGCTTTGTAAGATTGGAATTGTTAGTCTTGTTTATCTAAACTGCCTGTGATATTTTCAACTGACTAACACAAAAGGAATTGTGAGTAAAAATACGCAAAAGAACGAGTCAATTTGACTTCAATGTGACACGCTTCGAAACATGTAGCTGTTTTGTTTACTGACCTTAATGTGAGTAAAGTGACTCACTTTATATTTTACTCATTTGACTCCAGAATGAAACACCAAATGAGTTTGGCATTCAAAAACTCCCCATAATTGACACACCTTGTTTTTGAAGCATTAGAAATGACACACCAAACAAACCGCATTTTGATTATTGACGCATCACATGTGCTTATTAAAAACACATATATTACTCACTAAAATAGTTAAATTTACACAGCTTGCTAGTCATTTTACTCCTCAATTATACACAATGTCCAGGTACAGTACCCACAAAGTGCATACGATTAATGCAGCTGAGAGTACATGTACACACAGCTTGCTAAGACAATGTGTATAATTAATTACTTACATGACTAGCAAGCTGTGTAAATGTACTCATTAATGCATTACTTGTATCCACTTTGAAGATTACTGTACTCTGGACGAAAAGTATAATGATCAGTTAAATTACTAGGCACTTTGTGGGTCACTGTACTCAGACAAAGGGTTTAATGAGGAGTTAAACGACTAGCAAGCTGGGAAAACATACTCATCGCTGCAATACTTGTATGCACTTAGGGTATAATGATGAGTTAAATGACTAGCAAGCTGGGTAAATATACTCATCGTTGCATTACTTGTACGCATTTTGTGAGTAACGGTACTCAGACTATGTGTGTAAATGATGACTACATGACAGGCAAATAAGCTGGGTAAATATACTCATCGTTGCATTACTTGTATGCACTTTTGTGAGTCACTGTACTCAGATGAAGGGTATAATGATGAGTTAAATGACTAGCAAGCTGGGTAAATATACTCATCGTTGCATTACTTGTACGCACTTTGTGAATCACTGTACTCAGAGTATGTGTATAATGATGAGTTAAATGACTAGCAAGCTGGGTATACTCATTGTTGCATTACTTGTATGCACTTCGTGATTAACGGTACTCAGACTATAAGTATAAATGATGACTTACATGACTAGCAAATAAGCTGGGTAAATAAACTCATCGTTGCATTACTTGTACGCACTTTGTGAGTCACTGTACTCAGACGAAGGGTATAATGATGAGTTAAATGACTAGCAAGCTGGGTATACTCATTGTTGCATTACTTGTATGCACTTTGTGAGTAACGGTACTCAGACTATAAGTATATATGATGACTTACATGACTAGCAAATAAGCTGGGTAAATATACTCATCGTTGGATTACTTGTACGCACTTTGTGAGTCACATCAGATGAAGGGTTTAATGATGAGTTAAATGACTAGCAAGCTGGGTATACTCATCGTTGCATTACTTGTACGCACTTTTTGAGTCACTGTACTCAGAGTTTGTGTATAACGATGAGTTAAATGACTAGCAAATAAGCTGGGTAAATCGTTGCATTACTTGTATGCAGTTTGTGAGTCACTGTACTCAGACGAAGGGTATAATGACGAGTCAAATGATGAGCAAGCTGGGTAAATATACTCATCGTTGCATTACTTGTATGCACTTTGTGAGTCATGGCACTTTTTCCACTGGAGTCAAATCAACCTGTTTGTGCGTCAGTGGAGTCCAAAAAGTCTTTTTTTGTAAGTATTCAAGTATAAAACATGTAATGTTATGTGGTGTTTAGGCGTTGTGTATAGCATATGTACTTGTAGTTGTACTGTAGGCCTAGCGTTACTTGGGAAAGGTGGGACACAAACAAAATATCCTGGGTCGGTAGCTAGCTGGCCATCTTGGCGCGGATCAGGCCCAGGTATTGCCACAGCTAACGTTAGCTGTTGTTACTACTACTACTACTACTACTACTATTACTATTACTATTATGCGCCTCGGAATAAGTTTAGTCTTAGATACATGGCGCTTTACAAGTTTTTAATTATTACTATTATTATTATTATTATTACTACTGCTACTACTACTACTACTACTACTACACTACTACCTACTACTAATAGTACTATTGCTACTACTACTACTACTACTACTACTATTAGACTATTGCCACACGCCTGCGCCAGATGGCCAGCTTGCTAGCTACCCAAAGACATTTTGATTGTCTCCCACCACTCCTTAGTAACGCTAGGCCTACAGTAAAACTACAAGTACATTATTATACACAACGCCTAAACACAACGTAACGTTACATGTTTATATTCAAAAACTTGAAACAAGTAGGGCCTACTATTTGAATCAACCGATGGACAAACAGTCTTAGTTACATGAGCTACAGGCTACGCAATGACATGTCTTCGGAAATCCAAGATGGCAACATAGCAACGCTGTAACCTGGATACCCAGTCGGCTCCCATTGTTAGACTAGGCATGAGAGTAAGTGCCCAGACCACTACGGCTGCTGCGCGCGCGAAATTTCTGAAAAAAGTTCACAGACATTGCAAGGCCCGCAAAAATGATTCTGATTGTAGTCCAATTGACCCTTTGAGAGTAACATAAAGTTTCTCTGCATAATGAGTCATTCGACTCCAATATGGATACGAGTGTTGCGTAATATTACCCACTTGCTAGATAAAGATAGCTAACTATCTGTTCAGTGAGTTTTTCAATGATGCCTCAATTAATTGACTCACCTCCTAGGTGGAAATCTACATTTGTCTTACTCGGACAAGGAGTAAACCTACAGTTCATTTGACATTTGCCTCAAATGACTCACTCAAAAACGGATATTTGTGTCGTACTCATCGGGAGTCAAAAGCAATTTTCGCAAAAGCTAGTTTTATAACTCAACTGGCCGAGTACTTTGCACATTAAGCATTGAAAAATGCGTTAACTGATTCCTCAGAGCGACGCATCATACGTATAATGCAGTTCCAAGACAAATCAAAGTATACATTCGAAACACCAGTGTGTAAACTGGGGGTATTGATGCATTTTAGCGGTAATGTGACTCGCATTTAGTAAGTCAACACGCATGCATTGGTGAGTATTTGATAACTTTACTCACAATTTCCTTTGTGTGATAGACCTCGCCTAGTACATACAGAATTAAGAAAACAAAATTGGATACTCGATCCTTTCCTTGATTCAGTGATGCATTTATCTCCAAGGCGTCACTCTTCAACACCAGATCTCTCTTGATGTCTTCATGATGGTTAGCAGTACACTGTGTCGATTCCAGTCATCGAGATACCCTGGAGAAACAAAAATCAAAGAGGTAATAGTTGTAAACCTTCTCCTTAACATGCAAGAACACTGTTTGGAATGAGCAGGATTCCATCCCAGGTTCTCACATAAAGTCAAAGCCATGTATGAAAAGAAAGGTGAAAGTTTCAGAGTGGTGAAACATGTTTTACAAACAAACAAAATCACTCCATCAAGATGGTTTAGTATACGACAGTCACAGTCATGAAACAGCCAAACTTAATAACCTAAAACACAATGAAGAACATGAAGATTCTTAATTAAACATGGCATTTGGAATGTTGAAAACAAATATCATATCAAAGGTCTTCACAGTTTCCACTGATAGCAACAATCTGTATCCAAAATGCAGATCAGAATAGTGACTTATTTACAGTGACAGGGCAACTTTGTCTAACAATTCAACATTTGCTGTCAAGAGATTTTTTCAGAATGGCCAAAGTTCAACCGCATACAGAATATATTTGATGTGAATCAAGAATAAACTTACTATGTTTAAAATTCTACCCCAACAGAAGAAATCTTAAATTGGTGATGAGATGTAAATAATAAGATTCAATTCATACCTTCATATACCTCCATTGATATAGTGATTGCCCAGGTCGACAACAGAACACAGCATGAAAGTGGAATCTTCACGGTTTCCATTGATTGCAACAGTCATTCCTCTTGATGCCACCTGGAAGAAATTCAAAAACATAACTTGATTCCAAAGTTTATGTGGAAACTTAATATTTCAAGAATATTGAAAATAACCATGAAGCTCTACTAAGACACAGTGCCTCACAATCAACAACAGGGATGAACAAAAAACAAAAAAGAGGAAAATAAATAAGTTTTGAGTTGGTTCTTGTTGGTGGCAGTGGATGCTGCTTCCCTAATAACACCCAGCAACTTGTTCCACATTTTAGGGGGAAAAAAATCTATATAGGTTCTTATAAAATAAAAAAATCACAAAACAGCAAAACCCAAGTCATACAAGCTACCTAACATAAAGCCAATGTTGGTGTCTTCAAAGATAGGATTAGGATTGGTTTGGGTGTGACAGTTCATGCACACAATTTCAACTCCAAAGAAGAAATATCACCTTCAAATTCCATAAGTGTACCTGGTGATATGAAGATGTAGATACCATGATAGCAGTCTTCTCATGCCATGATGTCACTCTTCTTCATGGTCCTTGTTGACAGCAGAATACTACATCAAGGCAGTTGTAACAATCACCTGCAAAACAGTTCAGTTGTTATGTCATTAGGAAAAATCATTTACAGATAAGTATAAATTGATCATCTGATGATCGGCAGAAGAATACTGCTGTGAAAAAGGTTTTCAAAATGACGTAACACTCCTCATATAGGTCAAAAAATATTTGAATAAAACGAGTGGGACAAAATACTTTTACAGCTAAACATTTATCAAACGGATGGAACTTTGTGAGAAGATAAATGGAACGAAATCTACCTGTTGAATGGAGAATGAGTCATCTGGATACAGTGACAGATCGATCCAAGCAAGTCAGTTGGGTGGTTCAGTCTATGTCCCAGTCAGTCATCAAGCAGCGAACCTAAATAAAAATTAAATACAACTAAGAACAGAAAGATTTTGAATTAAATATGGCTTTGTAAGATTGGAATTGTTAGTCTTCTTTATCTAAACTGCCTGTGATATTTCAACTGACTAAGAGTATTCATCAAGACCTTGTCTAGTAGACATATCCAAGGCGTCACTCTTCAAATCCAGATCTCTCTCGATGTCTTCATGATTGTTAGCAGTACACTGTGTCAATTCCAGTCATCGAGATACCCTGGAGAAACAAAAAATCAAAGTCGAAAGAGTTGTAAACCTTTTTGATAACATGAAAGAACATTGTTTTTGATAAGCAGGACTCCATCCCAGGTTCTCACATAACGTCAGAGCCACTTATGAAAAGAAATGTGACACTCTCAGAGTTTTGAAACATGTTCTACAAACAAACAAAATCACTCCATCAAAATGGTTTAGTATACGACAGTCACAGTCATCAACAGCCAAACTTAATAACATAAAACACAATGAAGAACATGAACATTCTAAATTAAACATGGCATTTGAAATGTTGAAACCAAATATCATATCAAAGGTCTTCACAGTTTCCAACCGATAGCAAAAATCTGTATCCAAAATGCAGATCAGAATAGTGACTTATTTACAGTGACAGGGCAACTTTGTCTAACAATTCAACATTTGCTGTTTTGTTCAAATCTTCAAGAGATTTTTTCAAAATGGTCCGAGTTCAACAGCATACAGAATATATTTGGTGTGAATCAAGATTAGACTCACTACATTTAAAATTCTACACCAACAGTAGAAATCTTAACTTGGTGATGAGATTTAAATAATAAGATTCTATGAATACCTTGACATATCTCCATTGATGTATTTATGGTCCAGGTTGACAACAGAATACAGCATGAGAGTGGAATCTTCACGGTTCCCATCGATTGCAACAGTCTGTACCAAATCATTCCTCTTGATGCCACCTGGAAATAAATCAAAAACATAAATTGATTCCAAAGTTTACGTGGAACCCTAATATTTCAAGAATATTGAAGAAAAAAACATAAAGCTAAAACTAATAACATGCGACATTTATATGGAGCTCTACTAAGACACAGTGCCTCACAATCAACAACAGAGATAAACAAAAAACATACAAGAGGAAAACAAATAAGTTTTGAGTTGGTTCTTGTTGGTGGCAGTGGATGCCGCTTCCCTAATAGCACCCAGCAACTTGTTCCACATATTAGGGAGAACAAAATCTATGTGGATCCTTTAAAAAAAAAATCACATCACAGCAAAACCGAAGTCATACAGGCTATCTAACATAAAGCCAATGTTGGTGTCTTCAAGGATAGGATTAAGATTGGTTATGGTGTGACAGTTCATGCACACAATTTCAACTCCAAAGAAGAAAAATCACCTTCAAATTCAATAAGTGTACCTGTGATATGATACCTGGATAGCAGTCTTCTCATGCCATGATGTCACTCTTCTTCATGGTCCATGTTGACAGCAGAATACTGCATCAAAGCAGTTGTAACAATCACCTGCAAAATAGTTAAGTTGTTCTGTCATCAATAACAATCATTTACAGACAACTATAAGATGATCGTCTGATGATCGTCTGATGATCGCCAGGAGAATACTGCTTTGAAAAAGGTTTTCAAAATGACGTAACACTCCTCATAGGTCAAAAAATACTTGAATAAAACGAGTGGGACAAAATACTTTTACAGCTAAACATTATTATCAAACGGATGGAACTTTGTTAAAGAATAAAAGAAACAAAATCTACCTGTTGAATACAGAATGAGTCATCTGGATACAGTGACAGGTCGATCCGAGCAAGTCAGTTGGGTGGTTCAGTCTATGTCCCAGTCAGTCATCAAACAGCCAACCTAAATAATAGCATTAAAGACAACTAGAGCAGACAGATTTTGAATTAAATATTGCTTTGTAAGATTGGAATTGTTAATCTTCTTTATCTTAACTGCATGTGATATTTTCAACTGACTAAGAGTATTCATCAAGACCTTGCCTAGTACATACAGAAATAAAAAAACAAAATTGGATACTCCTTTCCTTGATTCAGTGATGCATTTATCTCCAGGCATCACTCTTCAACACCAGATCTTTCTTGATGTCTTCATGATTGTTAGCAGTACACTGTATAATTGCAGTCATCGAGATACCCTGGAGAAACAAAAATCAAATAGGTAATAGTTGTAAATCTTTTCGATAACATGCAAGAACATTGTTTTGGATAAGCACGACTCCATCCCAAGTTCTCACATAAAGTCAGAGCCACTTATGAAAAGAAATGTGACACTCTCAGAGTTTTGAAACATGTCCTACAAACAAACAAAATCACTCCATCAAAATGGTTTAGTATACGACAGTCACAGTCATCAACAGCCAAACTTAATAACATAAAACACAATGAAGAACATGAACATTCTAAATTAAACATGGCATTTGAAATGTTGAAACCAAATATCATATAAAAGGTCTTCACAGTTTCCAACCGATAGCAAAAATCTGTATCCAAAATGCAGATCAGAATCGTGACTTATTTACAGTGACAGGGCAACTTTGTCTAACAATTCAACATTTGCTGTTTTGTTTAAATCTTCAAGAGATTTTTCCAGAATGGTCCGAGTTCAACAGCATACAGAATATATTTGGTGTGAATCAAGATTAGACTCACTACGTTTAAAATTCTACACCAACAGTAGAAATCTTAATTTGGTGATGAGATTTAAATAATAAGATTCTATGAATACCTTGACATATCTCCATTGGTGTATTTATGGTCCAGTTTGACAACAGAATACAGCATGAGAGTGGAATCTTCACAGTTCCCATCGATTGCAACAGTCTGTACCAAATCATTCCTCTTGATGCCACCTGGAAATAAATCAAAAACATAAATTGATTCCAAAGTTCACGTGGAACCCTAATATTTCAAGAATATTGAAGAAAAAAACATAAAGCTAAAACTAATAACATGCGACATTTATATGGAGCTCTACTAAGACACAGTGCCTCACAATCAACAACAGAGATAAACAAAAAACATACAAGAGGAAAATAAATAAGTTTTGAGTTAGTTCTTGTTGGTGGCAGTGGATGCCGCTTCCCTAATAGCACCCAGCAACTTGTTCCACATATTAGGGAGAACAAAATCTATGTGGATCCTTTAAAAAAAATATCACATAACAGCAAAACCGAAGTCATACAGGCTATCTAACATAAAGCCAATGTTTACATGATTACATTGCGCTAATTTTGATTTGGCTTTCAAAATAAGCCACATGAGGTCTTCAAAAGCACTTTCCTTGATATAGTATCACAGACAGGGAATATTTCTTCGGGAGGACTGCAGCTAATTTAATCAGTAAGCTTTCAGATTCAGACTAATTCAATGATAACTAATCCCATGCTTTAATTTCTTAAGTCACCTTACCTTGAAACTTGCATCCTCATACAATAAGACACATTCATCCAAGGTTTTCCATGCTCCCCTTTGATAGCAATCTGTACCCAAATGATTCCTTGTGACACCACCTGTACATGAAGAATCACCCAATAACTGCATTGAAATCACAAAATTAACTCCAAATTGATTTCAATCGCGACTTTTCATTAACAGATTTTGTCACCGTTTTCACGAAGAGCCACATATCTTAAAATGACAAATATAGATTATTACAAAAAGGGGCCTTTATCTTAAAGAATGCATATTTGCGTTTTCACGAACAGCCATCGGCCCAAAAACGCATTGTAATACATTGCAATAAAAGTAGGTCAAATTGTTTTTCTGTTTTCACGAAGAGCCACTTATGTCAGCGCGCGCGTGATCACGTGACATACGCGACCCTTTCCTATGTAAAAACACGTTAACCAGTTGGGCGTTTAAGTAGGTCAACTCACTTTTTCGGTTTCACAAAGAGCCACATATCTTTGACTTATTACTATGGCAATTAGCCAATATATTTAACGAAATTAATAAGTCAATAGGGATGTTAAACTTATAAAGAATCATATAAGACGTCTTTGAATGCAAACTGTGGCTTTAGCATTGCAGATATTGCAGTTTTAAGCCAAGCAGTGTAAAATGTAAATCTCAATCAAGCGTTTGGACATATGTGGCTCTTCGTGAAAACGGTGATGATTTGAGCAAATCAAATACAGAACGATACAAGCCATACATTCAACAATAAACAAGCTGCTCAAGCAAACTCCCAACATTGACTCCAAAGTTGATTTCAATCCTCTTCCAAAATATTTTATAAATGAGTAGATGTCATTCTCCTCATAGCATACACACCTCCATTGATGTCTTCATGGTACTGGGGTGGCATGTGTAGTTTGCATTGGACTCCGTCTTTCCAAGGAATACTTGTACTTGCTCATAGGCAGATGGTTCGGCATTTCACCATTGCATTAATTAAAAGACAAAGAAATAAATACAATCAGAAATCACAATTCGAAAAAGGATTCCATTTAGTTTGGGATTATTTGCAGCACATGAAAATGGTTTGAAGTGGTTGTTCCATGACCCAGTGACTGATGAACGATAATGATGCAAAGTTATTGGTAATGGATTAAAATGTGACATGAAGATGAAAAATACAAGCATGATGGTAAGTGAGCTGATAGTTAGATGTTAGGTGATGGTTAAGATGGAAGTGAGCTTGTTAATATCATGCACGTGGTGCAAGTTTGGTATTTAAGGTTATGAATCAATTGTGACTAATAACAATTTAAAGGTGTGTCCAAGTGGAACAGTACTTCAGGAAAGAGTGTTGAAGTTACATAATAACCATACCTAGGTTACATTGATGCTCCACAAGTTGACCAGTCAGAGGCTGTTCAACACAGGAGTCCAGTGGTTGCAGGGTCTGTCCTGTAGCATAGGAGTCCAGTGGTTGCAGAGTCTGTCCTGTAGCACGGGAGTTCAGTGGTTGCAGGGTCTGTCCTGTACCACAGGGGTCCAGTGGTTGCAGAGTCTGTCCTGTAGCAGAGGAGATCAGTGGTTGCAGGGTCTGTCCTGTAGCACAGGGGTCCAGATGGTTGCAGAATCTGTCTTGTAGCACAGGAGTTCAATGGTTGCAGGGTCTGTCCTGAAAGCAAAGGGGTTCAGTGGTTGCAGCGTCTGTCAAGTAGCTTAGGGGTCCAGTGGTTGCAGGGTCTGTCCTGTAGCACAGGGGTCCAGTGGTTGCAGAGTCTGTCCTAAAGCACAGGAGTCCAGTGGTTGCAGAGTCTGTCCTGTAGCACAGGAGTTCAGTGGTTGCAGGGTCTGTCCTGTAGCACAGGAGTCCAGTGGTTGCAGGGTCTGTCCTGTAGCACAGGGGTCCAGTGGTTGCAGGGTCTGTCCTGTAGCACAGGAGTTCAGTGGTTGCAGAGTCTGTCAAGTAGCACAGGGGTCCAGTGGTTGCAGAGTCTGTCCTGTAGCACAGGGGTCCAGTGGTTGCAGGGTCTGTCCTGTAGCACAGGGGTCCAGTGGTTGCAGAGTCTGTCCTGTAGCACAGGGGTCCAGTGGTTGTAGAGTCTGTCCTGTAGCACAGGAGTTCAGTGGTTGCAGAGTCTGTCCTGTAGCACAGGAGTCCAGTGGTTGCAGAATCTGTCTTGTAGCACAGGAGTTCAGTGGTTGCAGGGTCTGTCCTGATAGCAAAAGGAGTTCAGTGGTTGCAGCGTCTGTCAAGTAGCTTAGGGGTCCAGTGGTTGCAAGGTCTGTCCTGTAGCACAGGGGTCCAGTGGTTGCAGGGTCTGTCCTGTAGCACAGGAGTTCAGTGGTTGCAGAGTCTGTCCTGTAGCACAGGGGTCCAGTGGTTGTAGAGTCTGTCCTGTAGCACAGGAGTTCAGTGGTTGCAGAATCTGTCTTGTAGCACAGGAGTCCAGTGGTTGCAGGGTCTGTCCTGATAGCAAAGGGGTTCAGTGGTTGCAGCGTCTGTCAAGTAGCTTAGGGGTCCAGTGGTTGCAAGGTCTGTCCTGTAGCACAAGGGTCCAGTGGTTGCAGAGTCTGTCCTGTAGCACAGGGGTCCAGTGGTTGCAGAGTCTGTCCTGTAGCACAGGAGTTCAGTGGTTGCAGGGTCTGTCCTGTAGCACAGGAGTCCAGTGGTTGCAGGGTCTGTCCTGTAGCACAGGGGTCCAGTGGTTGTAGGGTCTGTCCTGTAGCACAGGAGTTCAGTGGTTGCAGAGTCTGTCAAGTAGCACAGGGGTCCAGTGGTTGCAGAGTCTGTCCTGTAGCACAGGGGTCCAGTGGTTGCAGGGTCTGTCCTGTAGCACAGGAGTTCAGTGGTTGCAGAGTCTGTCAAGTAGCACAGGGGTCCAGTGGTTGCAGAGTCTGTCCTGTAGCACAGGAGTTCAGTGGTTGCAGGGTCTGTCCTGTAGCACAGGAGTCCAGTGGTTGCAGGGTCTGTCCTGTAGCACAGGAGTTCAGTGGTTGCAGAGTCTGTCAAGTAGCACAGGAGTCCAGTGGTTGTAGAGTCTGTCCTGTAGCACAGGAGTCCAATGGTTGCAGGGTCTGTCCTGAGAGAGCTTGTGTAGATGAGAAGGACTCCATCCCAGATTCCAACACTCAGTCACTGCCATGTATGAAAAAAGGTGACATTTTCAGCTGTGAAAGCTGTGAAACATGTTTGACAACAAAAATCAAAGTACATGAAGGTAGCTCCAGTGGTAAACTATGGAAGCAATAGAATAGGTTTTGCAATATTAAGCACCCCTGGATAAGCCAGCCCAGGTTGCTTAATTGTGGTTAATCACAATTTCATATCCAAAATGAATGATAGGACGATAAATAAATATTTCATTTTCATTTGAACAAACGAATCAAAATCATCAAATGATTGTTATTCTTAGAAATTGAATGTTACTTTCTTCAAAACAATTACTTTTGAGACCACCTGACCAATAAACTCCATTTACAAGGAGCTCCAAAATATGCAAAAGCAATTTTATAAAACATTATTATTACATGTTTGCCATTTGCTCACAAATTATGCAAAATGTCCATATTGACCTGGTTCCCATCGATTGCAACAGTCTGTAGCAAATCATTCGTCATGATGCGACCTGGAAATGAATCAAAAACATAATTTGATTCCAAAGTTTATACCTGGAACTCTAATATTTCAAGAAGATTGAAAAAACAACATAATGCTAAAATGAATAACATGGGACATTTATATGGAGGTTTACTAAGACACAGTGCCTCACAATCGAAAACAGAGCTAAACAAAAAACATAAAAGAGGAAAAGACATTAGTTTCGAGTTGGCTCTTGTTGGTGGCCGTGGATACCGCTTCCCTAATAGCACCCAGCAACTTGTTCCACATTTTAGGGGGACAAAAATCAATGTGGATTCTTAAAAAGAAAAAATCCACATAACAGCAAAACCGAAGTCATACAAGCTATCTAACTTAAGGCCAATGTTGGTGTCTTCAAAGATAGGATTAAGATTGGTTTGGATGTGACAGTTGATCAAACGGATGGAACTTTGTGAGAGGAGAAAAGAAACAAAATCTACCTGTTGAATGGAGAATGAGTCATCTGGATACAGTGACAGGTCGATCCAAACAAGTCAGTTGGGTGGTTCAGTCTATGTCCCAGTCAGTCATCAAACAGCCAACCTGAATAAAATCAAATACAACTAAAAACAGAAACATTTTGAATTAAATATGGCTCAGTAAGATTGGAATTGTTAGTCTTCTTTATCTAAACTGCCTGTGATATTTTCAACTGACTAAGAGTATTCATCAAGACCTTGTCTAGTACATACAGAATTAAGAAACAAAATTAGATACTCCTTTCCTTGATTCAGTGATGCATTTATATCTAAGGCGTCACTCTTCAAATCCAGATCTCTCTCGATGTCTTCATGATTGTTAGCAGTGCACTGTGTCAATTTCAGTCATCGAGATACCCTGGAGAAACAAAAATCAAAGTCGAAAGAGTTGTACACCTTTTCGATAACATGCAAGAACATTGTTTTGGATAAGCAGGACTCCATCCCAAGTTCTCACATAAAGTCAGAACCACTTATGAAAAGAAATGTGACACTCTCAGAGTTTTGAAACATGTTTTACAAACAAACAAAGTAACTCCATCAAGATGTTTTAGTATACGGCAGTCACAGTCGTCAAACAGCCAAACTTAATAACCTAAAACACAATGAAGAACATGAACATTCTTAATTAAACATGGCATTTGGAATGTTGAAATCAAATATCATATCAAAGGTCTTCATAGTTTCCGACAGATAGCAACAATCTGTATCCAAAATGCAGATCAGAATAGTGATTTATTTACAGTGACAGGGCAACTTTGTCTAACAATTCAACATTTGCTGTTTTGTTCAAGTCTTCAAGAGCTTTTACAGAATGGCCTGAGTTCAACGGCATACAGAATATAATTGGTGTGAATCAAGAATAGACACACAATGTTAAAAATTCTACACCAACAGAAGAAATCTTAAATTGGTCATGAGATGTAAATAATAAGAATCTATTTATACCTTGACATACCTCCATTGATGTATTTATGGTCCAGGTTGACAACAGAACACAGCAGGAGAGTGGAATCTTCACGGTTCCCATCGATTGCAACAGTCTGTACCAAATCATTCCTCTTGATGCCACCTGGAAATAAATCAAAAACATAAATTGATTCCAAAGTTTACGTGGAACCCCAATATTTCAAGAACATTGAAGAAAAAACATAAAGCTAAAATTAATAACATGCAACATTTATATGGAGCTCTACTAAGACACAGTGCCTCACAATCAACAACAGAGATAAACAAAAATCATAAAAGAGAAAACTAAATAAGTTTTGAGTTGGTTCTTGTTGGTGGCAGTGGAAGCCGCTTCCCTAATAGCACCTAGCAATTTGTTCCACATTTTAGGGGGAAAAAATCTATGTGGATTCTTAAAAAAAAAAATTACATAACAGTAAAACCAAAGTAACACAGACTATTTAACTTAAGGCCAATGTTGGTTTCTTCAAAGATATGATTAAGATTGGTTTAGGTGTGACAGTTCATGCACACAATTTCAACTCCAAAGAAGAAATATCACTTTCAAATTCCATAAGTGTACCTGGTGGTATGAAGATGTAGATACCTGGATAGCAGTCTTCTCATGCCATGATTTCACTCTTCTTCATGGTCCATGTTGACAGCAGAATACTACATCAAAGCAGTTGTCACAATCACCTGCAAAACAGTTCAGTTGTTATGTCATCAGTACAAATCATTTACAGACAAATATGATTTTGATCATCTGATGATCGGCAGGAGAATACTGCTTTGAAAAAGGTTTTCAAAATGATGTTACACTCCTCATAGGTCAAAAAATACTTGAATAAAACGAGTGGGACAAAATACTTTTACAGCTAAACATTTATCAAATGGATGGAACTTTGTAAAGGGATAAAAAAAAATCTACCTGTTGAATAGAGAATGAGTCATCTGGATACAGTGACAAATCGATCCGAGCAAGTCAGTTGGGTGGTTCAGTCTATGTTGTAATCATTCATCAACCAGCCAACCTTAATAAAATCAAATACAACTAAGAACAGAATTTTTTTGAATTAAACATGGCTTTGTAAGATTGGAATTGTAAGTCTTCTTTATCTAAACTGCCTGTGATATTTTCAACTGACTAAGAGTATTCATCAAGACCTTGCCTAGTACATACAAAATTAAGAAAAGAAAAATTGGATACTCCTTTCCTTGATTCAGTGATGCATTTATCTCCAAGGCGACACTCTTCAACACCAGATCTCTCAAGATGTCTTCATGATTGTTAGCAGTACACTGTGTCAATTCCAGTCATCGAGATACCCTGGAGAAACAAAAATCAAAGTTGTAACAGTTGTAAACCTTCTCCTTAACATGCAAGAACATTGTTTTGGATGAGCAGCACTCCATCCCAAGTTCTCACATAAAGTCAGAGCCACTTATGAAAAGAAATGTGACACTCTCAGAGTTTTGAAACATGTTTTACAAACAAACAAAATTACTCCATCAAGATGGTTTAGTAAACGACAGTCACAGTCATCAAACAGCCAAACTTAATAGCCTACAACACAATGAAGAACATGAAGATTCTTAATTAAACATGACATTTGGAATGTTGAAAACAAATATCATATCAAAGGTCTTCATAGTTTCCGACAGATAGCAACAATCTGTATCCAAAATGCAGATCAGAATAGTGATTTATTTACAGTGACAGGGCAACTTTGTCTAACAATTCAACATTTGCTGTTTTGTTCAAGTCTTCAAGAGATTTTTCAGAATGGCCTGAGTTCAACGGCATACAGAATATATTTGGTGTGAATCAAGAATAGACACACAATGTTAAAAATTCTACACCAACAGAAGAAATCTTAAATTGGTCATGAGATGTAAATAATAAGAATCTATTTATACCTTGACATACCTCCATTGATGTATTTATGTCCAGGTTGACAACAGAACACAGCAGGAGAGTGGAATCTTCACGGTTCCCATCAATTGCAACAGTCTGTACCAAATTATTCCTTTTGATACCACCTGGAAATAAATCAAAAACCTAACTTGATTCCAAAGTTTACGTGGAACCCCAATATTTCATGAACATTGAAGAAAAAAACATAATGCTAAAATTAATAATATGCAACATTTATATGGAGCTCTACAAAGACACAGTGCCTCACAATCAACAACAGAGATAAACAAAAAACATAAAAGAGAAAACTAAATAAGTTTTGATTTGGTTCTTGTTGGTGGCAGTGGAAGCCACTTCCCTAATAGCACCTAGCAATTTGTTCCACATTTTAGGGGGAGAAAAATCTATGTGGATTCTTAAAAAAAAAAATTACATAACAGCAAAACCGAAGTAACACAGACTATTTAACTTAAGGCCAATGTTGGTTTCTTCAAAGATATGATTAAGATTGGTTTAGGTGTGACAGTTCATGCACACAATTTCAACTCCAAAGAAGAAATATCACTTTCAAATTCCATAAGTGTACCTGATGGTATGAAGATGTAGATACCTGGATAGCAGTCTTCTCATGCCATGATTTCACTCTTCTTCATGGTCCATGTTGACAGCAGAATACTTCATCAAAACAGTTGTCACAATCACCTGCAAAGCAGTTCAGTTGTTATGTCATCAGTACAAATCATTTACAGACAAATATGATTTTGATCATCTGATGATCGGCAGGAGAATACTGCTTTGAAAAAGGTTTTCAAAATGATGTTACACTCCTCATAGGTCAAAAAATACTTGAATAAAACGAGTGGGACAAAATACTTTTACAGCTAAACATTTATCAAATGGATGGAACTTTGTAAAGGGATAAAAAAAATCTACCTGTTGAATAGAGAATGAGTCATCTGGATACAGTGACAAATCGATCCGAGCAAGTCAGTTGGGTGGTTCAGTCTATGTTGTATTCATTCATCAACCAGCCAACCTTAATAAAATCAAATACAACTAAGAACAGAATTTTTTTGAATTAAACTCGGCTTTGTAAGATTGGAATTGTAAGTCTTCTTTATCTAAACTGCCTGTGATATTTTCAACTGACTAAGAGTATTCATCAAGACCTTGCCTAGTACATACAAAATTAAGAAAAGAAAAATTGGATACTCCTTTCCTTGATTCAGTGATGCATTTATCTCCAAGGCGACACTCTTCAACACCAGATCTCTCAAGATGTCTTCATGATTGTTAGCAGTACACTGTGTCAATTCCAGTCATCGAGATACCCTGGAGAAACAAAAATCAAAGTTGTAACAGTTGTAAACCTTCTCCTTAACATGCAAGAACATTGTTTTGGATGAGCAGCACTCCATCCCAGGTTCTCACATAAAGTCAGAGCCACTTATGAAAAGAAATGTGACACTATCAGAGTTTTGAAAAATGTTTTACAAACAAAATCACTCCATCAAGATGGTTTAGTAAACGACAGTCACAGTCATCAAACAGCCAAACTTAATAGCCTACAACACAATGAAGAACATGAAGATTCTTAATTAAACATGACATTTGGAATGTTGAAAACAAATATCATATCAAAGGTCTTCATAGTTTCCGACAGATAGCAACAATCTGTATCCAAAATGCAGATCAGAATAGTGATTTACTTACAGTGACAGGGCAACTTTGTCTAACAATTCAACATTTGCTGTTTTGTTCAAGTCTTCAAGAGCTTTTTCAGAATGTCCTGAGTTCAACGGCATACAGAATATATTTGGTGTGAATCAAGAATAGACACACAATGTTAAAAATTCTACACCAACAGAAGAAATCTTAAATTGGTCATGAGATGTAAATAATAAGAATCTATTTATACCTTGACATACCTCCATTGATGTATTTATGTCCAGGTTGACAACAGAACACAGCAGGAGAGTGGAATCTTCACGGTTCCCATCGATTGCAACAGTCTGTACCAAATTATTCCTTTTGATACCACCTGGAAATAAATCAAAAACCTAACTTGATTCCAAAGTTTACGTGGAACCCCAATATTTCAAGAACATTGAAGAAAAAAACATAATGCTAAAATTAATAACATGCAACATTTATATGGAGCTCTACAAAGACACAGTGCCTCACAATCAACAACAGAGATAAACAAAAAACATAAAAGAGAAAACTAAATAAGTTTTGAGTTGGTTCTTGTTGGTGGCAGTGGAAGCCGCTTCCCTAATAGCACCTAGCAATTTGTTCCACATTTTAGGGGGAAAAAATCTATGTGGATTCTTAAAAAAAAAATTACATAACAGCAAAACCAAAGTAACACAGACTATTTAACTTAAGGCCAATGTTGGTTTCTTCAAAGATATGATTAAGATTGGTTTAGGTGTGACAGTTCATGCACATAATTTCAACTCCAAAGAAGAAATATCACTTTCAAATTCCATAAGTGTACCTGGTGGTATGAAGATGTAGATACCTGGATAGCAGTCTTCTCATGCCATGATTTCACTCTTCTTCATGGTCCATGTTGACAGCAGAATACTACATCAAAGCAGTTGTCACAATCACCTGCAAAACAGTTCAGTTGTTATGTCATCAGTACAAATCATTTACAGACAAATATGATTTTGATCATCTGATGATCGGCAGGAGAATACTGCTTTGAAAAAGGTTTTCAAAATGATGTTACACTCCTCATAGGTCAAAAAATACTTGAATAAAACGAATGGGACAAAATACTTTTACAGCTAAACATTTATCAAATGGATGGAACTTTGTAAAGGGATAAAAAAAAATCTACCTGTTGAATAGAGAATGAGTCATCTGGATACAGTGACAAATCGATCCGAGCAAGTCAGTTGGGTGGTTCAGTCTATGTTGTAGTCATTCATCAAACAGCCAACCTTAATAAAATCAAATACAACTAAGAACAGAATTTTTTTGAATTAAACATGGCTTTGTAAGATTGGAATTGTAAGTCTTCTTTATCTAAACTGCCTGTGATATTTTCAACTGACTAAGAGTATTCATCAAGACCTTGCCTAGTACATACAAAATTAAGAAAAGAAAAATTGGATACTCCTTTCCTTGATTCAGTGATGCATTTATCTCCAAGGCGACACTCTTCAACACCAGATCTCTCAAGATGTCTTCATGATTGTTAGCAGTACACTGTGTCAATTCCAGTCATCGAGATACCCTGGAGAAACAAAAATCAAAGTTGTAACAGTTGTAAACCTTCTCCTTAACATGCAAGAACATTGTTTTGGATGAGCAGCACTCCATCCCAGGTTCTCACATAAAGTCAGAGCCACTTATGAAAAGAAATGTGACACTCTCAGAGTTTTGAAACATGTTTTACAAACAAACAAAATCACTCCATCAAGATGGTTTAGTAAACGACAGTCACAGTCATCAAACAGCCAAACTTAATAGCCTACAACACAATGAAGAACATGAAGATTCTTAATTAAACATGACATTTGGAATGTTGAAAACAAATATCATTTCACAGGTCTTCAGAGTTTCCAACTGATAGCAACAATCTGTATCCAAAATGCAGATCAGAATAGTGACTTATTACAGTGACAGGGCAACTTTGTCTAACAATTCAACATTTGCTGTTTTGTTCAAGTCTTCAAGAGATTTTTTCAGAATGGTCCGAGTTCAACGGCATACAAAATATATATGGTGTGAATCAAGATTAAACTCACTATGTTTAAAATTCTACACCAACAGAAGAAATCTTAATTTGGTGATGAGATGTAAATAATAAGATTCTATGAATACCTTGACATACCTCCATTGATGTATTTATGGTCCAGGTTGACAACAGAACACAGCATGAGAGTGGAATCTTCACGGTTCCCATCGATTGCAACAGTCTGTACCAAATCATTCCTCTTAATGCCACCTGGAAATAAATCAAAAACATAACTTGATTCCAAAGTTTACATGGAACCCTAATATTTCAAGAATATTGAAGAAAAAAAACATAATGTTAAAATTAATAACATGCAACATTTATATGGAGCTCTACAAAGACACAGTGCCTCACAATCAACAACAGAGATAAACAAAAAACATAAAAGAGGAAAATAAATAAGTTTTAAGTTGGTTCTTGTTGGTGGCAGTGGATGCCACTTCCCTAATAGCACCCAGCAACTTGTTCCACATTTTAGGGAGAACAAAATCTATGTGGATTCTTAAAAAAAAATCACACAACAGCAAAACCGAAGTCATACAAGCTATCTAACATAAAGCCAATGTTGGTGTCTTCAAAGATATGATTAAGATTGGTTTGGGTGCGACAGTTCATGCACACAATTTCAACTCCAAAGAAGAAATATCACCTTTAAATTACATAAGTGTACCTGGTGATTTGAAGATGTAGATACCTAGCAGTCTTCTCATGCCATATTGTCACTCTTCTTCATGGTCCATGTTGACAGCACAGTACTACATCAAAGCAGTTGTCACAATCACCTGCAAAACATGTCAGTTGCTATGTCATCAGAACAAATCATTTACAGACAAATATAATTTGATCATCTGATTATTGGCGTGGGAATACTGCTTTGAAAAAGGTTTTAAAAATGACATAACACTCATAGGTCCAAAAATACTTGAATAAAACGAGTGGGACAAAATACTTTTACAGCTAGACATTTATCAAATGGATGGAACTTTTTAAAGTGAGAAAAGGAACGAAATCTACCTGTTGAATACAGACTTAGTCATCTGGATACAGTGACAGGTCGATCCGAGCAAGTCAGTTGGGGGGTTCAGTCTATGTCCCAGTCAGTCATCAAACAGCCAACCTAAATAAAATCAAATACAGCTACGAACAGAAAGATTTTGAATTAAATAGGCCTATGGCTTTGTAAGATTGGAATTGTTAGTCTTGTTTATCTAAACTGCCTGTGATATTTTCAACTGACTAACACAAAAGGAATTGTGAGTAAAAATACGCAAAAGAACGAGTCAATCTGACTTCAATGTGACACGCTTCGAATCATGTAGCTGTTTTGTTTACTGACCTTAATGTGAGTAAAGTGACTCACTTTATATTTTTCTCATTTGACTCCAGAATGAAACACCAAATGAGTTTTGCATTCAAAAACTCCCCATAATTGACACACCTTGTTTTTGACACATTAGAAATGACACACCAAACAAACCGCATTTTGATTATTGATGCATCACATGCGTTTATTAAAAACACATATATTACTCACTAAACTAGTTAAATTTACACAGCTTGCTAGTCATTTTACTCCTCAATTATACACAATGTCCAGGTACAGTACCCACAAAGTGCATACAATTAATGCAGCTGAGAGTACATGTACACACAGCTTGCTAAGACAATGTGTATAATTAATTACTTACATGACTAGCAAGCTGTGTAAATGTACTCATTAATGCATTACCTGTATCCACTTTGAAGATCACTGTACTCAGACGAAAAGTATAATGATCAGTTAAATTACTAGCAAGCTGGGAAAATATACTCATCGCTGCAATACTTGTATGCACTTTGTGAGTCACTGTACTCAGACGAAGGGTATAATGATGAGTTAAATGACTAGCAAGCTGGGTAAATATACTCATCGTTGCATTACTTGTACGCATTTTGTGAGTAACGGTACTCAGACTATGTGTGTAAATGATGACTACATGACAGGCAAATAAGCTGGGTAAATATAGCCATCATTGCATTACTTGTATGCACTTTGTGAATCACTGTACTCAGAGTATGTGTATAATGATGAGTTAAATGACTAGCAAGCTGGGTATACTCATTGTTGCATTACTTGTATGCACTTTGTGAGTAACGGTACTCAGACTATAAGTATATATGATGACTTACATGACTAGCAAATAAGCTGGGTAAATATACTCATCGTTGCATTACTTGTACGCACTTTGTGAGTCACATCAGATGAAGGGTTTAATGATGAGTTAAATGACTAGCAAGCTGGGTATACTCATCGTTGCATTACTTGTATGCACTTTTTGAGTCACTGTACTCAGAGTTTATGTATAACGATGAGTTAAATGACTAGCAAATAAGCTGGGTAAATCGTTGCAGTACTTGTATGCAGTTTGTGAGTCACTGTACTCAGACGAAGGGTATAATGACGAGTCAAATGACGAGCAGGCTGGGTAAATATACTCATCGTTGCATTACTTGTATGCACTTTGTGAGTCATGGCACTTTTTCTATTGGAGTCAAATCAACCTGTTTGTGCGTCAGTGGAGTCAAAAAGGTCTTTTTTTGTAAGTATTCAAGTATAAAACATGCAATGTTATGTGGTGTTTAGGCGTTGTGTATAGCATATGTACTTGAAGTTGTACTGTAGGCCTAGCGTTACTTGGGAAAGGTGGGACACAAACAAAATATCCTGGGTCGGTAGCTAGCTGGCCATCCTGGCGCGGATCAGGCCCAGGTATTGCCACAGCTAACGTTAGCTGTTGTTACTACTACTACTACTACTACTATTACTATTACTATTATGCGACTCGGAATAAGTTTAATCTTAGATACATGGCGCTTTACAAGTTTTTAATTATTACTATTATTATTATTATTTCTATTACTACTGCTACTACTACTACTACTAACTACTACTACTACTACTACTACTACTACTACTACACTACTACCTACTACTAACAGTACTACTGCTACTGCTACTACTACTACTACTACTACTACTACTACTACTATTACTACAATTAGACTATTGCCACACGCCTGATCTGCGCCAGATGGCCAGCTTGCTAGCTACCCAACGATATTTTGATTGTCTCCCACCACTCCTAAGTAATGCTAGGCCTACAGTAAAACTACAAGTACATTATTATACACAACGCCTAAACACAACGTAATGTTACATGTTTTATATTCAAAAACTTAGAAACAAGTAGGGCCTACTATTTGAATCAACCGATGGACAAACAGTCTTAGCTACATGAGCTACAGGCTACGCAATGACATGTCTTCGGAAATCCAAGATGGCAACATAGCAACGCTGTAACCTGGATACCGCAGTCGGCTCTCATTGTTAGACTAGGCATGAGAGTAAGTGCCCAGACCACTACGGCTGCTGCGCGCGAGAAATTCCTGAAAAAAGTTCACAGACATTGCAAGGCCCGCAAAAATGATTCTGATTGTAGTCCAATTGACCCTTTGAGAGTAACATAAAGTTTCTCTGCATAATGAGTCATTCGACTCCAATATGGATACGAGTGTTGCGTAATATAACCCACTTGCTAGATAAAGATAGCTAACTATCTGTTCAGTGAGTTTTTCAATGATGCCTCAAATAATTGACTCACCTCCTAGGTGGAAATCTACATTTGTCTTACTCGGACTAGGAGTAAACCTACAGTTCATTCGACATTTGCCACAAATGACTCACTCAAAAACGGATATTTGTGTCGTACTCATCGGGAGTCAAAAGCAATTTTCGCAAAAGCTAGTTTTATAACTCAACTGGCTGAGTACTTTGCACATTAAGCATTGAAAAATGCGTTAACTGATTCCTCAGAGCAACGCATCATACGTATAATGCAGTTCCAAGAGAAATCAAAGTATACATTTGAAACACCAGTGTGTAAACTGGGGGTATTGATGCATTTTAGCGGTAATGTGACTCGCATTTAGTAAGTCAACACGCATGCATTGGTGAGTATTTGATAACTTTACTCACAATTTCCTTTGTGTGATAGACCTCGCCTAGTACATACAGAATTAAGAAAACAAAATTGGATACTCGATCCTTTCCTTGATTCAGTGATGCATTTATCTCCAAGGCGTCACTCTTCAACACCAGATCTCTCTTGATGTCTTCATGATGGTTAGCAGTACACTGTGTCAATTCCAGTCATCGAGATACCCTGGAGAAAAAAAAATCAAAGAGGTAATAGTTGTAAACCTTCTCCTTAACATGCAAGAACACTGTTTGGGATGAGCAGGATTCCATCCCAGGTTCTCACATAAAGTCAAAGCCATGTATGAAAAGAAAAGGTGAAAGTTTTAGAGTGGTGAAACATGTTTTACAAACAAACAAAATCACTCCATCAAGATGGTTTAGTATACGACAGTCACAGTCATCAAACAGCCAAACTTAATAACCTAAAACACAATGAAGAACATGAAGATTCTTAATTAAACATGGCATTTGGAATGTTGAAAACAAATATCATATCAAAGGTCTTCACAGTTTCCACTGATAGCAACAATCTGTATCCAAAATGCAGATCAGAATAGTGACTTATTTACAGTGACAGGGCAACTTTGTCTAACAATTCAACATTTGCTGTCAAGAGATTTTTTCAGAATGGCCAAAGTTCAACCGCATACAGAATATATTTGATGTGAATCAAGAATAGACTTACTATGTTTAAAATTCTACCCCAACAGAAGAAATCTAAAATTGGTGATGAGATGTAAATAATAAGATTCAATTCATACCTTCATATACCTCCGTTGATATAGTGATGGTCCAGGTCAACAACAGAACACAGCATGAAAGTGGAATCTTCACGGTTTCCATTGATTGCAACAGTCTGTTCCAAATCATTCCTCTTGATGCCACCTGGAAATAATTCAAAAACATAACTTGATTCCAAAGTTTATGTGGAAACCTAATATTTCAAGAATATTGAAAATAACCATTAAGCTCTACTAAGACACAGTGCCTCACAATCAACAACAGGGATGAACAAAAAACAAAAAAGAGGAAAATAAATAAGTTTTGAGTTGGTTCTTGTTGGTGGCAGTGGATCCCGCTTCCCTATAAGCACCCAGCAACTTGTTCCACGTTTTAGGGGGAAAAAATCTATATGGGTTCTTATAAAATAAAAAAATCACAAAACAGCAAAACCCAAGTCATACAAGCTACCTAACATAAAGCCAATGTTGGTGTCTTCAAAGGTAGGATTAGGATTGGTTTGGGTGTGACAGTTCATGCACACAATTTCAACTCCAAGGAAGAAATATCACTTTCAAATTCCATAAGTGTACCTGGTGATATGAAGATGTAGATACTATGATAGCAGTCTTCTCATGCCATGATGTCACTCTTCTTCATGGTCCTTGTTGGCAGCAGAATACTACATCAAGGTAGTTGTCACAATCACCTGCAAAACAGTTCAGTTGTTATGTCATTAAGAAAAATCATTTACAGATAAGTATAAATTGATCATCTGATGATCGGCAGAAGAATACTGCTGTGAAAAAGGTTTTCAAAATGACGTAACACTCCTCATATAGGTCAAAAAATACTTGAATAAAACGAGTGGGACAAAATACTTTTACAGCTAAACATTTATCAAACGGATGGAACTTTGTGAGAAGATAAATGGAACGAAATCTACCTGTTGAATGGAGAATGAGTCATCTGGATACAGTGACAAATCGATCCAAGCAAGTCAGTTGGGTGGTTCAGTCTATGTCCCAGTCAGTCATCAAACAGCCAACCTATATAAAATCAAATACAACTAAGAACAGAAAGATTTTGAATTAAACATGGCTTTGTAAGATTGGAATTGTTAGTCTTCTTTATCTAAACTGCCTGTGATATTTCAACTGACTAAGAGTATTCATCAAGACCTTGTCTAGTAGACATATCCAAGGCATCACTCTTCAAATCCAGATCTCTCTCGATGTCTTCATGATTGTTAGCAGTACACTGTGTCAATTCCAGTCATCGAGATACCCTGGAGAAACAAAAAATCAAAGTCGAAAGAGTTGTAAACCTTTTTGATAACATGCAAGAACATTGTTTTGGATAAGCAGGACTCCATCCCAGGTTCTCACATAAAGTCAGAGCCACTTATGAAAAGAAATGTGACACTCTCAGAGTTTTGAAACATGTTCTACAAACAAACAAAATCACTCCATCAAAATGGTTTAGTATACGACAGTCACAGTCATCAACAGCCAAACTTAATAACATAAAACACAATGAAGAACATGAACATTCTACATTAAACATGGCATTTGAAATGTTGAAACCAAATATCATATCAAAGGTCTTCACAGTTTCCAACCGATAGCAAAAATCTGTATCCAAAATGCAGATCAGAATAGTGACTTATTTACAGTGACAGGGCAACTTTGTCTAACAATTCAACATTTGCTGTTTTGTTTAAATCTTCAAGAGATTTTTTCAGAATGGTCCGAGTTCAACAGCATACAGAATATATTTGGTGTGAATCAAGATTAGACTCACTACGTTTCAAATTCTACACCAACAGTAGAAATCTTAATTTGGTGATGAGATTTAAATAATAAGATTCTATGAATACCTTGACATATCTCCATTGATGTATTTATGGTTCAGGTTGACAACAGAATACAGCATGAGAGTGGAATCTTCACGGTTCCCATCGATTGCAACAGTCTGTACCAAATCATTCCTCTTGATGCCACCTGGAAATAAACCAAAAACATAAATTGATTCCAAAGTTTACGTGGAACCCTAATATTTCAAGAATATTGAAGAAAAAAACATAAAGCTAAAACTAATAACATGCGACATTTATATGGAGCTCTACTAAGACACAGTGCCTCACAATCAACAACAGAGATAAACCAAAAAACATACAAGAGGAAAATAAATAAGTTTTGAGTTGGTTCTTGTTGGTGGCAGTGGATGCCGCTTCCCTAATAGCACCCACCAACTTGTTCCACATATCAGGGAGAACAAAATCTATGTGGATCCTTTAAAAAAATAATCACATCACAGCAAAACCGAAGTCATACAGGCTATCTAACATAAAGCCAATGTTGGTGTATTCAAAGATAGGATTAAGATTGGTTATGGTGTGACAGTTCATGCACACAATTTCAACTCCAAAGAAGAAAAATCACCTTCAAATTCAATAAGTGTACCTGTGATATGAAGATGTACATACCTGGATAGCAGTCTTCTCATGCAATGATGTCACTCTTCTTCATGGTCCATGTTGACAGCAGAATACTACATCAAAGCAGTTGTCACAATCACCTGCAAAATAGTTCAGTTGTTCTGTCATCAATAACAATCATTTACAGACAACTATAAGATGATCATCTGATGATCGGCAGGAGAATACTGCTTTGAAAAAGGTTTTTGAAAATGACGTAACACTCCTCATAGGTCAAAAAATACTTGAATAAAACGAGTGGGACAAAATACTTTTACAGCTAAACATTATTATCAAACGGATGGAACTTTGTTAAAGAATAAAAGAAACAAAATCTACCTGTTCAATACAGAATGAGTCATCTGGATACAGTGACAGGTCGATCCGAGCAAGTCAGTTGGGTGGTTCAGTCTATGTCCCAGTCAGTCATCAAACAGCCAACCTAAATAGCATTAAAGACAACTAGAGCAGAAAGATTTTGAATTAAATATGGCTTTGTAAGATTGGAATTGATAATCTTCTTTATCTAAACTGCCTGTGATATTTTCAACTGACTAAGAGTATTCATCAAGACCTTGCCTAGTACATACAGAAACAAGAAAACAAAATTGGATACTCCTTTCCTTGATTCAGTGATGCATTTATCTCCAGGCATCACTCTTCAACACCAGATCTTTCTTGATGTCTTCATGATTGTTAGTAGTACACTGTATAATTGCAGTCATCGAGATACCCTGGAGAAACAAAAATCAAATAGGTAATAGTTGTAAATCTTTTCGATAACATGCAAGAACATTGTTTTGGATAAGCAGGACTCCATCCCAGGTTCTCACATAAAGTCAGAGCCACTTATGAAAAGAAATGTGACACTCTCAGAGTTTTGAAAAATGTTTTACAAACAAACAAAGTCACTCCATCAAGATGTTTTAGTATACAGCAGTCACAGTCGTCAAACAGCCAAACTTAATAGCCTAAAACACAACGAAGAACATGAACATTCTAAATTAAACATGGCATTTGAAATGTTGAAACCAAATATCATATCAAAGGTCTTCACAGTTTCCAACTGATAGCAAAAATCTGTATCCAAAATGCAGATCAGAATAGTGACTTATTTACAGTGACAGGGCAACTTTGTCTAACAATTCAACATTTGCTGTTTTGTTTAAATCTTCAAGAGATTTTTTCAGAATGGTCCGAGTTCAACAGCATACAGAATATATTTGGTGTGAATCAAGATTAGACTCACTTTGTTTAAAATTCTACACCAACAGTAGAAATCTTAATTTGGTGATGAGATTTAAATAATAAGATTCTATTCATACCTTGACATGTCTCCATTGATGTATTTATGGTCCAGGTTGACAACAGAATACAGCATGAGAGTGGAATCTTCACGGTTCCCATCGACTGCAACAGTCTGTACCAAATCATTCCTCTTGATGCCACCTGGAAATAAATCAAAAACATAAATTGATTCCAAAGTTTACGTGGAACCCTAATATTTCAAGAATATTGAAGAAAAAAACATAAAGCTAAAACTAATAACATGCGACATTTATATGGAGCTCTACTAAGACACAGTGCCTCACAATCACCAACAGAGATAAACAAAAAAACATACAAGAGGAAAATAAATAAGTTTTGAGTTGGTTCTTGTTGGTGGCAGTGGATGCCGCTTCCCTAATAGCACCCAGCAACTTGTTCCACATATTAGGGAGAACAAAATCTATGTGGATCCTTTAAAAAAAATATCACATAACAGCAAAACCGAAGTCATACAGGCTATCTAACATAAAGCCAATGTTTACATAATTACATTGCGCTAATTTTGATTTGCCTTTTAACAGATTTCGTCACCGTTTTCACGAAGAGCCACATATCTTAAAATGACAAATATAGATTATTACAAAAAGGGGCCTTTATTTCAATGAATGCATTTTTGCGTTTTCACGAACAGCCATCGGCCCAAAAACGCATTGTAATACATTGCAATAAAAGTAGGTCAAATCGTTTTTCCGTTTTCACGAAGAGCCACTTATGTCAGCGCGCGCGTGATCACGTGACATACGCGCCCCTTTCCTATGTAAAAACACGTTATCCAGTTGGGCGTTTAAGTAGGTCAACTCACTTTTTCGGTTTCACAAAGAGCCACGTATCTTTGACTTATTACTATGGCAATTAGGGATGTTAAACTTATAAAGAATCATATAAGACGTCTTTGAATGCAAACTGTGGCTTTAGCATTGCAGATATTGCAGTTTTAAGCCAAGCAGTGTAAAATGTAAATCTCAATCAAGCGTTTGGACATATGTGGCTCTTCGTGAAAACGGTGACGATTTGAGCAAATCAAATACAGAACGATACAAGCCATACATTCCACAATAAACAAGCTGCTCAAGCAAACTCCCAACATTGACTCCAAAGTTGATTTCAATCCTCTTCCAAAATATTTTATAAATGAGTAGATGTCATTCTCCTCATAGCATACACACCTCCATTGATGTCTTCATGGTACTGGGGTGGCATGTGTAGTTTGCATTGGACTCTGTCTTTCCAAGGAATACTTGTACTTGCTCATAGGCAGATGGTTCGGCATTTCACCATTGCAGTAATTAAAAGACAAAGAAATAAATACAATCAGAAATCACAATTCGAAACAGGATTCCATTAAGTTTGGGATTATTTGAGGCACATGAAAATGGTTTGAAGTGGTTGTTCCATGACCCAGTGACTGATAAACGATGATGATGCAAAGTTATTGGTAATGGATTAAAATGTGACATGAAGATGAAAAATACAAGCATGATGGTAAGTGAGCTGATAGTTAGATGTTAGGTGATGGTTAAGATGGAAGTGAGCTTGTTAATATCATGCACGTGGTGCAAGTTTGGTATTTAAGGTTATGAATCAATTGTGACTAATAACAATTTAAAGGTGTGTCCAAGTGGAACAGTACTTCAGGAAAGAGTGTTGAAGTTACATAATAACCATACCTAGGTTACATTGATGCTCCACAAGTTGACCAGTCAGAGGCTGTTCAACACAGGAGTCCAGTGGTTGCAGGGTCTGTCCTGTAGCATAGGAGTTCAGTGGTTGCAGAGTCTGTCCTGTAGCACAGGAGTTCAGTGGTTGCAGGGTCTGTCCTGTAGCACAGGAGTCCAGTGGTTGCAGGGTCTGTCCTGTAGCATAGGAGTCCAGTGGTTGCAGAGTCTGTCCTGTAGGACAGGAGTTCAGTGGTTGCAGGGTCTGTCCTGTACCACAGGGGTCCAGTGGTTGCAGAGTCTGTCCTGTAGCAGAGGAGATCAGCGGTTGCAGGGTCTGTCCTGTAGCACAGGGGTCCAGATGGTTGCAGAATCTGTCTTGTAGCACAGGAGTTCAGTGGTTGCAGGGTCTGTCCTGATAGCAAAGGGGTTCAGTGGTTGCAGCGTCTGTCAAGTAGCTTAGGGGTCCAGTGGTTGCAAGGTCTGTCCTGTAGCAAAGGGGTCCAGTGGTTGCAGAGTCTGTCCTGTAGCACAGGAGTTCAGTGGTTGCAGGGTCTGTCCTGATAGCAAAGGGGTTCAGTGGTTGCAGCGTCTGTCAAGTAGCTTAGGGGTCCAGTGGTTGCAAGGTCTGTCCTGTAGCACAGGAGTCCAGTGGTTGCAGAGTCTGTCCTGTAGCACAGGAGTTCAGTGGTTGCAGGGTCTGTCCTGTAGCACAGGGGTCCAGTGGTTGCAGGGTCTGTCCTGTAGCACAGGAGTTCAGTGGTTGCAGGGTCTGTCCTGTAGCACAGGGGTCCAGTGGTTGCAGAGTCTGTCCTGTAGCACAGGAGTTCAGTGGTTGCAGAGTCTGTCAAGTAGCACAGGGGTTCAGTGGTTGCAGAGTCTGTCCTGTAGCACAGGGGTCCAGTGGTTGCAGGGTCTGTCCTGTAGCACAGGGGTCCAGTGGTTGCAGAGTCTGTCCTGTAGCACAGGGGTCCAGTGGTTGCAGAGTCTGTCCTGTAGCACAGGGGTTGAGTGGTTGCAGGGTCTGTTCTGAGAGAGCTTGTGTAGATGAGAAGGACTCCATCCACGGTTCCAACACTCAGTCACTGCCATGTATGAAAACAGGTGACATTTTCAAAGCTGTGAAACATGTTTGACAACAAAAATCAAAGTACATGAAGGTAGCTCCAGTGGTAAACTATGGAAGCAATAGAATAGGTTCTACAATATTTCACCCCTGGATAAGCCAGCCCAGGTTGCTTATCCAAAATGAATGATAGGACGATAAGTAAACATTTCATTTTCATTTGAACAAACGAATCAAAATCATCAAATGATTGTTATTCTTAGAAATTGAATGTTACTTTCTTCAAAACAATTACTTTGGAGACCACCTGACCAATAAACTCCATTTACAAGGAGCTCCAAAATATGCAAAAGCAATTTTATGAAACATTATTATTACATGTTTGCCATTTGTTTACAAATTATGCAAAATGTCCATATTGACCTGGTTCCCATCGATTGCAACAGTCTGTAGCAAATCATTCCTCATGATGCGACCTGGAAATGAATCAAAAACATAATTTGATTCCAAAGTTTATACCTGGAACCCTAATATTTCAAGAAGATTGAAAAAAAACCCATAATGCTAAAATGAATAACATGGGACATTTATATGGAGGTTTACTAAGACACAGTGCCTCACAATCAAAAACAGAGCTAAACAAAAAACATAAAAGAGGAAAAGATATTAGTTTCGAGTTGGCTCTTGTTGGTGGCAGTGGATACCGCTTCCCTAATAGCACCCAGCAACTTGTTCCACATTTTAGGGGGACAAAAATCAATGTGGATCCTTAAAAAGAAAAAATCCACATAACAGCAAAACCAAAGTCATACAAGCTATCTAACTTAAGGCCAAAGTTGGTGCCTTCAAAGATAGGATTAAGATTGGTTTGGATGTGACAGTTCATGCACACAATTTCAACTCCAAAGAAGAAATATCACCTTCAAATTCCATAAGTGTACCTGGTGGTATGAAGATGTAGATACCTGGATAG
Organism: Plazaster borealis; assembly: GCA_021014325.1. Lineage (NCBI taxonomy): Eukaryota > Metazoa > Echinodermata > Asteroidea > Forcipulatida > Labidiasteridae > Plazaster > Plazaster borealis. The sequence goes on along the minus strand of CM037458.1, from coordinate 12,145,716 downwards.
CAGTCTTCTCATGCAATGATGTCACTCTTCTTCATGGTCCATGTTGACAGCAGAATACTACATCAAAGCAGTTGTCACAATCACCTGCAAAACAGTTCAGTTGTTATGTCTTTAGGAAAAATCATTTAGAGGAAAATATAAATTGATCATCTAAAGATCGGCAGAAGAATACTGCTGTGAAAAAGGTTTTCAAAATGACGGAACACTCCCCATAGGTCAAAAAATACTTGAATAAAACGAGTGGGACAAAATACTTTTACAGCTAGACATTGATCAAGAGGAAAATTAATTAGTTTTGAGTTGGTTCTTGTTGGTGGCAGTGGATGCCGCTTCCCTAATAGCACCCAGCAACTTGTTCCACATTTTAGGGGGGACAAAAAACTTTATAGATTCTTTAAAAAAAACATCAGGCCAATGTTGGTGTCTTCAAAGATATGATTAAGATTGGTTTGGGTGTGACAGTTCATGCACACAATTTCAACTCCAAAGAAGAAATATCACCCTCAAATTCCATAAGTGTACCTGGTGATATGAGATACCTGGATAGTACTCTTCTCATGCCACGATGTCACTCTTCTTCATGGTCCTTGTTGACAGCAGAAAACTACATCAAAGCAGTTGTCACAATCACCTGCAAAACAGTTCAGTTGCTATGTCATCAGTACAAATTATTTAGAGGCAAATATAATTTCATCATCTGATTATCGGCACAGGAATACTGGTTTGAAAAAGGTTTGAAAAATGACATAACACTCATAGGTCCAAAAATACTTGAACAAAACGAGTGGGACAAAGTACTTTTACAGCTAGACATTTATCAACCGGATGGAACTTTTTAAAGTGATAAAAGGAACAAAATTTACCTGTTGAATACAGCCTTACTCATCTGGATACAGTGACAGGTCGATCCAAACAAGTCAGTTGGGTGGTTCAGTCTATGTCCCAGTCAGTCATCAAACAGCCAACCTTAATAAAATCAAATACAACTAAAAACAGAAACATTTTGAATTAAATATGGCTTAGTAAGATTGGAATTGTTAGTCTTCTTTGTCTAAACTGCCTGTGATATTTTCAACTGACTAAGAGTATTCATCAAGACCTTGTCTAGTACATACAGAATTAAGAAACAAAATTAGATACTCCTTTCCTTGATTCAGTGATGCATTTATATCTAAGGCGTCACTCTTCAAATCCAGATCTCTCTCGATGTCTTCATGATTGTTACCAGTGCACTGTGTCAATTTCAGTCATCGAGATACCCTGGAGAAACAAAAATTAAAGTCGAAAGAGTTGTACACCTTTTCGATAACATGCAAGAACATTGTTTTGGATAAGCAGGACTCCATCCCAAGTTCTCACATAAAGTCAGAGCCACTTATGAAAAGAAATGTGACACTCTCAGAGTTTTGAAACATGTTTTACAAACAAACAAAGTAACTCCATCAAGATGTTTTAGTATACGGCAGTCACAGTCGTCAAACAGCCAAACTTAATAACCTAAAACACAATGAAGAACATGAACATTCTTAATTAAACATGGCATTTGGAATGTTGAAATCAAATATCATATCAAAGGTCTTCATAGTTTCCGACAGATAGCAACAATCTGTATCCAAAATGCAGATCAGAATAGTGATTTATTTACAGTGACAGGGCAACTTTGTCTAACAATTCAACATTTGCTGTTTTGTTCAAGTCTTCAAGAGCTTTTTCAGAATGGCCTGAGTTCAACGGCATACAGAATATATTTGGTGTGAATCAAGAATAGACACACAATGTTAAAAATTCTACACCAACAGAAGAAATCTTAAATTGGTCATGAGATGTAAATAATAAGAATCTATTTATACCTTGACATACCTCCATTGATGCATTTATGGTCCAGGTTGACAACAGAACACAGCAGGAGAGTGGAATCTTCACAGTTCCCATCGATTGCAACAGTCTGTACCAAATTATTCCTCTTGATACCACCTGGAAATAAATCAAAAACATAGCTTGATTCCAAAGTTTACGTGGAACCCTAAAATTTCAAGAACATTGAAGAAAAAAACATAATGCTAAAATTAATAACATGCAATATTTATATGGAGCTCTACAAAGACACAGTGCCTCCAATCAACAACAACAGAGATAAACAAAAAACATAAAAGAGAAAACTAAATAAGTTTTGGGTTGGTTCTTGTTGGTGGCAGTGGAAGCCGCTTCCCTAATAGCACCCAGCAATTTGTTCCACATTTTAGGGGGAAAAAAATCTATGTGGATTCTTTTTTAAAAAATCACATAACAGCAAAACCGAAGTAACACAGACTATCTAACTTAAGGCCAATGTTGGTTTCTTCAAAGATATGATTAAGATGTTTAAAATTCTACCCCAACAGAAGAAATCTTAAATTGGTGATGAGATGTAAATAATAAGATTCAATTCATACCTTCATATACCTCCATTGATATAGTGATGGTCCAGGTCGACAACAGAACACAGCGTGGAATCTTCACGGTTTCCATTGATTGCAACAGTCTGTTCCAAATCATTCCTCTTGATGCCACCTGGAAATAATTCAAAAGCATAACTTGATTCCAAAGTTTATGTGGAAACCTAATATTTCAAGAATAATGAAAATAACCATGAAGCTCTACTAAGACACAGTGCCTCACAATCAACAACAGGGATGAACAAAAAACAAAAAAGAGGAAAACAAACAAGTTTTGAGTTGGTTCTTGATGGTGGCAGTGGATGCCGCTTCCCTATTAGCACCCAGCAACTTGTTCCACATTTTAGGGGGAAAAATCCATATGGGTTCTTATAAAATAAAAAAATCACAAAACAGCAAAACCCAAGTCATACAAGCTACCTAACATAAAGCCAATGTTGGTGTCTTCAAAGATAGGATTAGGATTGGTTTGGGTGTGACAGTTCGTGCACACAATTTCAACTCCAAAGAAGAAATATCACTTTCAAATTCCATAAGTGTACCTGGTGGTATGAAGATGTAGATACCTGGATAGCAGTCTTCTCATGCCATGATTTCACTCTTCTTCATGGTCCATGTTGACAGCAGAATACTACATCAAAGCAGTTGTCACAATCACCTGCAAAACAGTTCAGTTGTTATGTCATCAGAACAAATCATTTACAGACAACTATAAGATGATCATCTGATGATCGGCAGGAGAATACTGCTTTGAAAAAGGTTTTTGAAAATGACGTAACACTCCTCATAGGTCCAAAAATACTTGAATAAAACGAGTGGGACAAAATACTTTTACAGCTAGACATTTATCAAATGGATGGAACTTTTTAAAGTGAGAAAAGGAACAAAATCTACCTGTTGAATACAGACTTAGTCATCTGGATACAGTGACAGGTCCATCCGAGCAAGTCAGTTGGGTGGTTCAGTCTATGTCCCAGTCAGTCATCAAACAGCCAACCTAAATAAAATCAAATACAGCTACGAACAGAAAGATTTTGAAGATTTTTGATTATTGACGCATCACATGCGCTTATTAAAAACACATATATTACTCACTAAACTAGTTAAATTTACACAGCTTGCTAGTCACTTTACTCCTCAATTATACACAATGTCCAGGTAGAGTACCCACAAAGTGCATACAATTAATGCAGCTGAGAGTACATGTACACACAGCTTGCTAAGACAATGTGTATAATTAATGACTTACATGACTAGCAAGCTGTGTAAATGTACTCATTAATGCATTACTTGTATCCACTTTGAAGATCACTGTACTCAGATGAAAAGTATAATGATCAGTTAAATTACTAGCAAGCTGGGTAAATATACTCATCGCTGCATTACTTGTATGCACTTTGTGGGTCACTGTACTCAGACAAAGGGTTTAATGATGAGTTAAATGACTAGCAAGCTGGGAAAATATACTCATCGCTGCAATACTTGTATGCACTTTGTGAGTCACTCTACTCAGACGAAGGGTATAATGATCAGTTAAATGACTAGCAAGCTGGGTAAATATACTCATCGCTGCATTACTTGTATGCATTTTGTGAGTAACGGTACTCAGACTATGTGTGTAAATGATGACTACATGACTGGCAAATAAGCTGGGTAAATATACTCATCGTTGCATTACTTGTATGCACTTTTGTGAGTCACTGTATTCAGATGAAGGGTATAATGATGAGTTAAATGACTAGCAAGCTGGGTAAATATACTCATCGTTGCATTACTTGTATGCACTTTGTGAGTAACGGTACTCAGACTATAAGTATAAATGATGATTTACATGACTAGCAAGCTGGGTATCGTTGCATTACTTGTACGCACTTTGTGAGTCACTGTACTCAGATGAAGGGTACAATGATGAGTTAAATGACTAGCAAGCTGGGTATACTCATTGTTGCATTACTCGTATGCACTTTGTGAGTAACGGTACTCAGACTATAAGTATATATGATGACTTACATGACTAGCAAATAAGCTGGGTAAATATACTCATCGTTGCATTACTTGTACGCACTTTTTGAGTCACTGTACTCAGAGTTTGTGTATAACAATGAGTTAAATGACTAGCAAATAAGCTGGGTAAATTGTTGCATTACTTGTATGCAGTTTGTGAGTCACTGTACTCAGACGAAGGGTATAATGACGAGTCAAATGACTAGCAAGCTGGGTAAATATACTCATCGTTGCATTACTTGTATGCACTTTGTGAGTCATGGCACTTTTTCTATTGGAGTCAAATCAACCTGTTTGTGCATCAGTGGAGTCAAAAAGGTCTTTTTTTGTAAGTATTCAAGTATAAAACATGCAATGTTATGTGGTGTTTAGGCGTTGTGTATAGCATATGTACTTGAAGTTGTACTGTAGGCCTAGCGTTACTTGGGAAAGGTGGGACACAAACAAAATATCCTGGGTCGGTAGCTAGCTGGCCATCCTGGCGCGGATCAGGCCCAGGTATTGCCACAGCTAACGTTAGCTGTTGTTACTACTACTACTACTACTACTATTACTATTATGCGCCTCGGAATAAGTTTAGTCTTAGATAGATGGCGCTTTAGAAGTTTTTAATTATTACTATTATTATTATTATTATTATTATTACTACTGCTACTACTACTACTACTACTACTACTACTACTACACTACTACCTACTACTAATAGTACTACTGCTACTACTACTACTACGACTACTACTACTATTACTACTATTAGACTATTGCCACATGCCTGATCTGCACCAGATGGCCAGTTTGCTAGCTACCCAAAGATATTTTGATTGTCTCCCACCACTCCTTAGTAACGCTAGGCCTACAGTAAAACTACAAGTACATATTATACACAACGCCTAAACACAACGTAATGTTACATGTTTTATATTCAAAAACTTAGAAACAAGTAGGCCCTACTATTTGAATCAACCGATGGACAAACAGTCTTAGCTACATGAGCTACAGGCTACGCAATGACATGTCTTGGGAAATCCAAGATGGCAACATAGCAACGCTGTAACCTGGATACCGCAGTCGGCTCTCATTGTTAGACTAGGCATGAAAGTAAGTGCCCAGACCACTACGGCTGCTGCGCGCGCGAAATTTCTGAAAAAAGTTCACATACATTGCAAGGCCCGCAAAAATGATTCTGATTGTAGTCCAATTGACCCTTTGAGAGTAACATAAAGTTTCTCTGCATAATGAGTCATTCGACTCAAATATGGATACGAGTGTTGCGTAATATTACCCACTTGCTAGATAAAGATAGCTAACTATCTGTTCAGTGAGTTTTTCAATGATGCCTCAAATAATTGACTCACCTCCTAGGTGGAAATCTACATTTGTCTTACTCGGACAAGGAGTAAACCTACAGTTCATTTGACATTTGCCTCAAATGACTCACTCAAAAACGGATATTTGTGTCGTACTCATCGGGAGTCAAAAGCAATTTTCGCAAAAGCTAGTTTTATAACTCAACTGGCTGAGTACTTTGCACATTAAGCATTGAAAAATGCGTTAACTGATTCTTCAGAGCGACGCATCATACGTATCATGCAGTTCCAAGACAAATCAAAGTATACATTCGAAACACCAGTGTGTAAACTGGGGGTATTGATGCATTTTAGCGGTAATGTGACTCGCATTTAGTAAGTCAACACGCATGCATTGGTGAGCATTTGATAACTTTACTCACAATTTCCTTTGTGTGATAGACCTCGCCTAGTACATACAGAATTAAGAAAACAAAATTGGATACTCGATCCTTTCCTTGATTCAGTGATGCATTTATCTCCAAGGCGTCACTCTTCAACACCAGATCTCTCTTGATGTCTTCATGATGGTTAGCAGTACACTGTGTCAATTCCAGTCATCGAGATACCCTGGAGAAACAAAAATCAAAGAGGTAATAGTTGTAAACCTTCTCCTTAACATGCAAGAACACTGTTTGGGATGAGCAGGATTCTATCCCAGGTTCTCACATAAAGTCAAAGCCATGTATGAAAAGAAAAGGTGAAAGTTTCAGAGTGGTGAAACATGTTTTACAAACAAACAAAATCACTCCATCAAGATGGTTTAGTATACGACAGTCACAGTCATGAAACAGCCAAACTTAATAACCTAAAACACAATGAAGAACATGAAGATTCTTAATTAAACATGGCATTTGGAATGTTGAAAACAAATATCATATCAAAGGTCTTCACAGTTTCCACTGATAGCAACAATCTGTATCCAAAATGCAGATCAGAATAGTGACTTATTTGCAGTGACAGGGCAACTTTGTCTAACAATTCAACATTTGCTGTTTTGTTTAAATCTTCAAGAGATTTTTTTCAGAATGGTCCGAGTTCAACAGCATACAGAATATATTTGGTGTGAATCAAGATTAGACTCACTACACTTAAAATTCTACACCAACAGTAGAAATCTTAATTTGGTGATGAGATTTAAATAATAAGATTCTATTCATACCTTGACATATCTCCATTGATGTATTTATGGTCCAAGTTGACAACAGAATACAGCATGAGAGTGGAATCTTCACGGTTCCCATCGATTGCAACAGTCTGTACCAAATCATTCCTCTTGATGCCACCTGCAAATAAACCAAAAACATAAATTGATTCCAAAGTTTACGTGGAACCCTAATATTTCAAGAATATTGAAGAAAAAAACATAAAGCTAAAACTAATAACATGCGACATTTATATGGAGCTCTACTAAGACACAGTGCCTCACAATCAACAACAGAGATAAACCAAAAAACATACAAGAGGAAAATAAATAAGTTTTGAGTTGGTTCTTGTTGGTGGCAGTCGATGCCGCTTCCCTAATAGCACCCAGCAACTTGTTCCACATTTTAGGGGGAACAAAATCTATGTGGATCCTTTAAAAAAATAATCACATCACAGCAAAACCGAAGTCATACAGGCTATCTAACATAAAGCCAATGTTGGTGTCTTCAAAGATAGGATTAAGATTGGTTATGGTGTGACAGTTCATGCACACAATTTCAACTCCAAAGAAGAAAAATCACCTTCAAATTCAATAAGTGTACCTGTGATATGAAGATGTACATACCTGGATAGCAGTCTTCTCATGCAATGATGTCACTCTTCTTCATGGTCCATGTTGACAGCAGAATACTACATCAAAGCAGTTGTAACAATCACCTGCAAAATAGTTAAGTTGTTATGTCATCAATAACAATCATTTACAGACAACTATAAGATGATCATCTGATGATCGGCAGGAGAATACTGCTTTGAAAAAGGTTTTCAAAATGACATAACACTCCTCATAGGTCAAAAAATACTTGAATAAAACGAGTGGGACAAAATACTTTTACAGCTAAACATTATTATCAAACGGATGGAACTTTGTTAAAGAATAAAAGAAACAAAATCTACCTGTTGAATACAGAATGAGTCATCTGGATACAGTGACAGGTCGATCCGAGCAAGTCAGTTGGGTGGTTCAGTCTATGTCCCAGTCAGTCATGAAACAGCCAACCTAAATAGCATTAAAGACAATTACAGCAGAAAGATTTTGAATTAAATATGGCTTTGTAAGATTGGAATTGTTAATCTTCTTTATCTAAACTGCCTGTGATATCAACAACAGGGATGAACAAAAAACAAAAAAGAGGAAAACAAATAAGTTTTGAGTTGGTTCTTGTTGGTGGCAGTGGATGCCGCTTCCCTATTAGCACCCAGCAACTTGTTCCACATTTTAGGGGGAAAAAATCTATATGGGTTCTTATAAAATAAAAAAATCACAAAACAGCAAAACCCAAGTCATACAAGCTACCTAACATAAAGCCAATGTTGGTGTCTTCAAAGATAAGATTAGGATTGGTTTGGGTGTGACAGTTCATGCACACAATTTCAACTCCAAAGAAGAAATATCACTTTCAAATTCCATAAGTGTACCTGGTGATATGAAGATGTAGATACTATGATAGCAGTCTTCTCATGCCATGATGTCACTCTTCTTCATGGTCCTTGTTGACAGCAGAATACTACATCAAGGCAGTTGTCACAATCACCTGCAAAACAGTTCAGTTGTTATGTCATTAGGAAAAATCATTTACAGATAAGTATAAATTGATCATCTGATGATCGGCAGAAGAATACTGCTGTGAAAAAGGTTTTCAAAATGACGTAACACTCCTCATATAGGTCAAAAAATACTTGAATAAAACGAGTGGGACAGAATACTTTTACAGCTAAACATTTATCAAACGGATGGAACTTTGTGAGAAGATAAATGGAACGAAATCTACCTGTTGAATGGAGAATGAGTCATCTGGATACAGTGACAGATCGATCCAAGCAAGTCAGTTGGGTGGTTCAGTCTATGTCCCAGTCAGTCATCAAACAGCCAACCTAAATAAAATCAAATACAACCAAGAACAGAAAGATTTTGAATTAAATATGGCTTTGTAAGATTGGAATTGTTAGTCTTCTTTATCTAAACTGCCTGTGATATTTCAACTGACTAAGAGTATTCATCAAGACCTTGTCTAGTAGACATATCCAAGGCGTCACTCTTCAAATCCAGATCTCTCTCGATGTCTTCATGATTGTTAGCAGTACACTGTGTCAATTCCAGTCATCGAGATACCCTGGAGAAACAAAAAATCAAAGTCGAAAGAGTTGTAAACCTTTTTGATAACATGCAAGAACATTGTTTTGGATAAGCAGGACTCCATCCCAGGTTCTCACATAAAGTCAGAGCCACTTATGAAAAGAAATGTGACACTCTGAGAGTTTTGAAACATGTTCTACAAACAAAATCACTCCATCAAAATGGTTTAGTATACGACAGTCACAGTCATCAACAGCCAAACTTAATAACATAAAACACAATGAAGAACATGAACATTCTAAATTAAACATGGCATTTGAAATGTTGAAACCAAATATCATATCAAAGGTCTTCACAGTTTCCAACCGATAGCAAAAATCTGTATCCAAAATGCAGATCAGAATAGTGACTTATTTACAGTGACAGGGCAACTTTGTCTAACAATTCAACATTTAGTTAAAATCTATGTGGATCCTTTAAAAAAAAAATCACATCACAGCAAAACCGATGTCACACAGGCTATCTAACATAAAGCCAATGTTGGTGTCTTCAAAGATAGGATTAAGATTGGTTATGGTGTGACAGTTCATGCACACAATTTCAACTCTAAAGAAGAAAAATCACCTTCAAATTCAATAAGTGTACCTGTGATATGAAGATGTACATACCTGGATAGCAGTCTTCTCATGCAATGATGTCACTCTTCTTCATGGTCCATGTTGACAGCAGAATACTACATCAAAGCAGTTGTAACAATCACCTGCAAAATAGTTAAGTTGTTATGTCATCGATAACAATCATTTACAGACAACTATAAGATGATCATCTGATGATCGGCAGGAGAATACTGCTTTGAAAAAGGTTTTCAAAATGACGTAACACTCCTCATAGGTCAAAAAATACTTGAATAAAACAAGTGGGACAAAATACTTTTACAGCTAAACATTATTATCAAACGGATGGAACTTTGTTAAAGAATAAAAGAAACAAAATCTACCTGTTGAATACAGAATGAGTCATCTGGATACAGTGACAGGTCGATCCGAGCAAGTCAGTTGGGTGGTTCAGTCTATGTTCCAGTCAGTCATCAAACAGCCAACCTAAATAGCATTAAAGACAACTAGAGCAGAAAGACTTTGAATTAAATATGGCTTTGTAAGATTGGAATTGTTAATCTTCTTTATCTAAACTGCCTGTGATATTTTCAACTGACTAAGAGTAGTCATCAAGACCTTGCCTAGTACATACAGAAATAAGAAAACAAAATTGGATACTCCTTTCCTTGATTCAGTGATGCATTTATCTCCAGGCATCACTCTTCAACACCAGATCTTTCTTGATGTCTTCATGATTGTTAGTAGTACACTGTATCAATTCCAGTCATCGAGATACCCTGGAGAAACAAAAATCAAAGAGGTAATAGTTGTAAATCTTTTCGATAACATGCAAGAACATTGTTTTGGATAAGCCGGACTCCATCCCAGGTTCTCAAATAAAGTCAGAGCCACTTATGAAAAGAAATGTGACACTCTGAGAGTTTTGAAACATGTTCTACAAACAAAATCACTCCATCAAAATGGTTTAGTATACGACAGTCACAGTCATCAACAGCCAAACTTAATAACATAAAACACAATGAAGAACATGAACATTCTAAATTAAACATGGCATTTGAAATGTTGAAACCAAATATCATATCAAAGGTCTTCACAGTTTCCAACCGATAGCAAAAATCTGTATCCAAAATGCAGATCAGAATAGTGACTTATTTACAGTGACAGGGCAACTTTGTCTAACAATTCAACATTTGCTGTTTTGTTTAAATCTTCAAGAGATTTTTTTCAGAATGGTCCGAGTTCAACAGCATACAGAATATATTTGGTGTGAATCAAGATTAGACTCACTACGTTTAAAATTCTACACCAACAGTAGAAATCTTAATTTGGTGATGAGATTTAAATAATAAGATTCTATTCATACCTTGACATATCTCCATTGATGTATTTATGGTCCAAGTTGACAACAGAATACAGCAGGAGAGTGGAATCTTCACAGTTCCCATCGATTGCAACAGTCTGTACCAAATCATTCCTCTTGATGCCACCTGCAAATAAATCAAAAACATAAATTGATTCCAAAGTTTACGTGGAACCCTAATATTTCAAGAATATTGAAGAAAAAAACATAAAGCTAAAACTAATAACATGCGACATTTATATGGAGCTCTACTAAGACACAGTGCCTCACAATCAACAACAGAGATAAACAAAAAAACATACAAGAGGAAAATAAATAAGTTTTGAGTTGGTTCTTGTTGGTGGCAGTGGATGCCGCTTCCCTAATAGCACCCAGCAACTTGTTCCACATATTAGGGAGAACAAAATCTATGTGGATCCTTTAAAATATATCACATAACAGCAAAACCGAAGTCATACAGGCTATCTAACATAAAGCCAATGTTTACATAATTACATTGCGCTAATTTTGATTTGCCTTTTAAAATAAGCCACATGAGGTCTTCAAAAGCACTTTCCTTGATAACGTATCACAGACAGGGAATATTTCTCCGGGAGGACTGCAGCTAATTTAATCAGTAAGCTTTCAGATTCAGACTAATTCAATGATAACTAATCCCATGCTTTAATTTCTTAAGTCACCTTACCTTGAAACTTGCATCCTCATACAATAAGACACATTCATCCAAGGTTTTCCATTCTCCCCTTTGATAGCAATCTGTACCCAAATGATTCCTTGTGACACCACCTGTACATGAAGAATCACCCAATAACTGCATTGAAATCACAAAATTAACTCCAAATTGATTTCAATCGCGACTTTTCATTAACAGATTTCGTCACCGTTTTCACGAAGAGCCACATATCTTAAAATGACAAATATAGATTATTACAAAAAGGGGCCTTTATCTCAATGAATGCATTTTTGCGTTTTCACGAACAGCCATCGGCCCAAAAACGCATTGTAATACATTGCAATAAAAGTAGGTCAAATCGTTTTTCCGTTTTCACGAAGAGCCACTTATGTCAGCGCGCGCGTGATCACGTGACATACGCGCCCCTTTCCTATGTAAAAACACGTTAACCAGTTGGGCGTTTAAGTAGGTCAACTCACTTTTTCGGTTTCACAAAGAGCCACGTATCTTTGACTTATTACTATGCCAATTAGGGATGTTAAACTTATAAAGAATCATATAAGACGTCTTTGAATGCAAACTGTGGCTTTAGCATTGCAGATATTGCAGTTTTAAGCCAAGCAGTGTAAAATGTATATCTCAATCAAGCGTTTGGACATATGTGGCTCTTCGTGAAAACGGTGATGATTTGAGCAAATCAAATACAGAACGATACAAGCCATACATTCAACAATAAACAAGCTGCTCAAGCAAACTCCCAACATTGACTCCAAAGTTGATTTCAATCCTCTTCCAAAATATTTTATAAATGAGTAGATGTCATTCTCCTCATAGCATACACACCTCCATTGATGTCTTCATGGTACTGGGGTGGCATGTGTAGTTTGCATTGGACTCCGTCTTTCCAAGGAATACTTGTACTTGCTCATAGGCAGATGGTTCGGAATTTCACCATTGCAGTAATTAAAAGACAAAGAAATAAATACAATCAGAAATCACAATTCGAAACAGGATTCCATTAAGTTTGGGATTATTTGAGGCACATGAAAATGGTTTGAAGTGGTTGTTCCATGACCCAGTGACTGATGAACGATGATGATGCAAAGTTATTGGTAATGGATTAAAATGTGACATGAAGATGAAAAATACAAGCATGATGGTAAGTGAGCTGATAGTTAGATGTTAGGTGATGGTTAAGATGGAAGTGAGCTTGTTAATATCATGCACGTGGTGCAAGTTTGGTATTTAAGGTTATGAATCAATTGTGACTAATAACAATTTAAAGGTGTGTCCAAGTGGAACAGTACTTCAGGAAAGAGTGTTGAAGTTACATAATAACCATACCTAGGTTACATTGATGCTCCACAAGTTGACCAGTCAGAGGCTGTTCAACACAGGAGTCCAGTGGTTGCAGGGTCTGTCCTGTAGCATAGGAGTCCAGTGGTTGCAGAGTCTGTCCTGTAGCACAGGAGTTCAGAGGTTGCAGGGTCTGTCCTGTAGCACAGGAGTCCAGTGGTTGCAGGGTCTGTCCTGTAGCATAGGAGTCCAGTGGTTGCAGAGTCTGTCCTGTAGGACAGGAGTTCAGTGGTTGCAGGGTCTGTCCTGTACCACAGGGGTCCAGTGGTTGCAGAGTCTGTCCTGTAGCAGAGGAGATCAGCGGTTGCAGGGTCTGTCCTGTAGCACAGGGGTCCAGATGGTTGCAGAATCTGTCTTGTAGCACAGGAGTTCAGTGGTTGCAGGGTCTGTCCTGATAGCAAAGGGGTTCAGTGGTTGCAGCGTCTGTCAAGTAGCTTAGGGGTCCAGTGGTTGCAAGGTCTGTCCTGTAGCACAGGGGTCCAGTGGTTGCAGAGTCTGTCCTGTAGCACAGGAGTCTAGTGGTTGCAGAGTCTGTCCTGTAGCACAGGAGTTCAGTGGTTGCAGGGTCTGTCCTGTAGCACAGGAGTCCAGTGGTTGCAGGGTCTGTCCTGTAGCACAGGAGTTCAGTGGTTGCAGAGTCTGTCCTGTAGCACAGGAGTCCAGTGGTTGCAGGGTCTGTCCTGTGGCACAGGAGTCCAGTGGTTGCAGGGTCTGTCCTGTAGCACAGGAGTTCAGTGGTTGCAGGGTCTGTCCTGTAGCACAGGAGTCCAGTGGTTGCAGAGTCTGTCCTGTAGCACGGGAGTTCAGTGGTTGCAGAGTCTGTCCTGTAGCACAGGAGTCCAGTGGTTGCAGGGTCTGTCCTGTAGCACAGGAGTCCAGTGGTTGCAGGGTCTGTCCTGTAGCACAGGAGTCCAGTGGTTGCAGGGTCTGTCCTGTAGCACAGGAGTCCAGTGGTTGCAGAGTCTGTCCTGTAGCACAGGAGTTCAGTGGTTGCAGAGTCTGTCCTGTAGCACAGGAGTCCAGTGGTTGCAGGGTCTGTCCTGTAGCACAGGAGTTCAGTGGTTGCAGAGTCTGTCCTGTAGCACAGGAGTCCAGTGGTTGCAGGGTCTGTCCTGTAGCACAGGAGTTCAGTGGTTGCAGAGTCTGTCCTGTAGCACAGGGGTCCAGTGGTTGCAGAGTCTGTCCTGTAGCACAGGGGTCCAGTGGTTGCAGGGTCTGTCCTGTAGCACAGGAGTTCAGTGGTTGCAGAGTTTGTCAAGTAGCACAGGGGTCCAGTGGTTGCAGAGTCTGTCCTGTAGCACAGGGGTCCAGTGGTTGCAGGGTCTGTCCTGTAGCACAGGGGTCCAGTGGTTGCAGAGTCTGTCCTGTAGCACAGGGGTCCAGTGGTTGCAGAGTCTGTCCTGTAGCACAGGAGTTGAGTGGTTGCAGGGTCTGTCCTGAGAGAGCTTGTGTAGATGAGAAGGACTCCATCCCAGGTTCCAACACTCAGTCACTGCCATGTATGAAAAAAGGTGACATTTTCAAAGCTGTGAAACATCTTTGACAACAAAAATCAAAGTACATGAAGGTAGCTCCAGTGGTAAACTATGGAAGCAATAGAATAGGTTTTGCAATATTAAGCACCCCTGGATAAGCCAGCCCAGGTTGCTTAAATGTGGTTAATCACAATTTCATATCCAAAATGAATGATAGGACGATAAGTAAACATTTCATTTTCATTTGAACAAACGAATCAAAATCATCAAATGATTGTTATTCTTAGAAATTGAATGTTACGTTCTTCAAAACAATTACTTTGGAGACCACCTGACCAATAAACTCCATTTACAAGGAGCTCCAAAATATGCAAAAGCAATTTTATGAAACATTATTATTACATCTTTGCCATTTGTTTACAAATTATGCAAAATGTCCATATTGACCTGGTTCCCATCGATGGCAACAGTCTGTAGCAAATCATTCCTCATGATGCAACCTGGAAATGAATCAAAAACATAATTTGATTCCAAAGTTTATACCTGGAACCCTAATATTTCAAGAAGATTGAAAAAAACAACATAATGCTAAAATGAATAACATGCAACATTTATATGGAGGTTTACTAAGACACAGTGCCTCACAATCAAAAACAGAGCTAAACAAAAAACATAAAAGAGGAAAAGATACTAGTTTCGAGTTGGCTCTTGTTGGTGGCAGTAGATGCCGCTTCCCTAATAGCACCCAGCAACTTGTTCCACATTTTAGGGGGACAGAAATCAATGTGGATTCTTGAAAAGAAAATATCCACATAACAGCAAAACCGAAGTCATACAAGCTATCTAACTTAAGGCCAATGTTGGTGTCTTCAAAGATAGGATTAAGATTGGTTTGGATGTGACAGTTCATGCACACAATTTCAACTCCAAAGAAGAAATATTACCTTCAAATTCCATAAGTGTACCTGGTGGTATGAAGATGTAGATACCTGGATAGCAGTCTTTTCATGCCATGATGTCACTCTTCTTCATGGTCCATGTTGACAGCAGAATACTACATCAAAGCAGTTGTCACAATCACCTGCAAAACAGTTCAGTTGTTATGTCTTTAGGAAAAATCATTTACAGGAAAATATAAATTGATCATCTAAAGATCGGCAGGAGAATACTGCTGTGAAAAAGGTTTTCAAAATGACGGAACACTCCCCATAGGTCAAAAAATACTTTAATAAAACGAGTGGGACAAAATACTTTTACAGCTAGACATTTATCAAACAGATGGAACTTTGTGAGAGGATAAAAGGAACAAAATCTACCTGTTGAATGAAGAATGAGTTATCTGGGTACAGTGACAGGTCGATCCGAGAAAGTCAGTTGGGTGGTTCAGTCTATGTCCCAGTCAGTCATCAAACAGCCAACCTGAATAAAATCAAATACAACTAAGAACAGAAAGATTTTGAATTAAATATGGCTTTGTAAGATTGGAATTGTTAGTCTTCTTTGTCTAAACTGCCTGTGATATATTCAACTGACTAAGAGTATTCATCAAGACCTTGCCTAGTACATACAAAAATCAGAAAACAAAATTGGATACTCCTTTCCTTTCTCTTTTTCTTTCTCGATGTCTTCATGATTGTTAGCAGTACACTGTATCAATTCCAGTCATCGAGATACCCTGGAGAAACAAAAACAAAAGAGGTTATAGTTGTAAACCTTTTCGATAACATGCAAGAACATTGTTTTGGATGAGCAGGACTCCATCCCAGGTTCTCAGATAAAGTCAGAGCCACATATGAAAAGAAATGTGACTCTCAGAGTTGTGAAACATGTTTTACAAACAAACAAAATCACTCCATTAGGATGGTTTAGTATACGGCAGTCACAGTCGTCAAACAGCCAAACTTAATAACCTAAAACACAATGAAGAACATGAAGATTCTAAACTGAACATGGCATTTGGAATGTTGAAACCAAATATCATATCAAAGGTCTTCAGAGTTTCCGACAGATAGCAACAATCTGTATCCAAAATGCAGATCAAAATAGTGATTTATTTACAGTGACAGGGCAACTTTGTCTAACAATTCAACATTTGCTGTTTTGTTCAAGTTTTCAACAGATTTTTTGAGAATGGTCCGAGTTAAACCGTATACAGAAAATATTTGGTGTGAATCAAGAATAGACACAATATGTTTAAAATTCTACACCTATAGAAGAAATCTTAATCAGGTGATGAGATTTAAATAATAAGATTCTATTCATACCTTGACATATCTCCATTGATGTATTTATGGTCCAGGTTGACAACAGAACACAGCAGGAGAGTGGAATCTTCACGGTTCCCATCGATTGCAACAGTCTGTACCAAATTATTCCTTTTGATACCACCTGGAAATAAATCAAAAACCTAACTTGATTCCAAAGTTTACGTGGAACCCCAATATTTCAAGAACATTGAAGAAAAAAACATAATGCTAAAATTAATAACATGCAACATTTATATGGAGCTCTACAAAGACACAGTGCCTCACAATCAACAACAGAGATAAACAAAAAACATAAAAGAGAAAACTAAAAAAGTTTTGAGTTGGTTCTTGTTGGTGGCAGTGGAAGCCGCTTCCCTAATAGCACCTAGCAATTTGTTCCACATTTTAGGGGGAAAAATCTAT
This sequence comes from Plazaster borealis, assembly GCA_021014325.1. Taxonomy (NCBI): domain Eukaryota; kingdom Metazoa; phylum Echinodermata; class Asteroidea; order Forcipulatida; family Labidiasteridae; genus Plazaster; species Plazaster borealis. Next base: position 12,128,501 of record CM037458.1, on the reverse strand, counting down.
GTGGATTATTTAAAAAAAAATTACATAACAGCAAAACCGAAGTAACACAGACTATCTAACTTAAGGCCAATGTTGGTTTCTTCAAAGATATGATTAAGATTGGTTTAGGTGTGACAGTTCATGCACACAATTTCAACTCCAAAGAAGAAATATCACTTTCAAATTCCATAAGTGTACCTGGTGGTATGAAGATGTAGATACCTGGATAGCAGTCTTCTCATGCCATGATTTCACTCTTCTTCATGGTCCATGTTGACAGCAGAATACTACATCAAAGCAGTTGTCACAATCACCTGCAAAACGGTTCAGTTGTTATGTCATCAGTACAAATCATTTACAGACAAATATGATTTTGATCATCTGATGATCGGCAGGAGAATACTGCTTTGAAAAAGGTTTTCAAAATGATGTTACACTCCTCATAGGTCAAAAAATACTTGAATAAAACGAGTGGGACAAAATACTTTTACAGCTAAACATTTATCAAATGGATGGAACTTTGTAAAGGGATAAAAAAAAAAAATCTACCTGTTGAATAGAGAATGAATCATCTGGATACAGTGACAAATTGATCCGAGCAAGTCAGTTGGCTGGTTCAGTCTATGTTGTAGTCATTCATCAAACAGCCAACCTTAATAAAATCAAATACAACTAAGAACAGAATTTTTTTGAATTAAACATGGCTTTGTAAGATTGGAATTGTAAGTCTTCTTTATCTAAACTGCCTGTGATATTTTCAACTGACTAAGAGTATTCATCAAGACCTTGCCTAGTACATACAAAATTAAGAAAAGAAAAATTGGATACTCCTTTCCTTGATTCAGTGATGCATTTATCTCCAAGGCGACACTCTTCAACACCAGATCTCTCAAGATGTCTTCATGATTGTTAGCAGTACACTGTGTCAATTCCTGTCATCGAGATACCCTGGAGACACAAAAATCAAAGTTGTAACAGTTGTAAACCTTCTCCTTAACATGCAAGAACATTGTTTTGGATGAGCAGCACTCCATCCCAGGTTCTCACATAAAGTCAGAGCCACTTATGAAAAGAAATGTGACACTCTCAGAGTTTTCAAACATGTTTTACAAACAAACAAAATCACTCCATCAAGATGGTTTAGTAAACGACAGTCACAGTCATCAAACAGCCAAACTTAATAGCCTACAACACAATGAAGAACATGAAGATTCTTAATTAAACATGACATTTGGAATGTTGAAAACAAATATCATATCAAAGGTCTTCATAGTTTCCGACAGATAGCAACATTCTGTATCCAAAATGCAGATCAGAATAGTGATTTATTTACAGTGACAGGGCAACTTTGTCTAACAATTCAACATTTGCTGTTTTGTTCAAGTCTTCAAGAGCTTTTTCAGAATGGCCTGAGTTCAACGGCATACAGAATATATTTGGTGTGAATCAAGAATAGACACACAATGTTAAAAATTCTACACCAACAGAAGAAATCTTAAATTGGTCATGAGATGTAAATAATAAGATTCTATTTATACCTTGACATACCTCCATTGATGTATTTATGGTCCAGGTTGACAACAGAACACAGCAGGAGAGTGGAATCTTCACGGTTCCCATCGATTGCAACAGTCTGTACCAAATTATTCCTTTTGATACCACCTGGAAATAAATCAAAAACCTAACTTGATTCCAAAGTTTACGTGGAACCCCAATATTTCAAGAACATTGCAGAAAAAAACATAATGCTAAAATTAATAACATGCAACATTTATATGGAGCTCTACAAAGACACAGTGCCTCACAATCAACAACAGAGATAAACAAAAAACATAAAAGAGAAAACTAAATAAGTTTTGAGTTGGTTCTTGTTGGTGGCAGTGGAAGCCGCTTCCCTAATAGCACCTAGCAATTTGTTCCACATTTTAGGGGGAAAAAAATCTATGTGGATTCTTTAAAAAAAAAATTACATAACAGCAAAACCGAAGTAACACAGACTATTTAACTATTTGCTTAATTGTGGTTAATCACAATTTCATATCCAAAATGAGTGATAGGACGATAAGTAAACATTTCATTTTCATTTGAACAAACGAATCAAAATCATCAAATGATTGTTATTCTTAGAAATTGAATGTTACTTTCTTCAAAACAATTACTTTGGAGACCACCTGACCAATAAACTCCATTTACAAGGAGCTCCAAGGATTCTTTAAAAATAAGATCACATAACAGCAAAACCGAAGTCATACAGGCTATCTAACATAAAGCCAATGTTGGTGTTTTCAAAGATAGGATTAAGATTGGTTTGGGTGTGACAGTTCGATGCACACAATTTCAACTCCAAAGAAGAAATATCACCTTCAAATTCCATAGGTGTACCTGGTGATATGAAGATGTAGATACCTGGATAGTAGTCTTCTCAGGCCATGATTTCAATCTTCTTCATGGTCCATGGCGACAGTAGAATACTACATCAAAGCAGTTGTCACAATCACCTGCAAAACAGTTCAGTTGTTATGTCATTAGAAAAAATCATTTACAGACAAATATAATTTGATCATCTGATTATCGGCACGGGAATACTGCTTTGAAAAAGGTTTTAAAAATGACGTAACACTCATAGGTCCAAAAATATTTGAATAAACAAGTGGGACAAAATACTTTTACAGCTAAACATTTATCAAATGGATGGACCTTTTTTAAAGTGATGAAAGGAACAAGGTCTACCTGTTGAATACAGACTTAGTCAGTTGGGTGGTTCAGTCTTTCCCAGTCATTCATCAAACAGCCAACCTTAATAAAATCAAATACAACTAAGAACAGAAATTTTTTGAATTAAACATGGCTTTGTAAGATTGGAATTGCCTTCTTTATCTAAACTGCCTGTAATATTTTCAATTGACTAAGAGTATTCATCAAGACCTTGCCTAGTACAAACAAAATTAAGAAAACAAAAATTGGATACTCCTTTCCTTGATTCAGTGATGCATTTATCTACAAGGCGTCACTCTTCAACACCAGATCTCTCTCGATGTCTTCATGATTGTTGGCAGTACACTATGTCAGTTCCAGTCATCAAGATATCCTGGACAAACAAAACTCAAGGTTGTAACAGTTGTAGACCTTCTCCTTAACATGCAAGAACATTGTTTTGGATGAGCAGGACTCCATCCCAGTCATGGAGGTCTACTAAGACACAGTGCCTCACAATCAACAACAGAGATAAACAAAAAACATAAAAGAGGAAAACAAATTAGTTTTGAGTTGGTTCTTGTTGTTGGCATTAGATGCCGCTTCTCTAATAGCACCCAGCAACTTGTTCCACATTTTAGGGGGGAAAAAATCTTTGGATTCTAAAAAAAATGATTTCATATAACAGCAAAACCGAAGTCATACAGGCTATCTAACTTAAGGCCAATGTTGGCTTCTTCAAAGATAGGATTAACATTGGTTTGGGTGTGACAGTTCATGCACACAATTTCAACTCCAAAGAACAAATATCACCTTCAAATTCCATAAGTGTACCTGGTGATATGAAGATGTAGATACCTGGATAGCAGTCTTCCCATGGCATGATGTCACTCTTCTTCATGGTCCATGTTGGCAGCAGAATACTACATCAAAGCAGTTGTCACAATCACCTGCAAAACAGTTAAGTTGTTATGTCATTAGGAAAATTCATTTTCAGATAAATATAAATTGATCATCTGATGATCGGCAGGAGAATACTGCTTTGAAAAAGGTTTTCAAAATGATGTTACACTCCTCATAGGTCCAAAAATACTTGAATAAAACGAGTAGGACAAAACACTTTTAAAGCTAGACATTTATCAAACGGATGGAACTTTGTGAGAGGATAGAAGGATCAAAATCTACCTGTTGAATGAAGAATAAGTTATCTGGATACAGTGACAGGTCGATCCAAACAAGTCAGTTGGGTGGTTCAGTCTATGTCCCAGTCAGTCATCAAACAGCCAACCTGAGTAAAATCAAATACAACTAAGAACAGAAAGATTTTGAATTAAATATGGCTTTGTAAGATTGGAATTGTTATAGTATTCTTTATCTAAACTGCCTGTGATATTTTCAACTGACTAAGAGTATTCATCAAGACCTTGCCTAGTACATACAGAATTAAGAAACAAAATTGGATAATCCTTTCCTTAATTCAGTGAAGCATTTATCTCCAAGGCGACACTCTTCAACACAAGATCTCTCAAGATGTCTTCATGATTGTTAGCAGTACACTGTGTCAATTCCAGTCATCGAGATACCCTGGAGAAACAGAAATCAAAGTTGTAACATTTGTAAACCTTCTCCTTAACATGCAATAACATTGTTTTGGATGAGCAGGACTCCATCCCAGGTTCTCACATAAAGTCAAAGCCACAAATGAAAAAAAGGTGACACTTTAAAAATTGTGAAAAATGTTTTACAAACAATCAAAATCACTCCATCAAGATGTTTTAGTATACAGCAGTCACAGTCGTCAAACAGCCAAACTTAATAACCCTGCGCCTTGAACACCCAGCAGGGTGGATATGTGCACATACAAGTCTTATTATTATTATTATTATTAAAACACAATGAAGAACATGAAGATTGTAAATTAAACATGGCATTTGAAATGTTAAAAACAAATATCATATCAAAGGTCTTCACAGTTTCCAACTGATAGCAACAATCTGTATCCAAAATGCAGATCAGAATAGTGACTTATTTACAGTGACAGGGCAACTTTGTCTAACAATTCAACATTTGCTGTTTTGTTTGAGTCTTCATGAGATTTTTTCAGAATGGTCCGAGTTCAACGGCATACAGAATATATTTGGTGTGAATCAAGAATAGACTCACTATGTTTGAAATTCTACACCAACAGAAGAAATCTTAGTTTGGTGATGAGATGTAGATAATAAGATTCTATTCATACCTTCACATACCTCCATTGATGTATTTATGGTCCAGGTTGACAACAGAACACAGCAGGAGAGTGGAATCTTCACGGTTCCCATCGATTGCAACAGTCTGTACCAAATCATTCCTCTTGATGCCACCTGGAAATAATTCAAAAACCTAACTTGATTCAAAAGTTTACATGGAACCCTAATATTTCAAGATTATTGAAGAAAAAAAACCATCATGCTAAAATTAATAACATGGGACATTTATATGGAGGTCTACTAAGACACAGTGCCTCACAATCAACAATAAAGAGAAACAAACATAAGTAAAAGAGGAAAATAACTGAGTTTTGAGTTGGTTCTTGTTGGTGGCAGTGGATGTCGCTTCCCTATTGGCACCAAGCAACTTGCTTCACATTTTAGGGGGGAAAAATCTTTGTGGATTCATATGACAGCAAAACCGAAGTAATACAGGTTATCTAACATAAGGCCAATGTTGGTGTCTTCAAATAAATTATTAAGATTGGTTTGGGTGTGGCGGTTCATGCACACAAGTTCAACACCAAAGAAGAAATATCACCTTCAAATTCCATAAGTGTACCTGGTGTATGAGGTTGTAGATACCTGGATAGCAGTCTTCTCATGCCATGATTTCACTCTTCTTCATGGTCCATGTTGACAGCAGAATACTACATCAAAGCAGTTGTCACAATCACCTGCAAAATAGTTATGTTGTTATGTCATCAGTAAAAATCATTTACAGACAAATATGATTTGATCATCTGATGATCAGCACGGGAATACTGCTTTGAAAAACGTTTTCAAATGACGTAACACTCCTCATAGGTCAAAAAATACTTGAATAAAACGAGTGGGACAAAATACTGTTACAACTAGACATTTATCAAACGGATGGAACTTTGTAAAGGGATAAAAGGAACAAAATCTACCTGTTGAATGGAGAATGAGTCATCTGGATACAGTGACAGATCGATCCGAGCAAGTCAGTTGGGTGGTTCAGCCATCAAACAGCCAACCTGAATAAAATCAAATACAACTAAGAACAGAAAGATTTTGAATTAAATATGGCTTTGTAAGATTGGAATTGTTAGTCTTCTTTATCTAAACTGCCTGTGATATTTTCAAGTGACTAACACAAAAGGAATTGTGAGTAAAAATACGCAAAAGAACAAGTCAATTTGACTTCAACGTGACACGCTTCGAAACATGTATCTGTTTTGTTTACTAGCCTTAATGTGAGTAAAGTGACTCACTTTATATTTTACTCATTTGACTCCAGAATGAAACACCAAATGAGTTTGGCATTCAAAAACTCACCATAATTGACACACCTTGTTTTTGACGCATTAGAAATGACACACCAACCAAACAGTATTTTGATTATTGACGCATCACATGCGTTTATTAAAAACACATATATTACTCACTAAACTAGTTAAATTTACACAGCTTGCTAGTCATTTTACTCCTCATTTATACACAATGTCCAGGTAGAGTACCAACAAAGTGCATACAATTAATGCAGATGTGAGTACATGTACACTAGCTTGCTAAGAAAATGTGTATAAATGATGACTTACATGACTGGCAAGCGGTGTAAATGTACTCATTATAATGCATTACTTGTATGCACTTTGTGAGTCACTGTACTCAGACCATGTGTATAATGATGAGTTAAATGACTAGCAAGCTGGATAAATATACTCATCGCTGCATTAGGTGTATGCACTTTGTGAGTCACTGTGCTCAGGCGAAGAGTATAATGATGAGTTAAATTACTAGCAAGCTGGGTCAATATATACTCATCGCTGCATTAGTTGTATGCACTTTGTGAGTAACTGTACTCAGGCGAAGAGTATAATTATGAGTTAAATGACTAGCAAGCTGGGTAAATATACTCATCGTTGCATTACTTGTACGCACTTTTTGAGTCACTGTACTCAGACTATGTGTATAATGATGAGTTAAATGACTAGCAATCTGGATAAATATACTCATCGTTGCATTACTTGTATGCACTTTGTGAGTCACTGTACTCAGGCGAAGAGTATAATGATCAGTTAAATTACTAGCGAGCTGGGTAAATATACTCATCGCTGCATTAGTTGTATGCACTTTGTGAGTCACTGTACTCAGACGAAGGGTATAATGATGAGTTAAATGACTAGCAAGCTGGGTAAATATACTCATCGTTGCATTACTTGTATGCATTTTGTGAGTCACTGTACTCAGACTATGTGTATAATGATGAGTTAAATGACTAGCAATCTGGATAAATATACTCATCGTTGCATTACTTGTATGTACTTTGTGAGTCACTGTACTCAGACCAAGGGTATAATGATGAGTTAAATGACTAGCAAGCTGGGTAAATATACTTATCGCTGCATTAGTTGTATGCACTTTGTGAGTAACTGTACTCAAACGAAGGGAAAAATGATGATGTAAATGACTAGCAAGCTGGGTAAATATACTCATCGCTGCATTACTTGTATGCACTTTGTGAGTCACTGTACTCAGACGAAGAGTATAATGATGAGTTAAATGACTAGCAAACTGGGTAAATATACTCGTCGTTGCAATGTACGCATTTTGTGAGTAACGGTACTCAGACTATGTGTAGGCCTATAAATGATGACTTACATGACTAGCAAGCTGGGTATCCTTGCATTACTTGTATGCACTTTGTGAGTCACTGTACTCAGATGAAGGGAATAATGATGAGTTAAATGACTAGCAAGCTGGGTATACTCATCGTTGCATTACTTGTACGCACTTTGTGTGTAACGGTACTCAGACTAAGTGTATATATGATGACTTACATGACTAGCAAGCTGGGTAAATATACTCATCGTTGCATTACTTGTATGCACTTTGTGAGTCACTGTACTCAGAGTATGTTTATTGATGAGTTAAATGACTAGCAAATAAGCTGGGTAAATATACTCATCGTTGCATTACTTGTTTGCAGTTTGTGAGTGATTGCACTTTTTCTATTGGAGTCAAATCAACCTGTTTGTTCGTCAGTGGAGTCAAAAAGGTCTTTTTTTGTAAGTATTGAAGTATAAAACGTGTAATGATTTTTGCATTTTAGGCGTTGTGTATAGCATATGTACTTGTAGTTGTACTGTAGGCCTAGCATTACTTGGGAAAGGTGGGAGACAAACAAAATATCCTGGGTCGGTAGCTAGCATGGCCATGCTGGTGAGAATCAGGCCCAGGCACTTGCATTGCCACAGCTTACGTTAGCTGTTGCTACTACTACTACTACTACTACTTCTATTACTACTACTACTACTACTACTACTACTACTACTACTACTACTACTACTACTACTACTACTACTACTACTACTACTACTACTACTACTACTACCTACTACTAATAGTACTACTGCTACTACTACTACTATTACCATACTACTACCATTAGACTATTGCCACATGCCAATGGATGAATGCCTGGGCCTGATCCGCGCCAGATGGCCAGCTTGCGAGCTACCCAACGATATTTTGTTTGTCTCCCACCACTCCTAAGTAATGCTAGGCCTACAGTAAAACTACAAGTACATATTATACACAACGCCTAAACACAACGTAATGTTACATGTTTTATATTCAAAGACTTAGAAACAAGTAGGGCCTACTATTTGAATCAACCGATGGACAAACAGTCTTAGCTACATGAGTAACAGGCTACGCAATGACATGTCTTTGGAAATCCAAGATGGCAACATAGCAACGCTGTAACCTGGATACCGCAGTCGGCTCTCATTGTTAGACTAGGCATGAGAGTAAGTGCCCAGACCACTACGGCTGCTGGGCGCGCGAAATTTCTGAAAAAAGTTCACAGACATTGCAATTAAGGCCCGCAAAAATGATTCTGATTGTAGTCCAATTGACCCTTTGAGAGTAACGTGTAGTTTTAACTCTGCATAATGAGTCATTCAACTCCAATATGTATGTATTGGCACCGCAATATCAGACCCTGTTGTTTTGAACTACTCTGTGCCACAGGGGTCGGTACTGGGCCCGCAGTGGTTTACGCTGTACACTTTACCGATTTGTGACATCATCCTCAAATTTAATCTGAATTACCATGTGTACGCAGACGACACTCAGCTATACATCACGTTTAAATCTTCTCAAGAAAACGCCAATGCATCTATTGCAAGACTTGAGAAATGCATCCAAGGGATTCGACGTTGGACACAACAAAATTTCCTAAAGTTAAATGATTATAAGACAGAGTTCCTTCTATTTGGGTCACGTCAACAGTTAACAAAGGTTTCAGTGCCATACATTTCCATCGGTGATGCTCGGATAGCTCCCTTGCTGCAAGCTCGTAACTTAGGGGTTATTTTTGATTCATCGATGACACTTCAACCACACATCAACAACATCGTTCGTCTGTCATCATATCACATCAGGAATATTGGTAAGATTCGCAAGTACTTGGACAAAAGTGCCACTGAAAAGGTCATTCATGCATTTGTTACTTCTCGTCTTGACAACGGCAATGCTCTTCTCTACAGTCTTCCTAACAACCAGATTTCCCGTCTTCAACGCCTCCAAAATACCGCTGCCCGCATTGTGACACTGTCTAGAAAATCCTGTTCTATCACCCCCATTCTGAAACAATTACATTGGCTCCCTATCTCTCAACGAATCATCTTCAAGCTGATGCTCATTGTCAACAAAGCACTTAATGGCAAGGCTCCCCACTATATTTCTGAACTACTTCAAGTTTACACTCCATCAAGGAATCTTCGATCAAGTTCCACGCTTCTCCTCATTGAACCCAAGTGTCGACACTCATGGGGTGACAGGTCTTTTTCTTCAGCTGCGCCACCCATCTGGAACTCTCTACCACTTAATCTTAGATCTTGTCTTTGTACCACAAAATTCAAATCTCTTCTCAAAACTCATCTTTTGTCACAGGTTTTCAAGGACTAATTTTGTTGTGTCTGTTTTTCTTTGATTTGTTTTGTTTTTTTTTGTTTTTTTTTACTGCGCCTTGAACACCCAGCAGGGTGGATATGTGCGCATTACAAGTCTTATTATTATTATTATTATTATTATTATGAGTGTTGCGTAATATTACCCACTTGCTAGTGAGATAAAGATAGCTAACTATCTGTTCAGTGAGTTTTTCAACGATGCCTCAAATAATTGACTCACCTCCTAGGTGGAAATCTACATTGGTCTTACTCGGACAATTGGAGTAAACCTACAGCTCATTCAACATTTGCCTCAAATGACTCACTCAAAAACAGATATTTGTGTCGTACTCATCGGGAGTCAAAAGCAATTTTCACAAAAGCTAGTATAACTCAACTGGCTGAGTACTTTGCACATTAAGCATTGAAACTGCATTAACTGATTCGTCAGAGCAACGCATCATTTAGGTATCATGCAGTTCCAAGACAAATCAAAGTACACATTCGAAACACCAGTGTGTAAACTGGGGGTATTATTGCATTTTAGCGGTAACGTGACTCGCACTTAGTAAGTCATGCATTGGTGAGTATTTGATAACTTTACTCACATTTTCCTTTGTGTGACATACAAAATTAAGAAAACAAAATTGGATACTTGATCCTTTCCTTGATTCAGTGATGCATTCATCTCCAAGGCGACACTCTTCAACACCAGATCTCTCTCGATGTCTTCATGATGGTTAGCAGTACACTGTGTCATTTCCAGTCATCAAGATACCCTTGAGAAACAAAATCAAAGTTGTAACAGTTGTAAACCTTTTCGATAACATGCAAGAACATTGTTTTGGATAAGCAGGACCCCATCCCAGGTTCTCACATAAAGTCAGAGCCACTTATGAAAAGAGATGTGACACTCTCAGAGTTTTGAAACATGCTTTACGAACAAACAAAATCACTCCATCAAGATGGTTTAGTATACGACAGTCACAGTCATCAAACCGCCAAACTTAATAGCCTAAAACACAATGAAGAACATGAAGATTCTAAATTAAACATGGCATTTGGAATGTTGGAAACAACTATTGTTATGAGACCCTAATACATGTACATGTAATTACGTGTATACAACGCACGCTGTCAATCATTTTCTGTGTGTAAGGTCGTTAACCCTGGTGGGCGGTGCTAATAGAATGATCTAGAGTAGTACTTTCTAGAAAACGACACAAATCCTTTATATACGGGCTAGGGGTAAATCTAGGACGGGACACAAATACTCAAGACTGGTGGAAGCTACGACTTCTGTGATTGTGATTCAACTCGTTGGAGGAGCTTTTGGTAGAGTTCGCTTTTGACCGAGTGCAGTTAAAGAGCTTAATTTAAATCCGGAAAGGACAGTTTCGAACTTAATCTACAGTTCGGTATTTTGGGGTCTTCTTCCCCATATTTTGTGGCGGGTGTCAGATTGTGTACCCGTTGTTGCTTCGTCTTCTTCTGGACATTTTTCGGAGTGAGTTCGCCCCGTGATAGCTCATAGTCACATCGGCAAAGAACTGTTTTACCGCCCCTGGAGTTGATCGTTTTAGAGCCAGTGTATGTGATCCTCGCTGTATCTTCTGTTGCCGTGATCCTCGCCTGTATTTCATCCAGGTTGACGTATTAGCCCGTAAGATACTTATGTTGTATAAGATCCATTTTAATGTACACTTGTTTTATGCAATCAGTGTATGTTTGTTAAACCAAATCGGTAACTGAAGTGGTTGATAGTTTTATCATTAAATCACTTGGATTCTGTGTTCTTATACATCAGTGTCACCTTGTTTGATTTCTTTGTTGCATCTGAGAAAATTCATGCTTTTTGAGTGATTTATATTCACGGATAGTTTGGAGATTTTTGGATCGTAACACTATCAAATCAAAGGTCTTCACAGTTTCCAACTGATAGCAACAATCTGTATCCAAAATGCAGAATAGTGACTTATTTATGGTGAGAGGGCAACTTTGTCTAACAATTCAACATTCGCTGTTTTGTTTAAATCTTCAAGAGATTTTTTCAGAATGGTCCGAGTTCAACGGCATACAGAATATATTTGGTGTGAATTAAGAATAGACTCACTAATGTTTAAAATTCTACACCAACAGAAGAAATCTTAATTTGGTGATGAGATGTAAATAATAAGATTTTATTCATACCTTGACATACCTCCATTGATGTATTTATGGTCCAGGTTGACAACAGAAAACAGCATGAGAGTGGAATCTTCACGGTTCCCATCGATTGCAACAGTCTGTACCAAATCATTTCTCTTGATGCCACCTGGAAATAATTCAAAAATATAACTTGTGGAAACCATATATTTTAAGAATATTGAAGAAAAACCCATAATGCTCAAATTAATAACATGAAACATTTACATGGAGCTCTACTAAGACACAGTACCTCACAATCAACAACAGAAATAAACAAAAAACATAAAAGAGGGAACTAAATTAGTTTTGAGTAGGTTCTTGTTGGTGGCAGTGGATGTTGCTTCCCTAATAGCACCCAGCAACTTGTTCCACATTTTAAGGGGACAAGAAACCTTGTGGATTCTTTAAAAAATTCTTAAAAAGCCAATGTTTTTGTCTTCAAAGATAGGATTAAGATTGGTTTGGGTGTGACAGTTCATGCACACAATTTCAACTCCAAAGAAGAAATATCACCTGCTGATATGAAGATGTAGATACCTGGATAGCAGTCTTCTCATACCATGATGTCACTCTTCTTCATGGTCCATGTTGACAGCAGAATACTACATCAAAGCAGTTGTCACAATCACCTGCAAAACAGTCCAGTTGTTATGTCATCAGAACAAATCATTTATATGTCATCAGTACAAATCATTTACAGACAAATATGATTTGATCATCTGATGATCGGCATGGAGAATACTGCTTCGAAAAAGGTTTTCAAAATTATGTAACACTCCTCATAGGTCAATAAATACTTGAATAAAGGGAGTGGGACAAAATACTTTTACCGCTAAACATTTATTAAATGGATGGAACTTTGTAAAGGGATAAAAGGAACAAAATCTACTTGTTGAATGGAGAATGAGTCATCTGGATACAGTGACAGATCGATCCGAGCAAGTCAGTTGGGTGGTTCAGTCTATGTCCCAGTCAGTCATCAAACAGCCAACCTTAATGAAATCAAATACAACTAAGAACAGAAAGATTTTGAATTAAATATGGCTTTGTAAGATTGGAATTGTTAGTCTTCTTTATCTAAACTGCCTGTGATATTTTCAACTGACTAAGAGTATTCATCAAGACCTTGCCAAGTGCATACAGAATTAAGAAAACAAAATTGGATACTCCTTTCCTTTTTTCAGTAATGCATTTATCTCCAAGGCGTCACTCTTCAACACCAGATTTTCTCGATTTCTTCATGATTGTTGGCAGTACACTGTGTCAATTTCAGTCATCGAGATACCCTGGAGAAACAAAAATCAAAGTTGTAACAGTTGTAAACCTTCTCCTTAACATGCAAGAACATTGTTTTGGATGAGCAAGACTCCATCCCAGGTTCTCACATAAAGTCAGAGCCACTTATGACAAGAAATGTGACACTCTCAGAGTTTTGAAACATGCTTTACGAAGAAAAGAAAAAAAAGCTCCATCAAGATGGTTTAGTATACGACAGTCACAGTCATCAAACAGCCAAACTTATTAATCTAAAACACAATGAAGAACATAAAGATTCTAAACCAAACATGGCGTTTGGAATGTTGAGACCAAATATCATATCAAAGGTCTTCACAGTTTCCAACTGATAGCAACAATCTGTATCCAAAATGCAGATCAGAATAGTGACTTATTTACAGTGACAGGGCAACTTTGTCTAACAATTCAACATTTGCTGTTTTGTTCAAGTCTTCAATACATTTTTTCAGAATGGCCCGAGTTCAATGGCATACAGAAAATATTTGGTGTGAATCAAGAATAGACTTAATATGTTTAAAATTCTACACCAACAGAAAAAATCTTAATTTGGTGATGAGATGTAAATAATAAGATTTTAATCATACCTTGACATACCTCCATTGATGTATTTATGGTCCAGGTTGACAACAGAACACAGCATGAGAGTGGAATCTTCACGGTTCCCATCGATTGCAATAGTCTGTAAAAAATCATTCCTGTTGATGCCACCATCAAAGCAGTTGTCACAATCACCTGCAAAACAATCCAGTTGTTTTGTCATCAGTACAGATCATTTACAGACAAGTATGATTTGATCATCTGATGATCGGCACAAGAATACTGCTTTGAAAAAGGTTTCCAAAATGATGTAACACTCCTCAAAGGTCAAAAAATACTTAAATAAAACGAGTGGGACAAAACACTTTTACAGCTAAACATTTATCAAACTAATGGAACTTTGTAAAGGGTTAAAAGAAACCCAAAAATCTACCTGTTGAATAGATAATGAGTCATTTGCATACAGTGACAGGTCGATCCGAGCAAGTCAGTTGGGTGGTTCAGTCTATGTCCCAGTCAGTTATCTAACAGCAAAACTGAATAAAATCAAATACAATTAGGAACAGAAACATTTTGAATTAAAGTCGGCTTTGTAAGATTGGAATTGTTAGTTTTCTTTATCTAAACTGCCTGTGATATTTTCAACTGACTAAGAGTATTCACCAACACCTTGCCTAGTACATACAGAAATAAGAAAACAAAATTGGATACTCCTTTCCTTGATTTAGTGATGCATTTATATCCAAGGCGTCACTCTTCAAATCCAGATCTCTCTCGATGTCTTCACGATTGTTAGCAGTACACTGTGTCAATTCCAGTCATCGAGATACCCTGGAGAAACAAAAAAACAAAGTCGAAAGAGTTGTAAACCTTTTCGATAACATGCAAGAACATTGTTTTGGATAAGCAGGACTCCATCCCAGGTTCTCACACAAAGTCAGAGCCACTTATGAAAAGAAATGTGTCACTCTCAGAGTTTTGAAACATGTTTTACAAACACACAAAATCACTCCATCAAGATGTTTTAGTATACAGCAGTCACAGTCGTCAAACAGCCAAACTTAATAGCCTAAAACACAATGAAGAACATGAACATTCTAAATTAAACATGACATTTGAAATGTTGAAACCAAATATCATATCAAAGGTCTTCACAGTTTCCAACTGATAGCAATAATCTGTATTCATAATGCAGATCAGAAAAGTGACTTATTTACAGTGACAGGGCAACTTTGTCTAACAATTCAACATTGCTGTTTTGTTCAAGTCTTCAAGAGATTTTTTGAGAATGGTCCGAGTTAAACGGCATACAGAAAATATTTGGTGTGAATCAAGAATAGACACACTATGTTTAAAATTCTACACATAGAGAAGAAATCTTAATTAGGTGATGAGATGTAAATAATAAGATTCTATTCATACCTTGACATATCTCCATTGATGTATTTATGGTCCAGGTTGACAATAGACAAAGCATGAGAGTGGAATCTTCACGGTTCCCATCGATTGCAACAGTCTGTACCAAATCATTCCTCTTGATGCCACCTGGAAATAAATCAAAAACATAACTTGATTCCAAAGTTTACGTGGAACCCTTATATTTCAAGAATATTAACGAAAAATAACATAATGCTTAAATTAATAACATGCGACATTTATATGGAGCTCTACTCGGACACAGTGCCTCACAATCAACAACAGATATAAACAAACAAAAATGAAAGAGGAAACTAAATTAGTTTTGAGTTGGTTCTTGTTGGTGGCAGTGGATGCTGCTTCCCTAATAGCACCCAAGCAACTTGTTCCACATTTTATGAAAATAAATGTGATACTCTCAGAGTTTTCAAACATGTTTTACAAACAAACAAAATCACTCCATCAAGATGTTTTAGTATACGGCAGTCACAGTCGTCAAACAGCCAAACTTAATAGCCTAAAACACAATGAAGAACATGAAGATTCTAAATTAAACATGGCATTTGGAATGTTGAAAACAACTATCATATCAAAGGTCTTCATAGTTTCCAACTGATAGCAACAACCTGTATCCAAAATGCAGATCAGAATAGTGACTTATTTACAGTGACAGGGCAACTTTGTCTAACAATTCAACCTTTGCTGCTTTGTTTAAGTCTTCAAGAGATTTTTCAGAATGGCCGAGTTCAACAGTATACAAAATATATTTGATGTGAATCGAGAGTAGACTCACTATGTTTAAAATTCTACACCAACGGAAGAAATCTTAATTTGGTGATGAGATGTAAATAATAAGATTCTATTCATACCATGACATACATCCATTTATTTATTTATGGTCCAGGTTGAAACATAACACAGCAAGAGAGTAGAATCTTCACGGTTCCCATCGATTGCAACAGTCTGTACCAAATCATTCCTCTTGATGCCACCTGGAAATAAATCAAAAACATAACTTGATTCCAAAGTTTACGTTGAACCCCAATATTTCAAGAATATTGAATAAAAACCATAATGCTAAAATTAATAACATGCGACATTTATATGGATACTAAGACACAGTGCCTCACAATCAAGAGATAAACAAAAAACATAAAAGAGGAAAATAAATAAGTTTTGAGTTGGTTCTTCTTGGTGGCAGTGGATGTCGCTTCCCTAATAGCACCCACCAACTTGTTCCACATATTAGGGAGAAATAAATCTATGTGGATCCTTTAAAAAAAAAATCACATAACAGCAAAACCGACGTCATACAGGCTATCTAACATAAAGCCAATGTTGGTGTCTTCAAAGATAGGATTAAGATTGGTTATGGTGTGACAGTTCATGCACACAATTTCAACTCCAAAGAAGAAATGTCACCTTCAAATTCAATAAGTGTACCTGGTGATATGAAGATGTAGATACCTGGATAGCAGTCTTCTCATGCCATAATGTCACTCTTCTTCATGGTCCATGTTGACAGCAGAATACTACATCAAAGCAGTTGTCACAATCACCTGCAAAATAGTTATGTTGTTATGTCATCAGTACAAATCATTTACAGACAACTATAAATTGATTATCTGATGATTGGCAGGAGAATACTGCTTTGAAAAAAAGGTTTTTAAAATGATGTTACACTCCTCATAGGTTAAAAAATACTTGAATAAAACGAGTGGGACAAAATACTTTTACAGCTAAACATTTATCAAACGGATGGAACTTTGTGAGAGGATAAAAGGAACAAAATCTACCTGTTGAATGGAGAATGAGTCATCTGGGTACAGTGACAGATCGATCCGAGCAAGTCAGTTGGGTGGTTCTCTATGTTCCAGTTAGTCATCAAACAGCCAACCTGAATAATATAATATACAACTAAGAACAGAAAGATTTTGAATTAAGTATGGCTTTGTAAGATTGAAATTGTTAGTCTTCTTGATCTAAACTGCCTGTGATATTTTTAACTGACTAAGAGTATTCATCTAAGACCTTGCCCAGTACATACAGAAATAGGAAACAAAATTGGATACTCCTTTCATTGATTCAGTGATGTATTTATATCTAAGGCGTCACTCTTCACATCCAGATCTCCTTTGACGTCTTCATGATTGTTAGCAGTCATCTGGATACAGTGACAGATCGATCCAAGCAAGTCAGTTGGGTGGTTCAGTCTATGTCCCAGTCAGTCATCAAACAGCCAACCTAAATAAAATCAAATACAACTAAGAACAGAAAGATTTTGAATTAAATATGGCTTTGTAAGATTGGA
The DNA here is from genome assembly GCA_021014325.1 of Plazaster borealis. NCBI lineage: Eukaryota > Metazoa > Echinodermata > Asteroidea > Forcipulatida > Labidiasteridae > Plazaster > Plazaster borealis. Next base: position 12,110,910 of record CM037458.1, on the reverse strand, counting down.
ATTGTTAGTCTTCTTTATCTAAACTGCCTGTGATATTTCAACTGACTAAGAGTATTCATCAAGACCTTGTCTAGTAGACATATCCAAGGCATCACTCTTCAAATCCAGATCTCTCTCGATGTCTTCATGATTGTTAGCAGTACACTGTGTCAATTCCAGTCATCGAGATACCCTGGAGAAACAAAAAATCAAAGTCGAAAGAGTTGTAAACCTTTTTGATAACATGCAAGAACATTGTTTTGGATAAGCAGGACTCCATCCCAGGTTCTCACATAAAGTCAGAGCCACTTATGAAAAGAAATGTGACACTCTGAGAGTTTTGAAACATGTTCTACAAACAAACAAAATCACTCCATCAAAATGGTTTAGTATACGACAGTCACAGTCATCAACAGCCAAACTTAATAACATAAAACACAATGAAGAACATGAACATTCTAAATTAAACATGGCATTTGAAATGTTGAAACCAAATATCATATCAAAGGTCTTCACAGTTTCCAACTGATAGCAAAACTCTGTATCCAAAATGCAGATCAGAATAGTGACTTATTTACAGTGACAGGGCAACTTTGTCTAACAATTCAACATTTAATTGCTGTCAAGAGATTTTTTCAGAATGGCCCGAGTTCAACCGCATACAGAATATATTTGAGGTGAATCAAGAATAGAATCACTATGTTTAAAATTCAATACCAACAGAAGAAATCTTAATTTGGTGATGAGATGTAGATAATAAGATTCTATTCATACCTTGACATACCTCCATTGATGTATTTATGGTCCAGGTAGACAACATAACACAGCATGAGAGTGGAATCTTCACGGTTCCCATCGATTGCAACAGTCTGTACCAAATCATTCCTCTTGATGCCACCTGGAAAAAATTAAAAATCATAACTTGATTCCAAAGTTTCTGTGGAAACCTTATATTTCAAGAATATTGAAGACAAAAAACAAAGAACAAATATCACCTTCAATTTCCAAGTGTACCTGGTGATATGAAGATGTAGATACCTGGATAACAGTCTTCTCATGCCATAATGTCATTCTTCTTCATGGTCCATGTTGGCAGCAGAATACTACATCAAAGCAGTTGTCACAATCACCTGCAAAACAGTTCAGTTGTTATGTCATCAGGAAAAATCATTTACAGATAAGTAAAAATTGATCATCTGATGATCGGCATGGGAATACTGCTTTGAAAAAGGTTTTCAAAATGACGTTACACTCCTCATATAGGTCAAAAAAATACTTGAATAAAACGAGTGGGACAAAATACTTTTACAGCTAGACATTTATCAAACGGATGGAACTTTGTGAGAGGATAAAATGAACAAAATCTACCTGTTGAATAGAGAATGATTCATCTGGATACAGTGACAGATCGATCCGAGCAAGTAAGTTGGGTGGTTCAGTCTATGTCCCAGTCAGTCATCAAACAGCCAACCTGAATAAAATCAAATTCGACTAAGAACAGAAAGATTTTGAATTAAATATGGCTTTGTAAAATTTGAATTGTTAGTCTTCTTTATCTAAACTGCCTGTGATATTTTGCAACTGACTAAGAGTATTTATCAAGACCTTGCCTAGTACATACAGAAATAAGAAAAAAAAATTGGATACTCCTTTCCTTGATTCAGGTATGCATTTATCTCCAAGGCGTCACTCTTCAAATCCAGATCTCTCTCGATGTCTTCATGATTGTTAGCAGTACACTGTATCAATTCCAGTCATCGAGAAACCCTGGAGAAACAAAAATCAAAGAGGTATGTAAACCTTTTTGATAACATGCAAGAACATTGTTTTGGATAAGCAGGACTCCATCCCAGGTTCTCACATAAAGTCAGAGCCATGTATGAAAAGAAATGTGACACTCTCAGAGTTCTGAAACATGTTTTACAAACAAACAAAATCACTCCATCAAGATGTTTTAGTATACAGCAGTCACAGTCATCAAACAGCCAAACTTAATAGCCTAAAAAACACAATGAAGAACATGAAGATTCTAAATTAAACATGGCATTTGGAATGTTGAAAACAAATATCATATCAAAGGTCTTTACAGTTTTAGACTAATAGCAACAATCTGTATCCAAAATGCAGATCAAAATAGTGACTTATTTACAGTGACAGGGCAACTTTGTCTAACAATTCAACATTTGCTGTTTTGTTTAAGTCTTCAAGAGATTTTTTCAGAATGGCCCCGAGTTCAACGGCATGCAGAATATATTTGATGAGAATCAAGAACAGACTCACTATATTTAAAATTCTACACCAACAGAAGAAATCTTAATTTGGTGATGAGATGTAGATAATAAGATTCTATTCATACCTTGACATACCTCCATTGATGTATTCATGGTCCAGGTTGACAACAGAACGCAGCATGAGAGTGGAATCTTCACGGTTCCCATCAATTGCAACAGTCTGTACCAAATCATTCCTCTTGATGCCACCTGGAAATAAATCAGAAAAAATAAATTGATTCCAAAGTTTACGTGAAACCCTAATATTTCAAGAATATTGAAGAAAAAAAACGTAATGCTAAAATTAATAACATGGGTCAATTATATTGTGCTCTACTATAATTAAGACACAGTTTGACAACAGAACACAGCATGAGAGTGGAATCTTCACGGTTCCCATCGATTGCAACAGTCTATAGCAAATTCTCTGGAGAAACAAAAATCAAAGATGTAACAGTTGTAAACCTTCTCCTTAAAATGTAAGAACGGGTAGATTGGGTGATGCCCGGGGTGGAAATGCGGATGTAACAGCAGAACATGTTAGTGTTGATACGCCAGAGGCTGACGTATCAACGCGAATATCTCGAGTTAGTTTTTCTCTGCCACGCCACACCCAAAGTTTGAGTGGCCGTGGACAGATTCCTGTACATACACCTACTAATACTAATATAAGTGATACTAACTTTGCGGATTTTAGTTGTGACATAAGTTCACCCAGTTTGGTTGAACAGAAAGTAACAAAACACACAGTCACTGCATGTATGTATTGTAGTAATGAAGCAATGATAAGTTTCACAATGAATATTGATGTATTTAGCACCCTGGAAGAGCCACCCAAAGGTTGCTCTTCCAAAAATGTTTAACACTAAAAAAGCCTTCATTAAGTTGTACAATATTTTCACCGTAGTCTACATGTATTACGAAGAGCATCACAAATGTGGGTGGGTGAGTTTTACGATCATAATTGGTTTCTTTCTCTAAGATTTTTTTAAGTGTCAAATAATTCTCATCGTCTACTTTGTTTTCATTAAACACACCATCAAGAACTTATGAAACTTTGGTGATCACTTTCGAGAGGAAACAACAGAAAATAGTTTTAGTTTTGTCAGGGATCGTGTGCATGATTATATTGCGCTAATTTTGATTTGGCTTTCAAAATAAGCCACAGGAATTATTTCTCGGGGAGGACTGCAGCTAATTTAATCAGTAAGTTTTCAGATTCAGACTATGTTCAATAATAACTAATCCCATTCTTTAATTTCTTAAGTCATCTTACCTTGAAACTTGCATCCTCATACCATAAGACACATTCATCCAAGGTTTTCCATGCTCCCGTTTGATAGCAATCTGTACCCAAATGATTCCTTGTGACATCACCTGTACATGAAGAATCACTCAATAACTGCATTGAAATCACAAAATTAACTCCAAATTGATTTCAATCGCGACTTTTCATTAACAGATTTCGTCACCGTTTTCACGAAGAGCCACATATCTTAAAATGACAAATATAGATTATTACAAAAAGGGGCCTTTATCTCAATGAATGCATTTTTGCGTTTTCACGAACAGCCATCGGCCCAAAAACGCATTGTAATACATTGCAATAAAAGTAGGTCAAATCGTTTTTCCGTTTTCACGAAGAGCCACTTATGTCAGCGCGCGCGTGATCACGTGACATACGCGCCCCTTTCCTATGTAAAAACACGTTAACCAGTTGGGCGTTTAAGTAGGTCAACTCACTTTTTCGGTTTCACAAAGAGCCACGTATCTTTGACTTATTACTATGGCAATTAGGGATGTTAAACTTATAAAGAATCATATAAGACGTCTTTGAATGCAAACTGTGGCTTTAGCATTGCAGATATTGCAGTTTTAAGCCAAGCAGTGTAAAATGTAAATCTCAATCAAGCGTTTGGACAAAGGTGGCTCTTCGTGAAAACGGTGACGATTTGAGCAAATCAAATACAGAACGATACAAGCCATACATTCAACAATAAACAAGCTGCTCAAGCAAACTCCCAACATTGACTCCAAAGTTGATTTCAATCCTCTTCCAAAATATTTTATAAATGAGTAGATGTCATTCTCCTCATAGCATACACACCTCTACTGATGTCTTCATGGTACTGGGGTGGCATGTGTAGTTTGCATTGGACTCCGTCTTTCAAAGGAATACTTGTACTTGCTCATAGGCAGATGGTTCGGCATTTCACCATTGCAGTAATTAAAAGACAAAGAAATAAATACAATCAGAAATCACAATTCGAAAAAGGATTCCATTTAGTTTGGGATCATTTGAGGCACATGAAAATGGTTTGAAGTGGTTGTTCCATGACCCAGTGACTGATGAACGATGATGATGCAAAGTTATTGGTAATGGATTAAAATGTGACATGAAGATGAAAAATACAAGCATGATGGTAAGTGAGCTGATAGTTAGATGTTAGGTGATGGTTAAGATGGAAGTGAGCTTGTTAATATCATGCACGTGGTGCAAGTTTGGTATTTAAGGTTATGAATCAATTGTGACTAATAACAATTTAAAGGTGTGTCCAAGTGGAACAGTACTTCAGGAAAGAGTGTTGAAGTTACATAATAACCATACCTAGGTTACATTGATGCTCCACAAGTTGACCAGTCAGAGGCTGTTCAACACAGGAGTCCAGTGGTTGCAGGGTCTGTCCTGTAGCATAGGAGTTCAGTGGTTGCAGAGTCTGTCCTGTAGCACAGGAGTTCACTGGTTGCAGGGTCTGTCCTGTAGCACAGGAGTCCAGTGGTTGCAGGGTTTGTCCTGTAGCATAGGAGTCCAGTGGTTGCAGAGTCTGTCCTGTAGGACAGGAGTTCAGTGGTTGCAGGGTCTGTCCTGTACCACAGGGGTCCAGTGGTTGCAGAGTCTGTCCTGTAGCAGAGGAGATCAGCGGTTGCAGGGTCTGTCCTGTAGCACAGGGGTCCAGATGGTTGCAGAATCTGTCTTGTAGCACAGGAGTTCAGTGGTTGCAGGGTCTGTCCTGATAGCAAAGGGGTTCAGTGGTTGCAGCGTCTGTCAAGTAGCTTAGGGGTCCAGTGGTTGCAAGGTCTGTCCTGTAGCACAGGGGTCCAGTGGTTGCAGAGTCTGTCCTGTAGCACAGGAGTCCAGTGGTTGCAGAGTCTGTCCTGTAGCACAGGAGTTCAGTGGTTGCAGGGTCTGTCCTGTAGCACAGGGGTCCAGTGGTTGCAGGGTCTGTCGTGTAGCACAGGAGTTCAGTGGTTGCAGAGTCTGTCAAGTAGCACAGGGGTTCAGTGGTTGCAGAGTCTGTCCTGTAGCACAGGGGTCCAGTGGTTGCAGGGTCTGTCCTGTAGCACAGGGGTCCAGTGGTTGCAGAGTCTGTCCTGTAGCACAGGGGTCCAGTGGTTGCAGAGTCTGTCCTGTAGCACAGGGGTTGAGTGGTTGCAGGGTCTGTTCTGAGAGAGCTTGTGTAGATGAGAAGGACTCCATCCACGGTTCCAACACTCAGTCACTGCCATGTATGAAAACAGGTGACATTTTCAAAGCTGTGAAACATGTTTGACAACAAAAATCAAAGTACATGAAGGTAGCTCCAGTGGTAAACTATGGAAGCAATAGAATAGGTTCTGCAATATTTCACCCCTGGATAAGCCAGCCCAGGTTGCTTATCCAAAATGAATGATAGGACGATAAGTAAACATTTCATTTTCATTTGAACAAACGAATCAAAATCATCAAATGATTGTTATTCTTAGAAATTGAATGTTACTTTCTTCAAAAAAATTACTTTGGAGACCACCTGACCAATAAACTCCATTTACAAGGAGCTCCAAAATATGCAAAAGCAATTTTATGAAACATTATTATTACATGTTTGCCATTTGTTTACAAATTATGCAAAATGTCCATATTGACCTGGTTCCCATCGATTGCAACAGTCTGTAGCAAATCATTCCTCATGATGCGACCTGGAAATGAATCAAAAACATAATTTGATTCCAAAGTTTATACCTGGAACCCTAATATTTCAAGAAGATTGAAAAAAAAAACCATAATGCTAAAATGAATAACATGGGACATTTATATGGAGGTTTACTAAGACACAGTGCCTCACAATCAAAAACAGAGCTAAACAAAAAACATAAAAGAGGAAAAGATATTAGTTTCGAGTTGGCTCTTGTTGGTGGCAGTGGATGCCGCTTCCCTAATAGCACCCAGCAACTTGTTCCACATTTTAGGGGGACAGAAATCAATGTGGATTCTTAAAAAGAAAAAATCCACATAACAGCAAAACCAAAGTCATACAAGCTATCTAACTTAAGGCCAAAGTTGGTGCCTTCAAAGATAGGATTAAGATTGGTTTGGATGTGACAGTTCATGCACACAATTTCAACTCCAAAGAAGAAATATTACCTTCAAATTCCATAAGTGTACCTGGTGGTATGAAGATGTAGATACCTGGATAGCAGTCTTCCCATGGCATGATGTCACTCTTCTTTATGGTCCATGTTGACAGCAGAATACTACATCAAAGCAGTTGTCACAATCACCTGCAAAACAGTTCAGTTGTTATGTCTTTAGGAAAAATCATTTACAGGAAAATATAAATTGATCATCTAAAGATCGGCAGGAGAATACTGCTGTGAAAAATGTTTTCAAAATGACGGAACACTCCCCATAGATCAAAAAATACTTGAATAAAACAAGTGGGACAAAATACTTTTACAGCTAGACATTGATCAAACGGATGGAACTTTGTGAGAGGATAAAAGAAACAAAATCTACCTGTTGAATGGAGAATGAGTCATCTGGATACAGTGACAGATCGATCCGAGAAAGTCAGTTGGGTGGTTCAGTCTATGTCCCAGTCAGTCATCAAACAGCCAACCTGAATAAAATCAAATACGACTAAGAACGGAAAGATTTTAAATTAAATATGGCTTTCTAAGATTGGAATTGTTAGTCTTTTTTATCTAAACTGCCTGTGATATATTCAACTGACTAAGAGTATTCATCAAGACCTTGCCTAGTACATACAGAAATAAGAAAACAAAATTGGATACTCCTTTCCTTGATTCAGTGATGCATTTATCTGCAAGGCATCATTTTTCATCACCAGATCTTTCTCGATGTCTTCATGATTGTTAGCAGTACACTGTGTCAATTCCAGTCATCGAGATACCCTGGAGAAACAAAAACAAAAGAGGTTATAGTTGTAAACCTTTTCGATAACATGCATGAACATTGTTTTGGATGAGCAGGACTCCATCCCAGGTTCTCACATAAAGTCAGAGCCACATATGAAAAGAAATGTGACTCTCAGAGTTGTGAAACATGTTTTACAAACAAACAAAATCACTCCATTAGGATGGTTTAGTATACGGCAGTCACAGTTGTCAAACAGCCAAACTTAATAACCTAAAACACAATGAAGAACATGAAGATTCTAAACTAAACATGGCATTTGGAATGTTGAAACCAAATATCATATCAAAGGTCTTCAGAGTTTCCGACAGATAGCAACAATCAGTATCCAAAATGCAGATCAGAATAGTGATTTATTTACAGTGACAGGGCAACTTTGTCTAACAATTCAACATTTGCTGTTTTGTTCAAGTTTTCAAGAGATTTTTTGAGAATGGTCCGAGTTAAACCGCATACAGAAAATATTTGGTGTGAATCAAGAATAGACACAATATGTTTAAAATTCTACACCTATAGAAGAAATCTTAATTAGGTGATGAGATGTAAATAATAAGATTCTATTCATACCTTGACATATCCCAATTGATGTATTTATGGTCTAGGTTGACAATAGACAAAGCATGAGAGTGGAATCTTCACGGTTCCCATCGATTGCAACAGTCTGTAGCAAATCATTCCTCATGATGCCACCTGCAAAAAAATCAAAAACTTAATTTGATTCCAAAGTTACGTGGAACCCTAATATTTTTAAGAATATTGAAAAAAAATCCATAATGCTAAAATTAATAACATGGGACATTTATATGGAGGTCTACTTAGACACAGTGCCTCACAATCAACAATAAAGAAAAACAAACAACATAAAAGAGGAAAATTAATTAGTTTTGAGTTGGTTCTTGTTGGTGGCAGTGGATGCCGCTTCCCTAATAGCACCCAGCAACTTGTTCCACATTTTAGGGGGGACAAAAAACTTTGTAGATTCTTTAAAAAAAACATCAGGCCAATGTTGGTGTCTTCAAAGATATGATTAAGATTGGTTTGGGTGTGACAGTTCATGCACACAATTTCACCTCCAAAGAAGAAATATCACCCTCAAATTCCATAAGTGTACCTGGTGATATGAGATACCTGGATAGTAGTCTTCTCATGCCATGATGTCACTCTTCTTCATGGTCCTTGTTGACAGCAGAATACTACATCAAAGCAGTTGTCACAATCACCTGCAAAACAGTTCAGTTGCTATGTCATCAGTACAAATCATTTACAGACAAATACAATTTGATCATCTGATTATCGGCACAGGAATACTGGTTTGACAAAGGTTTGAAAAATGACATAACATTCATAGGTCCAAAAATACTTGAATAAAACGAGTGGGACAAAGTACTTTTACAGCTAGACATTTATCAACCGGATGGAACTTTTTAAAGTGATAAAAGGAACAAAATTTACCTGTTGAATACAGCCTTACTCATCTGAATACAGTGACAGGTCGATCCAAACAAGTCAGTTGGGTGGTTCAGTCTATGTCCCAGTCAGTCATCAAACAGCCAACCTGAATAAAATCAAATACAACTCAGAACAGAAAGATTTTGAATTAAATATGGCTTAGTAAGATTGGAATTGTTAGTCTTCTTTATCTAAACTGCCTGTGATATTTTCAACTGACTAAGAGTATTCATCAAGACCTTGTCTAGTACATACAGAATTAAGAAACAAAATTAGATACTCCTTTCCTTAATTCAGTGATGCATTTATATCCAAGGCGTCACTCTTCAAATCCAGATCTCTCTGGATGTCTTCATGATTGTTAGCAGTACACTGTGTCAATTTCAGTCATCGAGATACCCTGGAGAAACAAAAATCAAAGTCGAAAGAGTTGTACACCTTTTCAATAACATGCAAGAACATTGTTTTGGATAAGCAGGACTCCATCCCGAGTTCTCACATAAAGTCAGAGCCACTTATGAAAAGAAATGTGACACTCTCAGAGTTTTGAAACATGTTTTACAAACAAACAAAATCACTCCATCAAGATGTTTTAGTATACGGCAGTCACAGTCGTCAAACAGCCAAACTTAACAACCTAAAACACAATGAAGAACATGAACAATCTTAATTAAACATGACATTTGGAATGTTGAAATCAAATACCATATCAAAGGTCTTCATAGTTTCCGACAGATAGCAACAATCTGTATCCAAAATGCAGATCAGAATAGTGATTTATTTACAGTGACAGGGCAACTTTGTCTAACAATTCAACATTTGCTGTTTTGTTCAAGTCTTCAAGAGCTTTTTCAGAATGGCCTGAGTTCAACGGCATACAGAATATATTTGGTGTGAATCAAGAATAGACACACAATGTTAAAAATTCTACACCAACAGAAGAAATCTTAAATTGGTCATGAGATGTAAATAATAAGAATCTATTTATACCTTGACATACCTCCACTGATGTATTTACGGTCCCGGTTGACAACAGAACACAGCAGGAGAGTGGAATCTTCACGGTTCCCATCGATTGCAACAGTCTGTACCAAATTATTCCTTTTGATACCACCTGGAAATAAATCAAAAACCTAACTTGATTCCAAAGTTTACGTGGAACCCCAATATTTCAAGAACATTGAAGAAAAAAACATAATGCTAAAATTAATAACATGCAACATTTATATGGAGCTCTACAAAGACACAGTGCCTCCAATCAACAACAGAGATAAACAAAAAACATAAAAGAGAAAACTAAATAAGTTTGGAGTTGGTTCTTGTTGGTGGCAGTGGAAGCCGCTTCCCTAATAGCACCTAGCAATTTTCTCCACATATTAGGGGGAAAAAAATCTGTGGATTCTTAAAAAAAAAATTACATAACAGCAAAACCGAAGTAACACAGACTATCTAACTTAAGGCCAATGTTGGTTTCTTCAAAGATATGATTAAGATTGGTTTGGGTGTGACAGTTCAGGCACACAATTTCAACTCCAAAAAAGAAATATCACTTTCAAATTCCATAAGTGTACCTGGTGGTATGAAGATGTAGATACCTCGATAGCAGTCTTCTCATGCCATGATTTCACTCTTCTTCATGGTCCATGTTGACAGGAGAATACTACATCAAAGCAGTTGTCACAATCACCTGCAAAACAGTTCAGTTGTTATGTCATCCGTACAAATCACTTACAGACAAATATGATTTTGATCATCTGATGATCGGCAGGAGAATACTGCTTTGAAAAAGGTTTTCAAAATGATGTTAGACTCCTCATAGGTCAAAAAATACTTGAATAAAACGAGTGGGACAAAATACTTTTACAGCTAAACATTTATCAAATGGATGGAACTTTGTAAAGGGATGAAAAAAAAAAATCTACCTGTTGAATAGAGAATGAGTCATCTGGATACAGTGACAAATCGATCCGAGCAAGTCAGTTGGGTGGTTCAGTCTATGTTGTAGTCATTCATCAAACAGCCAACCTTAATAAAATCAAATACAACTAAGAACAGAATTTTTTTGCATTAAACATGGCTTTGTAAGATTGGAATTGTAAGTCTTCTTTATCTAAACTGCCTGTGATATTTTTTAACTGACTAAGAGTATTCATCAAGACCTTGCCTAGTACATACAAAATTAAGAAAAGAAAAATTGGATACTCCTTTCCTTGATTCAGTGATGCATTTATCTCCAAGGAGAAACTCTTCAACACCAGATCTCTCAAGATGTCTTCATGATTGTTAGCAGTACACTGTGTCAATTCCAGTCATCGAGATACCCTGGAGAAACAAAAATCAAAGTTGTAACAGTTGTAAACCTTCTCCTTAACATGCAAGAACATTGTTTTGGATGAGCAGGACTCCATCCCAGGTTCTCACATAAAGTCAGAGCCACTTATGAAAAGAAATGTGACACTCTCAGAGTTTTGAAACATGTTTTACAAACAAACAAAATCACTCCATCAAGATGGTTTAGTAAACGACAGTCACAGTCATCAAACAGCCAAACTTAATAGCCTACAACACAATGAAGAACATGAAGATTCTTAATTAAACATGACATTTGGAATGTTGAAAACAAATATCATTTCACAGGTCTTCAGAGTTTCCAACTGATAGCGAAAATCTGTATCCAAAATGCATATCAGAATCGTGACTTATTTACAGTGACAGGGCAACTTTGTCTAACAATTCAACATTTGCTGTTTTGTTCAAGTCTTCAAGAGATTTTTTCAGAATGGTCCGAGTTCAATGGCATATAAAATATAATTGGTGTGAATCAAGACTAGACTCACTATGTTTAAAATTCTACACCAACAGAAGAAATCTTAATTTGGTGATGAGATGTAAATAATAAGATTCTATTCATACCTTGACATACCTCCATTGATGTATTTATGGTCCAGGTTGACAACAGAACACAGCATGAGAGTGGAATCTTCACGGTTCCCATCAATTGCAACAGTCTGTACCAAATCATTCCTCTTGATGCCACCTGGAAATAAATCAAAAACATAACTTGATTCCAAAGTTTACGTGGAACCCCAATATTTCAAGAATATTGAAGAAAAAAACAGTGTTAAAATTAATAACATGCATGTTTATATGGAGCTCTACTATGACACAGTGCCTCACAATCAACAACAGAGATAAACAAAAAACATAAAAGAGAAAACTAAATAAGTTTTGAGTTGGATCTTGTTGGTGGCAGTGAATGCCGCTTCCCTAATAGCACCCAGCAACTTGTTCCACATTTTACGGGAGAAAAAATCTATGCGGATTCTTTAAAAATAAAATCACATAACAGCAAAACCGAAGTCATACAGGCTATCTAACATAAAGCCAATGTTGGTGTCTTCAAAGATAGGATTAAGATTGGTTTGGGTGTGACGGTTCATGCACACAAGTTCAACACCAAAGAAGAAATATCACCTTCAAATTCCATAAGTGTACCTGGTGATATGAGGTTGTAGATACCTGGATAGCAGTCTTCTCATGCCATGATGTCACTCTTCTTCATGGTCCATGACAGCAGAATACTACATCAAAGCAGTTGTCACAATCACCTGCAAAATAGTTGAGTTGTTATGTCATCGGTACAAATCATTTACTGACAACTACAAATTGACCATCTGATGATCGGCAGGGGATGAATACTGTTTTGAAAAAGGTTTTCAAAATGACGTAACACTCCTCATAGGTCCAAAAATACTTGAATAAAACGAGTGGGACAAAATACTTTTACAGCTAGACATTTATCAAACAGATGGAAATTTGTTAAGTGATAAAAGGAACAAAATCTACCTGTTGAATGGAGAATAAGTTATCTGGATACAGTGACAGGTCGATCCAAACAAGTCAGTTGGGTGGTTCAGTCTATGTCCCAGTCAGTCATCAAACAGCCAACCTGAGTAAAATCAAATACAACTAAGAACAGAAAGATTTTGAATTAAATATGGCTTTGTAAGATTGGAATTGTTATAGTATTCTTTATTTAAACTGCCTGTGATATTTTCAACTGACTAAGAGTATTCATCAAGACTTTGCCTAGTACATACAGAATTAAGAAACAAAATTGGATAATCCTTTCCTTAATACAGTGAAGCATTTATCTCCAAGGCGACACTCTTCAACACAAGATCTCTCTCGATGTCTTCATGATTGTTAGCAGTACACTGTGTCAATTCCAGTCATCGAGATACCCTGGAGAAACAGAAATCAAAGTTGTAACATTTGTAAACCTTCTCCTTAACATGCAAGAACATTGTTTTGGATGAGCAGGACTTCATCCCAGGTTCTCACATAAAGTCAAAGCCACAAATGAAAAAAAGGTGACACTTTAAAAGTTGTAAAAAATGTTTTACAAACAATCAAAATCACTCCATCAAGATGTTTTAGTATACAGCAGTCACAGTCGTCAAACAGCCAAACTTAATAACCTAAAACACAATGAAGAACATGAAGATTGTAAATTAAACATGGCATTTGAAATATTAAAAACAACTGATAGCAACAATCTGTATCCAAAATGCAGATCAGAATAGTGACTTATTTACAGTGACAGGGCAACTTTGTCTAACAATTCAACATTTGCTGTTTTGTTTGAGTCTTCATGAGATTTTTTCAGAATGGTCCGAGTTCAATGGCATACAGAATATATTTGGTGTGAATCAAGAATAGACTCACTATGTTTGAAATTCTACACCAACAGAAGAAATCTTAATTTGGTGATGATATGTAGATAATAAGATTCTATTCATACCTTGACATACCTCCATTGATGTATTAATGGTCCAGGTTGACAACAGAACACAGCATGAGAGTGGAATCTTCACGGTTCCCATCGATTGCAACAGTCTGTACCAAATCATTCCTCTTGATGCCACCTGGAAATAATTCAAAAACCTAATTTGATTCCAAAGTTTACATGGAACCCTAATATTTCAAGATTATTGAAGAAAAAAACCATAATGCTAAAATTAATAACATGGGACATTTATATGGAGGTCTACTAAGACACAGTGCCTCACAATCAACAATAAAGAGAAACAAACATAAGTAAAAGAGGAAAATAAATGAGTTTTGAGTTGGTTCTTGTTGGTGGCAGTGGATGTCGCTTCCCTATTAGCACCCAGCAACTTGTTTCACATTTTAGGGGGGAAAAATCTTTGTGGATTCATATGACAGCAAAACCGAAGTAATACAGGCTATCTAACATAAGGCCAACGTTGTGTCTTCAAATAAATTATTAAGATTGGTTTGGGTGTGACGGTTCATGCACACAAGTTCAACACCACAGAAGAAATATCACCTTCAAATTCCATAAGTGTACCTGGTGATATGAGGTTGTAGATACCTGGATAGCAGTCTTCTCATGCCATGATTTCACTCTTCTTCATGGTCCATGTTGACAGCAGAATACTACATCAAAGCAGTTGTCACAATCACCTGCAAAATAGTTCAGTTGTTATGTCATCAGTACAAATCATTTACAGACAAATATGATTTGATCATCTGATGATCGGCACGGGAATACTGCTTTGAAAAAGGTTTTCAAAATGACAATACACTCCTCATATAGGTAAAAAAATACTTAAATAAAACGAGTGGGACAAAATACTCTTACAGCTAGACATTTATTAAACGGATGGAACTTTGTAAAGGGATAAAAGGAACAAAATCTACCTGTTGAATGGAGAATGAGTCATCTGGATACAGTGACAGATCGATCCGAGCAAGTCAGTTGGGTGGTTCAGCCATCAAACAGCCAACCTGAATAAAATCAAATACAACTAAGAACAGAAAGATTTTGAATTAAATATGGCTTTGTAAGATTGGAATTGTTAGTCTTCTTTATCTAAACTGCCTGTGATATTTTCAACTGACTCACACAAAAGGAATTGTGAGTAAAAATATGCAAAAGAACGAGTCAATTTGACTTCAACGTGACACGCTTCGAAACATGTAGCTGTTTTGTTTACTAGCCTTAATGTGAGTAAAGTGACTCACTTTATATTTTACTCATTTGACTCCAGAATGAAACACCAAATGAGTTTGGCATTCAAAAACTCCCCATAATTGACACACCTTGTTTTTGACGCATTAGAAATGACACACCAAACAAACTGCATTTTGATTATTGACGCATCACATGCGTTTATTAAAAACACATATATTACTCACTAAACTAGTTAAATTTACACAGCTTGCTAGTCATTTTACTCCTCATTTATACACAATGTCCAGGTACAGTACCAACAAAGTGCACACAATTAATGCAGATGTGAGTACATGTATACTAGCTTGCTAAGAAAATGTGTATAAATGATGACTTACATGACTAGCAAGCTGTGTAAATGTACTCATTACAATGCATTACTTGTATGCACTTTGTGAGTCACTGTACTCAGACCATGTGTATAATGATGAGTTAAATGACTAGCAAGCTGGGTAAATATACTCATCGTTGCATGACTTGTACGCACTTTTTGAGTCACTGTACTCAGACTATGTGTATAATGATGAGTTAAATGACTAGCAATCTGGATAAATATACTCATCGTTGCATTACTTGTATGCACTTTGTGAGTCACTGTACTCAGGCGAAGAGTATAATGATCAGTTAAATGACTAGCGAGCTGGGTAAATATACTCATCGTTGCATTACTTGTATGCATTTTGTGAGTCACTGTACTCAGACGAAGAGTATAATGATGAGTTAAATGACTAGCAAGCTGGGTAAATATACTCATCGTTGCATTACTTGTATGCACTTTGTGAGTCACTGTACTCAGACCAAGGGTATAATGATGAGTTAAATGACTAGCAAGCTGGGTAAATATACTCATCAATGCATTACTTGTATGCACTTTGTGAGTCACTGTACTCAGATGAAGGGTATAATGATGAGTTAAATGAATAGCAAGCTGGGTAAATATACTCATCGCTGCATTACTTGTATGAACTTTGTGGGTCACTGTACTCAGACGAAGGGTATAATGATGAGTTAAATGACTAGCAAGCTGGGTAAATATACTTATCGCTGCATTAGTTGTATGCACTTTGTGAGTAACTGTACTCAAACGAAGGGTATAATGATGATGTAAATAACTAGCAAGCTGGGTAAATATACTCATCGCTGCATTACTTGTATGCACTTTGTGAGTAACTGTACTCAGACGAAGGGTACAATGATGAGTTAAATGACTAGCAAGCTGGGTAAATATACTCATCGATGCATTACTTGTATGCACTTTGTGAGTCACTATACTCAGACGAAGGGTATAATGATGAGTTAAATGACTAGCAAGCTGGGTATACTCATCGTTGCATTACTTGTACGCACTTTGTGAGTAACGGTACTCAGACTATGTGTATAAATGATGACTTACATGTGAGTTACATTTTGTGAGTAACGGTACTCAGACTATGTGTGGGCCTATAAATGAGGACTTACATGACTAAAAAGCTGGGTAAATATACTCATCGTTGCATTACTTGTATGCACTTTGTGAGTCACTGTACTCAGAGTATGTTTATTGATGAGTTAAATGACTAGCAAAAAAGCTGGGTAAATATACTCATCGTTGCATTACTTGTTTGCAGTTTGTGAGTGATTGCACTTTTTCTATTGGAGTCAAATCAACCTGTTTGTTCATCAGTGCAGTCAAAAAGGTCTTTTTTTGTAAGTATTAAAATATAAAACGTGTAATGATTTTTGCATTTTAGGCGTTGTGTATAGCATATGTACTTGTAGTTGTACTGTAGGCCTAGCATTACTTGGGAAAGGTGGGAGACAAACAAAATATCCTGGGTCGGTAGCTAGCATGGCCATGCTGGCGCGAATCAGGCCCAGGCACTGGCATTGCCACAGCTAACGTTAGCTGTTGCTACTACTACTACTACTACTACTTCTATTACTACTACTACTACTACTACCTACTACTAATAGTACTACTGCTACTACTACTACTACTACCATACTACTACCATTAGACTATTGCCACATGCCAATGGATGAATGCCCGTGCCAGATGGCCAGCTTGCTAGCTACCCAACGATATTTTGTTTGTCTCCCACCACTCCTAAGTAATGCTAGGCCTACAGTAAAACTACAAGTACATATTATACACAACGCCTAAACACAACGTAATGTTACATGTTTTATATTCAAAAACTTAGAAACAAGTAGGGCCTACTTTTTGAATCAACCGATGGACAAACAGTCTTAGCTACATGAGTAACAGGCTACGCAATGACATGTCTTCGGAAATCCAAGATGGCAACATAGCAACGAATGTAACCTGGTTACCGCAGCCGGCTGTCATTGTTAGACTAGGCATGAGAGTAAGTGCCCAGACCACTATGGCTGCTGGGCGCACGAAATTTCTGAAAAAAGTTCACAGACATTGCAATTAAGGCCCGCAAAAAATGATTCTGATTGTAGTCCAATTGACCCTTTGAGAGTAACGTGTAGTTTTAACTCTGCATAATGAGTCATTCGACTCCAATATGTATGTTTTGGCACCGCAATATTAGACCCTGTTGTTTTGAACTACTCTGTGCCACAGGGGGCGGTACTGGGCCCGCAGTGGTTTACGCTGTACACTTTACCGATTCGTGACATCATCCTCAAATTTAATCTGAATTACCATGTGTACGCAGATGACACTCAGCTATACATCACGTTTAAATCTTCTCAAGAAAACGCCAATGCATCTATTGCAAGACTTGAGAAATGCATCCAAGAGATTCGACGTTGGACACAACAAAATTTCCTAAAGTTAAATGATTATAAGACAGAGTTCCTTCTATTTGGGTCACGTCAACAGTTAACAAAGGTTTCAGTGCCATACATTTCCATCGGTGATGCTCGGATAGCTCCCTCGCTGCAAGCTCGTAACTTAGGGGTTATTTTTGATTCATCGATGACACTTCAACCACACATCAACAACATCGTTCGTCTGTCATCATATCACATCAGGAATATATGTAAGATTCGCAAGTACTTGGACAAAAGTGCCACTGAAAAGGTCATTCATGCATTTGTTACTTCTCGTCTTGACAACGGCAATGCTCTTCTCTACAGTCTTCCTAACAACCAGATTTCCCGTCTTCAACGCCTCCAAAATACCGCTGCCCGCATTGTGACACTGTCTAGAAAATCCTGTTCTATCACCCCCATTCTGAAACAATTACATTGGCTCCCTATCTCTCAACGAATCATCTTCGAGCTGATGCTCATTGTCCACAAAGCACTTAATGGCAAGGCTCCCCACTATATTTCTGAACTACTTCAAGTTTACACTCCATCAAGGAATCTTCGATCAAGTTCCACGCTTCTCCTCATTGAACCCAAGTCTCGACACTCATGGGGTGACAGGTCTTTTTCTTCAGCTGCGCCACCCATCTGGAACTCTCTACCACTTAATCTTAGATCTTGTCTTTGTACCACAAAATTCAAATCTCTTCTCAAAACTTATCTTATGTCACAGGTTTTCAAGGACTAATTTTGTTGTGTCTGTTTTTCTTTGATTTGTTTTTTTTTTTGTTTTTTTTTTTTACTGCACCTTGAACACCCAGCATGGTGGATATGTGCGCATCACAAGTCTTATTATTATTATTATTATTATTATTATTATGAGTGTTGCGTAATATTACCCACTTGCTAGTGAGATAAAGATAGCTAACTATCTCTTCAGTGAGTTTTTCAACGATGCCTCAAATAATTGACTCACCTCCTAGGTGGAAATCTACATTGGTCTTATTCGGACAATTGGAGTAAACCTACAGTTCATTCAACATTTGCCTCAAATGACTCACTCAAAAACAGATATTTGTGTCGGACTCATCGGGAGTCAAAAGCAATTTTCGCAAAAGCTAGTATAACTCAACTGGCTGAGTACTTTGCACATTAAGCATTGAAACTGCATTAACTGATTCGTCAGAGCGACGCATCCTTTAGGTATCATGCAGTTCCAAGACAAATCAAAGTATACATTTGAAACACCAGTGTGTAAACTGGGGGTATTATTGCATTTTAGCGGTAACGTGACTCGCACTTAGTAAGTCAACACGCATGCATTGGTGAGTATTTGATAACTTTACTCACATTTTCCTTTGTGTGACATACAAAATTAAGAAAACATAATTGGATACTTGATCCTTTCCTTGATTCAGTGATGCATTCATCTCCAAGGCGACACTCTTCAACACCAGATCTCTCTCGATGTCTTCATGATTGTTAGCAGTACACTGTGTCAATTCCAGTCATCAAGATACCCTGGAGAAACAAAATCAAACGTGTAACAGTTGTAAACCTTTTCGATAAAATGCAAGAACATTGTTTTGGATAAGCAGGACCCCATCCCAGGTTCTCACATAAAGTCAGAGCCACTTATGAAAAGAGATGTGACACTCTCAGAGTTTTGAAACATGCTTTACGAACAAACAAAATCACTCCATCAAGCTGGTTTAGTATACGACAGTCACAGTCATCAAACCGCCAAACTTAATAGCTTAAAACACAATGAAGAACATGAAGATTCTAAATTAAACATGGCATTTGGAATGTTGGAAACAACTATCATATCAAAGGTCTTCACAGTTTCCAACTGATAGCAACAATCTGTATCCAAAATGCAGAATAGTGACTTATTTATGGTGACAGGGCAACTTTGTCTAACAATTCAACATTCGCTGTTTTGTTTAAATCTTCAAGAGATTTTTTCAGAATGGTCCGAGTTCAACGGCATACAGAATATATTTGGTGTGAATCAAGAATAGACTCACTAATGTTTAAAATTCTACACCAACAGAAGAAATCTTAATTTGGTGATGAGATGTAAATAACAAGATTTTATTCATACCTTGACATACCTCCATTGATGTATTTATGGTCCAGGTTGACAACAGAAAACAGCATGAGAGTGGAATCTTCACGGTTCCCATCGATTGCAACAGTCTGTACCAAATCATTTCTCTTGATGCCACCTGGAAATAATTCAATAATATAACTTGTGAAAACCATATATTTTAAGAATATTGAAGAAAAAACCCCACAATGCTCAAATTAATAACATGCAACATTTACATGGAGCTCTACTAAGACACAGTGCCTCACAATCAACAACAGAAATAAACAAAAAACATAAAAGAGGGAACTAAATTAGTTTTGAGTAGGTTCTTGTTGGTGGCAGTGGATGTTGCTTCCCTAATAGCACCCAGCAACTTGTTCCACATTTTAGGGGGACAAGAAACTTTGTGGATTCTTAAAAGAATTCTTAAAAAAGCCAATGTTTTTGTCTTCAAAGATAGGATTAAGATTGGTTTGGGTGTGACAGTTCATGCACACAATTTCAACTCCAAAGAAGAAATATCACCTTCAAATTCCATAAGTGTACCTGGTGATATGAAGATGTAGATACCTGGATAGCAGTCTTCCCATGGCATGATGTCACTCTTCTTCATGGTCCATGTTGGCAGCAGAATACTCAAAGCAGTTGTCACAATCACCTGCAAAACAGTTAAGTTGTTATGTCATTAGGAAAAATCATTTACAGATAAATATAAATTGATCATTTGATGATCGGCAGGAGAATACTGCTTTGAAAAAGGTTTTCAAAATGATGTTACACTCCTCATAGGTCAAAAAATACTTGAATAAAACGAGTAGGACAAAATACTTTTACAGCTAGACATTTATCAAACGGATGGAACTTTGTGAGAGGATAAAGGAACAAAATCTACCTGTTGAATGGAGAATGAGTTATCTGGATACAGTGACAGATCGATCCAAGAAAGTCAGTTGGGTGGTTCAGTCTATGTCAAAGTCATTCATCAAACAGCCAATCTGAATAAAATCAAATACAACTAAGAACAGAAAGATTTTGAATTAAATATGGCTTTGTAAGATTAGAATTGTTAGTCTTCTTTATCTAAACTGCATGTGATATTTTCAACTGACTAAGGGTATTCATCAAGACCTTACCAAGTACATACAGAATCAAGAAAACAAAATTGGATACTCCTTTCCTAAATTCAGTGAAGCATTCATCTCCAAGGCGTCACTCTTCAACACCAGATGTCTCTCGATGTCTTTATGATTGTTGGCAGTACACTATGTCAATTCCAGTCATCAAGATACCCTGGAGAAACAAAAATCAAGGTTGTAACAGTTGCAGACCTTCTCCTTAACATGCAAGAACATTGTTTTGGATGAGCAGGACTCCATCCAAGTCATGGAGGTCTACTAAGACACAGTGCCTCACAATCAACAACAGAGATAAACAAAAAACATAAAAGAGGAAAACAAATAAGTTTTGAGTTGGTTCTTGTAGATGGCAGTAGATGCCACTTCCCTAATAGAACCCGGCAACTTGTTCCACATTTTAGGGGGAAAAAATCTTTGGATTCTAAAAAAAAATGATTTCACATAACAGCAAAACCGAAGTAATACAGGCTATCTTACTTAAGGCGAATGTTGGTTTCTTCAAAGATATGATTACGATTGGTTTGTTTTGGGTGTGAGAGTTCATGCACACAATTTCAACTCCAAAGAAGAAATATCACCTTCAAATTCCATAAGTGTACCTGGTGATATGAAGATGTAGATACCTGGATAGCAGTCTTCTCATGCCATGATGTCACTCTTCTTCATGGTCCATGTTGATAGCAGAATACTACATCAAAGCAGTTATCACATTTACAGACAAATATGATTTGATCATCTGATGATCGGCACGGGAATACTGCTTCGAAAAAAGGTTTTCAAAATGATGTAACACTCCTCATAGGTCAATAAATACTTGAATAAAGGGAGTGGGACAAAATACTTTTGCAGCTAAACATTTATCAAATGGATGGAACTTTGTAAAGGAATAAAAGAAACAAAATCTACCTGTTGAATGGAGAATTAGTCATCTGGATACAGTGACAGATCGATCCGAGCAAGTCAGTTGGGTGGTTCAGTCCATGTCCAAGTGAGCCATCAAACAGCCAACCTTAATAATATCAAATACAACTAAGAACAGAAAGATTTTGAATTAAATGTGGCTTTGTAAGATTAGAACTTTTAGTCTTCTTTATGTGAACTGCCTGTGATAGTTTCAACTGACTAAGAGTATTCATCCAGACCTTACCAAGTACATACAGAATTAAGAAACAAAATTGGATACTCCTTTCCTTGATTCAGTGATGCATTTATCTCCAAGGTGTCACTCTTCAACACCAGATCTCTCTCGATGTCTTCATGATTGTTAGCAGTACACTGTGTCAATTCCAGTCATTGAGATACCCTTGAGAAACAAAAATCAAAGATGTAACAGTTGAAAACCTTCTCCTTTACATGCAAGACCATTGTTTTGGATAAGCAGAACTCCATCCTAGGTTCTCACATAAAGTCAGAGCCAATTATGAAAAGAGATGTGACACTCTCAGAGTTTTGAAACATGTTTTACAAACAAACAAAATCACTCAATCAAGATGGTTTAGTATACGACAGTCTTATCAAACAGCCAAACTTAATAGCCTAAAACACAATGAAGAACATGAAGATTCTAAACCAAACATGGCATTTTCCAACTGATAGCAACAATCTGTATCCAAAATGCAGATAAGAATAGTGACTTATTTACAGTGAAAAGGCAACTTTGTCTAACAATTCAACATTTGCTGTTTTGTTTAAGTCTTCAAGATATTTTTTCAGAATGGTCCGAGTTCAACGGCATACAGAAAATATTTGGTGTGAATCAAGAATAGACACACTATGTTTAAAATGCTACACCAACAGAAGCAATCTTAATTTGGTGATGAGATGTAAATAATAAGATTCTATTTATACCTTGACATACCTCCATTTATGTATTTATGGTCCAGGTTGACAATACAAGACAGCATGAGAGTGGAATCTTCACGGTTCCCATCGATTGCAATAGTCTGTACAAAATCATTCCTCATGATGCCACCTGCAAATAAATCAGAAACATAAATAGATTTATATGGAGCTCTACAGTGACACAGTGCCTCCAATCAACAACAGAGATAAACAAAAAACATAAAAGAGGAAACTTAATTAATTTTGAGTTGGTTCTTGTTGGTGGCAGTGGATGCCGCTTCCCTAATAACACCCAGCAACTTGTTCCACATTTTAGGGGGACAAAAATCTATGTGGATTCTTTAAAACAAAAAAATCACATAACAGCAACACCGGAGTCATACAAGCTATCTAACTTAAGGCCAATGTTGGTGTCTTCAAAGATATGATTACGATTGGTTTGGTTTGGGTGTGACAGTTCGATCCGAGCAAGTCAGTTGGGTGGTTCAGTCTATGTCCCAGTCAGTCATCAAACAGCCAACCTGAATAAAATCAAATACAACTATGAACAGAAAGATTTTGAATTAAATATGACTTTGTAAGATTGGAATTGTTAGTCTTCTTTATCTAAACTGCCTGTGATATTTTCAACTGACTCACACAAAAGGAATTGTGAGTAAAAATATGCAAAAGAACGAGTCAATTTGACTTCAACGTGACACGCTTCGAAACATGTATCTGTTTTGTTTACTGGCCTTAATGTGAGTAAAGTGACTCAATTTATATTTTACTCATTTGACTCCAGAATGAAACACCAAATGAGTTTGGCATTCAAGAACTCCCCATAATTGACACACCTTGTTTTTGACGCATTAGAAATGACACACCAAACAAACTGCATTTTGATTATTGACGCATCACATGCGTTTATTAAAAACACATATTATTACTCACTAAACTAGCTAAATTTACACAGCTTGCTAGTCATTTTCCTCCTCATTTATACACAATGTCCAAGTACAGTTACCCACGAAGTGCATACAATTAATGCAGCTGTCAGTACATGTGCACACAGCTTGCTAAGACAATGTGTATAAATGATGACTTACATGACTAGCAAGCTGTGTAAATGTACTCTAATGCATTACTTGTATGCACTTTGTGAGTCACTGTACTCAGACTATGTGTATAATGATGAGTTAAATGACTAGCAAGCTGGATAAATATACTCATCGTTGCATTACTTGTATGCACTTTGTGAGTCACTGTGCTCAGGCGAAGAGTATAATGATGAGTTAAATTACTAGCAAGCTGGGTAAATATACTCATCGCTGCATTAGTTGTATGCACTTTGTGAGTAACTGTACTCAGGTGAAGAGATGATGAGTTAAATGACTAGCAAGTTGGGTAAATATACTCAACGCTGCATTAGTTGTATGCACTTTGTGAGTCACTGTGCTCGGGCGAAGAGTATAATGATGAGTTAAATGACTAGCAAGCTGGGTAAATATACTCATCGCTGCATTAGTTGTATGCACTTTGTGAGTCAGGCTGTACTCAGACTATGTGTATAATGATGAGTTAAATGACTAGCAATCTGGATAAATATACTCATCGTTGCATTACTTGTATGTACTTTGTGAGTCACTGTACTCAGGCGAAGAGTATAATAATCAGTTAAATTACTAGCGAGCTGGGTCAATATATACTCATCGCTGCATTAGTTGTATGCACTTTGTGGGTCACTGTACTCAGACGAAGATTATAATAATGAGTTAAATGACTAGCAAGCTGGGTAAATATACTCATCGTTGCATTACTTGTATGCACTTTGTGAGTCACTGTACTCAGACGAAGATTATAATAATGAGTTAAATGACTAGCAAGCTGGGTAAATATACTCATCGTTGCATTACTTGTATGCATTTTGTGAGTCACTGTACTCAGACGAAGGGTACAATGATGAGTTAAATGACTAGCAAGCTGGGTAAATATACTCATCGTTGCATTACTTGTATGCACTTTGTGAGTCACTGTACTCAGACGAAGAGTGTAATGATGAGTTAAATGACTAGCAAGCTGGGTAAGTATACTCATCGTTGCATTACTTGTATGCACTTTGTGAGTCACTGTACTCAGACGAAGGGTATAATGATGAGTTAAATGACTAGCAAGCTGGGTAAATATACTCATCGCTGCATTAACGTTGTATGCACTTTGTGAGTCACTGTACTCAGACTATGTGTATAATGATGAGTTAAATGACTAGCAATCTCGATAAATATACTCATCGTTGCATTACTTGTATGTACTTTGTGAGTCACTGTACTCAGACGAAGGGTATAATGATGAGTTAAATGACTAGCGAGCTGGGTAAATATACTCATCGCTGCATTAGTTGTATGCACTTTGTGAGTCACTGTACTCAGACGAAGGGTATAATGATGAGTTAAATGACTAGCAAGCTGGGTAAATATACTCATCGCTGCATTAACGTTGTATGCACTTTGTGAGTCACTGTACTCAGACTATGTGTATAATGATGAGTTAAATGACTAGCAATCTCGATAAATATACTCATCGTTGCATTACTTGTATGTACTTTGTGAGTCACTGTACTCAGGCGAAGAGTATAATGATCAGTTAAATTACTAGCGAGCTGGGTAAATATACTCATCGTTGCATTACTTGTATGCACTTTGTGAGTCACTGTACTCAGATGAAGGTTATAATGATGAGTTAAATGACTAGCAAGCTGGGTAAATATACTTATCGTTGCATTACTTGTTTGCAGTTTGTGAGTGATGGCGCTTTTTCTATTGGAGTCAAATCAACCTGTTTGTTCATCAGTGGAGTCAAAAAGGTCTATTTTGTAAGTATTGAAGTATAAAACATGTAATGATTTTTGCTGTTTAGGCGTTGTGTATAGCATATGTACTTGTAGTTGTACTGTAGGCCTAGCATTACTTGGGAAAGGTGGGAGACAAACAAAATATCCTGGGTCAGTAGCTAGCTGGCCATGCTGGCGCGAATCAGGCCCAGGCACTGGCATTGCCACAGCTAACGTTAGCTGTTGCTACTACTACTACTACCTACTACTACCATACTACTACCATACTACTACCATTAGACTTTTGCCATATGCCAAGGGATGAATGCCTGGGCCTGATCCGCGCCAGATGGCCAGCTTGCGAGCTACCCAACGATATTTTGTTTGTCTCCCACCACTCCTAAGTAATGCTAGGCCTACAGTAAAACTACAAGTACATAATTATTATACATATCGCCTAAACACAACGTAACGTTACATGTTTTGTATTCAAAAACTTAGAAACAAGTCGGGCCTACTATTTGAATCAACCGATGGACAAACAGTCTTAGCTACATGAGTAACAGGCTACGCAATGACATGTCTTCGGAAATCCAAGTTGGCAACATAGCAATGAATGTAACCTGGATACCGCAGCCGGCTGTCATTGTTAGACTAGGCATGAGAGTAAGTGCCAAGACCACTACGGCTGCTGCGCGCACGAAATTTATGAAAGAAGTTCACAGACATTGCAATTAAGGCCCGCAAAAATGATTCTGATTGTAGTCCAATTGACCCTTTGAGAGTAACGTGTAGTTTTAACTCTGCATAATGAGTCACCTGACTCCAATATGGATATGAGTGTTGCGTAATATTACCCACTTGCTAGTGAGATAAAGATAGCTAACTATCTGTTCAGTGAGTTTTTCAGCGATGCCTCAAATAATTGACTCACCTCCTAGGTGGAAATCTACATTTGTCTTACTCGGACAAGGAGTAAACCTACAGTTCATTCAACATTTGCCTCAAATGACTCACTCAAAAACAGATATTTGTGTCGTACTCATGGGGAGTCAAAAGCAATTTTTGCAAAAGCTAGTATAACTCAACTGGCTGAGTACTTTGCACATTAAGCATTGAAACTGCATTAACTGATTCGTCAGAGCGACGCATCATTTAGGTACCATGCAGTTCCAAGACAAATCAAAGTATACATTCGAAAGTAACACCAGTGTGTAAACTGGGGGTATTAATGCATTTTAGCGGTAATGTGACTCGCACTTAGTAAGTCAACACGCATGCATTGGTGAGTATTTGATAACTTTACTCACAATTTCCTTTGTGTGACATGCAGAATTAAGAAAACATAATTGGATACTTGATCCTTTCCTTGATTCAGTGACGCATTCATCTCCAAGGCGACACTCTTCAACACCAGATCTCTCAAGATGTCTTCATGATTGTTAGCAGTACACTGTGTCAATTCCAGTCATCGAGATACCCTGGAGAAACAAAAATCAAAGTTGTAACAGTTGTAAACCTTTTCGATAACATGCAAGAACATTGTTTTGGATAAGCAGGACCCCATCCCAGGTTCTCACATAAAGTCAGAGCCACTTATGAAAAGAGATGTGACACTCTCAGAGTTTTGAAACATGCTTTACGAACAAACAAAATCACTCCATCAAGCTGGTTTAGTATACGACAGTCACAGTCATCAAACCGCCAAACTTAATAGCCTAAAACACAATGAAGAACATGAAGATCCTAAATTAAACACGCCATTTGGAATGTTGAAAACAACTATCATATCAAAGGTCTTCACAGTTTCCAACTGATAGCAACAATCTGTATCCAAAATGCAGAATAGTGACTTATTTACAGTGACAGGGCAACTTTGTCTAACAATTCAACATTTGCTGTTTTGTTTAAATCTTCAAGAGATTTTTTCAGAATAGTCCGAGTTCAACGGCGTACAGAATATATTTGGTGTGAATCAAGAATAGACTCACTAATGTTTAAAATTCTACACCAACAGAAGCAATCTTAATTTGGTGATGAGATGTAAATAATAAGATTTTAGTCATACCTTGACATACCTCCATTGATGTATTTATGGTCCAGGTTGACAACAGAACACAGCATGAGAGTGGAATCTTCACAGTTCCCATCGATTGTAACAGTCTGTACCAAATCATTTCTCTTGATGCCAGCTGGAAATAATTCAAAAATATAACTTGTGGAAACCATATATTTTAAGAATATTGAAGAAAAAAACCATATTGCTAAAATTAATAACATGCGACATTGATATCAAGCTCTACTAAGACACAGTGCCTCACAATCAACAACAGAGATAAACAAAAAACATAAAAGAGGGAACTAAATTAGTTTTGAGTAGGTTCTTGTTCGTGGCAGTGGATGTTGCTTCCCTAATAACACCCAGCAACTTGTTAAGGGGTAAAAAATCTAAGTGGATTCTTTAAAAAATAAAATCACAAAACAGCAAAACCGAAGTTCTAAAGGCTATCTAACATAAAGCCAATGTTGGTGTCTTCAAAGATAGGATTAAGATTGGTTTGGGTATGACAGTTCATGCACACAATTTCAACTCCAAAGAAGAAATATCACCTTCAAATTCCATAAGTGTACCTGTGATATGAAGATTTACATACCTGGATAGCAGTCTTCTCATGCCATGATGTCACTCTTCTTCATGGTCCATGTTGGCAGCAGAATACTACATCAAAGCAGTTGTCACAATCACCTGCAAAACAGTTAAGTTGTTTTGTCATTAGGAAAAATCATTTACAGATAAATATAAATTGATCATCTGATGATCGGCAGGAGAATACTGCTTTGAAAAAGGTTTTCAAATGATGTTACAGTCCTCATAGGTCAAAAAATACTTGAATAAAACGAGTAGGACAAAATACTTTTAAAGCTAGACATTTATCAAACGGATGGAACTTTGTGAGAGGATAAAAGGAACAAAATCTACCTGTTGAATGGAGAATGAGTTATCTGGATACAGTGACAGATCGATCCAAGAAAGTCAGTTGGGTGGTTCAGTCTATGTCCCAGTCATTCATCAAACAGCCAACCTTAATAAAATCAAATACAACTAAGAACAGAAAGATTTTGAATTAAATATGGCTTTGTAAGATTGGAATTGTTAGTCTTCTTTATCTCAACTGCATGTGATATTTTCAACTGACTAAGGGTATTCATCCAGACCTTACCAAGTGCATACAGAATTAAGAAAACAAAATTGGATACTCCTTTCCTTAATTCAGTGAAGCATTCATCTCCAAGGCGTCACTCTTCAACACCAGATCTCTCTCGATGTCTTCATGATTGTTGGCAGTACACTATGTCAATTCCAGTCATCAAGATAACCTGGAGAAACAAAAATCAAGGTTGTCACAGTTGTAGACCTTCTCCTTAACATGCAAGAACATTGTTTTGGATGAGCAGGACTCCATCCCAGTCATGGAGGTCTACTAAGACACAGTGCCTCACAATCAACAACAGAGATAAACAAAAAACATAAAAGAGGAAAACAAATTAGTTTTGAGTTGGTTCTTGTTGTTGGCAGTAGATGCCGCTTCCCTAATAGCACCCAGCAACTTGTTCCACATTTTAGGGGGGAAAAAATCTTTGGATTATTAAAAAAATGATTTCATATAACAGCAAAACCGAAGTCATACAGGCTATCTAACTTAAGGCCAATGTTGGCTTCTTCAAAGATAGGATTAACATTGGTTTGGGTGTGACAGTTCATGCACACAATTTCATCTCAAAGAAGAAATATCACCTTCAAATTCCATAAGTGTACCTGGTGATATGAAGATGTAGATACCTGGATGGCAGTCTTCCCATGGCATAATGTCACTCTTCTTCATGGTCCACGTTGACAGCAGAATACTACATCAACGCAGTTGTCACAACCACCTGCAAAACAGTTAAATTGTTATGTCATTAGTACAAATCATTTACAGATAAATATAAATTGATCATCTGATGATCGGCAGAGAATACTGCTTTGAAAAAGGTTTTCAAATGATGTTACACTCCTCATAGGTCAAAAAATACTTGAATAAAACGAGTAGGACAAAACACTTTTAAAGCTAGACATTTATCAAACGGATGGAACTTTGTGAGAGGATAAAAGGAACAAAATCTACCTGTTGAATGGAGAATAAGTTATCTGGATACAGTGACAGATCGATCCAAGAAAGTCAGTTGGGTGGTTCAGTCTATGTCCCAGTCATTCATCAAACAGCCAACCTTAATAAAATCAAATACAACTAAGAACAGAAAGATTTTGAATTAAATATGGCTTTGTAAGATTGGAATTGTTAGTCTTCTTTATCTCAACTGCATGTGATATTTACAACAGACTAAGGGTATTCATAAAGACATAACCAAGTGCATACAGAATTAAGAAAACAAAATTGGATACTCCTTTCCTTAATTCAGTGAAGCATTCATTTCAAGGCGTCACTCTTCAACACCAGATCTCTCTCGATGTCTTCATGATTGTTGGCAGTACACTATGTCAATTCCAGTCATCAAGATATCCTAGAGAAACAAAAATCAAGGTTGTCACAGTTGTAGACCTTCTCCTTAACATGCAAGAACATTGTTTTGGATGAGCAGGACTCCATCCCAGTCATGGAGGTCTACTAAGACACAGTGCCTCACAATCAACAACAGAGATAAACAAAAACATAAAAGAGGAAAACAAATTAGTTTTGAGTTGGTTCTTGTTGTTGGCAGTAGATGCCGCTTCCCTACCCAGCAACTTGTTCCACATTTTAGGGGGAAAAATCTTTGGATTCTAAAAAAATGATTTCATATAACAGCAAAACCGAAGTCCTACAGGCTATCTAACTTAAGGCCAATGTTGGCTTCTTCAAAGATAGGATTAAGATTGGTTTGGGTGTGACAGTTCATGCACACAATTTCAACTCCAAAGAAGAAATATCACCTTCAAATTCCATAAGTGTACCTGGTGATATGAAGATGTAGATACCTGGATAGCAGTCTTCCCATGGCATAATGTCACTCTTCTTCATGGTCCATGTTGGCAGCAGAATACTACATCAAAGCAGTTGTCACAATCACCTGCAAAACAGTTAAGTTGTTTTGTCATCAGTACAAATCATTTACAGATAAATATAAATTGATCATCTGATGATCGGCAGAGAATACTGCTTTGAAAAAGGTTTTCAAATGATGTTACACTCCTCATAGGTCAAAAATACTTGAATAAAACGAGTAGGACAAAATACTTTTAAAGCTAGACATTTATCAAACGGATGGAACTTTGTGAGAGGATAAAAGGAACAAAATCTACCTGTTGAATGGAGAATGAGTTATCTGGATACAGTGACAGATCGATCCAAGAAAGTCAGTTGGGTGGTTCAGTCTATGTCCCAGTCATTCATCAAACAGCCAACCTTAATAAAATCAAATACAACTAAGAACAGAAAGAGTTTGAATTAAATATGGCTTTGTAAGATTAGAATTGGAAGTCTTCTTTATCTAAACTGCATGTGATATTTTCAACTGACTAAGGGTATTCATCCAGACCTAACCAAGTGCATACAGAATTAAGAAAACAAAATTGGATACTCCTTTCCTTAATTCAGTGAAGCATTCATTTCCAAGGCGTCACTCTTCAACACCAGATCTCTCTCGATGTCTTCATGATTGTTGGCAGTACACTATGTCAATTCCAGTCATCAAGATACCCTGGAGAAACAAAAATCAAGGTTGTAACAGTTGTAGACCTTCTCCTTAACATGCAAGAACATTGTTTTGGATGAGCAGGACTCCATCCCAGTCATGGAGGTCTACTAAGACACAGTGCCTCACAATCAACAACAGAGATAAACAAACAACATAAAAGAGGAAAACAAATTAGTTTTGAGTTGGTTCTTGTTGTTGGCAGTAGATGCCGCTTCCCTAATAGCACCCAGCAACTTGTTCCACATTTTAGGGGGGAAAAAATCTTTGGATTATTAAAAAAATGATTTCATATAACAGCAAAACCGAAGTCATACAGGCTATCTAACTTAAGGCCAATGTTGGCTTCTTCAAAGATAGGATTAACATTGGTTTGGGTGTGACAGTTCATGCACACAATTTCAACTCAAAGAAGAAATATCACCTTCAAATTCCATAAGTGTACCTGGTGATATGAAGATGTAGATACCTGGATAGCAGTCTTCCCATGGCATAATGTCACTCTTCTTCATGGTCCATGTTGACAGCAGAATACTACATCAAAGCAGTTGTCACAACCACCTGCAAAACAGTTAAATTGTTATGTCATTAGTACAAATCATTTACAGATAAATATAAATTGATCATCTGATGATCGGCAGAGAATACTGCTTTGAAAAAGGTTTTCAAAATGACGTTACACTCCTCATAGGTCAAAAAATACTTGAATAAAACGAGTAGGACAAAATACTTTTAAAGCTAGACATTTATCAAACGGATGGAACTTTGTGAGAGGATAAAAGGAACAAAATCTACCTGTTGAATGGAGAATAAGTTATCTGGATACAGTGACAGATCGATCCAAGAAAGTCAGTTGGGTGGTTCAGTCTATGTCCCAGTCATTCATCAAACAGCCAACCTTAATAAAATCAAATACAACTAAGAACAGAAAGATTTTGAATTAAATATGGCTTTGTAAGATTGGAATTGTTAGTCTTCTTTATCTCAACTGCATGTGATATTTTCAACTGACTAAGGGTATTCATCCAGACCTTACCAAGTGCATACAGAATTAAGAAAACAAAATTGGATACTCCTTTCCTTAATTCAGTGAAGCATTCATCTCCAAGGCGTCACTCTTCAACACCAGATCTCTCTCGATGTCTTCATGATTGTTGGCAGTACACTATGTCAATTCCAGTCATCAAGATACCCTGGAGAAACAAAATCAAGGTTGTCACAGTTGTAGACCTTCTCCTTAACATGCAAGAACATTGTTTTGGATGAGCAGGACTCCATCCCAGTCATGGAGGTCTACTAAGACACAGTGCCTCACAATCAACAACAGAGATAAACAAAAAACATAAAAGAGGAAAACAAATTAGTTTTGAGTTGGTTCTTGTTGTTGGCAGTAGATGCCGCTTCCCTACCCAGCAACTTGTTCCACATTTTAGGGGGGAAAAAATCTTTGGATTCTAAAAAAAATGATTTCATATAACAGCAAAACCGAAGTCCTACAGGCTATCTAACTTAAGGCCAATGTTGGCTTCTTCAAAGATAGGATTAACATTGGTTTGGGTGTGACAGTTCATGCACACAATTTCAACTCCAAAGAAGAAATATCACCTTCAAATTCCATAAGTGTACCTGGTGATATGAAGATGTCGATACCTGGATAGCAGTCTTCCCATGGCATAATGTCACTCTTCTTAATGGTCCATGTTGGCAGCAGAATACTACATCAAAGCAGTTGTCACAATCACCTGCAAAACAGTTAAGTTGTTTTGTCATTAGGAAAAATCATTTACAGATAAATATAAATTGATCATCTGATGATCGGCAGGAGAATACTGCTTTGAAAAAGGTTTTCAAATGATGTTACACTCCTCATAGGTCAAAAAATACTTGAATAAAACGAGTAGGACAAAATACTTTTAAAGCTAGACATTTATCAAACGGATGGAACTTTGTGAGAGGATAAAAGGAACAAAATCTACCTGTTGAATGGAGAATGAGTTATCTGGATACAGTGACAGATCGATCCAAGAAAGTCAGTTGGGTGGTTCAGTCTATGTCCCAGTCATTCATCAAACAGCCAACCTTAATAAAATCAAATACAACTAAGAACAGAAAGAGTTTGAATTAAATATGGCTTTGTAAGATTAGAATTGGAAGTCTTCTTTATCTAAACTGCATGTGATATTTTCAACTGACTAAGGGTATTCATCCAGACCTAACCAAGTGCATACAGAATTAAGAAAACAAAATTGGATACTCCTTTCCTTAATTCAGTGAAGCATTCATTTCCAAGGCGTCACTCTTCAACACCAGATCTCTCTCGATGTCTTCATGATTGTTGGCAGTACACTATGTCAATTCCAGTCATCAAGATATCCTAGAGAAACAAAAATCAAGGTTGTAACAGTTGTAGACCTTCTCCTTAACATGCAAGAACATTGTTTTGGATGAGCAGGACTCCATCCCAGTCATGGAGGTCTACTAAGACACAGTGCCTCACAATCAACAACAGAGATAAACAAAAAACATAAAAGAGGAAAACAAATTAGTTTTGAGTTGGTTCTTGTTGTTGGCAGTAGATGCCGCTTCCCTAATAGCACCCAGCAACTTGTTCCACATTTTAGGGGGGAAAAAATCTTTGGATTATTAAAAAAATGATTTCATATAACAGCAAAACCGAAGTCATACAGGCTATCTAACTTAAGGCCAATGTTGGCTTCTTCAAAGATAGGATTAACATTGGTTTGGGTGTGACAGTTCATGCACACAATTTCAACTCAAAGAAGAAATATCACCTTCAAATTCCATAAGTGTACCTGGTGATATGAAGATGTAGATACCTGGATAGCAGTCTTCCCATGGCATAATGTCACTCTTCTTCATGGTCCACGTTGACAGCAGAATACTACATCAACGCAGTTGTCACAACCACCTGCAAAACAGTTAAATTGTTATGTCATTAGTACAAATCATTTACAGATAAATATAAATTGATCATCTGATGATCGGCAGAGAATACTGCTTTGAAAAAGGTTTTCAAAATGACGTTACACTCCTCATAGGTCAAAAAATACTTGAATAAAACGAGTAGGACAAAATACTTTTAAAGCTAGACATTTATCAAACGGATGGAACTTTGTGAGAGGATAAAAGGAACAAAATCTACCTGTTGAATGGAGAATAAGTTATCTGGATACAGTGACAGATCGATCCAAGAAAGTCAGTTGGGTGGTTCAGTCTATGTCCCAGTCATTCATCAAACAGCCAACCTTAATAAAATCAAATACAACTAAGAACAGAAAGATTTTGAATTAAATATGGCTTTGTAAGATTGGAATTGTTAGTCTTCTTTATCTCAACTGCATGTGATATTTTCAACTGACTAAGGGTATTCATCCAGACCTTACCAAGTGCATACAGAAGTAAGAAAACAAAATTGGATACTCCTTTCCTTAATTCAGTGAAGCATTCATCTCCAAGGCGTCACTCTTCAACACCAGATCTCTCTCGATGTCTTCATGATTGTTGGCAGTACACTATGTCAATTCCAGTCATCAAGATACCCTGAGAAACAAAAATCAAGGTTGTCACAGTTGTAGACCTTCTCCTTAACATGCAAGAACATTGTTTTGGATGAGCAGGACTCCATCCCAGTCATGGAGGTCTACTAAGACACAGTGCCTCACAATCAACAACAGAGATAAACAAAAAACATAAAAGAGGAAAACAAATTAGTTTTGAGTTGGTTCTTGTTGTTGGCAGTAGATGCCGCTTCCCTAATAGCACCCAGCAACTTGTTCCACATTTTAGGGGGGAAAAAATCTTTGGATTCTAAAAACAATGATTTCATATAACAGCAAAACCGAAGTCCTACAGGCTATCTAACTTAAGGCCAATGTTGGCTTCTTCAAAGATATGATTAAGATTGGTTTGGGTGTGACAGTTCATGCAAACAATTTTAACTCCAAAGAAGAAATATCACCTTCAAATTCCAAAAGTGTACCTGGTGATATGAAGATGTAGATACCTGGATAGCAGTCTTCTCATGCAATGATTTCCCTCTTCTTCATGGTCCATGTTGACAGCAGAATAATACGTCAAAGCAGTTGTCACAATCACCTGCAAAACAGTTCAGTTGTTATGTCATCAGTACTAATTATTTACGGACAAATATAATTTGATCATGTGATGATCGGCAGAGAATACTGCTTTGAAAAAGGTTTTCAAAATGATGTTACACTCCTCATAGGTCAAAAAATACTTGAATAAAACGAGTAGGACAAAATACTTTTAAAGCTAGACACTTATCAAACAGATGGAACTTTGTAAAGGGATAACAAACCCAAAATCTACCTATTGAATAGAGAATGAGTCATCTGGATACAGTGACAGATTGATCCAAGAAAGTCAGTTGGGTGGTTCAGTCTATGTCCCAGTCATTCATCAGCAGCCAACCTTAATAAAATCAAATACAACTAAGAACAGAACTTTTTTGAATTAAATATGGCTTTGTAAGATTGGAATTGTCTTCTTTATCTCAACTGCCTGTGATATTTTCAACTGACTAAGAGTATTCATCCAGACCTTACCAAGTGCATACAGAATTAAGAAAACAAAATTGGATACTCCTTTCCTTAATTCAGTGAAGCATTCATCTCCAAGGCGTCACTCTTCAACACCAGATCTCTCTCGATGTCTTCATGATTGTTGGCAGTACACTATGTCAATTCCAGTCATCAAGATACCCTGGAGAAACAAAAATCAAGGTTGTCACAGTTGTAGACCTTCTCCTTAACATGCAAGAACATTGTTTTGGATGAGCAGGACTCCATCCCAGTCATGGAGGTGTACTAAGACACAGTGCCTCACAATCAACAACAGAGATAAACAAAAACATAAAAGAGGAAAACAAATTAGTTTTGAGTTGGTTCTTGTTGTTGGCAGTAGATGCCACTTCCCTAATAGCACCCAGCAACTTGTTCCACATTTTAGGGGGGAAAAAATCTTTGGATTCTTAAAAAAATGATTTAACATAACAGCAAAACCGAAGTCAGGCTATCTAACTTAAGGCCAATGTTGGCTTCTTCAAAGATAGGATTAACATTGGTTTGGGTGTGACAGTTCATACACACAATTTCAACTCCAAAGAAGAAATATCACCTTCAAATTCCATAAGTGTACCTGGTGATATGAAGATGTAGATACCTGGATAGCAGTCTTCCCATGGCATGATGTCACTCTTCTTCATGGTCCATGTTGACAGCAGAATACTACATCAACGCAGTTGTCACAACCACCTGCAAAACAGTTAAATTGTTATGTCATCAGTACAAATCATTTACAGATAAATATAAATTGATCATCTGATGATCGGCAGAGAATACTGCTTTGAAAAAGGTTTTCAAAATGATGTTACACTCCTCATAGGTAAAAAAGATACTTGAATAAAACGAGTAGGACAAAACACTTTTAAAGCTAGACATTTATCAAACGGATGGAACTTTGTGAGAGGATAAAAGGAACAAAATCTACCTGTTGAATGGAGAATAAGTTATCTGGATACAGTGACAGATCGATCCAAGAAAGTAAGTTGGGTGGTTCAGTCTATGTCCCAGTCATTCATCAAACAGCCAACCTTAATAAAATCAAATACATCTAAGAACAGAAAGATTTTGAATTAAATATGGCTTTGTAAGATTAGAATTGGAAGTCTTCTTTATCTAAACTGCATGTGATATTTTCAACTGACTAAGGGTATTCATCCAGACCTAACCAAGTGCATACAGAATTAAGAAAACAAAATTGGATACTCCTTTCCTAAATTCAGTGAAGCATTCATTTCCAAGACGTCACTCTTCAACACCAGATCTCTCTCGATGTCTTCATGATTGTTGGCAGTACACTATGTCAATTCCAGTCATCAAGATATCCTAGAGAAACAAAAATCAAGGTTGTAACAGTTGTAGACCTTCTCCTTAACATGCAAGAACATTGTTTTGGATGAGCAGGACTCCATCCCAGTCATGGAGGTCTACTAAGACACAGTGCCTCACAATCAACAACAGAGATAAACAAAAAACATAAAAGAGGAAAACAAATTAGTTTTGAGTTGGTTCTTGTTGTTGGCACTAGATGCCGCTTCCCTAATAGCACCCAGCAACTTGTTCCACATTTTAGGGGGGAAAAAATCTTTGGATTATTAAAAAAATGATTTCATATAACAGCAAAACCGAAGTCATACAGGCTATCTAACTTAAGGCCAATGTTGGCTTCTTCAAAGATAGGATTAACATTGGTTTGGGTGTGACAGTTCATGCACACAATTTCAACTCAAAGAAGAAATATCACCTTCAAATTCCATAAGTGTACCTGGTGATATGAAGATGTAGATACCTGGATAGCAGTCTTCCCATGGCATGATGTCACTCTTCTTCATGGTCCACGTTGACAGCAGAATACTACATCAACGCAGTTGTCACAACCACCTGCAAAACAGTTAAATTGTTATGTCATCAGTACAAATCATTTACAGATAAATATAAATTGATCATCTGATGATCGGCAGAGAATACTGCTTTGAAAAAGGTTTTCAAAATGACGTTACACTCCTCATAGGTCAAAAAATACTTGAATAAAACGAGTAGGACAAAACACTTTCAAAGCTAGACATTTATCAAACGGATGGAACTTTGTGAGAGGATAAAAGGAACAAAATCTACCTGTTGAATGGAGAATAAGTTATCTGGATACAGTGACAGATCGATCCAAGAAAGTCAGTTGGGTGGTTCAGTCTATGTCCCAGTCATTCATCAAACAGCCAACCTTAATAAAATCAAATACAACTAAGAACAGAAAGATTTTGAATTAAATATGGCTTTGTAAGATTGGAATTGTTAGTCTTCTTTATCTCAACTGCATGTGATATTTTCAACTGACTAAGGGTATTCATCCAGACCTTACCAAGTGCATACAGAATTTAGAAAACAAAATTGGATACTCCTTTCCTTAATTCAGTGAAGCATTCATCTCCAAGGCG
Organism: Plazaster borealis; assembly: GCA_021014325.1. Lineage (NCBI taxonomy): Eukaryota > Metazoa > Echinodermata > Asteroidea > Forcipulatida > Labidiasteridae > Plazaster > Plazaster borealis. The sequence continues at coordinate 12,072,567 of CM037458.1, read as the reverse complement.
TCACTCTTCAACACCAGATCTCTCTCGATGTCTTCATGATTGTTGGCAGTACACTATGTCAATTCCAGTCATCAAGATACCCTGGAGAAACAAAAATCAAGGTTGTCACAGTTGTAGACCTTCTCCTTAACATGCAAGAACATTGTTTTGGATGAGCAGGACTCCATCCCAGTCATGGAGGTCTACTAAGACACAGTGCCTCACAATCAACAACAGAGATAAACAAAAAACATAAAACAGGGAAAACAAATTAGTTTTGAGTTGGTTCTTGTTGTTGGCAGTAGATGCCACTTCCCTAATAGCACCCAGCAACTTGTTCCACATTTTAGGGGGGAAAAAATCTTTGGATTCTAAAAAAATTGATTTCATATAACAGCAAAACCGAAGTCCTACAGGCTATCTAACTTAAGGCCAATGTTGGCTTCTTCAAAGATATGATTAAGATTGGTTTGGGTGTGACAGTTCGTGCACACAATTTCAACTCCAAAGAAGAAATATCACCTTCAAATTCCATAAGTGTACCTGGTGATATGAAGATGTAGTTACCTGGATAGCAGTCTTCTCATGCCATGATTTCACTCTTCTTCATGGTCCACGTTGACAACAGAATACTACATCAACGCAATTGTCACAATCACCTGCAAAACAGTTAAATTGTTATGTCATCAGTACAAATCATTTCAGACAAATATGATTTTGATCATCTGATGATCGGCAGGAGAATACTGCTTTGAAAAGGGTTTTCAAAATGATGTTACACTCCTCATAGGTCAAAAAATACTTGAATCAAACGAGTGGGACAAAATTCTTTTAAAGCTAGACACTTATCAAACAGAGGGAACTTTGTAAAGGATAACAAACCCAAAATCTACCTATTGAATAGAGAATGAGTCATCTGGATACAGTGACAGATCGATCCGAGCAAGTCAGTTGGGTGGTTCAGTCTATGTCCCAGTCATTCATCAAACAGCCAACCTTAATAAAATCAAATACAACTAAGAACAGAAATTTTGAATTAAACATGGCTTTGTAAGCTTGGAATTGTCTTCTTTATCTCAACTGCCTGTGATATTTTCAACTGACTAAGAGTATTCATCCAGACCTTACCAAGTGCATACAGAATTAAGAAAACAAAATTGGATACTCCTTTCCTTAATTCAGTGAAGCATTCATCTCCAAGGCGTCACTCTTCAACACCAGATCTCTCTCGATGTCTTCATGATTGTTGGCAGTACACTATGTCAATTCCAGTCATCAAGATACCCTGGAGAAACAAAAATCAAGGTTGTCACAGTTGTAGACCTTCTCCTTAACATGTAAGAACATTGTTTTGGATGAGCAGGACTCCATCCCAGTCATGGAGGTCTACTAAGACACAGTGCCTCACAATCAACAACAGAGATAAACAAAAACATAAAAGAGGAAAACAAATTAGTTTTGAGTTGGTTCTTGTTGTTGGCAGTAGATGCCACTTCCTAATAGCACCCAGCAACTTGTTCCACATTTTAGGGGGAACAAATCTTTGGATTATTAACAAAATGATTTCATATAACAGCAAAACCGAAGTCATACAGCTGGCTATCTAACTTAAGGCCAATGTTGGCTTCTTCAAAGATAGGATTAACATTGGTTTGGGTGTGACAGTTCATGCACACAATTTCAACTCCAAAGAAGAAATATCACCTTCAAATTCAATAAGTGTACCTGGTGATATGAAGATGTAGATACCTGGATAGCAGTCTTCCCATGGCATAATGTCACTCTTCTTCATGGTCCATGTTGGCAGCAGAATACTACATCAAAGCAGTTGTCACAATCACCTGCAAAATAGTTAAGTTGTTATGTCATCAGTACAAATCATTTACAGACAACTATAAATTGATCATCTGATGATCGGCAGAGAATACTGCTTTGAAAAGGTTTTCAAAATGATGTTACACTCCTCATAGGTCAAAAATACTTGAATAAAACGAGTAGGACAAAACACTTTTAAAGCTAGACATTTATCAAACGGATGGAACTTTGTGAGAGGATAAAAGGAACAAAATCTACCTGTTGAATGGAGAATGAGTCATCTGGATACAGTGACAGATTGATCCAAGAAAGTCAGTTGGGTGGTTCAGTCTATGTCCCAGTCATTCATCAAACAGCCAACCTTAATAAAATCAAATACAACTAAGAACAGAAAGATTTTGAATTAAACATGGCTTTGTAAGCTTGGAATTGTCTTCTTTATCTCAACTGCCTGTGATATTTTCAACTGACTAAGAGTATTCATCCAGACCTTACCAAGTGCATACAGAATTAAGAAAACAAAATTGGATACTCCTTTCCTTAATTCAGTGAAGCATTCATCTCCAAGGCGTCACTCTTCAACACCAGATCTCTCTCGATGTCTTCATGATTGTTGGCAGTACACTATGTCAATTCCAGTCATCAAGATACCCTGGAGAAACAAAAATCAAGGTTGTCACAGTTGTAGACCTTCTCCTTAACATGTAAGAACATTGTTTTGGATGAGCAGGACTCCATCCCAGTCATGGAGGTCTACTAAGACACAGTGCCTCACAATCAACAACAGAGATAAACAAAAAACATAAAAGAGGAAAACAAATTAGTTTTGAGTTGGTTCTTGTTGTTGGCAGTAGATGCCACTTCCTAATAGCACCCAGCAACTTGTTCCACATTTTAGGGGGGAAAAAATCTTTGGTTTATTAAATTTTTGTTTTCATATAACAGCAAAACCGAAGTCATACAGCTGGCTATCTAACTTAAGGCCAATGTTGGCTTCTTCAAAGATAGGATTAACATTGGTTTGGGTGTGACAGTTCATGCACACAATTTCAACTCCAAAGAAGAAATATCACCTTCAAATTCAATAAGTGTACCTGGTGATATGAAGATGTAGATACCTGGATAGCAGTCTTCCCATGGCATAATGTCACTCTTCTTCATGGTCCATGTTGGCAGCAGAATACTACATCAAAGCAGTTGTCACAATCACCTGCAAAATAGTTAAGTTGTTATGTCATCGGTACAAATCATTTACAGATAAATATAAATTGATCATCTGATGATCGGCAGAGAATACTGCTTTGAAAAAGGTTTTCAAAATGATGTTACACTCCTCATAGGTCAAAAAATACTTGAATAAAACGAGTAGGACAAAACACTTTTAAAGCTAGACATTTATCAAACGGATGGAACTTTGTGAGAGGATAAAAGGAACAAAATCTACCTGTTGAATGGAGAATGAGTCATCTGGATACAGTGACAGATTGATCCAAGAAAGTCAGTTGGGTGGTTCAGTCTATGTCCCAGTCATTCATCAAACAGCCAACCTTAATAAAATCAAATACAACTAAGAACAGAAAGATTTTGAATTAAACATGGCTTTGTAAGCTTGGAATTGTCTTCTTTATCTCAACTGCCTGTGATATTTTCAACTGACTAAGAGTATTCATCCAGACCTTACCAAGTGCATACAGAATTAAGAAAACAAAATTGGATACTCCTTTCCTTAATTCAGTGAAGCATTCATCTCCAAGGCGTCACTCTTCAACACCAGATCTCTCTCGATGTCTTCATGATTGTTGGCAGTACACTATGTCAATTCCAGTCATCAAGATACCCTGGAGAAACAAAAATCAAGGTTGTCACAGTTGTAGACCTTCTCCTTAACATGCAAGAACATTGTTTTGGATGAGCAGGACTCCATCCCAGTCATGGAGGTCTACTAAGACACAGTGCCTCACAATCAACAACAGAGATAAACAAAAACATAAAAGAGGAAAACAAATTAGTTTTGAGTTGGTTCTTGTTGTTGGCAGTAGATGCCACTTCCTAATAGCACCCAGCAACTTGTTCCACATTTTAGGGGAAAAAATCTTTGGATTATTAAAAAATGATTTCATATAACAGCAAAACCGAAGTCATACAGCTGGCTATCTAACTTAAGGCCAATGTTGGCTTCTTCAAAGATAGGATTAACATTGGTTTGGGTGTGACAGTTCATGCACACAATTTCAACTCCAAAGAAGAAATATCACCTTCAAATTCAATAAGTGTACCTGGTGATATGAAGATGTAGATACCTGGATAGCAGTCTTCCCATGGCATAATGTCACTCTTCTTCATGGTCCATGTTGGCAGCAGAATACTACATCAAAGCAGTTGTCACAATCACCTGCAAAATAGTTAAGTTGTTATGTCATCGGTACAAATCATTTACAGATAAATATAAATTGATCATCTGATGATCGGCAGAGAATACTGCTTTGAAAAAGGTTTTCAAAATGATGTTACACTCCTCATAGGTCAAAAAATACTTGAATAAAACGAGTAGGACAAAACACTTTTAAAGCTAGACATTTATCAAACGGATGGAACTTTGTGACAGGATAAAAGGAACAAAATCTACCTGTTGAATGGAGAATGAGTCATCTGGATACAGTGACAGATTGATCCAAGAAAGTCAGTTGGGTGGTTCAGTCTATGTCCCAGTCATTCATCAAACAGCCAACCTTAATAAAATCAAATACAACTAAGAACAGAAAGATTTTGAATTAAACATGGCTTTGTAAGCTTGGAATTGTCTTCTTTATCTCAACTGCCTGTGATATTTTCAACTGACTAAGAGTATTCATCCAGACCTTACCAAGTGCATACAGAATTAAGAAAACAAAATTGGATACTCCTTTCCTTAATTCAGTGAAGCATTCATCTCCAAGGCGTCACTCTTCAACACCAGATCTCTCTCGATGTCTTCATGATTGTTGGCAGTACACTATGTCAATTCCAGTCATCAAGATACCCTGGAGAAACAAAAATCAAGGTTGTCACAGTTGTAGACCTTCTCCTTAACATGCAAGAACATTGTTTTGGATGAGCAGGACTCCATCCCAGTCATGGAGGTCTACTAAGACACAGTGCCTCACAATCAACAACAGAGATAAACAAAAACATAAAAGAGGAAAACAAATTAGTTTTGAGTTGGTTCTTGTTGTTGGCAGTAGATGCCACTTCCTAATAGCACCCAGCAACTTGTTCCACATTTTAGGGGGGAAAAAATCTTTGGATTATTAAAAAAATGATTTCATATAACAGCAAAACCGAAGTCATACAGCTGGCTATCTAACTTAAGGCCAATGTTGGCTTCTTCAAAGATAGGATTAACATTGGTTTGGGTGTGACAGTTCATGCACACAATTTCAACTCCAAAGAAGAAATATCACCTTCAAATTCAATAAGTGTACCTGGTGATATGAAGATGTAGATACCTGGATAGCAGTCTTCCCATGGCATAATGTCACTCTTCTTCATGGTCCATGTTGGCAGCAGAATACTACATCAAAGCAGTTGTCACAATCACCTGCAAAATAGTTAAGTTGTTATGTCATCGGTACAAATCATTTACAGATAAATATAAATTGATCATCTGATGATCGGCAGAGAATACTGCTTTGAAAAAGGTTTTCAAAATGATGTTACACTCCTCATAGGTCAAAAAATACTTGAATAAAACGAGTAGGACAAAACACTTTTAAAGCTAGACATTTATCAAACGGATGGAACTTTGTGACAGGATAAAAGGAACAAAATCTACCTGTTGAATGGAGAATGAGTCATCTGGATACAGTGACAGATTGATCCAAGAAAGTCAGTTGGGTGGTTCAGTCTATGTCCCAGTCATTCATCAAACAGCCAACCTTAATAAAATCAAATACAACTAAGAACAGAAAGATTTTGAATTAAACATGGCTTTGTAAGCTTGGAATTGTCTTCTTTATCTCAACTGCCTGTGATATTTTCAACTGACTAAGAGTATTCATCCAGACCTTACCAAGTGCATACAGAATTAAGAAAACAAAATTGGATACTCCTTTCCTTAATTCAGTGAAGCATTCATCTCCAAGGCGTCACTCTTCAACACCAGATCTCTCTCGATGTCTTCATGATTGTTGGCAGTACACTATGTCAATTCCAGTCATCAAGATACCCTGGAGAAACAAAAATCAAGGTTGTCACAGTTGTAGACCTTCTCCTTAACATGCAAGAACATTGTTTTGGATGAGCAGGACTCCATCCCAGTCATGGAGGTCTACTAAGACACAGTGCCTCACAATCAACAACAGAGATAAACAAAAACATAAAAGAGGAAAACAAATTAGTTTTGAGTTGGTTCTTGTTGTTGGCAGTAGATGCCACTTCCTAATAGCACCCAGCAACTTGTTCCACATTTTAGGGGGAAAAATCTTTGGATTCTTAAAAAATGATTTAACATAACAGCAAAACCGAAGTCAGGCTATCTAACTTAAGGCCAATGTTGGCTTCTTCAAAGATAGGATTAACATTGGTTTGGGTGTGACAGTTCATACACACAATTTCAACTCCAAAGAAGAAATATCACCTTCAAATTCAATAAGTGTACCTGGTGATATGAAGATGTAGATACCTGGATAGCAGTCTTCCCATGGCATGATGTCACTCTTCTTCATGGTCCATGTTGACAGCAGAATACTACATCAACGCAGTTGTCACAACCACCTGCAAAACAGTTAAATTGTTATGTCATCAGTACAAATCATTTACAGATAAATATAAATTGATCATCTGATGATCGGCAGAGAATACTGCTTTGAAAAAGGTTTTCAAAATGATGTTACACTCCTCATAGGTAAAAAAGATACTTGAATAAAACGAGTAGGACAAAACACTTTTAAAGCTAGACATTTATCAAACGGATGGAACTTTGTGAGAGGATAAAAGGAACAAAATCTACCTGTTGAATGGAGAATAAGTTATCTGGATACAGTGACAGATCGATCCAAGAAAGTAAGTTGGGTGGTTCAGTCTATGTCCCAGTCATTCATCAAACAGCCAACCTTAATAAAATCAAATACATCTAAGAACAGAAAGATTTTGAATTAAATATGGCTTTGTAAGATTGGAATTGGAAGTCTTCTTTATCTAAACTGCATGTGATATTTTCAACTGACTAAGGGTATTCATCCAGACCTAACCAAGTGCATACAGAATTAAGAAAACAAAATTGGATACTCCTTTCCTTAATTCAGTGAAGCATTCATTTCCAAGGCGTCACTCTTCAACACCAGATCTCTCTCGATGTCTTCATGATTGTTGGCAGTACACTATGTCAATTCCAGTCATCAAGATATCCTAGAGAAACAAAAATCAAGGTTGTAACAGTTGTAGACCTTCTCCTTAACATGCAAGAACATTGTTTTGGATGAGCAGGACTCCATCCCAGTCATGGAGGTCTACTAAGACACAGTGCCTCACAATCAACAACAGAGATAAACAAAAAACATAAAAGAGGAAAACAAATTAGTTTTGAGTTGGTTCTTGTTGTTGGCACTAGATGCCGCTTCCCTAATAGCTCCCAGCAACTTGTTCCACATTTTAGGGGGGAAAAAATCTTTGAAATTATTAAAAAAATGATTTCATATAACAGCAAAACCGAAGTCATACAGGCTATCTAACTTAAGGCCAATGTTGGCTTCTTCAAAGATAGGATTAACATTGGTTTGGGTGTGACAGTTCATGCACACAATTTCAACTCAAAGAAGAAATATCACCTTCAAATTCCATAAGTGTACCTGGTGATATGAAGATGTAGATACCTGGATAGCAGTCTTCCCATGGCATGATGTCACTCTTCTTCATGGTCCACGTTGACAGCAGAATACTACATCAACGCAGTTGTCACAACCACCTGCAAAACAGTTAAATTGTTATGTCATCAGTACAAATCATTTGCAGATAAATATAAATTGATCATCTCGTCAGCAATTTCACGAAGGGCCAAAAACCTTAAAAATCGATAAAAACTAATTTTTATTTTTTGGGTGGATTTGACTAAGGTGATCGGGATCTAACTATTTACGAAGTTATAGGTCTCAAAATTGTCTTATTTCTTAATTACGCTAAGTTGATAAATGACAAAAACCTCAAGAACCTGGAATTATGTTTTCACGAAGAGCCAAAAACCTTTTTGTAAATTTGTTGTATACCTTACCACGTTGATTGTACAGATGGCACAGTGCCAATCATGAGCACGCCGGCTTTTGCGTTTTCACGAAGCGCCAAAAACTTAAAAGGACAAAAAATAAGCACCACCTGATATTGTGTTTTCACGAAGTGCAGAAAAGTGTATTGCTCTACCGCGTGGAATTATCCCTTGCACGGTGCCAAAAGTGGGTGCTCGGCTTTGCGTTTTCACAAACAGCCAAAAAGTTTATACACGACGCTGCATGCAGACCATGTTTTGTAACGTTTTCACGAAGAGAACATTTTGTTAATTAAATAATTACTCAGTAATTAAACACGTTAGGGACAAAATTGAAACAGATTTGTATGATTTAGGATCTCTTCTTCCCTGACATGTAAAAAATTCCAAGATTAAATTTCGAATAGTCTACCAACTAGTAGTTTCAAAATTAGCTAAACTTAAAACGCGGTTTTCTCGAAACAGACATATTTGGCCGCAGGGGACTTTTTGGCCCTTCGTGAAATTGCTGACGATCTGATGATCGGCAGAGAATACTGCTTTGAAAAAGGTTTTCAAAATGACGTTACACTCCTCATAGGTCAAAAATACTTGAATAAAACGAGTAGGACAAAACACTTTTAAAGCTAGACATTTATCAAACGGATGGAACTTTGTGAGAGGATAAAAGGAACAAAATCTACCTGTTGAATGGAGAATAAGTTATCTGGATACAGTGACAGATCGATCCAAGAAAGTCAGTTGGGTGGTTCAGTCTATGTCCCAGTCATTCATCAAACAGCCAACCTTAATAAAATCAAATACAACTAAGAACAGAAAGATTTTGAATTAAATATGGCTTTGTAAGATTGGAATTGTTAGTCTTCTTTATCTCAACTGCATGTGATATTTTCAACTGACTAAGGGTATTCATCCAGACCTTACCAAGTGCATACAGAATTAAGAAAACAAAATTGGATACTCCTTTCCTTAATTCAGTGAAGCATTCATCTCCAAGGCGTCACTCTTCAACACCAGATCTCTCTCGATGTCTTCATGATTGTTGGCAGTACACTATGTCAATTCCAGTCATCAAGATACCCTGGAGAAACAAAAATCAAGGTTGTCACAGTTGTAGACCTTCTCCTTAACATGCAAGAACATTGTTTTGGATGAGCAGGACTCCATCCCAGTCATGGAGGTCTACTAAGACACAGTGCCTCACAATCAACAACAGAGATAAACAAAAAACATAAAAGAGGAAAACAAATTAGTTTTGAGTTGGTTCTTGTTGTTGGCAGTAGATGCCGCTTCCTACCCAGCAACTTGTTCCACATTTTAGGGGAAAAATCTTTGGATTCTAAAAAAAATGATTTCATATAACAGCAAAACCGAAGTCCTACAGGCTATCTAACTTAAGGCCAATGTTGGCTTCTTCAAAGATAGGATTAAGATTGGTTTGGGTGTGACAGTTCGTGCACACAATTTCAACTCCAAAGAAGAAATATCACCTTCAAATTCCATAAGTGTACCTGGTGATATGAAGATGTAGATACCTGGATAGCAGTCTTCCCATGGCATAATGTCACTCTTCTTCATGGTCCATGTTGGCAGCAGAATACTACATCAAAGCAGTTGTCACAATCACCTGCAAAACAGTTAAGTTGTTTTGTCATTAGGAAAAATCATTTACAGATAAATATAAATTGATCATCTGATGATCGGCAGGAGAATACTGCTTTGAAAAAGGTTTTCAAATGATGTTACACTCCTCATAGGTCAAAAAATACTTGAATAAAACGAGTAGGACAAAATACTTTTAAAGCTAGACATTTATCAAACGGATGGAACTTTGTGAGAGGATAAAAGGAACAAAATCTACCTGTTGAATGGAGAATGAGTTATCTGGATACAGTGACAGATCGATCCAAGAAAGTCAGTTGGGTGGTTCAGTCTATGTCCCAGTCATTCATCAAACAGCCAACCTTAATAAAATCAAATACAACTAAGAACAGAAAGAGTTTGAATTAAATATGGCTTTGTAAGATTAGAATTGGAAGTCTTCTTTATCTAAACTGCATGTGATATTTTCAACTGACTAAGGGTATTCATCCAGACCTAACCAAGTGCATACAGAATTAAGAAAACAAAATTGGATACTCCTTTCCTTAATTCAGTGAAGCATTCATTTCCAAGGCGTCACTCTTCAACACCAGATCTCTCTCGATGTCTTCATGATTGTTGGCAGTACACTATGTCAATTCCAGTCATCAAGATATCCTAGAGAAACAAAAATCAAGGTTGTAACAGTTGTAGACCTTCTCCTTAACATGCAAGAACATTGTTTTGGATGAGCAGGACTCCATCCCAGTCATGGAGGTCTACTAAGACACAGTGCCTCACAATCAACAACAGAGATAAACAAAAACATAAAAGAGGAAAACAAATTAGTTTTGAGTTGGTTCTTGTTGTTGGCAGTAGATGCCGCTTCCTAATAGCACCCAGCAACTTGTTCCACATTTTAGGGGAAAAATCTTTGGATTATTAAAAAATGATTTCATATAACAGCAAAACCGAAGTCATACAGGCTATCTAACTTAAGGCCAATGTTGGCTTCTTCAAAGATAGGATTAACATTGGTTTGGGTGTGACAGTTCATGCACACAATTTCAACTCAAAGAAGAAATATCACCTTCAAATTCCATAAGTGTACCTGGTGATATGAAGATGTAGATACCTGGATAGCAGTCTTCCCATGGCATAATGTCACTCTTCTTCATGGTCCACGTTGACAGCAGAATACTACATCAACGCAGTTGTCACAACCACCTGCAAAACAGTTAAATTGTTATGTCATTAGTACAAATCATTTACAGATAAATATAAATTGATCATCTGATGATCGGCAGAGAATACTGCTTTGAAAAAGGTTTTCAAAATGACGTTACACTCCTCATAGGTCAAAAAATACTTGAATAAAACGAGTAGGACAAAATACTTTTAAAGCTAGACATTTATCAAACGGATGGAACTTTGTGAGAGGATAAAAGGAACAAAATCTACCTGTTGAATGGAGAATAAGTTATCTGGATACAGTGACAGATCGATCCAAGAAAGTCAGTTGGGTGGTTCAGTCTATGTCCCAGTCATTCATCAAACAGCCAACCTTAATAAAATCAAATACAACTAAGAACAGAAAGATTTTGAATTAAATATGGCTTTGTAAGATTGGAATTGTTAGTCTTCTTTATCTCAACTGCATGTGATATTTTCAACTGACTAAGGGTATTCATCCAGACCTTACCAAGTGCATACAGAAGTAAGAAAACAAAATTGGATACTCCTTTCCTTAATTCAGTGAAGCATTCATCTCCAAGGCGTCACTCTTCAACACCAGATCTCTCTCGATGTCTTCATGATTGTTGGCAGTACACTATGTCAATTCCAGTCATCAAGATACCCTGGAGAAACAAAAATCAAGGTTGTCACAGTTGTAGACCTTCTCCTTAACATGCAAGAACATTGTTTTGGATGAGCAGGACTCCATCCCAGTCATGGAGGTCTACTAAGACACAGTGCCTCACAATCAACAACAGAGATAAACAAAAAACATAAAAGAGGAAAACAAATTAGTTTTGAGTTGGTTCTTGTTGTTGGCAGTAGATGCCACTTCCCTAATAGCACCCAGCAACTTGTTCCACATTTTAGGGGGGAAAATCTTTGGATTCTTAAAAATGATTTAACATAACAGCAAAACCGAAGTCAGGCTATCTAACTTAAGGCCAATGTTGGCTTCTTCAAAGATAGGATTAACATTGGTTTGGGTGTGACAGTTCATACACAATTTCAACTCCAAAGAAGAAATATCACCTTCAAATTCAATAAGTGTACCTGGTGATATGAAGATGTAGATACCTGGATAGCAGTCTTCCCATGGCATGATGTCACTCTTCTTCATGGTCCATGTTGACAGCAGAATACTACATCAACGCAGTTGTCACAACCACCTGCAAAACAGTTAAATTGTTATGTCATCAGTACAAATCATTTACAGATAAATATAAATTGATCATCTGATGATCGGCAGAGAATACTGCTTTGAAAAAGGTTTTCAAAATGATGTTACACTCCTCATAGGTAAAAAAATACTTGAATAAAACGAGTAGGACAAAACACTTTTAAAGCTAGACATTTATCAAACGGATGGAACTTTGTGAGAGGATAAAAGGAACAAAATCTACCTGTTGAATGGAGAATAAGTTATCTGGATACAGTGACAGATCGATCCAAGAAAGTCAGTTGGGTGGTTCAGTCTATGTCCCAGTCATTCATCAAACAGCCAACCTTAATAAAATCAAATACATCTAAGAACAGAAAGATTTTGAATTAAATATGGCTTTGTAAGATTAGAATTGGAAGTCTTCTTTATCTAAACTGCATGTGATATTTTCAACTGACTAAGGGTATTCATCCAGACCTAACCAAGTGCATACAGAATTAAGAAAACAAAATTGGATACTCCTTTCCTTAATTCAGTGAAGCATTCATTTCCAAGGCGTCACTCTTCAACACCAGATCTCTCGATGTCTTCATGATTGTTGGCAGTACACTATGTCAATTCCAGTCATCAAGATATCCTAGAGAAACAAAAATCAAGGTTGTAACAGTTGTAGACCTTCTCCTTAACATGCAAGAACATTGTTTTGGATGAGCAGGACTCCATCCCAGTCATGGAGGTCTACTAAGACACAGTGCCTCACAATCAACAACAGAGATAAACAAAAAACATAAAAGAGGAAAACAAATTAGTTTTGAGTTGGTTCTTGTTGTTGGCAGTAGATGCCGCTTCCCTAATAGCACCCAGCAACTTGTTCCACATTTTAGGGGGGAAAAAATCTTTGGATTATTAAAAAAATGATTTCATATAACAGCAAAACCGAAGTCATACAGGCTATCTAACTTAAGGCCAATGTTGGCTTCTTCAAAGATAGGATTAACATTGGTTTGGGTGTGACAGTTCATGCACACAATTTCAACTCAAAGAAGAAATATCACCTTCAAATTCCATAAGTGTACCTGGTGATATGAAGATGTAGATACCTGGATAGCAGTCTTCCCATGGCATAATGTCACTCTTCTTCATGGTCCACGTTGACAGCAGAATACTACATCAACGCAGTTGTCACAACCACCTGCAAAACAGTTAAATTGTTATGTCATCAGTACAAATCATTTACAGATAAATATAAATTGATCATCTGATGATCGGCAGAGAATACTGCTTTGAAAAAGGTTTTCAAAATGACGTTACACTCCTCATAGGTCAAAAAATACTTGAATAAAACGAGTAGGACAAAATACTTTTAAAGCTAGACATTTATCAAACGGATGGAACTTTGTGAGAGGATAAAAGGAACAAAATCTACCTGTTGAATGGAGAATAAGTTATCTGGATACAGTGACAGATCGATCCAAGAAAGTCAGTTGGGTGGTTCAGTCTATGTCCCAGTCATTCATCAAACAGCCAACCTTAATAAAATCAAATACAACTAAGAACAGAAAGATTTTGAATTAAATATGGCTTTGTAAGATTGGAATTGTTAGTCTTCTTTATCTCAACTGCATGTGATATTTTCAACTGACTAAGGGTATTCATCCAGACCTTACCAAGTGCATACAGAAGTAAGAAAACAAAATTGGATACTCCTTTCCTTAATTCAGTGAAGCATTCATCTCCAAGGCGTCACTCTTCAACACCAGATCTCTCTCGATGTCTTCATGATTGTTGGCAGTACACTATGTCAATTCCAGTCATCAAGATACCCTGGAGAAACAAAAATCAAGGTTGTCACAGTTGTAGACCTTCTCCTTAACATGCAAGAACATTGTTTTGGATGAGCAGGACTCCATCCCAGTCATGGAGGTGTACTAAGACACAGTGCCTCACAATCAACAACAGAGATAAACAAAAAACATAAAAGAGGAAAACAAATTAGTTTTGAGTTGGTTCTTGTTGTTGGCAGTAGATGCCACTTCCCTAATAGCACCCAGCAACTTGTTCCACATTTTAGGGGGGAAAAAATCTTTGGATTCTTAAAAAAATGATTTAACATAACAGCAAAACCGAAGTCAGGCTATCTAACTTAAGGCCAATGTTGGCTTCTTCAAAGATAGGATTAACATTGGTTTGGGTGTGACAGTTCATACACACAATTTCAACTCCAAAGAAGAAATATCACCTTCAAATTCAATAAGTGTACCTGGTGATATGAAGATGTAGATACCTGGATAGCAGTCTTCCCATGGCATGATGTCACTCTTCTTCATGGTCCATGTTGACAGCAGAATACTACATCAACGCAGTTGTCACAACCACCTGCAAAACAGTTAAATTGTTATGTCATCAGTACAAATCATTTACAGATAAATATAAATTGATCATCTGATGATCGGCAGAGAATACTGCTTTGAAAAAGGTTTTCAAAATGATGTTACACTCCTCATAGGTAAAAAATACTTGAATAAAACGAGTAGGACAAAACACTTTTAAAGCTAGACATTTATCAAACGGATGGAACTTTGTGAGAGGATAAAAGGAACAAAATCTACCTGTTGAATGGAGAATAAGTTATCTGGATACAGTGACAGATCGATCCAAGAAAGTAAGTTGGGTGGTTCAGTCTATGTCCCAGTCATTCATCAAACAGCCAACCTTAATAAAATCAAATACATCTAAGAACAGAAAGATTTTGAATTAAATATGGCTTTGTAAGATTAGAATTGGAAGTCTTCTTTATCTAAACTGCATGTGATATTTTCAACTGACTAAGGGTATTCATCCAGACCTAACCAAGTGCATACAGAATTAAGAAAACAAAATTGGATACTCCTTTCCTAAATTCAGTGAAGCATTCATTTCCAAGGCGTCACTCTTCAACACCAGATCTCTCTCGATGTCTTCATGATTGTTGGCAGTACACTATGTCAATTCCAGTCATCAAGATATCCTAGAGAAACAAAAATCAAGGTTGTAACAGTTGTAGACCTTCTCCTTAACATGCAAGAACATTGTTTTGGATGAGCAGGACTCCATCCCAGTCATGGAGGTCTACTAAGACACAGTGCCTCACAATCAACAACAGAGATAAACAAAAACATAAAAGAGGAAAACAAATTAGTTTTGAGTTGGTTCTTGTTGTTGGCAGTAGATGCCGCTTCCTAATAGCACCCAGCAACTTGTTCCACATTTTAGGGGGAAAAAATCTTTGGATTATTAAAAATGATTTCATATAACAGCAAAACCGAAGTCATACAGGCTATCTAACTTAAGGCCAATGTTGGCTTCTTCAAAGATAGGATTAACATTGGTTTGGGTGTGACAGTTCATGCACACAATTTCAACTCAAAGAAGAAATATCACCTTCAAATTCCATAAGTGTACCTGGTGATATGAAGATGTAGATACCTGGATAGCAGTCTTCCCATGGCATAATGTCACTCTTCTTCATGGTCCACGTTGACAGCAGAATACTACATCAACGCAGTTGTCACAACCACCTGCAAAACAGTTAAATTGTTATGTCATTAGTACAAATCATTTACAGATAAATATAAATTGATCATCTGATGATCGGCAGAGAATACTGCTTTGAAAAAGGTTTTCAAAATGACGTTACACTCCTCATAGGTCAAAAAATACTTGAATAAAGCGAGTAGGACAAAACACTTTCAAAGCTAGACATTTATCAAACGGATGGAACTTTGTGAGAGGATAAAAGGAACAAAATCTACCTGTTGAATGGAGAATAAGTTATCTGGATACAGTGACAGATCGATCCAAGAAAGTCAGTTGGGTGGTTCAGTCTATGTCCCAGTCATTCATCAAACAGCCAACCTTAATAAAATCAAATACAACTAAGAACAGAAAGATTTTGAATTAAATATGGCTTTGTAAGATTGGAATTGTTAGTCTTCTTTATCTCAACTGCATGTGATATTTTCAACTGACTAAGGGTATTCATCCAGACCTTACCAAGTGCATACAGAATTAAGAAAACAAAATTGGATACTCCTTTCCTTAATTCAGTGAAGCATTCATCTCCAAGGCGTCACTCTTCAACACCAGATCTCTCTCGATGTCTTCATGATTGTTGGCAGTACACTATGTCAATTCCAGTCATCAAGATACCCTGGAGAAACAAAAATCAAGGTTGTCACAGTTGTAGACCTTCTCCTTAACATGCAAGAACATTGTTTTGGATGAGCAGGACTCCATCCCAGTCATGGAGGTCTACTAAGACACAGTGCCTCACAATCAACAACAGAGATAAACAAAAACATAAAAGAGGAAAACAAATTAGTTTTGAGTTGGTTCTTGTTGTTGGCAGTAGATGCCACTTCCTAATAGCACCCAGCTACTTGTTCCACATTTTAGGGGGAAAAATCTTTGGATTATTAAAAATGATTTCATATAACAGCAAAACTAAAGTCATACAGGCTATCTAACTTAAGGCCAATGTTGGCTTCTTCAAAGATAGGATTAACATTGGTTTGGGTGTGACAGTTCATGCACACAATTTCAACTCCAAAGAAGAAATATCACCTTCAAATTCAATAAGTGTACCTGGTGATATGAAGATGTAGATACCTGGATAGCAGTCTTCCCATGGCATGATGTCACTCTTCTTCATGGTCCATGTTGACAGCAGAATACTACATCAACGCAGTTGTCACAATCACCTGCAAAACAGTTAAATTGTTATGTCATCAGTACAAATCATTTACAGATAAATATAAATTGATCATCTGATGATCGGCAGAGAATACTGCTTTGAAAAGGGTTTTCAAAATGATGTTACACTCCTCATAGGTCAAAAAATACTTGAATAAAACGAGTAGGACAAAACACTTTTAAAGCTAGACATTTATCAAACGGATGGAACTTTGTGAGAGGATAAAAGGAACAAAATCTACCTGTTGAATGGAGAATGAGTCATCTGGATACAGTGACAGATCGATCCAAGAAAGTCAGTTGGGTGGTTCAGTCTATGTCCCAGTCATTCATCAAACAGCCAACCTTAATAAAATCAAATACAACTAAGAACAGAAAGATTTTGAATTAAATATGGCTTTGTAAGATTAGAATTGGAAGTCTTCTTTATCTCAACTGCATGTGATATTTTCAACTGACTAAGGGTATTCATCCAGACCTTACCAAGTGCATACAGAATTAAGAAAACAAAATTGGATACTCCTTTCCTTAATTCAGTGAAGCATTCATCTCCAAGGCGTCACTCTTCAACACCAGATCTCTCTCGATGTCTTCATGATTGTTGGCAGTACACTATGTCAATTCCAGTCATCAAGATACCCTGGAGAAACAAAAATCAAGGTTGTCACAGTTGTAGACCTTCTCCTTAACATGCAAGAACATTGTTTTGGATGAGCAGGACTCCATCCCAGTCATGGAGGTCTACTAAGACACAGTGCCTCACAATCAACAACAGAGATAAACAAAAACATAAAAGAGGAAAACAAATTAGTTTTGAGTTGGTTCTTGTTGTTGGCAGTAGATGCCACTTCCTAATAGCACCCAGCAACTTGTTCCACATTTTAGGGAAAAAATCTTTGGATTATTAAAAAATGATTTCATATAACAGCAAAACCGAAGTCATACAGCTGGCTATCTAACTTAAGGCCAATGTTGGCTTCTTCAAAGATAGGATTAACATTGGTTTGGGTGTGACAGTTCATGCACACAATTTCAACTCCAAAGAAGAAATATCACCTTCAAATTCAATAAGTGTACCTGGTGATATGAAGATGTAGATACCTGGATAGCAGTCTTCCCATGGCATGATGTCACTCTTCTTCATGGTCCATGTTGGCAGCAGAATACTACATCAACGCAGTTGTCACAATCACCTGCAAAATAGTTAAATTGTTATGTCATCGGTACAAATCATTTACAGATAAATATAAATTGATCATCTGATGATCGGCAGAGAATACTGCTTTGAAAAAGGTTTTCAAAATGATGTTACACTCCTCATAGGTCAAAAAATACTTGAATAAAACGAGTGGGACAAAACACTTTTAAAGCTAGACATTTATCAAACGGATGGAACTTTGTGAGAGGATAAAAGGAACAAAATCTACCTGTTGAATGGAGAATGAGTCATCTGGATACAGTGACAGATTGATCCAAGAAAGTCAGTTGGGTGGTTCAGTCTATGTCCCAGTCATTCATCAAACAGCCAACCTTAATAAAATCAAATACAACTAAGAACAGAAAGATTTTGAATTAAACATGGCTTTGTAAGCTTGGAATTGTCTTCTTTATCTCAACTGCCTGTGATATTTTCAACTGACTAAGAGTATTCATCCAGACCTTACCAAGTGCATACAGAATTAAGAAAACAAAATTGGATACTCCTTTCCTTAATTCAGTGAAGCATTCATCTCCAAGGCGTCACTCTTCAACACCAGATCTCTCTCGATGTCTTCATGATTGTTGGCAGTACACTATGTCAATTCCAGTCATCAAGATACCCTGGAGAAACAAAAATCAAGGTTGTCACAGTTGTAGACCTTCTCCTTAACATGCAAGAACATTGTTTTGGATGAGCAGGACTCCATCCCAGTCATGGAGGTCTACTAAGACACAGTGCCTCACAATCAACAACAGAGATAAACAAAAACATAAAAGAGGAAAACAAATTAGTTTTGAGTTGGTTCTTGTTGTTGGCAGTAGATGCCACTTCCCTAATAGCACCCAGCAACTTGTTCCACATTTTAGGGGGGAAAAAATCTTTGGATTATTAAAAATGATTTCATATAACAGCAAAACCGAAGTCATACAGCTGGCTATCTAACTTAAGGCCAATGTTGGCTTCTTCAAAGATAGGATTAACATTGGTTTGGGTGTGACAGTTCATGCACACAATTTCAACTCCAAAGAAGAAATATCACCTTCAAATTCAATAAGTGTACCTGGTGATATGAAGATGTAGATACCTGGATAGCAGTCTTCCCATGGCATGATGTCACTCTTCTTCATGGTCCATGTTGACAGCAGAATACTACATCAACGCAGTTGTCACAATCACCTGCAAAATAGTTAAGTTGTTATGTCATCAGTACAAATCATTTACAGATAAATATAAATTGATCATCTGATGATCGGCAGAGAATACTGCTTTGAAAAAGGTTTTCAAAATGATGTTACACTCCTCATAGGTCAAAAAATACTTGAATAAAACGAGTAGGACAAAACACTTTTAAAGCTAGACATTTATCAAACGGATGGAACTTTGTGAGAGGATAAAAGGAACAAAATCTACCTGTTGAATGGAGAATAAGTCATCTGGATACAGTGACAGATCGATCCAAGAAAGTCAGTTGGGTGGTTCAGTCTATGTCCCAGTCATTCATCAAACAGCCAACCTTAATAAAATCAAATACAACTAAGAACAGAAAGATTTTGAATTAAATATGGCTTTGTAAGATTGGAATTGTCTTCTTTATCTAAACTGCATGTGATATTTTCAACTGACTAAGGGTATTCATCCAGACCTAACCAAGTGCATACAGAATTAAGAAAACAAAATTGGATACTCCTTTCCTTAATTCAGTGAAGCATTCATTTCCAAGGCGTCACTCTTCAACACCAGATCTCTCTCGATGTCTTCATGATTGTTGGCAGTACACTATGTCAATTCCAGTCATCAAGATATCCTAGAGAAACAAAAATCAAGGTTGTAACAGTTGTAGACCTTCTCCTTAACATGCAAGAACATTGTTTTGGATGAGCAGGACTCCATCCCAGTCATGGAGGTCTACTAAGACACAGTGCCTCACAATCAACAACAGAGATAAACAAAAACATAAAAGAGGAAAACAAATTAGTTTTGAGTTGGTTCTTGTTGTTGGCACTAGATGCCGCTTCCTAATAGCTCCCAGCAACTTGTTCCACATTTTAGGGGGGAAAAAATCTTTGAAATTATTAAAAAAATGATTTCATATAACAGCAAAACCGAAGTCATACAGGCTATCTAACTTAAGGCCAATGTTGGCTTCTTCAAAGATAGGATTAACATTGGTTTGGGTGTGACAGTTCATGCACACAATTTCAACTCAAAGAAGAAATATCACCTTCAAATTCCATAAGTGTACCTGGTGATATGAAGATGTAGATACCTGGATAGCAGTCTTCCCATGGCATGATGTCACTCTTCTTCATGGTCCACGTTGACAGCAGAATACTACATCAACGCAGTTGTCACAACCACCTGCAAAACAGTTAAATTGTTATGTCATCAGTACAAATCATTTGCAGATAAATATAAATTGATCATCTCGTCAGCAATTTCACGAAGGGCCAAAAACCTTAAAAATCGATAAAAACTAATTTTTATTTTTTGGGTGGATTTGACTAAGGTGATCGGGATCTAACTATTTACAGTTATAGGTCTCAAAATTGTCTTATTTCTTAATTACGCTAAGTTGATAAATGACAAAAACCTCAAGAACCTGGAATTATGTTTTCACGAAGAGCCAAAAACCTTTTTGTAAATTTGTTGTATACCTTACCACGTTGATTGTACAGATGGCACAGTGCCAATCATGAGCACGCCGGCTTTTGCGTGCGTTTTCACGAAGCGCCAAAAACTTAAAAGGACAAAAAATAAGCACCACCTGATTTTGTGTTTTCACGAAGTGCAGAAAAGTGTATTGCTCTACCGCGTGGAATTATCCCTTGGCACGGTGCCAAAAGTGGGTGCTCCGGCTTTTGCATTTTCACAAACAGCCAAAAAGTTTATACACGACGCGCTGCATGCAGACCATGTTTTGTAACGTTTTCACGAAGAGAACATTTTGTTAATTAAATAATTACTCAGTAATTAAACACGTTAGGGACAAAATTGAAACAGATTTGTATGATTTAGGATCTCTTCTTCCCTGACATGTAAAAAATTCCAAGATTAAATTTCGAATAGTCTACCAACTAGTAGTTTCAAAATTAGCTAAACTTAAAACGCGGTTTTCTCGAAACAGACATATTTGGCCGCAGGGGACTTTTTGGCCCTTCGTGAAATTGCTGACGATCTGATGATCGGCAGAGAATACTGCTTTGAAAAAGGTTTTCAAAATGACGTTACACTCCTCATAGGTCAAAAAATACTTGAATAAAACGAGTAGGACAAAACACTTTTAAAGCTAGACATTTATCAAACGGATGGAACTTTGTGAGAGGATAAAAGGAACAAAATCTACCTGTTGAATGGAGAATAAGTTATCTGGATACAGTGACAGATCGATCCAAGAAAGTCAGTTGGGTGGTTCAGTCTATGTCCCAGTCATTCATCAAACAGCCAACCTTAATAAAATCAAATACAACTAAGAACAGAAAGATTTTGAATTAAATATGGCTTTGTAAGATTGGAATTGTTAGTCTTCTTTATCTCAACTGCATGTGATATTTTCAACTGACTAAGGGTATTCATCCAGACCTTACCAAGTGCATACAGAATTAAGAAAACAAAATTGGATACTCCTTTCCTTAATTCAGTGAAGCATTCATCTCCAAGGCGTCACTCTTCAACACCAGATCTCTCTCGATGTCTTCATGATTGTTGGCAGTACACTATGTCAATTCCAGTCATCAAGATACCCTGGAGAAACAAAAATCAAGGTTGTCACAGTTGTAGACCTTCTCCTTAACATGCAAGAACATTGTTTTGGATGAGCAGGACTCCATCCCAGTCATGGAGGTCTACTAAGACACAGTGCCTCACAATCAACAACAGAGATAAACAAAAAACATAAAAGAGGAAAACAAATTAGTTTTGAGTTGGTTCTTGTTGTTGGCAGTAGATGCCGCTTCCCTACCCAGCAACTTGTTCCACATTTTAGGGGGGAAAAAATCTTTGGATTCTAAAAAAAATGATTTCATATAACAGCAAAACCGAAGTCCTACAGGCTATCTAACTTAAGGCCAATGTTGGCTTCTTCAAAGATAGGATTAACATTGGTTTGGGTGTGACAGTTCATGCACACAATTTCAACTCCAAAGAAGAAATATCACCTTCAAATTCCATAAGTGTACCTGGTGATATGAAGATGTAGATACCTGGATAGCAGTCTTCCCATGGCATAATGTCACTCTTCTTCATGGTCCATGTTGGCAGCAGAATACTACATCAAAGCAGTTGTCACAATCACCTGCAAAACAGTTAAGTTGTTTTGTCATTAGGAAAAATCATTTACAGATAAATATAAATTGATCATCTGATGATCGGCAGGAGAATACTGCTTTGAAAAAGGTTTTCAAATGATGTTACACTCCTCATAGGTCAAAAATACTTGAATAAAACGAGTAGGACAAAATACTTTTAAAGCTAGACATTTATCAAACGGATGGAACTTTGTGAGAGGATAAAAGGAACAAAATCTACCTGTTGAATGGAGAATGAGTTATCTGGATACAGTGACAGATCGATCCAAGAAAGTCAGTTGGGTGGTTCAGTCTATGTCCCAGTCATTCATCAAACAGCCAACCTTAATAAAATCAAATACAACTAAGAACAGAAAGAGTTTGAATTAAATATGGCTTTGTAAGATTAGAATTGGAAGTCTTCTTTATCTAAACTGCATGTGATATTTTCAACTGACTAAGGGTATTCATCCAGACCTAACCAAGTGCATACAGAATTAAGAAAACAAAATTGGATACTCCTTTCCTTAATTCAGTGAAGCATTCATTTCCAAGGCGTCACTCTTCAACACCAGATCTTTCTCGATGTCTTCATGATTGTTGGCAGTACACTATGTCAATTCCAGTCATCAAGATATCCTAGAGAAACAAAAATCAAGGTTGTAACAGTTGTAGACCTTCTCCTTAACATGCAAGAACATTGTTTTGGATGAGCAGGACTCCATCCCAGTCATGGAGGTCTACTAAGACACAGTGCCTCACAATCAACAACAGAGATAAACAAAAAACATAAAAGAGGAAAACAAATTAGTTTTGAGTTGGTTCTTGTTGTTGGCAGTAGATGCTGCTTCCCTAATAGCACCCAGCAACTTGTTCCACATTTTAGGGGGGAAAAAATCTTTGGATTATTAAAAAAATGATTTCATATAACAGCAAAACCGAAGTCATACAGGCTATCTAACTTAAGGCCAATGTTGGCTTCTTCAAAGATAGGATTAACATTGGTTTGGGTGTGACAGTTCATGCACACAATTTCAACTCAAAGAAGAAATATCACCTTCAAATTCCATAAGTGTACCTGGTGATATGAAGATGTAGATACCTGGATAGCAGTCTTCCCATGGCATAATGTCACTCTTCTTCATGGTCCACGTTGACAGCAGAATACTACATCAACGCAGTTGTCACAACCACCTGCAAAACAGTTAAATTGTTATGTCATTAGTACAAATCATTTACAGATAAATATAAATTGATCATCTGATGATCGGCAGAGAATACTGCTTTGAAAAAGGTTTTCAAAATGACGTTACACTCCTCATAGGTCAAAAATACTTGAATAAAACGAGTAGGACAAAACACTTTTAAAGCTAGACATTTATCAAACGGATGGAACTTTGTGAGAGGATAAAAGGAACAAAATCTACCTGTTGAATGGAGAATAAGTTATCTGGATACAGTGACAGATCGATCCAAGAAAGTCAGTTGGGTGGTTCAGTCTATGTCCCAGTCATTCATCAAACAGCCAACCTTAATAAAATCAAATACAACTAAGAACAGAAAGATTTTGAATTAAATATGGCTTTGTAAGATTGGAATTGTTAGTCTTCTTTATCTCAACTGCATGTGATATTTTCAACTGACTAAGGGTATTCATCCAGACCTTACCAAGTGCATACAGAATTAAGAAAACAAAATTGGATACTCCTTTCCTTAATTCAGTGAAGCATTCATCTCCAAGGCGTCACTCTTCAACACCAGATCTCTCTCGATGTCTTCATGATTGTTGGCAGTACACTATGTCAATTCCAGTCATCAAGATACCCTGGAGAAACAAAAATCAAGGTTGTCACAGTTGTAGACCTTCTCCTTAACATGCAAGAACATTGTTTTGGATGAGCAGGACTCCATCCCAGTCATGGAGGTCTACTAAGACACAGTGCCTCACAATCAACAACAGAGATAAACAAAAACATAAAAGAGGAAAACAAATTAGTTTTGAGTTGGTTCTTGTTGTTGGCAGTAGATGCCGCTTCCCTACCCAGCAACTTGTTCCACATTTTAGGGGAAAAAATCTTTGGATTCTAAAAAATGATTTCACATAACAGAAAAACCGAAGTCATACAGACTATCTAACATAAGGCCAATGTTGGTGTCTTCAGAGATATGATCTAAGATTGGTTTGGGTGTGACAGTTTATGCACACAATTTCAACTCCAAAGAAGAAATATCACCTTCAAATTCCATAAGTGTACCTGGTGATATGAAGATGTAGATACCTGGATAGCAGTCTTCCCATGGCATAATGTCACTCTTCTTCATGGTCCATGTTGGCAGCAGAATACTACATCAAAGCAGTTGTCACAATCACCTGCAAAACAGTTAAGTTGTTTTGTCATTAGGAAAAATCATTTACAGATAAATATAAATTGATCATCTGATGATCGGCAGGAGAATACTGCTTTGAAAAAGGTTTTCAAATGATGTTACACTCCTCATAGGTCAAAAAATACTTGAATAAAACGAGTAGGACAAAATACTTTTAAAGCTAGACATTTATCAAACGGATGGAACTTTGTGAGAGGATAAAAGGAACAAAATCTACCTGTTGAATGGAGAATGAGTTATCTGGATACAGTGACAGATCGATCCAAGAAAGTCAGTTGGGTGGTTCAGTCTATGTCCCAGTCATTCATCAAACAGCCAACCTTAATAAAATCAAATACAACTAAGAACAGAAAGAGTTTGAATTAAATATGGCTTTGTAAGATTAGAATTGGAAGTCTTCTTTATCTAAACTGCATGTGATATTTTCAACTGACTAAGGGTATTCATCCAGACCTAACCAAGTGCATACAGAATTAAGAAAACAAAATTGGATACTCCTTTCCTTAATTCAGTGAAGCATTCATTTCCAAGGCGTCACTCTTCAACACCAGATCTCTCTCGATGTCTTCATGATTGTTGGCAGTACACTATGTCAATTCCAGTCATCAAGATATCCTAGAGAAACAAAAATCAAGGTTGTAACAGTTGTAGACCTTCTCCTTAACATGCAAGAACATTGTTTTGGATGAGCAGGACTCCATCCCAGTCATGGAGGTCTACTAAGACACAGTGCCTCACAATCAACAACAGAGATAAACAAAAACATAAAAGAGGAAAACAAATTAGTTTTGAGTTGGTTCTTGTTGTTGGCAGTAGATGCCGCTTCCTAATAGCACCCAGCAACTTGTTCCACATTTTAGGGGAAAAAATCTTTGGATTATTAAAAAATGATTTCATATAACAGCAAAACCGAAGTCATACAGGCTATCTAACTTAAGGCCAATGTTGGCTTCTTCAAAGATAGGATTAACATTGGTTTGGGTGTGACAGTTCATGCACACAATTTCAACTCAAAGAAGAAATATCACCTTCAAATTCCATAAGTGTACCTGGTGATATGAAGATGTAGATACCTGGATAGCAGTCTTCCCATGGCATAATGTCACTCTTCTTCATGGTCCACGTTGACAGCAGAATACTACATCAACGCAGTTGTCACAACCACCTGCAAAACAGTTAAATTGTTATGTCATTAGTACAAATCATTTACAGATAAATATAAATTGATCATCTGATGATCGGCAGAGAATACTGCTTTGAAAAAGGTTTTCAAAATGACGTTACACTCCTCATAGGTCAAAAATACTTGAATAAAACGAGTAGGACAAAATACTTTTAAAGCTAGACATTTATCAAACGGATGGAACTTTGTGAGAGGATAAAAGGAACAAAATCTACCTGTTGAATGGAGAATAAGTTATCTGGATACAGTGACAGATCGATCCAAGAAAGTCAGTTGGGTGGTTCAGTCTATGTCCCAGTCATTCATCAAACAGCCAACCTTAATAAAATCAAATACAACTAAGAACAGAAAGATTTTGAATTAAATATGGCTTTGTAAGATTGGAATTGTTAGTCTTCTTTATCTCAACTGCATGTGATATTTTCAACTGACTAAGGGTATTCATCCAGACCTTACCAAGTGCATACAGAAGTAAGAAAACAAAATTGGATACTCCTTTCCTTAATTCAGTGAAGCATTCATCTCCAAGGCGTCACTCTTCAACACCAGATCTCTCGATGTCTTCATGATTGTTGGCAGTACACTATGTCAATTCCAGTCATCAAGATACCCTGGAGAAACAAAAATCAAGGTTGTCACAGTTGTAGACCTTCTCCTTAACATGCAAGAACATTGTTTTGGATGAGCAGGACTCCATCCCAGTCATGGAGGTCTACTAAGACACAGTGCCTCACAATCAACAACAGAGATAAACAAAAAACATAAAAGAGGAAAACAAATTAGTTTTGAGTTGGTTCTTGTTGTTGGCAGTAGATGCCGCTTCCCTACCCAGCAACTTGTTCCACATTTTAGGGGGGAAAAAATCTTTGGATTCTAAAAACAATGATTTCATATAACAGCAAAACCGAAGTCCTACAGGCTATCTAACTTAAGGCCAATGTTGGCTTCTTCAAAGATAGGATTAAGATTGGTTTGGGTGTGACAGTTCGTGCACACAATTTCAACTCCAAAGAAGAAATATCACCTTCAAATTCCATAAGTGTACCTGGTGATATGAAGATGTAGTTACCTGGATAGCAGTCTTCTCATGCCATGATTTCACTCTTCTTCATGGTCCACGTTGACAACAGAATACTACATCAACGCAATTGTCACAATCACCTGCAAAACAGTTAAATTGTTATGTCATCAGTACAAATCATTTCAGACAAATATGATTTTGATCATCTGATGATCGGCAGGAGAATACTGCTTTGAAAAGGTTTTCAAAATGATGTTACACTCCTCATAGGTCAAAAAATACTTGAATAAAACGAGTGGGACAAAATTCTTTTAAAGCTAGACACTTATCAAACAGAGGGAACTTTGTAAAGGGATAACAAACCCAAAATCTACCTATTGAATAGAGAATGAGTCATCTGGATACAGTGACAGATTGATCCGAGCAAGTCAGTTGGGTGGTTCAGTCTATGTCCCAGTCATTCATCAGCAGCCAACCTTAATAAAATCAAATACAACTAAGAACAGAACTTTTTGAATTAAACATGGCTTTGTAAGATTGGAATTGTCTTCTTTATCTCAACTGCCTGTGATATTTTCAACTGACTAAGAGTATTCATCCAGACCTTACCAAGTGCATACAGAATTAAGAAAACAAAATTGGATACTCCTTTCCTTAATTCAGTGAAGCATTCATCTCCAAGGCGTCACTCTTCAACACCAGATCTCTCTCGATGTCTTCATGATTGTTGGCAGTACACTATGTCAATTCCAGTCATCAAGATACCCTGGAGAAACAAAAATCAAGGTTGTCACAGTTGTAGACCTTCTCCTTAACATGCAAGAACATTGTTTTGGATGAGCAGGACTCCATCCCAGTCATGGAGGTGTACTAAGACACAGTGCCTCACAATCAACAACAGAGATAAACAAAAAACATAAAAGAGGAAAACAAATTAGTTTTGAGTTGGTTCTTGTTGTTGGCAGTAGATGCCACTTCCCTAATAGCACCCAGCAACTTGTTCCACATTTTAGGGGAAAAAATCTTTGGATTCTTAAAAATGATTTAACATAACAGCAAAACCGAAGTCAGGCTATCTAACTTAAGGCCAATGTTGGCTTCTTCAAAGATAGGATTAACATTGGTTTGGGTGTGACAGTTCATACACACAATTTCAACTCCAAAGAAGAAATATCACCTTCAAATTCAATAAGTGTACCTGGTGATATGAAGATGTAGATACCTGGATAGCAGTCTTCCCATGGCATGATGTCACTCTTCTTCATGGTCCATGTTGACAGCAGAATACTACATCAACGCAGTTGTCACAACCACCTGCAAAACAGTTAAATTGTTATGTCATCAGTACAAATCATTTACAGATAAATATAAATTGATCATCTGATGATCGGCAGAGAATACTGCTTTGAAAAAGGTTTTCAAAATGATGTTACACTCCTCATAGGTAAAAAAGATACTTGAATAAAACGAGTAGGACAAAACACTTTTAAAGCTAGACATTTATCAAACGGATGGAACTTTGTGAGAGGATAAAAGGAACAAAATCTACCTGTTGAATGGAGAATAAGTTATCTGGATACAGTGACAGATCGATCCAAGAAAGTAAGTTGGGTGGTTCAGTCTATGTCCCAGTCATTCATCAAACAGCCAACCTTAATAAAATCAAATACATCTAAGAACAGAAAGATTTTGAATTAAATATGGCTTTGTAAGATTAGAATTGGAAGTCTTCTTTATCTAAACTGCATGTGATATTTTCAACTGACTAAGGGTATTCATCCAGACCTAACCAAGTGCATACAGAATTAAGAAAACAAAATTGGATACTCCTTTCCTAAATTCAGTGAAGCATTCATTTCCAAGACGTCACTCTTCAACACCAGATCTCTCTCGATGTCTTCATGATTGTTGGCAGTACACTATGTCAATTCCAGTCATCAAGATATCCTAGAGAAACAAAAATCAAGGTTGTAACAGTTGTAGACCTTCTCCTTAACATGCAAGAACATTGTTTTGGATGAGCAGGACTCCATCCCAGTCATGGAGGTCTACTAAGACACAGTGCCTCACAATCAACAACAGAGATAAACAAAAACATAAAAGAGGAAAACAAATTAGTTTTGAGTTGGTTCTTGTTGTTGGCACTAGATGCCGCTTCCCTAATAGCACCCAGCAACTTGTTCCACATTTTAGGGGAAAAATCTTTGGATTATTAAAAATGATTTCATATAACAGCAAAACCGAAGTCATACAGGCTATCTAACTTAAGGCCAATGTTGGCTTCTTCAAAGATAGGATTAACATTGGTTTGGGTGTGACAGTTCATGCACACAATTTCAACTCAAAGAAGAAATATCACCTTCAAATTCCATAAGTGTACCTGGTGATATGAAGATGTAGATACCTGGATAGCAGTCTTCCCATGGCATGATGTCACTCTTCTTCATGGTCCACGTTGACAGCAGAATACTACATCAACGCAGTTGTCACAACCACCTGCAAAACAGTTAAATTGTTATGTCATCAGTACAAATCATTTACAGATAAATATAAATTGATCATCTGATGATCGGCAGAGAATACTGCTTTGAAAAAGGTTTTCAAAATGACGTTACACTCCTCATAGGTCAAAAAATACTTGAATAAACGAGTAGGACAAAACACTTTCAAAGCTAGACATTTATCAAACGGATGGAACTTTGTGAGAGGATAAAAGGAACAAAATCTACCTGTTGAATGGAGAATAAGTTATCTGGATACAGTGACAGATCGATCCAAGAAAGTCAGTTGGGTGGTTCAGTCTATGTCCCAGTCATTCATCAAACAGCCAACCTTAATAAAATCAAATACAACTAAGAACAGAAAGATTTTGAATTAAATATGGCTTTGTAAGATTGGAATTGTTAGTCTTCTTTATCTCAACTGCATGTGATATTTTCAACTGACTAAGGGTATTCATCCAGACCTTACCAAGTGCATACAGAATTTAGAAAACAAAATTGGATACTCCTTTCCTTAATTCAGTGAAGCATTCATCTCCAAGGCGTCACTCTTCAACACCAGATCTCTCTCGATGTCTTCATGATTGTTGGCAGTACACTATGTCAATTCCAGTCATCAAGATACCCTGGAGAAACAAAAATCAAGGTTGTCACAGTTGTAGACCTTCTCCTTAACATGCAAGAACATTGTTTTGGATGAGCAGGACTCCATCCCAGTCATGGAGGTCTACTAAGACACAGTGCCTCACAATCAACAACAGAGATAAACAAAAAACATAAAACAGGGAAAACAAATTAGTTTTGAGTTGGTTCTTGTTGTTGGCAGTAGATGCCACTTCCCTAATAGCACCCAGCAACTTGTTCCACATTTTAGGGGGGAAAAAATCTTTGGATTCTAAAAAAATTGATTTCATATAACAGCAAAACCGAAGTCCTACAGGCTATCTAACTTAAGGCCAATGTTGGCTTCTTCAAAGATATGATTAAGATTGGTTTGGGTGTGACAGTTCGTGCACACAATTTCAACTCCAAAGAAGAAATATCACCTTCAAATTCCATAAGTGTACCTGGTGATATGAAGATGTAGTTACCTGGATAGCAGTCTTCTCATGCCATGATTTCACTCTTCTTCATGGTCCACGTTGACAACAGAATACTACATCAACGCAATTGTCACAATCACCTGCAAAACAGTTAAATTGTTATGTCATCAGTACAAATCAT
The DNA here is from genome assembly GCA_021014325.1 of Plazaster borealis. NCBI lineage: Eukaryota > Metazoa > Echinodermata > Asteroidea > Forcipulatida > Labidiasteridae > Plazaster > Plazaster borealis. The sequence continues at coordinate 12,042,027 of CM037458.1, read as the reverse complement.
TTCAGACAAATATGATTTTGATCATCTGATGATCGGCAGGAGAATACTGCTTTGAAAAGGGTTTTCAAAATGATGTTACACTCCTCATAGGTCAAAAAATACTTGAATCAAACGAGTGGGACAAAATTCTTTTAAAGCTAGACACTTATCAAACAGAGGGAACTTTGTAAAGGGATAACAAACCCAAAATCTACCTATTGAATAGAGAATGAGTCATCTGGATACAGTGACAGATCGATCCGAGCAAGTCAGTTGGGTGGTTCAGTCTATGTCCCAGTCATTCATCAAACAGCCAACCTTAATAAAATCAAATACAACTAAGAACAGAAATTTTTTGAATTAAACATGGCTTTGTAAGCTTGGAATTGTCTTCTTTATCTCAACTGCCTGTGATATTTTCAACTGACTAAGAGTATTCATCCAGACCTTACCAAGTGCATACAGAATTAAGAAAACAAAATTGGATACTCCTTTCCTTAATTCAGTGAAGCATTCATCTCCAAGGCGTCACTCTTCAACACCAGATCTCTCTCGATGTCTTCATGATTGTTGGCAGTACACTATGTCAATTCCAGTCATCAAGATACCCTGGAGAAACAAAAATCAAGGTTGTCACAGTTGTAGACCTTCTCCTTAACATGTAAGAACATTGTTTTGGATGAGCAGGACTCCATCCCAGTCATGGAGGTCTACTAAGACACAGTGCCTCACAATCAACAACAGAGATAAACAAAAAACATAAAAGAGGAAAACAAATTAGTTTTGAGTTGGTTCTTGTTGTTGGCAGTAGATGCCACTTCCTAATAGCACCCAGCAACTTGTTCCACATTTTAGGGGAAAAATCTTTGGATTATTAAAAATGATTTCATATAACAGCAAAACCGAAGTCATACAGCTGGCTATCTAACTTAAGGCCAATGTTGGCTTCTTCAAAGATAGGATTAACATTGGTTTGGGTGTGACAGTTCATGCACACAATTTCAACTCCAAAGAAGAAATATCACCTTCAAATTCAATAAGTGTACCTGGTGATATGAAGATGTAGATACCTGGATAGCAGTCTTCCCATGGCATAATGTCACTCTTCTTCATGGTCCATGTTGGCAGCAGAATACTACATCAAAGCAGTTGTCACAATCACCTGCAAAATAGTTAAGTTGTTATGTCATCGGTACAAATCATTTACAGATAAATATAAATTGATCATCTGATGATCGGCAGAGAATACTGCTTTGAAAAAGGTTTTCAAAATGATGTTACACTCCTCATAGGTCAAAAATACTTGAATAAAACGAGTGGGACAAAACACTTTTAAAGCTAGACATTTATCAAACGGATGGAACTTTGTGAGAGGATAAAAGGAACAAAATCTACCTGTTGAATGGAGAATGAGTCATCTGGATACAGTGACAGATTGATCCAAGAAAGTCAGTTGGGTGGTTCAGTCTATGTCCCAGTCATTCATCAAACAGCCAACCTTAATAAAATCAAATACAACTAAGAACAGAAAGATTTTGAATTAAACATGGCTTTGTAAGCTTGGAATTGTCTTCTTTATCTCAACTGCCTGTGATATTTTCAACTGACTAAGAGTATTCATCCAGACCTTACCAAGTGCATACAGAATTAAGAAAACAAAATTGGATACTCCTTTCCTTAATTCAGTGAAGCATTCATCTCCAAGGCGTCACTCTTCAACACCAGATCTCTCTCGATGTCTTCATGATTGTTGGCAGTACACTATGTCAATTCCAGTCATCAAGATACCCTGGAGAAACAAAAATCAAGGTTGTCACAGTTGTAGACCTTCTCCTTAACATGCAAGAACATTGTTTTGGATGAGCAGGACTCCATCCCAGTCATGGAGGTCTACTAAGACACAGTGCCTCACAATCAACAACAGAGATAAACAAAAAACATAAAAGAGGAAAACAAATTAGTTTTGAGTTGGTTCTTGTTGTTGGCAGTAGATGCCACTTCCTAATAGCACCCAGCAACTTGTTCCACATTTTAGGGGAAAAAATCTTTGGATTATTAAAAAATGATTTCATATAACAGCAAAACCGAAGTCATACAGCTGGCTATCTAACTTAAGGCCAATGTTGGCTTCTTCAAAGATAGGATTAACATTGGTTTGGGTGTGACAGTTCATGCACACAATTTCAACTCCAAAGAAGAAATATCACCTTCAAATTCAATAAGTGTACCTGGTGATATGAAGATGTAGATACCTGGATAGCAGTCTTCCCATGGCATAATGTCACTCTTCTTCATGGTCCATGTTGGCAGCAGAATACTACATCAAAGCAGTTGTCACAATCACCTGCAAAATAGTTAAGTTGTTATGTCATCGGTACAAATCATTTACAGATAAATATAAATTGATCATCTGATGATCGGCAGAGAATACTGCTTTGAAAAAGGTTTTCAAAATGATGTTACACTCCTCATAGGTCAAAAAATACTTGAATAAAACGAGTAGGACAAAACACTTTTAAAGCTAGACATTTATCAAACGGATGGAACTTTGTGAGAGGATAAAAGGAACAAAATCTACCTGTTGAATGGAGAATAAGTCATCTGGATACAGTGACAGATTGATCCAAGAAAGTCAGTTGGGTGGTTCAGTCTATGTCCCAGTCATTCATCAAACAGCCAACCTTAATAAAATCAAATACAACTAAGAACAGAAAGATTTTGAATTAAATATGGCTTTGTAAGATTGGAATTGGAAGTCTTCTTTATCTAAACTGCATGTGATATTTTCAACTGACTAAGGGTATTCATCCAGACCTAACCAAGTGCATACAGAATTAAGAAAACAAAATTGGATACTCCTTTCCTTAATTCAGTGAAGCATTCATTTCAAGGCGTCACTCTTCAACACCAGATCTCTCTCGATGTCTTCATGATTGTTGGCAGTACACTATGTCAATTCCAGTCATCAAGATATCCTAGAGAAACAAAAATCAAGGTTGTAACAGTTGTAGACCTTCTCCTTAACATGCAAGAACATTGTTTTGGATGAGCAGGACTCCATCCCAGTCATGGAGGTCTACTAAGACACAGTGCCTCACAATCAACAACAGAGATAAACAAAAAACATAAAAGAGGAAAACAAATTAGTTTTGAGTTGGTTCTTGTTGTTGGCACTAGATGCCGCTTCCTAATAGCTCCCAGCAACTTGTTCCACATTTTAGGGGGAAAAAATCTTTGAAATTATTAAAAATGATTTCATATAACAGCAAAACCGAAGTCATACAGGCTATCTAACTTAAGGCCAATGTTGGCTTCTTCAAAGATAGGATTAACATTGGTTTGGGTGTGACAGTTCATGCACACAATTTCAACTCAAAGAAGAAATATCACCTTCAAATTCCATAAGTGTACCTGGTGATATGAAGATGTAGATACCTGGATAGCAGTCTTCCCATGGCATGATGTCACTCTTCTTCATGGTCCACGTTGACAGCAGAATACTACATCAACGCAGTTGTCACAACCACCTGCAAAACAGTTAAATTGTTATGTCATCAGTACAAATCATTTGCAGATAAATATAAATTGATCATCTCGTCAGCAATTTCACGAAGGGCCAAAAACCTTAAAAATCGATAAAAACTAATTTTTATTTTTTGGGTGGATTTGACTAAGGTGATCGGGATCTAACTATTTACGAAGTTATAGGTCTCAAAATTGTCTTATTTCTTAATTACGCTAAGTTGATAAATGACAAAAACCTCAAGAACCTGGAATTATGTTTTCACGAAGAGCCAAAAACCTTTTTGTAAATTTGTTGTATACCTTACCACGTTGATTGTACAGATGGCACAGTGCCAATCATGAGCACGCCGGCTTTTGCGTGCGTTTTCACGAAGCGCCAAAAACTTAAAAGGACAAAAAATAAGCACCACCTGATTTTGTGTTTTCACGAAGTGCAGAAAAGTGTATTGCTCTACCGCGTGGAATTATCCCTTGGCACGGTGCCAAAAGTGGGTGCTCCGGCTTTGCGTTTTCACAAACAGCCAAAAAGTTTATACACGACGCTGCATGCAGACCATGTTTTGTAACGTTTTCACGAAGAGAACATTTTGTTAATTAAATAATTACTCAGTAATTAAACACGTTAGGGACAAAATTGAAACAGATTTGTATGATTTAGGATCTCTTCTTCCCTGACATGTAAAAAATTCCAAGATTAAATTTCGAATAGTCTACCAACTAGTAGTTTCAAAATTAGCTAAACTTAAAACGCGGTTTTCTCGAAACAGACATATTTGGCCGCAGGGGACTTTTGGCCCTTCGTGAAATTGCTGACGATCTGATGATCGGCAGAGAATACTGCTTTGAAAAAGGTTTTCAAAATGACGTTACACTCCTCATAGGTCAAAAAATACTTGAATAAAACGAGTAGGACAAAACACTTTTAAAGCTAGACATTTATCAAACGGATGGAACTTTGTGAGAGGATAAAAGGAACAAAATCTACCTGTTGAATGGAGAATAAGTTATCTGGATACAGTGACAGATCGATCCAAGAAAGTCAGTTGGGTGGTTCAGTCTATGTCCCAGTCATTCATCAAACAGCCAACCTTAATAAAATCAAATACAACTAAGAACAGAAAGATTTTGAATTAAATATGGCTTTGTAAGATTGGAATTGTTAGTCTTCTTTATCTCAACTGCATGTGATATTTTCAACTGACTAAGGGTATTCATCCAGACCTTACCAAGTGCATACAGAATTAAGAAAACAAAATTGGATACTCCTTTCCTTAATTCAGTGAAGCATTCATCTCCAAGGCGTCACTCTTCAACACCAGATCTCTCTCGATGTCTTCATGATTGTTGGCAGTACACTATGTCAATTCCAGTCATCAAGATACCCTGGAGAAACAAAAATCAAGGTTGTCACAGTTGTAGACCTTCTCCTTAACATGCAAGAACATTGTTTTGGATGAGCAGGACTCCATCCCAGTCATGGAGGTCTACTAAGACACAGTGCCTCACAATCAACAACAGAGATAAACAAAAACATAAAAGAGGAAAACAAATTAGTTTTGAGTTGGTTCTTGTTGTTGGCAGTAGATGCCGCTTCCCTACCCAGCAACTTGTTCCACATTTTAGGGGAAAAAATCTTTGGATTCTAAAAAAAATGATTTCATATAACAGCAAAACCGAAGTCCTACAGGCTATCTAACTTAAGGCCAATGTTGGCTTCTTCAAAGATAGGATTAAGATTGGTTTGGGTGTGACAGTTCGTGCACACAATTTCAACTCCAAAGAAGAAATATCACCTTCAAATTCCATAAGTGTACCTGGTGATATGAAGATGTAGATACCTGGATAGCAGTCTTCCCATGGCATAATGTCACTCTTCTTCATGGTCCATGTTGGCAGCAGAATACTACATCAAAGCAGTTGTCACAATCACCTGCAAAACAGTTAAGTTGTTTTGTCATTAGGAAAAATCATTTACAGATAAATATAAATTGATCATCTGATGATCGGCAGGAGAATACTGCTTTGAAAAAGGTTTTCAAATGATGTTACACTCCTCATAGGTCAAAAATACTTGAATAAAACGAGTAGGACAAAATACTTTTAAAGCTAGACATTTATCAAACGGATGGAACTTTGTGAGAGGATAAAAGGAACAAAATCTACCTGTTGAATGGAGAATGAGTTATCTGGATACAGTGACAGATCGATCCAAGAAAGTCAGTTGGGTGGTTCAGTCTATGTCCCAGTCATTCATCAAACAGCCAACCTTAATAAAATCAAATACAACTAAGAACAGAAAGAGTTTGAATTAAATATGGCTTTGTAAGATTAGAATTGGAAGTCTTCTTTATCTAAACTGCATGTGATATTTTCAACTGACTAAGGGTATTCATCCAGACCTAACCAAGTGCATACAGAATTAAGAAAACAAAATTGGATACTCCTTTCCTTAATTCAGTGAAGCATTCATTTCCAAGGCGTCACTCTTCAACACCAGATCTTTCTCGATGTCTTCATGATTGTTGGCAGTACACTATGTCAATTCCAGTCATCAAGATATCCTAGAGAAACAAAAATCAAGGTTGTAACAGTTGTAGACCTTCTCCTTAACATGCAAGAACATTGTTTTGGATGAGCAGGACTCCATCCCAGTCATGGAGGTCTACTAAGACACAGTGCCTCACAATCAACAACAGAGATAAACAAAAAACATAAAAGAGGAAAACAAATTAGTTTTGAGTTGGTTCTTGTTGTTGGCAGTAGATGCTGCTTCCCTAATAGCACCCAGCAACTTGTTCCACATTTTAGGGGGGAAAAAATCTTTGGATTATTAAAAAATGATTTCATATAACAGCAAAACCGAAGTCATACAGGCTATCTAACTTAAGGCCAATGTTGGCTTCTTCAAAGATAGGATTAACATTGGTTTGGGTGTGACAGTTCATGCACACAATTTCAACTCAAAGAAGAAATATCACCTTCAAATTCCATAAGTGTACCTGGTGATATGAAGATGTAGATACCTGGATAGCAGTCTTCCCATGGCATAATGTCACTCTTCTTCATGGTCCACGTTGACAGCAGAATACTACATCAACGCAGTTGTCACAACCACCTGCAAAACAGTTAAATTGTTATGTCATTAGTACAAATCATTTACAGATAAATATAAATTGATCATCTGATGATCGGCAGAGAATACTGCTTTGAAAAAGGTTTTCAAAATGACGTTACACTCCTCATAGGTCAAAAAATACTTGAATAAAACGAGTAGGACAAAACACTTTTAAAGCTAGACATTTATCAAATGGATGGAACTTTGTGAGAGGATAAAAGGAACAAAATCTACCTGTTGAATGGAGAATAAGTTATCTGGATACAGTGACAGATCGATCCAAGAAAGTCAGTTGGGTGGTTCAGTCTATGTCCCAGTCATTCATCAAACAGCCAACCTTAATAAAATCAAATACAACTAAGAACAGAAAGATTTTGAATTAAATATGGCTTTGTAAGATTGGAATTGTTAGTCTTCTTTATCTCAACTGCATGTGATATTTTCAACTGACTAAGGGTATTCATCCAGACCTTACCAAGTGCATACAGAATTAAGAAAACAAAATTGGATACTCCTTTCCTTAATTCAGTGAAGCATTCATCTCCAAGGCGTCACTCTTCAACACCAGATCTCTCTCGATGTCTTCATGATTGTTGGCAGTACACTATGTCAATTCCAGTCATCAAGATACCCTGGAGAAACAAAAATCAAGGTTGTCACAGTTGTAGACCTTCTCCTTAACATGCAAGAACATTGTTTTGGATGAGCAGGACTCCATCCCAGTCATGGAGGTCTACTAAGACACAGTGCCTCACAATCAACAACAGAGATAAACAAAAAACATAAAAGAGGAAAACAAATTAGTTTTGAGTTGGTTCTTGTTGTTGGCAGTAGATGCCGCTTCCCTACCCAGCAACTTGTTCCACATTTTAGGGGGGAAAAAATCTTTGGATTCTAAAAAAAATGATTTCATATAACAGCAAAACCGAAGTCCTACAGGCTATCTAACTTAAGGCCAATGTTGGCTTCTTCAAAGATAGGATTAAGATTGGTTTGGGTGTGACAGTTCGTGCACACAATTTCAACTCCAAAGAAGAAATATCACCTTCAAATTCCATAAGTGTACCTGGTGATATGAAGATGTAGATACCTGGATAGCAGTCTTCCCATGGCATAATGTCACTCTTCTTCATGGTCCATGTTGGCAGCAGAATACTACATCAAAGCAGTTGTCACAATCACCTGCAAAACAGTTAAGTTGTTTTGTCATTAGGAAAAATCATTTACAGATAAATATAAATTGATCATCTGATGATCGGCAGGAGAATACTGCTTTGAAAAAGGTTTTCAAATGATGTTACACTCCTCATAGGTCAAAAAATACTTGAATAAAACGAGTAGGACAAAATACTTTTAAAGCTAGACATTTATCAAACGGATGGAACTTTGTGAGAGGATAAAAGGAACAAAATCTACCTGTTGAATGGAGAATGAGTTATCTGGATACAGTGACAGATCGATCCAAGAAAGTCAGTTGGGTGGTTCAGTCTATGTCCCAGTCATTCATCAAACAGCCAACCTTAATAAAATCAAATACAACTAAGAACAGAAAGAGTTTGAATTAAATATGGCTTTGTAAGATTAGAATTGGAAGTCTTCTTTATCTAAACTGCATGTGATATTTTCAACTGACTAAGGGTATTCATCCAGACCTAACCAAGTGCATACAGAATTAAGAAAACAAAATTGGATACTCCTTTCCTTAATTCAGTGAAGCATTCATTTCCAAGGCGTCACTCTTCAACACCAGATCTCTCTCGATGTCTTCATGATTGTTGGCAGTACACTATGTCAATTCCAGTCATCAAGATATCCTAGAGAAACAAAAATCAAGGTTGTAACAGTTGTAGACCTTCTCCTTAACATGCAAGAACATTGTTTTGGATGAGCAGGACTCCATCCCAGTCATGGAGGTCTACTAAGACACAGTGCCTCACAATCAACAACAGAGATAAACAAAAACATAAAAGAGGAAAACAAATTAGTTTTGAGTTGGTTCTTGTTGTTGGCAGTAGATGCCGCTTCCTAATAGCACCCAGCAACTTGTTCCACATTTTAGGGGAAAAAATCTTTGGATTATTAAAAAATGATTTCATATAACAGCAAAACCGAAGTCATACAGGCTATCTAACTTAAGGCCAATGTTGGCTTCTTCAAAGATAGGATTAACATTGGTTTGGGTGTGACAGTTCATGCACACAATTTCAACTCAAAGAAGAAATATCACCTTCAAATTCCATAAGTGTACCTGGTGATATGAAGATGTAGATACCTGGATAGCAGTCTTCCCATGGCATAATGTCACTCTTCTTCATGGTCCACGTTGACAGCAGAATACTACATCAACGCAGTTGTCACAACCACCTGCAAAACAGTTAAATTGTTATGTCATTAGTACAAATCATTTACAGATAAATATAAATTGATCATCTGATGATCGGCAGAGAATACTGCTTTGAAAAAGGTTTTCAAAATGACGTTACACTCCTCATAGGTCAAAAAATACTTGAATAAAACGAGTAGGACAAAATACTTTTAAAGCTAGACATTTATCAAACGGATGGAACTTTGTGAGAGGATAAAAGGAACAAAATCTACCTGTTGAATGGAGAATAAGTTATCTGGATACAGTGACAGATCGATCCAAGAAAGTCAGTTGGGTGGTTCAGTCTATGTCCCAGTCATTCATCAAACAGCCAACCTTAATAAAATCAAATACAACTAAGAACAGAAAGATTTTGAATTAAATATGGCTTTGTAAGATTGGAATTGTTAGTCTTCTTTATCTCAACTGCATGTGATATTTTCAACTGACTAAGGGTATTCATCCAGACCTTACCAAGTGCATACAGAAGTAAGAAAACAAAATTGGATACTCCTTTCCTTAATTCAGTGAAGCATTCATCTCCAAGGCGTCACTCTTCAACACCAGATCTCTCTCGATGTCTTCATGATTGTTGGCAGTACACTATGTCAATTCCAGTCATCAAGATACCCTGGAGAAACAAAAATCAAGGTTGTCACAGTTGTAGACCTTCTCCTTAACATGCAAGAACATTGTTTTGGATGAGCAGGACTCCATCCCAGTCATGGAGGTCTACTAAGACACAGTGCCTCACAATCAACAACAGAGATAAACAAAAAACATAAAAGAGGAAAACAAATTAGTTTTGAGTTGGTTCTTGTTGTTGGCAGTAGATGCCGCTTCCCTACCCAGCAACTTGTTCCACATTTTAGGGGGGAAAAAATCTTTGGATTCTAAAAAAAATGATTTCATATAACAGCAAAACCGAAGTCCTACAGGCTATCTAACTTAAGGCCAATGTTGGCTTCTTCAAAGATAGGATTAAGATTGGTTTGGGTGTGACAGTTCGTGCACACAATTTCAACTCCAAAGAAGAAATATCACCTTCAAATTCCATAAGTGTACCTGGTGATATGAAGATGTAGTTACCTGGATAGCAGTCTTCTCATGCCATGATTTCACTCTTCTTCATGGTCCACGTTGACAACAGAATACTACATCAACGCAATTGTCACAATCACCTGCAAAACAGTTAAATTGTTATGTCATCAGTACAAATCATTTCAGACAAATATGATTTTGATCATCTGATGATCGGCAGGAGAATACTGCTTTGAAAAGGTTTTCAAAATGATGTTACACTCCTCATAGGTCAAAAAATACTTGAATAAAACGAGTGGGACAAAATTCTTTTAAAGCTAGACACTTATCAAACAGAGGGAACTTTGTAAAGGGATAACAAACCCAAAATCTACCTATTGAATAGAGAATGAGTCATCTGGATACAGTGACAGATTGATCCGAGCAAGTCAGTTGGGTGGTTCAGTCTATGTCCCAGTCATTCATCAGCAGCCAACCTTAATAAAATCAAATACAACTAAGAACAGAACTTTTTTGAATTAAACATGGCTTTGTAAGATTGGAATTGTCTTCTTTATCTCAACTGCCTGTGATATTTTCAACTGACTAAGAGTATTCATCCAGACCTTACCAAGTGCATACAGAATTAAGAAAACAAAATTGGATACTCCTTTCCTTAATTCAGTGAAGCATTCATCTCCAAGGCGTCACTCTTCAACACCAGATCTCTCTCGATGTCTTCATGATTGTTGGCAGTACACTATGTCAATTCCAGTCATCAAGATACCCTGGAGAAACAAAAATCAAGGTTGTCACAGTTGTAGACCTTCTCCTTAACATGCAAGAACATTGTTTTGGATGAGCAGGACTCCATCCCAGTCATGGAGGTGTACTAAGACACAGTGCCTCACAATCAACAACAGAGATAAACAAAAAACATAAAAGAGGAAAACAAATTAGTTTTGAGTTGGTTCTTGTTGTTGGCAGTAGATGCCACTTCCCTAATAGCACCCAGCAACTTGTTCCACATTTTAGGGGAAAAAATCTTTGGATTCTTAAAAAATGATTTAACATAACAGCAAAACCGAAGTCAGGCTATCTAACTTAAGGCCAATGTTGGCTTCTTCAAAGATAGGATTAACATTGGTTTGGGTGTGACAGTTCATACACACAATTTCAACTCCAAAGAAGAAATATCACCTTCAAATTCAATAAGTGTACCTGGTGATATGAAGATGTAGATACCTGGATAGCAGTCTTCCCATGGCATGATGTCACTCTTCTTCATGGTCCATGTTGACAGCAGAATACTACATCAACGCAGTTGTCACAACCACCTGCAAAACAGTTAAATTGTTATGTCATCAGTACAAATCATTTACAGATAAATATAAATTGATCATCTGATGATCGGCAGAGAATACTGCTTTGAAAAAGGTTTTCAAAATGATGTTACACTCCTCATAGGTAAAAAAGATACTTGAATAAAACGAGTAGGACAAAACACTTTTAAAGCTAGACATTTATCAAACGGATGGAACTTTGTGAGAGGATAAAAGGAACAAAATCTACCTGTTGAATGGAGAATAAGTTATCTGGATACAGTGACAGATCGATCCAAGAAAGTAAGTTGGGTGGTTCAGTCTATGTCCCAGTCATTCATCAAACAGCCAACCTTAATAAAATCAAATACATCTAAGAACAGAAAGATTTTGAATTAAATATGGCTTTGTAAGATTAGAATTGGAAGTCTTCTTTATCTAAACTGCATGTGATATTTTCAACTGACTAAGGGTATTCATCCAGACCTAACCAAGTGCATACAGAATTAAGAAAACAAAATTGGATACTCCTTTCCTAAATTCAGTGAAGCATTCATTTCCAAGACGTCACTCTTCAACACCAGATCTCTCTCGATGTCTTCATGATTGTTGGCAGTACACTATGTCAATTCCAGTCATCAAGATATCCTAGAGAAACAAAAATCAAGGTTGTAACAGTTGTAGACCTTCTCCTTAACATGCAAGAACATTGTTTTGGATGAGCAGGACTCCATCCCAGTCATGGAGGTCTACTAAGACACAGTGCCTCACAATCAACAACAGAGATAAACAAAAACATAAAAGAGGAAAACAAATTAGTTTTGAGTTGGTTCTTGTTGTTGGCACTAGATGCCGCTTCCTAATAGCACCCAGCAACTTGTTCCACATTTTAGGGGAAAAATCTTTGGATTATTAAAAAATGATTTCATATAACAGCAAAACCGAAGTCATACAGGCTATCTAACTTAAGGCCAATGTTGGCTTCTTCAAAGATAGGATTAACATTGGTTTGGGTGTGACAGTTCATGCACACAATTTCAACTCAAAGAAGAAATATCACCTTCAAATTCCATAAGTGTACCTGGTGATATGAAGATGTAGATACCTGGATAGCAGTCTTCCCATGGCATGATGTCACTCTTCTTCATGGTCCACGTTGACAGCAGAATACTACATCAACGCAGTTGTCACAACCACCTGCAAAACAGTTAAATTGTTATGTCATCAGTACAAATCATTTACAGATAAATATAAATTGATCATCTGATGATCGGCAGAGAATACTGCTTTGAAAAAGGTTTTCAAAATGACGTTACACTCCTCATAGGTCAAAAAATACTTGAATAAAACGAGTAGGACAAAACACTTTCAAAGCTAGACATTTATCAAACGGATGGAACTTTGTGAGAGGATAAAAGGAACAAAATCTACCTGTTGAATGGAGAATAAGTTATCTGGATACAGTGACAGATCGATCCAAGAAAGTCAGTTGGGTGGTTCAGTCTATGTCCCAGTCATTCATCAAACAGCCAACCTTAATAAAATCAAATACAACTAAGAACAGAAAGATTTTGAATTAAATATGGCTTTGTAAGATTGGAATTGTTAGTCTTCTTTATCTCAACTGCATGTGATATTTTCAACTGACTAAGGGTATTCATCCAGACCTTACCAAGTGCATACAGAATTTAGAAAACAAAATTGGATACTCCTTTCCTTAATTCAGTGAAGCATTCATCTCCAAGGCGTCACTCTTCAACACCAGATCTCTCTCGATGTCTTCATGATTGTTGGCAGTACACTATGTCAATTCCAGTCATCAAGATACCCTGGAGAAACAAAAATCAAGGTTGTCACAGTTGTAGACCTTCTCCTTAACATGCAAGAACATTGTTTTGGATGAGCAGGACTCCATCCCAGTCATGGAGGTCTACTAAGACACAGTGCCTCACAATCAACAACAGAGATAAACAAAAACATAAAACAGGAAAACAAATTAGTTTTGAGTTGGTTCTTGTTGTTGGCAGTAGATGCCACTTCCTAATAGCACCCAGCAACTTGTTCCACATTTTAGGGGAAAAATCTTTGGATTCTATTAATATTGATTTCATATAACAGCAAAACCGAAGTCCTACAGGCTATCTAACTTAAGGCCAATGTTGGCTTCTTCAAAGATATGATTAAGATTGGTTTGGGTGTGACAGTTCGTGCACACAATTTCAACTCCAAAGAAGAAATATCACCTTCAAATTCCATAAGTGTACCTGGTGATATGAAGATGTAGTTACCTGGATAGCAGTCTTCTCATGCCATGATTTCACTCTTCTTCATGGTCCACGTTGACAACAGAATACTACATCAACGCAATTGTCACAATCACCTGCAAAACAGTTAAATTGTTATGTCATCAGTACAAATCATTTCAGACAAATATGATTTTGATCATCTGATGATCGGCAGGAGAATACTGCTTTGAAAAGGGTTTTCAAAATGATGTTACACTCCTCATAGGTCAAAAAATACTTGAATCAAACGAGTGGGACAAAATTCTTTTAAAGCTAGACACTTATCAAACAGAGGGAACTTTGTAAAGGGATAACAAACCCAAAATCTACCTATTGAATAGAGAATGAGTCATCTGGATACAGTGACAGATCGATCCGAGCAAGTCAGTTGGGTGGTTCAGTCTATGTCCCAGTCATTCATCAAACAGCCAACCTTAATAAAATCAAATACAACTAAGAACAGAAATTTTTTGAATTAAACATGGCTTTGTAAGCTTGGAATTGTCTTCTTTATCTCAACTGCCTGTGATATTTTCAACTGACTAAGAGTATTCATCCAGACCTTACCAAGTGCATACAGAATTAAGAAAACAAAATTGGATACTCCTTTCCTTAATTCAGTGAAGCATTCATCTCCAAGGCGTCACTCTTCAACACCAGATCTCTCTCGATGTCTTCATGATTGTTGGCAGTACACTATGTCAATTCCAGTCATCAAGATACCCTGGAGAAACAAAAATCAAGGTTGTCACAGTTGTAGACCTTCTCCTTAACATGTAAGAACATTGTTTTGGATGAGCAGGACTCCATCCCAGTCATGGAGGTCTACTAAGACACAGTGCCTCACAATCAACAACAGAGATAAACAAAAACATAAAAGAGGAAAACAAATTAGTTTTGAGTTGGTTCTTGTTGTTGGCAGTAGATGCCACTTCCTAATAGCACCCAGCAACTTGTTCCACATTTTAGGGGAAAAATCTTTGGATTATTAAAAATGATTTCATATAACAGCAAAACCGAAGTCATACAGCTGGCTATCTAACTTAAGGCCAATGTTGGCTTCTTCAAAGATAGGATTAACATTGGTTTGGGTGTGACAGTTCATGCACACAATTTCAACTCCAAAGAAGAAATATCACCTTCAAATTCAATAAGTGTACCTGGTGATATGAAGATGTAGATACCTGGATAGCAGTCTTCCCATGGCATAATGTCACTCTTCTTCATGGTCCATGTTGGCAGCAGAATACTACATCAAAGCAGTTGTCACAATCACCTGCAAAATAGTTAAGTTGTTATGTCATCGGTACAAATCATTTACAGATAAATATAAATTGATCATCTGATGATCGGCAGAGAATACTGCTTTGAAAAAGGTTTTCAAAATGATGTTACACTCCTCATAGGTCAAAAAATACTTGAATAAAACGAGTGGGACAAAACACTTTTAAAGCTAGACATTTATCAAACGGATGGAACTTTGTGAGAGGATAAAAGGAACAAAATCTACCTGTTGAATGGAGAATGAGTCATCTGGATACAGTGACAGATTGATCCAAGAAAGTCAGTTGGGTGGTTCAGTCTATGTCCCAGTCATTCATCAAACAGCCAACCTTAATAAAATCAAATACAACTAAGAACAGAAAGATTTTGAATTAAACATGGCTTTGTAAGCTTGGAATTGTCTTCTTTATCTCAACTGCCTGTGATATTTTCAACTGACTAAGAGTATTCATCCAGACCTTACCAAGTGCATACAGAATTAAGAAAACAAAATTGGATACTCCTTTCCTTAATTCAGTGAAGCATTCATCTCCAAGGCGTCACTCTTCAACACCAGATCTCTCTCGATGTCTTCATGATTGTTGGCAGTACACTATGTCAATTCCAGTCATCAAGATACCCTGGAGAAACAAAAATCAAGGTTGTCACAGTTGTAGACCTTCTCCTTAACATGCAAGAACATTGTTTTGGATGAGCAGGACTCCATCCCAGTCATGGAGGTCTACTAAGACACAGTGCCTCACAATCAACAACAGAGATAAACAAAAACATAAAAGAGGAAAACAAATTAGTTTTGAGTTGGTTCTTGTTGTTGGCAGTAGATGCCACTTCCTAATAGCACCCAGCAACTTGTTCCACATTTTAGGGGGAAAAATCTTTGGATTATTAAAAAATGATTTCATATAACAGCAAAACCGAAGTCATACAGCTGGCTATCTAACTTAAGGCCAATGTTGGCTTCTTCAAAGATAGGATTAACATTGGTTTGGGTGTGACAGTTCATGCACACAATTTCAACTCCAAAGAAGAAATATCACCTTCAAATTCAATAAGTGTACCTGGTGATATGAAGATGTAGATACCTGGATAGCAGTCTTCCCATGGCATAATGTCACTCTTCTTCATGGTCCATGTTGGCAGCAGAATACTACATCAAAGCAGTTGTCACAATCACCTGCAAAATAGTTAAGTTGTTATGTCATCGGTACAAATCATTTACAGATAAATATAAATTGATCATCTGATGATCGGCAGAGAATACTGCTTTGAAAAAGGTTTTCAAAATGATGTTACACTCCTCATAGGTCAAAAATACTTGAATAAAACGAGTAGGACAAAACACTTTTAAAGCTAGACATTTATCAAACGGATGGAACTTTGTGAGAGGATAAAAGGAACAAAATCTACCTGTTGAATGGAGAATAAGTCATCTGGATACAGTGACAGATTGATCCAAGAAAGTCAGTTGGGTGGTTCAGTCTATGTCCCAGTCATTCATCAAACAGCCAACCTTAATAAAATCAAATACAACTAAGAACAGAAAGATTTTGAATTAAATATGGCTTTGTAAGATTGGAATTGGAAGTCTTCTTTATCTAAACTGCATGTGATATTTTCAACTGACTAAGGGTATTCATCCAGACCTAACCAAGTGCATACAGAATTAAGAAAACAAAATTGGATACTCCTTTCCTTAATTCAGTGAAGCATTCATTTCCAAGGCGTCACTCTTCAACACCAGATCTCTCTCGATGTCTTCATGATTGTTGGCAGTACACTATGTCAATTCCAGTCATCAAGATATCCTAGAGAAACAAAAATCAAGGTTGTAACAGTTGTAGACCTTCTCCTTAACATGCAAGAACATTGTTTTGGATGAGCAGGACTCCATCCCAGTCATGGAGGTCTACTAAGACACAGTGCCTCACAATCAACAACAGAGATAAACAAAAACATAAAAGAGGAAAACAAATTAGTTTTGAGTTGGTTCTTGTTGTTGGCACTAGATGCCGCTTCCTAATAGCTCCCAGCAACTTGTTCCACATTTTAGGGAAAAAATCTTTGAAATTATTAAAAAAATGATTTCATATAACAGCAAAACCGAAGTCATACAGGCTATCTAACTTAAGGCCAATGTTGGCTTCTTCAAAGATAGGATTAACATTGGTTTGGGTGTGACAGTTCATGCACACAATTTCAACTCAAAGAAGAAATATCACCTTCAAATTCCATAAGTGTACCTGGTGATATGAAGATGTAGATACCTGGATAGCAGTCTTCCCATGGCATGATGTCACTCTTCTTCATGGTCCACGTTGACAGCAGAATACTACATCAACGCAGTTGTCACAACCACCTGCAAAACAGTTAAATTGTTATGTCATCAGTACAAATCATTTGCAGATAAATATAAATTGATCATCTCGTCAGCAATTTCACGAAGGGCCAAAAACCTTAAAAATCGATAAAAAACTAATTTTTATTTTTTGGGTGGATTTGACTAAGGTGATCGGGATCTAACTATTTACGAAGTTATAGGTCTCAAAATTGTCTTATTTCTTAATTACGCTAAGTTGATAAATGACAAAAACCTCAAGAACCTGGAATTATGTTTTCACGAAGAGCCAAAAACCTTTTTGTAAATTTGTTGTATACCTTACCACGTTGATTGTACAGATGGCACAGTGCCAATCATGAGCACGCCGGCTTTTGCGTGCGTTTTCACGAAGCGCCAAAAACTTAAAAGGACAAAAAATAAGCACCACCTGATATTGTGTTTTCACGAAGTGCAGAAAAGTGTATTGCTCTACCGCGTGGAATTATCCCTTGGCACGGTGCCAAAAGTGGGTGCTCCGGCTTTTGCGTTTTCACAAACAGCCAAAAAGTTTATACACGACGCGCTGCATGCAGACCATGTTTTGTAACGTTTTCACGAAGAGAACATTTTGTTAATTAAATAATTACTCAGTAATTAAACACGTTAGGGACAAAATTGAAACAGATTTGTATGATTTAGGATCTCTTCTTCCCTGACATGTAAAAAATTCCAAGATTAAATTTCGAATAGTCTACCAACTAGTAGTTTCAAAATTAGCTAAACTTAAAACGCGGTTTTCTCGAAACAGACATATTTGGCCGCAGGGGACTTTTTGGCCCTTCGTGAAATTGCTGACGATCTGATGATCGGCAGAGAATACTGCTTTGAAAAAGGTTTTCAAAATGACGTTACACTCCTCATAGGTCAAAAAATACTTGAATAAAACGAGTAGGACAAAACACTTTTAAAGCTAGACATTTATCAAACGGATGGAACTTTGTGAGAGGATAAAAGGAACAAAATCTACCTGTTGAATGGAGAATAAGTTATCTGGATACAGTGACAGATCGATCCAAGAAAGTCAGTTGGGTGGTTCAGTCTATGTCCCAGTCATTCATCAAACAGCCAACCTTAATAAAATCAAATACAACTAAGAACAGAAAGATTTTGAATTAAATATGGCTTTGTAAGATTGGAATTGTTAGTCTTCTTTATCTCAACTGCATGTGATATTTTCAACTGACTAAGGGTATTCATCCAGACCTTACCAAGTGCATACAGAATTAAGAAAACAAAATTGGATACTCCTTTCCTTAATTCAGTGAAGCATTCATCTCCAAGGCGTCACTCTTCAACACCAGATCTCTCTCGATGTCTTCATGATTGTTGGCAGTACACTATGTCAATTCCAGTCATCAAGATACCCTGGAGAAACAAAAATCAAGGTTGTCACAGTTGTAGACCTTCTCCTTAACATGCAAGAACATTGTTTTGGATGAGCAGGACTCCATCCCAGTCATGGAGGTCTACTAAGACACAGTGCCTCACAATCAACAACAGAGATAAACAAAAAACATAAAAGAGGAAAACAAATTAGTTTTGAGTTGGTTCTTGTTGTTGGCAGTAGATGCCGCTTCCCTACCCAGCAACTTGTTCCACATTTTAGGGGAAAAAATCTTTGGATTCTAAAAAAAATGATTTCATATAACAGCAAAACCGAAGTCCTACAGGCTATCTAACTTAAGGCCAATGTTGGCTTCTTCAAAGATAGGATTAAGATTGGTTTGGGTGTGACAGTTCGTGCACACAATTTCAACTCCAAAGAAGAAATATCACCTTCAAATTCCATAAGTGTACCTGGTGATATGAAGATGTAGATACCTGGATAGCAGTCTTCCCATGGCATAATGTCACTCTTCTTCATGGTCCATGTTGGCAGCAGAATACTACATCAAAGCAGTTGTCACAATCACCTGCAAAACAGTTAAGTTGTTTTGTCATTAGGAAAAATCATTTACAGATAAATATAAATTGATCATCTGATGATCGGCAGGAGAATACTGCTTTGAAAAAGGTTTTCAAATGATGTTACACTCCTCATAGGTCAAAAAATACTTGAATAAAACGAGTAGGACAAAATACTTTTAAAGCTAGACATTTATCAAACGGATGGAACTTTGTGAGAGGATAAAAGGAACAAAATCTACCTGTTGAATGGAGAATGAGTTATCTGGATACAGTGACAGATCGATCCAAGAAAGTCAGTTGGGTGGTTCAGTCTATGTCCCAGTCATTCATCAAACAGCCAACCTTAATAAAATCAAATACAACTAAGAACAGAAAGAGTTTGAATTAAATATGGCTTTGTAAGATTAGAATTGGAAGTCTTCTTTATCTAAACTGCATGTGATATTTTCAACTGACTAAGGGTATTCATCCAGACCTAACCAAGTGCATACAGAATTAAGAAAACAAAATTGGATACTCCTTTCCTTAATTCAGTGAAGCATTCATTTCCAAGGCGTCACTCTTCAACACCAGATCTCTCTCGATGTCTTCATGATTGTTGGCAGTACACTATGTCAATTCCAGTCATCAAGATATCCTAGAGAAACAAAAATCAAGGTTGTAACAGTTGTAGACCTTCTCCTTAACATGCAAGAACATTGTTTTGGATGAGCAGGACTCCATCCCAGTCATGGAGGTCTACTAAGACACAGTGCCTCACAATCAACAACAGAGATAAACAAAAACATAAAAGAGGAAAACAAATTAGTTTTGAGTTGGTTCTTGTTGTTGGCAGTAGATGCTGCTTCCCTAATAGCACCCAGCAACTTGTTCCACATTTTAGGGGGGAAAAAATCTTTGGATTATTAAAAAAATGATTTCATATAACAGCAAAACCGAAGTCATACAGGCTATCTAACTTAAGGCCAATGTTGGCTTCTTCAAAGATAGGATTAACATTGGTTTGGGTGTGACAGTTCATGCACACAATTTCAACTCAAAGAAGAAATATCACCTTCAAATTCCATAAGTGTACCTGGTGATATGAAGATGTAGATACCTGGATAGCAGTCTTCCCATGGCATAATGTCACTCTTCTTCATGGTCCACGTTGACAGCAGAATACTACATCAACGCAGTTGTCACAACCACCTGCAAAACAGTTAAATTGTTATGTCATTAGTACAAATCATTTACAGATAAATATAAATTGATCATCTGATGATCGGCAGAGAATACTGCTTTGAAAAAGGTTTTCAAAATGACGTTACACTCCTCATAGGTCAAAAAATACTTGAATAAAACGAGTAGGACAAAACACTTTTAAAGCTAGACATTTATCAAACGGATGGAACTTTGTGAGAGGATAAAAGGAACAAAATCTACCTGTTGAATGGAGAATAAGTTATCTGGATACAGTGACAGATCGATCCAAGAAAGTCAGTTGGGTGGTTCAGTCTATGTCCCAGTCATTCATCAAACAGCCAACCTTAATAAAATCAAATACAACTAAGAACAGAAAGATTTTGAATTAAATATGGCTTTGTAAGATTGGAATTGTTAGTCTTCTTTATCTCAACTGCATGTGATATTTTCAACTGACTAAGGGTATTCATCCAGACCTTACCAAGTGCATACAGAATTAAGAAAACAAAATTGGATACTCCTTTCCTTAATTCAGTGAAGCATTCATCTCCAAGGCGTCACTCTTCAACACCAGATCTCTCTCGATGTCTTCATGATTGTTGGCAGTACACTATGTCAATTCCAGTCATCAAGATACCCTGGAGAAACAAAAATCAAGGTTGTCACAGTTGTAGACCTTCTCCTTAACATGCAAGAACATTGTTTTGGATGAGCAGGACTCCATCCCAGTCATGGAGGTCTACTAAGACACAGTGCCTCACAATCAACAACAGAGATAAACAAAAAACATAAAAGAGGAAAACAAATTAGTTTTGAGTTGGTTCTTGTTGTTGGCAGTAGATGCCGCTTCCCTACCCAGCAACTTGTTCCACATTTTAGGGGGGAAAAAATCTTTGGATTCTAAAAACAATGATTTCATATAACAGCAAAACCGAAGTCCTACAGGCTATCTAACTTAAGGCCAATGTTGGCTTCTTCAAAGATAGGATTAAGATTGGTTTGGGTGTGACAGTTCGTGCACACAATTTCAACTCCAAAGAAGAAATATCACCTTCAAATTCCATAAGTGTACCTGGTGATATGAAGATGTAGATACCTGGATAGCAGTCTTCCCATGGCATGATGTCACTCTTCTTCATGGTCCACGTTGACAGCAGAATACTACATCAACGCAGTTGTCACAATCACCTGCAAAACAGTTAAATTGTTATGTCATCAGTACAAATCATTTACAGATAAATATAAATTGATCATCTGATGATCGGCAGGAGAATACTGCTTTGAAAAAGGTTTTCAAAATGATGTTACACTCCTCATAGGTCAAAAAATACTTGAATAAAACGAGTAGGACAAAATACTTTTAAAGCTAGACATTTATCAAACGGATGGAACTTTGTGAGAGGATAAAAGGAACAAAATCTACCTGTTGAATGGAGAATGAGTTATCTGGATACAGTGACAGATCGATCCAAGAAAGTCAGTTGGGTGGTTCAGTCTATGTCCCAGTCATTCATCAAACAGCCAACCTTAATAAAATCAAATACAACTAAGAACAGAAAGATTTTGAATTAAATATGGCTTTGTAAGATTGGAATTGTTAGTCTTCTTTATCTCAACTGCATGTGATATTTTCAACTGACTAAGGGTATTCATCCAGACCTTACCAAGTGCATACAGAATTAAGAAAACAAAATTGGATACTCCTTTCCTTAATTCAGTGAAGCATTCATCTCCAAGGCGTCACTCTTCAACACCAGATCTCTCTCGATGTCTTCATGATTGTTGGCAGTACACTATGTCAATTCCAGTCATCAAGATACCCTGGAGAAACAAAAATCAAGGTTGTCACAGTTGTAGACCTTCTCCTTAACATGCAAGAACATTGTTTTGGATGAGCAGGACTCCATCCCAGTCATGGAGGTGTACTAAGACACAGTGCCTCACAATCAACAACAGAGATAAACAAAAACATAAAAGAGGAAAACAAATTAGTTTTGAGTTGGTTCTTGTTGTTGGCAGTAGATGCCACTTCCTAATAGCACCCAGCAACTTGTTCCACATTTTAGGGGAAAAAATCTTTGGATTCTTAAAAATGATTTCATATAACAGCAAAACCGAAGTCCTACAGGCTATCTAACTTAAGGCCAATGTTGGCTTCTTCAAAGATAGGATTAACATTGGTTTGGGTGTGACAGTTCATGCACACAATTTCAACTCCAAAGAAGAAATATCACCTTCAAATTCCATAAGTGTACCTGGTGATATGAAGATGTAGATACCTGGATAGCAGTCTTCCCATGGCATGATGTCACTCTTCTTCATGGTCCACGTTGACAGCAGAATACTACATCAACGCAGTTGTCACAATCACCTGCAAAACAGTTAAATTGTTATGTCATCAGTACAAATCATTTCAGACAAATATGATTTTGATCATCTGATGATCGGCAGGAGAATACTGCTTTGAAAAAGGTTTTCAAAATGATGTTACACTCCTCATAGGTCAAAAAATACTTGAATAAAACGAGTGGGACAAAATTCTTTTAAAGCTAGACACTTATCAAACAGAGGGAACTTTGTGAGAGGATAACAAACAGAAAATCTACCTATTGAATAGAGAATGAGTCATCTGGATACAGTGACAGATCGATCCGAGCAAGTCAGTTGGGTGGTTCAGTCTATGTCCCAGTCATTCATCAAACAGCCAACCTTAATAAAATCAAATACAACTAAGAACAGAAATTTTTTGAATTAAACATGGCTTTGTAAGATTGGAATTGTTAGTCTTCTTTATCTCAACTGCATGTGATATTTTCAACTGACTAAGAGTATTCATCCAGACCTTACCAAGTGCATACAGAATTAAGAAAACAAAATTGGATACTCCTTTCCTTAATTCAGTGAAGCATTCATCTCCAAGGCGTCACTCTTCAACACCAGATCTCTCTCGATGTCTTCATGATTGTTGGCAGTACACTATGTCAATTCCAGTCATCAAGATACCCTGGAGAAACAAAAATCAAGGTTGTCACAGTTGTAGACCTTCTCCTTAACATGTAAGAACATTGTTTTGGATGAGCAGGACTCCATCCCAGTCATGGAGGTCTACTAAGACACAGTGCCTCACAATCAACAACAGAGATAAACAAAAACATAAAAGAGGAAAACAAATTAGTTTTGAGTTGGTTCTTGTTGTTGGCAGTAGATGCCACTTCCTAATAGCACCCAGCAACTTGTTCCACATTTTAGGGGAAAAAATCTTTGGATTATAAAAAAATGATTTCATATAACAGCAAAACCGAAGTCATACAGGCTATCTAACTTAAGGCCAATGTTGGCTTCTTCAAAGATAGGATTAACATTGGTTTGGGTGTGACAGTTCATGCACACAATTTCAACTCCAAAGAAGAAATATCACCTTCAAATTCCATAAGTGTACCTGGTGATATGAAGATGTAGATACCTGGATAGCAGTCTTCCCATGGCATGATGTCACTCTTCTTCATGGTCCATGTTGACAGCAGAATACTACATCAAATCAGTTGTAACAACCACCTGAAAAAAAGTTAAATTGTTATGTCATCAGTACAAATCATTTACAGATAAATATAAATTGATCATCTGATGATCGGCAGAGAATACTGCTTTGAAAAAGGTTTTCAAAATGATGTTACACTCCTCATAGGTCAAAAAATACTTGAATAAAACGAGTAGGACAAAACACTTTTAAAGCTAGACATTTATCAAACGGATGGAACTTTGTGAGAGGATAAAAGGAACAAAATCTACCTGTTGAATGGAGAATGAGTCATCTGGATACAGTGACAGATTGATCCAAGAAAGTCAGTTGGGTGGTTCAGTCTATGTCCCAGTCATTCATCAAACAGCCAACCTTAATAAAATCAAATACAACTAAGAACAGAAAGATTTTGAATTAAACATGGCTTTGTAAGATTGGAATTGTCTTCTTTATCTCAACTGCCTGTGATATTTTCAACTGACTAAGAGTATTCATCCAGACCTTACCAAGTGCATACAGAATTAAGAAAACAAAATTGGATACTCCTTTCCTTAATTCAGTGAAGCATTCATCTCCAAGGCGTCACTCTTCAACACCAGATCTCTCTCGATGTCTTCATGATTGTTGGCAGTACACTATGTCAATTCCAGTCATCAAGATACCCTGGAGAAACAAAAATCAAGGTTGTCACAGTTGTAGACCTTCTCCTTAACATGCAAGAACATTGTTTTGGATGAGCAGGACTCCATCCCAGTCATGGAGGTCTACTAAGACACAGTGCCTCACAATCAACAACAGAGATAAACAAAAACATAAAAGAGGAAAACAAATTAGTTTTGAGTTGGTTCTTGTTGTTGGCAGTAGATGCCACTTCCTAATAGCACCCAGCAACTTGTTCCACATTTTAGGGGGAAAAAATCTTTGGATTATTAAAAATGATTTCATATAACAGCAAAACCGAAGTCATACAGCTGGCTATCTAACTTAAGGCCAATGTTGGCTTCTTCAAAGATAGGATTAACATTGGTTTGGGTGTGACAGTTCATACACAATTTCAACTCCAAAGAAGAAATATCACCTTCAAATTCAATAAGTGTACCTGGTGATATGAAGATGTAGATACCTGGATAGCAGTCTTCCCATGGCATGATGTCACTCTTCTTCATGGTCCATGTTGACAGCAGAATACTACATCAAAGCAGTTGTCACAATCACCTGCAAAACAGTTAAATTGTTATGTCATTAGTACAAATCATTTACAGATAAATATAAATTGATCATCTGATGATCGGCAGAGAATACTGCTTTGAAAAAGGTTTTCAAAATGATGTTACACTCCTCATAGGTCAAAAAATACTTGAATAAAACGAGTAGGACAAAACACTTTTAAAGCTAGACATTTATCAAACGGATGGAACTTTGTGAGAGGATAAAAGGAACAAAATCTACCTGTTGAATGGAGAATGAGTCATCTGGATACAGTGACAGATTGATCCAAGAAAGTCAGTTGGGTGGTTCAGTCTATGTCCCAGTCATTCATCAAACAGCCAACCTTAATAAAATCAAATACAACTAAGAACAGAAAGATTTTGAATTAAACATGGCTTTGTAAGCTTGGAATTGTCTTCTTTATCTCAACTGCCTGTGATATTTTCAACTGACTAAGAGTATTCATCCAGACCTTACCAAGTGCATACAGAATTAAGAAAACAAAATTGGATACTCCTTTCCTTAATTCAGTGAAGCATTCATCTCCAAGGCGTCACTCTTCAACACCAGATCTCTCTCGATGTCTTCATGATTGTTGGCAGTACACTATGTCAATTCCAGTCATCAAGATACCCTGGAGAAACAAAAATCAAGGTTGTCACAGTTGTAGACCTTCTCCTTAACATGCAAGAACATTGTTTTGGATGAGCAGGACTCCATCCCAGTCATGGAGGTCTACTAAGACACAGTGCCTCACAATCAACAACAGAGATAAACAAAAAACATAAAAGAGGAAAACAAATTAGTTTTGAGTTGGTTCTTGTTGTTGGCAGTAGATGCCACTTCCTAATAGCACCCAGCAACTTGTTCCACATTTTAGGGGGGAAAAAATCTTTGGATTATTAAAAAAATGATTTCATATAAACCGAAGTCATACAGCTGGCTATCTAACTTAAGGCCAATGTTGGCTTCTTCAAAGATAGGATTAACATTGGTTTGGGTGTGACAGTTCATGCACACAATTTCAACTCCAAAGAAGAAATATCACCTTCAAATTCAATAAGTGTACCTGGTGATATGAAGATGTAGATACCTGGATAGCAGTCTTCCCATGGCATAATGTCACTCTTCTTCATGGTCCATGTTGGCAGCAGAATACTACATCAAAGCAGTTGTCACAATCACCTGCAAAATAGTTAAGTTGTTATGTCATCGGTACAAATCATTTACAGATAAATATAAATTGATCATCTGATGATCGGCAGAGAATACTGCTTTGAAAAAGGTTTTCAAAATGATGTTACACTCCTCATAGGTCAAAAAATACTTGAATAAAACGAGTAGGACAAAACACTTTTAAAGCTAGACATTTATCAAACGGATGGAACTTTGTGAGAGGATAAAAGGAACAAAATCTACCTGTTGAATGGAGAATGAGTCATCTGGATACAGTGACAGATTGATCCAAGAAAGTCAGTTGGGTGGTTCAGTCTATGTCCCAGTCATTCATCAAACAGCCAACCTTAATAAAATCAAATACAACTAAGAACAGAAAGATTTTGAATTAAACATGGCTTTGTAAGCTTGGAATTGTCTTCTTTATCTCAACTGCCTGTGATATTTTCAACTGACTAAGAGTATTCATCCAGACCTTACCAAGTGCATACAGAATTAAGAAAACAAAATTGGATACTCCTTTCCTTAATTCAGTGAAGCATTCATCTCCAAGGCGTCACTCTTCAACACCAGATCTCTCTCGATGTCTTCATGATTGTTGGCAGTACACTATGTCAATTCCAGTCATCAAGATACCCTGGAGAAACAAAAATCAAGGTTGTCACAGTTGTAGACCTTCTCCTTAACATGCAAGAACATTGTTTTGGATGAGCAGGACTCCATCCCAGTCATGGAGGTCTACTAAGACACAGTGCCTCACAATCAACAACAGAGATAAACAAAAAACATAAAAGAGGAAAACAAATTAGTTTTGAGTTGGTTCTTGTTGTTGGCAGTAGATGCCACTTCCCTAATAGCACCCAGCAACTTGTTCCACATTTTAGGGGGGAAAAAATCTTTGGATTATTAAAAAAATGATTTCATATAACAGCAAAACCGAAGTCATACAGCTGGCTATCTAACTTAAGGCCAATGTTGGCTTCTTCAAAGATAGGATTAACATTGGTTTGGGTGTGACAGTTCATGCACACAATTTCAACTCCAAAGAAGAAATATCACCTTCAAATTCAATAAGTGTACCTGGTGATATGAAGATGTAGATACCTGGATAGCAGTCTTCCCATGGCATAATGTCACTCTTCTTCATGGTCCATGTTGGCAGCAGAATACTACATCAAAGCAGTTGTCACAATCACCTGCAAAATAGTTAAGTTGTTATGTCATCGGTACAAATCATTTACAGATAAATATAAATTGATCATCTGATGATCGGCAGAGAATACTGCTTTGAAAAAGGTTTTCAAAATGATGTTACACTCCTCATAGGTAAAACAATACTTGAATAAAACGAGTAGGACAAAACACTTTTAAAGCTAGACATTTATCAAACGGATGGAACTTTGTGAGAGGATAAAAGGAACAAAATCTACCTGTTGAATGGAGAATGAGTCATCTGGATACAGTGACAGATTGATCCAAGAAAGTCAGTTGGGTGGTTCAGTCTATGTCCCAGTCATTCATCAAACAGCCAACCTTAATAAAATCAAATACAACTAAGAACAGAAAGATTTTGAATTAAACATGGCTTTGTAAGCTTGGAATTGTCTTCTTTATCTCAACTGCCTGTGATATTTTCAACTGACTAAGAGTATTCATCCAGACCTTACCAAGTGCATACAGAATTAAGAAAACAAAATTGGATACTCCTTTCCTTAATTCAGTGAAGCATTCATCTCCAAGGCGTCACTCTTCAACACCAGATCTCTCTCGATGTCTTCATGATTGTTGGCAGTACACTATGTCAATTCCAGTCATCAAGATACCCTGGAGAAACAAAAATCAAGGTTGTCACAGTTGTAGACCTTCTCCTTAACATGCAAGAACATTGTTTTGGATGAGCAGGACTCCATCCCAGTCATGGAGGTCTACTAAGACACAGTGCCTCACAATCAACAACAGAGATAAACAAAAAACATAAAAGAGGAAAACAAATTAGTTTTGAGTTGGTTCTTGTTGTTGGCAGTAGATGCCACTTCCTAATAGCACCCAGCAACTTGTTCCACATTTTAGGGGGGAAAAAATCTTTGGATTATTAAAAAAATGATTTCATATAACAGCAAAACCGAAGTCATACAGCTGGCTATCTAACTTAAGGCCAATGTTGGCTTCTTCAAAGATAGGATTAACATTGGTTTGGGTGTGACAGTTCATGCACACAATTTCAACTCCAAAGAAGAAATATCACCTTCAAATTCAATAAGTGTACCTGGTGATATGAAGATGTAGATACCTGGATAGCAGTCTTCCCATGGCATGATGTCACTCTTCTTCATGGTCCATGTTGGCAGCAGAATACTACATCAAAGCAGTTGTCACAATCACCTGCAAAATAGTTAAGTTGTTATGTCATCGGTACAAATCATTTACAGATAAATATAAATTGATCATCTGATGATCGGCAGAGAATACTGCTTTGAAAAAGGTTTTCAAAATGATGTTACACTCCTCATAGGTAAAACAATACTTGAATAAAACGAGTAGGACAAAACACTTTTAAAGCTAGACATTTATCAAACGGATGGAACTTTGTGAGAGGATAAAAGGAACAAAATCTACCTGTTGAATGGAGAATAAGTCATCTGGATACAGTGACAGATTGATCCAAGAAAGTCAGTTGGGTGGTTCAGTCCATGTCCCAGTCATTCATCAAACAGCCAACCTTAATAAAATCAAATACAACTAAGAACAGAAAGATTTTGAATTAAATATGGCTTTGTAAGATTGGAATTGGAAGTCTTCTTTATCTAAACTGCATGTGATATTTTCAACTGACTAAGGGTATTCATCCAGACCTAACCAAGTGCATACAGAATTAAGAAAACAAAATTGGATACTCCTTTCCTTAATTCAGTGAAGCATTCATTTCAAGGCGTCACTCTTCAACACCAGATCTCTCTCGATGTCTTCATGATTGTTGGCAGTACACTATGTCAATTCCAGTCATCAAGATATCCTAGAGAAACAAAAATCAAGGTTGTAACAGTTGTAGACCTTCTCCTTAACATGCAAGAACATTGTTTTGGATGAGCAGGACTCCATCCCAGTCATGGAGGTCTACTAAGACACAGTGCCTCACAATCAACAACAGAGATAAACAAAAACATAAAAGAGGAAAACAAATTAGTTTTGAGTTGGTTCTTGTTGTTGGCACTAGATGCCGCTTCCTAATAGCTCCCAGCAACTTGTTCCACATTTTAGGGGGAAAAATCTTTGAAATTATTAAAAAAATGATTTCATATAACAGCAAAACCGAAGTCATACAGGCTATCTAACTTAAGGCCAATGTTGGCTTCTTCAAAGATAGGATTAACATTGGTTTGGGTGTGACAGTTCATGCACACAATTTCAACTCAAAGAAGAAATATCACCTTCAAATTCCATAAGTGTACCTGGTGATATGAAGATGTAGATACCTGGATAGCAGTCTTCCCATGGCATGATGTCACTCTTCTTCATGGTCCACGTTGACAGCAGAATACTACATCAACGCAGTTGTCACAACCACCTGCAAAACAGTTAAATTGTTATGTCATCAGTACAAATCATTTACAGATAAATATAAATTGATCATCTCGTCAGCAATTTCACGAAGGGCCAAAAACCTTAAAAATCGATAAAAAACTAATTTTTATTTTTTGGGTGGATTTGACTAAGGTGATCGGGATCTAACTATTTACGAAGTTATAGGTCTCAAAATTGTCTTATTTCTTAATTACGCTAAGTTGATAAATGACAAAAACCTCAAGAACCTGGAATTATGTTTTCACGAAGAGCCAAAAACCTTTTTGTAAATTTGTTGTATACCTTACCACGTTGATTGTACAGATGGCACAGTGCCAATCATGAGCGCGCCGGCTTTTGCGTGCGTTTTCACGAAGCGCCAAAAACTTAAAAGGACAAAAAATAAGCACCACCTGATATTGTGTTTTCACGAAGTGCAGAAAAGTGTATTGCTCTACCGCGTGGAATTATCCCTTGGCACGGTGCCAAAAGTGGGTGC
The DNA here is from genome assembly GCA_021014325.1 of Plazaster borealis. Taxonomy (NCBI): domain Eukaryota; kingdom Metazoa; phylum Echinodermata; class Asteroidea; order Forcipulatida; family Labidiasteridae; genus Plazaster; species Plazaster borealis. The sequence goes on along the minus strand of CM037458.1, from coordinate 12,011,697 downwards.
TCCGGCTTTTGCGTTTTCACGAACAGCCAAAAAGTTTATACACGACGCGCTGCATGCAGACCATGTTTTGTAACGTTTTCACGAAGAGAACATTTTGTTAATTAAATAATTACTCAGTAATTAAACACGTTAGGGACAAAATTGAAACAGATTTGTATGATTTAGGATCTCTTCTTCCCTGACATGTAAAAAATTCCAAGATTAAATTTCGAATAGTCTACCAACTAGTAGTTTCAAAATTAGCTAAACTTAAAACGCGGTTTTCTCGAAACAGACATATTTGGCCGCAGGGAACTTTTTGGCCCTTCGTGAAATTGCTGACGATCTGATGATCGGCAGAGAATACTGCTTTGAAAAAGGTTTTCAAAATGACGTTACACTCCTCATAGGTCAAAAAATACTTGAATAAAACGAGTAGGACAAAACACTTTTAAAGCTAGACATTTATCAAACGGATGGAACTTTGTGAGAGGATAAAAGGAACAAAATCTACCTGTTGAATGGAGAATAAGTTATCTGGATACAGTGACAGATCGATCCAAGAAAGTCAGTTGGGTGGTTCAGTCTATGTCCCAGTCATTCATCAAACAGCCAACCTTAATAAAATCAAATACAACTAAGAACAGAAAGATTTTGAATTAAATATGGCTTTGTAAGATTGGAATTGTTAGTCTTCTTTATCTCAACTGCATGTGATATTTTCAACTGACTAAGGGTATTCATCCAGACCTTACCAAGTGCATACAGAATTAAGAAAACAAAATTGGATACTCCTTTCCTTAATTCAGTGAAGCATTCATCTCCAAGGCGTCACTCTTCAACACCAGATCTCTCTCGATGTCTTCATGATTGTTGGCAGTACACTATGTCAATTCCAGTCATCAAGATACCCTGGAGAAACAAAAATCAAGGTTGTCACAGTTGTAGACCTTCTCCTTAACATGCAAGAACATTGTTTTGGATGAGCAGGACTCCATCCCAGTCATGGAGGTCTACTAAGACACAGTGCCTCACAATCAACAACAGAGATAAACAAAAAACATAAAAGAGGAAAACAAATTAGTTTTGAGTTGGTTCTTGTTGTTGGCAGTAGATGCCGCTTCCCTAATAGCACCCAGCAACTTGTTCCACATTTTAGGGGGGAAAAAATCTTTGGATTCTAAAAACAATGATTTCATATAACAGCAAAACCGAAGTCCTACAGGCTATCTAACTTAAGGCCAATGTTGGCTTCTTCAAAGATATGATTAAGATTGGTTTGGGTGTGACAGTTCGTGCACACAATTTCAACTCCAAAGAAGAAATATCACCTTCAAATTCCATAAGTGTACCTGGTGATATGAAGATGTAGTTACCTGGATAGCAGTCTTCTCATGCCATGATTTCACTCTTCTTCATGGTCCACGTTGACAACAGAATACTACATCAACGCAATTGTCACAATCACCTGCAAAACAGTTAAATTGTTATGTCATCAGTACAAATCATTTCAGACAAATATGATTTTGATCATCTGATGATCGGCAGGAGAATACTGCTTTGAAAAAGGTTTTCAAAATGATGTTACACTCCTCATAGGTCAAAAAATACTTGAATAAAACGAGTGGGACAAAATTCTTTTAAAGCTAGACACTTATCAAACAGAGGGAACTTTGTAAAGGGATAACAAACCCAAAATCTACCTATTGAATAGAGAATGAGTCATCTGGATACAGTGACAGATCGATCCGAGCAAGTCAGTTGGGTGGTTCAGTCTATGTCCCAGTCATTCATCAAACAGCCAACCTTAATAAAATCAAATACAACTAAGAACAGAAATTTTTTGAATTAAACATGGCTTTGTAAGATTGGAATTGTCTTCTTTATCTCAACTGCCTGTGATATTTTCAACTGACTAAGAGTATTCATCCAGACCTTACCAAGTGCATACAGAATTAAGAAAACAAAATTGGATACTCCTTTCCTTAATTCAGTGAAGCATTCATCTCCAAGGCGTCACTCTTCAACACCAGATCTCTCTCGATGTCTTCATGATTGTTGGCAGTACACTTTGTCAATTCCAGTCATCAAGATACCCTGGAGAAACAAAAATCAAGGTTGTCACAGTTGTAGACCTTCTCCTTAACATGCAAGAACATTGTTTTGGATGAGCAGGACTCCATCCCAGTCATGGAGGTCTACTAAGACACAGTGCCTCACAATCAACAACAGAGATAAACAAAAAACATAGAAAACAAATTAGTTTTGAGTTGGTTCTTGTTGTTGGCAGTAGATGCCACTTCCCTAATAGCACCCAGCAACTTGTTCCACATTTTAGGGGGGAAAAAATCTTTGGATTCTTAAAAAAATGATTTCATATAACAGCAAAACCGAAGTCAGGCTATCTAACTTAAGGCCAATGTTGGCTTCTTCAAAGATAGGATTAACATTGGTTTGGGTGTGACAGTTCATGCACACAATTTCAACTCCAAAGAAGAAATATCACCTTCAAATTCCATAAGTGTACCTGGTGATATGAAGATGTAGATACCTGGATAGCAGTCTTCCCATGGCATGATGTCACTCTTCTTCATGGTCCATGTTGACAGCAGAATACTACATCAACGCAGTTGTCACAACCACCTGCAAAACAGTTAAATTGTTATGTCATCAGTACAAATCATTTACAGATAAATATAAATTGATCATCTGATGATCGGCAGAGAATACTGCTTTGAAAAAGGTTTTCAAAATGATGTTACACTCCTCATAGGTAAAAAAATACTTGAATAAAACGAGTAGGACAAAACACTTTTAAAGCTAGACATTTATCAAACGGATGGAACTTTGTGAGAGGATAAAAGGAACAAAATCTACCTGTTGAATGGAGAATAAGTCATCTGGATACAGTGACAGATTGATCCAAGAAAGTCAGTTGGGTGGTTCAGTCTATGTCCCAGTCATTCATCAAACAGCCAACCTTAATAAAATCAAATACAACTAAGAACAGAAAGATTTTGAATTAAATATGGCTTTGTAAGATTGGAATTGTTAGTCTTCTTTATCTCAACTGCATGTGATATCTTCAACTGACTAAGGGTATTCATCCAGACCTAACCAAGTGCATACAGAATTAAGAAAACAAAATTGGATACTCCTTTCCTTAATTCAGTGAAGCATTCATCTCCAAGGCGTCACTCTTCAACACCAGATCTCTCTCGATGTCTTCATGATTGTTGGCAGTACACTATGTCAATTCCAGTCATCAAGATATCCTAGAGAAACAAAAATCAAGGTTGTAACAGTTGTAGACCTTCTCCTTAACATGCAAGAACATTGTTTTGGATGAGCAGGACTCCATCCCAGTCATGGAGGTCTACTAAGACACAGTGCCTCATAATCAACAACAGAGATAAACAAAAAACATAAAAGAGGAAAACAAATTAGTTTTGAGTTGGTTCTTGTTGTTGGCACTAGATGCCGCTTCCCTAATAGCACCCAGCAACTTGTTCCACATTTTAGGGGGGAAAAAATCTTTGGATTATTAAAAAAATGATTTCATATAACAGCAAAACCGAAGTCATACAGCTGGCTATCTAACTTAAGGCCAATGTTGGCTTCTTCAAAGATAGGATTAACATTGGTTTGGGTGTGACAGTTCATGCACACAATTTCAACTCCAAAGAAGAAATATCACCTTCAAATTCAAAAAGTGTACCTGGTGATATGAAGATGTAGATACCTGGATAGCAGTCTTCCCATGGCATGATGTCACTCTTCTTCATGGTCCATGTTGGCAGCAGAATACTACATCAACGCAGTTGTCACAATCACCTGCAAAATAGTTAAGTTGTTATGTCATCGGTACAAATCATTTACAGATAAATATAAATTGATCATCTGATGATCGGCAGAGAATACTGCTTTGAAAAAGGTTTTCAAAATGATGTTACACTCCTCATAGGTCAAAAAAATACTTGAATAAAACGAGTAGGACAAAACACTTTTAAAGCTAGACATTTATCAAACGGATGGAACTTTGTGAGAGGATAAAAGGAACAAAATCTACCTGTTGAATGGAGAATGAGTCATCTGGATACAGTGACAGATTGATCCAAGAAAGTCAGTTGGGTGGTCCAGTCATCAAGATACCCTGGAGAAACAAAAATCAAGGTTGTAACAGTTGTATACCTTCTCCTTAACATGCAAGAACATTGTTTTGGATGAGCAGGACTCCATCCCAGTCATGGAGGTCTACTAAGACACAGTGCCTCACAATCAACAACAGAGATAAACAAAAAACATAAAAGAGGGAAAAAAATAGTTTTGAGTTGGTTGTTGTTGATGGCAGTAGATGCCGCTTCCCTGCACCCAGCAACTTGTTCCACATTTTAGGGGGAAAAAATCTTTGGATTCTTAAAAAAATGATTTAACATAACAGCAAAACCGAAGTCAGGATATCTTACTTAAGGCCAATGTTGGTTTCTTCAAAGATATGATTAACAGGCGCGGATCCAGGGGGCGTGGGGGCGCACGCCCCCCCTTTTTCATATTAAAAAAAAAAAAATGAGGGAGAAAAGAAAAAAAGAGAGAGAGAGAGAGAAGGGGGGAGAAATGGGGAAGGGAAGATTTTGCTGCTTGGTATATTTTCACGCCCCCCCGTTTGGCAAATCCTGGATCCGCCCCTGATTAAGATTGGTTTGGGTGTGACAGTTCGTTCACACAATTTCAACTCCAAAGAAGAAATATCACCTTCAAATTCCATAAGTGTACCTGGTGGTATGAAGATGTAGATACCTGGATAGCAGTCTTCTCATGCCATTATTTTACTTTTCTTCATGGTCCATTTTGACAGCAGAATACAAGATCAAAGCAGTTGTCACAATTACCTGGAAAATAGTTAAGTTGTTATGTCATCAGTACAAATCATATACAGACAAATATGATTTTGATCATCTGATGATCGGCACTCCCCACAGGTCAATCAATACTTAAATAAAGGGAGCGGGACAAAATTCTTTTACAGCTAGACATTTATCAAATGGATGGAACTTTGTAAAGGGATAAAAGAAACAAAATCTACCTGTTGAATGGAGAATGAGTCATCTGGATACAGTGACAGATCGATCCGAGCAAATCAGTTGGGTGGTTCAGTCTATGTCCAAGTCAGTCATTAAACAGCCAACCTTAATAATATCAAATACAACTAAGAACAGAAAGCTTTTGAATTAAATGTGGCTTTGTAAGATTGGAATTGTTAGTCTTCTTTATGTGACCTGCCTGTGATAGTTTCAACTGACTAAGAGTATTCATCAAGACCATTTCCTAGTACATACAGAATAAAGAAAACAAAATTGGATACTCCTTTCCTTGATTCAGTGATGCATTTATCTCCAAGGTGTCACTCTTCAACACCAGATCTTTCTTGATGTTATCTTCATGATTGTTGGCAGTACACTGTGTCAATTCCAGTCATCGAGATACCCTGGAGAAACAAAAATCAAAGATGTAACAGTTTTAAACCTTCTCCTTAACATGCAAGACCATTGTTTTGGATGAGCAGGACTCCATCCCAGGTTCTCACATAAAATCAAAGCCATGTATGAAAAAAGGGTGACAGAGTAGTGAAACGTGTTTTACAAACAAACAAAATCACTCCATCAAGATGGTTTAGTCTAGAGCAGTCACAGTCATCAAACAGCAAAACTTAATAACCTAAAACACAATGAAGAACATGAAGATTCTAAACTAAACATGGCATTTGGAATGTTGAAAACAAATATCAACAACTATCATATCAAAGGTCTTCAGAGTTTCCGACACTAGCAACAATCTGTATCCAACATGCAGATCAGAATAGTGACTTATTTACAGCGACGGGGCAACTTTGTCTAACAATTCAACATTTGCTGTTTTGTTTAAGTCTTCAATACATTTTTTTAAAATGGCCCAAGTTCAATAGCATACAGTATATATTTGATGTGATTCCTGAACAGACTCCATATATTTCAAATTCTACACCAACAGAAGAAATCGTAATTTGGTGATGAGATGTAAATAATAAGATTCTATTTATACCTTGACATACCTCCATTGACGTTTTATGTTCCAGGTTGAATATTGATGTATTTAGTACCCTTGAAGAGCCACCCCAAGGTTGCTCTTCCAAAATTGTTTAACACATTACAAACAGTTTTTACTGTGATAGTCGCATTATATCATTTAGCGAGGTCGTCCAATCAGAGAAGGGCAACAGCACACGCACGTGCTGACTTAGTACCATCACACACACAGTAGGCCAGGCCTGGCCTACACACACACCACGTACGTTGTACACTTGGCATGACAATTCGAGCAGATCTCGGCAGAAAGGTTCATGAAAGGAGAAATTTGTATGGTCGAAGGTACGGGGGTATAGTTTCATCAATGCTAATAAATAACCAATCAAAATGAAGCTTATGAAATTCTGCATGTCATGGTCAGTGAGCATTTTACTCAGAGCGCAAGGGTATGCGTGTGTTCTGTGTATGTGAAACGTACATCTCCGTCACAATGGTGGAGATCAACATGAGAAACGCCGTTGCCACACACGCAGCATACACGTGTAAATCCATGCAGGCTCAACGGCCGTCCGCAAAATTGCAAGGTCCGCTAATGACACAATGTGTACGAGGTACGGATCATTAGTAGCTTATTTGGCAAAAAATACCCGGTATATCAATAAAATGTATTATCCTTTTGGAGAGGGTTGGTGTGCAATTGTTGATAGTTTTTTCAAAACGGTCACAAGATCGTTGTAAATATGGGGGTGTGTGAGATCACTATGGGGAAATTTATGAATGCTGTGTGTGTGGGTCGTTCGTGTACGCGCGTCCCGAATTGAAGATGCGACTAATCTGTTTGTAATGACTAAAAAGCCTTCACCAATTTGTAAAATATTTTCACATATTTAGTCTACGAAGAGCATCACAAATGTGGGTGGCTGAGTTTTACAATCATAATTTGTTATGGTTTCATTCTCCAAGATTTTTTGAGAGTCGAATAATTCTCATTGTCTAGTTTGTTTTCATTTAGCAAACCATCAAGAACTTATGAAACCTTGGTGGTTACGTTCCAGAGGAAACAATAGAAAATAGTTTATGTTTTGTCAGGGATCGAGTGCATGATTATATTGTGCTAATTTTGATTTGGCTTTCAAAATAAGCCACATAAGGTCTTCAAAAGCACTTTCCTTGATATAGTATCACAGACAGGAAATATTTCCTTGGGAGGACTGCAGCTAATTTAATCAGTAAGCTTTCAGATTCAGACTATATTCAATGATAACTAATCCCATACTTTAATTTCTTAAGTCATCTTACCTTGAAACTTGCATCCTCATACCATCAAAAAGACACATTCATCCAAGGTTTTCCATGCTCCCCTTTGATAGCAATCTGTACCCAAATGATTCCTTGTGACATCACCTGTACATGAAGAATCACTCAATAACTGTATTCAAATCACCAAATTAACTCAAAATTGATTTCAATCGCTACTTTTTATTAACAGATTTGAGCAAATCAAATAACGAACGATACAAGCCATACATTCAATAATAAACAACCTGCTCCCAATATTGACTCCAAAAGTTGATTTCAATACTCTTCCAAAATATTTTATAAATGAGTAGATGTCATTCTCCTCACAGCATACACACCTCTATATGATGTCTTCATGGCACTGGGATGGCATGTGTAGTTTGCATTGGACTCCGTCTTTCCAAGGAATACTTGTACTTGCTCATAGGCAGATGGTTCGGCATTTCACCATTGCAGTAATTAAAAGACAAAATAAATAAATACAATCAGAAATCACAATTCGAATAAAGAATTCTAGTTAGTTTGGGATCATGAGGTGCATGAAAATGGTTTGAAGTGGTTGTTACATGACCCAGTGACTGATGAACGATGATGATGCAAAGTTATTGATGATGGATTAAAATGTGACATGAAGATGAAAAATACAAGCATGATGGTAAGTGAGCTGATAGTTAGATGTTAGGTGATGGTTAAGATGGAAGTGAGCTTGTTAATATCATGCAGGTGGTGCAAGTTTGGTGTTAAGGTTGACTAATGACAATTTATAGGTGTGTCTAAGAGGAACAGTACTTCAGAAAAGAGTGTTGAAGTTAACCATACCTTGGTTACATTGATGCTCCACAAGCTGACCAGTCAGAGGCTGTTCAAACCAGGAGTTCAGTGGTTGCAGAGTCTGTCCTGTAGCACAGGGGTCCAGTGGTTGCAGGGTCTATCATGTAGCACAGGGGTCCAGTGGTTGCAGAGTCTGTCCTGTAGCACAGGAGTTCAGTGGTTGCAGAGTCTGTCCTGTAGCACAGGAGTTCAGTGGTTGCAGAGTCTGTCAAGTAGCACGGGGGTCCAGTGGTTGCAGAGTCTGTCCTGTAGCACAGGGGTCCAGTGGTTGCAGAGTCTGTCCTGTAGCACAGGGGTCCATTGCAGGGTCTGTCCTGTAGCACAGGAGTTCAGTGGTTGTAGGGTCTGTCCTGTAGCACAGGGGTCCAGTGGTTGCAGAGTCTGTCCTGTAGCAGAGGAGTTCAGTGGTTGCAGGGTCTGTCAAGTAGCACAGGAGTTCAGTGGTTGCAGAGTCTGTCCTGTAGCACAGGGGTCCAGTGGTTGCAGTGTCTGTCCTGTAGCAGAGGAGTTCAGTGGTTACAGAGTCTGTCATGTAGCACAGGGGTTCAGTGGTTACAGAGTCTGTCATGTAGCACAGGAGTTCACTGGTTGCAGGGTCTGTCCTGTAGCACAGGGGTTCAGTGGTTGCAGAGTCTGTCCTGTAGCACAGGGGTCCAGTGGTTACAGAGTTTGTCATGTAGCACAGGAGTTCACTGGTTGCAGGGTCTGTCCTGTAGCAAAGGGGTTCAGTGGTTGCAGGGTCTGTCAAGTAGCACAGGAGTTCAGTGGTTGCAGAGTCTGTCCTGTAGCACAGGAGTTCAGTGGTTGCAGGGTCTGTCCTGTAGCACAGGGGTTCAGTGGTTGCAGGGTCTGTCAAGTAGCACAGGAGTTCAGTGGTTGCAGAGTCTGTCCTGTAGCACAGGAGTTCAGTGGTTGCAGGGTCTGTCAAGTAGCACAGGAGTTCAGTGGTTGCAGAGTCTGTCCTGTAGCACAGGAGTCCAGTGGTTGCAGAGTCTGTCCTGTAGCAAAGGGGTTTAGTGGTTGCAGTGTTTGTCGAGTAGCACAGGGGTTCAGTGGTTGCAGAGTCTGTCCTGTAGTACAGGAGTCCAGTGGTTGCAGAGTCTGTCCTGTAGCACAGGAGTTGAGTGGTTGCAGGGTCTGTCCTGAGAGAGCTTGTGTAGGTGAGAAGGACTCCATCCCAGGTTCCAACACTCAGTCACTGCCATGTATGAAAAAATGTGACATTTTTAAAGCTGTGAAACAGTGGTATATTATGGAAGCAAAGTATAAATTTTGCAATATTAAGCACCCCTGGATAAGCCAGCCCAAGTTGCTTAAGTGTCGTTAATCACAATTTCATGAAATGATTGATAGGACGATAAGTAAACGTTTCATCTTCATTTGAACAAACAAATCAAAATTACAAATGAATGTTATTCCTAGAAATTGAATGTTACTCTCTGCAAAACAATTACTTTGAAGCCCACCGACCAATAACTCCATTACCAGGAGCTCCAAAATATGCAAAAGCTATTTTATGAAATCCATACAAACTGCATCAACTACCACATATAATCTTAGCCAAACACATGAATGATGTAGATTTACACATTATTATTACATGTTTGCCATTTGTATACAAATTATGCAAAATGTCCATATTTACCTGGTTATCAATGAAACAAACACATAAAAAAAACCAATAGCCTATGTTTTTATAAATTGGTGAATGAAATGCTTGTAAACATCAGGACATGTAAACATCAATATATAATAACATATTAATGAAGAAAACAAATATAAGAACTTTCAAAGCAAACTATTCACAAACATTGGCTAAGAAATTAAACCAAACTAGAGGTCGACATGTTTGAGTCTATAGGTACGGTATATAGGCTTTATAGTCGATAGGCACAAACACTTAATAATAAGCTGATAACTATACTCCGGAAGTGTCAAATTATTCCTGCAAATGATACAGCTAAATGCATGATAATTTATCCATTATTCTCACTGAGATTAATCTTAATTATACGAACATAAAAACAAAGAATAAGAGCAAAGAATAAAGTGATGATTACCTGAAAAATAACGGAAGAGATAAAACAAAATACTCAAGATGTCATCGCGTCCTTGTACAGAAAATAATGGCAGGCGGCGCGAAAAAAATACAAAGGATAGTATTTAAATTTGCTGCGAGGGCGCTGTACAATAAAATAGGCTTCATCACAAGTAAACATTACGTCACTAGTATGCTACGTCATCAAAGTAAGCGCAAGTGAATTGGGGGGGGGGGTACTTCATAAACTCGTCACATTCTTCAAACCTGTGGAGAAACTAGTCATGCTTGATCTAGCAACTGAATTCAGTAATCAAGATTAAATAAATGAAAGTAAAATAAATATGCATGTTATCGTAATCTTACAATATTGCATACATTTACACAAACAAAACTGTAACCACTTTCGTCGTTCAAGAACTAATATAGGCCCTATAGTAATTGTTATGCAGATGCAAAGTATGTTGTCAATAAATCTTAAATTAATAATTGACAACCTTTAAGTTAAATAATTACCGTATTAAAGGGCCTACATTGAAAATCTATACAAATTGAATCGGAAACGTTCAAATTGAACTACTCTTACAATAATCGTCTTAGAGCGATTTTCTTTCTCATTATTTTGCCATGAGGGGACTTCTGAACTTATCCAAAAGAGTTTTTCCTTTTTGTAGTTTTTCGTTGTTTAACCCATAGTTTTAACTATACTTGGTCGTCCGTTACTGTATGTTGCTTCGTTTGGCCACAGAAATCATAAGTGAATCTCTATATGGGTGGGTTTCTTAACTCTCTGCGGTCTGCTAGGTTGCGGGAACAAAACCAAGTCTAAAGTTTTATATGAAAAATAATGTAAATATTTATAGCAAGGAGAGTTTTTCTACACATTCAGAGATTCTAAAACCAAAAAACTTCAGAGGGATTCACCCTCAACCCTCACCAAGGGCTTCGCCCCTGGATCCCATGGCGTTAGTGCTAACTCAACGCTTTCTCTCTCCCTCCCCCTCCCCCATACAAATACCCTGGCGCCGCCCCTGGTTGTGGTACACCATTTCATTATGAAGTAGACTCATCTGTGGAACTGGAAGTTGAGAAATCTGCGTCTTCATTTGCTTCTTGTGATGGTGGCTGGGGGGTTTCATAATCATTATCATCATCACAGAAACTATCGTCATCACGTTGTCTGGGAAGCTTGCTCTGGTTCATTGTTCTCTGGTGTGAGTTTGTTTTCCACCTGTTCTTGCTCTGACGTAAGACTAAGTGTGTTTGGGATGGTGTCAGTTGTTACACTGTTTCCTTCCATCTCAATTGGAAGAAACATACATGGAGTCTGTATAACTGTGCTTAATTAACCCCTATTTAGTGGACCAAATTAGCCAGCTAAAAAATTTGGTATGCCCAGTGCACTCTTCAAAATTTGGCTTAAACTTTCACCTTTTACTCGTACTTAATGAAGGGTTCAAATTCTTTTGAAAGGGTAGTTTACTTAACCGCATAGGCAATTGTGCTTGTTAGATGGAATATGGCGTCTGTATAACTATGCTTAATTAACCATTAATTAGTGGACCATATTAGCCAGCTGAAGTATGTGGTAGGCCCATTGTAACAGTCTTCAAGATTCTGGGCTAAAACTTCCACTTTTATTCGTAATGAAGGGTACAGAGGTAGTTTTACTCAACCATTATGCAATTGTGCGTGTTATAGATGGAAAACGGCGTCTGTATAACTGTGGTTAATTAACCACTAATTATTGGACCAAATTAACCAGTTCAAAAATTCGGTGTGCCCAGTGTAACAGTCTTCAAGATTATGGGCTTAAATTTACACTTTTACTCATAACGAAGAGTACAAGTTCTTTTCAAAATATGTTTTAGTATTTAAACAGCGTATAATAAAATTATGACAAAATGCATACACGCACATTGTCTCCTTGTTTGCGGCTTATTTTCTGATATTTACTGTGGTTTTTTATCAAATAAAAATCTGTAAGTTATAGCTAATATTTCAGTTTTCGTTCGAATAAAACAACGGATTCACCGACAGAAATGAGCCAAATGGGCCATTTTGTCACCTCCCTGTACTGCATGTGTTCTAATTTCATGAATATGCGGCTGGCCATTCCGCGAATACGCACGCGGCTTGCTTTTTCGGGCCCAATATCTGTGCCAGCTTCAGTTCGGCAGATAAAACGCGTAACTAGTGTCAATAGTCTGGCCCCCATGGTAAACAAGTTATAATATAACATTGTAAGAAGATAAGGACCCGACTAATTGTTCTTCGGGTTAAAAGGGAAGATACGGGGCGCCAAATGTAGGTCAATTCTCAAAAGTTTCTCGATTAAGTGCCTCTAAGTAAAAGTAATCAAAAGTACAAAAGTACAGAGATGAAAAAAAACCCATTCAAACAAATGAACACAATGACATGAGTCATTTTGTCATTATTCCTAACTTCTTCGAGGAAGCAAACCTCTATTGCCCCTTGTCATAATTCTGAAACAGTATCGGTTGTCATAAATAAAATATTCCCTGATCCCCCGTCCCGCATAGAGCAAGGCCAACCCATCCACCGAAACTGCACTTGTTCATTCTTGTGTATTTGGGCAATTCCACACTAATGGGCCAAAAGATAACTTTGTAAGATAGGCATGTGAGAGCGAGGCAAAAGTAACTATTTTGTTACAGTCTTTTCCTTTACATTTTAAATCTGTTTATGATTGTTCGTAGTAAAAAAAAAACAACAACAACTTGGTGACCTCTAGGAATTACAAGGTCATTTGAAATGTGTTACGTATGTAACAAAGACAGACATATGGCCTGGAAAGTAAAGAAAGAATTTGAAAACAATTACAAAATATTGTGTTAGTAACTTTCCTGACTCTTAAAGATTGTAAGCAATGAAACTGAGATGTTGCTGTGGGTATTAAGGCAATAAAAATGGGAAATAAGTCACGTACGAACAATGGACAGACACTTTTGTGACAAAATTCTGTCCTTGTTTGTACGTAGACATTTGTTTTTGAAACTTAAATTTCTTAAATAGCCAGGGAAGAAAATTTCTTAATTTTGGCTGGTAACTATCCCTAAGGGTCTGTAGAATTGGTATCTGGACAACATTGGGCAATACATTTATTTTAGCATAACTTCTATCAAATGATAACCAAAATGTCTGTCCTTGTTACGTACGTATAAGTCTTGAAGACTTATCCTTCCAGTTTCTTAAATACTCGGTCTTACCTTCTTTTTTTGTTAACCACAATCCTCATGTGCTTCTGAATGTACACAGACAAAAATACATGACAACGTAGTTTATTTTGTTACCACAATTCAACATTCCCCTCCCGTGTCACACTTTTGTGCCCATTAGTGTGGAATTGCCCATTTCCATTTTAGTTATGTCGGGATATCGATCAAGGATTGTGGAGTGTGATCGAGCGGTAAGAGCACCGGACTCAAGCTCTGGGGTTTCGATCAGCAGACTGTGGGTTCGGGTCCTGGTCATGACACTTGTATCCCTGAGTAAGATACTTTACCATAATTGCTTTGTCCTTTGGATGGGATATTGTCCCGTGTACTAGGATTGGTAGTGCACAAAATGAACCCAGAAGAACACTTATCGTGGAAGACGGGCAATGTTTCTGGTTCACATAGCAAGCACCCTTGTTTACAGGTTTCCATAGGCTTGTGAGCTACAGTGATTTGGTTCACTTATGAGGCATCCTTGGTTTCATTAACAGAAATATATAATAATAATAATAATAATAATAATAATTCTTTTTAGTTCAAAGTTGTTCCTTACTTTCTCCACTGGCCCCAATAATTTGTTGGGGCGAAATTTACTAATATTTACAACACTTTTCGCCTGCTATACCAATCCGAATAACGTCGTGTTTCTCAACCCATTTATGCAATATGCTGACTTAATTGTACGTTGATTAATGTAGTACCAGACTAATGTAGGTGGAATGACGTGTTTACTTGTTTTAATTTCGATGACTGTTTGTGGGCATTTCATTAACTGAAAAACACACGTTGACGCACCCCATCTTTTAAAACATTTCACCCGTCCAAGCTTGTCCTACTTCTTCTTGTCAGACGTCAATGCAGACAATTTGGGAACGTACTGCTTTTTAGTGGAATGAGACGTTGAAACGTAAGTGCTCATTTGTGGCAAGTATCGTTTAGATTAGAAATCCCTCTGCTCTACTCTTTACCATTGCTAACCATGCTGACAGTGTGACACTAATATTATAGTGAGTCACTGAGAGATTGACAGATCAAGTTACTTCATTTAATCCTTTATTACAAACAATGATCGCAAGTTCTTGAAAAAATAAAATAAACAAGTGTTGAATAAGGGCTACGTTAATATATTTTGAACAGTTAATAAAAGAATATTTCAGTGTAGGCCTAGACCAAGTATTAAGACTTTTAAGTAACTGGGGTGCATGCTGTAGGTGTAGGCCTTGCTCCTTTTTCGAAATTTTGACATTAATTAAAATATTGGTGGTACTAGCGCCCCAGCTAGTGTAGTAGTAGTCATGGTAGTACGACCGATAATGTCAAAATTTTGAAAAAGGAGTGCAGCGCCCCAGTTTATACATGCTGGGTCTAATTTCAGCGTAAGATCTTCTAAACAAACAAACAAACAAACAAACAAACAAACAAGGTTGCAAGTGCCAGTCATCACTTGCCTAGGGCCTGCGGTTTAGAGTATTATCTGGGCCCTGACTGTAGCCTATAGTCAGGACCCAGAATATGGACCGCAGGCTAGCCCTAGGCAAGTGATTTTAATGTCAGACTGGCACTCGCAATTAATTACTGAACAAAAACTGAACAAGTCCGTCAGTCTTGTGTTTTTCAATTGTATAATAATATTTGTGCAATTCATAAATTTATATAGACGTATATACCAATGTTTGTATGAGAGAGATTGGCTGTTAATAATAATAAAATTAATAATACACAGTTCTTATATAGCGCTTTATACTCCCGATGGGTGTCTCAAAGCGCTCAGTATTTTTCCTACAAGCTGTTGCCAGCTTTCACCCCTTGTGGGAGTTTTCCGAGTTCCCATGATGGGAAGATCATCTAAACGAAAACAAACAAACTCTTTGTGGTTGGGTTATTGGAAAATGGGTTGAAATTCCAGTGAGTTTGCCTAACACAGCAGTTAACCATTATTGCCTTCTCTTCACCTAGGTCCTAGGTGTATAGAGCTTTCATGTACATGACATTGATCAGGTTTTTTGCTTATTAATTAAGGGTTTATGCTCTTCAGGGAGTTTTATAAAAAGTCAAGAATTGGATCAGAAAGGCAAGGGTCATACATTGATGACCAAAAACTTAATTACCCCAAAAAGGTTATATTTTTGGCCATAATGAGTGAAAATGGGTGTTGTTGTTGAATACAGCTTCTTCATGTTAATCTCATTATTTTTAATGTCTTATTTATCTTCCAGGTTTATGAAGTAAACTTAGCGATACCACACATCAACCCTCAATTACTTGCAGATCAAAGAGGAAGAAAAGAAAAAGAAGAAAAACCAGCAGAATGAAGCTGTTAGCGATTACTGTCCTCTACAAAGGCCACGCCAAAGTAGTCACTCTATCAAGTGCCTATAATTTATCATCATTTGGCTACTTCCAAAAAAGCAGGTAAAGTTCAAATCCAGTTTTCAACTTCGGGGATAGCTTAACAAGAGATTGGTTTGCCTGAACACCAAGCAGCTCTTGATCAATAAATTTCTCTTAAATAGACTAATCAGAACTTATATTATTCTTGGAAATTAAACCAAGGAATCCACAACAGTGCGTTGCACTGTGACCCGTAGGCCTGAAGATCCGTGACGTGAAGATGTTGGAGAAATTTCAGTTTTAGATGTGGGAGGAAAACTCCCAACTGAAAAAAACCCCTATGCAGTCAAAAAACCAATCCACATGCAAGGCTTTGGTCCGAAGCGGGATTCGAACCTGGGTCCACAGAGTTGAAAAGCATCTAGACCTAGAGACTAGTCAAATGTACAGATGACTAGCCCTATGGAGTTACCAAGAAGAAAGCAAATCTGCACAAGTCTTTCACAGCTGCAATTTGGGTTGTTTAATTACTTGAATTAAATTAAATTTGTGCAAAAAATAGTGGCCTGACATTTCGACCCTAGCGGAGTCTCTTCTCTCAACACACATAAACAGGTAATAAGTATACTTCTGAAACAGAAGCGGTCAAGTGGAAATAGATAAAAGAGATGAAAGTATACAGAAAAAGGAAGGGTCTCGTGTGTTGTGTAATGCACGTAAAAGAACCCAGTGCACTTATCGAAAAGAGAAGGGGTTCGCCCCGGTGTTCCTGGTTTGATCGGCAGCATATTGCGCCACAGCACCTTGTAAACCATTACATGGTGCTATGTAAAGGACTTGGTCTCATACTTCAAAAACGTAGCTCCACAATACCTTGCAGGAAAATAATTAACGTTAACAGCGCCTTGAGTGACGGATATGTGCGCTATATAAGAAGCCACTATTATTATTATTATTAGAACAGTCTCTCTGTTGTTACCTAAAGTGTCTCAATGCCCTGTAAAATTATGTCATAAATGGAGTGATTAGGAAGATTGATGTGATGTCTTCCGGATGTATCCAGCTTTGACTTGGATCTTGAGTGTGATTTTGAAATTAAATTCAGACGTTTATTTATTTTTGTTTCTAATCAGTGTACAAGAGTATATGAAGTTCACATCACGCATTGTGGTGGAAAGATGTCAGCCTGGCTTGAGAGCAACAGTAAAAGAACAAGGTTTGTCCAAACTTTAAAACCCAAGGATAAAAAAGAATAACAACCCTATTTCAAGAAACTAGAATAGACATTGGTTTTTAGAATGGATTGCTTGTTCTTCCTGATTCTTAATTAGTAAAATGTGTGTTTATTTACAGAGTACAGTTGTCACACATATGTCCGTAGTGACTCTTTATCGGGGGTCGTCATAGCCGATCATGAATATCCCTCAAGGGTAGCTTTTACATTATTAAACAAGGTATGTGTTTGTCTGATCAACTTTATTGTTGTTCATGGGGAAAATCTTCATATTAATTTCCCACAAAATTCTGTAAACATTCTTTTTGGATTTGTTTTATCAGGTAATAAACCATAAAGGGAAACTGATCTGGTAATTTTTAAATTAATTTTGGGTTGAACACAGAATCATTTTGCTATTTTTGTACTCCTAGGTAGTAGTTAAGAAGCAGCACAGTTCTTTTTAGAACTTGGTAGTCTCCCGAATTCCGAAAATCTACTCTGCGGCAGTAGAATAGTCTCCCAAATTCCGAAATCTACTCCGCTGCAGTAGAATACATAGCACAACAAGTTCTCAAAGAACAAAAACCTACACAGCAAAGTAGTACACATGGTGTTACTGCAAGCCAAATATACATTGATACCCCACCATGCAATGCCTCAAAACCTATATATTTTTCTTTTAATTAAATCTGTAGGCTCTAGATGAATTTTCAACTGAAAACTCTTCCATATCGTGGCTAAGTCTGGCTGAGAATTCTGTGGTATTCAAACAACTTGATGCATACCTTGCAAAGTACCAGGTTAGTGTTACAAGATTCTGTTTTAAACGATACTGTAAAGTGAAGTTTGTTTATTTATTTTTTTATAAATGCATGAACATCATGAACTAAGTAATGTGGTTCATTAATTGTGAACTCTACTCTACTAATGTGACCCCAGTTGACCTTAGTTGACCCCAGGTGACCTTAGACAAGATAAGCACGATCCTATCCCTCATCAATCCTACATGACCCAATTTGATCTCATATTGGATTTGACAAATTTCACATCATATGACCAATTCGTTCTTAATCAGTGAGACCTTATTTAGCATCATCAAATTGTAACCTGTAAAAATAGACCTAATAATAGTGTCCTTAGTTGACCTTAATTGACTCTATTCGACCTGATATGACTCTGTTTGACCTTTAGGATCCAGCACAGGCAGATCCTATAATGAGGCTGCAGAGTGATTTAGATGAAACAAAGATTATTATGGTAAGTTTGTTTGGAAAATTGTTACATAAGACTCGAACAACAGTGGGTGTAGGAAGTTACCGTCGAGTTGATGAATTTGCAGCTATCTCCTTCGCCCATTTTTCTTTCTTTTCATTGAGGCAGCGACAGATGTATTTGTTGGCTTTTATGTGAAATCCATCAAATTTTCTAGACTTGTTTGGACTTAGTACTTCATAGCCAAACCAACCATGCTTTATACAAGGCTGGCCATACTAATCCCATCATAGTCCCAAAGTTTGGTTAGTTCTGTATTTTGTATGAATTTGATGGATTTAAGACGGTGGTTTTTGAGGTTTATTTATGATATCAGAATCAAGACTGAAATTTAGAATCTGTGTAAACATCAAATTGTGTCGTGTCATGGCCGAGCGGTCAAGCGCACCAGACTCAAGCTCCAGATGGTGTTTCTGATCAGCAGAGTGTGGGTTCAAGTCTAGGTCTTGACACTTAGGTCCTTAAGCCTTCAGATGGGATATAAAGATGTTGGTCCCGTGTGTTGTGTAATGCACGTAAAAGAACCCAGTTACACTTATCGTAAAAGAGAATGGGTTTGCCCCAGTGTTTCTGGCTGGTCTGGCAGCAATATGCGCCACATCACCTTGTATACCTTATAAGTTATTGTATTATGGATTGGTCTCATAAATTCATTCTTACAAGCTCCACCAAATCTGATATTTCGGCGCCAGGAGTGTCATTAATACTTCATATTCTACTCTCACAGCACAATACAATCGACGCCATGTTACAGCGAGGAGAAAAATTGGACGACCTTGTTGCCAAATCAAACGACCTCAGTTTACAATCAAAGACATTCTACAAAACAGTAAGTTGATGTTTCCATGTTTACATGTATAAACAGTTACAAAATCATAAACATAAGTTTAGCCAAATGAGTTTTGATTTGAAGTAAACCACTATTTTCTTATTTCTAATATGTGGCTCAAGATTTTGTTTACAATTAATTTGAAAAAAGCAACACAAACTAACAATCTGTCATTACAGTTTCTTAGAGAACTTAATACAAGTGCACTTTTAAAGCACATATTTTTGTCAGTGGTTTACATCTTAACTGTTTTTGTTTATCTGTTTACTTTATCTCAGGCCAAGAAGACGAACTCTTGTTGTGTTATCCAATAGAAGTCGCCTTCAATGTCTAAATAACGGCTAAGCAGAACTTTGATGCTTAGCATACTTTGCAACTGAGGATAAGCTAATAGGCCAGATGAAATACATTAATGTGCTTGTTTTGCTTTACGATACTTACACCCTCAAAAAAGATAACTTAATCTTAAAGTGACCGGAGAAAATTTTACAAGCCTATCCAGCATAATTTGTGACGTACAGTTGATACCTAATTGTAACATACAGTTGAAGTCAATGCTTGTTTGTAGAATCCTACATGGATCGTCGGCCCCCATGGGGTTTGGAAGCTCAAATAGCAGCCTCACAAGTCAAAAGATCATTGTATACATCCGTGTTCGTCGTGGAAACAAAGCAACCAATCGTGGGATGTATTTTTTGTTATTGAAAGTTTGCAGAAAATATTGAATTTGGTCACATCTGTTAACACGATTGAATGTTTTGCTAACATTCGTTTGTCCATGCCAACCTGCACCCTTGTTTATCAACAATAGAAAGGTCTATTCTACATGTGTAACGACTTCATTTCATAAGTAATTAACAATCCTCACCCAGCGCCTCGTTTCCTTTGGCAGTGTGGCAAAATATAAATCCAGTTTTTTTATTACAGGTCTTTAGAGTGGTCTCCTGTATTTTATCAAATGTATTAATTTATAAAGATGTAATATATTTGACAACACTTTGAATGAATTAACTCGTCCAAAAACCAATGCTATTCCATCGCTGTTACAAGTCCTTTGGTAATAAAACAAAAAGAATTCTTTAAAACTCAAAAAATGACAGTTTCCTTTAAAAAAGTGTGAAAATAACTTGAAAGAACCAACTTGTAAATATAAATTGTAAGAACTTCTAAGAGATTTGCGTCTCTTGAATTCCATGTGTATTGTATTTAAAATGTATAGCCTAAGTAAACCCAAGGCTGTATCCAAATTGGCGGCTACGACTACAGCTAGATTTCAACGTAATCATGCATTGAAGTATTGGTGGTCCTTTGCAAGAGTCGTAGCCGTAGCTGTAGCCGCCATTCGGATACGGCTTAAGATTAATATCTAGCCAAATGTTCAGAGAGCCCAGTTTCACTCCAAAATACAAGTTCCTTCGTTTACAGAACACTTTTGACAATTGTGTGGATACAGCCTTTCGTCGGTTATTTTGACAATAATAAGTATACTTTTAAGAGATATAATGTAAATGGAGGCCATTTAAAATACAAAGAAAAAGAACAACCAATGTTGTATCATCTTTTGAGTAAATAGCACATCATTAAGCCATGACTCATTCAGGTTTCGATTGAAAATCATTGGAATTTGCATGTACGTGTAGATACTTTATTTAACTTGCATCTGCATAATAATTTTCCATTTGTTTTCCGAATTGAATTGTATTTCTGTTGATCAAGACAAATGTTCAAGAATCTGTGCTGCAGCCATCTTGTTGATATCCCTATTCAAATCGATGAGACCAAACCGAGGCTGTGGATGGGTAGTCTGGCCCCATTTGGTTGAAAGAGATTTGGTGATTGTTTTATCTGTTGACTCACACAGGGAGCCTGACATGATGGCAGCCTAAGATCTCTCTGCTCTCTACGCTTTCATTGTATTATGTTGTAAATAAAGTTGACAAATAAATGTGGTTATTGGGAGGAAAGTTGAAGTTAATGATCACTTCTGTTTCAAGAATGATTGTCCACACTGGCCCACAGTTAAATGTTCTGTTAAAAAACTTTATTATCAATTGTTAGTATTATTATTTAGAAGACTTAAAAAAACAAATGTAACCACAAACATTTGGAGGTTTGATTTTATCCTAATACAAAAACATCTTTATTGAGAGAGAATCTTAAGGAGCTTTACTATTTACATTTTACAAACAAAGGCCAAGTGTTACAAATTACATGATGTAATACCAGAGTTAAAATTTATTTCCCATTACAGCAATTACTCAAGCAAGGATAAATCCATCAGTCGACCTCAGAAAACCCTCAAATTTGCAATTTTCAAACAACCACCTTCAATTCATTTGAGACATTTGATGTTATTCACAAAGTGACCTTGACTTGAAATAATTATCTTTGTTGCATGTGCTTGAAGGCTTGTTATCAAACAAAATGCAACTATCGGTTTCGTTTTGACTGCACAGCCAACATATATTAGGCTTTACAAAATAATGTGAAAAACAGTTGTCAGATCTGGGCCCAATTTCATAGTTATGCTTAACAATTTTCTGCTTAGCAGAAATGAGCAGGATACCAGTCTCAAATTGGACACGTGACATGGGCCCAATTTCATAAAGCTGTCTAGCAGACAGTCATGCTTAGCAGAAACAGGTTACCAGCCAAAATACTGTGTAATTTATATTGTTTGTGACTGGTTCACTGCTAATTTTGGCTTAGCATAAACATTTGCTAAGCACCATTTTCTGCTTAATAGCTCTATGAAATTGGGCCCTGGTAGTTTGGCTGGTAACCTTAGTCTGGTAAGCATAATTTTGTTGTGTTTAGCTACTTGTTGTGCTTAAAGGGACACGTTGCCTTGGATCGGACGAGTTGGTAAAAAATAAAAGCGTTTGTAACCGTTTGTTATAAAATGCATATGGTTAGAAAGAAGCTATAAAAGTAGAATATAATGATCCACACAAATATGCCTCAAAATTGCGTGGTTTTCCTTTTACTTTGTGAACTAACACGGTCGGCCATTTTGTGGAGTCAACACAAAATGGCCGACCGTGTTTGTTCACGATGTAAAAGGAAAACCACGCAATTTCAAGACATATTTGTGTGGATCATTGTATTCTACTATTAAAACATCTTTCTAACCATATGTATTTTATAACAAACGGTTACAAATGCTTTTGATAGACCAACTCGCCCGATCCAAGGCAACGTGTCCCTTTAAGCAACTCTATGAAATTGAGCCCTGTTGTTAGAGTTGTTCTACAATGTTGGAATGTGTCTATACGTAGGGATATGTCCAAATAAGACCCCTCTACCCCCATGACCCCTGTGAGATGATATCTATTTTGGTTTAGTCTCTTGATCTGTGACTCGTCGGATGTAGATAGCATCTTCTGGATGATCTTGTTCTCCTTCTTCATACATGAAGGAGGAAGCGATAGCCAAGACGGATCCATCCTTACTGTAAGTAAAAAGACATTACAGAATTTATTGAGCTATAAAAAGCACAGCAGACCATAAGTCGTTCAATTTGGTATTACTAATAATGAAACACTTGTACACTAGTAATGCCAAATGGCAAGAGTGCTCGTCACTTTAAACTTCCAACAACCCAACAAATAAAAATACCAATCATAATAAATTAATAATAATAATAACAATGAATAACAAATATAATAAAATACATTAAAAAAAAGACAAAAATAAAAATCAATAAAATCATTATATAAATAAATAACTAATAAATACAAACTAAATTTTAAGTATAATTATCCTGCTATTTATAAATTAAGCTCCTGCTTTACATGGGATCAGGCATACCACCATAATCAGAGTCCAACAGTTTGGGTGTTTGGTTACTGAATGGTATTGGACTGAGGACTGCACTAGTAAACTGATTATGCTTTACATGGGATCAGGCATACCACCATAATCAGAGTCCAACAGTTTGGGTGTTGAGTTACTGAATGGTGCTGGACTGAGGACTGCACTAGTAAACTGATCATGCTTTACATGGGATCAGGCATACCACCATAATCAGAGTCCAACAGTTTGGGTGTTGAGTTACTGAATGGTGCTGGACTGAGGACTGCACTAGTAAACTGATCATGCTTT
This sequence comes from Plazaster borealis, assembly GCA_021014325.1. NCBI lineage: Eukaryota > Metazoa > Echinodermata > Asteroidea > Forcipulatida > Labidiasteridae > Plazaster > Plazaster borealis. The sequence goes on along the minus strand of CM037458.1, from coordinate 11,988,497 downwards.
ATACATGGGATCAGGCATACCAACATAATCAGAGTCCAACAGTTTGGGTGTTGAGTTTAGTGTTGGGCTGAAGACTGCACTAGTAAACTGGTCATACTTTACATGGGATCAGGCATACCACCGCAATCAGAGTTTGACAGTTTGGGTGTTGAGCTACTGTATGGTGTTGGATTTTGTGAAGAGTAAGGAAAGATCCTTGTAAATTACTCATGGAAGTCGGGATTTAAGAAAGACTCACCTGAATGCCAGTGAGGATATACTTGTCGGATAACGGTGAAATTGACACAAACGCTTCTTATTGAATCCGTCCCAGATGTTGACAAAGCCATCAGATCCTCCAGTAGCGAAAGTATTATGACGATTGTGGAACGCAATAGCATTAACAGGGTAGATCTGTTCTACACCCTCTACCTGAATCATAATCAAACATAGGATTATTAGTACTGGCAAACTGCAACAGGACCATTTCAGTTTTGCATTCAATTCAATTTATTTCCACTTTACTCAAATAGTATATCTTACACAAATAGAATGGTTATAAACCTATGTTCAGACACCCCTAAAAGCTATATTCTGACACCCCTATGTTCCGACACACCTACTGTATTTTCCTAACCCTAACCCTAACCCTAACTCTAGCTTGTAAATCATGAGGAGATTTTGGAACAAAGGGCTGTTGGAACATAGGGGTGTTGGAACATAGGGGTGTTAGAATATAGAGCAGTCACCAATAGTAAAATATCTTATGGAAAATATTAAAGTGGATGCACAATCCGATATGCCTTGAAAAACAATACAACAGCAAAACAGAATAAAGACAAGATAATAATACAACAAATATAATACACAAAGAAATACAACATTTGTATGCATAAGAAAAATCATCATTTGTACGAGCAAAATGGATACAGTGAGATTCTGGAGAAAACATCATTCAATGAAGCAAGGACAATAACAGAACTTTAGCATATAAATTGTCTATGATAAATTAAGTAATAAATCAAATAAACAATGTAAAATACTGCACAAACTAACAAGAAAATAATCTATCCATCTCTACACTAGAAAAAAAAACAACCAAAGAGAAAAATTGTCTTTTATACTTCAAAAGAAATTATCAAATATCACAATCTTTAGTGTAGTCCAAGGCCCAAGCTGCCTAGGCAGCAAATATTGCTGAACAATTTTCTGCTTAGCTGAAATGAGCAGGATACCAGTCACAAATTGAACATGTGACATGGTATTTTGGCTGGTAGTCTTATTCTGTTAAGCATACTTTTGTTTTGCTTTAGCTACTTTTTATGCAAGCGGCTCTATGAAATTGGGCCCAGGGTGAGTGTCATTGCAGACAAAAAGGTCTAAATCTAGGATCCCAATTTGAGGGGGTATGTTGAAATGATGGCGTTGAAAACACTGGAAACCCATGGGAGATATAGATTTCAAGAAGCTCTTGAAAAGAGTACCTTCAGCACAAGAGAAGTAGATCAGAAAGCAAGATTTCTTCATATCTGAATAAAATAAATGGCAATTTTCTTTCACCAAGCAGAGATAAAAATGTCTGAATTCAGATAAGTCTGGAACATCTCATCCCCGATAGTCCAAGAAAATTGGCCGCTGGCCCAAATTGAAAGAATCTCACCTTAAGGCGATGACATTTGAAGGCATATTTCTTCTTCTGAATCTCTGGGCTGGGGTCAAGGTACTCCACGGCGACCCGCCCCTCGATGCTACTCAGGACGTAACCCTGCTTGTTAGGGAATGTACGGATACAACGAGTCTGGTACTTGAGACTTGAATCTCGACGCTGTTGGACATACCCCATGTTGCGCAGGTCCCAGACGAGAACTTTGCGTCCTGCTGTGCCGACAATAAGTCTGTCCCCACAGACTGCCATTGTGTAGACCTGCAAGTAAAGGTTTAATTACATAATTTATTTATTTGTTTATTTTGTATGCAAGTTCCCCCCTAAGCAGACTAAAAGCCACTGTTGGTAAGGGGCTACAAGAAAAAAATTATTAAGATGAAAATAACTCAGGGGAGCTGAAGGTAGAAATTTGATATTCCTCTTAAAACAGTCAAAATTTTTGGATGGAGGGAAACATGCAACAGGCAAGGAGTTCCAAAGAGATGCAGTACGTGGAATAAAGCTGTTGGAATGGCTCTTTGTTCTACATCTCAGCAAAGCAAGAGTGTATTGGTGAGAAGAAGCAGAAAGCCTTGTTTCACGCTCAAACATCCTGATAGGAGGAACCAGGTCGGTCACACTGGTGGTACATTTACCATGAAAATATCTGTAGAAAAGACAGAGGCTGGCAACAGACCTACGGTGGAAAAGAGGTTGTAACGTTGATGCCAACCCTTCACCAACAAGATTAACAATACGCTTCTGCATTCTGGTAGGAGGAACCAGGTCGAACACACTGGTGGCACATTTACCATGAAAATATCTGTAGAAAAGACAGAGGCTGGCAACAGACCTACGGTGGAAAAGAGGTTGTAACGTTGATGCCAACCCTTCACCAACAAGATTAACAATACGCTTCTGCATTCTATCTTATAAAGATAGATGACAGGCAGAAGCTCTGGCCCAAATGTACAACAGCACTCCATTAAGGGATGTATAATTTTCTTTTACAGGCGGTTATCCCAAAAAGCATGCTACTTAAGAAATACAGTATTTCATCATCTTACTAATCTTATTAAAGGCACTGGACACTTTTGGTAATTACTCAAAATATATATTAGCATAAAAACTTACTTGGTAATGAGCAACGGAGAGCTGTTGATAGTATAAAACATTGTGAGAAACGACTCCCTCTGAAGTATCGTAGTTTTTGAGAAAGAGGTAATTTCTCACTATAATATTTGAATCTGAAAAAGACTTGAGGCCTGAAGCCTTTTTCAGGCATCTGAAAGCACACAAATTTGTTCAACAAGGGTGTTTTTTCTTTCACTATTTTCTTGCAACTTCGATGACCAATTGAGCCCAAATTTTCACAGGTTTGTCATTTTATGCATATGTTGAGATACACCAAGTGAGAATACCGGTCTTTGAAATTTACCAAACGTGTCCAGTACCTTGAAGCATAGAGCAAGGAACAGCTCTATGCTTGAAGCAACAAGGAAGGCTCTTTATAAAACGTCTTACGGAGTTAGATTTCTACCTTATCTGGTTGTGAGAAGGAGCCTGCATTACATGGTGTCCTTGGGTCCCATAGCTTTACCGTCTGGTCCCAACTACCTGTTACAATTACATTCACCTCAGGGCAGTATTCTACACACTTCACTGGTAACTCATGTGTACCAACTACACTCTCTGTAACAACAAATAACAAATAGTTTACCAAAAATGGTTGACATTTAGCAGCTTGTTTAATCATGATGTGTTTTTCGACAAAGTCAATACACACAAATTTTTACAAATACAAATTTTCAAGATAAATTATTTCACATGAACTGTTTCGATCTCAGAATTGGTGAAAAGCAAGGAAAAAATGAATATATTAAACATCAAAAGAACAAAACATTTCCCCCAAAACAATTAATTTCAAATGACAAAGTGTTTTTATAAATTACTGCCATAAGACAAATATATTTCTTTTAGGTTTGAGACAGGTGAAGTGCCTGAACAGAGCAAAAAATGTTCTCCAAAAACAAATCATTTTACAAAGTGACAAAGTATTTTGATAAATTACTGTCGTAAGACAAATATTTTTCTTTTACATTTGAGACAGGAAGTGTTTGGAAAAGCTTACCAGTACTTGTGTTGATGTCAAATGTTTTTAATGTATGATCCAGACCTGCACTGTATGTATGTGTTTGATCCTGTGTGGGAGAGAGTGATGTAAACACAAAAAAATGAGCTGTCTATTCATTAACAAATAATCAATAAAACAAAACTCGTCACTGTGTGACCTGCTTGGATCAAATTAAATTTTAGATTTAGGAGGTAGGGTCATAGATTGGTTTTTGTCAACATAACAGGCCAAATTGTCGATAAAGATACAATAAAAGTCACCTGTGAAAGTATCAGCTGAATACAGTGTCTACTTGTTGAGAAAACAGCAAACAAACTGTCACTGGATTTTCATCAAGAATGCGAACCCATCCACAATTAGCGAGGAGACAGCGGGTATCAACATCTCTGTCCGCAGCAATCACAAGCGGACACCACAGAAATGTGGATCTCCAAAACTCACCTCGAGGTGTGGTTTAGAGATTCAAATTTTTCAACATACTTTTATAGATTTCTAATCAACGGGGGCATTTCAGACCTTGAGGTGAGTTTTGGAAAAATTAAAAATTTGTCAACTTCCTTTATTTGTTTCTAATTAACGGGGACACTTCAAACAAAATACTTTTGGGTCACTATCAAAGTGTCACCCTACCTTTAAGCATACATAATAGATTAACCCTCATACAAAATGATATCAAATCTGTTTATTCATAACTATTATGAATCACAGCCAATAGGTGAATTGTACTATGATTTACAATTAAAAATCTACATTAAGAGTATGGGAAACAAAGGAGTGAATGAAAGAACGTTAGAGTACACAACAAAAAATACATCAAAATATTGCACAAAATAAACAAAAGTAGAAATGTAAAAGCAACAATATATATTATGATGTTGTGAATGCATCTACACAGCACACACATGTACACTGTTAGTGTTAGTAATGTACACAGTTGTTTGTCAACTTGCTGGAAAATGGTACAAATAGTTGGAGGGTTATAATTTCAACAGGCAGTGGGAAGAAAAGACACAATAAAAAAGTAATTGTCAAAATAATAGCAATAGATGTTTTAAATTTGTTTGTTTCACTTGTAGTTAAAAACCGCTCAATTTCACAAAGCATGGAGATTTCATTGTTACCATAGTGATTTGTATTGTAGTAACATCACACTTTGCTTAGCAATTAAGATTGATTCGCACTTAAGATCAATCTTAGCTCTTTGTCAAATCGAGCCCAGGCACAATATAAATAATTAAACACAACTTGCAATAAATGATATTATAATAAATGTTCTGGGTAAAAACGATAACAAAACTTGAACCTACATAAAAGCAGCAGTCAAGAACAGCGTGGGTGTGATTGTATTTGGTTCTCATCACATTAGCCTCAATGTCATACAGTCTCACGCTCTCATCCCAAGACGACACCAGTAGAAACTGAGAAGTGTTCGGACCAAATTTGACCGATGATATGCCATCGTTGGCACATTGGTTCAATTTGAACTCGTTTGATACTTCAGGCATACTGGTGGATTATCTAATGACAAAAAACATTAACAACAAAACACCATTAATCAGTAATAATAATAATAATAACAACATTTATATAGGGCTTAATACTGGCGTTTCTAAGGGCATTAAACCTCAAATTACAAAGAGATGAGTGTTTAATAGAGATTGAAATGAGTAAGTAGAGGTAGCTTGACGAATACTGAGAGGGAGATTGTTCCATAGTGATGGTGCAGCCGAGGTGAAAGCTCGTTGACCATAGCGAGTGTAGGTACATGGACCATTTGCTAGTTCATGTTGTGAGTTGTATGACGACCGTAAATTGAAGAAATTGGAGAAATTAGACTTTGAAGATATGTAGGAGTATGTAGTCCGAGCGTGTCCATTAAATGTTGGGTAAGTGAGCAGAAGAATCTTATATTTGATGCGTTGGGTGGCCGTGAGCCAGTGTAGTGAACGTAATACAGATTACAGAAACAAAGAATTAACTCTCAATGTCAAGATAAGCTTCAGTAATGACTTTGGAACTAAAGCTTATAAATTTTCAGCATGTAATAAGAGATAAAACTTTGCAGAACTTGCAATCACAAGGTTGTGGGTTCAAATCCTACCAGGCTAACCGCTAATTTCACAATGACTAGAATAAGTATTGTGGTCTAGTTACGAATCACAATTTCTTGATGTGCAATTCTGATTCATAATCATAGACGTTAAACCAATGTTCGTATGAGAGAGATTGGCTGTTGCCAGCATCCCATGTGGGGGTTTGCCGAGTTCCCTTGACAGGAAGATCATCTAAACAAACAAACAAATAATTATAAATATAAAACAACAGGTCTGGAATTACATAGAGGCCACGGAGGCCATGACCTCTGTTGCCCTGGCCTTGACCTTGGTGCCCTCTCAACTATGAAATTCCAGGCCCAAAACAATGAATTCAAATTTTAGACGGGTTTCCTGCCTCAACCGCGCTGTTATCACGGTTGAGGCAAGGAAGGCACCCGTCTAATTTTCCAAATTGTAGATCCCTCAGGGGAAAATACAACGACAAGCTTGGGCGCATTAACTAGTAGTAGTACGACCGATTATGTCAACATTTCGAAAAAGGAGTAGGCCTACAGTGTCCCAGTTACTGGGTCTAGGTCTAGGTCTAACATTAGCTACAATTTTGCAGCTACCTGAAATAAAGGTCATTTATTAACACATGCAATTTTTAATAACAAGCCAGCCTTATTCAATTGCTATTAATTAAAAATAAGTTAATGAAGGAAAAGAAAAAGACAACCAACACTAAACAGCTCTGGATTGTCGCCGTATCTGTGGAAAGATACACAATTCTTTATGACCAAAAGTAGAATCTTATTTACCCAGATATATAATTTTACGGACATATTGACTGGAGTGAACAAATTAATGGCGGTCGGCTTCGACATCTTTTCCGAAAAACATTCCGTCGGAAATAGACGACCATCGCTTCATCCTTGCGTATAAATAAACAACAACACAGTCAGTCTTTTCCAACCTTAGTTTATTGTGAATAATAATTCCCGAGAATCCCAACCAATAAATAAAAGTAATATTTATTAAAACATCCCGTGGTTACATAATTAAAGTGTATAAATGTTCCATTTCTAGTCATAGAGTAGGACAAATCACGATTTAATTACCTGTACTACTTTCCACGAACGTTGAACACGAAAACGTGTGAAGTTTGAATTTGGTTGACAATTTAGTCTGGTCCCACTTCAAAAAAAATTATGTTCAATGTACGTTTAGGTTGGGTGCTAGACTCAAACTGTACATAATTAATTTGAGGGCTTCTTTTGCTTTGTCTTATAATTCATTTTACTTGAATATTAAATAATCAATCAATAACAAAATAATGGATTCAATTAAAGCAATGAACAACATTGGTAACTGCCAAAGACCAGTATCGCACTTGAATTTATGTGACCCAACATAAACATGAAATAGCAAACCTGTGAAAATGTAGGATCAATCGGTCAATGGAATCTCTAGAAAATAGGAGAAAAACCTTCTTTTTTCACAATCACTGTTTTCTCTGTCCTTACTCTATGATTAGTAGAACGTCAAGTTTGGTCTCGCGAGATCAAAACTATTTGTTTTACTCATTTCTTCAAAACTATAGCATTTCAGGAAAAATATTTTAAGGCAAATTTTCCAATCATGACCACCTTTATACCATTTAAAATATGTGCACCTCTGTAAACATTACCTTTTTGGTTGAAACCCATTTTTTTCAATCTTTCCGCCCATTTTGTGCCAACCTTGAAATTTGTTAATTTGAAGTTTTCTTAAGACTGTAAGGAACTCCTTAAATTCATGACTATTCAAATGATAAACAAATTTTATAATTTCTGTCAAAAACAAAGACCCAATTTACCTAAACAATAACCGAAACATCTAGAACTAAATTGAAACTAATTTGCCCCAGCCGCCTTCCCTCCCCCTTCCTTTGCAGGAGGCCCCACCTAGTCCCACTCATTGAAGGGCTAGGGAGTCAAAAGTGAAAAATAAGAAAAATTAATCATACATCTGATATCTGATTGATTTATTTGGAATACAAACACAGATTATTTGGTTATTGGTATTTAAAACTAAATTTTAATATGACACTTGTTTTGGAGAATACACACATGCACACATACTTTACAATTAAATTAAAAAAAGTTTTATACATGCAGTAAATTGACAGGTGTATGTACAATATTCGTTTTTGAAACCTCAAGAAAAATTTATTTTATATAAATAGTTTGTAAATTAAAGTTTACTCAAAATTGACACATTTCTTGAGAAAATTGAACAGTTATCGATTAACATGTTTACTTTGTAGGTTTTAAGACAAAACCTTAATTTAGTCCTCTTAAATATTTCAAGAAATACTTTTATAATATTGGGCTTGGTACTTTGATTGTTTGGTTATTTTTAAAACTATACATTGTTTCTTTTGCATAAACTCAGAACATCATTTTAAATACACAAAAACACATAGCACATACAGTTTACATTAGTTCGTGCAGTATAACTCTTTTTATTAATGAATACATGTCGATAAAATTTAATATAAAATTTAATATAAATCCATTTCCATAAAACCTTTTGAGGTGGTATCAGGCACAATCAGAGAGTGACACTTTTTCCAATTGAGTAACTTCCCCTCTTCCAATAATGGAAGAATCCTTCTTCCTATCTAACTCCTGCAAAGAGGCCAACAGACTTCCCATCCCCCACCCCCTCTTCTAATAATGGACGAATTTGTCTTCCTTTACTAAAGCCTGGTTCAAAGTTTACGTGAAAGAGAAAGCAAAGCATTTTATTGCATAATTGGACAAACAAGGGCGTACCGATCATTGCTTCACCAAAATTCGCTTCACATTCGCTTTCACGTGAAATATGAAGCGGGCTTTACTCCTGCAAAGAGGCCAATAGCATTCCAAACCCCAACTACACCTGAATCCTCCAAAATCCTTCCCCATTGCTTGCAAAATCCTTCCCCATTAACCCTCCCACTCTTGGTAACATTTTCATGCAGGTTAACAATTATTAAAAACAACTAAACTGCATTGGTTATTTTTGGTGGAACAACTGCAGTCAGAACTTAAATGTGTACATGTATGAACTGCAGAGATATGTATTTACCACATGATTATCATATTGAAGGCTGACACAGATTTTGTATCATTCAAAACCGCAGTGGATGATATTGAATGGTCAGAAAGTAGGAGGGTTGACTGTCCACCAAATGATATCATACTGCAGGCTACAGTATAGTTTATCTATCGTTCAATATGATAGTGGATGATACTGAATGGTCAGAAAGTAGGAGGGTTGACTGTACACCAAATGATATCATACTGCAGGCTACAGCATAGTTTATCTATCGTTCAATATGATAGTGGATGATACTGAATGGTCAGACAGTAGGAGGGTTGACTGTACACCAAATGATATCATACTGCAGGCTACAGCATAATTTATCTATCGTTCAATATGATAGTGGATGATGTTGAATGGTCAGAACGTAGGAGGGTTAATTACAGTATTTCCAACAGAAACAATAATAAGCAATTTGCGAGTTATATTAAGACAATGTCTGGTACACTGACTTGCCAGGTCACTATTCAATACTCAATTTGAATTCCTCAGACTAAAAATACTGTTGTTACATCACATGGTTAAGGGTTTAAAACCTCCAGATCAGCAAAGACTTGTATTTTTTGTGAAGTACATTTCATTGAAAATTGTGTATGGGTGTTTGACATCACTTGTGTATGTTTTTTTTTAAACGTGCCCCTTACCATGTGACATAGCAACAGCGGATATAGTCGAGTCCGAGGAATTTCAACTGAGCATTCACTTGTGACTGAGCAAGGCATTGTATCTGAAATCATTCAGTTCTAACGCGTAAGTTTGATAAAATTTGATAATTCGATGAGAAATCATTTCGTTTACATTATCTATACATTTTTTGCATTTACAATCTACAGACTTTTAACTGTTGTTTCTGTAATAATCAAATTAAATAGTCACAGAAAAAATTGACTTGACGATTGCTTTACTTTGTACTGTATAGTTGATTGAACCTTGCTTTGTTCAACTCTCAATTCCTCCAAACCCAGTTCAGAACTTATTTCACATTGTTCTGATATTAACCACAAAGTGAAATGGTTTATCATATTTGGCTTCGTAATAAAGAACAATCTTGAACAAAATTAATCTAACTTAATAAATGGCAAAATGTTGAACTAAACTAAATTGAACCACAAATACAACATGCCAACTTTTAAAACAAAAAACACCTTGTTAGATATTGAGGTTTCTTGAAAGCATCTTCAACCTGCCCTTGTTTTACCAATGTCATCCAGTAAATCTATTTTTAATCCAGACACACCTTATGTTTACAGTTTTGATTTAAAACCCTGTCAGAAACAGTTTCGTTTCTTGTTTTACCTCTCTCAATATTTTGGTTACTTAGTAAAAAGAAAAACATAATAATAAAACTTAGGGGAATTAAAAGAGTGACTTTCACAGACTTTGAATGAGTCTAATGGATGTGGTATACAAATATACAAATTGAGGGCGCTGTTGATCAGCTGCCAGTGTTTTTAATGTGTGCTGCCGATGGTTATTTTAAATATGCGCTTTTGAACATTTCATGGTGAAATGCGCACAACAAATGTGGTTTTATTATATTATTATTACATTATATTGACTGCTTCGTGTGCTATGGTTAAAGCTACCACTCCTGAGGTGATCCCTAGAGCGTTCTATTTTCCCGAGGCAAAGCCAAGGGAAAATAGACTGCTCCGGAGATCACCGAGGGAGTCGTAGTTTTAACCAGTGCACAAGTAAAATCAGTCCATATTCCTTTTATATCACCCCATACAACACATTTACTTAGATGCCTAGGTACCAAGAAGCTGCCGTTGTTACATGTATAGTACACTGGTTGCTATGGGTATAGTACATTGGTTATTACAGGTAAAGTAGTACCTTGGTTGCGTCGCGCTCTCACAGCTTTCTAGTACAAGTAAGACATGTCATGCGATGCGCTCTAAACCAATCACAAGGTAGAATCTAAGTATGGGGGTGATATAAAACCGTTTAAGGGGCACTGTCGTCGTGATCACAGCAAGTCTGTGGCCAGACATTAAATTCTGAACTCTCACCCAGTTACTGCACACGCGTGGGCGATTTTAATGACGGCGCCCTTTAAAGCTTTTGTTTGTGCTGCGACGGTTAACCCGCGCGCATGTAGTAGCTGGGTGAGAGTTCATGCTTCCAGCCACAAGCAAACCATAATCAGCGACAGTGCCCCTTTAAGTCACACCAACTGTTCCCAGCATGGGTCTATGATACAGATCCAACCAGATTTGGGTGGTGAGTTACCACAAAAGTCTGATGGTGATGGATATGTACAAAATTGTCTCAAAAACGTCTGGAGGTTAGGGGGTAACTAATAAAATAACAATTATCAATCCACAAATTTGATTTGCAGCTGTTTGGTTCGGGCGGACAACGTAAGGCCACTTGAGTTTACTCTCTTCAGAGGATGGGGTAAATGTTACCTGGGCTTAACATTCTTCACTATCCACTCCATTCCTTCCTGTGTGATTCAACCGAATTAAGAATTAAGAAAGTTGTTATAATAATCTTGAATAAAAGAGAAGCATGTCTGGTGCTCAATATATCAAAGTAGATATTTTGATGCAAAGTAAAGTCAAGTCTATCCCGAGCCAATTATGGCTCATCAGGCAGGTGCTTATATCCTTGTTTCTTCAGCATTAAACAACTGAGAATATATTTCTACTCCCCCCGGACAGGATGCCAGTATATCGCAGATTACTCCCCAGCTCTCGCCGGTACCCATTTGTACACCTTGGTGGAGAGAAGCAATTATGATATAGTGCCTTGCTCAAGGACACAAATTTTCGCGACTGACCAGGCCAGGATTCGAACCGCATTCTGTGAATTACAGAACTTGAGTCCACTGCCCTATACCGCTCAGCCACAACACCCCTTTTGATGCAAAAGTAGCTGCTAAATCTATCACCACTTGCATTTATTTCTTCCAAATCAAGTTGAAACTGAAGAAAGATTTGACAGAGTTTAATAAGACGAGGAAGTTCTCACCTCAACTCCTTCCCCTGTGACTGCAGAGCAAGCACTGATCTGCCATACACGGTTCCTTATAGTGTGAAGATTTAAACCTTCCGCAATGTCTGCCGATGTGGCTGCGCTGATAAGGTCCTGCTTGTTTGCAAAGACTAGCAGTGGTACACCGGACAATTTCTCTTCTTCCAATAGCTGGCCAAGCTCCTTAAAATCAAAACATCAGTTTGCTTTTTTTATTTAACGATTTGTCTGGTCTTGTCTTGATGGATACTGCACCAACTCAGGGGTCACACTGACAGGGTTGGTTGTGCGCATGGAATTGCCAACCATGCCAAAAATATCGGGGCGAACGCCTTCTCTTAAAAATAAGTGTACTGGGCTCTTTTACGTGCATTACACACCACACAGGACCTACATCTCATCCAAAGGACGAAGCAATAATGGTTAAGTGTCTTGCATGCTTAGTTAAGGACACACGTGTCAAGGCCTGAGCTCGAACTCACACTCTGCTGTTTAGGAGACTGAAGAAAATTAAAGATGCTGGTCTCTTTATAGGGATTCAGATGTTTCAGTGTAGAGTCAGCACTGCTCTGATTGGTTCTTCTGAAAGGACAACTGTGGTTGGAGGGTTTATAGTTATTGTGTGGGCTTCCTTGGTTTCATTACCAGAAATATATAATCATAGCATCAACAAAAGCATTACCTCTCCAGTTTCCTCCAAGCGTGTTGTATCTGCACTGTCTATCACATAAATTAGAACATCAGCTTTCTCATAGTAGTTCCCCCAGTAAGGTCGAATCGTTCTCTGACCTGTCCAAAAGTAATATTTATAAAGTATTCATATTAGAGCTAGAAGTGGGGTGGGCAGTCATGCAACTTAGTAAATGCAAATAAAGAGGAAAAGCCCAACAGGGTTTGCCCTTAACTTTGTCAGTGACTAGCCAGCAGGACCAGTTAGCTTGTCATTTTACTAGTCCGTCAGCTTTTTCACTAGTACATATTTCATATTGAACAGGGATGCTTTTCAACACTGAAATAGCCAGCCAGACCACTTGGAGAGAATTCTGACTAGTCCTCAGGTGTTTTAACTAGCATTTGGCCAGAGGACCAAGGGAGAACGCTTCCCAAACAGACTTAACTTTGTACAGTGTTTTCAGTCTTCTACCATATTATTCTCAAAGAAAAAAAGAGAGGAAATCAGCTAACCAGCTGAAAAGGTGCATGCCTAGGTGGGGACCGGGGAGCTAGAAAAAGACTGACGACACCATCAGTGAAATTACAATGCTCACCTCCAACATCCCACACGTTTAGGTCCACACCGTGGCATTTGACAGTTTTGATGTTGAATCCAAGTGTCGGTGTCATATGACTGATATCCTCTTGAGCTAGACCTCGTATGAGCGTTGTCTTGCCAGCGTTATCGAGACCAAGGAGAAGGATACGAAGTTTGCGGTTTGGGTTACTACCCAATTTGGCCTTCAAAAAGGCCAGTAAGCCCTAAATGTACAAGAAACACATTATTACTGTAATGAATATGAGCTTGGGTTCTCCTTTTTCTTCCGTGCGGAAGGGTTATGAATAATATTAATAAGCCGTTGACCACCAATTGAAAGAACTTGAAGACGCAATAAATTGATCTGTAATCTAAGGTTTTATTAATAGCTCCGCTCCTTTCCAGTAACTTCCCCAAACTGACTTCTTATTCTTACATTCCTTTATTTTATTCCCATCTTTGTTATTCCTCATTTCTAAATCATAATATTATTACAAAGAAACCAACCGCGCACACGCTCGCGCTTTGCAATTAGCTCGCGCTTTGTAATTAGCTCGCGCAAGTGGTTGATTACTTTTCAGATCACTACATTACCAATGATACTTTGGGGTTTTCTTTGTACAAGACCAGAATCGAAATGAGAAAAAGTTGTCCACACAGTTTAACATGTAAACTGTTTATATTTGAATGAGCACTAATAAAATATTGATCTCATTTGTCTTTTTGGTATCCATACTTACGATACTCAACAGAATTGAAATATCTAACAGACTCAAAGTCATCATTTGTGTGTTTTTTAAAGATATTATACACAGCCAGGTATTAATAATCAATTTAACAGTACAAGACTGCCGGACTTGTCCAGTAGTGAGTTTACTGGCCAGACACTAAATTTACTGGCCTCTGGATTGCGGTAAAGTGTAAAGTTTGAGCCCTGAATACAAATTAATAAATTCAACTGATCTAAAGAGAAAGGTGTTTATAATAATAATTGATTGCTCTAAAATAAATGATGTCATACACGTATGTGATGCGAGCAAAATTAGTTGTTTGTCGACCCAGGTAATTTTACATTTTTTCATACATTTGAAAAGAGCATAATCTAAGCTTTAATACTGACTGTTAAAACCCCATGTTGATACCACCTTTGGTTCAAAAGTTGTGAAAGTAGAAACACCAAGAGATGTGAGAGAATGAAACTGAGAAAAGGGGTTTAAAGTCAAGTTGTTTATTGAAACTACATCGGCACATTTTTTTTCAATGCTAATTTTAACCCTTTTTTGATGTTATCAGGAAGGAAGTTGCCAATGTAAAATAAGATATATTTTGGCATTAAAAATTAAATTTACAAAAACAAGATTTCTGAAAATTTCACCCGTTTGCCTGTTTTGGATTGTTTAAGGATATTTCCGACAAACGACTCATTTATTTAGCTTGATTGCATCACATATGACATTATTATTTCCAAAGAGAAAATATGACAAATCTCTACTGTCCATCCACTGTCCAGTGTCACTGTCACTCAGTGTCACTGCTGTAGTTTTTGTAAAGTGAAGGTCGAGATGACTCCAGCTAAAAGTCGAGTCTGTGATTGAAAATTGAATGCAGAATCTGAGAATGTTCCACTTTTTCAGGGATAGTCAAGTTGCTATAATTATTATAATCGTAACCTTGGTAACCATGAACCCTTCATCCTCGGTAGAATGGAGTTAAAAATACGACAATATCGCAACATTTAGTGTTGTCGTTAGTCAGCAGTCAGAAGGTATGATGCCGCTATCTTAGACTCGAGACACTTAACAACAACAACACGCTCGCTACATCCGTTCCACCACACACACATTGTTTTGGCGTAACCAACTGGGCAATCGGGCATGTCACAAATTAATACTTTTGTGAATAGGTGGGATTTGGCCTTGGAATAAATATCCTTTTCATTATCTACAAAAAAATCTAACCATGATGAAAATCCTACCATTTGGAAGTCGTTTTCGTG
This sequence comes from Plazaster borealis, assembly GCA_021014325.1. Lineage (NCBI taxonomy): Eukaryota > Metazoa > Echinodermata > Asteroidea > Forcipulatida > Labidiasteridae > Plazaster > Plazaster borealis. Next base: position 11,973,344 of record CM037458.1, on the reverse strand, counting down.
TATTTTATGCACCTGGCTTCACGCAGTCTTTCGTTGCCTAACCCTCTCAGAGATCTCCGCACACGCACGCACTCTGCTATGTGTGTGTGTCGAGTGTCGAGTGACCCCATGACCCCCATAGTTGATTATAAATATTATAGACCCATTGCATGACGTCACTCTCTCAAAAAGGAGGCAGATCATTGGACGATAGCTGTTCTCTGTGCGTAAAAACGTGCGCGTGACCTCAGCGTATCTGTAGCGTTTCGCGTTATGCAAGGGGGACCTATTGATTTATAATAGACCCGGAACGCGCCTCCGACAATGCGCGTCATTTTGGGTGTCAAAACTCTCTTTTGTGCATGTTTGTATACGATTTTGACACCCAAAATGACACCCAGGATAGGCGCAGTGAGTACGCTGCGCGTTGTGCAATGGGTCTATAATATTATACGTCACGCGCAACACTTTTCCTGAGTTCTTATTGGTTAATTCGTTGCAGGCAACCAGCTCTCTGCGGAATCGATGACTTTGGAGGAGTAGTAGGGCCTCCTAAGATACTCCTTTCCATCAATGTATAGTTTTACAAGGTTCATTTATTTTCCACAGTATCAAAAAGTAAAAAGACATTTATCACTCAGCAAGAGCGATCGTTATAAAGAATACAACTTAACAGTATAGATATCGAGATATATAGACAGCGAGGGATCCATTTTTTAGAAGCAGAGCTTTACTATAGTTTGAAATTGACAAGCTAGCATAAAAAATAATGACTTATGGTATAAATAAATCGGGAAGATATCATCAAATCATAAAAACAAGAATGCTAGCCGGCTTTTCTAATGGAGCTTGCCCCGCCCCCGTCCCCAATCCCAAAGTGGTTTATATCAATATTTTCACTTCAATAGAGTCCTCAAAAACGTACATGTTTATTTCCGACCACCCCATCCCAATCCCTCCCCCGTCATACTCTTAATTTGCACATGAAAGTGAAAATTATTTTGAAAATCTGGCTTGGGCATATTATATTACTGCCCTCAATAATCCTCTGCAATCACACAACTTCCTGAAGTGAATTTTTGAGGATTTATTATCCTATCCTCCATGATTTATTCAATATTCAGAGTGTGAGCGAAGAAAGTTCAGCTGCAGGCCTACAAACAATGAACTGTACAAGATTCACTTATTCTCTAAAAACTGCATAGAGGTCCTTTCTCTATGCTTCAAGAAATAACCAATCTGACCGGACATACTGCACACTTTTTGCAATCTCATTAAAATTACGTCATTTTAATTCGCAATAAACCACCCGGGGCCACACACACGCACACACCCACACACACACACACACCACCACAAACCGCAACTTCCATTAATTAAATACGCCCACCAATAAACATAGAGAGCGCCATCATCGGCACATTGTTGTTTCTGCCGCATGCCCAATGCAAACGTTAACTCTCGGTCCTACACGGACGGACGGACGGTCAGACGACGAACAAATCGGTATCTTTGCTTCCGAATAGCTTAAAAAACACCTCGAAATATCATGATTACAACGTAAAACAGTCACATAAAAGTGAGACACAACTATTTTAAAGGCAGTGTACCTTTAAGGAGATGAATCTAGCGTTATTATGACATCGTTTGTGGATTTTTTAGAGATTTTGTTCTAGGTGACACCGGATGTAAGTTTAACGATCGCTGTAAATTTCCACTCGAAACCTACCCTTTAATCCAAGATGGCGGCCTCCATGGCCGTTGTTTACTCGTCACTAAGAACTACACGCATTGACAAAACCCAGTTGGGTGCCCAAGATATGTTTAGAACTACATGGATAAGTATGAGAACGTTCCTTTCTGCCACTTTTGTGATTTTATTGTTGTCTGGTATCACAGGATCAAATGCAGACGATAAGGACACGAAAATTATTGCATTGATAAATGCTGATGGAGAAACGGAAGTTGATTCCACGGGAGCGCTGCTTGTGCCTCCCAATATGGAAGTTACAATAAAGCTTCTTGGGGAAAATATTCGAGATGGAATGATCGTTTGGTTCACGACACAAGAAGCTGAAAGAGGAGATTCATGTGAAAATTATAATAATCTCATTATAGGAAAGATTAGATCAGAAAACTCTACAGGTGGAAGATCCGGCTCACTGCAAGAAGTATTTAGTATTACATCTGCAATCACTTTGTACATGTGCATCAAGGTGAAGAGTAGTGCAATATCAACTCATTTGGGTACGGATTCGTGGTTGCAAGTCCGAATTGTACCACCAATACTTCCTCTATGGCTTCAAATCATTCTGATAGTGTTTCTCTTGGTTCTGTCTGGATTATTCAGTGGCTTGAACCTCGGCCTCATGGCTCTTGATCCGACCGAACTGAAAATCCTACAGAATTGTGGGAATCCCTCTGAGAAAAAGTACGCCAAGAGAATCGCCCCGATACGGCGCATGGGAAATTACTTGCTGTGTTCATTACTCCTTGGGAATGTCCTGGTAAATAGCACACTCACAGTCCTCCTGGGAGATCTATCTTCAGGTGTGTTGGCTGTACTTGGCTCTACTGCTGGAATCGTTATCTTTGGAGAAATAGTTCCTCAGTCTATTTGCTCTCGGCATGGGTTAGCTGTTGGTGCAAGAACAGTCTATTTGACGTACTTCTTCATGCTTGCAACCTTTCCCATCTCATTTCCAATCAGTAGGATACTTGATTTCATCTTGGGGAAGGAGATCGGGAATGTGTACGACCGAGAACGCTTATTGGAGTTGATTCGCGTGACTGATGAGTACACAGATCTTCAGAAGGAAGAAGTGGACATCATTTCAGGAGCTTTAGAACTCAAGAAGACTCCAGTCAAGTGTGTCATGACTCCTTTGAGTGATTGTTACATGCTGGATGAGGAAGCGGTGTTAGACTTCAACACCGTCACTGACATCATGAATAGAGGATTCACTCGGATACCGGTGTTCTCGGACACCAGGGATAACATCGTCGCGCTGTTGTTTGTGAAGGATTTGGCATTCGTTGATCCAGATGACTGCACTCCACTCAAGACGGTCATTAAGTTTTACCAGCACCCGATCAACTTTGTATTTGAAGATACTACTCTAGATGTTATGCTCTCTGAATTTAAGAAAGGTATAGATCAAGGAAAGCTCAGTCAGTAGATTCTCAATTAATATTATTATATAAATATCTTTTCATATTTAGTATGATTCATTTTGCCCTACCTATCCGAACTCTGTCTCTGATTTTACCTGAAATTTTTAGTAAAGCAACCTTTCAGGGCATCATAGCAATATTTATCATAGTCAATGTTTGAAGAATTGATTTTCTATTTTAATTGATGCAAAAGGTTTGTTATGGATACAGGACATTTGTTGGCCAAAATGTAAAGTGGTCAAGTTTGAAATGAAAAAAATCAGTGTGTATTTTGTTTTGTTTTAAGAATCTTGTGGGAATGTTTTTAATGTTTCTGATTATTCCATGGAGGCAACACCCCCGGTCATTCATTACATTGGTGCCCCTTGAAATGTTTCAGTGCAAATGTTTATTTTCCTCAGGAGTAGATGCATTGCTCCTGGCCCTACAAGAGTGAAAAAAGCCCAGGACTGTTGACATTGTTGGTGTCTTATTTCTCTTACAGGATCATCTCACATGGCGATAGTGAATCGAGTCAATAACGAAGGAGAAGGTGACCCATTCTATGAAGTCATGGGACTCGTCACACTGGAAGATGTCATTGAAGAAATTCTTAAGTCGGAAATTGTGGACGAAACGGACGTTTACAGTGAGTAAATTGGAAGCAGAAGATACACTTATTTCAAGGGATGTTTTGTGTGGGAGAAAATGTTGCAGACTAAAATGCTATTATTTCGAGCAAAATTTTTGAAGGGAAATTCAAGAAATTTTTCAATTTCAATGGGAAGTAAAATCCAATCCCCAAAAACCAGAAATCTATTGTAAAAGTTATTCCAAACCATGTTTGCAGGCCTGTAATTAGATGGTGGCCACAGAAGCCTGTTTCCCTGGTCTTGGCCTTGGTGCCCTTTCAAAACTTTCCCATAGACTTTAAGATATGTCTATTGAAATGCCCTTAACAAAACGAAAAAGGCCTTGCCCCCTCAAAGATGAAATTCCAGGCGTGTGTTTGACGGCTACCATTTTTGAAATATTTTGTTTGCAGCTGATAATGTGAACAAGAAGAAAATCAACAACTCCAAGCGACGTGACTACTCAATCTTTGCCCAGTTAGATGAGGTGATTCGACCCAAGATATCTCCCCAGTTAGCTCTGGCCACATTCCAGTTCCTCAACACAGGTTGGTTAAAAATAACTGTGGAAATATTTACTTTTGTCTGGAATAAAATCATGGAATATTTGTGTATTGCTCTTGATGTCTCAGTGCTTTTTGTAACATGTATATAATTTAGAGTTTATGGTGGTGTTTTTAGTGCTTCTTGCACCAAGGGAAGAAAAAAGGGCAAATAAATAGGAAGCATCTTCTTGGAATGTAACATGATGTTTGTCACTTTAAGGTTTGAGAGGTCTAGTTCACCAGACTCAAGTTCTGGTGGTTAAGTCATCGTGTCCTTGAGTAAGATGCTTTACTATTAACTGCTTCTCTTTGCCCATGGGTATAAATGGGTACCTGCGAGGACATAGGTTGATATTGTGTTTGAAAAAGTGTTGGAGTGCCACGGCAGCCCGGGGGCTGTATACTCCCTAGGGAGCTGAGAAAGATTACAGGAATGTTGTTGGCCCAATGACCAGGGCACTAATGTAAAGCAAACTGTATTAGAACTAGTTATTATTGTTTGATTTTTACTAAATGTTCTTGGATATTTTATCATATAAAGTGATGTGGTCTGTTGTTTCTTCTTACTAAACCAAATGTTTTTTTGTTTTTGTTTTTAGCTGTGGAACCGTTCAAGATTGAGATGATCTCGGAGGCTGTCTTGCATCGCCTCTTGGAGCAGGATATTTACTGTAGCACTAGACAAGAAGACAAGCATCAGGGCGTGTATCTATACAGCCGTGGGAAACAAGCCGATTATTTCATCATGATTCTACAAGGGAGGGTAGAGGTCACCATCGGGAAAGAGAACCTCATCTTTGAGCAAGGTCCCTTTGCGTTCTTCGGTCATCATGCTCTTTTGTCTATCGGAGGTATGGATAAAGGGCACCCTTATTTGGTTTCGTTATCAGTCAGACCATCTGTTTTAAATTATTAATTTTAAAGGTATTGTACAGATTTTAGTTTGAAAGCTTACTGATTATGAAGTTTATACTTGAACCATTTTTTTCTGTGAAAAATTTCCCTCTGAAATGAAGTCATATTCGAGAAAACTGTATCTCTGAAAACCTAAAAAAAAAAAAGCAACAGCTGATTTCGGTTGTACAACCAAAATTAAGGACAATGTGTTTACATGCTGAAAATTGTGCATGGTTTTTCACTATTTTCTCCTGACTCACACAACGGATTAAGCCCTACTTTTCACAGGTTTGTAATTTCATGTATAGCTGGTCACACGAAACAATAACACTGTCTGCGACTACACTCACAGGGCTTTCTAAAATCCTTCCCCAGGTCTCACCCAAGCTTGATATAATGCAGTACTACACAGTCCAATCAACCATGCATCATAAAGACAGACATGCAAATCAGAGGGTTCAATGTAGGGCTCTCCCCATGGACGAGCTAATCTTTCGGGCCGATACACAAACAAAAAATATATTAATATACATGTTTCTTTAGATGATCAGTTTCACAAAAAACATAAGACAAAACCATTTAGAATGCCTCGGATTGCATAGTAGGTTGTTTAAAAGCAAAGATAAACACCAAGTACAAAATATGCCGAGGACCTTGTTTAAATTCAGAGTGCTTTAGGCCAAACTTCCAAACTTTGGGCCCAGAATGCCCCACACCCACAGTTTTGAAAAATCCTGTGGAGAACCCTGGTTCAAAGTTAAGGTCTTATTAATTAAGGACATGATGTGTTTATGGGAGTTGACAGCTGGTTCTGTCTTTTAATGTTGTATAAATGAATGGAAGAAGTTGTGGAAAAGTCATTTTCAATAACGTATGCAATGAAATCTTGGCCTTGACTCCATTCTGTTTCCTGCCGACCCTCTATCAATGATTTCTCTGAAGTAAATTCTGAATAAAAGTGCGACATCAACATTTCAAAGTCTCACTAATTGCTTCTTATTTTGTTCTGTTTGCAGCAAACACTATCTCTCGATCAGGAAGCAGAACTAGCGTCGGTAGCAGCATGAGTGCCAACTCCACCACCCCCTTGGCCCCGTTCATCCCCGATTTCACCATCAAGATCCTCTCCGATGTACAATATCTACGGATCACCCGGAACCAGTACATCGCAGCTCGCTCTGCCACCAAAATGGAACGTGAAATGAAAACGGAATGTCCACAAGAGTCCAAGGAGATCTTCAATAAAGAATGGAAGAAGGTGACCAACAAAGAAGCTCTGGAGATCAAGAGCGGAGAATTCGGCAGCGATGATGCAGTCAATATAAAACAAATACAAGTCGGAGTTGAAAACAGTAAAAACGAGAGCACTTTGTAGTCGTTATCGGTTTAGCTCAACCAGTACTGACGGAAACGAAAATCATCCAGTTTGCAGCGTCACCACATTGCACCGGTTAATACAGGATGCTTATGTCATCGGTTAGGTAAGAAACTCATTTGTTGAAATATCAACCAGAAATCTTCACATGTTATTCCGCCAGACAAGTTGTTTTCAATACAGATACTTATGCACAAAACTGTGTGGAAGAAAAGGTATGGGGCCCAATTTCATGGCTCTGCTAACTGTAAGCGAAGAATCAGCGCTTACGGAAGCAGGGAATTCCGCGCTTACGTCAAGCGTATTTCACAGGTTAGCAGGGAATTTCTGCTAGCCAGTCTTCGCTTACACGGCTAGCGCAAAAATTCGGCGCTTGCCCTGCAAGCGCAGAACTCGGCGATAAACAGAGCCATGAAATTGGGCCCAAACCCTTATCATGCTGACACCATCTTGGTCATGTTCCCTGTATCCAGTAACAGTAATAAATGCTAATATTCATTGCACTGAAAAGGGAACCAGACTATTTTCTTCTTCCAGCCTCGGTTTGGTTACATTGGTTCAGATTGGAGAAAATCGAGATGGCCACACCATGATAATGGTCTGTCCTGGCTTGTGAAAGTATACTTTCTTTTCAATTATTCAATCTACAAACCCGCAGTCCATAAACTTTCCAGTTTTTACTGAACGAAAACACACAGAAATGTATCTTTGGGCACCGACTGGTAGCCATCTTTACCATGAGTTAATTTTATATTACTGATCTACTATTGCTGAGAAATCATGTAGTTTCGTAATATCATTATGTCAGTGCCAAAACATTGTATCTCCTAGAATAGCACTTACCTTACGCGCAAGTTTGAAATTGTCAAAACGTTGCATGTTACCACTTAAAATAGCCCGGACAAACATACAAAACAAGTAACGCAGAGATACAACATTTTTGCAAAGGAAATTGTTTTAAAACAATTCAAGCGCATCTTTCCCTTATACTTATTATAGAAAAAAATGACATCATAAAACAGCGGAAGAAAAGATAAATAAAAAGTTACTGGTATGCTACATAGCTATACTTTGAAGCAGGATAAGTTATTAGCAACCTACTTGTTGACATATTAATATTGTTCATTTATTTATTTATTTTTAAAGGTTTAAACAAGTATTTCACTCAAATTGTTAAAAAATGATTTTCTTTAGAATCAAGCTGGATTACATATTCTTTTTCTTTGAATTCTTATATAATCAGTAGAGTTGTTTAATCAGTCACCAATACTAAAACCCACTAAAAAAACACATAATTTAAATAATTCTAGATTCACTTAAAGGTAGGGTAATACTTTGGTAATGACTCCCCCCCCTAAAAAATATAAAAATAAATAAAAAATAAAAAACTGTATAATTTCTATCCGAAAGCTTATTTGTATAAATGGTAATCATATGGAAGTAAGCATCCTGTGAAATTATTTCGTAAATGCCCCATTGATTAAAAACATTTGAATCTGAGAAAAGCGATTCATGCATGAATCATTCCTCAGATTTCTGAGGAGTGGTGTCCGTTTGCGAGTGCTTTGGCCAGAGATGCGGTTGGTACCCGCTATCACCTCGCTAATTGTGGATGGTTTTGACATTCTTGTGAAAATACTGTGACAGTTTGTAGCTGTTTTCTCAGCAAGTAAACACTGTGCTCAGCTGAAACTTTCACATGCAACTTCTATTGTATCTTTCTATATAATTTAGCCTATAAATAAGCATTACGTTGGCAAAAACCAATCTATAACACCCTACCTTTAAACAAACAAAAAACAACATAATTTAAATATTTATAGATTCACTTCTTAAAATAAGTGTATCAACACATTTTTTCTTTTTGTTGGTTTGTTGTGGTCATGGCAGGTATGTACATGTACTATTTATACAAACAAGGTAATCATGAAGGCATTTATTATTAACCTGGGACACATATCTACTTACCTAAGTCATACTCTATCAAGGTGAAAAGTAATATCAATATCATTGGGGCCAGGTGTGAATTTTATAATGGAGTGTTCTTTTCATTCTACAGTATGATCTCACTAAAACGATCTAATTACAAAGGGCACTTCTGCACAATGTTTCTACAGTGGCTATTTAATAAATTGGTGATGAAAAATGAACGTTTTTAAAGAGCTGGCTTTTTTTTTTCTTCAAATATTTGATGTGATCACAAAACGAAAATGAAATCTTCTTTGAAAGGGGAAGTATTAAATTGTGTTGATAGCTCTTTGTAATCGGGGAGTTCATAATTACATTAATATTCCTTGTTTATCTTGCGGAATTTGTTGCTGTGTTTAAACCCAGCGTATCTCAGGACCCAATTTCATTGAGCTGTTTCAAGCAGGGAATGGCCAGTCGCAAACAAAATACACTACATGGTACCTTGGCTGGTAACCTGTTTTTGCAAAGCAAGTTTTACGAAGTTAGGCCCTGAAAGCAGCGCTTGGAAACTGGGTCTTGATCAGTAGACTTCACTCCGTGTATAAACTGATCTATCTGATAACCCTTGGGCTAAGGGACCTGCTAGAAAAATTGTTCAATTTATACATGTAGATTTAAGTGGATACGTGTTTACTAATCAGTGATATGGAATTCATAACAGACCTGCCTGCACATTTCCTTACATCTGTACCAGGCCTGGGCCTAATTTCATAGCAAAGTACAACAAAATTGTGCTTACTTGACTAAGGTTACCAGCCAAAATGCTATATAACATGTAAAATTTGTGACTGGTATCCTGCTCATTTTCACTTACCAGCAAAGTGTTAAGCAACATTTTCTGCTTAAGCAGCTCTATGAAATTGTGCCCTGGAATTACGCAGAGGCCGCAGAGGCCATGGTCTCTCCCTTGCCCCTGGTCTTGGCCTTGGTGCCCCTGGTCTTGGCCTTGGTGCCCCTAGTCTTGGCCTTGGGTTCTCTTCAACGATTTCCCATAGACTTTAAGATTTGTCAATGGAAGTGTCCTTTGCAAATTGAAAATGTTGCTCTCTTTAAAGTTGAAATTCCACGCCTGTGTATGCTGATGTTGCAAGGCTTTAAAGGCATCATACACGTTTGGTAATGACTCTGATAATTAATGGCAATAAAAACTTACTTGGTAAGAAGTACAGCAGCTTTGGATAGTATAATGCATTTTGAGAAACTTTTCACTTCAAAGAACTGCGGTTATGGAAAAATATATCACTTTTTATCCCCAAAACATTTGTAACGCTTCTCAGAGTGTGTATTCCAATGCAGATTATTCTTCCTGCGTGGGCATAACCACTCCAGATTTTCGGCATTATCTCAAAAACGCTACCACCTTTTGAAATGCAATTTTTATAGTTTAGTTTTATGGTATCTACAACTATAGGTTTGAAACTAACAATAGGCTCCAATTACCAAACGCGTACGATGCCTTTAAGTTTACTTTCCTTTTCATGTATAAATTATTATATTATGTACATGTATGTATAAATTTCTCAATCGATAAGCTAAATATTAAATGATACTGCCAATCTGTCCATTGTAAGTAAGTCAAAAACCAAGGGGAGGAGGTACTTTGTACACCCTCCCTGGCAAAATACATGTAAATATCAAAAAGTACTAATTCAGAGGAACGATGGGGGTCTTTTCTCTCTACTACCTTAGAAATGTGGAACCTGATACCAGAACTTATAACCTTTACTATTGTATGTATTGCACAATATGACAATATGCCAGTTATAAAGATTGATTTATTTTGATACAGCATTGTTTTAAAATTCAGTACATTTATCTCTCTATAATGTAGAAAATCTTTTCACTTTTGTCACATTTTTGTAACATGTTACATTTTTCCACCTCAAGAAAAATTAGTAATTAAAGAAATGTAATCAAGCTTCAAAGGTCATTGTCATCTAAACTTCCCTGATTATGATGTTAATCTACCCTGATTGGGGTATATATCCACCCTGATTGGAGCCATTTCTCCTAATGAGGGTGGTAGTCAATCCTCGATCTGTGCTTACTTCGAAATTCTACGCTTACACCATTCCCTGCTTAATACAGGGTCACCATTCTCTGCTTACCGAGTAAGCGCCAAATTTCTGCGCTAGCTGTGTAAGCAAAGAATGCTTAGTAACTTGAAGTACGCACTAGCACAGGCAGAAATTAATTTCCAACCTGTGAAGTACACACTGACATTAAGTGCAGATTTTTTCCTGTTGCCACAAGTTCTGTTTTTTCGCTTACAGTCAGCAGAGCTATGATTCTGGCCCAGGACCTTTTTGAAGTAACACCAAAATGCAACATAAATTGTTAGTTATTATATTAAAATGGAATCTATTTCCATCAGTGAACTTTGGGATAAAATATGTATGTGTCAACAATGAATGATTTGCAATTGTTTGTTTTTATTGAAGAAAATTTTCCAGTGTGCATTTTTACTGTAGGGTACTATCCACGTATACCTGTAAACCACTCTGTGTGTTGTGAACTTTGAACTATGTTCAGGGAGGATTGGACAGTGACATATGATTGGTGTACAAATAAAACTAATATCACAGTTCAAAGTAGATTGTATGATTCTCATTGGTTAATTTAATTTTTATAGGAACTAAATAATAAGAATGTCAATTCATTCTCCTGAAGACAAGCAGGGTATAATGGTTCAACACTTCAAGACCGTACCAGCGGTTCCTTTAAGAGCCAACACTCCCCCCAAAAGAGATTTACACATGGTATCCACAAGTTTACTTCCGATCAAATTTTCAAAAATATGTTTTTTGTAAATTTAAATGCCAAAATATATCTTATTTTATATTGGCAAATTCCTTCCTGATAAATAACATCAAAAAGGAGTTAAAATTTGCATTGAAAGAAAAAGTGCCGATGTAGTTTCACTAAACAACTCAACTTTAAACCCCCTTTTCTCAATTTCATTCTCTCGCATCTCTTGGTGTTTCTACTTTCACAACTTTTGAACCAAAGGAGTTATCAGCATGGGGTTTTAACAGTATTAAAGCATAGATTATGCTCTTTTCAAATGTATAAAAAAAATGAAAAAAGACTCACTTGACTCAAAAAAGACTCATTTTGCTTGATCGCATCACAAATGAATGGTTTGGTACATTAAATAGCCTCCCCCCAAACCCCCCCCCCCCCAATAATGAACAAAATAATGAACATGTCTGGTTCTGCCACTCATTGATGTACACAGAATTAGCTCTGAGCAATTAGGGCGTTTGACTCACTACTCAGCGTTTGTTTTGTTGTTGTTTCTTGCTCACATCCTGGACTTTAAAGACACAAATCACCTCATTGGAATTTAAAATCATTTTACCCAAAATCATTATCTCCTGGTATAAAACCATAGAATTGATAATACATACTTATTAGAGCTCTTCTTCAGCGATGACAAACCAGAACATTTTTGTACAGACGCTCATTCACGGTTTGTTTTTGTTTTTATGGTTTAGATTTTTAGATACGAGTCCCCAGTTACTCTTGGATGAAATAACATGAAACTCTCATGAGATAATTATTCAGCGCTGTTGTTTGATCAGGAATATTTACTTTTAAAACAATAAACATAAATTTTACGGTTTGATAAATCTACATCACAAGTCTCAGACAAGTGATTATGTATACAAACATCGTAATGCATAATTGTGCTGGTAGTTTAAGCTAGGCCATCTGTTTATGCACGCTGCACATCGCTAAATCAAATCACGGTTTACACACGTCAGACGGGATCGTAACCAATGGTCCAGACCTCACCGTCGATATGATTAATTTGTTCCAGATAAATTGATTTCCACTCTCAAACCATGAGCTTGGCATTAAGGCATAGTCCGCGACACTAAAGTAGCAATTTAGCTTGAGGAAATTGCCTGAGCATATATTTGGAGGGCAAATTTCAATCAGAAAAAGGAATCCCTCGAATATAAAATCACTGTTTTGTTATGATAACCCTGGTGAGGGCCTGTATCATTCAACTGCCATGTCATGTTCCCTATATTGAATCGTTTCGCGACACGCTCACACTTTATGCGCCTATCCTGGCCGCCAATTTATGGTCAAAATGACATAAAGGAATTGACTCCCAAAATAGCGTTCCGCAATTGTACAAGGGGTCAATATGCAAAATATTTATGAAAACAGTCATTAACAAAATGGCCAGTCTATTTTACCTTCCAGCTTGCTTGTGGTACATTTCTTACATTGATTTCAATGTAAGAAAAGCGTGTACCATAGCTTTTGACAATCAACAGAAAGAGAGAACTAGTTAATCAATGATGTTTAATAGGTGCAATCTACCTTGTTTATATTTCCCTCCTGGAATTGCAAGGTTTACAACACGTTTATGAGGTTTTTACGACTATCCTTAAAATTGAAGTAAGGCAATATTGTGACTCATCAGTAACAAACACACATATTTTATTATTTAAAGCATTGCATGGGGTTAGGGCCATCATGGGGCTAGTATCATGGGGCTTGTGCCATAGAGCCATCATGGGGCTTAAGCCATCATGGGGCTGGTGCCATCATGGGGCTGGAGCCATCATGGGATTAGAGCCATCATGGGGCTGGAGCCATCATGGGGCTGGAGCCATCATGGGATTAGAGCCATCATGGGATTAGAGCCATCATGGGATTAGAGCCATCATGGGGCTGGAGCCATCATGGGGCTGGAGCCATGGGGCTGGAGCCATCATGGGGCTGGAGCCATGGGGCTGGAGCCATCATGGGGCTGGAGCTATCATGGGGCTGGTGCCATCATGGGGCTGGTGCCATCATGGGGCTGGTGCCATCATGGGATTAGAGCCATCATGGGATTAGAGCCATCATGGGGCTGGAGCCATCATGGGGCTGGAGCCATGGGGCTGGAGCCATCATGGGGCTGGAGCCATGGGGCTGGAGCCATCATGGGGCTGGAGCTATCATGGGGCTGGTGCCATCATGGGGCTGGTGCCATCATGGGGCTGGTGCCATCATGGGATTAGAGCCATCATGGGATTAGAGCCATCATGGGGCTAGAGCCATCATGGGGCTGGAGCTATCATGGGGCTAGAGCCATCATGGGGCTAGAGACATCATGGGGCTAGAGCCATCATGGGGCTGGAGCCATCATGGGGCTAGAGCCATCATGGGATTAGAGCCATCATAGGGCTGGAGCCATCATGGGATTAGAGCCATCATGGGGCTGGTGCCATCATGGGGCTGGAGCCATCATGGGGCTAGAGCCATCATGGGGCTGGAGCCATCATGGGGCTAGTGCCATCATGGGGCTAGTGCCATCATGGGGCTAGAGCCATCATGGGGCTAGAGCCATCATGGGATTAGAGCCATCATGGGACTAGAGCCATCATGGGGCTGGAGCCATCATGGGGCTAGAGCCATCATGGGATTAGAGCCATCATGGGGCTGGTGCCATCATGGGGCTGGAGCCATCATGGGTCTGGAGCCATCATGGGGCTAGAGCCATCATGGGACTAGAGCCATCATGGGGCTAGAGCCATCATGGGGCTAGAGCCATCATGGGACTAGAGCCATCATGGGGCTAGAGCCATCATGGGGCTGGAGCCATCATGGGGCTAGAGCCATCATGGGACTAGAGCCATCATGGGGCTGGAGCCATCATGGGGCTAGAGCCATCATGGGATTAGAGCCATCATGGGGCTGGTGCCATCATGGGGCTGGAGCCATCATGGGGCTGGAGCCATCATGGGACTAGAGCCATCATGGGACTAGAGCCATCATGGGACTAGAGCCATCATGGGGCTAGAGCCATCATGGGGCTGGAGCTATCATGGGGCTAGAGCCATCATGGGGCTGGAGCTATCATGGGGCTGGTGCCATCATGGGGCTGGTGCCATCATGGGGCTGGTGCCATCATGGGATTAGAGCCATCATGGGATTAGAGCCATCATGGGGCTAGAGCCATCATGGGGCTGGAGCTATCATGGGGCTAGAGCCATCATGGGGCTAGAGACATCATGGGGCTAGAGCCATCATGGGGCTGGAGCCATCATGGGGCTAGAGCCATCATGGGATTAGAGCCATCATAGGGCTGGAGCCATCATGGGATTAGAGCCATCATGGGGCTGGTGCCATCATGGGGCTGGAGCCATCATGGGGCTGGAGCCATCATGGGGCTAGTGCCATCATGGGACTAGAGCCATCATGGGGCTGGAGCCATCATGGGGCTAGAGCCATCATGGGATTAGAGCCATCATGGGGCTGGTGCCATCATGGGGCTAGAGCCATCATGGGTCTGGAGCCATCATGGGGCTAGAGCCATCATGGGACTAGAGCCATCATGGGGCTGGAGCCATCATGGGATTAGAGCCATCATGGGATTAGAGCCATCATAGGGCTGGAGCCATCATGGGGCTGGAGCCATCATGGGACTAGAGCCATCATGGGGCTGGAGCCATCATGGGGCTAGAGCCATCATGGGATTAGAGCCATCATGGGGCTAGAGCCATCATGGGTCTGGAGCCATCATGGGGCTAGAGCCATCATGGGGCTGGAGCCATCATGGGGCTGGAGCCATCATGGGACTAGAGCCATCATGGGACTAGAGCCATCATGGGACTAGAGCCATCATGGGGCTAGCGCCATCATGGGGCTGGAGCTATCATGGGGCTGGTGCCATCATGGGGCTAGAGCCATCATGGGATTAGAGCCATCATGGGGCTAGAGCCATCATGGGATTAGAGCCATCATGGGGCTAGAGCCATCATGGGGCTAGAGCCATCATGGGGCTAGAGCCATCATGGGACTGGAGCCATCATGGGGCTGGAGCCATCATGGGGCTGGAGCCATCATGGGGCTGGAGCCATCATGGGATTAGAGCCATCATGGGATTAGAGCCATCATGGTGCTAGAGCCATCATGGGGCTAGAGCCATCATGGGACTGTGGTGATGCTCGAGCCATAATGAGGCTGGCCAGCAGAGCCCTATTTCAAAAAGCTGGTTAAGTGTACAAGTTTGCTTATCACAGAAAAAGATTGCTTACAAGAAATGATTTACCAGCCATAACCATATAGTTGATAATCTTCGTGACTGACTGGTTCCCTAATAATGTTTGCTTAGCTGAAAAATATTCTCAACGCCATTTACAGATTAGCCTCATGAAATTGGACATGTGGCGAGTACAATTTGGATGAGTATGTCCATAGGTATAGCTGTTATAATTTAAACATTCTCTATACGATCTGTGAATTCTTTCAGTGTCTTGAGTTTGTTTGTTTGGGCAGCAGTGCAATAATGTTCCATATGGTTTGTAATACACCTCATTTGGGAGTGTCTCTAAAACCAAAAGTCAATATCACAAGCAATTAAACAGCACAATTCATGCATGTTTATCACCAGCAAACCATAAAGCAAAAATCAAACCAAGATCTCTTTGAAGGTAGGGTATACTTTTTGTAATTGTCAAAGACTAGTATCCTCACTTGGTGTATCCCAACATATGCATAAAATAACAAACCAGTGAAAATTTGGGCTCAATTGGTCATCGAAGTTGCAAGAATATAATGAAGAAAACAAACCACCCGTGTTGCATAGAATTGTGTGGTTTCAGATGCATGAGATTCATGCCTGAAGCCTTTCTCAGATTCCAATGTTTGGGTGAAAAATTTACCTAACTCTTCTCTAAAACTACATTACTTCAAAAAGGGTCGTTTCTAACAAAGTTTTATAATATCAACAGCTCTCCTGTGCTCTATTTCCTTCCTCCATGTCTTAACCAAGTAACTCGTTATGGTCATTAACTTGTGGAGTAATTACCCTGCCTTCTAAACAACATGCACTCAAGATCCCAGTCCATGGAGGGCCATTGGTGTACACTCCCTTAAAATGATAACAGCATTAATCCACAGATAGGGAGATATTCCAGGGTTGAAAATTACCCACAGCGCTCTATCTCTGGACTGAATATTTAGAAATTCCCCAAAGAAAGTCTATGTGCATCCTCAAGGCAAGTACATTTTTTAAAAACAAGCTTCGCTCTTCCATTTGCTATTTATGCAGGGTGGAGAGGCATACAACTTTTTTGGAAACAACCCTGTTGGTGTAAACAAACAAGCAAAACCTAACAAAGGCTGGGTATAAAGCATAAAGCAGAACCTTGTTAAGTAGGAGCTGGTTTTAAAGTACGTGATAAAATGACTTGTGCAAGGTGTTATTTCAGTTAATGGTGTTTGGTTTAAACCACTCCATGGTTTAAAGGTATCGTACACGTTTGGTAATGACTCAAAACAAATATTAGCATAAAAACTGACTTGGTAACAATCAACAGAGAGCTGTTGATAGTATAAAACATTGTAGGAAACGACTCCCTCTGAAGTAACGTAGTTTTGAGAAAGAGGTAATTTCTCACTAAAATAATAAAAACTTCTTGCAAGAAGTTTTTATTCCTATATCTGAAAGCACACAAATTTGTACAACAAGGGTGTTTCTTCTTTCATCATTTTCTTGCAACTTCGATGACCAATTGAGCCCAAATTTTCACAGGCTTGTTATTTTATGCATATGTTGGGATACACCAAGTGAGAACACTGGTCTTTGACAATTACCAAACGTGTTCAGTGCCTTTAACCTATTGGTGTGATAGAGCTCCCTGTGATGCATGGAGGTGGGTGATATAACCTTTGCAAAGGTTTGACACTCCTTTGGTTCATCAGTTTAATCCTTTGATATCAAGGCCAGTGAAAAATGACGGTTAGTTTCTCATCAACCCATCTCTGCAAATATGATGAGGGAAATTTTAAATTATTTATTATTTTGCATCATTGTCAAAATGCATTCACATCAAAAAAAAAAGTTACGTTCCTTTGCTGGGCATAAAACAAACGATGCTACAGTTTATAGATGACTACATGGAAAATAATGAATTTAATTAACATTTTCTAAGCTGAGCAACAAAAACATGCGGGTGCTGACGAGAAACGAAATATCAACTTTAATTGGCCTATAATACCGTGATTGCACAAAATTATTTGATATAAATGTAAACAATTATATACATGTACAAACGGATGATTATTCTAGAAAGATTAATTCACACACAAAAAGAAAAAACAAATAAAATAATAAATTAAAAATTTAATAAGAGCCGAGAGGAAACAATGAGTTTCATACAAAACAAAAGAATTCTCCTTGATAAAGGATTGGAAGAGCTACCAAAGTAGTCGCTGAATGTTCATGTTTTGTGTGACCAACCATAAACAAGAAATAACATCCTGGTGAAAATTTGGGATGCGAGTCAGGAGAAAATAGTGAAAAACCATGCACAATTTTCAGCATGTAAACACATTGTCCTTAATTTTGGTTGTAACAACCGAAATCAGCTGTTGTGTTTTTTAAAAGGTTTTCAGATACAGTTTTCTCGAAGATGACTTAATTTCAGAGGGAAATATTTCACAGGAAAAAAAAATGGCTCTGGTATGAACTTCATAATCAGCAAGCTTTATAAAGGGTCCGTATACATTTGGTAATGACTCTGAAAATGAATGGCAATAAAAACTTACTTGGTATAAAGTACAGCAGCTTTGGATAGTATAATGCATTTTGAGAAAATTTTCACTTCGAAGTACTGCGGTTATGGAAAAGGTATTACTTTTTATCCCCTAAAATTGAATCTGAGAAGCGATACTGCAGTAACGTTTCTCAGATTGTGTATTCCAATTCAGATTATTCTTTCTGCATGGACAAAACCACTACAGAGTTTTTGGCAATATCTCAAAAACGCTACCAACTTTTGAAATGAAATTTTCACGGGTTAGTTTTCTGGTAGGCTATATATCTACAACTATGTAGGATTGAAATAAACAGTGGGTTTCAATTAACAAACATATACAATCCCTTTAAGATTAAAATTAAACATTGTTGTTTATCCTTACCAATGCTGTGTAATACCTTTAACACAAACCATAAAACAATTTTCGCCCTAATACTCATATAATATAAGTGTTATCAACTCTCCAAAAAACGGACACTCATATTCATAAGCAGATGTGCCGCCTGAGTTCCATGCAAACACATAGCAAGCTACTTCACCCATGAGCCTAAAAACCAATCAATAGTTTATTCCTAAAAGCAGTGACGTACTTCAATCCCCCCTCAAAGAGAGTCACTAATGAGGGAGACTGACCAGTTAGAAAAGGGATAACGTATTTATTGTCTCCATAATCATAGCAATTAAATTATACGACCACTTTCTGTCGGTCCATGTGCAAAACAGAGAAAATTGTCGACATGTGTAAAAAACAAATTATAACAGTTATGTGTCCTTCAATTATTAAGCTTGAATATATAATCACGTAAACAATAATTGTAATATATGCAAATTTATTCTCATGATGCTCTATTGTCGTGTTATAGGAAACTGCTAATCATGAATATTGAAACAAGGAAAAAAATTCTTCCTCTTTATTTTTTAAGCCAAAGTCGAATAATTAGCTCCTTAAAGGGAGGGTAAACCTTTGGTAGTTACTCCAAAAATTATTGATCATAAAAACGTACTTGGTAAGAAGCACTGCAGCTGTTTATAATGTATAACATTTTGAGAAACAACTCCCTTCTAAGGAAACCGATTTTAGAGAAAGGGATTTTTAAAAAAGTCAATCCGAGAAACGTTTCGTGCATGAATTGTTACTCAGATTGTGTATTCCAATTACGGATTATTCTTCCGGCATGGACATAACTGCTCCAGATTTTCAGCGATATCTCAAAAACGCTATCGCCTTTTGAAATGAAATTTTCACAGGTTAGTTTTATGTATATATCTACACTGATATAGGATTAAAATAATCGAACAGTTCCAAAGACAAAAGATATACTTTGCCTTTAAATAGGCTATTGTGGTGCATGGAGCAATTCCTTTGACCTGCCTGGCACAAATTATTGAAGCTGAAGATGGCAAAGGGCATGTGCCCATTTCTTAAATAAGCATATGCAATCATACTCAGAGGTCATTATTTAAACAGCAAGCTCAAAAACAGGTCAAAGATTCAAATACAAGTTTTAGTAAAACCAATAGCATATAACCTGTAAGTTTACATATCTTTAAGAATTTTTGAATTGAACAAAGGAAAATTGACTAGAGCAGGACTTGAACCTGTGACCTCCGGATTAACATGCCGGTGCTCTACCAACTGAGCTAGACCTATATTGGCGGTCTCCCTATTTTGTCAATATCTTTGTTCGGAGTGCCAGTCGAAGCCATACAACCTTTAACTGCCATATAGCCAGTGATCACACCCAAGCTAACGATACAGCCTCGGAAGCGGCAGCAGCAACAGAGGGATCACCTTAAGGGGGATGCAACTTTTTATCTCAAATATCAAATAAACCGACTGGGTAAATTTTAATTATTTTGTGGTAAGAAATATTTCTTTAAAAAATATAAGAAATATCTTTAAAATATGAGATATTAATACTGTACCAGAAAATGAGAAGATCTAACAGTAACTTCTCTTTAAACGTTTGCCTGTTTTACTTTGTATTATTTTGTTAAACTAACCACAAGAGGGCAGCAGCAGACTCTGTTTTGGCAAATGAAAAACAATATTCATGATTGCTGGAAAATGATTGCAGAAATGATAGGGATAATGTGCGTGTTTGTATGTCCCTAACCAACATTTACCTGATTGTCTGAGGAAACATACATCTTTCTGTCAAGAAATATACAATTTTGGGTTGAACAAAGAAAAATTGACTTGTGCTAGAGGATTTGAACCTGCAACCTCCAGATTAGCGTGCCGGCACTCTACCAACTGAGCTATCTAGCCCTAATATTGGTGGTCTCCCTATTTTGTCAATGTCTTTGTTCGGGGGTGCCAGTCAGAAGCCATTCAACCTGTTACCTATACCTGCCGTATGACCAAGAATCACACTCAAGTTTAAGAAATATACAAAAATAATTTTGTGAAAAACTGTTGGTACCCACATAAATGAGATTAAAACAGACAACACAAAATGTATTGATAGTTTTCACAATGATAACTGATGACAGCTTCAAGAAACAGACATACAAATTTTATATTCTCTAAAAACTTACAAGCGAAACCAATTTTTCTTGGATGACAAAATTACTTGATTATAACTTGACAATTTAACAATCACATTGTAGTCCAACACACTACTGTTTTTTTATGGAAGATTTTCTCTAGAAAGGGTTATGCAGTCTGTGACTACAACAAGTAACTTCTTCAATCGATTGATATTGTTGTGAAAGATATAAATGGGTAACTGAGTAGTGTATCCATGTAAAAAATGTATAGACCTCACAAGAAAGACTCTAAACGTATGGCAACCAGGTTGTTTCAAGATGCCAACGTCACAAAAGCTTTGAGTCCGGACGTTAATAAAGGGATACAATTTAAATAGGGGTAAAACGTTGATAAAAACATTCAATAAATAATGTTTTAAAACATACCCTATTGAAAAAGTAGGAAAAATACAAGTTTTTTCTCTCATAATTTTGGTTGGTAAAATGCAACTCTTCCGCACATACTACCAGACGCGAGGAGGCAGTGCGTGGGTGAAAACCGTGACGTCAAAACAGTACTCTTGTGTTTCACTAGGTATTTTATTTGCTTGAGTTCACGGACACTGTGGGGCTGGATGTCGCATAATTCACTGCTTTTAGAGTCAAAGCCGAGTAATCGAATTCCGTATCCGAAGCAAGAACAGATAAGACGACCGTCAGGGCTGACGCTAAGCTCTTTGATGTACCCTCTGCCATCCGTCGGTTCTTTGGTGTAGTACATCAGGCGCTTAAGAGCTTGGGGTTGATTTGTTGAACTAATGGAATGTCTCTGGTCTGGTATTGGATCTTGTAGATCATGCACACATGTCCACTAAAAAACAAACAAACAAACAAACAATGATATAAAGCATGAATAAAGTTCCAGTCATTCCCAAAAAAGATTTGGTTATTTTGCCCTTACACTCTCACTGCTGTTGTTTATTTTTGTGGCGTGTCGTGGCCGAGCGGTTAAGAGCACCACACTCAAGCTCTGGTGTTTCTGATCTGCAGAGTGTGGGTTCGAGTCCCAGTCATAGCTATCAGATGTGTCCTTGAGCAAGATACTTTACCATATATGCTTTGTCCTTCGGATGGGATATTCAGCCGTAGGTCCCGTGTACTTGGATTGGTGGTGCATGTAAAAGAACCCTGAATACTTATCGTGGAAGAGTAGGGGGTTAACCTCAGTGTTTCTGGTTCACATTAGCAAGCACCCTTGTTTACAGGTTTCCTCAGGCTTGCGAGCTACAGTGATTAAGTTCACTTAAGAGTCATCCCTGGTTACACTGCCAGAAATATCTGATGATAATATATTATGTCTTTATTAAAATGAAATCTAGGCGAGTAATTATTACAAGATACTAAAAATTCTATGTTAATAATAATAATAATAGTGTACATTTTATGCGCCATGTCTGCCATGAATGACACTCCTGGCAACGAAACATCAAATTTGGTGGAGCTTGTTAAGAATGATTTTGTGAGACCATAATACAGTATCTTGTAAGGTATACAAGGTGATTTGGGGCATATTGCTGCCAGACCAGCCAGAAACACCGGGGCAAACCCTTCTCTTTTATGATAAGTGTACAGGGTTCTTTTACGTGCAGTACACAAGGACCAACGGCTTTATGTCCCATCTGAAGGATGAAGCAAAAATGGTTAAGTGCCTTGATTAAGGACACAAGTGTCAAGACCGGGTATCGAACCCACACTCTGCTGATCAGAAACAGAAGAGCTTGAGTCCGGTGCGCTTGACCGTTCGGCCACGACACCCCAAAACAAAGATGTCACTTTCTCACCTCAGCATCATCGTCTCTTGTAGTGTATCTTGATATCATACACCAGCCATGTGGATGAAGAACCAATGATGAAATACAAGATGCCTTACTGTCCTCGGGACAATCAAAGACCAACTCCGCGCGATTTCTAGTCCTCGTAAACGGCTCTTCTCTACTCCAATGACCTTGCTCTGACCTCACTCCATCTTCGTCTTCCTGCATGGCAACACGATGATACTCAACAAAGTCTACATTGGCAAGGTCAGAGTTGAGAGTTGAAAGGTTAAGGTTGTGAATGACGATGTAGAAGCCCCTGGCAGTTGACATGACCAGCTTGGTGCAGTCTGGGGTTAGACGTGTTCTCATCAGAGACTCGATGTAAAAGATCTTTTCATGTGGCGCTCCGTTTTCCTCATAACTGTAAAAAAAACAAAAAAACAGTAAGAATTCTGCATTTCATGTTTAAATCCAGTAACATAAAAATGTTATGGTAAAGCAAATTAACTTAACTTCACTTACTTTACAAACCATGTTACTAATATAATCAATATCTACGATCCAAAAAGAGAAAATTATATCGATGGTCGTGTCCTGAGATGCGACCGATAGAGAATCCCTTTGTACCTGTTGATGTCCCAACTAACCACTGCACCGTCGAAAGCCGAGGAAATAAGACGGCGTGTCCTGTGGCAATATTCAATACTCTTCACCCAGTTTGTGTGTCCCTCCAAACAGCGAACCTTCTGCTTCAAATTACGGATATCCCATAATGCAATGGTGGAGTCATCTGATCCAGACGCGAATGTTCTGCTGTCTAAAAATCTAAGAAGTAAATACAAAATCTTTGGAAGTAAATAAAACACTAATAATAAAGGGCAATGTAAATTTTAGGTTTTGCATTCCCTCAAAAAAGAGTAAGTCCAGGTGATAAAACTAGTAATAACAAAAATATGTCTTTATTGTGTGCTTTTTAAGTCAAGTAGGCATCTCTGTCACAAGAGGGCTCTGTATTTTATGGTAATATTTAGTTAAGTACATGACACGTAGCTAAAACGTAAGTTTGGGGCGTTGCCCTACGTCATTGACCATATATGGAAGTATCAACAGGGTTTCTTTTGTAAGTTATTTCTTGCATAGTAATGAGGTGATTTTGTATGGGGAACCTTACGGGCATTTTCCTTTGTTAAATTGGTCTAAGTGTAAATATTATTGTAAATAAATAAGTTAGCGTGAAACGCATTCACTCAAAGCCAGCGTTTATTTGTAATTTTGTGGTGTGCTTGCAGGAACAATTTTCACTAGTTTTGGTTTTGGTATTTGGGAGAACCCGGCTTTGTGACAATCTCAAAGCACCTTAAGCATTCCTGAAACCATCTCGACTCCTTAGGAGTATGCAGCACCGGCAGCTTTCAGGTTAGTAAATCATTTTGGGATGAACAAAGAAAACTGGACTACATGGGGACTTGAACCTGCAACCTCCGGATTAACTTGCTGGCGCTCTACCAACTGAGCTATTTAGCCTTAAGTTGGCGGTTTTTTTATTTTGTCAATATCTTTGTTTGGGGTAACTAATCATTCACATCAACAATTTCTACCCCTCGCAGGTACCCATTTACTCCTGGGTGATGAGAAGCAATTATAGTTCAGTGTCATGCTCAAGGACACAATTGGATTCAAACCCACAGTCCCATGACTTAGGCCAAAAATCCATATGTCCTTAAAGGGTCTGTATACATTTGGCAGTTGGAACCCATAGTTTGTTTTAATCCTATATAGCTGTAGATTTTTACCATAAAACTAACCTGTGAAAATTTCATTTCAAAAGGTGGTAGCGTTTTTGAGATATTGCCAACAATCTGGAGCGGTTATGTCTACGCAGGAAGAATAATCTGCATTGGAATACACAATCTGTGAAACGTTACTGCAGTAACGCTTCTCAGATTCAATTTTTGGGGGATAAAAATGGGATATCTATTTCCATAACCTTAGTACTTTGAAGTGAAAAGTTTCTCAAAATGCATTATACTATCCAAAGCTGCTGTACTTCTTACCAAGTAAGTTTGTATAGCCATTAATAGTCATTACCAAACGTATACAGACCCTTTAATGCTTTGTGCATAATATGTAGTGCGCAATGCGTACAATTGAAAGTACACGCCAAGCAACGCACATAATCCCATGTATCCTGATTGCACATTACATTATCCAGTTATCAGTAAAAACTATGTGCATTGCTCAGTGTCTATTTGCATTTTTACGCATTGCGCACTACGCATGACGCATGGATTTCCGGGAGTCATATCTTACCTTATACAGTTCACACAGTCTCCATGTGCATTCCGTACAGCTGCTATATTTTTTGTTGTGAGTGGATCAAACAGTAACATGCTATTCTCCTCACATGCTGCTACTAGAATATCACTAAATACAGTTGGGAGAATATCAAATAAACAAAAGCTGTGATTACCAACTCAGGACAGTTGTGAACTTCATGTGGGCAATTTCTAACTTATAATGACTCCTCAAAAGTGAAATTCTATTAATTTGATTAGTTCATATAAAAACATTGAATGTACCATTCATTATTCAAAATACATTCCACTTAAAATGTTTACAATGCACAATATACAAACAAATTGAAAATTTTACTAAAAATTCATGTAAAAATAAATTTGGCATAAAAACAATGATACTTAATGGAACATTACAGATCTGGTTTTTGCTAACAAAACAGTTAAGCACTTTATATAATCCATCATACATAAACTGACAAACCTGTAGAAGTTTGAGATCGATCGGCCATCTGGGTCACAAGAAAATAGTGAAAAACCGATTACACATTTGCATGTGCTATACAATACATGAATAAAACGCTCATGAGTGATAAACTCCAATCAGAAATTAGTTTTATTTATTTCTCATCAAATATGGCATTTCAGACAGAAATATTTCTAGGGATGTTTTCTACTATCATCATTATTAGACCGTGTAAGTTTTATGTAAATCTGTGATCTTAAAGAAAATTTTAATAACCAGTTCTGTAACGTTCCTTTAAAATATACACTGACAATTTTTTGGAAGAATTATATAAACTAATAAGTGCAAAAAATAGTTAATGGCCTGACGTTTCGACCCTAGCTGAGTCTATCTCAAAGGCTAAATAACAACACAACACACATGAACAGGTAAACAAGTGTAACAAGAGAGAGAGAGAGGCAGAAATCGCACAGAAAAAGCAAGGGGAAACAATGAATAAGGAGACAAGGGGGGAAGGGGCTGGTTTGACCACAAGAAATTGGGGAAAAAAGGACAAAATCGAAGGTGGGAAGAATAAGAAATAATAAAGTTTTCAATTTTACAAACATTATCAAGCAGCCTCTGAATGAAAAAATCAACTCTTACATATAGGGTAAATTTTAGGTTGAAAATGATTAATTAAACAAGGTGTTTATATTTAATTGCGCATGTAATTTATGATACTTCTTACTTATTTTACTGTCAATATCTGGTAAGAAACAAAATATATAGTGAAGTTTTCATTCTGGAAACAATAGCTTTGAAATAATACAAAATTTCCTTAAAATAAAGGCAGGGTACACTTTTGGTATTTGTCAAAGATCCGTATCCTCACTTGGTGTATCCCAACATATTGCATAAAATAACAAACCTGTGAAAATTTTGGCTCAACTGATCATCGAAATTACAAGAAAATAATGAAAGGAAAAAAACCACCCTTGTCTTTCTCAGATTCAAATTATTTGGTGAAAAATTACCTCTTTCTCTAAAACTACATTACTTCAAATGGGGTCGTTTCTAACAATGATTTATAATATCAACAGCTCTCCAGTGCTCTTTACCAAGTAAGTTTTTATGGTCATTAACTTGTGGAGTAATTACCAAAAGTACACCATGCCTTTAAAGGTATCGTACACGTTTGGAAATGACTCAAAACAAATATTAGCATAAAAACTTACTTGGTAACAAGCAACGGAGAGCTGTTGATAGTATAACAAATTGTAGGAAACAACTCCCGCTGAAGTAACGTAGTTTTTGAGAAAGAGGTAATTTCTCACTAAAATAATAAAAACTTCTTGCAAGAAGTTTTTATTATCTGAAAGCACACAAATTTTTACAACAAGGGTGTTTTTTCTTTCATCATTTTCTTGCAACTTCGATGACCAATTCAGCCCAAATTTGCACAGTTATGCATATGTTGGGATACACCAAGTTAGAACACTGGTTTTTGACAATTACCAAACGTGTTCAGTGCCT
Source organism: Plazaster borealis (assembly GCA_021014325.1). NCBI lineage: Eukaryota > Metazoa > Echinodermata > Asteroidea > Forcipulatida > Labidiasteridae > Plazaster > Plazaster borealis. The sequence goes on along the minus strand of CM037458.1, from coordinate 11,946,680 downwards.
TTAAGTACTTCTACTAGAACTATAAGGCTCTTCTGAGCCTTATGTCACACATTTTGGACCTCCGTAACACTATACATTTTCAAAATGGTCTTTGATAGTTCTAACTGTTAAGGTCTTTAGCCAGCACTAACTTTACTACCCCCCTTAAACTTTCTCAACATACTGTACATACATTCACAATGCTAGCACATAACTTTTGCCGAACTATATTCATAAAATTTGTAATCAATACTCACCAAGCACATTCAACGCTTGAATAAGAATGTGCGGACCAACCATTCTGTGAAAGGGTTGACATTACAAAACACCTTGCCTCATTTAATCGCAGCGTGCACAGGCACTGCCGTGCAGCCACCCATAGCACACAAATAAAGACAACGCGGTGTGCTCCGGACGGCTCTTGTATTACACCCCTTTCACAGAATGGTTGGTCCTCTCATTCTTATTGAAGCGTTGAGGAGGTTTTTGAATATAATTCGGCAAAAGTTATGTGTTAGCATTGTGAATGTATGTACAGTGTGTTGAGAAAGTTTTAGGTGAGTAGTAAAAAGGAAACTGAAGTTAGTGCTGGCTAAAGTTAGAACTATCAAAGACCATTTTGAAAACGTATAGCGTTACGGAGGCCCGAAATGTGTAAATCCTAAGGCTCACAGGAGCCTTATAAGTTATAGTTCTAGAAGTAGCCTTTAAGGTATTGACTTGTGTTCAGCTTGTCACTGAAATACCAGAGGCAAATCACACTACTCTGGGACTCTTTTGGGGGGCAAGGTTTGCTAACAGATATGTAACAATTTGTACCGTACCCACTGGGTGAAAACTCCAAGTTAAAGATTGCTTCATGTCCTTGCAGCTTAGAGAAGTCTGAGAAGCCAGATGGAGCAACCCGGCCATACAAACAGCATTGCACTTCGTTAAGTAACCTCTGTTGACATGAACCTTGATTTGCCTGGTAGTGCACACCAACGGCTGATCCCACACATACTGATGAGGGATTAACGACTTGGCGATTCCACACCCATCTGGTGATTGATGTGTGCTTGGTGGTACTGCCGTTTGTGTTTGAGTTACTAGCGTCATTGCCCTTGGATTTCTTATTCACTGCCATAACAATCAATGTTTTCCACAAAACTGACTTAAATGCCAAACGAGTAGGAAAAAAGGCTTTGTCTCTTTAAATTTGCATCAATTTGTTTTTAATGAATATTTCAAATGATACACACTTGGTCTCCAGTCACTGCACATAAAACTTGTCGAAATCAATACCGACTGACAAAAGGTCCTGAAGATCTGCCAGTCATGCCAGTCCCAGTGCCAGTCATTGCTACAAAATGTTTTCAAATTCTCAAAAATAACGCAAAGAATAAGAAAATGATAGCCAGGCCAGTCTACATACACTGTACAGTGTCCGGTACTGCACAATGCGGCCCGGAAACTAAGGCAAAAAGCAAAATAAGAACCGAAATAGGCCACTATTTTGCACTTGCTTACTTTAGTTAACTTAAAATCTGAGTGATTAATTTATAAAAAAAACGATGGATGACTGAGTTGTGTCTTTTGTGAAGTCTGAAAACTCCAGTAGTTCACAACTAAATGTTCCAAACATGAAGGCAACAGAAGAAGCTTTCAAGGCAGCATCATAGGGAAGAAATTAAGCCAAAATATTCATATCCAGTCAGATTAAAGAAACACAAAGAAATATTCACATTCACACCAACCAGACTGTGTTACTTCATTTTCATGGAGGCGGCCATCTTGAATGTAATTGTTGTGTCAATGACAGAGGGCGCACTCATTAAACACCGTTGAAGTTTGTTTCACCAGATTGACATGATCGATAGTGCATGTGGACAATATTGATAATGAAGTAAAATTAAGGGGGGAAGCTGTGTTTGGTTCAAATTCCACTCACGTAATCAGACAAATTATACAGGATAATTAATCACCTTATCAAGTACTAAACCACAAGGGAAACTGAAAATGAAACTGAAAGGATCATCAATTGACTGAACATTGATTAGTTTAAATTTGAATATTCACAGATCTTAAAGTTTCTCAAGTACTAACCCTCCAGGAAAATGTGTCTGTCTGAAATAATTAATGTCATAGTTGAGGAAATAAGCATTTGCAGATCCACTGCGATTCTGTCCTCCATGAACCCACAAATGATACCAATCACCAATAATATAATAATACAAGACATTTGTATAGTGCATAATACAGGAGCCTCTCTATGCGCAACACATAACATAAAACAATGAAATTAAATATATAATAATAATAATAATAATAACAAGTTCTTATATAGCGCATTTTACAATAGACGTCTCAATGCGCTTTACATTTAAAGCAATTTGATACAAAAATATAGATTCAAACAAATGAGTCTTTAAAAGTCCCTTGAAAATCAGAAGAGAGTCAGCTTGGCGAATTAGAAGAGGTAAGTCGTTCCATAACGAAGGTGCAACAAAGTTGAGGGCTCTTTAGCCATACCATGCATTTTGACAAAAAAGGAGTTGCGTCAGTAGGGATTGGCCCGAGCAGAACAAAGAGGACGGACAAGAATAAATTGATGCAGAAGATCAGATATATAGTCAAGACCTTTGATAGTGAGGAGATTTATTATTTACTTATACTTATTTCAATTGCCACAATCAAAATAAGCAAGCCTTTGTTTTGCACACATTTGCTTAACAAAACAATCATGCTTTCGCTGATTGATGATTGATGACACTGGATGACTTTTCAACTAGTTTGATGAAATTTAATTGAAATTTTCAGCATGGTTGTAGGGCCTATGTTGTATTTATTGAAGATGAGAGTGCAATTAATCTTACAAAAACAGCGTAACTCGTTCCTTTAACCATGCTTTAACTTCCAATAGGAGACTTCGGAACCCTGGTGGCAGCAGACACACCAGGTAAATCTCAATCATTTACATAGTTCTGAGTATGCGCACACTTAGGACTTGCAGTCACAAGGTTGTGGGTTCGATTTGAATCCGGCTGAGGCCGTGTCCAAATTAGCATCTACAGCTACGGCTTCGGCTAGATTTCCGCGTCATCATGCATCGAAGTATAGGACGTTCTTAGCAACACACTTAGCAACAGTCGTAGCCGTAGCTGTAGCCAGCAATTCGGATACGGCCCAGGCTAACCGCTGATTTCACAATGATTAGAATAAGTATTGTCGTTTAGTTACTGAATCACAATTTGTTGATTTGTGTGATTCATAATCATAGACGTTAAACCAACGCTTGTATGAGAGAGACTGGCTGTTGCCAGCTTGGCGTTTATATCCTTTTTTTTTATAGCTTTGCCGAGTTCCCATGTTTGAAAGATCATCTAAACAAACAAACTTCCCCTCGAGAACAATGAATTTACATGACAAACCTGCTGCCACCTGGTGTCCCATACAGTCTCCAACTCCCAACAATTCTATTCCAGCAAAAAGATCCCTTCCGAACGCCCATTGGTCAATTCCTTACATCCTAGAGGCTCTCCAAAGTGTGTAACGCAACTTTATTGGGTCTCCTTCTTTTCACCAGGGTTTCTTTAAAAAGCAACGGATCACCAACTCTCCACAGTTTCCTTAATCAACAATGCCAGCAGAACAAAAGATGTTTTTTTAAATTCTGGTTATCAGTGGCTTCGTTGAGAATCATTGATCAATGAAAACGGGAAAGCCTCTTAGAAATTCAATAGGATCAGAATGAATAGGGATTGATCCCTACAGGGGGCCTACAAGTAACAACCTGTCTTGACAGTTGATCTAAAGTGATTGATGGGCAGCTAGATGAATCTAGTAGGTTTAGATCAAGGACACTTATATATCATCCCCTTTCATATTGGAGAGGAGTAGGCTTGGCTGATCAGCTAAAAATAAAAATGACCCTACTGCTTGGTGCTTAGCCTGCACAGACCTAGTCAGCGTTTACTGCTGGAGATGGAGAGAATTTAACATTGAGAAGCAAAACAAGTTTTGGTGTGTAATATTCAATTGATGTCAATGTAGATTATTGTGCATTTTCCCAGATGACGCGGCAAAAACACCAAATTTTGTTCCGAAGATCGTACACTTCTGATGGAGTCTGTAATTACTGAAAAAATATAACAATTTACAAACTAGTAGACAAATAAAGAGACCTGCAGATTTGCAAATATTCAAGTTGTTATTCTTGTATTAATGTATACTTTCTTTGGCATGACATTATACACGAAAAAATATGTGTTATATTTACAAAGTATATACACACTAGAATCATAATTCCACCAAAAGCCACTTTTACTAATAATTGTCAACATTTATGCTATTACTTATCCCGCCCAGTTTCTAGAAGCTCAAATTTTGTGTCCAAACAAACTCAATCTGCTACGTCAGACAGCAGAAGAAAATGAAAGTTTCTACCCATAACACCAACTTTTCCATTCTGTTTAGAGATCTGGTTCAGAAAGGTCAGGAGAACTAGTTCTTATTAATTGGAGGTCATTCTGACTCCCTTTAGGATAACCCATAAACAATTTACAAAAACAAGACCTGAGCTTTCACAAAAAGGGCTATGCCACCATACCAATCTCAATTGGGTCTTCTTTACATGCTTGACTCTGGACTCCAGACTGCATAATAACATTAAGATAGCCATTATACAAACGTTATTTTAAAAACCAAACGATGCTCCAATGTGGAGTTTCTTCTGGTATGAGAACATGCATACCTCTGTCCTGCTTACACCCTCACCTCATTTTTAAATTGCTAAGAAGTTGTTCTTTTTTTTGTAAAAAACGAACACCGACAAAAATCATCGATTGTGCAGCATTATTGTTAGAGAACTAGCCATACATGTCCTCAACAAATGCTAATAGTTTTAACGAGCTTGTAACTGTCAAAAACAACTGTTTTCTAGATACCATAAACATATTTTGTACACTTTTAAAGACAGAGAGTTAAAGAAATTGTAACCTTATCATGTGTATGGCCAACCAGTTGGCACATCACACACAAACTCTTATATTTATATATAAAAATAGCACCACTGACCAAAACAAGAACACTGATGCATGTAAACGAACGTAAATCATGCATATCATAGTTCCCTCTATTAAACAGAGACACCCCATCCCAGTCAAATTCCTGTCCAATGGAATATTAACTTCAACCAGACCTCATGGAACAAATCAATGAAACGACCTCACACCATCTTTTTCCAAATTAAACCAAGTAGTGAATTGAAAATGTATATTTGCCACATTTGTCATCTTTAAGTTGCCCCTTATAGTAGGTTTCTTCCCGTCATACTAACTCCGAGAAAGTACACCCTCTTTAATTTGTTTCGTCACTTGGCCGTCATAGCAGTTTAGGTAATATCCTTTATCTTGCATGATGTCATTTCACGCAAGTCCATGAGACTGGAACCTCCGTTTAATACATACAAAAGCAGAATTGATTCTGACTATAATAAAAAAAAAAAGGTTATAGGGAACCAGAGAGTATGCAAATTGTTAAACACCGTAAACCTTGAAATGATAACAAAAATCTCCCTGCACCTTGCGGGGCAACTCATCCACCTTGACGAGGTTTCAAATCAATTGCCCAAACGTGCAAAATCTTCCTCCAGACATCCAATAATAATAATCATATGTGTTTTGACACAGCTCTAATGAGTAACTTGAAACTAAATATATTTGTAAATAGACAAGTATTCTAAATAAACCTTAAGGTAATAAATTATAACAAAATGACAGTTAAGGAGATTGCTGGGGCATTTATAATGCAAATTTCAAAAGAACAAACAAGAAATAAAGTTGATCAAAAAGGATTATGTCATTTTCGGAAACCGGTGAGAGATTAGGGAAATTTTAAAAATTGCCTCTGGACTTCTTGAATTATTGAGCGATACTCAAGAAACTTTTTTGGAAACTTTTAAATTGAAAGACTAATGCAATCATTACTTGTCTTCAAAAATATTTAAGTAAACGGTAGTTAAGTATACATTTCTAAATGTAAATTGTTCATGCATTACCATACGATTTTTCATTGCTACATTTCTCAATCACAATAGACTGAACGATTACAATGTAAAATTCACATGAAACATGGGTCGAGCCTTGATATTTCAATCCCCTTTTTAACGAAAAACTCAAAACTACAATTTCTGATAATAGAATGAAAAATTGAGAAATGATCTTTCTTCTAACTAAACATGCAGACAAAAATACAATGAATTAATTGGCAATAGGTGTACTATTGCCCATAGGTGGGTTAACTTGGTGCATATACCACAGTCAGTGTCTCTTTTAATTACATTTATAAACATGTAGGTGTAGGCACTAGATCTTTTTAAGGAAGAAAACTTTTCTGAAGTACAAAAAAATGTCCACTGTCAGCTTGAACACTGTACATTGCACTGTTCCTGGGTTACAGTCTTCTATTTTAAAGCTAAACGCAACAACAAAACAAAGTAACTTCTTAAAACACCATAAACCCCCGTAAGAATTCACTCAATTCCCACCAGCTTAAATAAAAATCTTCCTTGATGGAATCGAAATGGTTAAGCTCCTTTTTATGCCTAAATTTAATGTACTTTTTTCTTGCTTTAACGCTTACAAGTTTAAAAAAGAAACTAAATATCCAACCCAAAATTTTCTGTAGTATCAGTATTTAGGTATAAAAGAAGCTTTCAGACAACATACATGAGCCATTTTGTGTTCTTTAAGAAACAAAGGCAGCACTTAGAGTCACTAATTGAAAACCACTGGCCTCGGCAATCCCAATAAGTGAATGCCTTGATGCATTCTGATGAACCTAACCTAATGGCACCCACAGCAATTGCCATGGTGCCCTGTTCTTTTGCTGTAGGAAGGGTTCCAGTACAAACTTATGTTTACCTCATAGAAGTGCCCCTTACCAGAGGGAAATTGCTGTGCCCCTGTACAAGAGTGAAGTTCAAGGCCTGCAGTTTCATGGCATTGCTTACGGCAACATTCTATGCTTACAGCTATCATTCCATACTACCCACTGTATGTTAGCAAGGACTACTTTGTGACAGGAAGTAAGCACATACAAGCCCATGCTAAGCCATGCAATACTACTGGGCTATTACACCATTGTTACGCTTTTCACCAAACCTTTCAACCGGCTTAAAATGTCCCCTGCTCCAAAATCCCAGTGGATTTTCTTCCACTGGGAAACTTTGGCAAGCACAGAGAAAAACAGTACTGTGTTATAAAATCCAGAGAAACAAAAATAAACATAAACAATGAAAGTAACAAGTTGCTTCCAAATCCCCCCCCCCCTCCATTTTAAATCCTTGAATTCATGCAAGGTCATTTCGGATATGTACAAAAACTGTTTTTAGCTTTTTGTATCTATTAATGATTTACAAAAAATAAATTTGATACTCTGAGCATTAGAGTTGTATTCATGAATTATTTTTGCATGTATAAATATGCAAATCACTTTCATTGTCATAAGGAATTTCTGTCCAGCTTAACCTGTGCTACGTATAAACATAGTTTTCAGTCCATTTCAAACATGAAAATGTAGATTTTAATAAGATGAACAAATAATCGATTGTTGCAATGCTAGAATTCACCATAAGTAATTAGACCAGCATTCAACATCACAACATTAAATACAACACCATTTCAAGTTACATTTTACTCCCAGAATCTCCAAGTACATTTGGGAAGTTTTGTTTCTCCAATCATTTAACTGTTTCAGAAATTAAAGACCCAGAGTAAAAAAAAAAATTAAAAAAAAAATCTTTGGAAAAGAAATGAGAAACGAAATAATCTAAAGATAAATAACTACAGCTGCGTCAGCTTTGCATTGCTAGTTTGCTAGAAACTAAAGAATTAAACCACATCGTTCAGATGTTAAAGAAATACTAAACAGAGTTCAAAATGTTTGACACTTGTCCTCAGTTCAAAGTAGAACTTTGTCCAGAATGTACCCCCAAGGACTGCCAAAAAGAGTAAGAAAAGAAGGCCATCAATCCAGGTCTCTTGCAAGGCTTTTTTCCTCCACACATAATTTTCTTTTAACATGAGTCGAAGTGACTCATAGCATCATGCACATCTGTAGGCAAGTAACTATCTTAACTAGTGTAGAATCATACATGGCCATGCATCCAGTGCGTGATGTTTCCACATTTAGCCCCAAGTCATGTTAGGGTCAATGAGCTTAGTTTGACCTAGGGTAATGGCAGAAATGCCACTATGGTTTCTCCAGAGTTGGGGAGTTGCAAAGAAACAAGACTTCTTTTTAGTTCCTCCAAATCGCCAAACCAAATGAATTAAATTTTCCAGTAAAACAAATACAAACAAACCGAGAATAAGTGCCTGAAAAAAACTTTGTATCAAAAAACATGACTGATTAAAAGCGGCTTAAAAAGTCTAAGTAGATGAATTTAAATAAAGGATTAACACCAAATAAAATGCAAAGTTAGCGACTTATTTTAAAGTTTTCCTTACCCAAAACGTTTGTACAAATTAATAGTTCTCCCACCAGCTATGTCCGTCATATTGAGATTTTTGCAACACCTTTGAGGTTAACTACGAGACAATGACACCCCACTGAAGAGAAAGATGGGAATGGGAGAGGGAGGCAACGAGGCACCAGAATGGCAATATGATGCGTCCAATTATTCGATAACGGAAAACAAACATTTTTACAAACAGCAAGGCTGCCTCAAGTCAGCCTTGTCACATAGTTCAGAGAACCTTTATCGTTGATTTGCAAATCCACAATCGTCGATGTCACACCATGGTCTGTCGCTGTGGTATTCCCTGAAGTTGGTGTGAGCAGTGTGGGCGTGGCTGAGCCACGCCGACTACTGCCACTCTGTTCATTATATTGCCTCAAGGGACTAGCGGATGGCGTCAGGTGCCTTGATGGACTGCCAGCCGGGGAAAAGGACTTGGGGGATCTAGATACGGCTGGTGTCATCGCTGGCGTCGAACATGGCGTAACTGTAGGTGTTGGTCTAGGTGTGGCAACAGGTGTGGCTAAGGGAGTCGGCCTAGGCGTGGCAGACGGTGTGGCTGCAGGCGTAGGTCTGGGCGTAGAGATAGGAGTTGACAGTCGAGGCGTCGGGCACGGTGACCTGACCGGCGTGGCACAAGGGGTTACCGCAGGGGTAATAGATGGGTTCAATGTCTGTGTAAGTGCCGCAGCCACGGCCTGCATTTCTCGCTCACGAGATGATTCCATGATCAGTCTGTAGCTTGGTGGAGCCTCACTGGAATCAGGTGTTTCTAATCTACTGTCCCCGTCAACTCTGGAAAAAAAAAATACATATACACTTTAAAATACTGACAGGTGTTTTGAAAAACAAGTACCCAGTTATTTCCAATCATAAAATTGCTCAAAGGTCAAGCTGCTGCACCTCCGTCCTTAAATACTGAATCAACATTGATACGCCGCATCATTGAATATTGTTTGTATCATTGAGGTCTTATCACCTGTTGTGTGATTAGGGACAGGGACATTGGAACACATTTCTGATATTGATAAAATGCTGGTAACCTTTGCAGGTTTTCCCAAAACAACTCGATTGAAATATAACTTTTATCGGTGCCCGATTCGTTTTTTTTTAATGTAAGGGCACCTCTATGAGGAAATTCAAATGTTGGGGGACATTTTATGGATCGCCAAGAGAATGACAAGGATCATGGAGGCAATTGCTTCGCTGTGAAGTAAAGACGCATGCTCGGTAAGCAAGCCATGGTGTGCTTGCAACACAGGATGATAAATTCGCAAGGAAATAATATTTGAAAAATGAATGTGCAAGACATCATTCATATTAATGATTAAGTCAATAAATCAATTTGAAATAGAAACCAATGATTTAATATGCTTGTTACTATGCAGTCCAAGCTAACAAACAAGAAATATTTATATAGTGTTCTTTTTATTTTTATTTTTTAGTGTCTTTAATTCTGGAACGATTTCCCCCGTGTAGCAGAGAAAAATGCTACACAAAATGTATCAGTTTGCTACTCAAAAAGTCATGATTTGCTACTCAATATTAGCATTCAGTGTGCACAAAATAAGTTCAGTCTAAATTTTTTTAGCTACGCAAAATTGCTGGACGAAATCGCTCCCTGAACTGTGAAGTAAAGAGAAAGCCAGGTGCTACAACAACTGGTGACTGCTCTATATTCCGACATCGCTATATTCCGACACCCCTATGTTCCGACAACCCCCTCATGATTTACATAGGGTTAGGGTTAGGGTTAGGGTTAGGAATAGGAAAATACACCAGGATTGTCGGAACATAGGGGTGTCGGAACATAGGGGTGTCGGAACATAGGGGTGTAACCCAACAAATAGCATCCATGCTCAAAAGGGAATAGCAGTCTTTGGTTCTAGATAATCAGGAATAGCTGAACATACCCTGTATTTTCTATTGCAGCTTCCGTTAGTCTCTGCGTCAACGGTGGAAGGCCACCACCGCTGCTGCAGGAGTGACAACCCGTACTGCTCCCAAATCCAGACGTAGCAGCTTGGATGTAGTAGTATGTATATGGCGGGGGAGGCGTGTCATAGCCGACAGTCTCCCCGATTTCAGAGTACGAGGGTAGCTTACAAGGTGGCACTGCAAATGGAAGACAAAGAAATTACATATCATCATAACTATACATTTTTTTAAATAATGATAGCTTTCTTTAAGAATTTGTTGGAATTAAGTTTTGTTTAAGGCATCTTGATAATATGTTATTGCAACTTCAACAAGAAAACAATCGACTTATAAATGGTCAACACAATAAAATAAAACCCTAACTCAACTAATGTCCCCGCTGACCACTTTAGGCAATTGTTTAAGCTGAAAATGTTGTCCCTCAGTTTTGACAAAAACAACTGACAAGATTTTCACTTGCAGCCATGAAACTTCCCGCGACACAACAAAAAAACACACACTACAATGTAATTCAATCGGAACTGGCTAAGATGCATTGTGGAATCCCCAGAAATACCCTTTGAAAATAATCCAATTGACAAATTTGCCTTGCATCACGTTACAGGTTACCCCGCCAATTTATGCGCGGACACACACTCACCTGGTGTGATATTTTCAAAACTGAATCCCCTGAGAAAATCTTGGATGGAGCATGTGCGGTGGCTGGCAGGTCCCCTCATGGGGTGGAAACGCTTCCGCTGCCAAACGCAGAATCCAATGATAAACACGATCAGAAACCAAACCAGCCAAAACCCTGAAAGGGAAACAGAGAACATTAAGCAACTCCACTTTGTATTTCAGCAGGAATGATGGAACTTGATGCCAGGAAGGAAAGCGATCGGCACTTTGATAGAAACAACTCTCAGTCTAAATGGGTATTTAATAACAGTTTTAAATTAAATACAGACTTTGTTCGCAGAATTGACTGAGAGTCGCCCTCTACCTAAGTTCCTGAATGTCGGTTTTAAATTCAATTTCAAAATCTTGTATTAAAAAGATGACCAATGCATTTTCAGAATCTGTAAACATTACATGTATCTGAATACATAGTCTAAGAGACTTGTTTACGTGCAAAGAATCATTTGTGTAACCTTGGAGGAAGGAAAATTCCTTCTCATCATTGAAAGATATCAAGCTCTACTGGTAAGAACTCTCGATGACAAGTTGGATGCTCATATTTCAGAGAGATTATATTTTGGGTGGAGTTTATGTGGGTGCAAAAAAAAACCCAGCACAATCTAAAACCTAATATGTGGCCTTGGGGAAGTGTGTAATCAACTCCTTTCGCAGATCAGAGGCCATCAGATTCCCAAATGATACCACAATGGCAGAAAGTAAGTTACACACCAGGGATCAAGAGGTGACATTACAGGGCCTGGACTACTGGGAAAAACATTCATCTGTACAAATAATAATATATGAGTCAATCAATTCACCCCCGTTGTAGAAACAAAACCCCCACAAAGCTGAGAGCCCTGTGGTCAATGGCGGGGTGTCTCTGTGCAGGTATTTCCCATAAAATCCTCAACAATGGTGCATCTCATTATAAATAATGTACGTTCTTAACATTATGAAACAGCTGATCTATCGGTTGACCAGATTTATTCTCAGAAAAATTCACCCAATTTGCGGACAATTGTGAATGCTAGATTAGGCTAATGAACGCAGGCCCGGGAAACCCAAGAACAATGGAGTGATCTTCATTATGTACCTACTGCCTCTCACTTTATTCATCACAAGATCGAACAAACAAATACAGAGTTACACGGAACTGGAATTGTGCAACCGTGAACTTAATCCTGCAAAGCAATAATATCACTGCTTTATTTGATTTGTTGCCACTCATTGTGGGAATAACTGCTGGGAATTTCTACGGCAAAGTGTATTTAACTATAGGTTGCCATTCTACATGTACTATCATACGGTATACATACATCACCACAAATTCATGCTGTCTATTTTGGGCTGACCACAGCCTAACGCTAAATAAGTGCCTGGGAATTTGTCCAGGGTGTGATGCAGGAAACCCAACAAAAGATCACAGGCTGCGCGACCCTTGGACCTCTATTGTGCAAAGCTTGGCACATGTTCTGATCATAATTGTCCCATCTGTAGCAACTGCACACATGTGCCGACATGAGACATGAATCTACAGCTTTTCTGCTTTAAAACTAACAGTCCCGTTTAAAAACTACAGAACACATTTAAAACTAAAATGTCATTTAACACTCGAGTTTTGGAAGAAAACCTTTCCAGTGTAAATTTATGAAATAGAACGTAATTAATTGTAACAACACGAATCTCATCAATTAACACTGTTGTAATACTAAGTAAGTAATGTTATTGTTTTTCCTTAATTATAGGCCGTGCTTAATCCTTTGGTTAATTTCTGACATAATAAGGGTTTGGCTGCCTCTTTAGATCTATGACCTGTGTGTTTTTTCTCCCCAACTTTCAGCCTACGGCAACCTTGACCACACCCATTCACAAGAAGGCAAGAAACCTTCAGCCCTCAACACTTCATCACAGGAAACAAGGACAAAGTCACTTGATGATGAAGTCAGGCATCTCATTGGGGGGAGGGGAGTGTCGAGGATATTTCCATTAGAAGCAATAGTTCCTCATGATCCGGAGGGAAGTATAACTTAATTTGATTCTCATGTATAAGTTCAGAGAGGGGAAAACTTATCACCAGCACCTCACAGTTTTGATTCTTGTGAATAATACATCAACCTTGTGATGTTCAATCTCCTTAAATATATATCGACCGGTTTAGACTTGTCACCTCTTACATCGTACTTGTCAGGGCTCGACTTTGTGTGGAAAAATCCACAAGACCGCGTGGTTTGTAGCTCAAAATTTTTACTGGACCAAATTCTTTTTACAAGATCAGAATCAAATTACAGGGTAACTTGTAAACTGTTTTTATTTGACAGTAAACTAAGAGAATATTTATCTTATTTGTCAGTTTCAAGCCCTGCTTGATGGTCAATACTTTCCAAAAACTCGTGATTTAAACTCCATCTTTTCAGTGCAAATCTGAGAGATTTTTTTGACGCCGCAAACAAGGTTCATGTGGGACTGATAATGTATTTAAAATAATTTTTAAAAAGGCATTATAGAAGGAACAAAAAAAGAACAGAAAGTTTTAGACTAATGATAAAAAGGCAGATCAATTGAAAGCTGCTTAATACTTCCATAAAAAACATCAACAATTTGTAGAGTATGGGTTTTTTCCCTTGACAATTTCTTTCTCAATTCATAATCATTGCTTTGATTTCAGAGTTTCAAATCCTTCTTTGTGGAACTGTCCCTTCAACATCTTCCATTCATAGTATACATATTATGCATTCACTACAATGTCCCTGAACACTATCACTACACTGGAAGAGGTATTCCACAGTGAACTTGTTCATACTTGTTCAGGCCGTAAGTAGGACACACAGCGTGAACTGCATTTGAATTAAATATGAATTGCATCATCTGTTCTCGGAACCTGTCCAAGCAACAGAGCAACTGAAAGATACATGTAGTTCATGAAAGACTACACATACTCAAAGAGCGCGTTGTCGTAAGCACATGCTGCGTGAAAGTTCAAACCGTAGATTCCAGTGGTAATGTTTGTCAATGTTAACATAGCCCTTACGTCAAGCCGTTCATGGCTTAGACAAAGTTGTGTAGCTGCAAACGTCTGGAAGGGCAGACTGCACGTGCGCATGTGACTGGCAAAGCCGTACGGCATTTTCCAACTTGTTTTTGCATTTTGTAAAATTATTATTATTCATTAAGTTTCAAATATAAATTATTCAAATTTTTCATGCAAATAAGTAAAGTCCTGAAAGCGAAATCAATCAAAATGCATAATAGGTTAACGTATGCCGACCCCATCGCTTATGATTGGTGTGGAATTTTGTTACCCCGGGAGGGTAGAAAAAATCAAGAAATAACGTCAACAACATTAGATATATCCCTGTGTGCTTCACGACAACACAGCTTTACAAGCCACGAGACGAGGCCTTGAAGAAAGGCTAATGTCAACGAGATTCCTTTAAGATCAATTTTCAGCATGAGATGTGCAGTTGTATACGTGTACATGTAGATTATTTTTCAGGTACAAGGAACACCACACCCCCTCAATTTCTTGTACAAGTTTTGAAGCGACTGCTTATTATGGAACAGTACGGTAGTCATCAATTTGGAATATGAAGTTGATCGATAATACACGCATAATACCACAGGCCTTTGTTCAATCAGAGATCCTGTGTGTGCTTTTTTTTATATAGTTCAAGGCACAGTACACTTGGACATTGACCTTAAAATGCTACAAAACATCTGGGACAGATCCTCTCCCACACTGTCAGTTTTCAGCACGGAATCAAAACCTCTGCCAAGTTTAATTCCTCAATTTTCATTTGGATCTTGATATGTCAAGATGAGACCTTGAAATTCCCGGAATTCAAGCCCCTTTGTTTTAGGGTCGTTGGCGTTGACAGATGCAGTTATTTTGAAAGGACTGGTTGGGGGTGAACTGCTGCACAATATTCCAGAATAATGAAATGAGTCATGAACATCATTTTAAAAATTGTTCACCTCTTTTCAACGTGAAGCCAAAAGTTTACAGACGAGAAATAAATATTTTTTTAAAAGTTGTGCTTGCTTTTGTTTCCTTGTTGTGCATGAAGGGTGGGGCAGGGGGGGTCTGTCATTTAATCTAAACCAGTACATGGGTGTGTTTTAGGCATCTCATTTTTCATCAGGGTTTCCTGTTTTATCTGGTATTTAAAGATAAACTTATTGGAGGCGAACAATTTGTACACCCCGTTTTTGTTAGTTTTCAGAAATGTTTTAAGACAACATTTGTTGTTTTCCCAAGCTAAACTTTTCTTTTAAACTTACAACATTTCTGTTTTATTTCAACGCTCAATTGAAATGTATCGGTTTGTTCTTTCACTCATGATTTGGCGAATTCATCCCTTTGCACTAAGTCATAATATTTACTGTAACATTGTCGCCATTGAATTAATCAGCCATGAAAGGTATCATTCAGTCAGTTAATTCAACCATGAATGAAAACACCAGGCACGTCAATTGACAAATAAAGCTGTCTAGATTGGAACAATAGGGGGAGACAAAGACACAAGGACGCACCAAGAGGCAATGACCACAGGCACAGAGGCAATTACCCCTATAACAAGTTCAAGGTTTTCATCAACGAACATCTATCTCGTTTTACTCCCGGTTCAAATCCTTGTTACCAGTCACGAGGCAGTATGGGCAAAATAGTCGGCCCTCTTTTTGGTAAAATGGAAATCAGTTTTCAATACTGCTTGTGAACCCAGGGAACGCAACATGATTAAAATACTTACACCAGAGTTCATAGTAATATGTGCAGCATTCTCCACTCCCACAGCAATGTCCTGTGTCACACCAATAGCCTCCTACCTGACAAAACTCCCTAGCCTGTAAACGAAACAAATCAATAGAAACATCAATTATCACTTATTTTCAAATAATTCATGTCTTGGCTATCTTGTGTCCGACTCCCGGAAAACCACAGATTGTAATCATATCTGCTAATAAGAGAAACCAAACTACATTTTAATTGCTTATTTTTGTGTGGGCTACCCTGCTTTCAAATCTCTACCTTGTTTTTCAACTATGTTTACTGCACCAAATTCTTAATTTCTTAGAAGGATAAAACTTGTCTTATGTTTTAAGTTATTAAACTATTGGGTTGTCTTGCTGGTGCATGCAGCATGACGCACTTGTCACTGTGAGATCACCAATCTAGTTTATATTCCCCATGAACTTAGCATCCAGTGTCAATAATAACTAGATGAGAAGATGGGTGAAAGGTCTCGTTAAACTAATGACAAGCCAATAGGTTCAGAACATGCCTCCAATCACACTGGCTTCAAACTACACCACAAGATTGCTTTCCCATCTGCCCAATGATGACATTAATGCTCAGTAGAAAAAATGAAAGTGTCCCAACCGGGACTACCTTCTTTCATTGATTAACACCTGGGATAACTTTACACCATGATAGAATTGTTATCAAGGTTATTTTCTCATCACCTTGCAATCCTACTTAGAATTCTTGTAGATACAGGTACCAAGAACTGTTTTTACGGTTACATCAAAAACATTTAATCAAATCTAAATCGACACTGGAAAGTTCTGTGAAAAGAAAATCCATAGACATATCATTCGAATGGGATTTGAACCTGAATATACAGTGCTGAGTATACAGGCAAAAACCAAATAATGTTCTATATACCTGGTGCAAAATTAACATTTATTAATTAAATGTTGCGGTACCCGCTGCTAAAATATAGGATTTGAACTGCCTCTAACCACCACGCTAGCTCGGTGGTCTAGTGGTAAGACATCTGCTCTAGCATGGAAAAGGTATGTTGGTTCAAATCCAACCCAAGTGATATACATGTACCTCTTAGACTAGAGGTGGATTTTTTATTTTTTTTATTTTTCACAGGACTCAGAAAAATATTGAGTATACAGTGCTTAACACATAGTGTCAGGGCAAAAACGAAATGATATTAGAACTATATCCCTGATGCAAAATTAACACCTATTAACCATAGAGCAAGGACAGAAAGTCCTGTAACTTGGAAAGTTTCCATTGCAAACATTTTTTGGGGTGTGTGTTTTATAACAATGATCAGTACACAAAAAGTAAAGCTGTGATAAAAAAGGACACAATATTTTGTTAATGATCAAATAAACTTTTACATTGGTAACAGAAAGCATTTTGTGAGCTCACTGAACAAAAAACCCCGCCCTTGGTTTACAGTTAGCAAGCTGCCTAAGGGGATAAATGTCTCCAACAAATAAACACAAGTGTTTGTGGGTTTGTGGTTAACCATGACACACTTACAAATGTCAACCACAACTCTTATCTTGAAGTGGTAAATAAAAGAAAACAACCTAATCATTGCTGACAAGTGACAACTGACTGTCTTTGCTATTCCAATCTAATTGTTCATTGAAAAAGAAAATTATGATTTGACATTCATTGTTCTGTGGTCACAGTAAGTAAACCTTTAGTATTAACCTCTGAACATATTCATTCAAGAATGTTGTTTAACAAAATATATATATATATTGTTCAACCCAAAATCATTATATATTGTTTTTAGATATTATTTGATTGTTTCTGTTGTAGATCATTTGAAGTTTTGATTCAACCAAACAAATTATTTTGATTTTAAACCTCAATTTTCAATCATCACGGCTGATAAATGTATTTAAGTTGCCAGACAACACCACTTTTTAAAATTCATTTTTACAAATGACATAATGAAAACAAATAATTCTTCTTTTAGTTTTATTAACTGCAAGTTTGTGTTCTACCTTGTTATAAATTTATATCACTATCAAGAGCAGGAAGGAAACATTTGCATTCACTTCCGAAAAAAAAAAAATAAGTCTGCAAAACTACTCTGGAGTGTTACTCAAGTGGGATTGGAACCCACTCGAGGAATAAGCCTGTGGATTTTTTTTTTTCACAGGACTCGGGCGAAAGTACTGAGTATACAGTGCTTTACACACATTGATGTACATGGGTAAAACCAAAAAATATTCTTTATCCCAAATGCAAATTTAACATCTATTTATATTATACTTTGGAGTAGTTTTGCAGACTTGTTTTGGGGGGGACATTTCTACACCATTGTCCGTTTCTAAACCATGGTGTGGGTTTTGGCTCTGGCTTATGTCCACCTGTTTGATGCCCCATACCAAAGGTGCACGTTTAAAGTAACTGACCGAGCCTTAGCCGGAGCCTAAGCCGAAGCCATGGTTTTGAAAAGCACCTACAATGAATCATACACATTGTATGAACAGTTATGGTCACAATTTTTATTCATATCCAGGGGCCACCTACAAAGAGTCTATTATGTAATCTATTATTTGTCCACTGGACTACAACCCTGGACATGTCTGCAGGGTTGCAGTTAAGGCCACAGCAAGCAGCTCTGACAGTAGAAGAGTATAATTTAAAAAATTGTTCATTTAAATTATTTGTTCTTCGAAACAAAAACAAAATATGTCCAACTGCAAGATACATCATGGCCCCTTGAATCAGAATGATAGCCCAACAAAATGTTGTTTTTTAAGAGCATGGTTATTTTGATCATGAAGGCTTGTTGATCAACTGGCCTTGGGTTTCCAGCCAGTGGTATTATATAATAAACCTAAGGGCTGGTAGGTCTGGTTAGATTTCATTCCTCCTTCTCCAGGTCTGATTATTTATGCTACCCTGGATCTGGAGCTGCTTCAGAATTTGTGAAAAAAAGAGATGCAATAATGTAAACACTTCATCCATCCATGGGTTCTCTGCATACAACACTATCATGAATTGAGTTTATCATTGACAAAACATATTATTACGTGAGACCTTTGCTAGAATTAGAAAGCAAGAAAGACAGCTTAAGTCAAGTCTGCTTATAAGGTTTACCATTTACAATAGTTTTATCAAGATAAATTCCACTTTCTTGTAAATTTTCACAGACCTGTTATTGATTGAAAGATGGTTTAAAGAAGATACCGTCTCTTTGTTCCATCAAACGCTTGCTCTATGATCAAACAAATTGAAAATTTTTCCTGGAGAGTTGATTTCCCTTTAAACAATTCCAAATGCCCTTAAAAATGAGATTCAAATGTGCTATTCACATTATTTTTGAGAAGACAGAAGAAGAATAAGTCGACCTTTTCACTGATCTGTTTGTGTCTGATTTGTATCAAAGTATGAATGCAATATTTCATGTTTTAATCAATGGTGTACTCCTATGGAGATTTGTATGAGACAATGTCTATCAAAAACAAACTGTTCAATAATCTAACATAAGCTGTAAATCAAAACGTTTCTCATTGTATTTCAGATGAGATCCAATCCATCTCTGCTGGTACAATATTGACCTTTTTAGAAAAACGTTCAGTTTATCTAACCCTGTTTTGACAAAACAGGCCAACAACAAAAATCTGGGTTACAGCATATCTGCAGGAATAAACAGTTGTCCCTCTGATTTCGGCAGCTTAGCTGAATAGGACTTTTTTTACTATAGCAACAAGCCTTTGTTGCAGCAAAAACGGCTGATTTGTACGGGTTGTGACCATTGTGACGCCAACCATCCCCCCACCCCAACTTTCCCCATTTGTATTTATTGGACAGAGTCTTGATCCACTCCTTTTTTCTATGCCCTAGTCCCATTCAGAACCTGGGAGTCCTGGGCCCGAAGTATTATATAGCGACACCTACAAATAAACATCAAACATGCATGAAATACACAGCATACTGTACACACAGGCCAATGCTGGAGGCAGGCCCAGTTCTTATTGGGTAGTCAAACTCATTAGCATATTGCCCAGTTCTGATTGGGTAGTCAAACTCATTAGCATATCGCCCCATCAACTGGCAGCGCTGATGCTATTTATAGCTAGCGTGAGGTCAGAGGTTGGGAAATACTACTTGTGGTTTCACCAATCAGCTGGGCTCTTACTAATAGACAGCTGTAGTCCTTAGTAACCAACCATTAGAGCGAGTGGGCCCATGGAACATGGCAGGAACTGGGACGTTGTGCTTTTGTACTGTGCAGTGTTTTGGGTTTAATAAATATATCTCATAGATTTTGTTCATAATATTTAATCATTTGGTTTATGAGTAAAGTGACTGTATGACATTAAGAAGAAAAGTTGAAGAAATTTCAGGACAGGTTTATTATTTTGAAAAGGATGAAATGTCAGACTGTTTCCTTCCTCTGTCCTGAACAACAATGCAAAAGGAATATTTGGTTTTCCTGCTGGAGTGCTGGTCTCAAAATTTAGAATTGACCTGCAATCAGAGAAAAATAACTTGAGAAATTCAGTTCAAGTGAATTCAGCCTACAATATGGTTGATGATCAGAGGTTCACCTTCCACAATTTTACAAGTCAAAAAATTACTTTCACACGAATACTATTTGAAACGAAAATTTAGAAGTTTTCCCGCCATCAATAAACAATATTTGTCATGTTGTTACACAAAATGTTACAGGAAGGAATTATTTGTCATACAAAGAAGCTTTCAACACAGAATTATTATTCAAAATGTCAACTTGCTCTACAGATGGTGTTGATAAATATCTTCAATGAGCTTGGTATCGTTTGTTGAGTAAACATACTTACTGAAATTTAAAATACAAGTTGGTTTTAGAATTTTCGAATTTGCGGATCTTGCTTTTATACAGCATTTTTTTCCATTATGATTAAGCTTGCATCGTCTTATAACAGCATCTTTCTACCGCATCTGCTTTTAGCTAAGCTATCTAACTGAGTCTTCATACAAAAATCATGCCTATGACCTCCAACATCTACCATTTCCAATCCCTTGAAAATATAGCACACCATAAATCAAGCTAGTCTGTTTATAAAGTTTCAGCTTTACTACAAAAAGTTAAGATTTACAACTCTCAAGTTGTAAACACCATGCAAGGGGCTTGCAAGGTCCACTGCCTACAAATTCTGGTCAATCTGTTTACCCCTTGTAATGCACCAAAGGCCAGAGATATACAATGAACAGCAATAGAAACAAATGCATGTAGGTTAGTGACCTGACCCCCATCTCCCCAAAGCCAATCCCTCAAATCCTAAACCTCCCTGCAGGATATCTGAAGAGCTAAACTTAGCAGCTAGCTCCCTTCCCAGATACAAGGCTCTGATGCTGTACTAGATGCTTGTGCAGCCTACCATTCAGTTGAGCCACAGCACTGCACAAACAGTGACCTGGACAAGCAGGCTCTGGCGTGCCACAACACAAACTGCCCTAGTGCACTCAAGTGTCAGAAGTGTATGTACAGAGCTTTGCTTGTGATTGTATGCTAATCACTCGGGTCAGGGCCCAAACTCATTCATATCATAACAACAAATTCAAACTGAAGCAACCCGATCAGTTTAAAAAGCGTGTTGTTGGTGTGGAAGGAGTAAACATGCATGTCACAGGCAACATGTGAGGGTTGATGAAAATGCTTTCACAAAATTTGATATGAGTTTAGCCAAAGTGCAAGGATGGTTGTTTTGGACACTAATAAATATTATTCAGTAACCAAACTATTACAAAGGATTGACAGTAATTGCTTCAACTATCCATTGCTGTACACATTTTTTGAATTAAAATACAAAGTACATTATTTAGTGTACTATGAGAGCAATATTTAAACGATTAAACACACATCTAAATTGAAGTTAATGTACTGAACAACTAATCTCCGTCAAGGGTCCAAACTAACAAAAACATTGAGGGAAATTTTAAATGAAATATCCACATTTTATCAATTTGTTATCTACTCAAATGATTTATAGGTTTTTACATGAAATTACAAGCCCTGAAAGGGATGTCAACTACACAAAGATCCTTGATCCACACAAAAGTATTGATGAATTTAATAAAATTGAAAAATATCTTAAGGAATGTGCTATCAAAAGTTTATTTCTTAAATTCAAAATTTTTAACACGAAAAATGTTTTTTTTTTTAACAAGAAATCTTGCCCAAAAACTTTAACAAAGAAATGCTTGAAACTTGAAGAGAAAAGTTGCACATCAATCTTAAAGTACAGTTCCTTTTTTGTCCAAGTTATTTCTCATTTATTTTTCAGATTTTCTCATGACCACTTTACTTGCTTATTCTTCGAACAACTCGCAAGGAAAAACATCTTGCATGTTTAAATTCGCACAAGGTTTAACCCCTTAAAATGGTTGCTGCAACTAGTTCAAACTGTCAATCTTCAGCCTTGCTCATTTTGGTGATCCCCGATCCGAGAGGACCAACATTGAATAATACCCACTTGGTGATGAGCAAACACAATTTTGTTTCCATCAAAAAGGTCTACAAGGGGCCAGAGTTTCCATTAAGAAGATAAAGAATCAACTTTTTATCCTTCTCCAAGGTTGAGTTAAAGAAAGGATCCACATTTGCAGGGTTGCAGGTACCTGAGCTTCCTTCAGCCAAGGCCACTGCCCACAATCAGCATAAAAAACATTACCCTGACACAGACAACATTACTGCTATCTAGACAAAGCAATATTTTTACCTTCTAACCTTAACTATGTAAATATGGCACATATCACAAAATGTTTTAACATTAAAAGTTAAACAACCATGGACGAAATAAAAAATTCACAAAAACGAACGAGATGTGCCTTCCCATCAATCATCACAATTGTTACGAAAAATAAAAATGTTAACCTATTAATTTGTAGATCTAAGGTTGGTAGCGCACTGTTAATTACTTGTGACCCTTCTGAAATAAGCTTGGAATTGACAAACAAATTTATGTCCACAAAAATGAAAATGGTCCATGATATGATTGCACAATGAGCTGTAAAGCATCACTTTATTTGAAATGCTTTGTCCAAAAAGTTCCAGTTGTTTTTGTCCAGCAAGTCCACTGGACAACAACCAAAAATACTACTGTAATCAATGATTACATGAATTGAATGGTGTCACCATTTAAAAAAACAGGAACAAAGAAGTTTTCATTCAAGAAACTATTTGACTAGTGATTCATTTGAACTCTCTAGACACCATTTCTTTCAGTATTAATATTAGTAGTATTAAATTGCATGTTGAGCAAGGCCAATAATCCCGTCCAATTAAATTCTTATATTTGCAATTCAAGTTAAACCATTATTTTCTTACTAATTCTTAAGTCGAGTTTACTGACTCTTCCCAAGCCCAAGCAAGTATGTATATTTTAATAGTACCATCTAACAATGTAGAAATGGTCATCCTGCCCTCAACTCAAAGTCAAAGCTTGTGATACTGAGTTGAGTGCGGTGACTGATACATTTTGTCAATACAAGTGTTGAATTTCCCTGGCTCCAGTTTTGTGAAACAATATAATTTCAGAATTCAGATAAACTTTAGTGTAAGTGTAGGAGACAGCCCCCATACGAATGTACCACAATTCAAAGAACTAAAACAATGAACATTTCATAATTATTAGTCATTCTTTTGTACATTGTTCAATGGAGGGAGGTAGGCCTACCAAAGGTTATTTTTCAGCAGCAAAGGATGGAAACAAAAGCAAACTAACGTTAATAAATAATATATTTTAAAGTGACTTCACAGCCATGTCAGCAGTGGCAGTCGGATATAGCTACTGATCTAGGTCTTTTTCATTTAGGCCTATTCAAGAAAAGCAATTTCATGCATAATTATAACATTACTTTGAGTTGACCATGGTTTAAATTCAGAGAAAATAGATGCTTTGTATTCCGTTTCATATTTCGAGGACAATCAATATGGGGAACATTGCCAGCTGATCAGCTGATGCAGCGCAATCGTCGGACATGTTCGATTTGCTCGAAACTCCTTTGTGAAATTTCTTCGGTATGAAATTATTTAGCAGATTGAAATTGGAATTGCAAGACACAATGAAGATTTTGTGACATTTAATCTGTGAAAGGTAAACCGTTATAATACCCAACAAACATTATGAAAAACAAACTGTCATCAGCTGTGTAGTCAGAGTACATGAACACGAACAATGAATTTAAATGACCAACAGTAACACAGAAGAAGACCCCCAGCAAGGATAAGTATTGCAACACTTCGGAAAAAATTTCCCCAGTTCGCCTGTTAAAATGCAGCTCGAAAAATCACAAAGTATACGGAAAACACTCATTCTTACCTCAGATAGGCTAGGTAGATTGAATAAAGCAAGGCAGAACGTGATTCCAAGAGCGTCCATCTCAAACACATCGCAAAACACAATCCAAACCGAAGCAAAGCTCTCACCCAGCCAGCTCTATCGACGACAAGCGACCACAGTCAGGATATTTCGAAATTCAAACGCCCTCCCCTCGGCGGATTCTCTCGCATAGAAAAGAGAGGCAATCCCCGTATAAAATGATGACCTGATTTTGTTACGTTTGGACCGTACCATTTGTCCATGTGAAGCTTAAGCTATTGTTACAACCTAATTTACACAATGGAAGTAATTTCATGCACATTGTTTCACTTAAATTACAATTTATAACTCAAAGAGTTTATAATAAATATTACATTTGTAAACAATATAACTGAATTGAATAATCTGTCACTAAAATGTATTTTAATAAACAACAACCTCCCTACAACCAAGTCTAACGCTCAAAACCTTCCGATATCTGACGTCATGTGTTTGTCGCAAACTCGAAACCACCTCATGAATATGTTAATTTTTGATGCTTTGTGGCTTTGTGGCCCCGTATCGTGGTTTAAAAACGAAACAGCTGTATGTATTGTTCGGTTCGTGGTGTGGCGGTGTGGTACTGGTGCACGTTGTTGCATCATCACTAGATTGTACATGTATAATGTACACGGACACATGCATGTACATACGTTGTGGCTGATTGCTCGTCACACCATAATAGTTCCGGAGAGAGTTTGTAAACAACTTTTTGACCGTTATACTGTTTGCAAAGACAGCTTAGTACGCTTGCAGCATGTTTCTACACGTTTGCATCATGACAAGCGTCTTTGTTTGGTCATGAGCAAAAACGGGAATCACCTTGTTGTAAATTGCACAATATAGTGTTTTCCCGATTTTCAGATTGCATTTCTTTGTGTAACTTTTTTTTTCAAAGATAATACTAATATTTAACATGGTCGAAGAGGAAATTCAGATGAATTACGGTCTGAGGGTGGTCGGTATTTAAATTAACCTTAGATCACAATCAGTCATAGCAATAGCATGGTTCCAATTTTTACCTCCATGGCAATCAAAACTGAAATCATGTGTTTCTAAAAAACATAAGACCCATCTTTTCAATCAAGCATCTTGAGTCATTTTTACGTTTTTCCTGTGCTTTTCAATTTCTTTACTGTTGTTTTCCTGAAGCTTAAAGGCACTGTACACGTTTAGTAATTGTCAAAGACCAGTATTCTCACTTGGTGTATCCCAACATCATCCCTGCATAAAATAACAAGCCTGTGGATGAATTTGGGCTCAATTGGTCATCGAAGTTGCAAGAAAATGATGAAAGAAAAAACCCTTGTTGTACAAATTATTTTGTGTGCTTTCAGATAGGAATAAAAACTAAGAAGTTTTTATTATTTTAGTGAGAAATTACCTCTTTTTCTCAAAAACTACGTTACTTCAGAGGGAGTCGTTTCCTACAATGTTTTATACTACCAACAGCTCTCCGTTGCTTGTTATCAAGTAAGTTTTTATGCTATTATATTTGTTTGAGTCATTACCAAACGTGTACGATACCTTTAAGTTTCATTTTAAATATTGCACGTCTGAATGTTTGTTAGCGCCATGAGCACTTTTGTTGATTTGTGCGCCTTTTATAAATATTGTTATATTATTTTGTTAGTCACGACAAGCGTCTTTTTTTAGTCAATGAGCAAAAACGGGAATCACCTTTTGTAAATTGTACACTATCAACAGCTCTCCGTTGCTTGTTACCAAGTAAGTTTTTATGCTAATATTTGTTTTGAGTCATTATACCAAACGTGTACGATCATTTTAAATATTGCACGTGTGAATGTTTGTTAGCGCCATGAGCACTTTTGTTGATTTGTGCGCCTTTTATAAATTGTTATGGGCCTATTTTTTATATGTTTGCATCATGACAAGCGTCTTTTTTAGTCAATGAGCAAAAACGGGAATCACCTGTTGTAAATTGCACAAAATTGTGTTTTCCCGATTTTCAGATTGCTTTTCTTTGTGTTATTTGTTTTCGTCAAAGATAATATTAATATTTAACATGGTCGAAGAGGTAATTCAGATAATCTGTAATACGATCCGAGGGTTAATCAGTCATAGCAGAATACGCATGGTTCCAATTTTTACCTCACATCTAAAATCACAACTAAAATCATCTGTTTCTTTATCCCAATTTTAGAAAACACCCAAAGACCCATCTTTTCAAATCAGGTATTTGAGTCGTTATGTTTTTCCTGTGTTTTTAATTATTTACTGTTGTTTTCCTGATTTTTTAAAGGCATCGTACACGTTTGGTAATTACTCAAAATATATATTAGCATAAAAACTGACTTGGTAACGAGTAACAGAGAGCTGTTGATAGTATAAAACATTGTGAGAAACGACTCCCTCTGAAGTAACGTAGTTTTTGAGAAAGAGGTAATTTCTCACTAAAATAATAAAAACTTCTTGGGCAAGAAGTTTTTATTCCTATCTGAAAGCACACAAATTTGTACAACAAGGGTGTTTTTTCTTTCATCATTTTCTTGCAACTTCGATGACCAATTGAGCCCAAATTTTCACAGGCTTGTTATTTTATGCATAATGTTGGGATACACCAAAATGAGAACACTGGTCTTTGACAATATTACCAAACGTGTACGATGCCTTTAAGGGTGACCCAGACTATAGACCCCGTTAAGTTCCTCCTCCGTGTTGTGACTCAAAGCTGCCGACTATATCAGAGCAGTGAGATACCAAGATAAAAACCTTGTCAACTGGATGAAACCATGGAGGGTCCTTATAAACAAAGGAAGTTTTACTGATAACTACTACAACTAGGACTTATACATTCCAAGAGTTCAAGGTGCCACTCGAAGTTGAGGTAAACACTGCTATAGGATGGTCATAAACCATACAACTGTATTGAGGGCAGGCTTTTTGCAGGTTGGTGAAAATTATGGTAGTATAC
This sequence comes from Plazaster borealis, assembly GCA_021014325.1. Classification (NCBI taxonomy): domain Eukaryota; kingdom Metazoa; phylum Echinodermata; class Asteroidea; order Forcipulatida; family Labidiasteridae; genus Plazaster; species Plazaster borealis. The sequence goes on along the minus strand of CM037458.1, from coordinate 11,919,561 downwards.
ACTTTCATTATAATTTAGTAGGTGCAGAAGTGCGCTTTTCAATGTCCATTTCTGTAGACACAGGCTGCCTGTACTGTGATCAAGCATGCATGGATCAAGCGGCCTGTCGCCAAAACGACAGATCTGGATGGAGGAGCGCTCCTCTTTAGTGTTCACATCCAGCTCAACATTATGGCTGGGTTTCATTTTGTTGTGGTTGGTCTAGCTGTTATCCTCGTATTTACTGAAAATGTTTTTAAAACATAGGCCTATCTTGCCATGCTTTGAACAAAATATAGCCCTTTATCGTGAACAAAAAAAATGCAATAATCTTTTTCCATAGACCTATAGTCAAGATGTGAAACTTTTCCGTTCATGTACCATAGTTTTCCACTCGCTAGAATCACGAGGATGTTCCTCCATGATGCTCACGAATCATGTGATGCTTATGGCCCTTTTTTTTCTTTTTTCTTTTGTTTTTTTGGAGACATTGATGAAGATGGAAAACTTCGCGAACGGATTGACATCGGATTCTACACAGTGATGCAAACACCAACATTATTTTGTATAAAATGGCACTCATGAGATCTCACTGTGTCGCCAAGTATAAGAAGCACAGGAGATACATTATGGCGGGTTTCAGTTTTGTTGTGGTTTGTCTGTTTTCCCCACACTGACCTGGCAGTAGCTTTCGTTTGCTTTATAATTCTATGACTTCTGTTGTATATTTATTCTACCGTATGATGAGGTGAAAGCCTACTGTGAATTGTTGTATAGAGGGCGCTATTCAGCAGTCACAGACTGCTGATGGGTGCACTACAATAAATAGGCCAAAATTCATGCGCCAAGCTGATTATCATAATTTGTAGGCCCTCAAAATATTTTGAAAAATATAACGTTTTGGGGGTCATGCAATTAATAGATTGTGTAAACATGACACAATACCAGAACCTGGGGGTTCTGTGCTTCAACTTTTGAGGAGATTTGACTTGGGAATAGGAGGAGTGCCTCATGAAAACTGGCAAAAAGTCGGTTTGGGAAAAAACACATTTCGGGTATTTTTTTTCTGGGGTAATTAGCAAAAATTCCAAACGGCTGACCTGACAGAACTTGAAAAGAAATCTGAAGTTTAGTTGTCCGAAATTATGTCCGATTGGTTTTGAAGAGGCTGAGAGACTTCAAAATATTTTTTAAGTTCTTTTGAATATTTAGCATTTAGCATTGTTTGCTATCATGGGGAGTTTATTTAGTGTGGTGCACCCTGATGTACGGTATCAATCGGCATGCCAAAGGCATTTTTGTCAAAAGTTAAGTTTTTCGGGTTAGACCATGGAGCTATAAAAATTGTTAGACTTAGTAAAGCCTAAAGGAATTTTGCTGTTTTGGCCAGAGGAGAATTCTCGGGGCTGGGAAGTCTATTCTGCCTTCATATAAGTCAGCGGGTGTGGGCAGTGCTTCTGAACCTGGATTATAAAGTCAGCAAAGCATCGTCGAGCCTGAGAGGAAACATCACACCAACCGTTATTACGTAGACACAGTGAGGAAAAGTCAGTTTTGTGTGAAGAAAATACTATACTATATTGGGTGGGAGGTATACAAGTGTTTTAGCTAGCGAGCCGTGCAGCCGTGTTTTGCACGGCCAATTTTCTGAAAACACGGCCAATTTTTTGATGCACGGCTTGTTTACTGTAAATCAAGCCGTGCACCACATTTGTATAAAATATGGGCTGAATTGAATGTTTTTCCCTTCAAATAAACATGACAAAAAATTTTCTAAAATTTAATAATGTTGTAGAAAGACATGAAAACATCGTTGACTCCGATGCAAAACACACGCATTGGGTGGGAGGTATGCAAGTGTTTTAGCTAGCGAGCCGTGCAGCCGTGTTTTGCACGGCCAATTTTCTGAAAACACGGCCAATTTTTTGATGCACGGCTTGTTTACTGTAAATCAAGCCGTGCACCACATTTGTATAAAATATGGGCTGAATTGAATGTTTTTCCCTTCAAATAAACATGACAAAAAATTTTCTAAAATTTAATAATGTTGTAGAAAGACATGAAAACATCGTTGACTCCGATGCAAATATTAATATATCCCCAAATAGCATGGTGCAAATCGTATCTCTACAATAGAACTCAGCATGTATGTATTGGCACCGCAATATCAGACCCTGTTGTTTACGCTGTACACTTTACCGATTCGTGACATCATCCTGAAATTAAATCTGAATTACCATGTGTACGCAGACGACACTCAGCTATACATCACGTTTAAATCTTCTCAATGCATCCAAGAGATTCGACGTTGGACACAACAAAACTTCCTGAAGTTAAATGATGATAAGACAGAGTTCCTTCGATTCATCGATGACACTTCAACCACACATCAACAACATCGTTCGTCTGTCATCATATCACATCAGGAATATTGGTAAGATTATTATTATTATTATTATTAAATAAGACGCAAGTTGCAGCATGCGTTTAGTCGGATACCCCGTGTTTTTGTAAACGTTTTCGTGTGTAATTCTTAACACCGAAAGGCGAAATAAACTCTAGGAACCATACCACTCCCTTCGTTATCGCATGGATGCCCCCCATTGACGATTAGCCGTGTGAGATCTGTAAACTTGCAAGCTGTTTCAACCATAGAGCAAGCAAGTGTTTCAACGGACGGAACAAAGAAGGGAAATAACATAAAAGAAACAAAATCTACCGTACCAGATTTTGTCAAGAAGGTAAAGGTTGACTCAAATTTCCCTCATTCTGTTTTTCGTAATTAGACAGTCGTCAATATTATGCGATTTAAACACATCAGCGGGCGAGTCAAAACTTTATTATTACCAAGTCTGGTCCTGAGAAAAAATTAATTTCCTGGTCACAATTTATAGAGGTGGGAAGGCCTACGGTGGTCAAGTTTCCGGTGGTCAAGTCTCCGGTTTTTTTAAGCTCGTGAAATGGTTCGAAATGTCTGAACATTTTTTCTGCCATCACGGCCGCGATCGTTGTTGATGCTCACTTGCTCACTGTCTACCATCCATGCGTCACACGCACCGGCTCGCGGGCACACACAGCACAGACCGATACATACGACCCACTGTGATACGAACACGTGTTTGTATGGTTCATGCAGCCACATGGTGCAAAGTCCATCTATCAGCACGCTGTGATTGGCTGTAGATAATATCAATATTCATGAGGAAAGCTTGGCTAGACTCCAACTCGGTACATGTTCACAGTGTGTGTAGTGTAGAGGCTGTGGATTTCTGTACTATACACGTTCTTGTACCATTTCTCTATGCTTGTACTAAGGCTACTAAAACATCGAGAACGTTCGCTGGGGGACCTTGTTTTGACGTTGCCTCCGCGATGCCACCGAAGTGCGTTATCATCAGACGTGGCACTTCGTTAATTTTCCATCAATGCTGAACCTTAGAGTCTCTGTCCTTTCTCTATGGATGAACATTTACTGCTTATAAAAAAGGTTCTGATGTAATAGATCTTGAAATTAGAAATCTATTGAAATGGAAAATAAATTGCGAGCGAATTAAGTTTGATTTTAGTCCATCCAGCAAACAAACAAAACCTAAAAAACCCCACCAGTTTAGGAATGCTCATAAAAAAAATATAAAAAAAATTAATCAGCTCCCATGTCAATTATCATTTAACAAAAAGAAGGGGGGCAAAACAATTAAAACAATTTGACAATAATACAATTTATTCAATCAAAAAATCCACAATGACAGCCAGTCATTATAAGGTAATCTGAAATTTGCCAAAAGGTTAAAAAAATAATTGTGAAATTTGTTAGATTCTCTCTTTAAAATGTTTAAATTGTAATTCTTGTGTTATTGAATTTTGTGGTCTAAACAAAGTTTCATTCTAAATGACAAACAAGTTAATTTCTTAGAATGAACTCCACAACTTAAGTAAAGTATTTATATGAGCCTACATTACAACCAAAATTCAGGGCATCAAATATATCAGCGAAAGAGCGTATATAACTAGTGTAGTAAATTAAGCTTCCCGCTGGGCCTTAAGACAATTGATAAACAAAGTTATGTTTTCAATGTAATTTGAGAGAGTTTGTGCGCTCTGTGTGGATTTTCGGTGAAAAAAGTTGCACACCCTGTTTTTCAATTTGCACACCCACTTTTCAAATCCTAGCTAAAACAGAGAACCTGCGGAGGGGGAGTTTAGGGGGGGTTATGACGGCGAGCCGCACTGCCGCTAGCCTTTTGTCAAGGCCTTCGTGGTTTTGCTTTTTTATAGCTCCATGCTTTGACAGCTTCGCGTCGTAGAGCTAGATGATCGATCCCAAGCGACACGAAGCTGTCCAAGCCACGAAGGCCTTGACAAAAGGCTACGCCGCCGCCTACCATCACTGGTGTCCAGCTATTTCTTTACGTTATCCAAAGGAAAGTATACTAAACCAGTGATGACGTCATGATGCACCGCGCGCATCGACCATACGCTATTGTTTGCGCTTGAGCAAAAGAAAGACAATTTAACACAATGTCTAGGCGTGGAAGTAGACCTCCAAATACTTCGCTTTATGTGCGAAATGTTCCAGACCATGCGAGGTAGGTATATTTTGTTAAATTTATAGTTCACATCGAACCTGTTTTTGGAAGTAATTATAAAACTGATTTGGTGAAAAAAGTGTATAAAAAAAAACTGATGTCGGAAATACACGGATTTCATTGCATTGGATTGGGTGGTGTTTCGCTGACCATCCTGTAGATGTGAAGAAAAAATTCAAAGTGAACCAATACCAATGCAATTAGTACCACTGGAAAGAGCTTGAAAAATCCTACTCAGTGATACCAAAATTATTGAGATATCTTAATTGATAAAGAAATTACAAGCATTCGAAGCTCGTTAATTAGCGTCATTTATCTAACTAGTGGAAATCACAAAGTTTGAGATTTGATCTGATTGAGTTGTAAGTAGTCTAGTTGGATAGAGCTCTTTTGACTTGCTACTTTACTTGTGGGGATCGGTTCATGAAAGCCGGACTTATGGAAGGTCAAAGAAAGTTCCAAATATCGCCAAAATATTGCCAAATACTTACGTCCCAAGGGCCGTATCAACATGTTCGACAATCTAGCGTGAAAAAGCGCGACAACTAAAAGTTTTAATTCCAAAAGTAATTACATAATTAAATACTCAACTAACTGTCATTTTCGGTTCATTATTTATGGGGCCCTAAGAGGATAACTACTTACAGTTCTCAATGAACTCGACCTACTCAGCACACTCGGGGCTCGCAAATTACACTAAACCCCAGGCCCGAGGCCAGTGATTTTAGCTTTGGGTCAGTAAATTCAAGACTGGACCAGTCCAGCAGTCTTGTGGTTTTGTTCAAATGTTGACTTTCAGTCTGATAAAAATCTTTCAATACTTTTAAGTATTGAAGAATACTTACCCAATTAATACATGTACAAAATCAGAAAAATCCTCTCTCAGAATGTTCAAATTTAACAGCTAAAATGTTAAACTGTGTGAGGTATTTTGTTCTCATTTCAATTATGGTCAATTAATAAAACAAATTTTGGTCCAGTAAACATTTTGAGCAACAAGCGGTCTTGTGAATTTTCTCCCCAAATTCGAGCCCTGACACTCCTCACTCTCAGGACTACAGTGGCCAGCAGAGCCCAATTTCACGGGTCTGCCTACCGTTTACGCCCCATACAATCACACCTTTTACAGCAGACAGTGCACTGTAAGCGCAGAATTCTCTTGTAAGCAGTGCCATAGATTATGAGATTGTCATAGATTCAGATGCAGTTTCACTTCTTCATAAAATCATGCCTCATAATGATTCATTGTGGACACAATACCGGCACTGCAGCAGTATCCCATTGTCTTTTTTTGTTCAAATTATTAAATCTGTAAAACAATAATGGAATTTGACAGCTTAAATGCCTATTTTTACATCCTAACAACCTTTGAATTTGATGTGTACTTCTACAGGCCAGATGACGTTCGCCAACTTTTTTCAAAGTATGGTCCTGTAACCGATGTTTATGTACCACTGGATCACCACACACGAGAGCCAAGGGGCTTTTGTTATGTACAATATCCTTAAATATGTGTTTTCATTTGAAATACCAGCATGACCAGAGCATCTGATTGAATTTTTTGGAGAAAGAATTTCTTGAGAACATTGATAGAGGAGAGGGGCTAAATTGGCGGAGAATTTTAAATTAACATCTTAAGAAGTGTGAATGTGAACCTAAGGAGCAGGTTGCTGCTTAATTTGGGGGAAAACGAGCATTACATTTGTTTTGTCATTTGACCATTTTGGGTCATATATGTAAAATTAAAAAAGTAAAAATAAACAAAATATTTTCAATGAAGAGAATAATTAGGATGTGAAAGACAAAAGAACCGTTTCCTCAGAAAAAACCTTTCAGCTGTGAAACTTAGTTTTAATTTTATTTTTTTACAGCAATTCTTTTTCCAAAGAAATTCTTGAGATGCTTGATGGTTATAGGGCACTCTTAACCTTGTCTTGTTTTATTGTTAATTTATTTTGTTGTTTCTTTTGTCTTGCTCACATACCTATAGAGCAACAGGCAAAGACAAGAACATGGGTTCAAGTGGTCAAGTTACATGACCTTCGCTACGCGTGCGCCAGTCTCCATATGAATGTGTTGGCTGTATGACACTGCAGCACATTTGACAGGGATGACGTGAAGCACCGCGTGATGAAATATGTGGAATGGGGTCATCGAGACCACAGAAAAATCAGTATGTTTTGTGGGACAATATTAAACTTAAAAATAAACCTTTAGCGGAAAATGTATTATATGAAACAGGTTTTTGGACTTGACACAAAGATTTTGTTTTGTATGATCTTAAAATCTAATTTGAGGGTGAATTTCTTTTGGGGTAAAATCACAACTTTGTACTTGCACTCCATTCCACATATTGTCGTAAAAGATCAAGATTCAAGCTTTGGTTATCAAGTCAAGAGAGAGCATGCTTAGCGTCGGCTCAAGAAATCAAGAATCAAGCCAAGAAAGAATCTTTACAAGATACTTGCAAGATTGGAGCGGTTTAGAATAGATTTTCTGGCCCCAAGAATCACATGCAAGGTTTTCTCGGCATCGGATCAAGTAGCAAGCAAGTCGATGGGTGTGTCGGAGGTTGTTACAAATTTACAACACTGTTTATCACTCAAGTCAAGAAATCAAGCAAGACCATTGGGAAGTCTAGTTAAAAGAATCTAAAGATGAGCGATTTGGGCAATGAAGATCCAAGACCAAGACCATTTGGATTTTCCAAGATCCTTGTTCCTGATTTTATTTGCAGCAGGCAAGAGCGGCCAGGTATCCAAGGTGGTGAAATTTTAGGTTTAAAGTTGTCATTGGAAGAGTTGTCGCAAGAAAGTAGAGACTTAAATTTAATCGGATCCAAGAATCGTTGGACACTCAAGACGACATGGTCGGTCATGCTATCTGGCTTCCTACAAAGTCGGGCAAATTTATCCAAGTTGAGTCAATGTTTGGCTTCCAAGAAAAGTTCAAGACAGGACCTTCAAGACAAAAAAGAATTTGTTACGACCAAGCTCATATTCATTCAAGAAATCACTCGGTTACAAGTCAAGTCAAGCTCAAGATTGAGGTATTGTAGTATCCTCGCGGTTTCTTTCTTTTTTCTTTTTTCGGTTTTTGTTTGGAAAGCTAAATGAATGGCCCAGTATCCCATCAGGTGATCTTTCCAACCTACACCAGTTTACAATGAATACAAAAAAATAAATAATAACAAATTTCTTGGTAATTGGCCTAAAATTGTTGAACATTAACAATCAGAAATTTTCAATTTAAAATCCTGTATTCGGCCTTTTTAATGTGAAGCAAAAATATTCTTTCTGTCTGCTGCCATGGTTTAAGTTTTAAAAAGTCCATTAACCTTTTGATAGTGAATTGTGAAATGTCCTATAGTGATAGTTGTGTACTCCCCTCAATTGTTCTTTTGACATATTGTGTAAGTTTGTTCTGTTTTACTGTTGCATTGTTTGTCTGACCTTCCTCAGTATGTTTTTACTATCATTTTTTTGTCTTGTACCCTTTTCTGATGCCTGTCTCCTTGTCTGTTAAGTCATATTGCAGAGAATTAGGCTAAGCTTGTAACGCTTTTCTACTTCACGTCGGCTGTCGTAGTTTGCTATTCATCTGAAGCTTGACCAACAAACCTTAACTTTTTTAAAAGTATTGCAAATTAATGTACACTAAATTGAAAGGTAACTTTCCTGACTTTTTCTTAAGTTAAACATTTTATTTTGCATTATCTTTTTTCAATTGAAAATAATAGTCTCATTGTTGAAGTCTACTCATGCAAATTGGTTTAAAATGGAACAAGGTTTGGTTTTTTTGGGGGGATTGGTTGTTGTTAACAACAGCTGGTGAGCGAATTTGGATGTTAGTTTTTGTCCCCGTCTTAATGCTCTGCAAGATAAGTGTTTATCTCTAATTGTTGTACGCATGTATGTCTCACTGCCCATCTTTGTTGAAAGAAGTTCTGTCTACATTGTCAAGATTTGTGTCTAGTTGCCTCGATTTGTCTGTCTGTGTGTGTATATCTTGCTTTATTTCCCTTAACACAAAGCAGCACATTTGAATATGTACGTGATGCAGAGGATGCTATGTATGCCTTGGATCGTACTCGGTTCCTCAACCGAGAGATGGACATCCAGTTTGCAGAGGGAGACCGAAAGAGTAAGCTTGGTTTCAAACTTTGTCGAGTCTTGTGAATATTTGTTTGTTAATTAAAAGAGTAGAGTTGTATCAAAGAATTTATGTTTGATTTATAGCGAATTTCAAAATTGTGGAATAACTCTATAATGATAACTGAACTGATTTTATTTTAATAGCACCAAACCAAATGAGAGGAAGGGATATGAGGCGTGGTGGCCGCCGTCGTTCTCGTACCCGCAGTCCTTACAACGATCGCCGTTCACGCAGTCGTAGTCCGTATAACAGACGACGTTCAAGAAGTCGAAGTCCATACCGTAGTCGTCGATCCTTTAGCAGGAGTCACTCTCGTAGTCGCAGCCCAGAAAAGTAAGTACAACAAGTGAAGTTTTGATTGATTTTCAGTCTTAACTAACAGTTTGGTGAGCGTGTGGCCTAATGCCTCCAATGTCCTCTTCTCCTATGTCACTCCACACCAAAATGATTGGAATTGGATCTGGATAAGGTTGGTATGCCTGACCCTGTGATAAGCGCTTGTTTGGGCCTACTGGCCCCTGTCCTTCTGAATCCTCCACTTTGGCAATTGGATACAGAAGGATTTGGGACTGTAATGGTTAAATATCATACATTGTTATGCAAATTAGGATTAATGGTTGTCGCCAGTTGTTGGTCCTCTTCTCTAGACCAAGTAGCTGTTGGTCTACTACGAGAAAAATAAGTGTGGCGGTAATGTTTGTTTTTGTAATTCATTTTTCCCCATCGTTCTTGCTGACAAAGCACAGGATTGGTAAAATGGATTAGTTTCTATCTGAAAACTCACCAATCATAAAGTTCATAGCAGTTGCAATATTTCAGAGAAATATTTCTGTCTGCATTACTGTCAAATTCAAGGAAACGGCATTTCAAGACCCGACACATTTCTTTTACTTATTTTGATTGCTTGAATCACAAAAAGCCCGTTATGATTGTGTACAAAATCCTTGATGAAACGAACCATTTTTGTTGTGTCGTGGCCGAGCGGATAAGAACACCGGACTCGAGCTCTGGTGTTTCTGATGAGCAGAGTGTGAGTTCTAGTCCCGGTCACGACATGACACTTGTGTTTGTGACACTTGTGTCGTTAAGCAAGACACTTGACCATTATTGCTGCATCCTTCGGATGGGACGTAAAGCCGTAGTTAAAAGAACCAAGTGCACTTATCGTAAAGAGAAGGGGTTTGCCCCGGTGTTCCCAATTTGATCGGCAGCATATTGTGCCACAGCACCTTGTAAACCATTACATGGTGCTATGTAAAGGAATAGGTCTCATACTTCAAAAACGTAGCTCTGCATACCTTGCAGGAAAAATTTACTGAGCGCTTTGATTCGCCCATCACTTGGTATTATGTTTATTCACTCCATTTTAACCACTGAATTTTGATGAAATTTTTAAACGTTGAAAACTTACCAATCGTAAAGTTGTATGGTTTGTTTATTAAGAGCTACAGGATGGGAGATGGTTTGCAGTTCTAAAAAACAAATGAATTACTTTCCCTTGAAATGCTATGTTTGTGCTTTTAAAAAATTATCTAGGAGGAGGAAGAGACGCTCGTACACCAGGTCCCATTCTCGTTCCCGTTCTCGTTCTCGTTCACGATCCAGGTAAGTCGATATAAAACTCGCTGTTGTGCTGCACTCGGGAGTGTGTGACCAACATTGTCCAATGTACGATTGCAACTTTTGAAAACTCTTGTGGCGTGTCATGGCCGAGCAGTCTAGTTCACCAGACCCAAGCTCTGGTGTTGTCAGCAGCAGAGTGTGGGTCTGAATACCAGTCATGACACTTGTGCCCTCGAGCAAGGAGGGCACTTAACCATAATTGAGTTGTAAAATGTTCGGAAGGTAGTGTATTCTGCTCTACCAGCCGGGCTCCTAGTGGACGATACCCATGCCTACATCCTTACGGACTGTGAAGGGGGGTAACCCTGTTTCAGCCCCATGAGTAGGTGGCAGCGTTGCCCCTGGCGACAGTTGATTTGGGTCGACAGCCCAAATCGGTTAAGTGTAGCTCCCTCATCTTGAAGTGGCCGTCCAGCCTTGTGATGTTAGGCGATATCTCATTTTAAAAAAAGAAAAAACCCCACAATTTTTAACTCCTCATTTAACTTTTTCATGTTACAGAAGCAGAAGCCGCTGAGATATCCATCGACTTTTGAGAGAGTGAATGCATTTCTCGACAAAAACAATGTTTGTAAAAATGTAACCAAGATGCTGTTTGCCTAGTTAAGTGTATTTGTGTTCACTCTTGTTTTTTGGGTTTTTTTTTAAGTGAAATACCTTACATTGAAGACTAATTTTTGATCATAAATTTGCTGCTATGTTTAACTTGCGTTAATCTTGTTTAGATTTTAAAATTAGACACAATTTCCTATGAGTAAGTACCTCGTGAAATGCAAGTCTTGGGAGTATAGTTACACTACAAATTGCATCAAGCAATGATTTGTTAACACTCTATTGTTATTGTTCATGCTATACTGTACATACCTATAGACCATGTAACCTGTGACACCACATTATTTACAAAAGTAAGAGCCAAAGAGCCTGGACTTCCTGCAGGCACATTATGTACACAGCTTATTGGAAGAAGACATTAAATCTTATTATTCATGGAGATTGATTTTTATCAACTTCTGATTCATTAAAAAGCGGCACATCTCAGCTGCTATTTTTGATAACTCTTGAATTAATGTGGAAGTTACGACACAAAATGTAAAATTTTCCATATGACTAGTGTATTATCTTGCCTGCAACAAAGGCCCTGGTATGTACAAGGTCACTCTATTTGTACGCAAATGTTACATGGTTAAATCAGCACTGATTTTTACTCTTACTACCAACCAATGCATGATTTGGGTTGATTATCATCTATAAATTTATAATGTTTTGAAAACTAGTCATGTCATGTATTACATCCTTAGTCTCCATGAAATACTATTTGGGGATTCCATTTGGTTGTGCTGTTCCTCTCGAAACGAAGAAGGCAATACTTGTAATAATCAGGTTATTTAACTAAAATCAAGATTATCAGGTTTTGGTAATTTCATTTTCTAGCCAAATTCACCAAATATATGGTACAGTCATTCTAAATTCAAAACTGTTGCTTTTATGACGCCATAATGGGAGATTTTAGAACACTAGGTGGCAGCAGTCGTCCCTACCAGGTTAATTTCCATTGTTTACGTAGTTCTGAGCATGGGCACATTTCCGAGAACAATGAATTTACCTGGTAAGTCTGCTGCCACCTAGTGTCAGCAAAAGTCTCCCAATGATTGATTGACTTGTCGGCCAAGAAAGATCCCGCATCAGTTTTTCTTTTCTTGACGGAGTGGTTGGTGGGGGGCGGGAGGGGGCATGAAGCAAAGATGTTTACTTTGAGTTTGATGGCCGTAACATCTTTTTAAAGTTCTAAATCAGAACTGAATTAAGCTGGGTTATGCTAGGTAGTTCCCATTCATTTTAGTGTTTTTTTTTCCCTTCTAAACATTTATAATTTTGATGTATTTTATACTGTAGAGTGCATATCTTTTTTCTATTTTGTGCGATATGAGTTTTGTTTTTTCACATGTTTAGTTTTTCAGTGGTTAAGTAGTTCAAAGGTTGTTGACGTCTTATGTTTCCTGGTGAATCACTGGGTTCCAATCGGGGTAGACGTAAATCTTAATGTAGATACAAGTTTGGTTTTGATTGTCAACTATGGTTCCTCATCGGGGGGTTATTGACGCCCTCATTGGGATAAAACAATTCAAATCTGGATAATGGTATACATTTGTAACCCAATTGGGATAGATTAGTTGACAACCCTATGATACCAAGAATGAACTGTTTACATCAAGGCCCAATTTCTTTAAGGTTGTTTAGCACACAATATTTGCTTAGCAAAGCCAGGTTACCTTTAACCAGAACTGCAAACTCTCCCTGATTCTGCAGAAAGTTCCCTGAAAATCAACCAATCTTTCCATGTACTGATTTTTGAACAAATTTGGAAATCTTCCTGATTATGGAAACTTTTTCCCTGCGTTGAATGTAATTCTAAATATCTCCATGATTGTTGTACACAATTTCCCTGATTGCAAGATGCAAATGTTGGCACCTCTGCTTTACAGTGGTACCCCGCTTATTCATTGCTGAGCTAATTAATTTGTTAGACAAGTTTTTCTGCTTCACAGCTTTATATTTGCATACTGGGTTTAAAATCATAATGTCAGTACAATATCTGTTTGGTTCCCTTGATCAAGAATAATCATATAACACTTAAAAAGCGCTACACCAAAGGGCCAGCCTATTTCCTCTTGTCTTTGTATTATTCATTTCAAACCTTGATACATTTGACATCATCAACACAGAACCTCAAAATGATTGTGTTCATTAAACAAAATTTGACTGGAAGAGTTAAAGAAGATACTGCTTATAAAGAGCAACTTCTTAAGTCCCAAACCTTATTTTCTACCTTTTGTTTCTTTGTTTTTCTGTCCTCTTATTTCAACGTTCCTGTTATAAAGAGGTAATTTGGCCAGTCATGACGACTTTGTTATAATATGAGAGTCGACTGTATTTGACATAAGGAATCACAGTGGGGTTTTTTTTGTGTACAAACTTCTGGAGTTATTATTTTTTAATCATTGTAGTTTTCCAAGCTAGATACATTTTGGTGTTTAGGGAAAGGCCCAACTTTTTGGAGATGTCACTGGATTCTGTAATGAGAAAGTTACCTCCCAGATTCATTAAAATGTTGAGCATGTACTCATTGAATATGACAAATAAATATGGCTGTGTGAATTTATTTTGTGAGTCCTGTCAACTGGCATGATATTGTTCCTACTTTAGTCTGATTTCCAATTTTTTTGCCCTTGGAAAAATCTGAAAAATTGGGATTAAAGAGCATTAAATGTCTATTAAAGTCTATTAAAGTCTACACGATGTGTACATGTATTTTAGCTCTTGTACTCAATAAAATATTCCTACTTTTTTTCCAAGGACTTAATATCATGCCTGATGTGTACTTGTATTTCAGCTCTTGTACTTGATAAAATATTCCCACGTTTTTCCAAGCACCAAATATCATGCCTGTGTCAATAAAGTGTTTCTTGTCCTAATATAAAGCAATTTTGGCAATGTTGAAGTTTTTAAGTTTAGGTCTTGAGGGCTTTAGTGGTGATATCCTTAATCATGATCAGCTTATAAAGCCCTACTAACTAGGATGGTGCAGAAGTGACGTAGCAGGCAAGGTGCGTAATAAATAAAAGTGAAGAATATTAAGTGGCCACTGGGGATGGGGATGGGGCTTATTACTTGAACACAAACCCAACTTGAATAGATGAGTTAATTCTTAGTGGTTATCAAGAACTTCGTACCTGCTGTACATTTACTTTCCGGATGTTGTGGGGGGGGGGGGGGTGAGGGGAAATATATTTATAAATGTCCCAATGTTCGCCGTCAAAAACGGCACTTGTGTTTATTACTAGTATTACGCAATACAATGGATTGAGTGGGTCAGGTCGGCTTCATTACCAACTATCCATATATCCATATAACTCGGCCGGACCCAACTCGGCACCTATTATAAATTCGTCACCTAGTAAATTGATTATGAACTAGTTAATTCTTGGCTTTCATGTTTCTTACTGTACTCAAATACTTTTGGGATCGTCCGCTTTATTACTTTGTTCTTCTACTTACCCATTCACAAACGAAATAATATGGGTGCCGAGTTTGTTTTTATATTGCGTGCGCAACTAGGAGGTCGAGTTTAACCTCGTATTGTCATCATCAAAGATCGTGGTCATCATGCATCATCAGTGCAGAGTATCGATCCCGATCATCGCATGCACTCGGCTTTGAAAACACAGTGTAAGTGTAACTGAAGTTGTACATCAAAATGTCTAGAAGGCGGCAAAGTAGAGCTCCAAATTCTTCACTTTTCGTACGGAATGTTCACCCAGATACCAGGTACGCCTCAAAGGGGGATTAGAGGTGCTGTGCGTTTTATTGGGTTGTATTTTACATGTTTGTGGCCAGTGTTCAAACCTTAGTTAAGAAAGTCAGATGTCGGAAATGGGCGGAATAAGACTAGAGCTATCAGTGTCAGCGTCAGTGTTATTTTGCTGCCATTGAAAGTTGATTTTTCTACTTCATTCAGCACGTGCCTCATGTGTGTGTGTACTTACGGCAGGCGCTTAAAGTTAATAAAAAGTTTCTTTTTTTATTTAAAGTAGCCGATATGCAATATTATAATGATTAAAATGGTAAATTTGTGTATCAATATACAACTTACAACTTCAAGGTTGTTTTGAATATAGTCTCAGTTTGTTTGTTTGTTTAGATGATTTTCCCGTCAAAGGAACTCGGCAAACTCCCACAAGGGGATATAAACGCCAAGCTGGCAACAGCCAATCTCTCTCATACAAACATTGGTTTATACGTCTATGATTATGAATTACACAGATCAACAAATTGTGAATCACTAACTAGACGACAATACTTATTCTAGTCATTGTGAAATCAGCGGTTAGATTGGTAGGATTCGAACCCACAACCTTGTGATTGCAAGTCCTGCAGTCTAACTACTGGACCACTACGTATGTGTCTGTGTAGACTGGCATGGAGTAGCTTTTTGGGACCTTGTTTGTAGTTTGTGTGTACTGTGTGTGGTCGTTTTTTTAAATAGCCTTTGACCATGGAGGCTATTCCTACCTCCATGCTTTGACTGACTGTTGTCGTCTCTGCTACTGCTAGTGCTACTGCAGTCCGAACGTGACGCCATTGTTTACACATTTGTTTGTTTTTTTGATCAACTTGCTGGAGCTATGCTTTATAGGCCTTTTTTTTTAGTTTTTTGGGGTGGGAAAAATTTCCGTATATCCGGCCACCACTTTCTAAGGGATTTATTTGATTTTTTAATGGATGTTGGACTTTATTTCCCTTTTTATAATATTCCTTTGAGGAATTGGTAGCTAACCCTAAATGGCTCATTGTCATGATTTTGACACTTTGTAATAATAGTTCAAAGTGCCTGTGCCTCTCTGTATACATCCTGTCAACCCTTCTGCCTGGACAGGTAAGGATATAATTTGACCTAAGGTAAGGGAGATAAAGTGGTGGCCGGATAGAGGATACAGAATTTTAGCCCTTTTTGTTGCTTGGCTCAGACTAAACCAAGGTCATGTTTTATTTACTCATTGTGTGTTGATGCTGCCAGTGCAGTGTTTGTGTATGAATGAAAATGAATGCAAAGCACAAAGTCTAATGTTCAATTGAATTGAATTAAAGCTAAACTTTACAAAAAAAATTTAATGAGATATCGCCTTACTCACAAGGCCGGACGGCCACTTCAAGATGAGGGCTACACTTCACTCATTTGGGCTGTTGACCCAAATCAACTGTCACCAGGGGCACGTTGCCACCTACATGTACTCCTATGGCTGAAACAGGGTTAACCCCTTCCCAGTCCGTAAGGATGTAGGCTTGGGTATCATCAACTAGGAGCCTGGCTGCTAGAACAGAATGCACTACCTTCCCAACTTTTTACGAAGCAATTATGGTTAAGTGCCTTGCTCAAGGGCACAAGTGTCATGACCGGGATTCGAACCCACACTCTGCTGCTGACAACACCAAAGCTTGGGTTCGGTGAACTATACCGCTCAGCCACGACACGCCACAAACAAAAACATGTTTGTTATTAGTATTGTTAATTATTGTACTGAAGTGCAATGGTTCGGGCGTGCAACTTTCTAGCCTCACATAAATAGTGCCAATCCTCTTCGTATTGTTGGCCCTAGCACCAATGCAATCCAATCTTTGTGCTTGACACTACCCACTGTGGTTTTCAACCTGCATCGTTCCTGGTATATAAAACTTACTGATAGAATGCTACTCTACTTGCAGATGGCACTACTACCGGACTGGAATTTGTTGGAAAGAAATTACAAATTTTGTGAGAAAAGCAAATGCCTTGTGGTAATTACGTACTGCTCTTGCTGTAAATGTTCAACTGTTTTTATTATGGAGCTGCCCAATGTTGTAATTGCCTATTTTAGGAGGAATAAAGGTTTTTGAATTTTAATTTGAATTTGCCTTTTTGAGAGTTAAATTTTGTGACCAGGAACGGTGCAGGTTTAAAACCACAGTGGGCACAAAGATTGGATTGCATTGGTGCTAGGGCAAAGGATACAAAGTGGATGGGGACTAGACACAGTAACTTGGGCGCTGTACTCCGCTGGGGCGCTGTAAAATTTAGACATCTGTGGTCTCACTGCGACCGCAGATGTCAAAATTTCGAGAAAAAAACAAGTACAGCACCCCAGTTACTGAGGCGCTGTTTGGATTTTTTTATGAGGCTAGCAACTTTCCAGCTGAACAGCTCATGTCCTCCTTTTGTTCTTTAACAAGAATGCCATAGACAATTGAAAAAACACTGTACAAAGTTAAGTGTGGTTGGTCATGTCCTCTTTTTGTTTTTCAATTTACAAAGTTGTATGTCTAAGTGATTGCATCCCAACAATCAGTGGATCAGGGCCCAATTTCATAGAGCTGCTTAAGCAGAAAATATTGCTTATTAAGTGTCTGCTATAAAGCAGATAAAGCAGAAATGAGCAGAATACCAGTCACAAATTGTACATGTGACATGGTAGTTTGGCTGGTAACCTTTTTCTGGTAATCATAATTTTGTTGTGCTTAGCTACTTTTTGTGCTTAAGCAGCTCTATGAAATTGGGCCCAGAAGGTTACAACTCATCATAAACTAACAACCAACGTTCCAAACCTCAACTGTCACTAAAAATAGCCTCCCCCATAAAAAACACAAGCAATAGCTTAAAGGCACTGAACACGTTTGGAAATTGTCAAAGACCAGTGTTCTCACTTGGTGTATCCCAACATATGCATAAAATAAAACAAGCCTGTGAAAATTTGGGCTCAATTGGTCATCGAAGTTGCAAGAAAATGATGAAAGAAAAAACACCCTTGTTGTACAATTGTGTGCTTTCAGATAGGAATAAGAACTTCTTGCAAGAAGTTTTTATTATTTTAGTGAGAAATTACCTCTTTCTCAAAAAATACGTTACTTCAGAGGGAGTCACTTCCTGCAATGTTTTATACTATCAACAGCTCTCTGTGCTTGTTACCAAGTAAGTTTTTATGCTAATATTTGTTTTGAGTCATTACCAAAGGTGTACGATACCTTTAAATATAGTTTAACATTTTTTCCTCACAGGGCAGATGATCTACGCAAGATCTTTGGGAAATATGGACCCATCACTGATGTGTACATACCTGTGGACTACTACACTAAAGAGCCTAGAGGATTCTCCTACGTACAATATCCTTAAAAATATATTCAACTAATTTCTCTGCTTAACTTCTGGGAAAGAAACATCATGATTTAGATGCAATTCCAATAGTTTATGATTCATTTGAAAGTAACATAAACCTCACCTCTGGAATTGTCAGTTTATTATCACATAATAATAACAATACTGGACTCTTAAATAGCGCACGTATCTACCAATAGGGTACTCAAGGCGCTTGAACAATGAAACATTTTTAAAACAGATTTTGAAATTTGTTGAATTAAGAGACCGATTTATGTAGCAACTGATAAGGGTTTACAAGGTGCTGTGGCATAGCAGCTACTGCCAGAAACACCGGGGCAAACCCCTCCTCTTAGCGATAAGTGTAACTGGGTTCTTTTACGTGCTTTACACAATGCACAGTGCCACAGGACCTACGGCTTTATGACCCATCAGAAAGACGAATGAATAATAGTTAAGTGTCTTGATCAAGGACACAAGTGTCAAGACTAGGACTTTAACTCACACTCTGCTGATCAGAAGTACCAGAGCTCGAGTCCAGTGTGCTTGACCACTCAGCCACGACACGCCACGTAATGTTTTAAAATAAACTAGAAGGGTACATTACTGCTGATGAATTGCTAGAGTTGAGCAAAAGATTACCACAACAGCAACTGTTTATGTGATGTTGCATTTTGTAATTCATATTACATCATTAATGAAAAAACAAACATTAGTGCGTTCTTGTTTGTGTGTCTGTGGGAGTGTTCGTCTTTCTGTACATCATTCGCTTTCTTAACTCTCAGTATCACATTTGAAGATGTACGAGACGCAGAAGATGCTTTGTATTATTCAGAGGGAGTGAGACTGCTCGGACGAGAACTGGAGGTCAAGTATTCAGAGGGAGACAGAAAAAGTAAGTGGGAACATTTTATCAACTGGATGAGCAGGTGTAGAAAATGGTTTCCTTGATGTCCTCGGGTTCCCTCTCAATACTTGTGTAATGCGAAAGACTTGGAATTTATTTCCCTGGACTTTGCCATGAGGGCTTTTGAAAGTTCTCTTTATAAATGCTCCGATTCCCACCTTAGAAAGATATACTTCACCCACCATCAGAAGAATATTTTCAATGGATTAATGCATACTTGTTAATTTCGGTCG
Organism: Plazaster borealis; assembly: GCA_021014325.1. Classification (NCBI taxonomy): domain Eukaryota; kingdom Metazoa; phylum Echinodermata; class Asteroidea; order Forcipulatida; family Labidiasteridae; genus Plazaster; species Plazaster borealis. The sequence goes on along the minus strand of CM037458.1, from coordinate 11,900,394 downwards.
TACAGCTCCAGACCAGCTCAGGAGGCAGTCATACAGAGGCCGCGATAGAGGTCGTCGTCATTCAAGAAGTAGGAGCCCATACCGTCGTCATTCAGCCCGCAGCAGGAGTCGATCTCGAAGTAGCTCACCACAAATGTAAGCAGTCATGATTCTTTTTATATCATGGGATGATAATAACCTGTAGTTTTTATATATGCATGAATTTAAAATTAAGCAATTTTAACATATTTATCCCTTTGGCATAATTTGATAGGTTTGATCAAAGCAGTTTGGTGTTAGTTAGCTTCCAATCATTTAGTTTAAGTAATATTTCTGAGAAAATAATACTTTTTTGATTTTGTTGTGTCGGTGCAACAAGGTCGTATCTCCTAAATTAGCGTTTACGTGAAAGAGTTTTAGAATGTCAAAAGGTCATATCTCGCTTAAAATAACCTGGATGTACACACAAAGTCAATGGACGCTGAGATACAACGACATTACACGGAGCGTTTTCGTGCAAGATATGACTTAGTTGGAAAATCAAGTTATGACCTTGTTGCACTGACACAATGATTTGTTTCTTTTGCTTTTGTTTATGCTGTTGTTTGTTTTTTCGTTTTAAATTTGTCAGTGGGCATTTCAATACAAGCCTCCTTTTGGCTTCGGAAAATGCCCCCATATTGGTTTGCTCCGTATCCATTTCATTATATTATTTTCATGTCATTATTTATTGTTTTCATTATATGTTTTTCTAAATCAGTTCTTGATTGTCCTAAATTTGTTTAGTGTTCTCCTTTTTTCACTAATATGGAAATAAATGTTGAGTTGAATTGATTTGAAAACAACATAGATAAAATGAATTTGGTTTAATTAGAAGTAATTTGTTTTCTTTTTAGCCACAACAGACGACGTCACTCCAGAAGCCGTCCTACACGCAGCAAAAGCCGTTCACGTAGTAGCTCTCCAGACAGGTAGATGACACTTTTGTTTTCTCAAACGTTTACCAAACCCAAATCCTCTGGAAACCTTCCAAAGGAAAAAAATGCTTATAGCATAGTGCATGATGGATGAGTCACATTCAAAGGCCATGTATAGGGAGCATCTCAAAAGTCGAGCACATTCTATGCGTGAAAGAATGTTCATGTAGGCCTACACCAGCAATCTAGAGGACTGCCAGAATGTTCTGCTAGACCGGGACATTGTGCCGAGCTAACAGATCGTTGCGGCGGTCCGACGGAACATTCTATGTACGCCTACTTGAATACTTAACCGACCCAATTAGAACATTCCTAACATTCTAATTCTTGAGATGCTTAGTATTTTAAAGTTTAGACTTTTCTAGCATACAACATGAATTTATGACCCACTTTGATTTTCTTGCCATTTCAGCCGTCGTCGATCCCGCAGTAGGAGTCCAACACGTCGCTGAACACGACAAGTCATTCAGAGGAAAAGCATAAGGTAATAACCGGTGACGCGAGGAACCCCGATTAAATTAAGACACATTTCACATTTTTCTTAAACAAGAATAGAAAAGGGAATCGGATTCCGAGTAGAAACCAAGATGCTGTTTTTTGGAACTAGTTTTAGTCTTGGATGGACGAACTCTTGTGCTCAGGTTAGTCGTGTTTGCTTCTCCAGATTACAAAACTGAGTGAGGATTTTTTAACCTTATTGATATGCGACGCTTGGCCTGGAAAGGAACTCACTTGGCAGGCAGGAACTTGACTTTCTCTTCATTTTACTGTCTTGACACTCAAAGCGGAAGTCACTTTTGCCTCCATCACGTTTTTCAAACACAACTGCCTGCAGGGTTTGGTTATGTTTTCGTTACCACGCAACTTAACTCATGTTAGGCATACATACAGAAGTCGCTTCAAACAGAAGCAATGTAAAGGAGAGCTGATGATCTTGATGCAAGGTTCCTTTGATGAGGACTTGTACCACTAGCTTCCACTGCCACCAGATGTTTTAGGGATATGATGTGTGTTGGAAATCTATGGATGTTCTGAAGGAATTTGTACCAGCATTCAAAGATGCGACATCTGAAACTGGTCGCCGGAGAATTCTTGGAACAATTCTTGAAATAATCTTTCGCAATGTGATATATCACACCATGCAGATCGCACTTCTTTATCGTCCATTACATTCAGGATTGATTACGTTTTTTTGGCAGTGACTGGATTATTGTTAAAGCTTTCACTTTTATATTGTGTTAGTTTGATTTTACTTTTGTTATTAACCGTCATGTGAAGTGTTGGCGTCCAGACTTGTTATACCACAGGCTCTTATTTTTTATTATTTTTGTATTGCATTAATATTTTGTAGATATTTGTAATTTATCGTGTTTAATGTCTTCACACTGTAGAGTGTTGACTTTGTTTTGGATTACTTGTAGTTTTTTCTGTAAAAACTAAAATCTCAAAATTAACAAACTTTACCCTCCACATGTTGGACAATAAATCTTCCTTAACAAATGTCCAAGTTGGATTGATACAAAAATAAAACAACAGTTGAAAACATATTTTTTTCCCCTTCTTCAGTTGCATATATGTTTTAAAATATTATTGTTTTATGGTTGATTTTTATTAGCTCAAATGGAACTTGCAGAGACTATTCAAAAGGGCTGAAAAAACCCAAAGAATTCAACAGCAATTTGTTTTATTCAGAACCAAGTACGATTACATGCATGGAATGTACCCAGCTTTCTGGAAATTAAACCAATAATACATCAGTTAGACTAGAGCAGACTTAGTAGACATAGAATGAACAGGCCATGTGCATGTCCCAATGCGCATACTCGTTGCGCAAAGGATTCTCAGTGAAATCCCATGCGAGCAACACCAGCATCCATCATGGCGCACTGATTTTGAAGCAATGCGGTACACAACTATGCAATCTGGCATATGTACATTTAAACAACAGTGTGGCATCCATCTTGGCAGCTTGATTGATTTTTCAAGTGAACTAGGTATCTCAAGATACATAATTTAAAGATGGCGCTTGTGCATATGGGCTATTGCATCTGATAGAGGGTTGTCTGCAGACTTCAGCACAGTCTAATTAAAAGGACTCTGGCTGTGGTAGTTTTTGCGGCTATGGCTGTTATGGCAGCAGTGATGACATTGAAGATGTGGCCATAGCCACTGCAAAAGCCATCCATGCGGATATGGCCTCAGACATGCCATCCTTAGTGATGAGCTACATGTACAGTATCCCACCGTTTCAATTAACATACCTCGGGAAAATCCACATTATGATTTACTATTAAAAATGGTTTGGAAAAGTTTGAATAATGAGCTTTCCTGCATGACCAGCAATTGTTGTATGGATTTTGACTACAGTAATGATAAAAGATTTCTCACACAAATCTACATATGTTTAGACCATGATTTCTTTCTCCACTTGATTGTGCGTCGGATCAAAATGAGACTGGAAGTAAAAAATAGTCTGATCCCTGCTCATAAAACAACAAAAAACTAGTACTATTAACATAACATGGTACTCTGGTAACATGACAAAGATGGCCGAAGTGTGATGCAGGCTTATAACATTCTTTGAACAGTTTACAAATCTGTTACATAAAAACAAACTGATTCCACTTTCTTCACTCTGTAAACTCCGCTTTCTTCACACTCTGTGAACCCTGCTTTCTTCAAACTCTTTACACTTCTCTTTCTTCACGCTCGTAAACTCTTTTCTCACGCTCTGTAAACTCCGCTTTCTTCACGCTTTGTACTACACTCCGCTTTCTTCACGCTCTGTAAACTCCGCTTTCTTCACGCTTTGTACTACTCTCCGCTTTCTCCGCGCTCTGTAAACTCCGCTTTCTTCTTCACGCTCTGTAAACTCCGCTTTCTTCTTCACGCTCTGTAAACTCCGCTTTCTTCACGCTCTGTACTACACTCCGCTTTCTTCAAACTCTGTGCACTCTGCTTTCTTTACTCTGTACTACACTCCGCTTTCTTCAAACTCTGTGCACTCAGCTTTCTTTACTCTTTACTACACTCCGCTTTCTTTCACATGAAAGAAACTATTAGTATTCAAGATCTACATAAATTATTCCAAAGGCTCACTTAAGGCATTTCTAAAATCGTTTTCTTAAGCTCCTTCCTTTAATACGAATCCCCAGGTTTGGCGTTGTCTTTCCATTGCTATGTGATCTGATCATGGATTTAAGGTAATTCTCAGCCAAAATTCCCAGAGAGTTCCTCTTTAATTCTCATCGGATCTTGTGCGTCTTTTCTTCCCTGACGTATCCGTGTCCGTTGAACTTCGACGTGAACGATCATCTTCCTATGAACAGGAAGAATCAAAGAATGGATGCCATTTTGTCATATTTCTCTCTCTAAATTTCTTAGTTCACTATTTTAATAGATGTTAAATTTGCATCGGGGATGAAGAATATTATATTTGGTTTTACCCGTACACCGATGTGTGTAAAGCACCGTATACTCAGTACTTTCCCGAGTCCTGTGAAAAAAATCACAGGCATATTACTCGGGTGGGAATCGAACCCACGACCTTCGCAATTCTAGAGCAGATGTCTTACCAACTAGACCACCGAGATTGCCCGGTAGCTAGAGGCAGTTCGAATCCTATATTTTAGCAGCGGGGACCGCGACAATTTAATAGATGTTAAATTTGCATCGGGGATAAATAGTTCACTATTGGAATATTGACGGAGTTACCACCCGCTAAAATAATTATGGTACAAGGCATAATTCCTGTCATCTAAAGTACATGCATTCTTTGTTTTCCACTTATTCTCTAACTCTTAGTTCACTGTTGATAACAACACATAATGTAATAACAATGGTCAAGCTCTTCATGAGGACTACCTCATTCATATTGATGCATGTCTTTGATGTTTGTTGTCAGTTATTGATTTTGAAAAGATGACTCACCACCTGTCCCTGCTTGCCTCTACCCCTCAGCATTTTGGTAGAGTCCGGTTGTTGTACAAGTAACTGTGTTGACACAAATTCCTGTTTTGACAAAGAAATATAAAACAAATTCTTTTTAGAAATTGTCACTGGTTAGAGAAAGTCACAATCTGGAGGTAACTTCTGTTCAAATTTAACTGCAGGTCAAGTATGATGTTGTGTTGTTGTTGGATGTCGAGGCAATCCAATAAGCCATTTTGAGATATGGCGGACACATTACTATAACACTGTTTGATTTGGGTAAATTTGTCTGTATACACCAAAATCCTACAGTGCACTCCTATAGTGTCCACCATATCTCAAAAATGCTAATGATGCTTTGTATGAATATGAGCACAACACTTCCATCAGAGAGTCCACTATTTGGTTGAGTAAATAGAGGAAGGTCCTCAATGACATAGCATAGCCATGGGTGTATTGAAGGGGGTATGAGCGGGGGTACAGGGTGCAACATGGGAAGGTCCTCAATGACATAGCATAGCCATGGGTGTATTGAAGGGGGTATGAGTAGGGGTACAGGGTGTAACAAATGAAGGTCATCAATGACATATTATACTAGCCGTGAGGCTAGGGGGTATGAGTGGGGCTACAGGGTGCAACATAAGGAAGGTCCTCAATGACATAGCATAGCCATGGGTATATTAAAGGGGGGGGGGGTATGAGTGGGGGTACAGGGTGTAACAAAGGAAGGACCTCAATGACATATTTTAGCCATGGGTGTATTTGGGGGGGGGGGTATGAGCGGGGGTACAGGGTGCAACATAGGAAGGTCCTCAATGACATAGCACAGCCATGGGTGTATCAAGGGGGGGTATGAGTGGGGCTACAGGGTGCAACATAAGGAAGGTCCTCAATGACATAGCATAGCCATGGGTATATTGAAGGGGGGTATAAGTAGGGGTACAGGGTGTAACAAATGAAGGTTGAAGGTCATCAATGACATATAGCCGTGAGGCTAGGGGGTATGAGTGGGGCTACAGGGTGCAACATAAGGAAGGTCCTCAATGACATAGCATAGCCATGGGTATATTGAAGGGGGGGGGTATGAGTGGGGGTACAGGGTGTAACAAAGGAAGGTCCCCAATGACAGCATAGCCATGGGTATATTGGAGGGGGGGTATGGGTGGGGGTGGGCACAGGTGGCAATGATGGGGTATCTCTGTCTCGCTCTTTCACAATATCAGAGTTCTTACAGGTGATGGAAGAGATGGAAGATGCACAGGTAGGAACTATGATTGGAAAGCAAGGGTGAACTCATTACCTCTATCTGTTTGACAACGTCACTCTGCATAATGGTGGCGATGTGATGGACATGTTGATCAATATTGTTATACATGATTGCGTTTTGAAACATTAGCATCATATCTCGGTGGAATTGATCGGTCGTTCGGATGCAACCACTCTCGATATTTTTCTTGATGGTGATCAGATTGATCGGTCTTAAGACAATGCTCTTGTATCCGGGAGCGATGTCATCTGTCACTGGATGGAGGAATATGTTGGCGTACCTGGACGAGGGAAAGTATATTTAATTGACTAAGTAATTGCAGCAGGGATAAAGAAAAGAGTTAAGTTTGGTTTACACTGATGTGTGAAAAGCAATACAGATGGAACTTTTTCCTTAAACATTGGTACAAACAGTAAGCTTTTGGATTTAAAAACATCAACATGAATTTTCTGAAGGTTGCCCAAATCATGTCTAAACTAAAGGCCAATAAATTGGTGAGGTACTTTCACCTCATTCTTCACTTTATACTTACTTGTGGCTTGCAACAGCTCTCCAAACCAGCATGATCGCTTTACGCCAAATCTTATAAGCATGATCCTCCTCACTGCACAAAGAATGTCAAGACAAAATCGGTTTTTACTGAATGATGTTTACAATTAAGATGGATTCTGGATTTTTCTTGGTGTGCAGTAAAAATGTCTTGGGTTTAAGAGGTACACGAGACTGACCTGTGTGAGACAGATGCAGGACTGTTGGGTAGTGACTCCATGAAGTATGAAGGTGGCAGGGTACCAGCCGAGGCTGACAGATCATCACGGTCGCTCTCCGAGGGTTTGTCCGTCCCGTCGGACTCTTCACCCTCGCTGTGCGTGTCATCCTTGGAATCTTCACTGATCAGAGATGCAATGCCACCCGCTGCTCCATCCTTACCTGCTGTTCTCCTGCCAGGGGGTGGAGTATCCGCGTGGCTGAACTCGCCTTCCTCCTCCTGATTATGGAACAGCGATGATTGAATTTAGGAAGTGCATCCACAGGTTTAGATAAAGAAATTCATTGTCTGATCTGTCTATATAGTTCGCGTGGATTAACACAATAACCTAACCACCCCAGCCCATCAAAATCCAACTGCATGTTTTTAAAAATTTTGTTGGACTGAAGAATGCACTAGTAAACTGATCATGCTTTAAATGGGATCAGGCATACCACCATAATCAGAGTACAACAGTTTGGGTGTTGAGTTTATACTGAATGGGGTTGGACTTAGGACTGCACTAGTAAACTGATAATGCTTTATATGGGATCAGGCATACAACCATAATCAGAGTCCAACAGTTTGGGTGTTGAGTTAATGAATGGTGTTGGACTGAGGACTGCACTAGCAAACGGATTATGCTTAACATGGGATCAGGCATACAACCATAATCAGAGTCCAACAGTTTGGGAGTTGAGTTTACTGAGTGGTGTTGGACTGAGGACTGCACTAGTATGGGATCAGGCATACAACCATAATCAGAGTCCAACAGTTTGGGTGTTGAGTTTACTGAGTGGTGTTGGACTGAGGACTGCACTAGTAAACTGATTATGCTTAACATGGGATCAGGCATACCACCATAAATCACTCAAGGGACTTGGGGTTTTAAGACACTTTCCAGCTGGTATTTTATTGTGAATCCTCCAATAGGACTTGCACTGCGACTTGTAGTTTTGAAAAAACATTTTAGAGACATTTAGTTTAAGATGTTGGAGGGAAAGCTTTAGAAGGGAGAAACCAAAGCTGCGAAATAGAGAGTAAAACCTTATCAATGTCACTCAAGGGAGTTGGGGTTTTAAGACACTTTCCAGCTGGTATTTTATTGTGAATCCTTCAATAGGACTTGCACTGCAACCCGTAGTTTTGACAAAACCATTTAAGAGGCATTTAGTTTAAGATGTTGGAGGGAAAAACCAAAGCTGCGAATAGAGAGTAAAACCTTATCAATGTCACTCAAGGGAGATGGGGTTTTAAGACACTTTCCAGCTGGTATTTTGTTGTGAATCCTCCAATAGGACTTGCACTGCAACCCGTAGTTTTGACAAAACCATTTAAGAGGCATTTAGTTTAAGATGTTGGAGGGAAAAACCAAAGATGCGAATAGAGTAAAACCTCTTCATGTCACTCAAAGGAGTTGGGGTTTTAAGACACTTTCCAGCTGGTATTTTATTGTGAATCCTTCAATAGCCATTTAAGAGGCATTTAGTTTAAGATTAAGAGGAGTAAAACCTTATCAATGTCACTCAAGGGAGATGGGGTTTTAAGACACTTTCCAGCTGGTATTTTGTTGTGAATCCTCCAATAGGACTTGCACTGCAACCCGTAGTTTTGACAAAACCATTTAAGAGGCATTTAGTTTAAGATGTTGGAGGGAAAAACCAAAGCTGCGAATAGAGAGTAAAACCTTATCAATGTCACTCAAGGGAGTTGGGGTTTTAAGACACTTTCCAGCTGGTATTTTATTGTGAATCCTTCAATAGGACTTGCACTGCAACCCGTAGTTTTGACAAAACCATTTAAGAGGCATTTAGTTTAAGATGTTGGAGGGAAAAACCAAAGCTGCGAATAGAGAGTAAAACCTTATCAATGTCACTCAAGGGAGATGGGGTTTTAAGACACTTTCCAGCTGGTATTTTGTTGTGAATCCTCCAATAGGACTTGCACTGCAACCCGTAGTTTTGACAAAACCATTTAAGAGGCATTTAGTTTAAGATGTTGGAGGGAAAAACCAAAGCTGCGAAATAAAGAGTAAAACCTTATTCACATCAGGCTTAGAGTCAAGGTGGGATTCAAATCGAGGTCCTCATAGATACAGGGCAGGGAACATAATAATTAGGCCAGCCTATTTCCTGATGATGAAATATTTACCGCAAGTGCTTGAGTCCTTCCTCTTGAACTCTTGCGCTGACTACCAGGAGGTCTTCCCCTCGTTGCTTTCTTCTTGACTTTGATTTCTGTGTCGTCTCGAGACGATGTATCGTCAGGAGAGGACGGGTCTGTGTGGCGGTAGTCCTCTTTATCAATGACTCCTTTTGGATGAACGGCGGCCGTTAAATCAAGGTTTTTATCAGCCTGGAAAGTACCAAGAGAAAATTCATGATTAATTTGATTTCCTATTTTGTGTTGATGAAGGCAAATCTGTTTTTGAAGGGCAAGAGTGAAATTGATTTGAATTGGATTGGATTGAATTGAAACAGAAATGAAGAGAACTGTAATCAAAACAATCCACAAAGAAAACTGACTGGGTTAATTTGATTTAATTTTAGGTTGAACAAAGACAAATTTAATACAGCTGGATTTGAACCTGTGACCTCTGGATTAGCGTGCCGGCACTCTGAGCCATCCAAGCGCTAATTTATCCCAAAGAGACCCAACAATTGGGCTAGATGGATCAGTTGGTAGAGCGCCGGCACGTTAGTCCAGAGGTCACACATTCAAATCCCGCTCTAGTAAATTTTACTTTGTTCAACCAAAAATCAAAATATAACATGATAATAATATTGATTTTTCAGGTGCCATGAAAATAATGAACCATCATCTGAAAGTAAAAAGTAAAAGTTAAACCACCAGCATCCCTTTCGTGATGTGAAACAGGCTAACCCTCCTACTGTCTGACCATTTAACACCCTCCGCTGTGGTTTTGAATGATAGATAAACTATGCCAGCCAGTAATATGATATATCATGTGCTTATCTACACAGCAGGCCTGGAATTAAACAGATTACAGGGAGGCCATGGCCTCCGTTGCCACTGGTCTTGGCCTTGGTGCCCCTTCAAAAGTTTCCCATAGACTTTTAGATTTTCCAGTGGAAGTGCCCTGTGCAAATTGAAAATGGCCTTGCCCTCTCAAAGATGAAATTCCAGGCCTGACACAGTACACAGTTAGTTCTGTACACAGTTGTGCCATCTTACAAAACCCCTGCAGTTGAATGGTTTCAAATGGTTGGTCAGCTCACTGGAACATGTCTACCAAGAGTAGGAGGGTTAAATAGACATGGACTTCCATAGTTTTATTGTGCAAGTCAACTTCTCTGAACATAATTCACATCAACTGAAGTATTATAGAATGTCTGTGGGGTTATTTGTAATAGAGGAACCAAGGCCAAGACCAGGGGCAATGGTTTGCGATGTTCCCTATGAGATTCTATGCCAGCATTATTAGATCTCTTGCATATGTCTGACAGAGCTACCCTGTCTGCCATTTTGAGGGGTCAAATCAAACAACGTCAAGGCATGTTAAGAGTTCTGGCGCTGCTGGAAATGCACAAAAAATTTCCATGCAGCAATTTTGCTCACCAAAATGACATAGCAGTAGGTGATGGAATCACTTGCAAGAGGTCTAATGACAAATATAAATGAATGATGGGTTATTGGCAAAATGGACGGCTGAAGAAATGGTTATTGTTATTGACGAGTATCAATGGTTGTTATGGCAACAAATTCGAACTGGAAATGAAAATTATTATTAGTTTGCTTTTGGGACCAGGGAGAGGACGAGTTTAATATTGGGGTGTTGAGGATTGGCTTGTGTTAGGGAACACCATTTTAAAAATGCCAAGGAATTTGGGATTGGGGTTGGGGGATTAACTTCTTGAGCATTTACATTCTATGAGGCACATTGTGTAGAATGGGTCAACCATTCTGTGCATTTTTCACTTTAGAACCAGTGTCTCAATGCGCTTCCCTATTGTGGCTTCGGCTGTAAGCCTAAGCCAGTCTGCAGAAATGTTGAAGCATTAGCAGACTTGGCAGGATAGCCACAGCCAGAACCCTAGTTTCAAACTCCAGGAGAGTTTTTAACAGAGAGGGAGTGTCAGATCTTTGATGAGCAGTTTGTAGAAAAGAACTAGGTTGGGTGGGGGGGGGGGCGACTTGCTAAAAAGTACCCTCACAGGTGGTGGTTAATTTTAACAGATAAAACATGAAAAATTAATGAGATTAACTGAACATTCAATGGTAATAATTAAACATAGAAGAAAGTGTATCCCTAGAAATAAAGGTCTGCTGATAATTGTTTTTCAAAAATTGCACGGAACTACATCTTGCAGGAAACAACATGTCAGATTTATGATGGAAAACAAGAGGATGAACTGTCTTGAAGAATATCACTCAAAACCCTTCTTTGAGACTTTCATTTCTAACTCTTTAATTAAACGGGTGTTTTGATTAAAAAAACAAAAAACAGGTGCAATATGAAAGTAGCAACAGCTGATGCTCAACAAGTGCTGTACCTCAACCCTTTTCTTTGTTGGTGAGGCTTTCTTTAGTTCAGGTTTGTTCTTGCCGGAGTCAGTTTCGGGTTGCTTATCTGAGAGTTGGAGGCCATTTTTTGAAATCTGTTTGGCGTCAGAATTGGTTTGATCTGATTTTGGTGGTTTACAAGTCTTTGGATCGGGTGAGCGGATTTGCTGATCTGCTCGGGTCATCTTCGGCTTTTCTGTGTCGGCCACATTGCGCTTAGGTGATGATTTCTCGGTTGGTTGATTCGTCAGATGAGATCTGCTTAACTGGTCGATCTTCATCCCATCATCTGGTGATTTAGTTTTCTTACGATCTTGTAATAATCGGAGCCAACGTACAGGAGATGAACTCTGTGTAGCGCCGAGCTCTTGACTCTGATAAAGAGCAGCATCCAGTTTCTGGGTGATGAGTTTCTGTTGTTCAGGACTCAATGTTTTCCTGCTTGGAGATCTTAAAGTTTGCGTCAAGGAGGGAGAGGGGATGCGGTCATCAGTTTCTCGAGATGCCGTGAGTTTAGATTTTGAATTATTTACAGGACTCTCAAGGTGGGTAGCTTCTATAGAGTCCTCGCCTTGCCGAACAGCACTTCCCGCAACAGGGGCAAGTGGGCTGAGCGATATCTCATTATCAATTTCTTGATTGACACTGGCCCCCTGATTATGCAAGGAATAATCCAACAGGAATTTATGAAGTGATTTATATAGCAGGGCTGTACTGGATGGTGAACTGATTTGACGATATTTTCCTTCGCCCACCAAAAATAAATAAAGGCATACATGTATACTTTGGTGCCATTCGAACCCACAACACTCAACATTTAGAGCAGATGATTCCATGATCAAAACCTCCAGAAGTGTGTGGGTTTTTATTGGGTTTTGTTTTGCTTAAAAATGTCTTAGCGTGGCTTACCATGAAAGCTTTGTGCTTAAAATAGCTTAGAAATCCTAACATGGTTATTGCATGATTTCTGTACTGAGAAGAAAGCAGTAGATGTGTGAAAAATAAGAATTCGTATGAAGTATGCAAAGCATAGGCTGAAGTTCGTACTGATCCTTGAATTAGAGCTCTGGCTGTGTCTGAATTGGCGATTTACGGCTATGGCTAGATTGCTGCGTTGAAGTATAGGATGTCCTTAGCGACACCCTTAGCAACAGTCGTAGCCGTAGCAGAAGCCGCCAATTCCGAACCAGCTTCCCAAATGCACAGAATTTTGCAAACATCAACTTCAACTTCTACACACAATCCTCATGAAAAAAGGATTTGGTGAATCTATGATGACATGTCTCGTTCTAGGAATTTTGTTGATGTGAAAGCAACAAATTAGTCAAAGAAATTTGACATCTTGAAGTACATTGAGTTATACAGTTGAGTTATTAGTGGATAATCCTCATGGAAAAGGGACATGGTAAATCTATGATCATATGTCTTGTTCTATAGATTTTTCTGATGTCAAAGCAAAAATTAGTCAAAGAAATTTGACATCCTGAAGTACATTAAGTTATACAGTTGAGTTATTAGTGGATATTATGATGTCTATCTCTACTGACAGAAAAGACAAAAATGGACGACGGAAAAAAACAAAAACAAAGGCTACCTGAGGGTCTGTTGGTTGTTGATCAACAACTGGATCTTCGACGTTTATCATCTCACCCTCATCGGACTTGGTTTCTTGAGGTTCTACTTTAGTCTTTGATATGATATTTCAGATAAATTGAAGAGAAGAGGGCAAAGGAATGGGAAGGAAGAACAAATTGGCACAAAATGTTTTTCTTTTTTTAAGATGGAATCCTTTTCTGGATAAAGGCTGATATACTTTTAGAAATTACACAACAAGATAAAGATTGCTTTGTTCAAAGAAAATAATGCTTATTTTTTCATGAAGCTACCCATTTGTATTGAGAACGCTATACTTATTTCCTGATGCACGTTTGTGGTGCTACTGCCCCAATGGTGGAAAATACTGGATGGGTTTACGTGGCCATTACTTGTCATTCCTCGACCAACAAATAAAAACACACCCATGGTCATTTGATAAGTTGACTCAGTTTGTAGTTTGTTTTAAAATTTGCAGATCCAAAGCCAAAGCAAAGAGATAAACAATAATAACAACAAGAATGAATTAATTCTCATTATTGTATGGGTCTGTCTGCTCTCTAAGACAAGATTAACCCTCCTACTGTGTTTCCATTAAATACCATGGTTTTGAATGATAGATGCACTAAGCCATCATGCAATTTATCATGTGGTGAATGCATCTACACAGTACACACATACAAGCGGATAATCCTTTGCACAATTGTGTCACCATACATCACCCATGTCATGGAATGGTTTGAAACAGTTGATCAACTCGCTGGAAAATGTTACCAGAAGTAGGAGGTATCGTTTAAAAAATTCACAAGAGCAAAATAAGTTTCCTTGAGACCAACCTCTTTGGTTTTGAGGATTCCTTTCTCTATCTTCAAGATGAGAGGTTCTTTGGCTCTTGGAGCTGGAGTAGAAGTAGGCGTTTCTTGGGCAGGTAAAGAGCTCTCATCAAGACTCTGTGAAGACGGCGAGTCTACCGGGTATGGACTCAGTAACTCCACCAAGTCACTTGCAGTAGCTTGAAAGTACCAAACAAATTGCAGAAATTAAAAAGGAGTTTGGTCTTTATTTTTCCTTGCACTTGCCTGTAGGAGCTATTTTGACTAGTTTGGGGCCGTGTCAGCTTATTTTTTGGTAAGCACACCATTGCGTATCATGGCCGAGTGGTCTAGTGCACCGGACTCAAGTTCTGGAGGTTAAGTCACTGGGGTCGTGGGTTCAAATCCCGGTCATGACACTTGTGTGCTTGAGCAAGACACTTAACTATAATTGCTTCTCATCACCCAGGGGTCGATGGGTACCTGTGAGGGCAGAGATGGTTCTTGTGATTGATTTAGCTTGGTGCGCTACATAGTTGGCCACACAGGCTGTATACTCCACAGGGAGCTGAGATGGTTTAAGGAATGAAATGCATGGCCCAGTGACGTGAGGTAATAATGTTCGTGCACCATGAGCGTAAAAATTTGTGGCACTATAGAAGTGTCCATTATTATTATTAAATAGTTCAGTGACCTGACGCCTGACGAAGATTTCTACAACTTCTATTTAAAAATGCAATTAATGTTAAACACTTTTCAAAAGTCTTAAGTCTGCATCATGGAAATTGTCTGTCTGAGTTCCTTGTTTCTTGATGGGGGACAGAGTCTGCAGGTGAAAGGAGGCAAAGTCGGTCAAGATGTTTACCTGCAAGTAATCTTTCTGCTGCCTCCTCGTTATCCGTGTCGATAGGAACATCTGCATCAAGACTCTAGAAAAATTCAGAAATATACATCTTTATGGACCGCTTTCATACGCCAAAGACTGGAAAAACACACGTGTGTCAAACCACGTGCAACTCTAGGACAAGCGAGCGTGCTGTTTTAAATTGTGACGTCATATGCAAGGGGTTGATTGCAAACAACCTCAGATCGTATTTCGTTTGGTGTGTGTTTTGAATCAAATGGTAAAGATTCTCTGAACACAATCAGAGAGAATGGATAAAATAAATTCCCCATCATTCTGATGCATAACAATCCTCCAATTAGATCATTTGGACGGTTGGGTTGGCATAGTGGTATCTTTACTTGCCTTGCACCTCTGGGACCCGGTTCGAATCCCGCCGGGGGCACTATGTGGCTTGGGTTTTCAGTCCCTACCTTATTACATGGGTTTTCCCTGGAATAATTCCCTGAGGATTTCCTCACACATCTTAAACTGAAACTTCCTTCTTAGTCTTCTCTCCATGGGGTCCTTGGCTAGTATAGTGATTAAGTTCGCTTTTCTGTGAGTCTTGTCTTTACAACCAGAATTAATAAATACAAAAATCACACACAAGAGAAACATAAAACGGATGTGCCCAATACTTACGGCTAAGGCCTCTTGTTCCTGTTGTTCTTTGGCTGCGGCGAGTGAGGTCAGAATGGCAGAGGCTGATGTCTCCTGCTGTACCGATGTATCAGAGGGAGCGGCACCAGACTCCTCAGTTGCCTGCAGGTACAGAGAAATAGAATGCACAGGAAGAAAATTGAATTGCACTGTGGAAAACGAACAACAGAATCTTAAAGTCGTCACTAAAGCTACACCAAATCTAGGCAGTGTGTCTTCCTCTGAACCATTTCCCGATAGTCTTGGCTTTTAAATCCAGGCATTGAGGAGGATAAGGGGTACCGGGAGGGGTACAGGTAGATATCATACCTTAACAGGTGTCTGCGATGTGTCTTCATCCACCTCTGCACTATCACCCTGTGATGTTTCCGACTGGGAACGGGATACCAGGCGAGGGGCTCTGGTCGGCGGGCGACGTTTATGAGGAGAGTGGAAGGCTAGCTTGCTGGGTGGTTTGACTGCAAAGTGTGCGAATGTAAAGATCTTCAAGTTAGTTCTTACTCGGGTTTCTTTCTCCAGGTTTTTTCAAAATTGTTCTGGACCCAAATTTTGGAAGTTTGGCCAAAAGATTCTGAATTGAAACAAGGATTTCGGAATGTTTTCTACTTGGTGTTTATATTGATATTAAAAGCCATACTGTGCAATCTGGAGCATTCTAAATGATTTTATCTTTATGTTTTTTTAACAAAATATATATATATATACAAAATTAGTAGGGGAGAAGGCCTTAGCTTTCGATCCAAACCGAACCTTTTTTTGCGTACCAGCCAAAATTTGCGAGTATCAACACACAATACAAGCATATTGGCCTGATACGCTAGCTTGTGCATGAGGAGAACCATGTTACTCATTCAATTGTCAAAAGCAACTTTCCTCATCTCTTCAAACTTGTACAACTCCCTGTCGAGCAGTTTCTTTATTAATTTTTTTTTTTTTTATGGAAATGAAATTGGGATCAACAAATAAAAGTAGTAGATAACGAAAAGAAAAACTCCTTTGTGACACTTACCAGCAGCGGCAGCTTTAGCCATCTCAGCCGCAGCCTTCCTTGCTTCCAATGCTTCTTCTGCCGCTCTCTTCTGCCTGGAAAATTCAGACAACAAAATTTAAAACACCAGGGACTTTGAAGAGACTTACAAAACAAGGAGGAAAACTTGTGATGATAGGAGTAGGGGTAATCGTGTCTGGATATAGGGTGTCATGTGGCCGAGTGGTTTAGAGCATCGAATTCAAGTTCCGATGGTTAAGTCATAGGGGTGTGGGTTCGAATCCCGGTTATGACACTTGTATCCTTGAGCAAGATACTTCACTATAATTGCATCTCTTCACCCAGGGGTATAAATGGGTACCTGCGAGGGTAGAGGTTGATATTGTGTTTGAAAAGCCTTCGGAGCACCACGGCAGCCCGGGGCTGTATACTCCCCAGGGAGCTGAGGAAGATTAAAGGAATGTTATTGGCCCAATGACCAGGGCACCATTGATACGTTATTGGAAAATGCGCTATATAAGAACTAGTTATTATCGTTATTATACTTACTCTTGAATCTCATCCCACATCGACTGTAGTTTATCATCAATTTGACCGCTTCGTATCTGTTCGATCTCTTTTTGAAGCTGTTGATACTGGGCCTTATCTTCTTCTAACTTGGTCTTGAGCTCGGCGATACGCTCCTTGGTCATCTTACGGACAATCAGATCCCCTGGAGTGTCCACTACTTCACCTCGTTCACTTCGCTTACGTCTAGATCGAATAAATGTTGATTGAATCAAAGACTGAGGTTTTGCATCATGAAAACTCAAAGGTTAAAACCAAACGGCTCCTCTGCTGGCGTGTCGTGGCCGAACGGATAAGAACACTGAATTCAAGCTCTGGTGTTGTTGATCAGCAGAGCATGGGTTCGATTCCCGGTTGTGACACTTATGTTGTTAAGCAAGACACTTAACCATTACTGCTGCGTCCTTCGGATGGGACGTAAAGCCGTAGGTCCCTTGTGTTGTGTAATGCACGTAAAAGAACCCAGTGCACTTATCGTAAAGAGAAGGGGTTCGCCCTGGTGTTCCTGGTTTGTTTGGCTGCATATTGCGCCACAGCACCGTGTAAACCATTACATGTACATGGTGCTATGTAAAGGAATAGGTATCATACCCCAATAGCTCTGCATACCTTGTACGAAAAAACTTACTGTCTGTCTGTTCAAGCGCCTTGAGTACCTTATTGGTAGATACGTGCGCTATATAAGACTATATTATTATTATTATTATTATTATTATTATTAAAAGAATAGTGTTTCAATGTACATCTTCCTGCACCATTTCCCCCATCACTCAAAAACACAACAGCATCAAGTTACCAAGAAAACCCTCACGTACAAATAACTATAGAACATAAAGGACCTTACTTTGGTGTGTCCACCGTCTCAAGCAGCGCAGAGTACTGGCAAGCACAATTCTGTAAGAAAAACAACAACAGAAATACAGCATGGGCAGATAATTATAACAATTGCTGCAAAATATGTAAATATAGCCTATACATGATGATTGTATTGGGTATAAAGAATATTATATACCACACACACACGCTCACACATACACATCTTTGTTAATCCCGCTTACCGAGGACTTCTCTTTGTTTTCTCATAGTTTTTTTTAGCGACCATTGGTTTTGTACACGAAAACAAAGTGAGGACGTCCTCGTTCTGTCAAACACCCGGATCCCTCTTGTTAAAGTCCTCGGTTTGAATGGATAGACACGCTCACACACCCAACCTTACAGATCTGGTTTGGGGGTCCGTTTTTTGTTCTATTATTCCCTTTTCTAAAGAATTCCTCTGTGGGGTCCAAGTTGAACAAAGAAAAACTTTATTGGGTCCATTGTTCCATTGTGTTAAAGACCCCACAAGTACCCTTCCATGAGCCCCCCCCCCCCCCACACACACTGCCGATCCTTGTAATTTGATTTATATGTCATCCTTTGTTTTGCCCTGCATACTTCCCCAATAATGCAACTTTTAATATTGGAGTCCAGTATGGATAATTATAGGACCCTTCACGGCATGCTTTCCACAATAATCCTTCCCAGCCCATTTGTCAACAAGGCAAGGTCGTGTCACGGCGGGCAATGTTGGTATCTACGTGGTATCATCCACATTATTTAGAAGGTTTTTTTTAACGAGTTTTCAGAATGTGGAGTGGACGAGTTTCCTGTGATTGTGAACAAATTTCAAATGACAAGGATCAATGTTTGAGTTACATAAAACAAGTATTTAATGCACTTCGTTCGTGCATTGTCGCAGAATATCATCACTCTGTGAAATCTGGCTTTTCCCATTTCATGAGGCTTTGCCTCATGAAATGGAATAGTCCAGATTTCACCTCGTGATTCGTGATTATATCCTGTGACAATGCACTCAAATGCATCCAATATTGGAATATTATTTTGGGGTTTTTACCTGGTTATTTCAAATAAATGTTCAGGTAAAAACCGAAAATAGTAGAGAATTACTTCTCAGTTGTATTGACAAAAGTAACGACATTGGTTTTACTTACCTTCTGTGAGAACCAGTCGGATAATCTCCCTGGTTCCCCGAATGGCTTGATAGCACGGCTCACTGATACCCTGGTCCCAAAAAATTACACCAAAATGATTTAAGTTTGTTTGCCCTACACCACTGCATGATAAGCACTGTTTACCTAATCATTGTAAAGGATTCAACTTTCAAACTCATCTAGTTTCAAGTAAGTAAAGTTTACGGTAACACAATGGAAGAAATCTCTTTCGAGTAGTGGTGGCTCTGAGAAGAGATGGTTTCTGCTCGACGTTCTCAGACCGCCTTCTGGAGGGTCAGAGTATAGGCCTACTGATAAAAACGTCGAGCAGAAACTGGCTCTTCTCAGAGCCACCACTACTCAAAAGAGATTTCTTACATGGTGTCACCGCAATCCTTACTTACTTAGTACTTCCACCATGCATAGCTTGAAGTCTCATCTAGTATCAAAAGTCGGGCACGTTCCTAGGCGCAAAAGCTCTTAAAAAGTTAAAGTTTGTGCACAGTGTACACCAATCTAACTGGAAATGATTATGCATGAAGTATTCTTTGAGGGAAAGAGTTTTTATTGCATGGGTTTAAAAAACACACATGTTTAAAAATGTCTCACCAGTTTTGATCCCCACTTCTTATGACTGATGATGCTAAGCAAAGTTTTTCCCGGATACTCCATTGGTCAGTTGAAATCACACCTGCCATGGTCAACGGTGATGTACAGCACAGTCAACAATTAAACAGATGAACCTGTATGGGAATAACAGAAGAGATTCAATCCGAGTAGTTTCTTTTAGTTCCCAGGCAAAAGTTAAAATATACCAACTTAAAAGAATTGACAAAACAATACCATCAGGAAAAATCTACCAACATTTACAGTATTTCAACCATAACTCAACTGCTCATTACAATCATACACAGGGATTTGGTGCTGTTCTGTCTACTAAACAGTATCTACCTCAACAATCTTTCAGTACCTCAATACAGTTGACCACTTTTAGTAAAATACCGAGTCTGAAGTACAAAACCACAGGTTAATTTAATGCGCATGGCATGTTTTATGATAAAAACACCTCCCAGTCTGACCATCATTTAATGTGTGCAGACTGCAGACTGCAGTGTAAGCTGCATTTTAACATATAGTAACCAACAAACGGGATTTGTTTACACAGCAAGGCGAGTTAGGTTCAAAGTCTAATTTCACAAAGCTTTGTTTTCCATTGTTGTCTTTTTTTCCCCTCGGTAGATGAAGACTGATTATGCAAATACTTCTGCTACTCCATTTTGTATTCATGACCACACCAAATCCAAATAACGGATTCTTATGGTGTGGTTTATAGGCAAGTACCGGCATACTGTAGTAGGTGAGAACCACGCCTGCCTAAATCGGTTAATATTTGGTCAACGCCTCATCAGACATTGCTAGTACATGTTTATCAAACGTTGACAAACTACTTGGGATCTCCAGGCAGATTTACTGTGTTATCAGCAAGTTACATGTAAATGTAAATGCAGCGCCGGCAAAACACGTCTTGACTGTTACATCAAGATTGCATTGCATGCTTCATTCATTCAGATCCGTCTTGACAAAAAATATTGAGTGTCAAAAAAAACTATTCCATAATTTTCTGGCACTAATTCACCACATCAGAGTGTAAAAGGAGCCATCCAGTTAAAGACAACTTTCTGAGGGTTTCTGACGACTTTCAAAGCAAACATCATGTCTCGACGGAACCAGGTCCCTTTCAGCATCGTGCTGTTTTTGTCTCTCTGTCTTGTTGGTGTTTTGATCGCTGGAACTGCCACGCCGAACTGGATCGAAGCCGTAGCATACAGACAAAACGTCACAAATAGCACAAATATACCGGATCCCAACAGTGTTCCACCTCCTTTTACAGGACTCATTTATTTTGGGGTGTTCAACGGAGTCAAGACATTTAATTATGGATTCAGCTCACGTCCACCACAGACTTTCTCAAGTAAGTGCTTTACATTAACTTAATTGCTTCACATTTAACTAAAATCTTCCCATTCTTTTATTTTCCACTTTGCCTGCACTATGGTCTCAGAAAGAACCTGCAGTAAACTTGTTTAAAGGCAGGGACATACTTTTAGTAATTATTCTACAAGTTAATGACCATGAAAAATTATTTGGTAAGGAGCACTGGAGAGCTGTTGATAGTACAAAACATTGTGAGAAACAACTCCCTTTGAAGTTTGAAGTAATGTAGTTTTAGAGGAAGAGGTAATTTTCACTCCCAAAGAAGCATCTGAAAGCACACAATTCTATGCAACAAGGGTGTTTTTTCTTTCAGTTTCATCATTTTCTTGCAACTTCAAAGACCAATTGATTGAGCCGTAATTTTCAGAGGTTTGTTATTTTATGCATACTGTATGTTGGGGTACACCAAGTGAGGATACTACTGGTCTTTGACAATTACCAAAGTGTACCCTGCCTTTAATTAAACTAGTTTAGTTATTACTAATAAATACTATTGAAAAATTGCCGTATTTGACCTCTACTTTTATGGTAACTAACCAGTGCAATTCACCTCTTTGATGAATGTTGGACTTTATTTTGCTTGGATGTGAAGCTGAGGTGAAGACTACGTGTGTGTGACTGCAACCTCGTTCCCAGTGGTGTACGATCTTGTCGCGCCATTTTGTTTTTCTTTCCCAGAATGCCTTGCTCGATTGTAAAATCTGGAAGTGTGACTTTGAAGTATCCAAATATATTAGATATTTTAATTAGTCCTATGGTTGATCCATACTGTGTTAGAGTCTACGCAGAGCGCGCTGTCAAAAGACGCATCAAGTCACAGAGCAAATGGCCCCTCTCAGTTCTTTTTTGATCTTGTGATACGTCTTAACTGTAGGCAGTTTAAGGAGACTAGTCTGCAGGGAGTGCGTTCTAAAGTACCACTGCTGTACTTTTAGGCATGAAGGAGAACTTGTAGATGGAATGAGTTCTGCGACAGTCACAAACCATCAGAAGTATCAAGGGTTACATCTGATCTATTGCAACTAAATAATGGAGACCCCGGGCCTGATCCTGATTATCATATGATTATGACGGATTTCAAAATGTGTTTAAACTTTAAAAATACAAGTTGAATTTCATGAATTATAATCTGATAATAATTTATTTTCCATGACTTGTTGTAAGTTCCATTATCTATGTGAAAAAGAAATAACTTTCAACACACAGTAGGCCTAGACATAGTCAGAGACTCAGCCTCAGGTCTCTCCAGTCAGAGTACAATACAAACTGATCGAATCATTTTTAACCCCATCCCTCTGAGTCTGTCTGATCCTAGCCCCCACTTCTGTGGCCAAAGATCTGAATCCTTCTTGGCCACAGAAGTGGGGCTACCCATCCCCATGCAATTACTAAAAGGGTCAAATGAAAAGATCGACTCACTCATCAACCCAAACATCAGCAGATTACCATATCGTACCCATTCTACGTACCACCAGTGGCCGTATTGGCGAAGGTCGACTTGTCTATCCTACACAACTCTCTACGTCTTCCTCGAGAGTTTAATAATCTACCCTATATTTCTCGTCAAAAACAAGTTTAGATAGTGCTTAAAGTGCGATCACATACATGATTTAAAAAACGATATAACATTGACTATTAAATTTGCCGTTTGACTTACGTTTCGGATCACAGACACTAAACAGACATGCGTAGCCTAACACAGCGATCAAGCTGTGGTCGCCGCCATTACTTTCGCTTTTCACTGGCTCTCTCTCGATGCTTTACACGGTGTATTATGGTTTATTCTGCGTGTTGGTCGTACACCAACGAAAATTCAGTATGCCTTTTGTCGGGCGAAATTGTTTTTTCCCCATTCAATTGTCTTGTTTGGTATTCAAAGGCATCGTACACGTTTGGTAATTGGAGCCTATTGTTTGTTTCAAACCTATATAGTTGTAGATATGTACCATAAAACCAACCTGTGAAAATTGCATTTCAAAAGGTGGTAGCGTTTTTGAGATATTGCCGAAAATCTGGAGCGGTTATGTCCAGCGCAGGAAGAATATAAATCTGCATTGGAGTACACACTCTGGCGTAACCGGCTTTTCAGCCTTCAAATATTTCATGGGGATAAAAAGTGATATATTTTTCCAAAACCGCACTTCGAAGTGAAAAGTTTCTTAAAATGCATTATACTATCCAAAGCTGCTGTACTTCTCACCAAGTATGTTTTTATTGCCATTAATTATCAGAGTCATTACCAAACGTGTACGATGCCTTTAGTAGAAAGCAAAATGCAGCAAGGTGGAGAAAGATACGTGCTCGTGTTTCGCCGATTTAATGAACTTTTATTTCGTCAAGCTTGTTTACGATTATTTTTGTTTGGTTGTTCGATTAGGCCTAATTAGGCATAGGCCCATGTTTATGAAATTTTTAAAACTGTAGGCCTATCACTCTCGCTTATTTAATTAGCTTTTACAGAGGGCGAAACTGCCTTTGATCAAAATATGATTAAATTGGCAAATTGACTTTGAATTAGAAACCTCTTAGAAAAAACACCCTTCAAATTTAGGAGTAGGTCTTTTTAATAAAGAAAGGCAATATAGGCCTACTACGTGAGCCGCCAAAATCTTTCTATAGGCCTATAGGCCTATAGGCCCCGTACAATTTTTTTAATTACTTAACTGCTGTAGGCCTAACTCTTTGACAATATGAAATAATTTAATGAGTTTTGTTATTCTTTATTTGACATGTTATTTAATTTGTTTATTTCTCGAAACCTCAAAATAGGCGCCTTGTGTAGCTCTGATTTGTTCTGGTTCCTGGTAAATGAGTACTTGTAAGACTAGACTAGAGGCAGGGCTGCAAGCCCGAATGGTTAACCACTTTGAATAGACAAGCTAACCAAAAGTCACAAGGACGTGATCACCAGAGCGTAACAGGGTAGCTCTGTCCCTGTCAAACTTGTTTTTACACGGCATTCACTTGGCCTTTGTGTTCTTTGCCGTACCAGGGCAAAACTAACCCCGACTATAGTGCGTCATCGTTAATTCCCACGGTTTGTCTGCTGAGATTTGCACTCAAAGTTGTCTCTGGTATCGATCCCCAAGCAGGGTATTTGCCCAGATTATTATTTTATTCTTACAAATCTAGAGTCTTGTATCAAGTTAGATGCGTGAACAAGAGTAGAAGAGGTCGAGTTTCAAGGTGCGGTGTGAAGATCATTCGGGGTAGGCCCAACACATATAGTGAGTTTTACACGCCATTGAGAGGGGAGTGCCTGCTCCATCTTGTGCGTAGGTGTGTTGTTTTACCTGTCAATTACGGCCCAGGTTTACACCTGGTCTGCTGAGAACCGAGCCTCATTCTGATGACCGTAACATTCCCTGTTCTGTGACTTCATGGATGTCTCATGAAAATAAGTTGTTTGAAAGTTCGACATCACTTCTAAACTTTTTAGACAGGACCTTTTTGGAGATGTGGACTTCAACTGAAGCAGATTATCGTTTGTGATTCATATCTACATGTAAATTGCTCGAAATTTCAGTATAACTTGGATTTGATCGGCAGTCGGCAGCTTGATTGGAATTGTTCATTTTAAATTTGTCGGCAACGATACAAGTTTGTGGTGAAAGAGTTTCTTGATACTCAGCTGAGTCAACCATTGATTCAAAAGTGCCATCATGTTTGTTAAGAGAAGGACCACCTTCTTCTTTCTCGCCTCCCTTTGTGCCTTCGTTGCTTTGATCATCTCCGGGATTGCGATCGGTACGAGTCACTGGACGGAAGCCAAACTTGAGAGGAATCTAACGGGTCTGGTCAACTCGACCCTCCCGCTGAAGGGGTCGTTCGGCACAAACCCCATCGACGCGGACGACCCGGGTGCCTTCCTGGGGCGTTATTATTTCGGATTGTTCCAGGGATGCAAGAAGTTTAACTACGGCCTTGGAGGACGAAGCTGGAAGTGTTTCAAAGGTTTGATAAAACTCTGATATTAATAACTGAAAGAAAAAAACATGGAAAATGCCACGAAGACGGTGTTTGCTGACTAAAAATATGATCATTTTGAGAAAAACATCATCAATGATTATTATTACACTATTGACCCAACTTTCACCAATCACAACCTAATCAATTAAAGAACCCAATTTATATGTTACCGGCAATTTGCAGTAAATATATTCAAGCGGCGGAAGCCTTTTGACATAGTTCTGAAGCTGATGGAGACAAAAGCCCAAGGGTCTTTTACTTTATTTCCTAATTTCATAATACAGCAATAATGAAGGTATTAGGCCCATATGACACTCTTAAAGGCATCGTACACGTTTGGTAATGACTCAAAACAAATATTAGCATAAAAACTTACTTGGTAACAAGCAATGGAGAGCTGTTGATAGTATAAAACTTTGTAGGAAACGACTCCCTCTGAAGTAACGTAGTTTTTGAGAAAGAGGTAATTTCTCACTAAAATAATAAAAACTTCTTGCAAGAAATTTTTATTCCTATCTGAAAGCACACAAAAATGTACAACCAGGGTGTTTTTTCTTTCATCATTTTCTTGCAACTTCGATGACCAATTGAGCCCAAATTTTCACAGGCTTGTTATTTTATGCATAATTGGGATACACCAAGTGACCACTGGTCTTTGACAATTACCAAACGTGTACAGTGCCTTCAAGAATCTTTTTTATAACAAAAAGAAGTCTTAAAATATACAATAATAGAGAGTATATCAACTCTCGCCATAAAACCACTTCAATGCATCCAACCGAATTTTGTGTTTTTTTAAGAGTAGTTCATTTGGAAATATAGTTTCCAAAAGACCTAAAACCATTCTGTGAAACTGCCACCAGCCCGACGTTGCTGCATGATCCTGTTTTAGTGACAAACAAACACCCTTTTTCCCCAGGGACTTTTAAAGGGATTGTATACGTTTGGTAATTGGAGCCTTTTGATTGTTTCAAACCTATTTAGTTGTAGATAATATACCATAAAACTAACCTGTGAAAAATTTCATTTCAAAAGGTGGTACCGTTTTTGAGATATTGCCAAAAATCTGGAGCGGTTATGTCCACGCAGGAAGAATAATCTGCAATTGGAATACACAATCTGAGAAACGTTACTGTCAGTAACGTGTCAGTAACGCTTCTCAGATTCAATATTTGGGGATAAAAATGATATATTTATAGTGTAGTACTTCGAAGTGAACAGTTTCTCAAAATGTATCATACTATCCAAAGCTGCTGTACTTCTTACTATACCAAGTAAGTTTTTATTGACATTAATTTTACCAAAAGTTATTACCAAACGTTATATACATTACCTTTAAATCGATTGCGACAATAAAAATAAGCACGAGTAATAATTTGGGGAATCTCAAATGCTACATTGTCGGCTTTGACAGTGTTTCATCAGAGGGAATACTTCTCTAGAGAATCAATGCTTGAATTTAAAGGGATGGCGTTGCCTTGGATCGGGCGAGTTGGTCTATAAAAAGCATTTATAACCGTTTACTATAAAATGCATATGGTTAGAAAGATGTTTTAAAAGTAGGAATACAATGATCCAAACAAATATGTCTCGAAATTACGTGGTTTACCTTTTACATCGTGAACAAACACGGTCGGCCATTTTATGGGACTCCATCAAATGGCCGACCGTGTTAGTTCGCAAAGTAAAAGGAAAACCACTCAATTTCGAGGCATATTTGTGTGGATCATTGTATTTTACTTTTATAACGTCTTTCTCACCATATGCATTTTATAACAAACGGTTACAAACGCTTTTTTAGACCAACTCGTCCGATCCAAGGCAACGTGTCCATTTAATGATTACTGTTCGAAACAAGGTTGTTTAAAGTTTCCCTTGTGTGTGATTCGAACTTGTTTATCTATCTATATTTTTTATTATCGGTGAGCTTTGAGAGTGAAACTTGTCAATTTTATTTTCGAAAATTATCAATATCTGTCAAGTTGATAATAAAATCAACCCCAACGGATTCGGGCTGCTTTAAAAAAAAACCGAAAGTCTCCGGTGCGTATACGGTCAGGGGCGGACAATATTCAATGACGTTTAGTTTCCATTGCGAATATTCACACACTCACACAATGATGTAAAAACTAGACATATTTTGGCATTATACGGGAGTTGCTGGGATATTGTTACATGTATGTTAGGTTTTTATTTAGCTTGGATGTAGTCAAGCGAAACCACCTATTGTGCGCTGCAGAGAACGAAGTGCAAACCGCGAAGGTCACCGGGAACCAACTTCATGTGAAATTTAATGTAGCGGCCATTTTGTTTGATTTACACTGATATATGATCCAGTGAGCAAATTTTAATGTATTTATTTCCAATAATCGACTCTTCTATATGTAGGTTTACATTTTTGGAACAAGATGGCGGTTTAGAAACAAGATGGCGACTGATATGATCTTCTGTAGAAAGCAGAATGTCTGGTTTCTAACCGTGGGAATTAGCTATATAGTACAATGGTATTCTTCCAGAAAATAAAGAAGAAGTTAAATCCACTTTAAACACCCGAAACTACCTTCGAAGCAGGGCATGCTTTATTAAGATTTAGGTTTGTGTACTTTGGTTCGACTTAACTTTTTGTAAATCTATTCGATGTGGACATGAACTGACTATATATTGTTTGTATTTCACGAGCTGTTACACGATCATGTGATTTGAAATTAACCTCGCCATCTTGTATAAATACACCGTTTTCCGAATAGAATGCTATTGCATATTGCAATTTACAAAGCAAGACGAAATGCAATTGTTCATGACATTTCTGAAGGAACTTTTTGGAATTCAAGACCCTGATCCTGATAAAGTTACGCCTAAAACTGTTTTTAAAATGTGCGGTTTATACTCAATACAGATGAAATATTAGTAGGCCTTGTGTATAGGTTAATGAAAACAGAGAATAGTGGGCCAGTATTGTATACTGATTTATATTAACAATTAGGTGGATGCAATACACAATAGGTTTCCAGAACTGTGTTTATTTTAGCCGTGGGCAAGAATGTTAGGTTTGACCATTCATCGATGAAAAATGTCATTGTTGGTCTGTGTTTATTCTGCAAGTAAGAGTAAACGAAAAATAAAACATATAGACTTTAATATCCATTGGCATTGATCTTATATCAATAAACCTGTAACAACAGAAAGTAATATAAGCTTTCTGGATTGTATAAGCACAAAAAAACAACAGACCAGTGTATACCTGCGAAGTGTTAATGAGATCTTGTTGTTGTTCCGTGAAGTCGTTTAGATTTACTGGTTTTGGAATGTGATATAGACGTCGATAGTCTCGTTGATTAAACCATAGAGAAGGGACCCGTGTGCAATTTCTCGATTAGAAGTGACGCTCCATACTCAGAATTGCCCCGGATTCCGGGTCCTAGGAAACTGGTTTAAAAAATTGGATTTGAACCCGGATTCTGACCTCGAAACTGATTAAAAATGGTAAATTTTAACTCAGATTCTGCGTCAGTAAGACACAGATTCGGGTCAGTT
Organism: Plazaster borealis; assembly: GCA_021014325.1. Taxonomy (NCBI): domain Eukaryota; kingdom Metazoa; phylum Echinodermata; class Asteroidea; order Forcipulatida; family Labidiasteridae; genus Plazaster; species Plazaster borealis. The sequence goes on along the minus strand of CM037458.1, from coordinate 11,871,974 downwards.
TCACACAGAATCCGGGAAAACTGATCCAGAAATGGGTCTGCCCCCCCCTTGCGACCCGGAATCCCGGCTAATTCTGACCCGGTATAGTTGTTAAATAAGTTGCTGAATTTTTAGAGTGTTGTTTATTTGAGGCATTGTATGGTGGGTATCAATATTTGGCTTGCGGTAACACATGTGTATATCTACTTTGCTGTGTAGATTTTTGTTCTTTAAGAACTTGACTTGCTATATTCTACTGCTGCGGAGTAGATTTTCTGAATTCGGTAGACTACAAGTTCTGAAAAGAACTATCCTGCTTCTTAACTACTACCTGGGCGGAAGGTAGGAAATCGGTCGGGACTACTACTTTCGCTAAGTGGATCAAGGGGACTTCTGGTTATTTAGTTCACTGCCGCGGAGTGTTGTTCGTGAAAGAGTGTGTTCCTGGCTCTATTGTGGTTAAACTGTAGTCCCATTAGTGCCGCTAAAGTGCCCCCACAGACCCAGGATCCCCCCGGATGAAAGTTCTTAGTCCCCCACCGATTTTGCAAGCAACATGCCTATACTCCGGGGACTTATGGTGGAGGGGGTATCTTTTAATTGGACATAAAACCTTTTGAGTTGGACTAATCTTTAATATGTGTACTTCATGGGAACGGGAAAAGGGAGATTTCAATGAGATGGTAACACTTATCAACATGTGTGGTGTCTAATTAAAGGCACTGTAGCACTGTACACGTTTGGTAATTACTCAAAATATATAATTTACATAAAAACTGACTTGGTAACGAGCAACGGAGAGCTGTTGATAGTATAAAACATTGTGAGAAACGACTCCCTCTGAAGTAACGTAGTTTTTGAGAAAGAGGTAATTTCTCACTAATAATAAAAGACTTCTTGCAAGGAGCCTTTTATTCCTATCTGAAAGCACACAAATTTGTTACAACAAGGGTGTTTTTCTTTCAACATTTTCTTGCAACTTCGATGACCAATTGAGCCCGAATTTTCACAGGCTTGTTATTATATGCATAATATGTTGGGATACACCAAGTGAGAACACTGGTCTTTGACAATTACCAAACGTGTTCAGTGCCTTTAAATCACAGTGTACACAGAATGACCATAAAAACTTACTCGGTGAGAATAAATGCAGCTGTTGATTGTTATTTTTTTTATAGAAAGGATTGCCTTCGAAGTAATATGGTTTGGATAATGTTGTCACCCAAAACATTTGAATCCGAGAAACGATTCGTGCATGAATCGTTTCTCAGATATCTGAGAGTTGATGTCCGTTCGCAAATGATCGGCCAGAGATGCGGTTGGTACCCGCCGTCACCTTGCTTAACGTAGATGAACTTGACGTTCTTGTGAAAACACCGTGACGGGTTTTTTGCTGTTTTCTCAGCAAGTAGACCCTGTATTCGGCTGCAACTTTCACATGTGACTTTTATTGTATCTTTCTTTATAATTTTGCCTATGAATCGGCAACAGGTTCATTGTTAACTAAAATTCTTTTCATTTTATACTTTTAATATTGGGGTAATATTATAGCAACTTTTCTAGAAGTTGTTTTCAAAATGTTAAAATCATACTCTTTTTCTCCGTAAAATATTGCTGGAGGAACAAAGTAAGAAATTTGTCAGTTTTAACAATATTTTTAAGTCTTTTGATTTTTAACCTTTTTGTTAGCAAACAATTTGCCATATTTTGTACTCCAAACTATGATTACATCATAATATCGAAGAGAAATACGCACACCGTTAGAGTCTATTAATTTGTAGATCGAGTAGTAATAGTTTAAGTAAGGGGATTTCTTGTATCCCTGTGTTCCTCAAACCCAGCCGAAAAGAGGAGGGATAAATATGTTTATCCCTTGTTCCTCAAACCTAGCCGAAAAGTGGAGGGGATAGATTTGTTTATCCTTTGGCCTAAAACTATTCGTCTTCTCGCGAAATGTTGCCCGTGTTTATAAAAAACACTACAGAATGTGCGTTATATTGCTAACAAATAACTGGAATTTATTCATTTTTAAAGTGTTAGCATATAGACAAATTAGATTGATTCGTAAAATCTGGAATATGTTTTTTCACAATATGGGGGAGAAAATGGTAAACGAATTTGTTTGTTTTTATAGCAATTTTTGGACTATAATTATAATTTTAAGCTTTAAATTTGAAGAATAACCAAAAATGAAAAAAATACAGTTAACAATGAACCTGTTCAGCGTTACGTTGACAAAAACCAAACTATATGACCCTACCTTTAAAGGCACTGTACACGTTTGGTAATTACTCAAAATATATATTATTAGCATAAAAACTGACTTGGCAACGAGCAACAGAGACCTGTTGATAGTATAAAACATCGTGAGAAACGACTCCCTCTGAAGTAACGTAGTTTTTGAGAAAGAGGTAATTTCTCACTAATATAATAAAAAAATTCTTGCAAGAAGCCGTTTATTCCTATCTGAAAGCACACTAATTTGTACAACAAGGTTTTTTTTCTTTCATCATTTTCTTGCAACTTCGATGACCAATTGAGCCCGAATTTTCACAGGCTTGTTATTTTATGCATATGTTGGGATACAGCAAGTGAGAACACTGGTCTTTGACAATTTCCGAACGTGTTCAGTGCCTTTAAACAGTAGATTTCAATGAGATAGTACAACTTGTCAACATATTGTGTTGTTTCTCTTTTAGCTTTCAGTGAGCATAAGGATGTGTACAGCATTGGATACCCCATCGCGTGTTTCGTCTTTTTGATCGTGGCCATCGTCTTTGCTCTGGTCTCCACCATCTTCGGATTGGTCAATACACTCACGGTTCCCATAGAAACTATCCATGGAGTGATGGGACTGTACCTTTGGAATGCCGTCGGAGGTGAGTGAGCTTTAAAGGCAGGGTGTACTTTTGGTAATTACTCCACAAGTTAATGACCATAAAAACTTATACTTGATAAAGAGCGCTGGAGAGCAGTTGATAGTATAAAACATTGTTAGAAACGACCCCCTTTGAAATAATGGGGTTTTAGAGAAAGAGGTAATTTTCACCCCAAAGTTTGAATCTGAGAAAGGCTTCAGGCATCCAGGCATCTGAAAACACACAATAATCTGTGCAACAAGAGTTGTTTTTTTCTTTCGCTATTTTCTTGCAACTTTGATGACAATGTGAGCCCACATGTTCACAGATTTGTTAGTTTATGTTGAAATACACCTGGTCTTTGACAATTACCAAAAGTATACCCTGCATGCCTTTAATTCATAATATCTAGACTAAATTTAACTTTAGGATTATTAACTATCATCATCTGACTGCTGTGTCAAAGGGAATTCTGTCCCCCCCGCACAAGGGTGCGGGGGGGGGGCACACCAGAATATCCTAGGGAAATGTGTCCCACGCCCAGGGTTTCTGTCCGCCAGGGGAATTTGTCCCCCCCCCCCTCACACTTTTTGTTGTTTAGCATCGTCATAATCAAAGCAGTCCTGTGGCTGTACACAGAAGTATGAACTCTCGCACAGTTATTACACGATCTCTCTCCTATGATATGGGGGAGGGCGGGCGTGCGCAGTAACTGATGGGTGAGAGTTCATAATTCTATGTACAGCCACAGGCCTGCTTTTATCATGACGACACAGCCCCTTTAAACTTGAAAAGGTCAGGGGAATTCAATTTGGTAAACTTTTAACGAACTCTTATTTTTTTCTTATTTTTTTTCATGGCACAAGTGTATAATAAATGATAGCAAATCAGACTTTTAAACCAATGGCTATGGTTTATTAAACAAAAATTGAGTTGAATAATTTCAGCTTTTGATCCAGGGGCTTTTTCCAAACCTCGGCTTAGGCTCCGTCTCCGGCTCCGGGCTTCGTTTGATGCTGGAAAGACCGTGCAAAATATACACTGCTCCAAAATGATGTCAGAGACCGAGCCTTAGCTGGAGCCCATGCCGAGGTTTCGAAAATGCCCCTGTTGTTGACACACTGTATTCCAATTGCTGACATTTGGTGAGATTGTCGACAATGTGCTATGCTGAAGATAAATTATCTTTCTGGGTGTTTTTGTTCGCAGCCGCTGCCAGCCTGCTTGCCTGGGTCCTTTACCTCGTCCTGTATTTATCGCAACTGACGACAAATGTCCTTCATAAAGACGACATGGATCAACCAAATAACTTCAGGACGACCTCAGTGGCCTTCGGGTTCTCCTTCTGGCTCGTCGTGGTCAGTTTCTTCCTATTCTTGCTCAACATCCTCTTTGTGTTCTTGGCGCATCTTCTGCAGGATCCTAACTTCTTACGGACCAAGAAGAAGGAATCTGAGATTGCCAAGGGCTCCGTTAATACTGTCGGTCTTGGGTTAATGTATTAAGGAACATTTTTAAATACTTGTCATACTGTAGAGGATGCCATCTTTGTTAAGTCTCATTCAAATCAATGCACCTGTAAACGAGGCTTGATGGGGAAAATAGACCCTTCTCACTGACGTCACAATACCGAGCAACATCGGAGGTCTGCCATTTTGAATTACTGTATACAATAATTATGCACAATGTAGAATAAGTTGCATTTCTTAACTCATGTTTGTGCAGTTTTAGTAACGTGACACGTGACATGAAATGACATGGGGATCGATAAAATAGTGACGTCATCTGAGAAAGGTTTATACTCTGTTTTAATTGATGGTAATTAATGTTCCAAGTACATGTACATGAAATGAACAAGATAAATGCCTCGTGAAGAGGTCTATAGACCCCTCGCATAATGACGTCACAAACCCAGTCCTCACTGAGGTCAGTGAAGAGCTATATGATTGGCCGAGAGTCTTGCGCAGCCCGTGCACGTGTGCACGTTTCCATTGATTGACATCAAAGATGGCAGCCAGTGCAAGGGGGTGTATATACATTGATCTCTATTTACATAGACCTTTCTATTGCAACGTCACAGCCCGAGTTTTTGCCAACCTAGGTTGGAAAACTATGGAATCCAGCAATGCAAACCAAAACAAATGGCCACAGTTTGTAACAACGTCACAAATATTCAAAAATGATGTGTAATTTGTTGGAAACAAAGCAACCAATCATGGGTTTTTATTTAATTGAAAGTTTGCAGAAAATTTTGAATTTGGTCACAACATTCTGTTAACACGGTGGATTTTTTTTCTAATATTCGGCCGTCCATGCCAACCAGCAAGGTTTGTTTATCAACAGTAGAAAGGTCTATAATATAGAGATCAACGGGTACGTCTAAAGATGGATTGCACTTGACGCCATTGACCGCCATCTTTAATGACAAACAATGAAGTGCACGTGTGTACGCGCTGCGCACGACTCTCAGCCAATGAAAGCCTTTCACGCGAGCACGTTTCATCAACGATGGCGGCCAATGCAAAGGGGTCTATAGGACTAGATAATTATTTATTCGTGTGAAAGGTTTTTGTGAAACTTGAGTCTTAGCTGAGCGTATTTGGCGGGGGGGGGGGGCGTAGGCCTAGGTCATGAAGTCATATTTAGAGATTTGAACACGGACAACGAAAATTAATTTTAACGAAAATATGTATTTTGTAGTAGAAATTTTGAGGCATTTTATTGTGGGGTTATTAGTAACCAACTAATAAGATTTTAATAAGCTGTCTCAAAAAGATATGAATAACAACAACTGTGTGAAACATTTTATATTATACCCTTTTTCGAAAAAACACAAACAAAGTATTCATTTTGGTTTAAGAATGTTCTGAAATAATTGAAAATGGTCGATAGTCGTAGTTCATGTCAAAGAATACGGTAGTCATCGTCGTCCCCTGGTCAGCGTGCCCTTATCGTCCCCTCAACCGTTATGACTCTGGCATGCTTGGGTAAAACTGCACGGCGAGATCATGCACTTATGAGAACGAGGTTTTGTTTTCTCAAAACGTCCTGTCAGGCAGAGCGACTTCTGAGGGAGTTTGGTACCCTGAAGTATTTTTCATTCCAGGACGTTTTGTGCCGAGAATTTGCACTTTTTGAGTCACTGCCGTAAATGCATTCAGCATTGGTCACACAGTGACAAACTGCCAAAATTTCAATGTTACATTACTGTAATTTTTATATTAATAATTACAATTGTAAAATATTTTCGCTAAAATCGTTTTGTACTTTGTTGTATTGCATGATCACGTACATGTACATCTTGTTAGCTTAATTCATGAATGCAATGATTTGATTAGTTGTGAAATATGCGAGAGACATAATTTTTCTTTATTGTAAGTCTACAATAACAGTCGTAAGGTACACGCACTGTGTGAAATAAAGGTAAACAGTGTGTTGTGTGGCCCTAACCTAGTCTTGTATCAAGCCGCACACGGTATCCAAGACAAGCAACACTGTACACAAGGACGAACATGAGCTAGCGAAGTTGGGGGTGCTCCGAGACTCGCAGTCTCCTCTCGATCATGTTTGATTCATCAGTAGTGTTCCATGCGCCTTGAGTGAAGGCTAGGGGGGGGGGGGTCTGACGATCTCACCCTTTCCATGTTTTATAGCTTTAAAAGGACGGTACGAATATGTGCATTAATTAGTGTGAAAATATTATTCAAAGTTTAACGAGATATAGATTTACGCATCGACAAACTACATTTTTTTTCCGATAACCGGAATAAATCACTCAGAAAACCTAAAATTGTGAAACTAAATTTATTGGAAAGAAATAATTGCAACATTATTTTAAACTAACAAATTAAAGATGGCACAAAAGGTGTAGGGTCCAACTGTTGACAGCTTATTATTATTATTTTAACAACTGACCAATTTCTTTTAACACAACCAATGTACACTTGTGATTTTACTGTACTTTATAATTGACAGACATTATTGTACTAAACATGAACGGTGGTTATACTTTGCATTTCCAAACGTTTTCACAAATTACGTAATCATAATGTTGTATCATGATGAGATATTTCACATTAAAATATTTATAATTAGTGCAGAACAGATCAATTATAGCAATAGAAGCAACCCATTAGGCTCCGCCCCTTGTACTTACATTATCCAATCAGCCGCGAGTATGCACAGTGGGCAACGCTTCAGCTCACTTGTACTACCCCCACGTGGGTACAAGTGAGCTGAAGCGTTGTCCACTGCGCATACCCGCGGCTGTAAATTGGTCATTGACGGTACAAGGGGGTGGAGCCTAATGGATCGCAGAGCTGAGTTTGTACAGCTGTCTTCTTTTTAAATGTTTACCTGGTATAGACCCAATTCACCTGATGTCATCACCACAATATAGGCCTACTTGGTTGCGCCATTTTGGGAGTCAATGACTCAATGTAGTCAACAGTTGAAATATAAATGTTCACAGATTTGCACATAACTGACATGGAAGATGGTCATGGTGGAAAACTTCCCTTGAAATAGTTTTGCTTGAAATGCTGTAGTTTTTAGGAAATGAGTGAAACAATTAGTCTTTATCACTAGTGATAAAATCCGATGTTTGAAAACAGTGAAAATATATACATGGGGTTTTTCACAGTTTTCTCATGACTCTAAAGACCGATTTTACAGTTTTGATATTTCATGTATTATGTTGGGTCACATCAAGTGTGGATACTGGTCTTTGACAATAACCAATGTTGTACATTTGCTTAAAACGCTTACTATATTGACTCCCAAAATGGCGAGCGTGTAACCGCGTGTGACCTTGGTGCACAGGGTCAATAACGAGATGATTTTTAACGTATAGACGTCTATCTACATTATACAAGTGTTATGGGTTTTGATTTAATTTTGTGCCCTTTATTGCTATACATTGTACTTAGCAGCTTTCGAAAGCCTCCTGGTATTTTGAAATAAAAGTTAACATTCAAATTGATGGCTGTATTTCCTAGTTTCTTGGAGTCAAAGCCTAACAACCAACCTAACTCAAGCAATTCAACGAGCGTACACAGGAGGCTTCATACGTATGTAGGGTCAAGCAGACACATCATAAGGTGTAAGTCCAGCATTTTTTATCAAATTTGATCCAAGTTTTGAAATTGCGTTGTTAGGCTCTAAAATGATGTTGAAGTAGGCTCTGTTGATGCTTATTAACTGAACTTTACCTTGAATATAAGCTATACTTTGGGAAATAATTAATTTATAGCATGCACGAAGCTTCAGATGTATGTAGGGTCAAGCATACACATCATAAGGTGTAAGTCCAGCATTTAGCCTATATCAAATTTGATCCAAGTTTTGAAATGGCGTTGTTAGGATCCAAAACGATGGGTCTCCCCACGGCGGACGCCCTAATGGACTAGAGAGAGAGAGAGAGAGAGAGAGAGAGAGAGAGAGAGAGAGAGAGAGAGAGAGAGAGAGAGAGATGCTTTTTACTGAAGTTGAACTTGGAAGCTCTACTTGGGTGAATATTGATATATAATATTAATAGGCAAAACATTGAAAACTAAGTGCAGCATTTTTATCAAATTTGGGCCAATTTGAAAGTGCGATTTCTGCTATAAAACAATGCAGTGGGCCTTACTGATGTCTTTTGAGGTAACTTGAACCTGGATATTTGCAACATTTTGGGAAGTTTGACTTTGTTACAAGCGTACAGACTTCACACGTGTGAAGCCTCACGCTTGTTAAATCCAGTGCAAGCGTACGGCTTCATACGTGTGAAGCCTCCCACGCTTGTTAAATCCCTTGCAAGCGTCAGGCTTCATACGTATGAAGCCTCCTACGCTTGTTAAATCCCGTGCAAGCGTACAGGCTTCATACGTATGAAGCCTGTATCCTGTAGGCTTGTTGAATCACATTGATTTGGAATGTGTATGATTGTCCATACATACGTCTGAAGCTTGTTAAATCATAGTGACTTTTCATGCGATGGTGACCAAAGACCCTGATGCCGCCTTAAAATTATCAAATATTCTCAAAATAAAGCAAATATCCAGGTTCAAGTTACCTAAAAAGACATCAGTAGTAGGCCAACCTACTGCATTGTTTTAGAGCAGAAAATCGCACTTTAAAATTGGCCCAAATTTGATAAAAATGCTGGTCTTAACCCTTGTGATTTTTGTCACTTTTCTGCCTATTATAGGCATATCAATATTTACACAAGTAGAGCTTATATCCAACGTAAATTTCAGTCAATACTGAAGCTTCACACGTGTGAAGCCTCAGTACGCTTGCTACTTATAAGTAGCAAGCGTACTGAGGCTTCACAAGTATGAAGCCTCAGTACGCTTGCTACTTATAAGTAACAAGCGTACTGAGGCTTCATACGTGTGAAGCCTCAGTACGCTTGCTACGCTTGTTACTTACAAGTAGCAAGCGTACTGAGGCTTCACACGTGTGAAGCCCATCACGCTTGTTACTAATAAATGTGTATCCTTGACCCTCCAGACTTGTGAACCCTCACGCTTGTTATTATTTGGTCAAAACTTAATAAAAATGCTGGACTTAGCCCTTGCGATTTTTTTTAAATTTCTGGCCAAAATTTGATAAAAGTGCTGAACTTATCCCCTTGTGATTTGCCTAATTTTTGCAACATTTTGATAAAAATTGTTGGACTTACCCCTTGTAAAGCCTTATGTGTTTTTTAACAAGCGTACAGGCTTCATACGTATGAAGCCTCCTACGCTTGTTAAATCCCGTGCAAGCGTCAGGCTTCATACGTATGAAGCCTCACACGCTTGTTAAATCCAGTGCAAGCGTCAGGCTTCATACGTATGAAGCCTCCCACGCTTGTTATATCCCTGCAAGCGTCAGGCTTCATACGTATGAAGCCTCCTACGCTTGTTAAATCCCGTGCAAGCGTACAGGCTTCATACGTATGAAGCCTCAGTACGCTTGCTACTTATAAGTAACAAGCGGACTGAGGCTTCGCACGTGTGAAGCCTCAGTACGCTTGCTACGCTTGTTACTTACAAGTAGCAAGCGCACTGAGGCTTCACACGTGTGAAGCCCATCACGCTTGTTACTAATAAATGTGTATCTTTGACCCTCCAGACTTGTGAACCCTCACGCTTGTTATTATTTGGTCAAAACTTAATAAAAATGCTGGACTTAGCCCTTGCGATTTTTTAAAAATTTCTGGCCAAAATTTGATAAAAGTGCTGGACTTATCCCCTTGTGATTTGCCTAATTTTTTGCAACATTTTGATAAAAATTGTTGGACTTACCCCTTGTAAAGCCTTATGTGTTTTTTAACAAGCGTACAGGCTTCATACGTATGATGCCGCCTTAAAATTATCAAAAACTATCAAAATAAAGCAAATATCCAGGTTCAAGTTACCTGAAAAGACATCAGTAGTAGGCCTACCTACTGCATTGTTTTAGAGCAGAAAATCGCACTTTAAAATTGGCCCAAATTTGATAAAAATGCTGGTCTTAACCCTTGTTATTTTTTTCACTTTTCTGCCTATTATTATATAGGCATATCAATATTTACACAAGTAGAGCTTATATCCAAGGTAAATTTCAGTCAATACTGAGGCTTCACACGTGTGAAGCCTCAGTACGCTTGCTACTTATAAGTAACAAGCGTACCGAGGCTTCACACGTATGAAGCCTTAGTACGCTTGCTACGCTTGTTATTTATTAGCAGCAAGCGTACTGAGGCTTCACACGTGTGAAGCCCATCACGCTTGTTACTAATAAATGTGTATCCTTGACCCTCCAGACTTGTGAACCCTCACGCTTGTTATTATTTGGTCAAAACTTAATAAAAATGCTGGACTTAGCCCTTGCGATTTTTTTTAAATTTCTGGCCAAAATTTGATAAAAGTGCTGAACTTATCCCCTTGTGATTTGCCTAATTTTTTGCAACATTTTGATAAAAATTGTTGGACTTACCCCTTGTAAAGCCTTATGTGTTTTTTAACAAGCGTACAGGCTTCATACGTATGAAGCCTCCTACGCTTGTTAAATCCCGTGCAAGCGTCAGGCTTCATACGTATGAAGCCTCACACGCTTGTTAAATCCAGTGCAAGCGTCAGGCTTCATACGTATGAAGCCTCCCACGCTTGTTATATCCCTTGCAAGCGTCAGGCTTCATACGTATGAAGCCTCCTACGCTTGTTAAATCCCGTGCAAGCGTACAGGCTTCATACGTATGAAGCCTCAGTACGCTTGCTACTTATAAGTAACAAGCGGACTGAGGCTTCACACGTGTGAAGCCTCAGTACGCTTGCTACGCTTGTTACTTACAAGTAGCAAGCGCACTGAGGCTTCACACGTGTGAAGCCCATCACGCTTGTTACTAATAAATGTGTATCTTTGACCCTCCAGACTTGTGAACCCTCACGCTTGTTATTATTTGGTCAAAACTTAATAAAAATGCTGGACTTAGCCCTTGCGATTTTTTAAAAATTTCTGGCCAAAATTTGATAAAAGTGCTGGACTTATCCCCTTGTGATTTGCCTAATTTTTTGCAACATTTTGATAAAAATTGTTGGACTTACCCCTTGTAAAGCCTTATGTGTTTTTTAACAAGCGTACAGGCTTCATACGTATGATGCCGCCTTAAAATTATCAAAAACTATCAAAATAAAGCAAATATCCAGGTTCAAGTTACCTGAAAAGACATCAGTAGTAGGCCTACCTACTGCATTGTTTTAGAGCAGAAAATCGCACTTTAAAATTGGCCCAAATTTGATAAAAATGCTGGTCTTAACCCTTGTTATTTTTTTCACTTTTCTGCCTATTATTATATAGGCATATCAATATTTACACAAGTAGAGCTTATATCCAAGGTAAATTTCAGTCAATACTGAGGCTTCACACGTGTGAAGCCTCAGTACGCTTGCTACTTATAAGTAACAAGCGTACCGAGGCTTCACACGTATGAAGCCTCAGTACGCTTGCAACTTATACGTAACTAGCGGACAGAGGCTTCACACGTGTGAAGCCTCAGTACGCTTGCTACGCTTGTTACTTACAAGTAGCAAGCGTACTGAGGCTTCACACGTGTGAAGCCCATCACGCTTGTTACTAATAAATGTGTATCCTTGACCCTCCAGACTTGTGAACCCTCACGCTTGTTATTATTTGGTCAAAACTTAATAAAAATGCTGGACTTAGCCCTTGCGATTTTTTTTAAATTTCTGGCCAAAATTTGATAAAAGTGCTGGACTTATCCCCTTGTGATTTGCCTAATTGTTTGCAACATTTTGATAAAAATTGTTGGACTTACCCCTTGTAAAGCCTTATGTGTTTTTTAACAAGCGTACAGGCTTCATACGTATGAAGCCTCCTACGCTTGTTAAAACCCGTGCAAGCGTCAGGCTTCATACGTATGAAGCCTCCCACGCTTGTTAAATCCAGTGCAAGCGTCAGGCTTCATACGTATGAAGCCTCCCCGCTTGTTAAATCCCTTGCAAGCGTCAGGCTTCATACGTATGAAGCCTCCTATGCTTGTTAAATCCCGTGCAAGCGTCAGGCTTCATACGTATGAAGCCTCCCCGCTTGTTAAATCCCGTGCAAGCGTACAGGCTCCATACGTATGAAGCCTGTAGCCTGTAGGCTTGTTGAATCACATTGATTTGGCATGTGTATGGTTGTACATACGTCTGAAGCTTGTTAAATCATAGTGACTTTTCATGCGATGGTGACCAAAGACTCTGATGCCGCCTTAAAATTATTTAAAATTATCAAAATAAAGCAAATATCCAGGTTCAAGTTACCTAAAAAGACATCAGTAGTAGGCCTACCTACTGCATTGTTTTAGAGCAGAAAATCGCACTTTAAAATTGGCACAAATTTGATAAAAATGCTGGTCTTAACCCTTGTTATATTTTTCACTTTTCTGCCTATTATTATATAGGCATATCAATATTTACACAAGTAGAGCTTATATCCAAGGTAAATTTCAGTTAATACTGAGGCTTCACACGTGTGAAGTCTCAGTACGCTTGCTACTTATAAGTAACAAGCGTACTGAGGCCTCACACGTGTGAAGCCTCAGTACGCTTGCTACTTATAAGTAACAAGCGTACTGAGGCTTCACACGTGTGAGGCCTCAGTACGCTTGCTACGCTTGTTACCTACAAGTAGCAACCGTACTGAGGCTACACCCGTGTGAAGCCTCAGTACGATTGTTACTTATAAGTAGCAAGCGTATTGAGGCTTCACACGTGTGAAGCCTCAATACGCTCGTTACTTATAAGTAGCAAGCGTACTGAGGCTTCACACGTGTGAAGCCTCACGCTTGTTTTTAATAAATGTGTACCCTTGACCCTACAGACTTGTGAAGCCTCATGCTTGTTAATATTTGGTCCAAACTTGATAAAAAATGCTGGACTTAGCCTCTGCGATTTTTTTTAAATTTCTGGTCCAAATTTGATTAAAAGGAGTTATTGTCAAACATAGCGCAGAATTTGTTTCAAACCGTTATTCGGCAGGTATTTATGTCTTGCATGTGTACGTGTTCGGATCGAAGGCTGAGGCCATCTCCCCTTGTGATTTGCTCAATATTTTTGCCAATTTTGATAAAAATTCTGGACTTACCCCTTGTGAAGCCTTATGTACGCAATTAACATATAACATATGCCAAGTCAATGGGATTTAACAAGCGTAGGAGGCTTCATACGTTAAGCATGTACGCTCTTAACAAAGCATTTTTATCAAATTTGATCCAAGTTTTGAAATTTCATTTTAGGCTCTAAAATGAGGCTCTAGGCTCTCCTGATGTTTATTAACTGAAATTCTTGGAAGCTCTACTTTGGTGAATATTGATATTATAATAATAGACAACAAATTGAAAACATCACAAGGGTTAAGTCCAGCATTTTTATTAAATGTTGTCAATGTTTTGAAATGGCGGTTTTAGGCTCTAAAATGATGATGTATGCTCCGTTGATGCTTATTTACTCAAACTTACCTTAAATATAAGCTATGCATTGGGAAACATTTAATTTATAGTATAAAAATAGGCAAGAAATTGAAAAAATCACAAGGGGCAAGTCCAGCATTTTCATCAAATTTGCGCCAATTTTTAAGGGGCAATTTTCTGCTTTTAAACAATAGGTACTACTGATGTCTTTTTATGTAACTTGAACATGGATATTTGCTATATTTTAGGAAGTTTTGATAATGTTGAGGCTTCATCGGAGTCTTTGGTCACCATCACATGAAAAGTCACTATGATTTAACAAGCATGCATGCAAGAAGCTTCAGACGTATGTAGGGTCAAGCATATACACACGTGCCAAGTAACTTTGGTTCAACAAGCATTCAGGAGGCTTCATTAGTATGTAGGGTCAAACGTACACATGCCAAGTCAATGTGATTCAACAAGCATACAGGAAGCTTCAGACGTATGTAGGGTCAAGCATACACATGCCAAGTCACTTTGATTCAACAAGCATACATGAGGCTTCAGACTTTAGGGTCAAGCATGGGTCAAGCATACACGTCCTAAAGGTAATTCTGGAACTTTGGGGCAATTTTTAATTTACTTGACCAATAATATTTTCTATAGTTTGGGAAATAACAAAATATGACATGAATTTTGCGGGAAATCCAAACATTTACAAGAATATGGAAGATCCATTAGGTCATGTGCTAAATGGCATCGCCAGGGATGCCTGCTTCATTTGAAAGCATGAAATCGAACTTGAAAATTTGGCAAAAATATTGACAAAATCATAAGGGGGTAAGTTCAACCTTTTTATCAAATTTAGGCAAATTTTGTAAGTTGCGATTTTAGGTACTAAAATGACGCAGTATAGGCTCTACTGTTTGATTGAACTTGACCTTAAATATTTGTTATTTTAAAGCTGAAATTTGAAGTTGAAAATTTGGCTCTACAACAAGGCAGTACCGTAGGCTCTACCGATGCCTGTGTATTTATCTTCACCCAGTATGTTAGCTATATTTTGGGAAATATTTAATTTGTTTTGAAAAATATGACTTTAATTATGCTGACAAATCCTTAAAAATTCAGAAAATATGTCAGATGAAACGGGCCATTGAAACGGCATCAGTAATGGCATCAGTAAGGATGTATGCTTCATTTAAAAGCATAAATTTGAACTTGAAATTTAGGCCGACAAATAAAATAGAATCAAAAGTGCTATGTGCACCATTTTGCACACTTTTTCGAAATTAATATGCAAATTTTATTCTGTAAAATGACACGTAGGTATTAGCAATGCCTTTTCATTTGTGTGGATAGCTGTAGTTTGGGAAATATTGATACGTTTTGTTCAAATATGCGAATATTTTTTTCTTCTGGAAACTCCTTATTATTAAATTTAAACAATGAAATAAAACTTAAATGGTGAACTATTGAAAATATCTCGAGGCCTTGCATTTTATCAAATTTTGGCTAAAGATTTAGGTTCGATTTTATGCTGTAAATTGATGCAGTAGGCACTACTGATGCATTTTTCTTTATTTGGTGAAATACTGATAATTGATGTCCACATACGCCATTGTATATCTAGAAAATCGCTCATATTTCGACAAATATAAGACATGCGGTGGTCTCGAATAATAATAAATGGCATCAGTAAGGTGCGAGCTTCAATTCAAAGCTTAAAATCAAACCGAATTATGATGTCATCTCCGCCAACTGGGATAAGGATGTGGTGTTCAAACCTTCACTTTAAAGGATGATATTACTCGCATTGTTTACTACTGATGACTGATTTAATCATAATTTCTTGATCCTCTTCATTACAGCTGTTGTACTTATTACCACAGGTATCAATATAAGGGTATGTGCGGGGGGAGGGGAGGGGGTATCATCAGACAACTGCATGCGTGGCGTGAACTACACAACCAAGCAAAAACGCTTCAGGAGGGGGAGTTACCAAATAATCACTTGAGGTGGCTCTGGATATCGTGCTGAGATAACAAGTGTGGAAATAAACAGTTTTTACCTTTAACTTGGTGACAAAAAAAAAGATTGCCACTCGTAAACAAACTGCAGCAGCTTACCAGTGACACACCCATCGCACTGCCTCCTCTTGGACCTTATCACTCCGGGTTGCACATCAAACGACAATCAACAAGATAGAGCGAAGATGTGAGAACAAGAGAAACAAATACAAACTACGCAATCATTCTTTAAAACCTTCCGAGCAGCAGCGGGGAGCAGGCGCGAGGACCAGCTTCATACTTTTTGTAATAACTACACAATTTGTGGATCAATTCCGCTGATTGTTTTTTGGGAACTACCTTTAAAGACCCCTCTTTCATATACTGCAGTGATTTCTGGGTGAGTGAACTCAGAGGTTGACAAATAGTGTGGGAAAGCTGGGTCCCATTATAACGTGCACACAAACATCCCATTGTGTGCACAGAAACTTAATCATTTTGAAATGTACTATTTTTGAAAATTAGTAGTGAACCAGTGTGTAAATTTCCAGAATGCTTCAATCTTTAGTGTGTGGGTCCAGGGAACATCTATTCATTTGTTCAGACAATTAGAACAAAAATTGTGCCCCCCAAACACAGTTATTTACCCGTGCCTCTCGTGCGCTCTCCGGGGATCCAGCTTGTAAAAATTGTTCCCGTGGCTGCTCGGAGGATTTTAACCAAATCGATCTCAATGCCACGATGTACCCTAACTCCATAAAACTTTGACACCGACTCTAATAAATCAGATTGATGGCGGACTATTTCAGCTTGGAATATGAACACAACATCAGTAGTGTCAAGTCACATTTATACGTCAATTAGTGAAAATATGACAAGGGCGTAAGTCTTGCATTTTTATCAAACTTGGGCAAAATATATATTAAGATGGGAATTTATGCTCTAAATGATGCAGTCAGCATTACTGTTGGTCTTTTAAAAATTGAGCTTTACCCAGGAATTTAGCTTTAATTATTTGGTGAAATATTGGTAATTTTTGTTCAAAATACGACTTTGTTCTGGAAAATCGTCCATATTTAAAAAAACATCAGAGATGCGGTCGTCTTGTGATAGTTAATGGCATCAGTAACGGCACCCGCTTCAGTTTAGAGCATAAAATCGAGCCTAACATTTTGGTCAAGGAAAATATAACTTTATCAAATTTTTGCAAAAAATAAAGAGGTGATTTTGTACTCTAAAATAATGCAGTAAGCACTACTATATTTTTTAAATTGACCAAGGATTAAACCTCTAATTGGTGAAATATTAATACTTTTTGTTCAAAATACGACATTATTTATTTTGTCTGTTATGAGAGATGCTGTGGTACAGTGAGAATCAATGGCATTTTTTAAGCATATAATCGAATCTAAAACTTAAGCCAAACATTGAAAACATCACAAAGGCCTTGTATGTTTTTTTCAAATTTGGGCCAAATATTATTGTGCAATTGCATGCATCAAAATGATGCAGTATGCATTACGATTGCCTTTTCGTTCAACCAGGATGTTAGTTAATTTCTTTATGGGGGACATTTGTTCGGGTATCCACAATAATATACTTTCGCCAAAGGCAGACAACTTGACTTTTTAGCAGAAGAAATTCGACCAATCCTTGTAGTTATAGCTGAACGTGTCACGGTGTTTTGCGAAGCAGTTCGAACCGGCGCTGTCGCATCCGCACATGAAGGCCTTGCATTCTGCTTTGCCATCGTTAGCTGGGTACTGGTTCTGTGGCTCTACAAACCAAAAAGACAAAGCCAGGTAGTCAGTGAAGTTAAGTAACATGGAGATGAAATGCCGTTTGTATCTCACCACTGGTTCATCACAACTTCTTCTATGAAGGGACTTATAATATACAAGTCTCGTGTAAACTGTCGTGTTCATTTGACCTTTCACACTATATAGCTTTCATGGGCGTTTTCCCAACATCGGCTGATGCGTCAGCCCCTTCCTGATTGTTGAAGCGCGTGCAATATGAACTGCTCCAAAGTTGATGACGGAGCCCAAGCTTAAGCCCAAGCATAGGTTTGGAAAAGGCTTTTATAAGTTGGGGAAAAGATTAACAGATAACCAACAACACTTCCTTTGCCTTCCGTTATATGTCCTGGTTCCCTTCTGTGCTTTATGCAGGTTAGTATGAAACAAGGCTAGCGGGAACAGGGAAGAAACCATGGTCCTGAGGATGTTTCCGAATGGTCGACCAATGGTTGACCAGCCCTGGGTTCGAGGTTAAATAGTCGACCTTTAGTTAAAGGCAGGGTATACTTTTGGTAATTATCAAAGACACTCCTCACTTGATGTATCCCAACATATGCATGAAATAACAAACCTGTGAAAATTTGGGCTCAATTAGTCATCGAAGTTGCAAGGAAATAAGTAGCGAAAAAACACCCTTGTTGCATAAAATTGTGTGGTTTCAGATGCCTGAGAAAGGCTTCACGCCTTAAGCCTTTCTCAGACTCAAGTTATAGGCGAACAATTTCCTCTTTCTCTAAAACTACATCACTCGAAGTATGTAGTTTCTAACAGTATTTTATAATATCAACAGCTCCCCAGTGCTCATTACCAAATACACGTTTATGGTCATTAATTTTTGGAGTAATTACCAAAGGTGTACCCTCCCTTTAAAGGGACACGTTTTTTTGGATCGGGCGAGTTGGTCTATAAAAAGCATTTGTAACCGTTTGTTATAAAATGCATATGGCTAGAAAGATGTTTTAAAAGCAGAATACAATGTTCCACACAATATGTCTCGAAATTGCGTGGTTTTCCTTTGACATCCTGAACAAACACGGTCGGTCATTTTGTGGAGTCAAATTTTTGACTCCACAAAATGGCCGACCGTGTTAGTTCGCAAAGTAAAAGGAAAACCACGCAATTTCGAGGCGTATTTGTGTGGATAATTGTATTCTACTTTTACAACGTCTTTCTAACCATATGCATTTTACAAAAAACGGTTACAAACGCTTTTTTTAGACCAACTCGTCCGATCCAAGGCGACGTACCCTTTAACCATAGTACGCACTCGACCTTGCTCATGGATGGGATACTTCCCGCATTGCCGCATAATGACGTCAGTGAGAAGGGTCTCTTGGTTCTTAAAGGCACTGTACACGTTTGGTAATTGTCAAAGACCAGTGTTCTCACTTGGTGTATCCCGACACATGCATAAAATAACAAGCCTGTGAAAATTTGGGCTCAATTGGTCATCGAAGTTGCAAGAAAATGATGAAAGAAAAAACACCCTTGTTGTTTTTTTGCTAATGGATATTTTTGAGTAGGCCTAATCACCAAACGTGTACAGTGCCTTTAAGGATGATGTACTCACTGCATGTGATTGAACATGTACCGTCATCAGCCGTAGTCTTTTCATAATCGTAGCTAATCATGTACCTATCTGTCATACTGCATCCATTGTACAGAGCCTGTCTATAGCAAGCGTCGTGGTATCCACAACATCTGAAAGAATGACAAATATAACCAATACATCAACAAATTGCCCCTTTTAATGCCAAGAAATGTCCTTTAAAGGGTCTGTATACGTTTGGTAATGACTCTGAACAATAATGGCCATACAAACTTACTTGGTAAGAAGTACAGCAGTTTCTGGTTAGTATAAAGCATTTTGAGAAACATTTCACTTTGAAGTAATGTGGTTGTAGAAAAAGATATCAGCTTTTATCCACAACAATTTGAATCCGAGAAGCGTTTCTGTCAGAAACGTTTCTCAGATTCTGTATTCCAATTGCAGATTATTCTTCCTGCGTGGACATAACCGCTCCAGATTTTCGGCAATATCTAAAAACGCTACCACCTTTTGAAATGAAATTTTCACAAGTTAGTTTTACGGTATCTACATCCATATAGGATTGAAACAAACAGTGGGTTCAAATTACCAAACTTATACAACCCCTTTAAGATACCTTTTTAAAATGACTTTATTTCAGTTAGACACTTACTTGTCCGTTTCATCCTTTGGATCTCCACCACCGCCGAATCCACAGTAGCAACCATAGCCGAGGTAATCCGACACTGCTTCCGTATAGCTAATACCTACGGTACATGACGTCATTGTGTTGAACTGCAGTAAACTCGCTGCAAATCAAAATAACAATAAGAACATTATTTATTCCAGATGACAACAGAGTTTAATTTTGCCTGTAAACTGTTGCCATAACTTTCACAGGGCGGTTAAAATATTGACAGTCGGGAGGTGTGAAGTTCGACTCTGAAAAATAAACGCACATTTCATTTTATCTTGACTTCCGTCATGGAACATTTTCTTCTGAATAACCTATTTCCAGTGTGTGTTAAAACACAGAGAAATTGTTAAAATATTCAAAAAGAAAACTGCTTTGCACTTGTTGGTAAAAGTACGAACGTGACGTGCATGAGATGAGTCCAGCCCACTTGTTGTATGATGAAGAGATTCTCGAACTGGAAACTCTGGTGATCAAGAAGCCACATCCTTTGCCATTTCAGAACTAGTGGTTTATGGTGGCTCTGAAGGGACATCGCGCACACACACAGGTGTAGTGTAAACACCTGCCATAAGGGTCCTCCTATTGTCCCTCTTTTGTTTGTACTTCCAACTTTTTGGCAGCAGGTCCCATTGGTTTTTGTACACACTTTCCAACTGGGGACCTTTACCCAACCGGAGACCATATTGTCCTCTTTTGTCATCGTCCACGGTTCGAATGTGTACCAACCCACACACAGCAAGCTCTGTGTAACATACACTCTGTGGACATTCCTTTGTCTTTTTGCACTTACGAAAAAAACATATTATTCACTGTTAAAACACATGTGGACGTGTGTAAGTCCACACAGTGTTTCTAGTCCCTACATTGTGTGGACCTCTTGTTCTCAGGTCCATACCTGATATATACACACACATATATTACGAAAATCGCGTGAATTTTGTGTAGCAATTTTTCCCACCAACTAAAAAAAAATACTCCTAGTGAATCCAGTAGGACAGTGACCAGCTGACAGTGACACCCCAGGAGTCTCAGCATGCAACCCCTCTGAAATCTTGCTGATGCATCCAAGCACCCCTTGCCACGACTATATAACCTACCTGAGCCCGCTGCAACAAGTGCGAGGAGTAATATCAACTTCATGTTGAAGAAGACGTCTACGATTCAATCTTACAGAAATGAGAAGAGTCACAAGTCGTACCGGTAGCCAACTGATGCCCTGGGAGGAGTGGTACTTGCTTGATACGTGTACCTGTCTTTATACGACCGCTAATGATATGGTTAAGTCAATCAATCATAACAAAACAAAAAGATAACATTTTGTTTTGCAAAACCCCCCAAAACAAAACATAACAAAATATACATTAAATTTGAGTCAATATTTAACAGCGATATACAGTGCAACTGCAGGGATAAGTTTGATAATGCTTTACGATATCAACTGAAATGTTGATATCAATTGGCAATTTGTAAATACTATAATTGACAGAAACTAATTGGCTGAGGTCTTTTCAAGTTCAAAAGCTGCCACAGTTACTAAATATTTTCCATTGTACAAAGATAATTGGTTTCCCTCATATAGACATAAATATTATTATTACAAATAAAATTTTAAAAACTAAAACCATGTTAATAGAATTTGTCACCCCCCCCAAAAAAGGGATTTGTAATCAGTATTGTTTGTTTATTTCTCTTTTCTAAGATTGACACTTCATTCTAAAAATTCCTTCGTCAGAGTTGATCTGGATTCTGGGTTCCAGTGGGCTTGACCCATTTCTGGGTCTGGCTGTCCCGGAAACTGGTTAAAGAATGGAATTTCGACTCGGATTTTGCGTCAGTTTAAACCATTTCTGGGTCATTTTGTCACAGATTCCAGGTCATACTGACCCAGAAATGGGTCAGCCCCACGGGACACGGGTCAATTTTGACCCGGGATTTTTGTTTTAGAGTGTTGTGCCTCTTTTGGCGGATTAAGCTATCCCCGAATTACAGCTATTTGGGGGGGGGGGGAGGGGAAGTGCAAGTTTAAAGTTTAACACACCAAAATGGGAGAAACTAAGCACAGAATTGAGTGACACAAGCTACATGTGTCTCATGTTTGCTGAAAAACGGGAGCCCATTTTCCGACAAAAATAAATTCATGACATCTTCCATCATAAAAGCTAACTGTTCAAAGAACGTGCGTAACTCTTCCGGATGATATCCCATCGTGGGACTTTGTCGAGTATCAACATAGAAGTAGAAGTAGAAGCGAAACACATGTGTGTGGTGATAGTGTACTATTTAATCTGCAGGACTGACATTCATTCTGAACAAAGTTCGTGGGATTTTTGCAGCTGTAAGATAGTTAGACAGCTGTCCGTCATAACTATCAGCACACAACTTGACAGTAATTAAGGAACGAAAGGTCACTGTATAACACGGGCACTTTACAGCCACAACATTCACAACAAATCGTCAATAAACTATTCAAAATATCCTAGTTTCGTCACACATGATGTGTTGGCTTTCCATATGGTAAGAACTCATCATATGAAGTTGGTTCACAAAAACTTAGTAAACTGTTGTCTAGGGATTTGAATAAAACCCAAACAGAAGAAAAACATTGTCTGTGTGAATGGCGCTTGTGCCAACTTCACAGAGAATGAAAAAAACCACCCACCTCATATCTCTCTTTTTAACTGTACACTAATATCATACCATTGGTTCTTGTCTTCTATAAATAGAGCTCGTTTCTGAAGTTTGGGAAGTACCTGTGCTATTCTGATTTGAGGCCTATACAAAGTAAATTTATGAGTGTTTTTGTCTAGACGAGTCAGGGGAATTATAAAATCAACTCAATCTTTCACTGCTAGGTCGGGATGACATCAAGTTCACTAGCTACCTTCATAGCAGAGGACTTCTTACCATGGATCACCTACTCAGATGTCCCTACTGGAGCAGAAATGTGATTTTTATATAGATATTTTTTTATGAGATATCGCCTCACTCACAAGGCCGGACAGCCACTTCAAGGTGAGGGCTACACTTAACTGATTTGGGCTGTCGACCCAAATCAACTGTCACCAGGGGCACGTTGCCACCTACTCCTTGGGCTGAAACAGGTTTAACACCTTCACAGTCCGTAAGGATGTAGGCATGGGTATCATCAACTATAGTCTGGCTGGTAGAGCAGAATGCACTACCTTCCCAACTTTTTACGAAGCAATTATGGTTAAGTGCCTTGCTCAAGGGCACAAGTGTCATGACCGGGATTCGAACCCACACTCTGCTGCAGACAACACCAAAGCTTGGGTTCGGTGAACTAGACCGCTCGGCCACGACACGCCAAAGACCTTACTGAATTCAACGGAAGCGCCAAAGACTGTCTTCAGTTCTGGCTGAAACACAACATCTAGCGTGTGTGGACACAATAAGAAGAAGCCAGAAAGAACAAACAAACACACAGAGTGCTTGATACCATATGGCAAATCTTTGGCTGTCTGGATTCAAGCAGATCTCTAGTAAAAAGAGGCAAATCATAAAACTGACCAACACAAACTTCAGTAAAAGATTGCTCACCCTTTTAACAGAAGTTCTGTAATGATACGTTTTGCAGTATCTTTAAATTGCTGACAACACAATCTGACTCAAACACTTTTTCTCACATGTGATATTTAAGTCCAAAATACTACTCAAGTTGATGAGTAAAAGTGCAAATTTTGAGCCAAGGAGGGAAGTTTCTGAGATAATGATTATTCCCTCACCTAATCCCATCCAACACCCCTTGAACGAGTGCGCCCGTAAACCAGCCAGCACATGCAAGGACTGCACATATGGATGTAAAATAGGGAACTTGATCCAAGTGCACTCGGTTGGGTCCAGAAGCTGACCCCGGCTGGCTTTAAAGTCACCCTTGTACGGTTTATCCCTCATCGTGCCTTCAAAGAGAAACAGGTTCATTTTTAAAATTCATTGAATGGAGTCCATTTTGGGACAACCAAGTACACAGTGATTACGGTAAATTATAAAGAGAACGACAATGCATTTTTTTTCACTGAAATAATTTGACTTTATTTAACTTAAACACTCGGCATTGATTTAAACTTACTTTCATCAGTTAAAAAAATACACCTCTGCCTCACCACAAGAGGGGGTCATTTAGGCCATGCTTTGGCAAACTTATTACGGAAGCGTTCAATGGACATTGAGAGAGAAAGAAAACTAAAGTCATGAGCATGACTTACATCTCATAATTACGACTTAGTGCAAGTCCCAATTATGAGATATGAGTTATAATTATGACTTCTTTTTTCTTTTTCTCAATGCCCCTTTAACGCTTCCGTAACTTACAGAAGAGTTAAAAACTAAGACATTTAACATACGACTTGAATAACTCGAGCTCTGAGCAGTTTGAAGTGTTACATTTGCTTATTATATCCAACTTGTCTCAATACAATGTCCATTATAAATGATACTTGCTAAATCCCAGTGTTCTCTCGTTCTCAACATAAAGTTTGTTGAAATTTATCAGGGTACAGCCATCTTGTTTATCTACCATTGAAACTAATTGTAAATAAACCCGGGCTGTGTCTGAAACTAGCGACTTCGGCTACGGCTTTTGGCTGCAGAGACAATATTGAAGAATAGGCTTTTCCAGCCATCCGGTCATAGCCACTACTAAAGCCATCAATAAACCATTTGCGAGTTAGGTTTGAATAATGTCTGGTACAATGACTTTCTTGATCACAAGTTATCACTTAAATGGGAATTCCTCAGACTATCAAGGCAGTTGCTACGTCACATGATTCGGGGCAAGCTTTTACGTAAGAGACGGCGAACATCCATACCGGTACACAATTTTGAATGAATATGTATGGCACAATGGTACCAGGGTTTGATCATCTGGAGGTTGCTATACAAAAGCTGCCCCAAACCATTTAGCATAGGAACTGTCTTTATAGTCTGAGGAATTCAAATTTAAGCGGCAACTTGTGACTATTAAGCAAGTCATTGTAAATCTAACTCACAAATGGCTCATTCAGAGAAGGCTTTTGGCTGTAAGCGAAAACACATGTTGACCCCCTTAAGGTAGAACAAGAAGTTGTGTTTCTTGTTGCTTATGTACAAAAACAGCATAAAAGGATGATGGCAGCATGAGGTGAAGTAGATAAATGCACAGTTATCAATAAAATAACTGGGAAAACAAAGATTAGAATGAGATAGCATATTGCCATATATTGCATTCTGTGTGGTCAACAGTGTCAGTACATGAATTAAATATAAAACTGATAACATATGTACTCTGGGCGATATCTCAAATGACGCTAAAAGTCAATCTGAAATGCTATGCAGCATCTCTGCTTTGATATAACATGCGACAGGCAACCATAATATGCATTGAAAATTTACAATGCATGCACAAAACATTGAATAATTTTTTTTTAAAGATTTGTAAATTAATGAAAAATAGGTTGGGACATAATGAGAATAGGTGTTAAGAAAATAACTAATAATATAAGTGTCATTTTGATTTTGTTCATGTACATGTGTTGATACTACTAGAAGTTATCACACAAGCGTGAGTGGGATGAAAACACAACAAGTGAGTGGGACGAAATTGTGTTTTTTCCCCCCGTACTCCAAGAGCGTGTGTTAAAGACAAATTTATCTTCAAGCAAACTTGACGTCCTCTCCATGTGATATTACCTCTTTGTGGAGGAGAGACTTATGTGTTTCAATGACCCTGAAAGCTATACCGGATGGGGGCTAATGCTCCTGGTAGGTTCAACCATGTCGGACAGGTTTCAGGTAAAGGGGCCAGACAAAATTCAGCACCTGGTCCTCCAGGTTTAGGATTGGACGTGGTGCTTACAACTCCGCCCCGCTAAAAACCATCATGTTACAGAAACTGGCATCCTTATGTCCCACTGGGAATGAAAAGGATTAAGAAAGTAAACTTGACGTGCATCTTATAAAAGCGCAATATGCTGAGTTAGAACAGCGCAATAAGCATGGTGTGATACAGACTGTGCAAGATGGTAAAAAATCATACTGTTATTACTTGTTTTTTTACCCTTACACCGATGTGTATAAAACACCGTACACTCGGTACTTGTACTGAGTATACAGTGCTTAATACACATTTGGGTAAACAAACAAATAATGATCTTTATCCCGATGCAAAAATAACATTCTGTTACATCACACTTTTGTTGCCATGGATCTACCAATCAGAATCAAGGATTCAAGTTTGCTTGAAGATAATATACAAAGTCCACATGAAATGGACAAGTGAACATTTTGAAGACACAAACCAGAGGTAGTGAAAAAGAACTTAAATGCAAAAAATAACAATGAATAACAAATCCAAATCTAACAACGTATTATTGAAAACTTCAGTATTACAATGTCAGTCGACTTATCGAAATGCGTCTCATCTTTTGTTGTGACCCTTATGAGACTGTTTTGTCCCCCTCTTCCCCTTGGGAGCGACTTTCTTCCAAAGGCCTGCGGACTTCGCTTTAATTCTGCAAAAGAAAAAAAAACAAAGAAAAAGAACAGAGTTTATGAGAGCTGTTTGAGCACTGTCTTATTTTTTTGTCTGGCAAAATTTACAATGGCTGTGACTGAACAAATTGGCAGCAGTCAGCTAGCTGTCTAGAAATGAAATCCCGTGAATTCTAATGGTGCCACATATTCCGGCATAATGTTTAGCCCTTGGGGAAAAAAAAGTAGGAATCATTTGTATTGAATCCACTAGGACTGACCTACATATGGTATAGGCTTTAAAGGGTGTGCTTATGATGGTCATGGTGGGAAACTCCCCTTTGAAATATTTTTGCTTGAAATGCATTAGTTTTTGAGAAATTAGTAAAACAATTAGTTTTTATCTTGCAAGTCCAAAACTCAAGATTTGAAAACAGTGACAACATTTCATTTCCCCCCCACTTTTTTTCTCGTGACTCCAATGACCGATTGAGCTTAAACCCTGGAAGTGTGACTTTGACATATCCAAATATATTAGATATTTTAATCAGTCCTGTGGTTGATCCATTCTGTGTTAGAGTCTACGCAGAGCGCGCTGTCAAAAGACGCATCAAGTCATAGAGCAACTGGTCCCCTCTCATTCTTTTTCGATCTTGTGGTTCGTCTAACTATGTGCAGTTTAGGGTGACCATATAAAAACATGACTCATTTGAAATGTATTGCGTCAAAATACGTGCACTTTGACATGCGCGTACTAAGCGCCGGACAAGTGCCCTACAAGCGCTCGAAAGATTTTAATAAGCGTGCGCGCACAGCAGTCACTTTTGGTAAGCCAATCAGCGTTGATTTTTTAAAAAGTGCTTCCCTTCCAGGGGTTAGTGACGAGAGGTATCGTAAAGGCGAGCTGCCCATGGTGGAGAGGCTGCATATAGACATCCTTAAGAGAAACGCTGGATTGCATAAAGAGGACATGCAGAATGCAATGCAGGACAGGAGACAGGGAGGGGCCATGTTAATTCCTTAACAACACACCACCAGAAGCAAGTTAATAAAGTACTACAACAATCATCAGCATTAAAACTAGGGATGTATTGTGTATGATCTGTGGACCGTTAAGGTTTTACAATGGGTTGACACACAAAACCCAAAGTAATGACCGGCAAACCCCCAGTTCAGGAGTGAGAGTCAATGCTGACGAAAAAAAAGGTCTGAAACTCCGACCAAGATCCAGTATATAATGATGGCATTTCAACATATATCTTTGCTATTTAGGTGCATTTTAAAATATATTTTTTATACCATATCTATTTTTAACTATTGTAATGACTCTGTAATTTGACCTTCGGGTCACGAAGTGTGTCAATTTTAATAAAATTCAAAATTCAAATTCAAACATATACAAGGTGTTTACATCTTCTCAATTTAGCTTTTGACGACAAGTGCAATGCTTTCAATAAACCAGTATAATAATAAAAAATGTCTACTCTCTGGTAACCCCTGGAGTTACAGAGTCCAAGGAGCTTTCAGAAACAGTATCCTCAGTGCTAGAGACGTATGTCAAAGTATTTTTACCTGGAGAAAATTACTGCATGTTTTTTTTTTCACCAGGCAGACATAAAACAAATCTGAATTCAGATACGAGTCTGAAATTTCACATTCCTGACAGTTGAAAGAAATCTCACCTTCGATTGAGCTGTTGTCTATTCAGAGGCAGATAGGCGTAAGGATCATCTTTGTTCTTCTTCTTCATGTCACCTTTGGCTTTCTACAAGAGGAACAACACAGAACAGAAAAGACTTGTTGTAATCTGTTTAAGAGTGGTCGTCCCTTGTTCTTGTTAACAATAATAATAACAATAATGATACTACGTTCTTTTATAGCGCTTTATCACACCCCTAGGGGCGTATAAAAGCGCTCAGTACATTTGTTGAAGTACATTTGTTGAAGTATGAGACCTTTTTCCTTTATAGGAATGGTTTACAAGGTGCTGTGGCGCAATATGCTGCCGATCAGACCAGGAACACCAAGGTGAACCCCTTCTCTTTACGATAATGCACTGGGTTCTTTTACGTGCATTACACAACAAACGGGACCTACAGCTTTACGTCCCATCCAAAGGATGCAGCAATAATGGTCAAGAGTCTTGCTTAAGGACACAAGTGTCACGACCTGGACTGGAACCCACACTCTGCTGATCAGAAACACCAGAGCTTGAGTCCGGTGTTCTTATCCGCTCCGCCACGACACGCCGAGGGAGCTTCTCTTAGGGAGCGTCTCAAAAGTCGGGTATGTCTAGGTGCAAAAGAACGTTCCCGTTGGCACATGCATGCAATCCATTGGACCGCCAGAATCTTCCGCTGCATTGCGTTATTGTGCCGAAGTACCGGAGCAATCCTTCATGACTGAATAAGCGCATTAGTATTTTTGAATGTGCAAATGGAACGTTCAGGCGTTCCAACAAAATGGTCCATGTTGACGCACTGGAATACTTTTCCGATCCGATTAGAACGCTCCTATCGTTCTGAATTTTGAGACGGTCCCTTATCAAAATTTAATTTAAGTTTATATTATATTATTTATAGTGTGTCATGGCCAAGATCTATAGCGCTCAGAATTCAAGCTCTGGTGGCGGAGTCATCAGCGTGTGGGTCGGAGTCCAGGTCGTGACATTTGTGTCCTTGAGCAAGACACTAGGCTATATAATTGCTTCTCATCAACCAGGAGTAAACGGGTACCTGTGAGGGTAGAGATTGTTGGTGTAAAAAATTAGCAACCTGTTCACCACTTTGGCTGTCGGTGCTGCATACTCCTTAGGAGTTTAGATGTTTCAGGAATGCTAAAGGCCCAATGAACAAGGTAATAATGTAAGGGGTTTTAAGAGGTCTATTTCAAAAAGCGCATGCTATTATTATTATCATTATTCTTATGTCAAATGTATATTGATGCCTTACTGCTTTTTATTAATTTAAAAGTTTTATAGTTTAGAGATATTTTAAAATATGTAACATACATGTACATACATCTTTATAACCTTTTGGCTACGAGATGTATGCATAACAAAAATTTAAATCACAAAATATATCAATATTTTACTCACAAATGTGTGTGGTAATTTTTAAAGAAATCGGCTACCAACAAATCATATTATTTTCTTCATTGGAGGTATTCAAAATGAAGTTTGAATTAGCCTAAGTTAGACAGGGTAAACCACATTGCATTGAAGGTATAAATTAGTTTCATAAACCTGAAGTCATTGCTGTAATCTGACTCTATCTAGTCACCTGAAGGAATAAAAGCAGAAAATTTGTGTTCAGGAACAAAAGAGAATCTGGGTAGTCGGGTTGGCATAGTGGTATCTTTCATCGCCTTTCCACCTCTAGAACCCCGGTTCAAATCACGCCGGGGGGCACTGTGTGGATTAGGTTTTCAGTCCCTACCTGACTGCATGGGTTTTCCCTGGAATAATTCTCTCGGGTTTTCCTCCCACACCTAAAAACTGAAACTTCCTTCCTTTTCTAATCTCAATTAGGTTTTTGGCTAGTACAGTGATTAAGTTCGCTTTTCTTAGAGTCCTTGGCTTCACAACCAGAATAATTAAAATGAAAAATATGAAAATGAAATCGGATTGAAACATACCTTTGCCTTGTATTCCGCTCCAGGTTCTTTTAACTTCCGCTTAGCAACAGCAATTGGTCTGTGGATTCCACTGCCACCAGCTATGTAGAAACCAAAACACATGTTAAAAGTTGTTTACACTAACACTTTCTTTAGATGATGCTTAATAAAATACAAAAATATTGAAATGACCTAATTTCACTTTAAAAGTAATTTACAGGAGAAGCTGACAAAATTATCGCAGAGAGTGTTCAGGTTCTGTGTGATCAACCATACATGAAATAACAACCCAATGAAAATTTGGGCTTAATCTGTTGTGAGAGTCAGAAGAAAGTAGTGAAAAACCATGCACAAAAAACCATGCACCATGTATGTTAAGTACACCAAGTACTTTCCTGAGTCCTGTGAACAAGAATCCACAGGCATATTACTCATGTGGGATTCGAACCCAATGCCTTTGCCATTCTAGAGCAGATGTCTTACCACTAGACCACTAACCTTGCCCGGCAGCTAGTGGCAGTTTGAATCTTATTTTGGCAGTGGGTTCCACAATGATTTGATTGCTGTTGACATGGATTTAGTAAAACTACAATTGAACTTCAGGTAGTTGAAAATGGTCTGATGGTTTGGGGAAATTAAATTCTAAGGAAAATGGCAAAAAAAAGAAAGTTATAAATAAGAAACAGCTGCAGTGACTTACCTTGGTATTTGTTGGGTGTTTCATCGTCATCATCACTGATGCTGAAATCTTCCAATTTTCTTTTCCGATTTGTCTGCAAATAAATAAATAAATAAAATGTAATAAATAATGTTAATAAAGAAAGGAAACCTAAAAGACATCAAGAAATACAGTTTGCCATATACAGTCAAAATAAAATACAACAAATTGGATACTCAAAACTAACTGGGCCCAAATTCATGAAGCTGTTCAGCAGAAAATTCTGCTAAGCAAATTTTTTTGCTGAGCATGAAATGAGTGGGGACTGTACCAGTCACATCAATGGTAACTGTATGGTATTTTGGCTGGTAACCTATTTATCCTAAGCAAGAGTTTTCTGTCTTTAGCATGTTTTGTGCTTACATGCTTCATGAAATTGGACCCTGGTTTTTGTTGATTGTTGCCCCCAGTTCCCTTACCTCATTGCCCTATCCCATAACCAAGTCCAATCTAAAATATAATATATATGAAATAAATAATACAGATGGAAATGAATTAGGTCAAGAGAGTCAGGACAGATGAGGTCCTAAAAGGCACGGAAAAGTTATTCATCAATGCAACAGGAAAAAAGGAAGGTTTACAAATTTGTGAGTTTTTTTTCAGGCAGTTGGGGTAGGGGATTAGCACAGTTATGTAATCCGGGTGCAATTTCACAACACTGCTTACCACAGAGTTCTCCGCTTTACGGCGCCCTGTAAAATGCGTATTTCTATAGGCTTTAATGTGCGTGATTTTATAGGCTTTAATATGCGTGATTCTATAGACTGTAGTGTGCGTGATTCTATAGACTGTAATGTGCGTGATTCTATTGGCTGTAATGTGCGTGATTCTATAGGCTGTAATGTGCGTGATTTTATTGGCTGTAATGTGCGTGATTCTATAGGCTGTAATGTGCGTGATTCTATGGGCTGTAATGTGCGTGATTCTATGGGCTGTAATGTACGTGATTCTATGGGATGTAGCTCATAATTCTGCAGTACAAAGTGCTATGACAATGGGCACTGGTCGGGTGGACTCAACCAACCTTCCTTGCTGCAAGTTCCTCCTCCATCATCTCATCTAGCTCATCTGCCTCTTCCGACACTTTCCCTTTCCTCTTTTTCCCCGGCCCAGGCT
The DNA here is from genome assembly GCA_021014325.1 of Plazaster borealis. NCBI lineage: Eukaryota > Metazoa > Echinodermata > Asteroidea > Forcipulatida > Labidiasteridae > Plazaster > Plazaster borealis. The sequence goes on along the minus strand of CM037458.1, from coordinate 11,840,284 downwards.
TCTTCGCTTCCTGCCCATCCTCATCATCTTTAGGCTCGGTGATGATGAGACGACCGTCTGGCATTGTCTTGAAGTTGTGCTTGACCCCTGTGAAGGGTTTCTCTATCTTTTCTTCAGGCTTTGTGGCTTCATTTCAGAGAAGAACAAAGACATTCTCATCACTTCATTTTCTTTTATTTCAAATAATCGGTGGAGATCAGCTAAAGAAATTGCTCCCATATGAAGTAAACACAAATATTTTTCATGATTTTATAAATTGATCACGTCAGTAGAAAATTCACCATGACCCCCCCCCCCCCTGCAAAGAAAACCCCCAAAACCAAACTTGTGTAATCAAAAATATTATTGGAAACCACAATGGCACTAAAAAGAAAATTCTAAAATAAATTTCTTTCCCACATTTCTCAGATTTTCCAGCTAGCATAAGGTGCAACCACTTCTGGTCCCTATTTTAAAACTTTTTCTGTGCGCCCTCTGCACGGTATTATTTTTCAATGAAAATGAAAGACAACAACAATTCTCATAATTAGCACCAAGACAGTGAATCGCAAACCTCGGCCATTAGCCATGGCCCAATGATCTACCATGGTGTACTGGAATCTGGGAATGTTTGGACAAACCACCAACTGAGCTGAATACAATGATAGCAGCCTAACAATTCTTATATACCACATTTGTTAAAAAAAGAACAAAGGTCTGGAATTGCAGTTTACACAATGAAGCCTGGGAAAAAAGGGAGATTACGAGCATGATTTCCAGTATCTTCTGTGCCTCTTTGTACAGTAGGTGCATGCCTGTGCACGCTACACAATGGAATGTCCGGGGTGGATATTCACGTCACCTCTCCAACTGAATGCATAAAATTGAGGGCGCTTCAAAGTTGTTCCGGTCGCCAAAAAAGTCCGTTCGCCACAAGCCAGTCTAGAAAAATTTGGCGGATATACAATCATCCAATGTGAAGTGATTAAAAAGAGATCCTAATGCAACAAATTTGATCAATTAGTTATCTTTCCAGCAGATATCTCACAAAAGGGTTATTTCAAAATACCAATCATGGGTCATTAAAACTTCCTGTCCGGGGCTGAACATCATCTTTGACTCACCCAGAACTCTTCTGGAAACACTCGGATCGAGGAAGTCTAGCGGCGCATCTTCATTCTGCCCCTCCTTTAGCCATGCTGCTCCCTGCTGACTGGCTTGGTGCTTCTTGCTCTTACGACCTTTGACCTTCTGACCTTTACCCTTGGCCTTTTCATCGTCCTCCTCGTCTGTTTCAGACTCTGAATCTTGCAGGAGCTCCTCAATACTTAAGGTAATAAAAAGAATATCGAGCTCAATACAATTTCAGGAATTACTAAAACAAATCTTAATTCCTTGATTTTTGCTAAACACCCTAGAGCCTTGCTAACTGACTCCTCATGTCTGAGTCCCTCTTGATTTTTTTGAGGAGGCAAAATTCCAAACCAATCATAAGCGATGTGTCGGCATACATTAACCTATAATGCATTGTGATTGGATAACCTTTCAGCACATTTTTTATTTGCATAAATATTATGAATAATTTATGTTTGAAACTTGATGAATAATTCGACAACAAAAATCTGCAAAATCAAGTTGGAAAAGGCCTTGTAGCTTCACAAATCGCTTGCATGTATATGGTCTCCCCTTACAGATGCTTCATGGCTTCACAGCTATGTCTAAGCCACGAAGGCCTTGACGAAAGGCTAGTCTGCTGGTGGATTAGGCATGTCTAAGGCTCATGTTTAATCGTGATTATGTAACATGGCAATTATAGTGTGCCTTCGTGAACAAATTTAATTACTGATAGATTCAAATAATCCTGCACTCTCAAAGGACCCTCGAGAAGATTACCAGTGAATTTCATGAACAACAGATGAGATTCACCCTGAAAATTAACGAATTTCAAATTGTAGTTTATTTAACTGCAGATATGGACCGTGCCAAGCAGGGTTAAGGCTTTAGTTTATAGGACACCTTGATACTCAATTGGAGACTTAGCTTTATCATGAGGTACCATGGTTCTTACATAATATGAGGCTTAATTTTTTGAGGCACCAAGTGTCTTGCCTATACGAGGCATCAAGTTTCTTGCATCTGACATTTCTGAGGCTAGAGTAACCTGAAACCATACACTTGAGGCTGCCGTTACTAAGGCACAATAATCCTTAAATTTGAGGCTGAGGTTTATGGGGTACCAGCCTTCTTACATTTGAGGCTTAGATTCATGAGGCACCAAATTTCTCACATTTGAGGCAAGAGTTTACAAGGTACCTTAAATCATACATTTGAGGCTGCAGCTCATGGGCCACAAGAACTCTAACACTTTGAAACTGAAGTTTATAAGGTACCAGAGTCCTTACGTTTGAGATTTTGGTTTTTGAGGTACAAGGGCTGCATTCTCCTCCTCCTCCTCATCAAGTTCAGCTTGCTGGCTCTCCCTCATGGCTCGATGCCTCTTGGTCCGCTCCTGCCGCTTCTGAATGTTATGTAACATCTTCTGCTGAGCGTCAGGGACAAGCTTGTAGATCATCTGGTACCTGTTGGGTTGGTCGGTGAAATTGGCTTTCAAATGGTAGTACAGTCATGGTAACTTATGATCTTGTGTTTGATGAACCTCTTAATAATAATAATAATAATAATACGAGACATTTATTTAGCGCATAATGCAGGAACCTCAATGCGCAACACAAAACAGTGAAATGAAATATATAAAGCAATATGTTACAAAAATGTAGCTTTAAACAAATGAGTCTTTAAAAGTCCCTTGAAAATCTGAAGAGAGCCGGCTTGGCGAACATGAAGAGGTAAGTCATTCCATAACAAAGGTGCAATGAAGTTGAAGGCTCTTCGACCATAGAATTTAGTGGAAAAAGTAGCTTCGTCAGTCGGGATTGGCCAGCAAAACGAACAGGAATATATTTATGGAGAAGATCAGATATATTGTCAGGAGATAGGCCATGAAGAGCTTTGAAAGTGAGAAGATTTAACTTATACGTGATGCGCAATTTGATCGGGAGCCAATGGAGTTCTTGCAAGATAGGTGTTTTATGTTGAGAACGAGGTGTGCGTGAGACGAGGCGAGCAGAGGTGTTTTGAACTCGTTGAATTTTAGAAAGTTTTTAATAGCACTTGTTTAAAAAGGAGATGCAAACTTACCCAAACTTTCTGACGAACTTGGTGTATATTGAACGTACTGGTACACGTAGGTTCCTTTGGTTGGCATTGCCCATTTTCCCAATGTTCACTATCTGTAGAATGACATGAAGACTACAAAAATGTAAACTCAGAAAAAAAACAATAATTTAGATCTGCCGTAGGTACACCCACCCATGACAGGGTACAAGTTGGCTTTCCAATAGACTGTGCAAGTCTCGCGCGTATCGGAACGAGAAAACACGTCAAACGAATAACTTGATTTTTCTAAAAATCAAATCTTTGTTTTAAATTACATCTTATGACAAACTCTGAACAACAAAAATACTTATTGCATGTTTATACAATCAGTTTTGGTTTTTATAATAAACACACAAATAATGTGTTAATTATTATTGAAACAAAATTAAAACTCTGGGACAAGGATGCTTATTTGATCTTAACTTTTCAGAAACCCCTTACGCAGATTCGCAATGGTCACACGGGCGAAAAATTAACGCTTGACGCAGTTAATAGAGGACGCTGACGCCTCAACAACCATATACTGCAATGAAAAGGCTTCCCGTTGCAATTACAGCATCTGGAGATTATCACCACGCATCCAAAACAAGTGTTTACATAAGTTTTGTGATCGGAGGTGAGCACAAAATTCTTAATTTTTTGCAGTAACCGGAAGCTGAGGTCAAGTTTAATTCTCGGGTTTTCTTCGTTCTATTGTTGAATTGATTTTTACTTTTCTGTTAGTGGCTTAACAACTCACCAAGTGAAGCGTTTCTAATACCGAACACTTGTTTCATGAAGTAGAAACCTTTTTCTATAATGCAGTGGCCTGTCATGGCTGAGCGGTCTAGTTTAACGGACCCAAGCTCTGGTGTTGTCAGCAGCAGAGTGTGGGTTCGAATCCCGGTCATGACACTTGTGCCCTTGAGCAAGGCACTTAACCATAATTGCTCCGTAAAAAGTTGGGAAGGTAATGCATTCTGCTCTACCAGGCAGGTTCATAGTGGATGATACCCATGCCTACATCCTTACGGACTGTGAAGGGGGTAACTCTGTTTCAGCCCCAGGAGTAGGGGGCAAAGTGCCCCTGATGACAGTTGATTTGGGTTGTCAGCCCAAATCAGTTAAGTGTAGCCCTCACCTTGAAGTGGCCTCAGGCCTTTTCTCATTTAATATCTTTTTTAAATGCATGTTCGCCCAAAACAAGGCTAAAACTCTTGGTGAGGGGTTACAAGACGAAAACATTCAAGATGAAACTAACTCAGGGGAGCTGAAGGTAGGAATTTATTTTCCTCTAAAATTAGTCTAGATTGTAGGATTTAGGAAAACATGCAAGGAGTTCCAGAGAGATGCAGTATGTGAAATAAAGCTGTTGGAATGGCTCTTTGTTCTACATCTCAGCAATGTTTTTATGAATAAACCAGATGGGCGTAACAGTTGCTGGGCAGCAGCTTGCACCTAGCCATATGGGAATCTGATGTCCAGCTGCTGTCCAGCACCAAAGCAGGAGTAAGCGTACTTTCTTATAATCAGGCATGATATTTGGTGCTTTGAAAAAAGTAGGAACGTTTTATCGGGTACAAGGGCTGACCTACATGTACACATATGGTGTAGGTTCTAATACACTTTTTAGGTTTTATTAATTACAATATTTCTGATTTTTGGAAATCCGACTAAAGTAGGAAGAATATCATGTATAATATACAACAAGACTCCCCAGTGCTGTTGGGGGATACCAATCGGTAAAGAAGCAGCGAATGCAACAGAAATCATTATGAACAGCGGAGAACTTTAGAGTAATCCTTTGTAGATCTTGTTTTTGACGAAATGCAGTACTTTTTATTCTTCACTGACAAAACAATGGATAATTGCGTTATCATTTTTATAAACAATTGTGAGGTCAGGGGCCGATTTCACAAAGAGCTATGATTGATATTGACTGTGCATTAATCTTAATTGCTAAGCAAAGTGTGATGTCACAATGCAAAACACTATGGCAATACTGACGACTCATCTTAAGATGAATCTTAAGTTCTTTGTGAAATCGAGCCCAGTAGTTTTGAAATTTGTCACTAGCATTTAGAAGACAGATGGATCAAACAATATAGACCCTTTGCATTGGCCGCCATCTTTGATGACAAACAATGGAAACGTGCACGCATCTACGCGCTGCTTGCGTTTCATCAGCGATGGCGACCAATGAAAGGGGTCTATTGACGTTCTTTAAAGCCAACAAACCAAACCAATTCTGAATGTCAGTCAGTTTATTCAATGGATGATCAAACCCCAAAAGCCACTCACCAGTGGCTCAACGTATTGCGCCAAAGTCACATCCTCCAGGATAGCAACAAGCACCTTGACAAGCCCCAGCGTGGCGCTAAGAACCTCTCTTGCATTGGCCTGTAGTAGACTACATACTCCCTCCATCATCTGACTCATGAATGACCCCTGGACGACATCTAAAAAAAAATAAAAATGAAAATCATATAAAGACAGGAATAAGAAAAGTTCCAAGTAGGTCTGTAGATGAGCTTTTCAAATCAACCAGTTGTTTAAATTTCAGGAGTAGGGGAGTGGGTGACAGGAGCATGTCATGGCCGACAGTCAAGTAAGTGCACCAGACTCAACCTCTGGTGTTTCTGATCAGCAGAGTGTGGGTTCGAGTCCCAGTCGTGACACTTGTGTCCTTAAAGGCACACGTTGCCTTGGATTTTGTGATTTGGGCTATAAAAAGCGTTTGAAAGCGTTTGTTATGAAATGAATATGGTTGCATGGAAAGATGTTTTAAAAGTAGAATATAATGATCCACACAAATATGCCTCAAAATTGTGTGGTTTTCTTTTTAATAAGTGAACTAACACGGTCCGCCAATTTGTCGAACAACATTTTTGACTCCACAAAATGGCGGACCATGTTAGTCCACAAAGTAAAAGGAAAAATCAAACAATTTTGAGGCATATTTGTGTGGATCATAACCAGACATCCTTCAAATCTAACTTGCAGATTGTTTATTAAGCAAGGTCTGGCGGCAGAGATATAGAGATAAAAAAACAACAACAACACTAAACCACACTGTTATTATTAATCATAATAATAATTAGAGGCTAATCACTCTAACTCACAGCTGTGAAGCTAAATTGTCAGGGACGCGGCTGTAATGTAGTCAAGCCGTGGGCATGTAAAGGCGCCTTCTTGACAGCCAGCCACATCGACTAATTTATGACCACCGAGCACAGCCAGAGATTGATTATTTGATTATTCCAGAGGGAGGGAAAACCGGGGGCCTGAAGAAAACCCCTTGTTGAACAGGAGAGAACCAGGCCCTAGCCAGGAATCGAACCAGGGCCACAGTGGTGGGAGGTGAACACTTTCCGCACTAGACATCCATGCCTTTAGTATTCTTATCCATCACAGAAGCCAGTTTTGGTTCCAAAGATAACTTTTGTTCTTTTCTAATTACATAACTGGTGACCTTAAATAAGATTAGGGCAAAATACATTTGCAGACATAAAGGAAGTGCCACAGGAAAGGCTATGGATGGCCTTTAAGTAAACAAATATAACTGTGTTAATACCTCCACTGAATTAGAACTTCCAGTTTTCTTCCGCGTGGAAGTTGAAAAGTTTAGAACAGGCATGATAGGACAATTTTCATGGGCAAAGGTACAAGGGCTAAGCCTACATGTACACAAGGTACAGGCTTTTATAGACTTTAAATTTTGGTGATTTTTCTGAGGGCAAAAAACAAACAAACCGGAAATCAGAAAAAAATCATGCGTGGCTTAGAAAGAAAAACAAAATTGTGATTATTTCAAAGCAATAGGGACAAAAGGGCATCAACACAGAATTAAGATACTAATGAAAGTTTTCATTCCTAGTTCGTAACTAGGACTATGAATGTCATCAAACTACCAGCATTTCAAGTACAGTGTACTTTGCAGCGTTTCTTGCTTCTTCAAGGTTGGTTGGCTAGCAGCAACAAAACATCAACAACATGAAATGGTTTTGACCTACAATTATGGTAAGTGGAGATTTCTCTTAAAGGGGATTGACCGTAGTGATTGAAGATAGTTTCTGCTTTCTGATATATTTGAAATCGGACAAACTTGTCTTTTGTGACATTAAATTGTCAGTGATATTGACAGGTTGTTTTTACTCCCTGAATTAGCTCGCCTGAATTATTTCACTCCCCGGCCGGACTAGTGAACCTAACTTTTGAGTAATCCACAAGATTTTTCACCAGTCCGTATGTATTAGGAGGAGAAATTTTCAACCAAATTACAAATTTCTGTTTTGTTCTTTCAACAAATGCAGTAGTTTCTAGTTAATATTATATTACCTACAATACTGGTCATAACTCGTTGGGCCCCAATCAATGTTGACTCTCATTGTGCAGTCTACACTCCAGCTAGGATGGTTACTATTATGATTATTATTACACTCATTATTGTTAATTATTCAGCCAGGATTTTACCTAACATTCAACAATACAAGAAACTAATATTTGCTACTATTCCGTTACTAATGATGTAATGGAACAGTAACAGAAAGGCAAGAACAACTATTGAAATCAGATGACAAGACAAACCCATTCTAAGATGGCCAGAATTAATCAAAGTGAACCAAACCACTGGGACTCAAAAGCCTATTAATCCAATCATAAAATGAGAAAAAAGTCCTAAACAAATAAATCTAAAATGATAACAATTTTGAGCGTGGGACGGCGGAGGGTATGTTTATTGTCAGGTGGCCCCAAGCATTTTAGCCGGGATCGTAGATGGTGCAATTAGCTGCAAAACTATCGGGCGTTAAAAAACTACATAGTAGAACCACATAATTGACACAAACAAATACGAATTCATTACACCCATATAATACACCCATATTAATAATAATAATAATAACGTCTTCTTTCGCGCCGGTATCCACCAAAAAGCTCATGGCGCTTGTTCCAATAATAAAGTTCCTCCATGGATGTCCTCCAATGGTACAAAAGCAAGAAAAGGTGAAAAAGGGGTGCTGCATAAAAAATCTCTATGGAATTAGGAAAAAATGTTCCTTAAAAAGATGTGTTTTAAGGCTGTTTTGAAAATGTCTGTTATCTGGATGGCTCTGATGGAATGTTTGTTTGTTTGTTTGTTGTTTGTTTGGTTTATTTCCAATCGCACAACAACTTGAAAATAATATTATATTTGGTTTTACCCGTACACCGATGTGTGTAAAGCACTGTATACTCAGTACTTTCCCGAGTCCTGTGAAAAAAATCACAGGCATATTACTCGGGTGGGATTCGAACCCACGACCTTTGCAATTCTAGAGCAGATGTCTTACCAACTAGACCACCGAGATTGCCCGGTAGCTAGAGGCAGTTCGAATCCTATATTTTAGCAGCGGGGACCGCGACAATTTAATAGATGTTAAATTTGCATCGGGGATAAAGAATATTATATTTGGTTTTACCCGTACACCGATGTGTGTAAAGCACTGTATACTCAGTACTTTCCCGAGTCCTGTGAAAAAAATCACAGGCATATTACTCGGGTGGGATTCAAACCCACGACCTTTGCAATTCTAGAGCAGATGTCTTACCAACTAGACCACCGAGAAAATACATTAAATAACAACAGTTATAATTGTAATGAAAAAGTGTAATAATTAAGGTACACATGGCGGTAACATCCAGAGGAGGTATAACCCTCCTGTAGTGGAATTACCCAGACTGCGATTGGTTCAGAAGTATTATAAATGCATGTGAAAATACATAATAATAATAAAAGATAATATACTATCCAAGGTCAACTAATAATAAGACTTAAAATATGATAAAGAAAGAAATGAAGTATTAATGCCCTGCTGACTTTAAATATGAATGACATGAAAAATAAGTGCAAAGAAAACTTGTACACTTGTCCAAATAAAACTCTTTAAAGGCACTGTACACGTTTGGTAATTACTCAAAATATATATTAACATAAAAACTGACTTGGTAACGAGCAACAGAGAGCTGTTGATAGTATATTATTATTATTATTATTATTATTTATTCAGCCATTTCAACAATACATGACAGTACAAAAATACTTCCAGATGGGCTAGGAGAAACAAAAGCAAAATAATTACTGTGGTCCGTAGACCTGCCTCCCCACATCTGGTCGTAAAACAAGTAATAAAACGAGTACTAAAATATATATATATAACAATTTATGTACAAAAGGATAGGAAAGCTAACTATAAATATAAAACATTGTGAGAAACGACTCCCTCTGAAGTAAAGTAGTTTTTGAGAAAGAGGTAATTTCTCACTAAAATAATAAAAACTTCTTGCAAGAAGCCTTTTATTCCTATCTGAAAGCACACAAATTTGTACAACAAGGGTGTTTTTTCTTTCAACATTTTCTTGCAACTTCGATGACCAATTGAGCCCAAATTTTCACAGGCTTGTTATTTTATGCATATGTTGGGATACACCAAGTGAGAACACTGGTCTTTGACAATTACCAAACATGTTCAGTGCCTTTAAGATGGCTAAGGAATAGCTTCCTAGATATACTGGGAAATTCATTTCTCAGGCAAACAGGTAAACAATTTTTGGTAGAAGTTTACGATAAAAAATTGTTAACCATTCCGGACCTTCCCTTTTGCACAAAAATCTCTATTTTTGCAAACTTAGTCACCGGTTTCATGTTTACAGGTAAGTATCTCACTTTGAACTATGGTACTATTTGAGTCCTATATGGAAAAACATCTACAGATAACTTTGGTGGGATTAGAACCTACAACCTTCTATATTCTAGCGCAGACGCTGTAACAGCTAGAAAACCGAGCTCGCCTAGTGTCGAGTGACCAGCTCAAATCTCTTATGCAAGTAAAAAGCACCCCTGAACAAAGATATTGACAAAATAGGGAGACCGCCAACATAGAGCAAGATAGCTCATTTGGTGGAGCGCCAGCATGTTAATCCTGAGGTCGTTGGTTCGAATCCTGCTCTAATCAATTTGTCTTTGTTCAACCCCAAATCAAGCAAGTGAAAAGCTTCAAATTCAGATTTGTATGTTTTGTTTTGGGTTTTTTTTGGCAGAGGAAATGGTTTGGGATTAGCTGGTTTGGAGACTTTAGTGTAGAAGTCTTTAGTCCCACAATGTTTGAAGAAACCATGGATACTGTAATATGTTTGCTTGGATAATATGCACACATATATTGTATCCATAATGGACGTTCAACAACCACAGGCTTGGAAAAAAAACCCCAGTTTTCATTCAGTTTCATTGGGGGCGATTCTTTAGTTGCTCATCCATCCATGCTTTCCCGTATCACACACTTTTGTGGCCTTCCCAAAAAAATTCCAGTTCCCCATCAACCATGTCAACTGTGCAACAGCACTCTTAAGTGTGGTTGCCTCCTGATAATGGTTTGCTATTCATAGCTTGTCACCCATTCACCTGTCATTGTAGTCTGCACAAATGAAAAATCAGTGAACTGTTCAGAGAACATCCCACCCCAGTCTGCATGTATAAAAACAGCAGAGACGTAGTGAGAGGGTTTATAACCAAGAAAAAAGGCCAAATGCTGGTACCTTTTTACTGTGGAAGATTTTTTCATCTCTCCTCTTTGCGTTAATTTCTGAACAAATGTGGCGAGCAACTCAAACGGGACTTAGTGGAAAGATAGGGGTGTGAGGAGTGGAGTCAGATTTGAGGTAGCGTGAACGGAGACAACTGTAGTATTCAACAGGGCTTGCCAAAGTATCACCACAATACTGTGAAGTCAGTTCACAAGTTTGAAAGGAATGATCTTCAGCAAGGAAAGCAGCACGGATTACTAGATGATCGGTGACACTTAGAACTAAGGTTTGTATTTGAAACAACTCTCAGCTCACACATTTGTTTAATTATCAATTATGCTTTTTTTGTATTCTAATTGTGTGTTCTATATAAGAGCATCAAGTGAAAACAGTCTGTGATTTCACGGGTGGTTTGAAATCGGGGCAAAACTTTGCAAGATCTCCAGAAACATAACATCAAGAGCTTTACAAAACTTCCTGGAAAGATGATTTTGAAAATGTTTTATACTTAGTTCAGGTGGTGTATACTACATGTGCAGTCATTATTATTTTTATTTTTTTCTCTCTCAAAGATGAAAGCAAAAAATTGTTAGTGGCCTGAGGTTTCGACCCTAGCACAGTCTTTCTCGAAGGCTAAAATGACAACACAACACAACACACATAAACAGGTATCTGGTATACCTTTTTATGATACCTATTAATGTGTGTTGTGTTGTCATTTAGCCTTTAAGAAAGACTCTGCTATAGGGTCGAAACGTCAGGCCACTAACTATTTTTTTGCATTTATACCATAGCTCCTTTTAGTTGGTGAGCAGTTTGCAACAGCCAAATTCTGTTTTCTCAAAGATTAAAGCATTTACAAAAGTGAACCATGGTTGGCAAAACTTGCAGCTGTGATGTAGCAAAAGGAATATTTAAAGCAGGGTATACTTTTGGTAACTGTCAAGACCAGTATCCCCACTTGGTGTATCCCAACATATATAATAATAATAATAATAATAATAATAATAGTGGCTTCTTATATAGCGCACATATCCGTTACTCAGTGACGCTCAAGGCACTTTTAACGTTCATTATTTTCCTGCAAGGTATCGTGGAGCTATGTTTTTGAAGTATGAGACCAAGTTCTTTACATAGCACCATGTAATGGTTTACAAGGTGCTGTGGCGCAATATACTGCCGATCAAACCAGGAACACCGGGGCGAACCCCTTCTCTTTTCGATAAGTGCACTGGGTTCTTTTACGTGCATTACACAACACACGGGACCTACGGCTTAACGTCCCATCCGAAGGACGAAGCATGTGGTTAAGTGTCTTGCTTAAGGACACAAGTGTCACGACTGGGATTCGAACCCACACTCTGCTGATCAGAAACACCAGAGCTTGAGTTCGGTGTTCTTATCCGCTCGGCCATGCATAAAATAACAAACCTGTGAATATTTGGGCTCAATTGGTCATCAAAGTTGCAAGAAAATAATGAAAGAAAAAACATCCTTGTTGCATAGAATTGTGTGCTTTCAGATGCCTGAGAAAGGCTTCATGCCAGATTCAAATTTGTTGGTGTCGTTTCTAACAATATATACAGCTCTCCAGTGTTCTTTACCAAGTAAGTTTTTATGGTCACTAACTTGTGGAGCAATACCAAAAGTACCTTTAAAGGGTAATTGCTTTCTACACCTCTTTTAAAAAAAATAACTAAAGCTCAACGAGTAAAATACCAGTTTTTCAAGAGGGCCTCAACCACGCCTCTACAGTACCTGAGTTTAGACTTTAAAAAAATTAATGAATTACAAATTCTAAAACCACTTTTCAAAAATAATACCTGTATATATATAGAAGAGAATAAAATATCAAATATAAACATAAATATTTAGGCCTCCGTTCAAGGTGTGATGCAAGTACATGACTGGTGAAACATGTATTAAAACAGCAATGTTCAATCTGGAATTTTTTATATATTTACTTGATAAAAATTGCCCCAAAAATTGTTGTTTTTCCGTCCAACAGTCTATTTCTTTTATTTCCCCAAATCGAAAAAAGCCCATAGCATGAACAATATCTCAGTGTGCTTTCAGATAGGAATAAAAACTTCTTGCAAGAAGTTTTGATTATTTTAGTGAGAAATTACCTCTTTCTCAAAAACTATGTTACTTCAGAGGGAGTCGTTTCTCTCGCAATGTTTTAAACTATCAACAGCTCTCTGTTGCTTGTTACCAAGTCAGTTTTTATGTTAATATGTATTTTGAGTAATTACCAAATGTGTACAGTGCCTTTAAGCATCCGTTTATTTTATTCTTCTAGGTTTACTCTACGTACATAGTTTTAAAATAGCTATGATAAGGCGTGACAAATGTAAGTCCAGTAAATCTCGCTTTTCTACTACAAATTTTGGAAAAGGAATTTTCTCAGTTTGATAAAGCTACATTAAACTTCAACTATAAATTAAAACCCCAATCCTCTCAAATCCTTCTACATTCTCTTTGCCATAATGAAGGACTCAGAAGGACTGAGGGGCTTCAGGCCAAAATAGTTGGTTATCACTGGGTCAGGCATTTCAATTTTATCAAGTCCAAACATGTTGGTCTGAAGCGACATAGGAGTGAAGGATGTTGGAGGAAAGAGGTCACCAGGTTGGCAAGTGGACCCAGTGCAAGGCAGGGCTTGAATTCTACACCGGACCACAGGCCCGAGGCCAGTGATTTTAGTGTCGGGCCAGTAAACTTATGGCCTGACAAGTCCGACGGTCTTGTGTTTTTCAATTGCATAACAGAAACAAATTATGTTGGAATGTTGACTTTGGGGTCAGAAAAATTACCTTTCAATTCTATGAGTAATCCAATACCATTAAGACAAGTGAGATAAATCGCAACAGTTCAAATGCATGTTAAACTGTGCCAGAAAGGTTTTTTTTCTCATTTTGAATCTGGTCTTGTAAAAAAATGTCTGGTCCAGTAAATGTTTTGAGCTACAAGCCCTGCAGTCTTGTGGATTTTCTCCCCAAATCTTGAGCCCTGCAAAGGTTAACTAATATTGAATAGCATATAATAAGTCTTTACTTTCTAATTCTTTGCCCTCTTTCTTGAAACTTGTGGTCTTCTGAATGGTTTTTCTCCATGTTGCCAAATGGAAGTTTAACTCATATGGCCGCCGTGCATTTTATAGTTCGGTGCATTTTCCAGTTGTTATGGACCTCCCTCCCCAATGTACGTCAAAACTTCCCCAAATGTGAACATTTCCAAGAAGTGACTCAAGAATCATTTGTTCTCTCAGGTATTTTATATGTAGTTTATGTATGTATTTCTTTGTCAAAGCACCTTTGAACATATTTTGTATGGATACTAGTGCGATGTAAATTGAATAAACCACGTTAATCCGGAGGTCGCAGGTTCAAATCCCGCCCTAGTCAAATTTTCTTTGTTCAAACCAAAACCATATAACATCAAAACACCGCCGTAATAAAAAAACCTGCATAATAAAAGCCAATAACCATGGAAGATCTCCTACAAGTTTTGTTGACTTTAAATAGAGCCATTTGTTCAACAACTCAAAAAGAAAAATGCAAACTTGAAAGTCTTGAACCTTTAAATTAATTTCACTTTTTAAACATACATGAAACCAGTCACAAAAAGGGAATCACTTAAAGGGTCTGTATACAATTGGTAATTACTCTGAAAATTAATGGCAATAAAAACTTACTTGGTAAGAAGTACAGCAGCTTTGTCAATTTTCTTTGTTCAAACCAAAACCATATAACTTCAAAACACTGCCGTAATAAAAATACCTGCATAATAAAAGCCAATAACCATGGAAGATCTCCTACGAGTTTTGTTGACTTTAAAAAGAGCCAGTTGTGCAACAACTCAAAAAGAAAAATGCAAAGTTGAAAGTCTTGTTCCTTTAAACTAATTTCACTTTGTAAACAGTCACAAAAGGGAATCACTTAAAGGGTCTGTATACAATTGGTAATTACTCTGAAAATTAATGGCAATAACAACTTACTTGGTAAGAAGTACTGCAGCTTTGGATAGTACAATGCATTTTGAGAAAATTTGTGTACTGTGGTTATGGAAAAAGATATCACTTTTTATCCCAACAAATTTGAATCCGAGAAGCATTACTGCAGTAACGTTTCTCAGATCGTGTATTCCAATTGCAGATTATTCTTCCTGCGTGGACATAACCGCTCCAGATTTTCGGCAATATCTCAAAAACGCTACTACCTTTTGAAATGAAATTTTCACAGGTTAGTTTTATGGTATACATCTACAACTATGTAGGATTGAAACAAACAGTGAGTTCCAATTACCAAAACGTATACAATCCCTTAAAAAAAAAATAAAAAACACCCCAAAAAACCCCCCAAACTATAATTATTCTATGTAATGCAGAGAGCAGGGACAATCACAAGCTGATTACATTTCCTGATGACTTTACTGCAGTACATACATTACACCTGTTTTCAAACAGGACCTTTTTTTCATCGAGCATGATTCACCTGGAAGGCCTTTTGTCTTCTTTATACGTGTATATCTAAATCTTCCCTGAGGGTTTCATCAGAGAGAAAAAGGGAAATTGCGGCTGTACTGTGTATTCAAAAAGTCAATTGAAAGTCTGCAATATCTGCCTCTTTGATGCATTCGTGTGGATGTAATTGAAATGATAACAGCCCGGTGGGGATTCTTATTCTGGTTCTGATTCTAAATGGGGATCAACAAACAAAGTTTATGCTTGCTTTATGGTTTACGATAACAATTTATGCTCACATCAGCCAAATTAAAAACTGATAAATCCTGGAAAAAGGGTACAAGTTTCCACTAATTAGGAATTTTGTTATAAATATGTTGCAGGAATTGTGTTTGTCTAGTGTATGTTCTATTGTAATTGTATCTAAATTACCACCCGGAAATGATGGCAGCAGTATGAGCTTTGCAATTCTATCTTTCAGCATGCTAGAATCCTCGCTTCTGACTAGTCAAAAAAATGTGGGATTTTTTAATTATATAACTCACACATAGGACCTTGCCATTTTGATTGGTGGAACATGTGAAACCTGTCATCCTTTATTTTGCAATGTCTGCTGCCACGTTCCTAACTGTCGTCTATGGAAATGAATATAGGACGGTGTGTCACAGCCGGACAAGGTTGGTGTCCACATGGAGTTGTCCTCATTATTTAGAAGGTTTTTGACGAGTTTTTGTCTATTTTGATTTTCAAATAGCAAGGATCTACGTATAAGTTGTATAAAACAGGATCACCAATCGTACATTGTCGCAGGATATATACCCACTCCGTGAAATTTGGCTTTTTCATTTCACTCGGCTTCGCCTTGTGAAATGAAATAGTACAGATTTCACCTTGTGATTATATTCTGCGACAATGCACTAATATGCATCCAATATTAGCTAAATATCCTACTCCAAAATTCTTCATTGCATCCTACGTATTGAACACATACAATAGACACATATGCACAAATATTGCAACCTATTTAATGAATGTAAAATCAAGGACTAAACTGTCGCTGTTTATCAGCACAGCAGTCCCACAGACCAACTTTAAAGTTCACTCTTTTCAAGAGCATGAAATTTATGTTGTTTTAAGCCGTTTGAAAAGGTTGGTTTTAGTGCAAACCTTCGGCAACAATAAAAACACCCCATATGAGGTAGAAACCTTCAAGAAAACACTCTGTTTTGTGTTGTCGTCTTCTTTGTATGTAAGGTTGCTGAAGGATAAATTTGTTATTTTGTTATCTCATGGAATACACCGAAATGTAAAATTAAACTCCGCCCTGGGCCTAGTTGCTCATGCGGCGCAAAAGTGCTATACATATACTTGAACTTTTCTGTATCAACTCCTGCTTATCTAACTTATTCTCAAATAATGACGACAGTGTTATAAGGTTTTCATTTTGACACTGTTTTGCCAACAATTGGGATATCAAGAATTCCAAATTGCCGATGATACACTAAGATCGGTATTCAACAAAGGCCAAAAAGGGACATATGGTAAATTTTAATACCTTAACAAATGATCACTTGCTCAAGGTATAAAATAAAAGTGGTAAATTTGACAATAATATTCAAAATAAGTTTTGCTTGACCAAGTAGTAAAATGATTGAACTAGTAGGTAGTGAAGGGGAGACAGTACATGTACCATAGAGCTTAGCTTTATGTAAGTACCAGTGTTTATTGGTAAATAGAGATTTGTGGTGCTCTATCACTATGAAAATTCAACTCGGATACATATTTGTTTCCAAACTTCTGTGAATAAGTAACGGTAAATACATGTAATGATGGAGTACAGCCAAAAAAGAAAAAAACAGGACATTTTTTAATTGTTTTATTATTTTAAAACTTGGGTCCTATTTGGCTTTGCAATTGGAGAGAAGCCTGTTTGGGGAGAAAACCCCACAATTTGGGGGTGGGTTCTTTCACGTGGTAAATAGCAAAATCTAGTTAGCAAAATTAGTAAAATCTCAACCTTCCAACAAATTCAACAGAATATGACAGATTAAGATTCAAACTACAATTTTCAGTCTTCTTGAACACAACTAAGAAACACCCGAGCAAGGATTGTTTTAACTTTGAAGACAATTGGGTTTCTACACTAAAGTCAATGGAAATGAATTTATCATGTTTGTATTGTGGTGCATCTTTGGGCCTACATGTACCTGTGGATGCACCACACTAAATAAACTGCCATAGCAACCAATGCTAAATGCTAATTTAAAAATATCAATATTTAAACTTTAGCCTCTTGAAAACCAATCAAATATATTTCCAGACAACTAAACTTCAGATTTCTTTTCAATTTTTGGCAGGTCAGCCATTTGGAATTTTTGCAAATTACCCCAGAAAAAAAATACCCCCGAAAATGTGCTTTTTCCCAAACCAACTTGCTGATGCACTCCTCCAATTCTCAAGCTAAATACTGAGGACCAACTTTAAAGTCTAAATTGATCAAATCTCCTAAAAAGTTGAAACACAGAACCCCCAGGTTGTGATAGATTCTTTTAATTACCCAATCTATTAATTGCATGACCCCAAAACGTTACAACTCAAAAGTAACTGTGGGTTTACAAATAATGATAATCAGCTTGGACCATGAGTTTTGGCCCATTTAATGTGGTGCACCCCTAGAGTGTTGCTACCCACTCAAGATGTCAAAGTTGAAGGGTCACAACTTCCCAAATATGTGATACATCTGGTTTTCTCATACATGTGTACATGTAGCTTTTCACTAAAAGGACTTAGTGTCTATATTCGACCATGAACTTAATCTGCACTGGTATTAGGATACAAGGCACAATACACATGCACCAACAATGCACAGGGACAACTCCAACAAATCTGAACCATCAAAAGTGGTTGCTATTTTTGATGAGTTTGTAAGAAATGGACAAGATGATCAATCTTCTAAAGTGTTTGATTTGTTTGACACTGACTGATGGAATTCCAACTTGTTTTAATCTTGATGGCTTAGAGAGACTGTCTTTCGGACAATGTTACGAGTGAGTATACAGCTTTTGACACACACTGTAGACATGTATAACTTATGTGTTGGGTTTACAACTTTTGACACACACTATCAACATGTACAATTTATGTGTATAAACAATGCATGTTATTTTAAAGGTAGGGTCATAGATTGACAAGTGCTCCAAAAATGAATTACCATAAAAACTTACTTGGTGAGAAGCACTGCGGCTGTTAATATCATCAACTATTTTGAGAAAGGATTCCCTTCGAAGTAATATCAGTTGGATAATTTTTCACCCAAAAACATTTGAATCCGGGAAACAATTCCTGCATGAATTGTTTCTCGGAGATGTGATTGGCACCCACCGTCACCTTGCTAAACATGGATGGATTCGACGTTCTTGTGAAAATACTGTGACAGCTTTTTGCTGTTTTCTCAGGAAGTTGACACTTTATTCAGCTGAAACTTTCAAATGTGACTTTTGTTGTATCTTTCTTTAAAATGCACAAGCTAGTGCATCGGGCCCATACGCGCATAAAAAAGAAAATATTTATACTATTTCAACAAAAAACATGAAGATAAAACCATTTATAATGCTCCAGATTGCACATTAGGGCTATTAAAACCAAGATATACCCCCATGTAGAAAACATTCCAAAGACCTTGTTTCAATAGCGTCCTTTTGCCAAACTTTCAAACTTTGGGTCCAGAATGCCCCCCAGTTTTGAAAAAAACTTGGGGCGAATGCTAAAAAATATGTCAAAGGAGAATTTATAAAGTTCTGTCTAGTTATGGCTGTGTCCGAATTTGCGGCTACGGCTGTGGCTACTGCTGAATTGCTGCGTCCTCATGCATTGAAGTATAGAACATCCTTAGCAACAGACATAGCCATAACTGTAGCCGCCAATTCAGATACGACCTACCATTAATGTATGCCAATCAATTCTTCAATTCAACTTATATAGTAGCATTGATTTTCCAACACACAATCAACAAATTTGTGACTCACCAAGCCAAAATCTGGATTTTCTCGAATACAGTGAAATGGCATGAAAAGTGAAGAGAACCCAACCATAATGCGATGTAAATGTCTTAAACATTCTACACCTTGAGAAATAGTTACCTTAAAGACCTCACCTAGGTGTTATTTTAAAGTTCTTATTTTGGTAAGCAAATACATGTAAACCAACTTTTGAGTTTTGTCAGAAAGTGCCCGGAGCGTCACAAACATAAACCAATTACAATCTTTAGTAGTGTTAGTTGTTAATGTTAACAAGTATCTGGATAATTGGGGATTGAACAAAGAAAAATTGACAAGAGCGGGAATGTGCTGGCGCTCTACCAATTGAGCTATCTAGCCCTATGTTGGCGGTCTCCCTATTTTGTCAATATCTTTGCTCAGGAGTGCCAGCCATAAGCCATGCAACCGTTAACTGTCGTGTAGCCGGGGATCACACCCAAGTTTACGATATAACCTGGGAAGCAGCAGCCAAGGGATCACCTTAAGGGGATGCAACTTCTTTATTTTAAATATCAAGTAATAAACCACAAGGAAAACTGACTGGGTAAATTGTAAATAAGTTGGGGTTGAACAAAGTAATTTGACTACAACAGGATCTGAACCAACGACCACTGGATTAGCGTGCCGGTGCTCTACCAACTGGATGTAAAACGGACACACAAGATTTCATGTAATGGAGAAAAGCAAATATTAGGGTCGGGAGGGCTAAAGGAACAAAGGTTAAAGGGAACAGGAGAGGACTACACAAACACCAATGATTACGTACCTCACTGAAATAAGGCACAACCTTTTTTTATGGAAAACCAAAATCAACCAACTCTCTCATATAGATGCATCTCTAAAGTTTCATGAAACTTTTAGAGAACAAAAATGGTTAAATAATAATAATAATTCGCAGGTCTCTTATAGCGCTTTATCACACCAAAGGGCATCTCTAAGCGCTCATGTAAAAATTATATTTACAGGGTATTCGTAGCTATGTTTAAAATATCAGACCCATTTATTTACATTGCAACAGTTTACAAGGTGCTGTGGCGCAATTTACAGTCAACCATACCGGAAAACACCGGGCAAACCCCTTCTCTTAACGATAACTGTACTGGGTTCTTTTACGCGCATTACACAACACACAGGATCAATGCCTCAACATCCCATCCAAAGGATGAAGCAGTAATGGTTAAATGTCTTGCTTAAGGACGCACGTGTCAAGTTTCATATTCTTACAGGGATTTTGTGCAGTTTATATACGTACAATTACAATTACATGTGTTCATGACGATGACTAGAGCAGGCTAGTCGAAACGTTGAGACCTTTTGAGAACTCACTCGCGGCAGTGAAGTTAATAACGAGAAGTCCCCTCAATCCACTAAAAGAACTCACTCCGCGGCAGTGAAGTTAATAACGAGAAGTCCCCTCGATCCACTAAAAGAACTCACTCCACGGCAGTGAAGTTAATAACGAGAAGTCCCCTCGATCCACTACCTTTGCCCAGGTAGTTAATAAGCAGGACAATTCTTTTCAGAACTAAGTAATCTCCCGAATTTTGAAATCTACTCCACGGCAGTAGAATAAGTTCCCAAGTTCCCAAAGAACAAAATCTACACAGCAAAGTAGATTTACACACGGTGTTACCCGAATATACACACATGTGTTCATGTTTGACAAAACACAAATATAAAAATGAGAGCAAATTTCTTGCATCAAGTTTTTAAAAAAGAAAAATTGCAGATTGAATTTTTGTTAAAAAACATTACCAATCATATAACATATCTTTAAAGGTATTTCAAAAAGGTTTAGGTCACTCTGCTTTTATTTCCCTTTTTACTTCACGAAGGTGTAATATGTACATGTATGTGTGAACAGTATATGTCATTTTCAGTTTCAACATGCACTATGTACAATGTATGTACGCAACAATGTTTTGCACGAACTTGAACTTCTTAATCTTACTGTTTGTTTTCTTTTTCTTTTCTTCTTCCATCAGTGAGGAGCTCAAATTTTGTTAGTGTCTCCGGCAGGTAATGCACTTCCAAAATGCACCTGAAAAAACTTTCAAGCAGGCGCATCATATCTGCTTTGATGGCGCTCATCCTGATGCAGGTTTTTCTGACATGTGTGGGCGTATGGGTGGCTCTTGATAACAAAAATGTTGAGAGTTATCCATACAAACTTAAGCGCATGGACATGGCTGTCACATCCTCAGCGCAGAATGGCATTGGGATAGACACCCCGAGTCCTGCCCTGCTTGAAACCAACTTGACAGCAATTGTTGGAGCAAAAGACAATAGTACTCATCTAAAGACATCTCACAAAAGTAAACTTCCGAATGAGAATTTGCTTAATGACCCCAAGAATGCCAAGGTCAGTAAAGTTCAAGTGCTGGGGAGTAAATGGCTGCTTCATTTGTTTTCGAAGAGCTCGTCTTTCTGTAATGGTAAGATCGAAATGTTAGACAACGTCGCCGCATTGTTCAGGAATGCAGTGATCGATCCATCGCTTGGCAGCGCCCAGGCACAAAGCAGAGCCAGCCTCAACGATGTGCTCCTCCAGAAGGAATTACTGGAGTTTTACCGCCTTAAAAAGGGATACCTCACAGTCGATGACTGCTCCAATGTACCGGCCCCTACAAATGTACATATTGATGGGGGAACGAGCGACCACATAAAAGAACTGAACAAGGCAGTTGCAATTTCACAGAATGTTGCAGACGTCACACACCAATATGATGGTGATTTTGTCATTATGATGACACGCTATGAGTACGCCAACGTCTACTGGACTGTCATCGATCTCTATGATGCTTTCCTCATGATGCAACTCTACAATAGAACATTCAACTCAACCGACCTCTGGATCTTTGATGCTCACCCACAGACAAAACTCGATGAGATTTTCGACGGAGTGTTCAGGCGCGTGATCCGTCCGAAAGACTTGAACCGTCCCACTCGTTTCAGGAACATAGTCCAGTGTTTCCAGCGAGGGAAAAGCCCTGTTCTGAGAAAGATTCTTCAGCCTTTACCTCTTGTGAATGAATTCAGAAGTCAAGTTATGTCGGCAATGAAAATTGTACTTGATCCACTGGCAGATCGCAGAAGGCGTTGCGTGGAAAAGCAACTCAACGTGCTCTTTATTTGGCGCAGGAATTACATCGCACATCCACGAAACCCAGCAGGTGTGGTTGCAAGAAAAATTTCCAATGAAGACGAACTGCTGAACAAAACAAGAAGTCACTTCCCAAAATTCAGCGTCGTCGGAGAACAACTCGATAAGTACCCAGTGAAGAGACAGCTGGAGGTCATGGGTAACGTGGACATTATGATCAGCATGCATGGAGCAGCTTTTGGCTTTGTCGTTTTTATGCAGGAGGGATCGGGAGTTCTTGAGATGTGGCCAAAGGGTCAACAGGGAAATTGGCACATGGAGTATCTTGCCAAACGCAACCGGCTTTATTATAAATCCTGGCAAAACACCATTGAGAAAGATGAAAACAGGAAGGAGAAAATGACTAAAGTATCCACTGAAATCGTGAAAAAGGTGGTGGAAGAGTTAAGTGAAAGTGTTTGCTCAAAATACATGAAAGATCCATTGTAGGAGTAGTTTAAAGTTTCACCATCAAGGCCAAATTTCACGGCACTGCTTACCACGGAATTCTGCGCTTACGTCGCCCTATAAAGTGCATGATTCTACGGGCTGTAAGCGCAGAATTCTGCCGTAAGCAGAGCCATAAAATTGGGCCCATGTATCTATGAAACGAAGGGTAGCACATCACAAAGACACCATGCAATATTCAGCCCAAGTGCCCTTAATAACTTCCTGACAACATTTTTAAAAACTGTTTTAACACAGGGTCCTAGATTCCGCTGTTTAAAGGCAGTGGACACTATTGGTAATTGTCAAAGACTAGCCTTCACATTTGGTGTATCTCAACATATGCATTAAATAACAAACCTGTGAAAATTTGAGCTCAATCGGTCATCGAAGTTGCGAGATAATAATGAAAGAAAAGCAACCCTTGCAACACGAAGTTGTGTGCGTTTAGATGGTTGGTTTCGAGACCTCAAGTTCTAAACTTGAGGTCTCGAAATCAAATTCGTGGAAAATTACTTCTTTCTCGAAAACTATGGCACTTCAGAGGGAGCCGTTTCTCACAATGTTTTATACCATCAACCTCTCCCCATTACTCGTCATCAAGCAAGGTTTTATGCCAATAATTATTTTGAGTAATTACCAACAGTGTCCACTGCCTTTAAGCTACCTTCCACACATACGACTCTCCAATGCTTACTTACAAGTTTTACTTCAAATCCTTGTGAATCACATTTTTAAAGGCTTCTTAAAATTCCTTGTACCTAGCAAAAAGTCTCAATGCTTCTAGCTAAAAAAGTTACTAGAAATCTTTTAACAATTTTAATGAAATGTGTTTATTTTTGAATGAATATGTATATAATGTGTTTTTCCCAAAGTTTTCATTTTAATAAAAAAAGGTTTAGTAAAAGGTTCTATATGTTTTTAGTTCTTGTAAAAAAAAAATATATATACTTCCATAAATGGTTATCATCATTCGTTAACTTGCATTTTTGATGCTTTCCAAATTTGTATATTTTGAACAAGTTACTTTTTAACAATGTACTTTTTAATTAATACTTTTTAATTAATTTTAAATTTATATGTAAAATGTACAGCAGACACATATGAAAGTCGAGCTCAGCATTCTCTGTGTACTATTTATACGAGCAGCATATACCTGTATTTTGTTTTTATCCTCGGACAAAATCAATCAAGCGATTGGTTTATTTTGCAGTATTATGAGTTAGGGGTATATGGTGTACTGAGTTAATGTTTTCGAATGTCATTCCAAATTTAAAGGGACACGTTGCCTTGGATCGGACGAGAGTTGGTCGAAAAAAGGCGTTTGTAACCGTTTGTTATAAAATGCATATGGTTAGAAAGACGCTATACAAGTAGAATACAATGATCCACACAAATATGTCTCGAAATTGCGTGGTTTTCCTTTTACTTTGCGAACTAACACGGTCGGCCATTTTGTGGAGTCAAAAATTTGACTCCCCCAAAATGGCCGACCGTGTTTGTTTACGGTGTAAAAGAAAATCATGCAATTTCGAGACATATTTGTGTGGATCATTGTATTCTACTTTTAAAACATCTTTCTAACCATATGCATTTTATAACAAACGGTTAAAAATGCTTTTTATAGACCAACTCGCTCGATCCAAGGCAACGTATCCCTTAAAGAAGTCAGTGTCAGGTTTCTGTATTTTAAGTTTCTCAGAAGTTTTCACGAGTAGCACAGGTCCATAATAAAGAGTGTGTCTTAATTAACGAAAGGATCCTGCTTAACACATAAGAGACCATTCATTTCTGTATAATAATCACAATACATCCATACATATCTACCACAGTTGTGTATTGAGAGAGTTGAGACATAAAGGGACCAGTTTTCTTCGGTCACGTGGTTGCTGGACGCCATTTTCGGTCCAAATGCAGCACAACCCAATGGGCAGACTAGTCTGGCACACTGTATTCGTTTTTTGACACAAAATGGCTTCTAATCGCAAGTTGCCGCAACTCTCTCAATATACGGCTCTGATGTCTACTACTGTTGACTTTGACACACTATTTAGTTTTCAGCAAAAATGTCAAACAAAACCAACAAAAAAACAAACTCAAACAGAAATTCTGTTTTGTTTTACAAATGTAAATATTATAGTATGTCAACCTGGGAATCATTTAGAAAATGTCAATTCTGGACATGATGAACATATTTCAAACAAAGCTCGATCCGCATACCTTGCAGAAAAAACCTAATGAGTGCTATAAGACGCCATTGGGTGTGATAAACACTTAAAAAGAGCTGAGTATTATTGTCAATATCATGACTTTCACTATGTCCTCTTTGTATGATTGGAAGTACGTCCAATCTTGCGGCCATTTTCGGCTGCTATTGGCATTTTGGTACAAGCCGCTTGTGGCTGCAATAGTCTCTAAAGGGTTATAGAGTTAAGAGTTTGAGACCATGCATACTGGAGAAGAGGTAGCTTTGCTGAATAAGGGTGACTCTCATCTTGTGCACTTAATTTAAAGGTAGAGTTACAGATTGTTTTTTGTCAATGTTGTGCTGATTTAGTGGCAAAATTGTAAAGAAAGATACAATAAAAGTCACATGTGAAAGTTTCAGCTGAATACAGAGTCTACTTGCTGAGAAAACAGCCAAAAACTGTCACGGTATTTTCACATGAACGTCGAATCCATCCACATTAAGTGAGGTGACAGCGGTTACCAACCGCATCTCTGGCCGCAGCATTCGTGAATGGCCACCTACCCTCAGATATCTGAGAAGCAATTTATGCATGAATCGTTTCTCAGATTCAAATGTTTCTCAAAATAGTTTATACTATCAACAGCCGCAGTGCTTCTGACCACTTCAAATTTTATGGTCATTAATTTTTGGAGTACATGTACCTACCAAAGTATGACTCACCATAATTGTATATATGGATGTCTAAATTTTTAAAGGATTTATTAAGTTCTTTTTGAAATTATATTTTAAAACTTTTGTATTCAGATTTTATTCTATGACTTTAAATTATCAAAATAAATGTGTAATCCCAGTCTTTCACACTAATGGGAGACTTTGGAACGCTAGGTGGCAGCAGACTTACCGGGTAAATTTCCAGTATTTACGTAGTTCTGAGCATGTGCACATTATCGAGGACGATGGATTTACCTGGCAAGTCTGCTGCCACATACATCCCAAAAGTCCCCCATTGTATGCAGTACTTTGCTAACTGGTAATGTGTGTACATAAAAGAACGCGTGGGGCTCTAATGTTAGTACCTAGGCTAGCATAGACTTGTGTGTATTTCCAACCAAAACTTCTAGTATTTACCTTTTCTTGAAGTAAGTAGAAGTTTGAAATGTTTCTGCTTGATAATAACCCCTCTTCAGGAAAGTGATGGATAAACATTCACAAAACACTGTTTTCTCAAAAACGTTCCTGATAATGACCTGATAAACGTGTTCTGCATAATTTATCCCATTTATATGCATGTTTTTATTTTTGCAGAACTTCCAAAAACCAAAGGTGGTCTTCCTTTCACTATTTTCTCCTGACTCACACAACGGATTTAGCCCAAATTTTCACAGGTTTGATATTTCATGAAAAGGGTAATCACACAAAACACGAACACTGTCTGCGACTATTTTGTCAGCTCTACCAATCCTGTATAATGCTTTTAATACTTCCATGGTTGGGCTTATTTGCTTAAGTACATGGTACATGTAGCAATTCCATATAAATAGAACTCTGAGAATGCTGTGTTTGTACCATTAGTTACCAGTGTGAGTGTTGCCTCGAGTCAATTGGCAAGCGCCGCCATTTTAGCACAATGGCAAATTTGAGATTTCCAAATTGGTTGAGCTTGCAAATTTTTCTACACAAGCTTGTCACATGACTTTTTATTTTTGCAGAACTTCCAAAAACCAAAGGTAGTCTTCCACATAACTTTTTAAAATTTATATCAGAGCTCAAAATTAACACTGGACCGCAGGCTCGAAGCCTTGGGCCGGTAAACTCACAATCGGACAAGTCCGGCCAGTCTTGTGTTTTTTTCAATTGAATAATAATACCTCACTGTGTAATATTTTTAAAACATGTTTAAACCTTAATTTTTAGTCTGATAAACATCTTTTAATTCTGTTGAGTATCGAAGTATACTTTCCCATGAGAGGAATGAGATCAATAATCTCTTTGCGATTGTTCAAATAAAAAAGATTCTGGGCCAGTAAAGATTTTGAGCTACAAGTCCTGTGGTCTTGTGGTTTTCAAAATTCAAGCCCTTTCCAGTTACTTTTTTTAACTAATAGTATGCATGTACATCATATGTTTTTACTTAAAAGGCAATGTGCATGTACATGAAAGCAGAATTTTCACTGGTTTGAAAGACACAGTCAAGTTGGGGTTCTACTTTTTATATGTAAACGGTTTACATGGTTTTGGTGGCACACATAAATTCTCTACATGTTTTAGTATTTGTTTTTTTTCAATTAAATCTAAAAGTACTGTGAACTTTTTTTAAGTGTTTGAGTGAAAATTAAAAGTACTGTGAAAAATTTCAAGTGTTTGACTGACAAAGATATTTTAAGTCTGAACGATGAGTATTCTTTTCAATAATATTTAAAAAAAAGATGAAAAGCAGGGTGAGCTGAGTAAATTTGTGCAATGTGCACAGACCCCTTTACATTGGCTGCCATTGCTGAGGTCAAACAATGGAAACGTGCACGCATGCAACTCTTAGACCTCAGTGAAACAAATATATGTATTTATGTCCTTAAAATTTACCATTGGTTGTGGAAAAGGGAAGAGGAAAGCTGCCACTTGTTTTTTTAATGCAGCCAGGAATATTTAACAGTTAATCAAGTGTACTACAGTGTCGACATGCCAACTCTACCAACACAGGAAAATTTACATTCTCTATCTCAGCTCTTTAAAATTTGCTAGAAAAATATCCTAGACTGATGTCATTTAAACAATTCTACAAAACATGTACATTATGTAAAACCGAAGAGTCTTCCTACATCACCAACATAAAAAAGCAATATACGAAATGCCAGTGCATGTAGACAAATTCACTTTTATACAAATGTGATGGTTACATTACAGATTTCAAAACTTTTTCACTCAAAAACTTTCTCAAAACATTTTTCCTGTGTTTATTTCACAGAAATCGTTTAGGGTATTGTCTTGTGTGTGACAAAAGTAGACTACAAACAAAAGTTTAAAAGCAGTTTGTTTTGATTTGCACTTCAAAACTGCTCCGTATTGATAGACCAATCTATACGCCCAAGTTCTGCACGCCACGCAGCCATTGCTGGGACGCTAACAGCGCAAGATTTTGTAAACAAAGACATGGACAAACCGACGTCTTTTTAACTTTTCATGTGAATCATCTTTGACATCATAACATAACAATATATAGAACACTGAACGTGGATATTTGTAACTAAACAGAAACTGAATCCTGAAAACGGCGCAGACAATAGGTGAGTTTCACTGTGATAGACACAGAAACTGCACGGTCAGGGTTGAAAATGTGTTACATCAGCAAGGTTTATCTGACAGAATTTATTTCAGTATTCACTTCCTGTTTAGTTTCAAATATATAACAAGTATATTCTACATCATTTGTCATGCTGTCCTGTCAAGGACATTTTTGAAATCATTGAGGAAAATACTTGCGTCCCAGCAACGGCGGCGCGGCCGGCAGCACTTGTGCGTGCAGGCTAAAAACGATTGGTCTATAACCTCTCGTCAAAAGACAGTGTTGAAATCAAAACCACAAAGTTTGAGACTGAGAACGAGACCTCCCCTCTGAGACTAGGACTGAGACTAAGACCTCAATGTCCGAGGGGGTACAGGGGACGGGACCAAGACCGAGATCAAGACATCTCCATCGAGACCATGACCAAGACCTCGGACAAATCAGTACTGTAAACAATAATGCAACTTTTAAAACCAACTTTCCTTGTTTTCAATGGATTTTTAACGCTAAACCACTGTGAACATTTGTACATGTATAACAAAGAAAAAAAATACAGTAAAAAGAATTTTTGGGGGGTAAATACTAATATTATGAGACCCCACCATCTTTGTTCAAGACCTTGAAACAGCCGAGACCCCAACAAATTGGGTCTCCAGACCGGTCTCGAAACTGAGACAGGTCTCGATACCTACAAAACTGTCAGAGAATGCTCCAGGGCAATTGTGTGCCATAGACCAGATTGTGAAACCGTAATTTTGTTTGAGTCACTCTTTCACTTTCAATGCCTTCATCTTGTTGCATATTACTGTGAGACTGACGGGCGACAGTAGACATACTGGGTGTTCTTCATACAAATAGTACCAGGAGAATGATCAATGGGTCATTGTTGATGTGACTCAGTTGTGATATCATATTATGGATGCACGTGCGGCCATTCTATGACGCCGTGTTTTTACGCGTGCATGGCGAAATGCTACCGCGTGACACGACTGTGTGGCAAAATTCATCAGATACTTTGCCGTTTTGAATTGTCCGATAACAAGTCTCTATTTAAAACAGCAACATCTGAGAGCAAGTTTGGGTGATGACCTTTCAGCCTTTTGATTGGTGATATAAATCACGCATGCATGATCTGTTTTTCACTCAAGCTTGGTTAGTCTGCTAGACAAGTTGGTCATTGCATTTTGTCGCGCAGAAAATAGGATTAGCGTAAATGTTAATGAAGCAAATTGTTGTCACGTCATTTTCAATTTCATTTTCAATTTCATTTTCAATTTCATTTTCAATTTCATTTTCAAGTATTTTCTGTACTTTAGTGGACCTAATAATTAATTATGCCACTGCAAAGATAAATCAGTGTCGACTGAACAAAACCTTCCGTTATCATTAAGCTACTAATTAATTGTGATGTAACTCATAAATTTGATTAGAGAAACAGTGCTCCGGAACTGGCTTGGTCCAGTTGGACTAGCTAGTTAAACCATGCAGCGATGCAGCATTTGAGTGACAACTAACAGTGCAGC
Organism: Plazaster borealis; assembly: GCA_021014325.1. Taxonomy (NCBI): domain Eukaryota; kingdom Metazoa; phylum Echinodermata; class Asteroidea; order Forcipulatida; family Labidiasteridae; genus Plazaster; species Plazaster borealis. The sequence continues at coordinate 11,810,465 of CM037458.1, read as the reverse complement.
ACGCATAGTTCCATTATCTCGGAAGAGACAACACATTACTCCAATTGTAAATTCCCTTCATTGGCTCCCTGTTCGTTATCGTATTATTTTTAAGTTGCTTGTATTTCATTCCTTACAAGGTTCCGCCCCAATATATAATTCTGCTCTAATGACTCAGTATAAATCCTCTCGGCGCCTTAGATCTTCAGATTTGTCCTTGCTTGTTGTCTCACTCACAATAATAGAAATACTAATAATACTATTAATAATAATGTTTCTTATACCGTGCACTCACAATACCTGGGGGGATCGATCATTCTCACACGCAGGTCCTCTTCTTTGGAATAAACGTCCTCAAAATCTTCGTTACATATCTTCTAATAGTAGATTTAAGGAAACTCTCAAAACATTGTTGTTCACTCAAGCTTATAATCCATAAAGTATATTGTTTTGCGTTCTCTCAGGTAGTCGCTATAAATACATATTTATTTTCTTTCAGTTAATTTTTCCAGTTAACTGCGCCATGAGCATCTTTTGTGATGGATACCGGCGCATTATAAATATTCATATTATTATTATTATATCTACTGTGGTTAAGTCTACTCGACTTTAGTCGCCCACCGGAACTTGCTCCATGACGATCGCCCAGTTTAAATGAAGTACTATAAAAGCAACTTGCGAGCTATACATGTACCCTAAACATTTTACGTGTAAAAAGGTTTATTAAGAATGATGCCTTTGCGCATCATCGAGATAAGCCCACGCTTACCCTGTTCAAGTTTCCCGCCTCCGCGCACAATTGAGCTAAGCCTACATGTTAGCTAAACTCCATCGGCAGTACTTAAGTATCATACAGCATCAGAGTCCAGCATTCTGCTGAAGACGATGAGACCATACTGATCGAAACTTCAAGTTGTTAAACCACCGGTTCTTTCCAGAGCCACAACAACTCATAGCGAGAGTTTTATGCACACGGTGTCTCTGCGAACCCTCACTAGATTATATTCCCACCATGCAAAGTTTAAAATTTAAGGAAGAGTTAATTGCTGAATTATAAGTTTGCTTGCGGGAAAAGTGTGTAATTTGGCATAATAAAACATTAAAGGTAATTAAACACTGTTAAAAAATCAACAACAAAAAAAATCTCAAATTGACTGGAGCTTGCACTAAGATAGAGTGCCCGTCAAATATATTAGTTTAATAATTTTGAAAAGTTACAAAAGATAAACATTAACCCAATAGAGACCATTCATTTCTGTATAATCATCACCATACGCCCAGACATTGCTAATCGTGTTGATTTTTTGCCCTCATATTTTCAGGAAAAATGTCAGGAAAATTATTTAGAAACAGAAACACATGGCTTTGTTTTTGAATTGTAGTTGTTTGAGTTGAAGTGAGTTAAATCTTGCGGCCGTTTGGTCTCTAATAAAAGGCTAAAAGAATTTGGCATCCCTTGTTGCAAATGTGTACTGGCAAATACAACGGACCTACAATTTCACGCTAGTTCTTCTTGACAATTTTCATTTTTTATTCACAATGCACAAACATGTATCACAACCTTTAGGCACTGTCTTGCATCTCTAACATGCAGATTAAAGTGATAATGAAGAAACATTTGCAAAAAAAAACACAAGAAAAAAGAAGAGGAAAAACTTACCTTTGAACTCATACACAACTCGTGTAAGAGCTTGCACAGTAGCACTAATCATCTGCGGGGAACCAGCTAAACCAGCTGACAGCATCCCAATGTAGCGACCCACACAAGCTGTGAATAGGCAGACCAAAGAAAAAGTAAAGAATCATTCCGCCCAAAACTCAAAACTCCCGACACATTTTAACAAGACCCAAGAATCAATAGTTGCCAAATTCCATGCGACACCTTCTGACATAATATGATATCGTTTATAAATGTAAGAGACAAAATGAAGTCGTCAACCACTCTTTTGTTTTTACTGCCTAGCAACAGACCAAACCATTAAGCCTCATCAATGGCACCTAATAAACAAATTTTGACATAGACATTTGAAAATAATTACAAATTTCAAAACTTAAAAAAAAAAAAATCACACAGATTATTCATTAAAAATGGTGAACTCAAGACTCTTGATTTTCATCTTGAAAAGTTTTGGAAATTTGAACTGTTAGAAACCATTCATTTCCGTATAATCATCACCATACGCCCAGATTTTGTTAATCTTGTTGATTTTCAGACTCTGTTATTTTCAGGAAAAATGTCAGGAAAGTTACCCACTGTTAACACATAGGATTCGAACTGCCTCTAGCCACCGGGGCTAGCTCGATGGTCTAGTGGTAAGACATCTGCTCATATGGAAAGGTTTGCGGTGACACCATGTACATGTAATAATCTCTCTATGTGAGTTGGGGGTGGTTCTGAAAAGAACCGTTGGTTTCAACTCGACGTTTCGATCAGTATGCTCTGATCGTCTTCTGGAGAAAGCTGGACTCTGATGCTGCATGCTGCTTAAGTACTGTGGATGGGGACTAGCTTGGTGATGCACGAAGGCGGGAAGTAGAGGCGGGAAATGGAGCTCGGTGATGCGTGGTAAAACTGGATCCTGCACTGGAGCCTTGGACTGGCCTTGGACATCTGCTCATGCAATGCAAAGTTCGTGGGTTCGAATCCCACCCGAGTAATTTGCCTGTGTTTTTTTCACAGAACTCAGGAAAGTACCGAGTATACAGTGCTAGGTACACATCAGCGTAAGGTTAAAAACAAATTATATTCTTTATCCCGAAGCAAAATTAACACCTATTACAGAAATATATGTGGGATTGTTTTAGAATTGTAGATTCTTTGTTAACATGGGAAACATTGGAAAATGTCAATTTGGTAATTAATTTTTATCTTTGACCTTTTGCTCTTGTGGCCATTTCGGTACAAGCCGCTTGCAGTCGCTATGGTCTCTAAAAGGTTAATCCCTCATACCTTCTTTTGGTTCATCTGACCACCTCATCATTGCCTTGCCGAGGTCAACCAAGAGGTCAAAGGCCACACCCCTTGTCTTAGAGTTGACTTCCTTGGTGCACAGAATGATCTCTGGTATGATCGTTTCAAGGAACTCCTGGTTTTCCGAGGGAAGGGCATGGATGATGTGGACGAGACATTTCATGCGGGGCTGAAAGCGGGAAAGGAAGAAAAATCATACAGCGTGGTAGAACAATTTCATAATGCTGAGATCTTTTTAAACATCAAGGAAAAAACATCAAGGAAAAAACCACAAGGAAAAACTGGGTAAATTTTCAATACTTTGAAGTTGAACAAAGAAAAATTGACTGGAGCGGGATTTGAATCAACAACCTCCGGATTAACGTTCCCGTGCTCAACCAACTGAGCTATCTAGCCCTATCAGTTTCCCTTGTGGTTTATTACTTAATATTTGAAATAAAAAAAGTTGCTTCCCCTTAAGGTTTGATCCCTGGCCGCCGCTTCCCAGGTTGTATCTTAAACTTGGGTGTGATCCCTGGCTACACGGCAGCTAACGGTTGTATGGCTGCAGACTGGTAACCTCGAACAAAGAAACTGACAAAATAGGGAGACCGCCAATATAGGGCTAGATAGCTTAGTTGGTAGAGCACCAGCATGTTAATCCGGAGGTCGTAGGTTCAAATCCCCCTCTAGTCATTTTTCCTTTGTTCAACCCCATTCTTTTTTTTTAAATCACTCATTTCATCATTCAAAGGCATTATTTTTGACAGAAACTGATAATTCTGACAAGACCTTGGGACTATTTTTGTTCCTACATAAATTCTCAAAGTTGGTAGATAGTAGCCTTATGAAATTTTGTAATTGTATTATGTCTGACAGCACACATCCTCTATACTCATTGATTGTAACCAGTAGATCAGGTAGGATTCGACAACTTGGCCTTATAACAAACATGTTTAAAATCTCCTTCCTACCCAGTGCCATCTATAGTTTTAACAGTAGTTTTATCAGATAACCTTTTTTAAACCTAATTGACTCGTCCTGTTTGTATGACTCTCTCTATTTCATTGTGTATATTATTGTCTAAATGTGATGTACACGTGTAGGTTTTATTTAATTTTGTTTAAATGCTGTACAATGGATAACAAATTTCATGTGTTTTTAACATGATGAACAAATGAATTGAATTGAATTGAACCCTTTCTCAATGCATTTCCTGTGGGCTTCTGGTAACCACTGGAGACAGTTTATATGAAGTGGGCGTGGCTTACAGTGGAATGACATCACAATTGACTAACAGGATAAGCTGCAATGTAATAAGGACTCATTGAATATTCACGAATAATTTTAAATAATTTCCAGATGTGTCCGTACCCCTTTGGAGGCCGGTGAGGAGCTGGAGAGTGAAGTGACAAGAGTCTCTTGAAGCTCCTGTAGGTGTGACGATACAAACTGGCGCCCTGCCTCTGTGGAACCGTCACACAGGTGTTCCATTATGCGATATGATTTCTTCTGCATTGTGCGTTGGGTGCTCTTTTATGAAAAAAATATAAACAAAAGATGTTTTATTTGCAAAAAAATTAATTTATAATTACTTTAATTTATATTGCACCTGCTTTATAATTGTTTCCAGAGGTACAATACAACACAATAAATATTCTTTGAGTTTCTACTCTATCATCATCATCTCCTCTTTAAAGGCACTGTACACGTTTGGTAATTACTCAAAATATATATTAGCATAAAAACTTACTTAGTAACAAGCAACGGAGAGCTGTTGATAGTATAAAACATTGTGAGAAACGACTCCCTCTGAAGTAACGTAGTTTTGGAGAAAGAGTTAATTTCTCACTAAAATAATAAAAGACTTCTTGCAAGAAGCCTTTTATTCCTAACTGAAAGCACACAAATTTGTACACAAGGGTGTTTTTTCTTTCATCATTTTCTTGAAACTTCAATGACCAATTGAGCCAAAATTTTCACAGGATTGTTATTTTATGCATATGTTGCAGGGGTAGAAATAGACATCCGACATACCGGGGCCAAATTTAGCCCCTGAGTTAGCAAAAAAAGGACCGGCCCAGGAGCTATCCTCCTGGGACTAAGGGCTTTTCCCGAACTAATTTTATAATTCAATATTGCACTGTTGCCCGGCCCCGGCACCCACAAAAATCACGAAAACTACCAGCATGTATGAATCAACCAACGTTTTGGGTCGCCTGCAAGTTTTTTTACATGCACACAATTTTCCAAGTGTTAAAAAAAAAAAAAAAAAAAAACACACGCGGAAGTGAAGTTTGTAAAATTGCGTTTTGGGACAATCTTTTCCCCTAATTTCTGCCCTTAATAATACTGTTTTCATCAACAGCAATTTTCATGGTTTCGTAATTTGAGGATCGGTTTTATAGAACTTTTTTTGCACTGAAATCTTCATGATTTAAGATCGATCGACAACGCACATTGGGAAAATTGTGTGGCGAGAGCGATGTGTTTATGAGTAAGAGGTTAACATTTTGCAATAAATATTACAGGAACGAGGTTAAAATTAGACTCCACCGCGCGTCTTTTGCCCCTGGAAATTCAAGTTGTGTGTTTCCCTTCTCGCCTTCCTATTATTGTACGGAACATGGAGGAGAGAGCCAGACTAATAATAATGCATGCGTGTTTTTACTGGAAATAAACGATCGCAATCGCGATCGCGGTCACATTAAATCTAGCAATTATCAAGACTTGTCAAACAATTTTTCTTGTCAAACCGTGTGGGTGTAAAGTTATTTTGTATAACTGTTTATGTAAGAATGGGACCAAGGGTTTTTTTAAGCGCCGGAAGCGTTGTAGAAATAGAGGGTCAAGGGGCTTTTTATTGGGGACCAAGCGCTAATAGCGCCGAGGCGCCGGGTTATTTCGACGCCTGTGTTGGGATACACCAAGTGAGAATACTGGTCTTTGACAATTACCAAACGTGTTCAGTGCCTTTAAATATTATTCCACATTACAGAGGAATGAGATTTCAGATACATCTTCATTTTGACAACTTTTTCCTCCCCTGAATTCAAGAATGTTACAGATTCTTCCAATTGACTTGTGCATGTTTTCTTCTACAAAAAATTTTCTTTTTTTCTGGGTTCCCTGCAACAAAAAGCCTTTTTCCCCAGGTTTCATTTGATTTCGTTGAAGCACCGTGCAAAATGCACACCTTTTTCAATATTTTGTTTTAATGCAAGTCTGCCACTCTTGGAAAGGGGCTACAAGAAGAAAAATATTAAAGATAAAAATAACTCAGGGGAGCTGAAGGTAGAAATCGATATTTCTCTTAAAACAGTCTAGGTTTTAGGATGGAGGGAAACATGCACCAGGCAAGGAGTTCCAAAGAGATGCAGTACCTGGAATAAAGCTGTTGGAATGGCTCTTTGTTCTACATCTCAGCAAAGCAAGAGTGTATGGGTGAGAAGAAGCAGAAAGCCTGGTTTCATGCTCAAACATCCTGATAGGAGGAACCAGGTCAGAAACACTGGTGGCACATTTACCATGAAAATATCTGTAGAAAAGACAGAGGCTTGCTACAGACCTACGGTGGGAATGAAGATGTAACATTGATCCCAACACTTCACCAACAAGATTAACAATACGCTTCTGCACTCTATCTAGTAAAGATAACTGACAGGCAGAAGCTCCGGCCCAAATGTGACAAAGGTGACAAATGTGACAAATGTGACAAATGTGACAAATGTGACAAAATTGAAGATGGAGCCCAAGCCTGGGGTTGAAAAAGTCCAAGAGCCAGATGCTGTTGGCTGTTTGTACAAACATGTAATGTCAAGAGTCGCAAGTTCTTACCGAGAGAAGTTTGTTGACGATCTCAAACATCTTATCCATGTGTTCCTCATCGAGATGGGGAGTCAGAGCGATGGCCAGGTCCATTAGAGGATGGTGGTCTGTCGTCTCAACTGAGAGCTTAGCAGAAAGCTTCTCAAACAAGCCAATAATCAGCTGAAAAGAGTAACAGAGAAAACAAAATTGTTATGTTGCAGACTGCTTACCAACCAAAAGAACCTATGGTATAAATGCAAACAAATAGTTAGTGGCCTGACGTTTCAATCCTAGCAAAGGCTAGAAAGAAAGCCTTGTAGACTTTGAGAAAGACTCTGCTAGGGTCGAAACGTCAGGCCAATATTTTTGTTTAATGAGTAAAAGACAGGTGTCAGTGATTTTTGACCAACTTTGTTACTGTAGAGTGTACAACACTTGAGAGGTGCTTCTTTTATTAAAGATGGACTACAACGGAATAATGATAAAGGCTGTGTTACTGTTTTCGTTCGAGAAATGTATAATGATTACTAATATATTATTATTGTTCAATCAAACTTGTTCCTTCATGCAAAAAAAACCCAAAATTGTTCGGCGTTCTACTACCCAGAAAAACTCAGTTTCGGCAAAAGCCCTTAACTCATGAATAATTCATACTTCGTGTGTGACGTAGTACCCATGACACTTTACCTCGGGTCGATCGTGTGTAAGCATTTTTACCGTGCAATACAATGCGGAATAACAGCGGTAGTAGATACAAAAATTCTCTCGATCTTTGGCGCTTTCATTGTGGGGATCGATCCAGGCTTCAAACGAAACTATGTTGCCAAACCAGACCTGCCAACCTCTGGAGTTCAAAAACTGTATTCTTTATTCCCAAAAGTCGTATTTTACTGACAAAAATTGTATTTAAAAAAACCCCGGACGATGCAATTTGGGGGGGATAACCGATTTTCCGAGCATGCGCAGACACGTCGAGTCTTGTCTCAAGGCGTTTGTAACTGGTTCGCGTAATTTTACCAATAGAGGGCGTTTAATCTCGCGCTATAGCATTGTTCTGAAACGCTCTTTAGCGCTCAATGTTTCTTTCATTTTTGTCTCACGCAAAGTGACAAAGACTACAGGCCTGAAAACGACATCCGTTGCGTGCGTTGTGTACTGTGTGATCATGTGTTGTATTTTGTGTGGCGTGATGATGCGGTCAGCGTTTCGCGGCGCCTTCGAGTGATTTTGTTTTACGTTTTCTTCCTCCATGATATATCCGTCGGATCGTGTAACGCACATTCACGCACGAAAAAGAGACAAGGAGAGAAAATGACGATAACCGTTAATCAGAATTGGATAATTATCAAATCCAAAAAGCTTCGTAAAAACTTCATGCCTCTGCATGAATACGCATACATAATACACACGGAATAACATGGCGTCTTTTGTTTACTCTCGGTTGCTCATGGGTAGTACGTCATCACTTTTCGCTGGTTTACAAGTCCGCTGGTACTATATCGTGGATTTCATTGTGGTTTTCAGTGGATCTTTGCCGGGAACCAGTACAGGGCGGGAAATTTCAAAATCTAAGAATCGAGGTCTAATTTTTTCGTTCAAATTGCAACAAAATTATTTAGAGAAAAACATGACCACAACAATAAACTGTTACCTGAACACAACATAAACAAGGTTCGATAGTAAATTTAATGTGTGAGTTTTCGTTGTAGTCCATCTTTAATAAATGTCATATAGGTTTTCCTGGCCAATTTCAACAAAAATACATTCAACACCCGGCTCATTCAATTTCGTTTCAAAAGGAATGCTCTGTTGAATCAGCATTCAACAGTCAAAAGGAGTAATTTAATTTCACCAATTTAATTTCACCAGTTTAATCTTTTTACCCCCTATTCTGCAAGCAATGAATGTTCATTGTGTGTGCACATTCTTAGTTTTTTTAAAGCCTTCTTTTTTATGTTGTATTATTTTTTAAAAATTGTTCAGGCTCAAAAATGTCAGACAATCCCGGCCCTATCTCGTTGGGCCCCCGCCCCCGTTTAATGTTGGCTCTCATTGCGTGGGCTGCGCTACTAACAACATTGAGCGGGGGTCACATGTACATATACAAAAACAAACCTCAGGGTCGGCCATCTTGAAGTACACCTTAGCAGTCTCAAGGACAGCAGCCAGTGAAGTGTCTTCCCTTGAGTTTCCACTGGTGTAGATGTTGAAGAAGATGGGCAGGAAGTTCTTGGCGAAGCGAGCCACCTCAGCACGATTCTCTTCTAAAAAAAACATGAGCCATTAAAAAATTTATATATTATTTCCCAGGAAGCTGATGAAATATGCTCATGAAAAATGTTTTCATTCAAAGTGCTATTATTTATCTAAAAGACAAATACACTGTCATAAAACATTATATGTTTATATTTTTGAAATTAGCGTACAATAATTCTTATAATAACAATGCTTAAAGATTTTAAACCATGATCAACGTTGATTAATTGATTATTGTTGTTCTTGAGGGTTTTAAGAAAATACACAATCCTATTCCAAATTGAGCATCAGATTAATGATATCAATAACCAGTGAATGAAAGCCCCCACCCAAAAAATACCAAAACAAAAACAAAAACAAAACAAACAGAAAAACAAACAATCAAACAAACAGCAACAAAAACAATAAATGAATAAATACAAAATAATAAAAATTAAAATAATAAATAAATAAATAAATAAATAAATAAATCATGTATTGATCCCCTTTTATTTGATATATAATATAACTTTTTGTTTATTGTCCTTTAGTTTCTAGTAACTTCTATGTACTTAATGTGTATATTCAGTTTTTGCATTAATGTTTCATAGAATATGAGTGTACTTTGTAATAAGGGGAGTTGAATAAACGGGGTCTAAGAGCTCCATTTAAAAAAACAAATAATAATAAAAAAATTAAAAATACAAAAACAAATAAATAAATAAATAAATAAATAAACAAACAAACAAAAACAGTTTTAAAAAATTGATTGGACCATGTATAAAGTTTTAAAATCCTGGTGGCCAAATCTTGAAGGACACTTTGTTCTTTGGAGTGACAGAAAAACCAAGCTGGATTCAAATTGCCAATACTTTTGACATTGTACTAGTCTTCTTCTTGGCTGATAACGATATTGTTTACACATGCAAGCAACAGCTCAGCCAGCAACAACACAGAGCTTGCCAACCTCAACGTAAGTCATACCATTATCCAAATTTCTTGTGACAAGATGTCGGATGGCAGCGCACACATCGTATCGTAGCTCAGGCCTGTCGCTAAGGGCCGATCCGAGGATACGAGCGATCCCCTTGAAGGCTGGGATGACATCCACAGGGTCTTTACAGAATCCTGGCAGTAGAGACCATATCTGGGCCTCCAGAATATCGTATGTCTTACCCTCTACCTTACGACCGCTCTGGGTGCAGTCCAGGGCTGAGGAGAAATAGAGTATTGAAAAATAATAATAATAACAATAACAAAAAGGCTCAAATATTTTGGACATGTGAAAAGAATGCAAACCACAAGATACCCCAAAATGGCAGTTGAAGGCAAGGTCAGAGGAGAGAGACGTTGAGGCCGCCCACCCAAAAGATGGATGGATTGAATCTTGCAAGACTACAAAACTAGCTCTATAACCAGACTGACAGATGCATCAAGACTGGCCCTAGATAGAACCAATCTGGCCCACCATCACCATACAGAAGCCATCAGGAGGTCCCCTGCCTCCGTGGACGGCATAAGTCAAATCAAGTCAATAAAAACAAACTTGTGAAAGTTTACGCTCAATCAATAATAATAATAATAATAATACTGGATTCTTATCTAGCGCTTTATCACACCCCTGCGGGCGTATCAAAGCGCTCAGTATTTTTTCCTGCAAGGTATGAGGAGCTACGCTTTGAAGTGTGAGACCTTTTCCCTTCATAGCACCATGTAATGGTCTACAAGGTGCTGTGGCACAATATGATGCCGATCAAACCAGGAACACCAGGGCGAACCCCTTCTCTTTACGATAAGTGCACTGTGGGTTCTTTAACGTGCATTACACAACACACGGTACCTACGGCTTTACGTCCCATCCGAAGGACGCAGCAATAATGGTTAAGTGTCTTGCTTGGACAAAAGTGTCACGACCGGGACTCGAACCCACACTCTGCTGATCAGAAACACCAGAGCTTGAGTCCTATGTTCTTATCTGCTCGGCAACGACACGCCAATTATCATCCAAGTCACAAGAAAATAGAGACAAAAACCCATTATATGTTTTCACTGTTTGCCCGAATACATTCAGCACCCCCTCCCAACCTCTAACATCAATAATCTTGTGGGTCCATTTTATTTTCTTCCAACAAACCTTTTGCTTTGAGCTTCGCAGCCAGGGGTAGGAAATACTTGGTGAAGAACTGCAGTTTAGTGTTACAGACATTGTCTCTGATGACAGGAAGAAGCCAGCTCCGAGGAAAGTTATAGTTATCTCTGAAAAAAAGAAAGAAAAAAAAGAAGAGAAATTGGATGGAAGAGATCAAGGAATTCAGGGGCATTACATGGAAGTGTGTAGTGTAGAGTAAGGAGTGGAAAATATTTTTAAATACTGACGTGAAATGGTTAAAAGAAGACAAACTTGATACGGTCTGAAAAGACCTCACATGTACTCACTCGTCCCCAGTAATCTGAAGAGGTACAGCAGCCAGTACAAACCATGGTTCCATGGTACGCACCGCCATCCCTACAGCGCGATCAAGCTCTTGGATGTAGGCAAACTGATGCGTGGTTCTCAGATCACACATCGACTGCAGACACTTCTTCATGAAATGGCAACCTTCCTTCCCAATAACCTGTTGAAGGGAAATTCAAATGCATAATGGACCTTGTCAAAATTAGTCCAGGACAACCAGCGGATAAGTACCGTCCAGGACAAGGTTTTTAACCTGCCGTTAAAGGCATCGTACACGTTTGGTAATTGTCAAAGACCAGTGTTCTCATTTGGTGTATCCCAACATATGCATAAAATAACAAGCCTGTGAAAATTTGGGCTCAATTGGTCATCGAAGTTGCAAGAAAATGATGAAAGAAAAAACACCCTTGTTGTACAATTTTGTGTATAAAAACTTCTTGCAAGAAGTTTTTATTATTTTAGTGAGAAATTACCTTTTCTCAAAAACTATGTTACTTCAGAGGGAGTCGTTTCTCACAATGTTTTATACTATTAACAGCTCTCTGTTGCTTGTTACCAAGTCAGTTTTTATGCTAATATATATTTTGAGTAATTACCAAACGTGTACGATGCCTTTAATTCACCTTGTTTGAAATTGGGTGTCGGAGAAAAACATGGGAGAAGTTCACAGTGCCTGGGGTTACATTTGTTTACAAACCGAGAGACTTAGATCGCTATCTACTGGGAAACAAGCAGGGGGTCTCCATACGTCTCACTCACTAAAAAGTCACACTGCTCATCTTAGTTAAATATAATGACCTCCAAACCTTCTAGAATATATATCGTGCAGAGGCAGGGTAAAGCGTCAGGAAGTGGTAAAAATAAGACGGTCTACAAAAAAACAATGTTTTAATCCTCTAAGGATGCTAGCCACTCATTGCATCTTACCTCAAAGAAGGTTCTCAGGACCTGCAGCACCAGGCCCCAGCAGGAGTGGTACTTGTAAGACAGACCGCTCTCAGCAGTTTGGAACATCTTTTGTATCGGTGTGGAGGAACTTTTAGTAAGCTCTGCAGATAGCCAGTCCCTGGCTGGCTTTACGCATTCGTACAGCAGGGTCTACGGAAAAACATTGCACAGGTTTAAAGTTAATAATGCATGAATGTTAGAGCTTTTTCTCTGGAACTGTTGCTTAGAAACATTGGCATTGGCATGTCATACTCTTAAAGACACAGGTAACCCTTGTGGGGTCTTTTACAGAACGGAACAATAGACCCAACAAAGTTTTTTTTTGTTCAACTTGGACCCCACAGAGGAATTCTTTAGAAAAGGGAATAATAGAAGAACAATAGCAGGACACACAAAAACCGAACCTTGAGTGTGTATTGTGTAGATGCATTCACCAAATAATAACTTATTGCAGGATTGTGTAGTTTATCTATCATTCATACAAAATATTGAGTGGTCAGACAGTAGGAGGGTTAACAATAAAAAGTTTTTCATTAGGTGACTCTCTAAGTTGCTGTGTTGGGCCGAGTGGTCAAGTGCACCGGACTCAAGCTCTGGTGTTTCTGATCAGCCGAGTGTAGGTTTGAGTCCTGGTCTTGATACTTGTGTCCTTAAGCTAGACACTACCATTAATGCTTTGTCCTTCGGATGGGACGTAAAGCCGTGGGTCCCGCGTGTTGTGTAATGCACGTAAAAGAACCCAGCTACACTTATCGCAAAGAGAAGGGGTTTGCCCCGGTATTTCTGGCAGTGGCTGCTAAATGCGTCGCAGCACCTTGTAAACCATTAGAAGGTGCTACATAAATTGGTTTCATAATTCAAAACATAGCTCTGCTTATCCTGTTGATATGCCCCTAGGGATGTGATAAAGCGCCACATAAGCACCCAGTATTATTATTATTAATTTATTTTACTCACCTGGATTGTTTTGGATGCAGTGATAGTGATTTCTGACTGTTTTGACAAAAAACAGTTCATTGCCGCGTTCATAATCCGAGGTAGATGACTTACACACAGCTTCTGGTCAAGTCTGTAAGTTGGAACAAAAGCTCAGCTACAAAAACAATCTCAGAACAATTGTGACAAATGCAAAGTCTTCAACTATGCACCTCATCAAGAACCTAAAGGCTTTCAAAGTAGATCGTACATGTTTGCCTTGGCACTAAAAGAGTTTAATGCCCTCACAGGAATGAGGCATCAGGCCTGCACAGTTCTATTCATCGATAAATAAATACAGGCCTGAGGCGTTGCCCAAAAGTTTAAAATCTTGTCTAGACGCTTTTCAACTACATTTGCGTACCATACCTTGCAAGGTTAGTATGAGCAGCTTCCATGACAGCCAGCCACGCCTGCATCGGCTGTACATCATTTTCTCCCGGCTGGTAATCGTATAATGCATTGATGAGTTGAGCATTGAGACTAGTTGGTAGATAAGATGCCTTAGGTTTGGCTACAAACATCCCATGAAGGGCTTGCATACACACCGAGGTCATCAACTGAAGGCGGAAAAAGAGTTTTTTTTGTTATGTTCTCAACCCTTCTATACACCCTTCTTAATATTATGCATGATGTCATTATTGTAATCCAAAACGAGGCTAAACGCGCACTCTAAATGGTGATCACAGATTTCGCGGCTGTGATTGGTCAATGAAAAATGGGGTGGGGCTTACTAGATCGATGTATTGGTGGCACTGCGCCGGTAGCCTCGTTTTGGATTACAATGACGACGTCGTGCATAAATATACAAAAACGCATATCGACCCAATTCTTGTGACGTTCATCATCACAATAATCTTGGTTGTGCCATTTTTGGGAGTCAATGTCCCTGTGAGTTACCAGTCTAGTGTGGATTTGCAGAGCCGATTAAAGCGACCCTATTTGTAACGCATCTGTATTGGTAACAACACACCATGTGACTTTAGAATGACCCTCGTGGCAGTTCAACTTATACAGACGAAAACAAAGTTTGGGAAGTAAGCTTTGAATTTTTGTATGCCTTGTTTTTAGAATGACCATTTTGGCAGTTTAACTTATACATACGAAAACAAAGTTTGGAAAGTAAGCTTTGAATTTTTGTATGCCTTGTTTTTTGAATGACCTTTTTGGCAGTTCAACTTATACAGACAAAAACAAAGTTTGGAAAGCTTTGAAATTGTTGTATGCCTTGTTTTTAGAATTTTTATTTGACATTTCTAAAAACAGTAGTAATTTATAGTTTATAATGCATGGAATACACATATTTAATACAGGGCACAGCTACGGTATCCAATTGTCGCAGTCTGCAATTTTCAGAGTCTTACCACATTACTCAACGTCATCAGTCGCAGGATCGTTTCACAGGCCAATTTTAAACTGCTTTGCGGCAGACATGACATCACCTCCTTCAGGAGACCCAATATGTGCATGGTAGTCGCCACTTCCCCGGTTCCTATTACAGTAATTCAATTAATCAATCATACAATCAATCAATTAATCCATCAATCAATATATCAATCAATCAATCAATCAATCAATCAATCAATCAATCAATCAATCAATCAATCAATATATCAATCAATCAATCCAGTGCATTCAATTTGATCCTCTAATTTCTAACAAGCTCACTGGCTTTCTTCACTGGTCCTTATTTTAAGGTTTTCTTTCAACACTGGATTTGTATGGGGCTTGAGTTTAAAACGAACATTCTGAGCAATCAGTGGTTTACACATAGCTTTGGGAAGCCAATGAACTAGCAGGCAGGACCACTTGGAAAATTTTTTGACTGGTCCTCTGGTGTTTTAACTGGCATTTGGCCGGTGGACCAATGTTAAGGGAAAACGCTACCTTCTTTTAACTGGTTGACTTGGTTCTTTTACAAAGATTACACAACAAATGGGACCTACAGCTTCATGTCCCATCCGAAGGATGAAGCAATAATGGTTAAGTGTCTTCCTTAAGGACACAAGTTTCAAGACCAGGGCCCAATTTCTTGGCCCTGCTTACTGCTGAATTCGGCGCTTACGGCCCATAGAATCAAGTGTTTTATAGGGCGCCGTAAGCGCAGAATTCCGCGGTAAGCAGGGCCATGAAATTGGCCCCAGGACTTGACCAGGGCCCTAAATTCATAGAGCTGCTTAGTCAGAAAATATTGCTTAACGTTTTTCTGCAAAGCAAAAATGAGCAGGATACCAGTCACATATGGTACATGTGACATTGTATTTTTTGCTGGCAACCCTATTTTGGTAAGCATAATTTTGTGGTTAAGCAGCTTGATGAAATTGGCCCAAGGTTAGTGGTATGGTTACTTACCTCCACATGCGTTTATTTCCTGTATGCAGAATTTAGCAGTAGGGCCTGCAGCAGGGTGGTGGGAGGGGGCATCGTCCAAAAGCATGAAACCACTGCCTTTGAGAATGGAACAGACTGCATGATGAGCTGCCTTACGTACCTATCCACCAATAATAACAATAATAATAATTTGGGAGGGTAATCATCCTTACTCACAGCTGAGAAGCAGAATTGCGAAAGACACGACTACAACGTGTTCCAGCCTCAAACATGCAAGGGCACCTTTGGCAGCCAGCCACATCAACCCATACATGACCACAGAGCACAGCCTGAGATTGAAAGCGTTTGATTTTTCTGGAGGAAGGAAAACCAGAGGGTCCGAAGAAAAACCCTTGTGGCATAGGCGAGAACCAACGCACAACTCTACTCACATATGGCCTTAGCCGGGTATCGAACCCGGGCCACAGGCGAGTGCTTAACGCACTAGCCACCTATGCCACCCGAATAGTCAAGGTGAACCATATTGGACACATCATCAACAGCAAATTGATGGGCGTTTGTGTTATACCACACCTCAATCATAGAGCCAGTGTACTGGCTCTATACCAAACACAACATGTTTGACGCAGTCATCCTAACAGTGTCAACTTGCTTCCATTTTGTATTAATTGTAACTAACTAGTCAACATATCGACGCGTCAGTGCAAAAATGTTGTATCTCGGTTTTGCAAAAACATCTTATCAGGTATGAAAATGCTTCATGCAAAAAAAAAGTGGAACTCGGTTCCTACTTGTTTTTGAGTCATCTTGGGCTATTTTAAAGGTATCGTACAGGTTTGGTAATGACTCAAAACAAATATTAGCATAAAAACTTACTTGGTAACAAGCAACGGAGAGCTGTTGATGGTATAAAACATTGTAGGAAACGACTCCCTCTGAAGTAACGTAGTTTTTGAAAAAAAAGAGGTAATTTCTCACTAAAATAAAATAATAAAAACTTCTTGCAAGAAGTTTTTATTCCTAATCTGAAAGCACACAAATTTGTACAACAAGGGTGTTTTTTCTTTCATAATTTTCTTGCAACTTCGATGACCAATTGAGCCCAAATTTTCACAGGCTTGTTATTTATGCATATGTTGGGATACACCAAGTGAGAACACTGGTCTTTGACAATTTCCAAACGTGTACGATGCCTTTAAGTGAGATACAACGTTTGACAACAGAGTGGAGATTGTCATCAGCGTAGAAATGGTATTCAACTATGTGCCTGCAGAAGAGTTCTCCAGGGGGTTGAGTACACACAGAGAACAGTAACAGACCACACACAGAGCCCTGAGGAACTCCATGCAATCACCGAGGTAGAACGAGAACCAGAGAACTTCTGCCTGGATAATGACCTACATTCGGGCGGACCGTTGTTTTGTGTCTTATTAATTGTTTATGTTTTTCATTGAACTTTCTGGTACCTTGAAACTGGTTCTTTTTTGGTACCAAAATCGGTACAGAAAATACTGGAACCGCCCAAGGCTAATTGTGACCTCACATTTTGCTCAGGGACCTTCTCAAAATAAGTCTAGGAAAACCAGCGGAAAAGTATTGTCCAGGACGATGTTCTTTACCCGCCAATTCACCTTGTTTGAAATTTGGTGTCAGAGAAAACCATGGGAGAAGTTCATAGTGCCTTGAGCGCTCAGGGGGATGCATTGGCATAGGGCATGTTTTTAGTGCATCAGAGAACTGTGTGCCTTTCAGCGAGTAAAACCATGTTTCTCATAGAAATACAGTCTGATGGAAATCCAACAAAAAAATTTGACATTGGAGAATTGTTATCTGACTACCTGTCCTGGATTAATTTTGTGATTTAAGATTGATACACATAATTTGCATCCATTTGTTTTTTCTGTAAGAGGTAAATCTTAGGTGTTTGAGAAATCGAGACAAGTGCTACTACATAACAATAATGTGATTGCATTTAACGCAAACCTACCTTCGGTTTTTGGTGGATGGTGTAGCTGAGTACACCTTGGTACACATGCATGGTCGAAAACTCCCCCCACGTTCTGTAATCCTGCTGCCTGAGCGTTGTACTGAGGCATACCAGGCAAGATCTCAGTAACGTGGTCCCGTTCAGGTGCGTCCGCGACGCTAGGATATCCAAGAAAGATTTGCTGATAGGTGAAAACTTCAGGCGGAGCACCGAGGATGGAAGTCTGGAGTGGGAGAGAGTATGGCAAGTGTTAGGTGGGAATTCTGAAACCCAACATACACTAAGCTTGGGCGATATCGCTTTTTCCATCCACGATGTATCGTCAAGAATATATCGCAATATTTGATAATATCGCAATTAATTTTTGATGACGTCAATCGTCAATAAGGCTTTGATGTTGGTTTTTTCGAAGAAACCCGGTCGGGTCGGATCTGTTGGGGAATCTTGCGGTTGCGGTCTGTGACTTGCAGCTCTTTGTTGTTGCAAGATCCTATCCACTAGGAGATTTTTTGTTGCAAGATCGTCTTGGTTAGGAAATGCATTGCGATACTTAGACGATATCGCGATTTACCAATATTACCGATTTACCAATAGAACGTTTCGGCGGTCCAACAGAATGGTCCATGTGTATGCGCTGATATACTTATCTGATCCAATCAGAATGTTCCTACCATTCCGATATTTGAGACGATCCCTAAGAATATGCCAGACTTTTCAAAATGCTCCCTTACAGCAGACGAACTTTTCAAAATCACCATGAGTCATACACAAAAATTGTAATGTACATAGTATCACGGCAAACCTTAAAGGCACTGTACCTGTTTGGTAATTCACTGTATTTTTGACCGCATGGGGGCGTTTGTGGACCAATTTTTACGTGATGAAAAACAAGTAAACAAACGGGTTTTTTAAATTGTTGTTATTATTATGTTGATGTATTTCGTCATTGATGCAAGAAAACTACATACGGGCAATAAAAATAAGATGAAAGTGTAATTGTGTTGCAAGACATTCCCTGAAGAAAGTGCCCTCACGCGGTCAAAAATATGGTCAATTACTCAAAATATATATTAGCATAAAAACTGACTTGGTAACGAGCAACGACTCCCTCTGAAGTAATGTAATTTTTGAGAAAGAGGTAATTTCTCACTAAAATAATAAAAACTTCATGCCTTCTTGCAAGAAGTTTTTATTCCTATCTGAAAGCACACAAATTTGTACAACAAGGGTGTTTTTTCTTTCATCATTTTCTTGCGACTTTGATGACCAATTGAGCCCAAATTATCACAGGCTTCTTATTTTATGCATATGTTGGGATACACCAAGAGAGAACACTGGTCTTTGATAATTTCCAAACGTGTTCAGTGCCTTTAAGGCTATGTCACAGAAAGCAGTTTACAGGCAACCAGCTCCAGGCAATCTCCAATAAAAAAATTCATGGACATTTCAGTTTTCTCATCATTTTCTTGGGGATGGTAATTTACAGACTAGAAGATTGTATTTTGTGCTGTAAAAGTGATTCCTTTGCGTACAATGCAAGTGGTTGTCTCCAAGTTGTCTGAAAAAGGTGCCCTGTGTGACATTGCCCTCAGGCCCTACCCGATTACTAGATCTAAAGTTTTTAAAAAAATTAATTTTTCAGATGATAATAATAAAGTAAGATGCAATAATGACCTTTTAATGACGAGGCTGATAAGGAAGAGAATCGCCGACAGCGATTCTTCACTTTCTACATTGTCCACAGCTGTCATCTGTTCAGTAAAACACAAGAAAGAAAAACTATTAAGAAATGAAAAATTTCCAGGGCTCAACAAATATCCACAATACCGCAGGGCTTGTAGCTCAACATTTTTACTGGACCAGATTTTTGTTGTTTACAAGACCAGAATCAAAAGAGAAAAAACTGTCCACAGCTGTCAGTTTTTCAGTAAAAGACAAGAAAGAAAAACTGTTTAGAAATGAACATTTTCTTTTACTTGTAGCTCAACATTTTACTGGACCAGATTTAGTTTTTTAACAAGACCACAATCAAAAGAGAAAAAAACATCTACAGTTTTAAAATACAATAAACTGTTTTTATTTGAACAAGCACAAAGAGAAGATTTATCTCATTTGTCTTGATGGGTAAGTATACTTTAATACTCAACAGAAGTGAAAAATATTTTTTTCAGATTCAAAGACAACATTTGACCATCCTTTAAAAAAATAAAATACAAAGGTGTTATTATTAATCAAATGAAAAACACAAGACCGGCAGACTTGTTCAGTCATGAGTTTACAGGCCCCGACACTAAAATGAAAATTTCAAGCTCTGTTTCACAATGTATCTTGGAAGAAAAACCTACTGAAACTACAATGGGATACAACAGCAAAACACTGCCAAGCTTTAGTGTAACAAGATCTACTGGCTTGAACAGAAGTTCATTTTGTGTTCTGCAGAGTAAGACAAAATGAGAAACAACTTTCACACTTTGTTGTTTCTTATCTTAAGGCAGGGTTAGGGTTATTACTTGATATTTGAATCTGAATCCAAATCTGAATCTGAATTTATACAGTCGGCAAAGCATCCTAATGGAAACATCACACCAACTTTCAAAGACACTGAAGAAATTTCAGTTTTAGACGGGGCAGGAAAACCTTATAGGGGTCACGCAGTCAGGTAGGGACTGAAAACACAATCCACATGCAATCGTACTGAGATCCACAGAGGTGGAAAGCAGACAAAGAAACCACTGAGCCAACCTGACTGCTATAAGAAACAAATAAGTCGCATCCCCTTAAGGTGATCCCTCTGCTGCCACTTCCCAGGTTGTACCAGAAACTTGGGTGTGATCCCTGGCTATACGGCAGTTACAGGTTGAATGGCTTCTGACTGGCAGCCCCCAACAAAGATACTGACAAAATAGGGAGACCGCCAACATGAGGGCTTGATGGCTCAATTATTAATGCAAAGCCAAAACGATCTATGCATACGTCATAGCAAACTAAAAGAATGTCTTATCAACAGGCTGCATTCTGACTACAAGAACTGTGGCCTGCGTGCACTTTGTTGTATAGCTAGCTGATGGAAGCTGTCTATTTTCGCATTGCTTTTCTACTGTCATATTTTCACTATTTGATGCAAGAAAAAAACTCAGCTTATTAATTTCTAAAAAAAACCCAAACAAACAAGGGAGGGTCCCTGAAACCTTGAAATTGTCGTGACCGTCAGAGTTCGGACTGACAGAGTTCACCATCCGTTGATGTCAAACAGACGGGCGCCTCATCATACTACCCCCCTCCCCCCCAAAAAAAAGACTGTGGAGAACGCTGTATCTTTATTTCTCACCAGAGCTCCAAAGTATTCCGTTTCGGTTTCTTTTCCTCCTTGCTCTCTGATGACCTCAGTGACTGCAGCCAAGACGGCACAAACCTTGAGAACACAAAAAAATAAGACCAAAAAAACTGCTAATAAAAACAACCTTACTATGTTGCATTATTGTTTACAATGATTCAACAGCTTTATGTGTAAGCAATTCTGAAGGATAGATGTAGGATAAATACAGATAAATTACAGTGCGTATGCTGGACGCAATTGTTCGACCTATGTATTAATAAAGCAGATGTCTAACCACTACACCACGAGCTAGCCTGGTGGCTAGTGGCAGTTCGAATCCTAGGTTTCAGCAGCGGGTACCGCAACGATTCAATTTTTGCAGCAGGGATAAAGAAGACCACTGGGCCATGACACAGTGGTTTTTTGGTCAAATGCCACATCTGCTGCCCTGGCAAGTCTCGTACAAGTGGCCCTGCTGGCGATGTGGTCCAACAGTTAATATCTGGAGATACTGTTAACTGATTTGATTTGATTTCTTGTTTTATTTCATGAGAAACATACCGCATTACCCTGGGGAAGGGTTACAACAATATTTAAAATAATACAATGAGGTTTAGTTTATGTTGGAAGATGAAAAAGCATTAATTTTAAAACTAACCCTGTATAGGAATCGCAGCATTGGTTTCCTTTCACTTAGCAGACATACAAATATACCTGGTTTTAAGCAATACACAATACCTTAAAGGTATCATACACGTTTGGTAATGACTCAAAACAAATATTAGCATAAAAACTTACTTGGTAACAAGCAACGGAGAGCTGTTGATAGTATAAAACAGGAAACGACTCCCTCTGAAGTAACGTACTTTTTGAGAAAGAGGTAATTTCTCACTAAAATAATAAAAACTTCTTGCAAGAAGTGTTTATTCCTATCTGAAAGCACACAAATTTGTACAAAAGGGTGTTTTTTCTTTAATAATTTTCTTGCAACTTTGATGACCAATTGAGCCCAAATTTTCACAGGTTTGTTATTTTATGCATATGCTGGGATACACCAAGTGAGAACAATGGTCTTTGACAATTACCAAACGTGTTCAGTGCCTTTAATATAGCATTAACTTCTAGTCCCATAATGAATGATGTTGAAAGGCAGGGATAGAATTTGGGGAGAAAATCCACAAGTATACAGACCTTGTAGCTCAAAACATTTAATTGGACCAGATGTTTTTTCACAAGATCAGTTGAAAGAAAAGATTTGAACTGTTTAATTTGAACAAGCACTGAGAGAAGATTGATCTCATTTGTAATTATGGGCAACAGAATTTAAAGATTTTGATCAGACTGAAAGTCAACATTTGAACAAAAACACAAGACCGCCGGAGTTGTCGAGTCATATGAGCTTACTGGCCCGGTGCTGAAATCACTGGCCTCGGGCCTGTGGTCCAGTGTAAATTTCGAGCCCTGAAAGGTAACTTTTAGTTTGAAGAAGTGAAACTGTTAACAGATCAGGGCCCAGAAAATATTGCTTAACCACTTTCTGCTAAGCAGAAATGAGCAGGATACCAGTCACAAAATGTACTTGTGACATGGTAGTTTGGCTGGTAACCTTATTCTGGTAAGCATAATTATGTTATGCTTAGCTAGGGCAAGCCTCTTCATGTACCTCTTTGTGTGAAGCTGCATTGGACTCCCAGTAACGCTTGACTTTGTTAAAAGCTGGATTGGAGCAGTCACTGACGCCACTCAAGAAGGTCTTGATGGTGTCTCCACCAGCTGATTCCATATCCTCGCCGCCAAGGCTAAAATCCGTAGATTCTTCATTGTGATGGGCCAAAGCTTTCTCTGTCAATTGCATTCCACCTAAAATATGAGCGGGAAGGATAAATAATAATAATAACATAACAATAATAATTTGGGAGGCTAATCATCCTTACTTTTTGCAGCTGTAAAGCTGAATTGCGAAGGACACAGCTTACAATGTGTTCGAGCTGCTGGCATGCAAGGGTGCCTACGGCAGCCAGCCACATCGACCCATGCTCCGTGTTTATATGAACACGGAGCACAGCCAGAGATCGAAAGTGATTTTTCCGGAGGGAGGAAAACCGGGGCACCCGGAGAAAAACTCTTGTGGCATACTGTAGGAGAGAACCAAGCAACCCACAACTGTACTCACATGGCCTTAGTCAGCGCCGGACTACTTTTTTGGGAATGGGAAACTGGGGGCGGTCGAGTTGGTCACGAACGGCAGGGCTAAATCGCGCGGTGCGACATGCCGAAGAATATTGGGATTGGACTTTAAGTGAGGTGGCTCATTCATAAAAGACTGGAACTACATTCAATATGAGTTTTTCTAAAAATCTTTTGCCATTCTCAGACGTATTTAGCGCAAAAATTGTCCAACTTAAAAGACTGATAAGTGCATATTTTAATAGGTAACTTGTATTTAAGCTCATATTATGGGTTAGTTACTGTGGGAACTTTAATGACCAGATTACAGGTATTATCTGAAGAATTTCTTGACCTAACGTTATTTCCAAACTTGTAGGTCGTCGTGGTTTTTTGCGGTCGATCTTCAAAGTTGGTGACACACGGCTGTCGCGGCGGTAAATTGTGGTTTTTGTTGTGGACAGAGGTCAATGCTCACTTGCGTGTACGGTGTAGTGCGCAATATGTTTATCATTGGCCATTATCTTTTCTTAATTGAAGGCTGTTAATAGGCCTGCTTTGTTCTCTTGATCTGTATTTACTACTTGAAACTTCAGAACAATATATATACATATATATATTTTTTGGCTCATTAATTCGAAATATTGTTAAATTCTGATCCATTTTGAATTTGTTATTTTTGTGTTAACTGTTTTTGTGCATTTAAATTAGCATGTGTTTACGTACAGTGTGGGTCACAGTTTGTTTACTAGTATTTGAAAGGGTTAACAAATAATGACCTTTGACCTGGCATAACTTTGGTCAACATGACCCCATCCCAACAAATGAGGTGTCAAATTGATGTATTCAAAGAGATCTACTATTCAGCTAACCAACTAGAAACCTAATCAAATGTAATCTAAAATTTTGTAATTCTGCCTACAAGTTTTGCGCGATTTATCAGCATTGGACAGAATGTTGGTGGTCAATCAATCGCACAGCAAAGAACCTTGCGTGGTAAAATGTTCGTATCTGACTGCAATTTTTTCATTAATTATGAAATAAAATAGTATGTTATTTACTCAAATAAGATTGCTTTTGTTTTGGTTAAATAATGAGTGAAAAAGTGGCAGTTGGATACGGAAATTGTTCCATGCAATCGCAAGGTATGGCTGCTGGCTGGGTGAACGATAGATTGTCCCATATGACATATAGCACAGGGTGATCAGGTTATTGTGCAAATTGACCGAACATCATAATCATGTACAATGAACAACAATTAAGAACAACAATGCTGTGCATTGCAACATCCACTAGTACTAAAACAATGACTAATTTAAATACTTTTCAGTCATTTGAAACAAAACAAAATAAATACTGAAATTTATAATTTTTATCAATATTCTTGAAATCATCGTAAACTCAGTAACAATTGGGCATGGCTGGCATGGCATGACTCACCGTCTCTCCTGCCGGAAGCACCGGGGGTTCTCCGCGCAGGGCCCGGGAGGAATCGGTTGTTAGCGGCTGCTTGCCGATGCTTCGTCTTCGACGGGTTGCTCACACAACTCTGTCCCTTCTTCCATCTCTTTACTTTCTTTGAGGTACCACTCTTCATACGACCTGGACCCTTAACCATGTTTGTTTTGTATTTGGATCAGGAAAACCAATCAAAAAGTTAATTTAAATCTACCTAGCTCACCGAAGAAGCACGACATGTGGTGTATTGCTCAATAGTCAACATACGCGTAATAAATGAAGTCAGGATTAAACTTAAAAGTTTGTACTGAGCAGAATGCAATTACAGACTGGTACTCTTCGATAAAAAAAATTCCATTGTAGCGCCCTCAAGTGAAAAGGATTTGCCAACTTGCATGTTGTGTTTATTGTGTTTTGTGCACAAAATAGCCAATTTCGTGGTCAACGGCAGTCTCTACTGAGAATGAGATTCCCGCTAAACACACACTGATCACAAGCAACAAACAAACTACAGTCAACCACATTTGCATCATGATTCCTGATATAATTTACCACCTTCGAATTTGGACGGCTTTCAGCGTGTGTTGTTTGTAAGTAGTGATCATCCTATTTCCAGGTCGTGAGTAGCCCCACTTCTGTGGCCAACGAATTCATGGATCGTTGGCCACAGAAGTGGGGCTATAGATAGTCGTAAGTAAAATCATGATGAGGGAGGAAATTATTTTATTTTATTTACTATATTTTCTTTACTTATTTGTTTTCCTTATTTATTTTGTTTACTTTTTTATTATTGCTTTCTTTTGTTTATATTTTAATGTGTGTGTTTTTGTATATTTTAATATGTGCAATTTTTACATAGTTTTCCACCTTTTAATATTGCTGTATTATAAAATGTTTTATTTTTTGTTATATTCTCTGTAATTCTGTATAGCCAGTAGCATTGGAAACGAAGGCTCTTGGGCCACAGTTATTAGGTTAACTTTTTTTTCCCTGGCATGTGTTGCTGGCTCTATTGTTTGTTCCATAGTATTTTTATTGTCTTGTTGTGAAGTATGCCGAATAAATAATAATAATAATAATAATAATAATAATAATAATAATATACAAATCATGCGGCATGTCCGGTGTGGCAGGAGATTCTATCCCCTTTATGTGTACAAACTACTTTTGATAGCGCCCTCTTTTGAATCATCCTCCTCCAGCCCACGTTAATTTCCCGTATGATGGGGACAGAATCTCTGGGGGGACAGATTTCCCTGGGACACCGGCATGAACTCAAAAAACAACACACAAAACGAAAACTTGTAATTGTAAAATTGTAAACTTGTAAAATTGAAATTGACTTGTTTGAGAACATCATATGACCTGTATTTGTAAATTCTGTATTGTAATAAGTGTATAAATTGTATGTTACTTAAAAGTTCAGTTGTTCCGTTGAAGTGATGAATTGAATGCAGGACTTGCAATTACAAGGTGGTTGGTTCGAATCCCGCCAAGCTAACCGCTGATTTCACAATGACTAGAAGTAGAAGAATAAGTATTGTCGTCTAGGTCTAGTTTAGGCATATTGATTTGTGCAATTTGTAATCATAGACGTTAAATCATTTGTATGAATGAGAGATATTATTGGCTTTGTTGTGGATCTTGGCATATAGGCCTATCCCCTTGTCAAGTGCCCTTGTTGGGAAAATCATCTAAACAAACAAACAAACAAACAAATTAATGCCTATTGAATTTTTTGACAGTAACAGTAAGATGCAGTTATATACAAACTAAGATTGCCATATTTTCCACCATTTAAAAAAAACCCATTTTTTCACTGATGCAGATTTGGTTTTAGTACTTGTACAACAAACGTCACTTCATCATGTTATCAGGGCAGCATTGAGAGCAACCTTAAAGGACAGATACCTTTAGATGGTGAACAAAAATTAACTACACATCTGTGCGCTCCAATAGCTACGACTGTTGCTCCAACAACAGAAGGTTAGTTTTGTATTTTGATGGTCTGCGTAGACTCTAGTTGCGATAATTGTAACCCTCCATCCTCCCGACTTTCACAGACCGGAGGGTAACGAGTTGGATTATGGTAATACGGTGCGAAATGTGAAATGCCCAATTTTTTCAAAAATCATGACCCACATTCCAAGAACACGGATTTGATCTTGAATGTGTATTGAATCCATTCATAACACTCAAAACATCATTGAGAAAATATTTAGAAGAAAAAAAAGACAAAAACTTACCAGAGACTGAGTGAAATGCCAAGCGTAGACCAGACAAATACCAGACTATGGTTGAGGATTTAAACCCCGCACTTAGCAAACATCTCCACCAATCAGCGTAAACCTGGGAAAAACAGACTGGGTGGCGCTTCAGCTGTAGCCCGCTAACCGGCCATTCCCGCTTCACGTTTCACATTCACATTTCGCACCGTATTACTATTACCACAATCCAACTCGTAACCCTCCGGTCTGCGACCTTCGGGAGGATGGAGGGTTACGATTATCGCAACTACGTAGACTCCTACAGGGTATTAACTCTGTCACAGTATTTCTGGCTTTTCTGGCATTCGGTCTGCTTCATTCACAACTTACAACAAGAAGTATCCTCTTCCTTACTATAGTCGACCAAGCTTACACACAAAAACACACTCAAGCCTGAGCACAAAGACTTTTTGTACCAAACCTGTAGTTTTGTCCATGTTCACCGTCCATACCCAAGCTCAACATCATTGGAAAAGAGAAAGATCAGATCTTTGGTAAAATAAAATAAAGTTGCTATTATGCAATCCCTTCAAAATGGAGTGGAGAGATCCGAAATGCCAAATACTAATAATAATAATAATAAAGACATTTGTAAAGCGCCTAATGCAAAGCCTCTAAGTGCATGAAGAGAACAAGAAAAAAGTTATACAATGAGTGAAAGATACATTAAAGTAAGCAGATTACAAATAAGCAGCTTCAAACAAATGAGTTTTTAACAGCTAGAGAGCACCATAAAATTGTGTACAAAAAAGTGTTTGAGTTTACACGTGTCCTGAGGAAAAAAAGACTAAGATTTTGATTAAATTTAAATTTAAAGTATTAAATATTTGTGTTTCCCCTTACCCTGCAGCTAAAAGTGGACCACCCAATCCTGATAGTGTGGGTTCAACTATTAGTCCAGCTACGGCCAGAATTGTACCATGTACAGCCTTCATGTTCTCCAATGGAGGGAAAGTGACAGCCAATGTCACATGGACGGTTAACTTTACTTGTGGGACAAGTGAGGATTGCCAAAAAACAGAAACAGTAAGAAAATTTTGTACATTTTAACCCAAGATTACTCCCCCGGCCCACTTGGACACAGATGACAAATCCTCCATTCTTTATCACTCCACAACAACATGTTTGGACTTGGATAAGATTGGTATGCCTGGCTCAGGGATAAGCAATTGTTATTTGGGCCTACAGTCCTTGATCCCGTCCGCAATCCACCAATGTCCTGCATCATAGGAAGTAACAATAAATAGTAGTAAACTTGCGGGTACAACCATGTGTAAAATCTCTTTTGGGAGGAGTGTTGGTTCTAAAAAGAACCGGTTTGGTCTCGACGTTTCGAACAGTATACTCTGTTCGTCTTCAGGAGAAATGCTGGACTGCTGGTGGTGTTGCAGCTTATGTAGAGCTTATGGGATGCACTTTTGTCCTGCATCATGGAGAAGATTTTAGAGGATTTTAGAGTATCAAGTTGTAAACCACAAGGGAAACTGACTGGGTAAATTTTAAATAATATGGGGTTGAACAAAGAAAAATTGGCTAGAGCAGGATTTGAACCAACGACATCCGGTTTAACATGCCGGTGCTCTACCAACTAAGCTATCTAGCCCTTTGTTGGCGGTCTCCCTATTTTGTCAATATCTTTGTTCAGGGGTGCCAGTCAGAAGCCATACAACCGTTAGCTGCCGTGTAGCCAGGGATCACACCCAAGTTTAGGATTGTTTAGGTTTAATCAGTCATGATTGTTCGAAATTATAAAAACAGTTTTTTTGTATTTTCTTTACTTTTCCTGTTTACTGTTTTCCCTCATTTGCCCCAACTAAGCAATGGCTGTTGACAGTTGTACTGAATACCAGGGCCCAATTTCATTTTGCTGCTTAAGCAGAAAATATTGCTTAACAGTTGTCTGCTAAGCAAAATATAAGCAGGATACCAGTCACAGATGGTACATGTGACATTGTATTCTGGCTGGTAACCTTATTTAATAAGCGTAATGTT
Organism: Plazaster borealis; assembly: GCA_021014325.1. Lineage (NCBI taxonomy): Eukaryota > Metazoa > Echinodermata > Asteroidea > Forcipulatida > Labidiasteridae > Plazaster > Plazaster borealis. The sequence continues at coordinate 11,781,596 of CM037458.1, read as the reverse complement.
GTTGTGCTTAGCAAATTCGGGCCATGGACTTTCTTAGAATTTTTCCTTTTTTCTTTTCTTTGTACAGACTTTAAGTGGCACACAGTTTTGTTGTTCAGGACCAGATTGTAATAGTCTCCAGTTCTTCCAGAAAAATAGTGGAAAAAAGATGGCCACTGTCGACAGCTGCCTCACTGGCAGTCAAACCAGCACAGGTACCGGTACCCTAGACACCTGTACATATTCATCTAGTTAATCTAAGTGGTCTCTTCATATCATCATGGGTCTATCCCTCAGTGGCAAAACCAAAGGGTGGAGGGTTTGGGGGCCGGAGAACCACTCCGCCCCCACTCAGCACCCTTGCCTTCCTCATAAAAAACGAAATGTACAAATGGATGGTTGGATACAATTAATAGCCCCCCCCAAATGATGTCTTTGCTCCCGCTTCCCCCCACCCCAAGAACAAATAAAAAATGTCTGGTAACACCACTGGTGCCCCTTGATTTTTGGCTGACCATAACTGCTATTAGTGATATATGGGATTTGAGGCATTGCATGGTGAGGTATCAACAGATATTTGGTTTGCGGTAACACCATGTGTATATCTACTTGCTAGGTAGATTTTGTTCTTAGAGAACTTTTCTTGCTTTTTATTCTACTGCCTGGGAGTAGAATATTCGGAATTCGGGAGACTTCTCAGTTCTGAAAAGAACTGTCCTGCTTATTGACTACTACCTGGGTGGGAGGTAGGAAATCGGGCGGGACTACTACTTTCGCTATGTGGATCGGGGGGACTTCTCGTTAATAGCTACACTGCCGCGGAGTGAGTTCTTAATAGGTCTCAACGTTTCGACTAGCTTGCTCTAGTCATCGTCAGGTTCTTTTCAGAATTGAGAAGTCTCCCGAATTCCGAATATTCTACTCCGCGGCAGTAGAATAAAAAGCAAGACAAGTTCTCAAAGAACAAAATCTACCTAGCAAGTAGATATACACATGGTGTTACCACAAACCAAATATATATTGCTATTAGTGAGTTTTAAAAGTCTTGCATTTGGCTGTCATTCTTGCCTTGTCCTTGTGTAGAAACTGCTTTGATATATAAGGGATGGAAAAACTAATATCAGATTTTGAGAGGTATTGATTAACCCTTTAGAGAGTGTAGCGGCCACAAGCGGCTTGTCCTAAAAATGCCCATAGCGGCCACAAACGGCTGCAGGATTTGACCTACTTCCACTCAAACAAGAGGGTTAACGAAAAAGGAACCGGACCGAATTGACATTTTCTAATGTTTCCCATGTTAACATGAAATGTAAAATTCTAAAACAAAACCATGTCTTTTCTGTTTCTTGATAATTTTCCTGACATTTCTTTCTGAAAATAACATTGCAAAAAAAATCAACAAGATTAGCAATGCCTGGGCGTTCTACAGAAATGAAAAGTCTCTAAAGACAATCACACGTTTTTACAGAATCTTTGGTCGTCCCAAGAAAGTGTCAAGGAACGAGCCATTACTGCTATAATTCAACCAATGGTGACAGGACTTCATTTGGCTGTGGGACTGTTCAAAAAGAGGAGAAATGTCAGAGCAGCTCTCCATGCTCAGAGGTGAAGTGAACTTGTTTTTGTAAAAAAACAAAAAAAACTTAAATTCCATTTCTTTATAAAAAGGAAACATATATATTTGTGTCAATTCTTAATCCTCTGTAGACAATAATCATTGAAATCACTGTAACGAATGCCACTATAGCAGACGATTATTGAATGTTTGTTACATGCAAGTATTTCTCATTAAAGGCATCGTACACGTTTGGTAATTGTCAAAGACCAGTGTTCTCATTTGGTGTATCCCGACATATGCATAAAATAACAAGCCTGTGAAAATTTGGGCTCAATTGGTCATCGAAGTTGCAAGAAAATGATGAAAGAAAAAACACCCTTGTTGTACAAATTTGTGTGCTTTCAGATAGGAATAAAAACTTCTTGCAAGAAGTTTTTATTATTTTAGTGAGAAATTACCTCTTTCTCAAAAACTATGTTACTTCAGAGGGAGTCGTTTCTCACAATGTGTTATACTATCAACAGCTCTCTGTTGCTTGTTACCAAGTAAGTTTTTATGCTAATATATATTTTGAGTAATTACCAAACGTGTACAGTGCCTTTCAATAAGTTTACTGGATTGTTTATAATCATGGATTAAGAGGTTCTTTTTTTCGAATCCAACATTAATGTAGATGTTACTTACATATTATTTTAGTTACGTTTCACTCCTAAGCTAGGAGATTCTGCAGACTGGTGACCACGTCCAATGCTCAACTGCCTTTTATTATACCCTTTCTTGGATCAGACGCAGGGGGGAGAACACTCTCAACAAAGACGACAGGGCATACAAGCTCCGAATATTTTTGACCAACTAGTCCAAACCACGCCTACAACGCCCTCTATGACCAAGAAAGGGTATTAAAGGCAGTTGAGCATTGGACATGGCCACCAGTCTGAAGAAGCTCCTACCTTAGCAGTGAAACGTAACTAAAAATAATATATTTAAGTAACACATTATTGTTGGATTAAAAAAACCGAGCCTCTTAATCCAGCAGGTATTTCTGTTTACGTTCTGGTTTCTTTTATATAGGACGGTAATGTGACTGTGTGTTGCTGTGACAGTAATGATTGCAATGTCCCATCACGTAATGCCTTAGTTTATCCAACACCGATTGTGCCTTCACAAACAACACCTCGTCTTGTCACACAAACAACTCCTCGACTTGTCACTGTGGTAAGCAGAATGGCGGGAAATGAATCGTTCTTTGGTTTCCTGATAATATGGTGTTTTTGCCCTACACTGGTATTATAACAAATAATTAAGACGTGATAGCGCACACAGGGTGGTCGGGTTGGGGCAGTGGTTTACTTTCCTTGCCTTCCACCTGTAGGATTCTCACCAGGGGTACTATTTAGCGTTGGGCCAGTAAAATCACGACTGGACAAGCCTGGTGGTCTTGTGTTTTTTCAATTGACTAATAACAGTAATTACCTCATTGTGTAGCATCTTTGTGAAAAATGTTGTTAATGAATCTGATATATCTTTCAATCCTGTTGAGCATCAAAGTAACATGACAAATGAGAATCTGGTAAAAATGTTGAGCCACAAGCCCTACAGTCTTGTGGATTACCCCCCCCCCCCTCAAATTTGAGCCCTGTTGGATTGGATTTTCAGTCCCTACCTGATTGCGTGGGTTTGCCCTGGGATATTTCTCTTGGCTTTTCCTCCCACATCTAAAACTGAAACTTCCTTCCTTGTCTTCTCTCCATGGGGTTCTTGGCTAGTACAGTGATTAAGTTTGCTTTTCTGAGAATCCTTGGCATCACAACCAAATAAATAAAGAACATATCCTAGTAGCTAGATCAAGGCGCTTTATAAACATTATTTTCCCTGTTCATCAGGCATACTTAGACCATTCCTCAAGCTTTCTAGACTCCCTTGGAGGAGCACAATCCCAAGGATTAATCCAACACTATACTATCTCAGCCCTCGCAGGTTCCCATTAATACACCTGGAGTAAGGGAAGCAATTATGGTCAAGTGCCTTGCTCAAGGACATTGACTCGGATTCGGACCCACATTCTGATGATTCAGCCATCAGAACTCGAGTCTGATAATAGTAATAATAATATGGACTTATAATGTGCACATCTCCGGAAACCGATCAAGGCACAAACCCAAAAACTATGAGCAAAACCTCAATTCCCTCCTGAAGTTGTTCAAAGTATTGTTTGATGGAGTGTGGCAGGGAGCTTGTTCCGAATGGCAGGTGCAGCATTGGCAAAGGCAGGCTGACCATAGCGAGAGGTTCTAAATCTCGGTTGAGCTAACATGATGCACTAGACTGCTTGGCCACAACACGCCACGTATATGATGTACTGTAAACTCAGTTCTTTCTAAGTCCTTTGGAAAATAGTTCACCTTTGGTGGGATTCGAACCCACAATCTTCGGCATTCTAGAACAGATATCCTAACTGCAAGAGCACTGATTATGAATGGCCAGTCGGCATCACATAATTAGCCGTGTGTATAGCAAATACTTTAAATTATGTAATTTCGTGCAAGAATTATTATTTGGAATTCCCGATTTGTAAATTTCAGTGCTCATTTCAGAGCACCAGCATTTCACTCCCCTTTTTTTTCTTGTAACTATGAATCTCAGATCCCAAATTTGTCTAATTCTTGTTGAACCGTAGAACAAGACATATTCTAATTGGATGCTAATTACTTTCATCGCGGCTGGCTTCCTGATCAGTGGATTGATGAGCGTCTTTGTTCTGGTCTTGTGTCGGAGGTGGAAGAGAAAGAGAGCCCATGGACCACTCCAGATCTCCTACAGTCGAGTCAGTGCTGACCTTACAAACGAAGATGACGAGAACGTCTTCAGCTATTAATTTATCATCGTTTCTTCCCACAGAAACCTAAGAGGTAGCAACAATTTTTTTGCTAAATTGGCGGTACAAATTTTTTCACAAGGTGTCATCAAAGAAGCGAGCAAAATCAAATTGGCCCGATGGTAAAGCCACTTTGCTTTGGGGATTGATATAACCTTCTTTTCCTCGCAGAAAATTAATCATTCTAAAATGGTCTAGGACTTTTGTTGATAATAATTGGCTACCTCAACTGTTTAAAATGTCACAGCAGTATGAAAGGGATTGTATACGTTTGGTAATTTGAACCCACTGTTTGTTTCAATCCTATATAGTTGTAGATATATACCATAAAACTAACCTGTGAAAATTATTTCAAAAGGTGGTAGCGTTTTTGAGATATTGCCGAAAATCTGGAGCGGTTATGCCCAAGCAGGAAGGATAATCTGCATTGGAATACACAATCAGATTCAAATTTTTGTGGATAAAAAGTGATATCTTTTTCCCTAACCCCAGTACTTCGAAGTGAAAAGTTTCTCAAAATGCATTATACTATCCAAAGCTGCTGTACTTCTTACCAAGTAAGTTTTTATTGCCATTAATTTTCAGAGTCATTACCAAATGTTTACAGACCCTTTAATAATACTCCAACCACTATACTATTAAACCGGACGCGGATTCAAGAATTTTACAGGGAAGGGGTAAAATAAAACAGTAAACAAATAAAAATAAATAAAATATAATTGTAACTTGCGATAGTGATGGTTATGGGTATGACGGAAGCGGGCAGTAGGAATTTAGGCCTGTAGGGAGATTAGGGCTATTTTTATTTGATAGAAAAAGAAAAGGAAAAAAAAACAGGGAGACCCACTCCTTGTTTTTCTTGTCTGTTTCTTTGCTAGACTTTTGAATTAGTTACAGTGGTGAAACTTGCCTTTGGAAAAAAGTGTAGATAAGTTTGAGCTATTTAAGTTTCTATTTTTGTATGACTAGGTTTGCCATTTGAGCATGATAGCAGGTCAAACTTTTTTCACAAGAACTTTTGTTTGTTGGTTTTATACTTATTTAAATGTTATTGTTTTGTACATATTAGCATATTACTATTTAGTATACTTCAGAAGTCACTGCTAGAAAAGAATTTGAAGTACTGAGAATTATGTTTTTATTTGTGTTTTACACAACGCTGTAGCTGATGAGACATTTAGGAATAGTACTAATTTGCACACCGACGACCTTAAAAACTAACAGTTTTTGTTGTTTATTTTTGTATAAGTTGTTTATTATTTATAAAGTATGTTTAAAGGCACTGAACACGTTTGAAAATTACTGACAGTATTTTGTAACCAAACCCTTGATGTACACAAAAAAGGTATCGTACACGTTTGGTAATGACACAAAACAACTATAAGCATAACAACTTACTTGGTAATAAGCAACGGAGATTGTCAAAGACCAGTGTTCTCATTTGGTGTATCCCAACATATGCATAAAATAACAAGCCTGTGAAAATTTGGGCTCAATTGGTCATCGAAGTTGCAAGAAAATGATGTGTACAAATTTGTGTGCTTTCAGATAGGAATAAAAACTTCTTGCAAGAAGTTATTATTTTAGTGAGAAATTACCTCTTTCTCAAAAACTACGTTACTTCAGAGGGAGTCGTTTCCTACAATGTTTTATGCTATCAACAGCTCACCGTTGCTTGTTACCAAGTCAGTTGTTATGCTAATATTTGTTTTGAGTCATTACCAAACGTGTACAATACCTTTAACCTAAATTTTTGTGTACATCAATGGTTTTGTTACAAAATACTGTCAGTAATTTTCTTGGACCAAGATAAGTTTCCTGAGTTTTCACCGACTGCAAACTGTTTATCATATGTTACTTTATTGATCAGCATTTTTCCCAATAGCCAATATGCATGCTCCGATGCATATAATCGGCACGCAAATTCTGGTTGAAATCCGAGTCCAAACAACACCGGTAACCATCATGGCGCACTGTTTTTGAAATGATGCGGTACACGACTATACAATCTGACATGTAAACTACAGCATGGCGTCTATCTTAGCAACTTGATTTCTTTTTCAACTGTACTCGGTTTCCCAAGATGCATTGCAGTATATTTTTTAAGATGGTGCTTGTGCATATGGGCTATTTCTATTGCAACGTCACAGCCCGACTTTTTGCCAACCAAGGTTGAAAAACTATGGGAAGCCATAAATGTAAAGCAAAAACAGATAGCCACAGTTTGTAACAATGTTACACAAATGTTTAAAAATAGTGTTGAATTTGTTGGAAACAGAGCAACCAATCATGGGATTTTCTTTGGTTATATATTGAAAGTTTGCAGAAATGTTGAATTTTGTCACATAATATGTTAACATGATTGAATGTTTTGCTAACATTCGGCTGTCCATGCCAACCAGCACGATTTGTTTATCAACAATATATTTTATACAATAGAAAGGTCTATTCTGATTGAAGGATTTTGTGGGATGAGAATCGATGCTGATAAAAATAAAATATGAAACTAGGACTCGAGTAATTTAGGAGGTACAATAAAATGATGCCATTTCCACCTTTTGGTAACCCCTGGAGTTATAGACTTCAAGGAGCTTTTGGGAACAGTATCCTCAGCACTACAGAAGTCGATCAAAGAGAATAATGATGTTATGGAGAAAATGATGTTATGTTAAAGTAATTTTACAAGAAAATTAATAGTTTATCTGAAGTTGATTTGCTACCATTTCTAAAAAAAAAACCTTTTTTCAGGACCTCGGATGTGATAAAGCGCTATATAAGAACTGCGTATTATTGTTATTACATGGAAATTTTATTTTACAAAAATACAGGGACAGAACAGTGGGAAAATGCATCAGATATTGTAGAAAAGCGAGACCTCAGATTTTCAGAAACCATGAACTTGGTTTTTCTATGGAAAATTCAGCTCACGGGGACTGCAATTCATTAATATAATGTAGAAGCATCTTGAAAGATATGTTTATGCGCTGTCGTAGTCGTGACTTCATAGGGGCTTGGCCCAGCTCTTTTCATGCTATGTGTTAGCTGGATTGAATATGTCATCATAAGTCACAAAGTGCATGAGCCCTTGACAGGAAGTGACGTCAAACTACGACAGCGAATTCCACTGAAATGTTTACTTTACGAGGGCATACATACTGCTGCAGTGAAGTGAAGTTTTTACAAATCAAAAGTGTCTTGATTTTATTTTATGTTTGACTTAGTAAGAAAGGAGAAATGTTAGCTTAATATTTACGATATTTTAGTTTGTTAATATTTTGTTGATGTGTATCAGTACTTGTAGGGACAGCCTCGCTCCACTAGGCAGCTCGCCGAATCTATACCTCTCATCACTAACCCCTGGAAGGGAAGCACTGAAAATCAACGCTGTTTGGCAAACAATAAGTGTCTGCTCTGTGCTATTAACGCTTGTTAAAAACTTTTGAACGCTTGCAGGGCACTTGTCGGGCGCTTAGTACGCGCGTGTAAAAATGCATGTATTTCGACGCAATACATTTCAAATGCATCATGTTTTTATATGGTTACCCTAAACTGCATACAGTTAGACGTATCACAAGATTTAAAAAGAATGAGAGGGGGCCAATTGCTGTATGACTTGATGCTTCTTTTGACAGCGCGCGCTCTGCGTAGTTTCTAACACAGAATGGATCAACCACAGGACTAATTAAAATTTCCAATATATTAGGATATTTCAAGAAAAAAAATGGTGCGGCGAGAATGTACACCACTGGGAACAAGTTTGTTGTAGGGAGTATTCAAGTTGTTTTTGTAAAAAATGCTATGACTGGTTGACTTTTCTCGACCATTGGGTTTGTTTGACAAAGCATAGATTTTAAAATATTTGCTGTTTTCATTTTTTAGTAATGAAAAACTTATAAGAAATCTTATTTTGTTGGTCTTTGAATCCAACTGTTGAATTTATCAAATTTGTATTTGTACAGGATGGCCTTATCTTTGAAAAGAAAACAAGTTAAGTTCTGCAAGCAGGTATTATTTTGAGACGTGTTATTTCATGTGTCCTGTGTGTTTGTGTTCACAATTATTAGGATAGTTCTACTGCAGGCCCTGCCCTCTTCACACAAACTGATTACCAGAAGTACATAGGAGTTGCATTGGGCTTGTTTTTCTTTGACGATTTATGCAAGATAAGGTTAACTATTGGACTCGGCTATTACACCGTTCTTCAAAAGACCGAGGTTTTAAAATAAAAAGGTTCTGTCATGGTGATATTATTACGTGAGTCAATCCATTAAAAGCAGACTGGAGTTTGTCAAAATGGGGTCGGTACTCACTGGTTTGGGAAAGAGCAGTTTTCAACATGATCTTTCTTATCTGATCAAAAGTTAACGAGGCGTGAACAGGTGGTATAGGGTCCCACTGCCTGTGAGTTTACTGACTCAAATATCTACAAAAAAATAAAGGTTCTTGTTAATAATGTGAAGTAGTGGGGAAAAGTGTTAAATGTTATCATAAAAGCAACTTTGAATCATAAAAATCGACCAAATATATCTTGAGAAATTGAATAAGAGACAGTAGGACTCTCTCTCTGCTCGTCAGCATTTCTGTTTTTTGACACCTGTGGCTGAGGATAACTGGCCTTGGGGAAGTGGGTTCCTGAGTGAATTTGATATTACATTTCTTTACTGATAACAGCTGATAGAGTCACAGCCAAACTGGTGAGTAGAATTCAGAGATTTTGGCTGATAGGAAATTCAAGTAATGATTTGGTAAAATTACACAAACCTGAGCAAGCCATGGAACCAGAAGTAGCGTAATGTTTGGGCGCACAGCATATACGCTAAAGTGTATCTTTGCTTCAATCTCCTGGGAGGGTGGGGTAGGGGATGAGCAGGGGGTTTTAAGACCCCCTCAGCAAGGTTTGAAAACGATCCATGCATGAATCGTTTCTTGGATTCAAATGTTTATGGGTGAAAAATTACATTGAAGGGAATCCTCTCTCAAAATGGTTTATACTATCAACAGTTGCAGTGCTTCTCACCAAGTAAGTTTTTAATAATAATAATAATAGTGGCTTCTTATAGCGCTCAAATCCGTCACTCAATGACACTCATGGCTCTCCAACATTATCAGTATTTTTCCTGCAAGGTATGTGGAGCTACGTTTTTGAAGTATGAGACCTATTTCCTTTACACAGCATCATGTAATGGTTCACAAGGTGGATAGTATAATGCATTTTGAGAAACTTTTCACTTAGAAGTACTGCAGTTATTATTACTCTTGATCCCAAAAATTTTGAATCTGAGAACAGTAACGCTTCTCAGATTGTGTATTCCAATTGCAGATTATTCTTCCTGCGTCGACATAAACCTCTCCACATTTTCGGCAATATCTCAAAAACGCTACCACCTTTTGAAATGAAATTTTCACAGGTTAGTTTTATAGTCTACAACTATATAGGATTGAAACAAACAGTGGGTTCCAATTACCAAACCTATACAGTCCCTTTAACAACAGATTTACAATTCCACTTGTTTACTGTACATGGGTCTATGGAGGTACATCACACATACAAATCACACACAGACTGGCAAACTGTCCACACATCTGATAGTAACAATTCAATATGGTTTATTTAATATATAATCTCCACACAGGGCTCAAAATCCTAACAGCATTATGCAGAAACTGTACATCATTACCTGAATAAAGCTTCACTTTTGGACTAAACGAGTTGAAGCACGAGACCTGGGCCCAACTTCATAGAGCTGCTTAAGCAGAAAATATTGCTGAACAATTTTTGGCTTAGCAGAAATGAGCAGGATACCAGTCACAAATTGTGCATGTGACATGATAGTTTGGCTGGTAACCTTATTCTGGTAAGCATAATTTTGTTGTGCTTAGCTACTTTTTGTGCTTAAGCAGCTCTATGAAATTGGATCCTGGTTATGGCTACACTCTGACAGTGTGAAATTCAGCAGGATGCATGAATTGCTGAACAAATTCTTCAAGCTTTTCATTGCATAACACCTGAGTAGATTTAAAGGTAACAAACATGTGAATACAACCTCTTTTGGGGAGAAGTGTTGGTTCCCGAGAAGAAGAGGGGTTGAGATAAAGTAGAGCCTCGTTGTTTCCAACACTTCTCAACAAATAAAGTAATCCGCACGGTTTTTACAAGTAAACCTACTCAATTATTTGCCTGTTCACCCGTTTCAACTGTCTTAAGATTTGTAAGGTCTGAGGGCTCGATTTCACAAAGAGCTAATATTGGTCTTAACTGCGAATCAATCTTAACTGCAAATCAATCTTAACTGCGAATCAATCTTAATTGCTAAGTGTGATGATGAATCTTAGTGCTTTGTGAATTCGAGCTCTGCTCTCTTTTTTTGGCAGCACAACAATAAGAAATGTTCTGGCGTTTACTCCCACGTCCACCAATTCAAAATATTTCTCATGGGAGACTTTGGAATGCTCAGCAGCATCTGACTTACCAGGTAGATTTCCATTGTTTACAGAGTTCCGAAATGCGCTCATTTCAAAGAACAACAGATTTACTTGGTAAGTCTGCTGCCACCTAGTGTCCCAAAATCTACAATTGTACAATGTCCAAAAAAAAATGTAGAAGGAGCATTGTAAAAATCACAGTAATTCTAAAATAATCATACTCACTATTGCCCTGGCATTGTTTGGAAGCTCGCCTATCTTAAATTCCTCGGAATTTAATCATGTTTATCAATCAAAAATGTAACATTTCATTCTAGTAAATAATCCCACAAAACAATCAATGTGATTTTTGTGTTAACTTTCAAATATCCTTTAAAAAGGAGATAAATAAAATCTTATAGTGAAGCTCAACAAGATAATTTTGACTCTCCACAAAATTTGTTTGCGTTTCAATCAAACCTAGTTGAGATTTTTTTTATTTCTCATGTACTATTTTTTTTCAGAATTGACTTGAAGAATATCCAAAGTTGAATGACCTCTGCAAATAAATTTACATGTCTGGATGGTTTCGTTAATTTATGTCTAGGGCCCTTTTTGCAACCATGACTTAGGCTTAGGCTCCTGCTTCGGCTTTGCCAGTAATTTTGAAAACGTACACTTTTGGTACGGGACGTAAAGGGTGTGTACAACATTGGTAAGGTTGAAAATATAAATGTTCACAGATTTGCACATAACTTACATGGTATAAAGATGGCCATAGTCAGATGGTGGGAAAACTTCCCTTGAAATAGTTTTGCTTGAGATGCTACAGTTTTTAGGAATCGAGTAAAACAATTTGTCTTTATCACTATTGATAAAACTCAATGTTTGAAAACAGTGAAAATATATAATGGGGTTTTTCACTGTTTTCTCATGACTCCGAAGACCGATTTAGCTCAAACTTTCACAGGTTTGTTATTTCATGTATATGTTGGGTCACATCAAGTGTGGTTACTGGTCTTTGACAATTACCAATGTTGTAGATTGGCTTTAAAGTTCAAGCAGGCAGTTGGTGCCTCAGTCGGAGCCGAAGCCTTAGCCATGGCTTCTTCACTTGATCTCTTTCATGATACATAAACTCTCCTTTTGATAAAACTGTACCCCAAATGCCAATTTCAGACCATCTATTTCCGTTGACTTGTAGAGCGTTTTGCAGTGGGTGTTGTTGTTTTTATTTGTAGTGTGGTTTCATCTTGCAGACACTCTAAGACGTGAACCTCAAACTTTGCCAGCTTTTTCCATCGCCTACAAATAATATAAAAAAAGAACGTTGTGAATTGTAGATTCGGGAATACATGTTTGTGGCGTGTCTTTGCCAAGCGGTCTAAGTTTACCGGACCCAAGCTCTGGTGTTGTCAGCAGCAGAGTGTGGGTTCGAACCCCGGTCATGACACTTGTGCCCTTGAGCAAGGCACTGAACCATAATTGCTTCGTAAACAGTTGGGAAGGTAGTGCATTCTGGCTCTACCAGCCAGGCTCCAAGTGGATGATACCCATGGCTTTGTACACTAACAAAATACAGTTGAATTTGTATTAATAATTGTTTAAATTATTAGAATACAAAACACACTTTTGTATAAAGATAAAATTTGCAGTATTTTACAAAATACATCAAAAGGACATAAATGAACACATACAAAAAATACAGTTGAATTATTATTTATTTATATTATACAACAGGGGAAATTTGAACCAATCAAAGTGCAAAGAATACAAAACACACTTTTATATAAAGATAAATAATCAAGTTGCAAAATTATTTTACAAAATACATCAAACGGACATAAACGAACACATCAAAATCAATGGTTTGGGCGAAATAATTTAAAGGCCCTGTACACTATTGGTAAGATCGAACACAAATGTTCACAGATTCAAACGTAACTTACATGATTTAAAGTAAGTAATGGTAGAAAGGGTTCCTTAAAATATTGCTGCCTAAAATGCTATCGTTTCTGAGAAATGAGTAAAACAATAGTTTTTATCATGCGCGATAAAAACTTGATGTTTGAAAAAACAGAAAACACATAAGGTCTCTTTTCACTATTTTCTTGTGACCTCGATGACCAATTGAGCTCAAACTTTCACAGGTTTGTTTGTTCATGCATATGTTGAATCAAACAAAATGTGGACACTGATTTTGAGCTGTTACCAAAAGTGTACAATACCTTTAAGTCAGAGAGCAGAAATTTGTGCATACAACTTTCTCCTTAACCTAAAAAGCCTACCTTCAGGATGGTGACACCCATCTGTGCCGGTGACATCGTCACTGAGACTCCCGCATCCCTTAGAGCTTCTATCTTCTGTTCAGCCCCTCCTTTTCCTCCGGCTATGATCGCTCCCGCATGACCCATCCTCCTTCCTGGTGGTGCGGTCAGACCAGCGATGAATGATGCAACAGGCTTACGGTTGGGTCCCTACAAAACCACAATCAGGTCAGTGGGAATAAATTTTACTTTTTTAATCACATGAAATGTTAGAAAGAGAAAATTTAAATATTTTTTGCTGTCACATTTCTAAAACACTGTTTTTGTGTTTTCTTTATTAAATGAACTCACGCAATTGTGGCCCAGAGGCTTAACTGCAACAATGGTAACTAAAAATCAAAAACCTACAAACATAGAGATGTACACAGAATTATTAATATAGTTAAACACTAAAATAATACACATAAAAATACTTCACTGGAAATTGTTAAAATGAGAAACTGTTTTTCAGTTCAAAATACTGATGGAGTATGGTACTAAATTATTTGTGTATCCAGTTTATTGCTTAAAGCACATATACATGATTGGTAATTGTCAAAGACAAGTATCCGCGTTTTGTGTGACCCAATATATACATGAAATATACAAAAAAGTTTTTGGAGTGTGGGTTGGACAAGTTTTGTGTTTATTGTAAACATTTTCAAATGACAAGGATCCTTGTGTGAGTTATAAAAAAACAAAAACGCATAGCATTCGTTCATTGTCGCAGATCACACTCACAAAGTGGAAACTGGCTTTTCCATTTCACGAGGCAAAGCCGAGTGAAATGGAATAGTCCAGGTTTCACCCTGTGATTACATTATGCGTCAATGCACTGACATGCATTCAATACTTCTATACTAAACCCCCCATAACATTGTATCTACACTTACCATATTATTTGCCTTGAGGAAGTCGGCTGCTTTCTCCTCTGCCCCACCCCCAATCTCTCCGATGAGTACAATCCCTTCAGTCTCGGGGTCTTGAAGAAATACATCCAGGCAGTCCACAAAGTTGGTCCCATTAAAGGGATCACCGCCAATTCCTTTGGTGCCAAAAAGAAAGAGAGACAAATTATGTGCCTTTTTCATAGAGTTTTATTCAAAGCTTGAGTGTAGACAATTCCTTTTTGCGGCTTGACGAATGTTGATTTATTGACTATTGAGAAAATTATTATTATTATTATTATTATTATTATTATTATTATTATCTATTTCTGGTAATGAAACCAAGGATTCCTCACAAGTGAACTTAATCATTGTAGCTTGCAAGCCTGAGGAAACCTGTAAACAAGGGTGCTTGCAATGTAAACCAGAAACACCAGGGTTAAACCCCTACTCTTCCACGATAAGTGTTTTGGGTTCTTTTATGTGCACTACCAATCCTAGTACACGGGACCTACGGCTTAGTGTCCCATCCGAAGGAAAAAGCAATTATGGTAAAGTATCTTACTCAAGGATACAAGTGTCATGACTGGGACTCGAACCCACACTCTGCTGATCAGAAACACCAGAGCTTGAGTCCGGTGCTCTTAACCGCTCGGCCACGACACGCCAAAATGGTGCTGACCCATCCCAAAACACAGGTCACAGAGCCAATATTATCCAAGTGGACTTTCAAACACAATTTACTGAAATTGATGAGATTGTTGAGTCAGGTAAGCCACGAAGAAGATTGTTACAGATTAAAAGGCGGAATGTGATGAAAGTGTGAACTTGCTTTTCTGTGTTGGGTTTGTCGATAAATTATCACCAGACCTAAGAACAAAGCTACGCATTTGTTGCCGGGGGTTGGGGGTTGGAATTCTTAATAATACTACTACTAATAATAATAAATCATTCTTGTAAAAGCACAGTCCGTCCATGGCAAGACCTCAATGTGCTGTACGGGCATACAACTTACTTAATGAACATGAACAATTCTTAAACTACACATTATATACAAAACAATGAATGACAAAATTTCACAAGATGATGTGAAAAAACAAAAACAACAAAAACAAAACAAAAAATGGCAGGAGAAACATCACGAGCTAAGCAAAGGGATTTAAATGAACTCTTCTTGGGGCCAATTTCATAGTGCTGCTTAACGGTAATCAAATTTTTGTGCTAACTATAGCAGAAAAATTTGCTTAAGCGTAAGCGTATTTCACAGGTTAGTAAGAAAATTAGGCAGCCAGCTTGCACGTTCACCATGTTGCATTGTTACGTCACTTATTTTCATACAATGAGCACCGGAAGGTAAGCATGCCTTTTCGAGTCTTTATGGTTAGCAGCGCTATGAAATGGAATCTCGTACAGTAAGCACAAAATCGGCCGTTAAGCAGCTCTATGAAATTGAGCCTTGGTTGTCATTGACAGAAAAACATTATAATATAATAATCCAGAGCACTTGAGTGATAATGACCGACAGTTTGAAATTAAGGTTTGCTGAGTTGATATTGTCCACATTACTTACCGATGCACAGAGATTGTCCTAGGCCTGTATTTGTGGTCTGGGCAACTGCTTCGTAGGTGAGTGTACCTGATCTGGACACAATGCCGATGTTTCCTGGTTTGTGAATATGGCCAGGCATAATACCAATCTTACATGCACCAGGCTGCGTTGAAAAGGAAAACGATAATTTCACATTTAATATTACATAAGTTCATTAGTCCATCCAGTTTTTCTTTCCGCGCTAGCATTGCCCTTTAATGAACTGCATTTTAAGCTGTAATTTTCTACCAAAAATACAAATTGCAACTACAAATTCAAGAAACAATTACTGCAGTTACAGCATACACAAGTTCAAAGCTGACTTCCAATTACTTTACTTTGGTCTTAACTCAAACTTTCACACAGGTCATTTTAAGGTAATTTACGTTGTAACCAGTACAAACCTTACAATACAAATAGAGCCGATTTTATCAGCCCTGCCCAAAAGTCAGTCCGAAAATTCATCCAATTCAATCGGCCTTTGACAAAGCTAGGGTTCAATGAATATCACTCAGCCTTTCCCAGATTCAAATTTTTTGGTGAAAAATTACCTCTTTCTCAACAATGTTTTATACTATCAACAGCTTTCAAGTGCTCTTTACCAAGTAAGTTAGGGTCCCTCTGCATACCCTGCCAAATACAATATAATGCAACACAGTTGAAATGCAACAAAATGCAACAAGGGATTTTGTTGCATTGCGCAGGCATGTTGTTTGTGTTAGGACTGAGCAAGGGTGTTTGCCCTGCTAAATGCAACAGTATGCACATAAGTGTAGTGGTGACTTGGCTAATATGTGGGACCATGAACTCTGCTAAATGCAACAAATTCAGTCAAAGAATGACATCTGAGTTGACTGCCAAATGCAACAGATTACAACAACTATTACCATTTGGTGCATACTGTTGCATTTAGCATGGTTAGGGTAAACTTGTGGATCAATTACCAAAAGTACACCTCCTTTAATACCATTAAGACAAATGAGAAAAATCCTCTCTTACATGTCTTAGGCTAGTGCTTGTTCACATAAAAGCAGTTCAATGCATGTTAAACTGTGTCAGCAAGTTTTTCTCATTTTGAATCTGGTCCAGTAAACATTTTGAGCTAAAGCCCTGCAGTAGAGTGGATTTTCCCTTCCAAAATTGGAGCCTTGATTCTGACTGTGTTAATCTGTTTCAACACAACTTTGCAATCCGACTCACCTTAATAATTCCAGGACAGTTGGGCCCAATCAATCGCGTCTTGTTTTGCCTGGTGAGACGGTGTTTGATGCGCACCATGTCCTGCTGTGGGATACCTTCTGTGATGCAGACTACCAGCCCAATTTCAGCCTCTATGGCCTCGAGGATTGCAGCAGCAGCAAAAGGTGGTGGGACGTAGATGACTGAGGCATCACAGTCTGTCGCCGCTTTGGCCTGGTTGAAGAAATACACAATTTGGTTTAAAATTCAAATTTGAATTGAAAATTCATTACAACTCTCCAAGTCTTTTTAAATTTTATTTGTTTTGTTATGTATATTCCAAAGATAGTTGGGGAGAGTCTCAAGATGATTCTCACGCCGAACTAAAAAAGTGTCTGGTGAAAGATTGTCTGAATTTCTCAGGCCTCTTGATCCCCGCGATAGTCTCAGGGAGAGAATTCCAAAGTTGGGTGTAGTATGGTGTGAAAGATCGCTGATGACTTCAGCAAGTTGCCCAACCGACCAAACTGCACAGGATGTGTATTGTGGTGGCACAACTACCACAGAACTGCACAGAACTGTATATACATACTGCAAAGATCACATGTAATCAGATAAACCTTTATCATGCTACTACCATATTGGTCATGTTCCCTGTATCCAACAGCAGCAATGGATGCTAATATTCATTATACGAAAAGGAACCAGACTATTTCTCCTTCCAGCCTCAGTTTGGTTATATTTGATTTGAATGGCATACAATCAAGATGGCCGCACCATAGTGGATAGTATTGAAAGGTCAGACAGTAGGAGGTTTGTGCAAGTAGTTTTATTGCAAACGCAACTTTACAAAACGTTGACAAATCACAATGAGCTGCTATTCCTGAATGAACTAAAACCATCATTGTGATATATCCATACAACTGTACAAACGTATCGTGTACATCTGACGAAAAATAAAGACTTTGATAATGTTACTTTTGTAGCAAAAGATTTGACTTGCCCTTTACCGGTGTACATGTAGTTATAGCAAGGTTGGCATGTCTGTTTTGGGGGGGGGATTTTCACAAGGATTCTTTGAAAAAATGGTTGATTTATTACAAAAACATTCAAATTACAGCAGTCAATAGGCTGAAAAAAATTCAAATTTACAAATGTTTAAAAAAGGCTATATACAATAAAATTGTTAAATATTCTCAAAAGAAAAAGCATTTCCTATCATCTTCAGTGGTTTAAAACTACTGCAATGAAGAGCAGACCAAAAACAGTTTTATGTTTTTCATTTCCGTGTCAACTGTTCACAGGTTAACCCCTACTTCCTAGGCCCATTAGCCTACAGGTGACCTCAATCCTCCAATATCCTCTTTTCGATGTCACTTCACAACAAAGTGTTTAAACTGAGATAAGATTGGAATGCCTGACCCAGTGATAAGCAATTGTTATTTAGGCCTGCAGCCCTCACTCCTTCTGAATCCTTCATTTCGGCAAAGAGGATATGGAAGGATTTTGGAGGGTAAGAGTTGATAATGAATATTGTTTAAATTGCTAATACATAAACAAATGAGGAAATAAAATTAGCTGTTGCAACTGCTTACCAACCAAACGGACCTATGATATAAATGCAAAAAATAGGTAATGGCCTGATGTTACGACCCTGGCAGAGTCTTTCTCAAAGGCTAAATCCTTCGAGAAAGACTCTGCTAGGGTCGAAACATCGGGGCATTCACTATTTTTTAAGAAAAACAACCATGATTAAGAAGACTTTGCAAAGAAATTGAGATAATGTGCAATTTGAGCTGACCTCTTTGCAGTTATTGAAGACTGGTAGACCTGTGGCTGTTTGGCCAGCCTTTCCAGGTGTGACTCCTCCAACCATGTTGGTGCCATACTCCAAGGCTTGCGCAGTGTGGAAGGCTCCCTACAGAAAAAAAGGCAGATAAATAATCCAATCAATGTAAGTGTCAAGACTGGGATTACATAAAGACCATGGCCTCCGTTGCCCTGGTCTCGGCCTTGTTGTCCCTTCAAAAGTTTCCCATAGACTTTAAAGCTGTGTCGGAATTGGCGGCTACAGCTATGGCTACGGCTAGATTTTCTGAATCACCATGCAGTGAAGTATAGGACTTCCTCAGCATACCCTTTGCAACAGTCCTAGCCGAAACTGTAGCCGCCAATTTGAATACAGCCTAAGACTTTCCAATGGAGGTGACATTTGCAAAATGAAAATGGCCTTGCCCTCTCAAAGATGAAACCTGAAGTTTCAGCACTGATTTCAAAACATGTAAAATTTCCAAGTAAAACGTTAAAACTTTAACATCATCACGAGGTCGATCTAAGGAGTTGGAGCACCACGCCGATAGAACCAATTTATAAAGAGCGAGCTCCGCAAACCAAATGTTACAACTTTGCTACTTTGTAATCTGTTGGTTCTCTCCTACACCACAAGAATTTTTCTACAGGCCCTCCGGTTTTCCTCCCTCTGGAAAAATCAAACGCTCTGTGTTCATATATGGGTCGATGTGGCTGGCTGCAAAAGGCGCCCTCGCATGCCCGTGGCTCAAACACATTGTAGCTGCGTTCTTTGCAATTCAGCTTCTCAGCTGCGAATAATGATGATTAACCTCCCAGATTATTACCAATAATCTGATCGAAACTGTTTAAGATTCCAGTATTTTTAAATCATATTTTGCTCAGAGGCAAAGAACATCGTTGGTGTTTGGAAGAGTAAATTAATTCCAATCCTACAGCTTTCAATAGACACACCAAACAACATGTTCAATGTTCAAACAATATGTGAAAATTTGATCAAGTTCTGTGATCATGTTTTAGAGAAACACGGGGACCGGGACTCGAACCCACACTCTGCTGATCAGAAACAGCAAGAGCTTGAGTCCGGTGCTCTTAACCGCTCGGCAACGACCCAACACATTAAGTTAACAATTCATACCATCGAGGCTCAGTGGTCTTATGAATTTGTCAAAAAATTATATTCTCCATCTCATTATCAGACTTGTCAAACCGGATATCATATTTACCTGCTTGCCAGTGATACCTTGACATATAACCCTTGTATCACTGGTAAGTTGAAGATTCATTCTAGATTGTGTGTAGCAACTTCTTGTTCCTGCAACACGGCTGCTTTGAGCTGTTTAAACAAAGAAAAAAGAAGAACGAGTATTTAAAAAAAAAAATCAAGAAAATATTAAAATGTTATTTTGATTTGCTTGTTTATAACTATATATATATATACACTTACAGCAGCAGAGTGTTGGTTCGGACACTTGTGCCCTTGATTAAGGCACTTAACCATAACTGCTTCGTAAACAAATTGGGAAAGTAGTGCATTCTGCTCTACCAGCCAGGCTCCTAGTGGGTGATACCCATGCCTACATCCTTACAGACTGTGAAGGGGGTAAATGTTTCAGCCCCTGTAGTAGGTGGCAACATGCCCCTGGTGGCAGTTGATTTGGGTCGATAGCCCAAATCAGTTAAAGTGTAGCCCTCACCTTGAAGTGGCCTTCTGGCCTTGTGATGTTTGGCGATCTCTCATTAAAAAAGTAGGGAGGACAGAGGGTTCTCCAATCCTCCATCCTCCCAACCAAAGGGAGGACGGAGGGTTCTCCAATCCACCCGACAATAGCCTAGAAGGGAGAGGGTTCTCCAATCCTCCATCTAGGGAGGACGGAGGGTTCTCCAATCCTCCATCTAGGGAGGACAGAGGGTTCTTCAATCTAGGGAGGACGGAGGGTTCTCCAATCCTTCATCTAGGGAGGACGGAGGGTTCTCCAATCCTCCATCTAGGGAGGACAGAGGGTTCTTCAATCTAGGGAGGACGGAGGGTTCTCCAATCCTTCATCTAGGGAGGACGGAGGGTTCTCCAATCCTTCATTTAGGGAGGACGGAGAGTTCTCCAATCCTTCATCTAGGGAGGACGGAGGGTTCTCCAATCCTCCAGACAGTAGGGAGGACCTCTATCCTCCCTAGGGTCGGGAGAATGGAGGATTGGAGAACCCGTCAATTCCTAGCTAGGGTCTCGCGAGGATGGAGGAATAAGATTATCACAAAATATTCAGTCAGACTCAGACTGGGTGGGAGCAAATGTATCGTAGGAGGTCCTGTATTCGGGGTGCCCCTCATAGTCATTACTTGTAATATCAGTTCAAAGAAAAAGCTATGGTACCCCGAAAACCGGCGACTGGAGAGGATACATCAAACCGCGGTGGAATTTGTTAATTGTAGGTTGTAAAGCGAAAAGTAATATTTCAACAACAATCAAAACTAGAACTTTTTTCACAAAGATTGGAAAACACCTTTAATTCTGACAAAAAAATAAAAGTTTACCGCTAATATTAATAAAATTACAACTTATATTCCTCCAGTCCCCGGTTTTCGGGGTAGCTTTTTCTTTGAATTGATAATATTTACAACATGACTTAGGTTTAGGTCAAGGGAGAGGAGACTCGATGTTTGGCAAGTAGAAAATGTTACTTCGTCTCTAGGGGTTGTTTACATCACGCGCAGTGACGTTAAACTTATGCCCTGATTTATGAGGGGCACCCCGATACAAGACCTCCTAAGATATGGAAGGGAGCCCATCCCACACTCAGTCACACTGTACAAACGCGTAACGTACGAAGGTGGGAAGGCAGCGTCCAGAAACTTCTTGTTTAATTCATGTGCAAGTTTGTATTTATATTAATAAATCTCAACGAAAAACAAAAGGAACTTCATAAACAATAACTTTCCAAAATAAATTAAGTTTTCATAATATTTTTACCCCAATTTCGGGCCAATATCCTTCCAGCGAGAGCCATGATGTCTTCTCCTACCTGCGGCGTTCGTGAGAAAAAAGCAATGAGTAGCTTGACTCCTCTAAAAAGATACGAACGTAGAATAGAGCGATGTTATGCGCATTTCAGGGATTTGCTCAATCTATAAATTGCGCACGACTGATTTTGCTCAATCTGCAGCTTGGGCGCTCAAAGTGGGGGATTTGCCCAAAGTGGGATTTAGCGAATGAGGAGATCCCGTTTGAAGCATTGCCCATCCCACAGAAACTCCCCTCCGTCAAGCCCCTTAAAATATCCCCTCCAAGTGTGACCCCCAAGGCTTGAAGCCCTCCCTCAATTTCCCACCAAGTTTTAATCCCTTCCCCTCCACCCCACAGTAATTCCCCTCCGCTGAGTAGTCACCCTCCCCTGACCCCCCCGAAGCCCCCCTCCCAATCCCTGAGTCACCCCCGAGTCCCCCTCCCATCCCACAGAAATTCACCTCCCCCTAGTACTCAGTAGTCCCCATTTTAATCCGACCTTTACCACACATAGCTTCTGTAATTCAGTGAACTAAAGTAATTTTGTTCATCATATACTTTATTCTGAACAATAAGCAAATGATTATTACCTAATTATCTAGCGTTTACACCGGGTTTCCCATCATTCAAAATGTTGGTTAAGGTCAGATTGGGTTAGGGTTAGGGTATAGGGTATAGGGTTAGGGTTAGGGTTAGGGTTAGGGTTAGGGTTAGGGTTAGGGTTAGGGTTAGGGTTAGGGTTAGGGTTAGGGTTAGGGTTAGGGTTAGGGTTAGGGTTAGGGTTAGGGTTAGGGTTAGGGTTAGGGTTAGGGTTAGGGTTAGGGTTAGGGTTAGGGTTAGGGTTAGGGTTAGGGTTAGGGTTAGGGTTAGGGTTAGGGTTAGGGTTAGGGTTAGAGTTAGGGTTAGGGTTAGGGTTAGGGTTAGGGCGAGTTTTACACTTAGGGTGAGGGCTAGGGCGTGGGTAAACTAGAAATCAACTTTCAGTGACGTAACTAAGGGAGGGAGTGCAAAGGGGTGTAGGACCCCTGGGTTTGAGGTGGGAAATGTTTTGAATATATCTATGCCACTTTGCTGGCTGTGAAATCTTGAGGCTGAGTGCTTGTAGAACTTGTTTTTGGCTCATTGGTTATTATTATGTTGTTGCACTTTGTTGCGGAATCGAAGCCATCTCACCAAATCACCTTGTGTGAAAGCGAGCTGACGGTTTTTGACAAGCTGTTTTATTCTGCTAGTCATCCATGGGTAGTCTTTGTGACGCAAAAATATCACTAGAAATATCACCAACTTTCAGTGGCGTAACTATAAGGGAGGGAGTGCAAAGGGGTGTAGGGCCCCTGAGTTGATGTCCGCCCCACCTCCTGCCCCCGGTAACCCCCACTGGTGCTTGCCCCCATTTGAAATCTTGACTTTTGAGATTAAGAAATTGCCTAAGTTAATATATTAAACTTTGTATATGCTCTAATAGAATAATTTCAATGCTTTCAAAACTATTTCTCTTTTTACATCAGGCAGACATGACCCCCCCTTAAAAAAAATACTCTGGCCCACTGGCGATTGCATGCTTTGGCAATTTACATTTAACCGATTTCTCCCAATTGTCCCATTTCTTAATGTGTTCAAGCGTTCCTTAAACCCCTTGGTATGGACAATACATTCAATTGCTCTTTATTCCACTATTACCACAATGTGTGATGCGAGCCTCGAAGTCCCTAGATAACGGTGACCTGCACAGTTGAAATGAGCAGAGTGACCATACATGAGCTTGTTGTTCTTTAGTGTGGATCCTCCAATGGGATTCACTGGTCGTAACCTCATAACAGATCTCAACAGGTGTTATGCAAATGAGGCAGTTATTTGCGCACGTTTTAAAGCATTCTCTGTGCGGGTGAAGACGGCATGGCATTTTCAGTACGCGAGGACTGCAGGAAGGACGGCCCTACCTCTGGGCTCATTAGCGTTTTGGATGAACTTTACCGGACAATAAATAACTCTTAATTGCTAATAATATGTTCAGGAAAAATTGGCAATAACTGTTGGAGCATTTGACAACAGTCTTGGCTAATATGTTGAAGGACACTTACGACTGAGACAGAGAGAGTGACGTGTAATTCTTTTAGTTGCAAGAAGGAATTGTCTTTTTACAAACTGCAGAACATTAAACAAAATTCACTGTTGAGCCCTTTGCTACATATCGCGAGTTCCACGGAGTTAACTTTAGCTCAGACTACAGACTTTATACAAGTGAACTATTGGACAATAATATAATTCAGTGTTGAGCACGCGAGTGTGGCTGAAGAGTGCTACAGTAATTGAACGCAGACTGCGGTGTAAAAAGATGCAAGACCGAAGCCACATGATGTCGAGCACTAGCTCTTCCGACGACATCTTGTTGAATGTTGGTGAACATTCATGCACGAAACCTCAATGCATATACAATTGAAGCTTTAGCCTTAAACCCCCTCAGTATGAACTGGATAGGGGGTTGTATTTCAAACTGTACTTTTTCGTCAAGAAGACCGGACCTTGCTGACTGAATTGGACCGAGTCGGGGAACGACGAGAGGTGCACCCGGTCGACCACGGAGAGAGCTGCCGTGTACCAGTCAATATTCAAGGGACATTGATGGGATGACTTGCAAATGCAAGATGGAGAACATTTCCTGTGCTGACTATCATCGATAGACTGTGGCCTGGTGAGAGCTGAAGATCTATGGATTGTGTGGTATGGGGATGTGACATTGGAGGTCGTCCAATTAAAGACAAAAACAAGAGTGTAAAGATTGTGCACGGTAAGCGAAGATCTAACCCGTTCTCTTGCAGGTTCCCACCCTTGTTTTACACCCCTTTCCCCACCAGATGATAAGCGATGAACTTGTTGATGTTGTCCCCCATTTGTTTAGCTTTCAATGTGACGTTACTCTGTCTTGGTGTTTCTTGATTTGCATGTTGGTCGAAGCCAATGATGCTTTTTAGAAGACAAGTCTTACTGGAGATTTCTTACGGGTTGAAACTTCAAAGTCGCCAGTTCTTGTTTAATTATAATTGTCATGGTTAATCTTTGTAATTCAAATTAAACAGCATAGACCCTACTGTTTATAAAGTATCTGTGCAAATCCCTCTGATAAGATTACAGTTTTGGGAGTAAAATAGTAAGAAATATAGAGTGGTTGAATCTTCACCATTTCTCTCAAAATACAATTATTTTTCACCAGCACAAAACCAACAATTCTCTTTTTTTTAAAACTATTTAATTATCAAATTCGTGTCCAATCTGCATTCATTTTGATGATCAATGTTTGATTTAGGAGTATTATATAAGGCAATTTAGACAGACTAAATTAATATACATATTCCTAATGAAAGCATTTCATCAGTTCTGAATGTAGCTATTTTTCATTGAGCATAATGACCCAAAGTTCTTCAAATTTCAATTTAGTAAGAAAATACAACACATAAAAACTTAGCAAATCTGTCATGAAGGAAGTAATTTAAAAAAAATTGTAGCAAAAGCAATTGACTTTAGTTGAAATTCCACCAATACAAAACTATAGCTTATGGCGCATGGGTAATAATTTTCCCTAAACACTGCATGTAATAATTTGTTTAGCGCTGCGACAAAAGAAGAAATGAGAGGAGAGGGTGAGAAAAAAATAGAAAGAAGAAAAAAGGACAAAACATGAGTTTTTCTTCTCCACGATGAAACAGAGAGATCAACCACTGAGAACACTGCTGTCAAGTGCCTGTAGGTATGTATGAATGGTAAGATAGCAAAGGTCTAGAGTTAATAATAGTGTTGGCCTAGAAATAAGATTAACTCTCTTTTATAGCAGGTTCACTGAGAATAGGTAGCATCAATAGTTCACTCTCAAAACTTCAGTATAGACGATGATGACCCTCCCTTTGATGTCCCTGATGATGACCAGAGGTCAGTGAGGTCAAGTATTTTCCAATAAAGGTCAAGTATCAGGACAGGTAAAGTATCCCGGTAAGTGAGAAATAACCCTTTTCTCCACAGCTCCACCCTAACCTTTATTTCCACAGCGCCTAACTCTTATTTCCACAGCTTTTAATAACCCCCTTCCTTTGCAGCCAGTAACCATTTTCTTGTTTTCCACAGTATATAACCGGTTCTTTCTAATGCGGTTGCTGTGTCAGGTGATTGCGCATTGGTTGTAAACTCATGGACATAATGACAGTTTAGTAAGGTGTCAGAGGGTAAACTCGCTGTAAATCACGCTATGACCCCATGATGCTAACTTTTCTAGATAGTTTTCTTCCCAAGTATGCAGGTGATGTTTTCCATCTTGAAGTTGATGAACTTGCTTGTGCAGCTGAGGTGACGTCTATACCTGCAGGGACTGTGGTCTCACAATAGATACGGTAATGCACCAGGTTATGTAAGTCACGGTTTCTGGTAAAGAAAGTACTTAATTCAGGGCTCAAATTTAGGGCAAAAACCCACTAGACCACGGGGCTTGTAGGTGACAGTATTTACTGGACCAGCATTTATTTTACAAGACCATTATGTAATGCGAAGAACTTTCTACACAGTTTAAAATGTACATGTAAACTGTTTTAATTTGAACAAGCACAAATATATGCTTCAATACTCAACACAATTGAAAGATATTTACCAGTTGAAAGATATTTAAAGAAATTATTACACAGTGAGGTACTGTTAGTGTTAGTCAACTGAACAACACAAGACTACTGGACTTGTCCGGTCCTGAGTTTACTGGCCTCGTCCTGCGGTCCTCTGTTAATTTCATCCTCTGTAATTAATGGAACATACTCAACTATAAGACATTTGGAGGATCATGAACATTTCTGAAAACTCTAGTTTATTGTTAAATTTACAAAGGAAAAATAATGTATCAATAAATTTAAAATATTTGAATCTCTCGAACAAATCTCTGAACTCATTTGACGTTCCACGAAGCAAGCAATATTTGCTTTAGATCAAGTTTTTGCGTTTCTGTAGTTGAAGATAATACCATCATCTTGAAACAATATAGTATTCACTCCAGCTCTTCTTGCAAATAATAACAAATTTACAAAGTGGCGTGGGCCTATTGTAAGTCATCTCATTTCAGTGTATCATCCAGGGTTCTGCGAGCGCCTTGACTGGAGGCTACATTCTAGTGTGCAGTGGTGACTACAACCGGAGCCGTTGGGAGGTGCATCGGTAGATCTGAAGGATGCAGTGGTAAAAAGTCAACAGCAGCCTGCTTGGTTTGAAGTGATACATTTTAAAAAATTGAGGATAATTTTTCACCACATAAATTTTGGCAAATAAGCAGTTTGTCACCTTTGACGATCTTAACAGCCATCAGTCAAAAGTTCTACCATTTCCGATACCACAACAGCATTTAGCATTTACCGTCTAAACCAACATTCCTACCAACAAATCTGCACATGTCATTATATTTTGAAGAAAATTTCTTCTTAATGAATTTTTAGCCAAATAAGCAAATCGTCACTTTTGAAGATCTAGATATAGCCAGGATATTTCTACCATTAGCGATTCCTCAACAGCATGAAGCATTTAAAACCATTATTAATTGCTGTTTCTGCAGTTAAATAAAGTACCCTTAGTCTTGAAAAAATATAGTATTCAGCTCTTCTTAACAAAGTGGCATGGGCTTACTGTATGTCATTTTAGTGAAAACCATCCTGGGTTCTGTCAGCGCCTTGACTGGAGGCTACATTCTTGTGATGTGCAGTGGTGACTATCAACTGGAGCTGCATTGGTGGAATGGAGAAAATACAGGTGCAGAAAGTTATTAGTAGTCTGCAAGGTTTGAAATTAAACATTTAAAAAAACTAGTGTTTGAGGAGAAGTTTATCCCACATTGGTAAACTAAGCAAATCGTCATGTTTGAAGAGCTAAATATAGCCAACAGTCAAAAGTAGTTCTACCATTTCGATTCCACATCATAACCAAACATAACCAACTTCCCAACCAGCAAACTTGCACATCTCAAGGAACTTGCCATAAGAGTCCTATTTGTGTTTCTGTAATCAAAATTAAAACCCTTGTTCCCGATGAAACAATTTTATGAAACCTCCTTCCTTTCAGTAAAAGCCATCCGGGGTGCAGCGAGCGCCTTGACTGAAGGCTACATTCTAGTGTGCAGTGGTGACTACGTCAACCGGAGCTGTTTGAAGCTGCATTGGTAGATCTGGGCTCAATTTCAAAGAGCTGCTTAAGCAGAAAATATTGCTTAAAAAGTTTCTGCTAAGCAAAAATTTGCAGGATACCAGTCACATATTGTACATGAGAAATGGCATTTTGGCTGGTAACCATATTTTGGTAAGCGTAATTTTGTTGTGCTTAGCTACTTTTTGTGCTTAAGCAGCTCTATGAAATTGGGCCAAGGGCCCAATTCAAAAAGCCTGTAAGCACAACAAATTGCTAAGCACGGAAAACTCTTGCTTAGGAAAAATAGGTTACCAGCCAAAATGCATACAGATACCATTGATGTGACTTGTACCCCACTCATTTCTTGCTTAGCAAAGAAATTTGCTTAACAGAATTTTCTGCTAAACAGCTTTATGAAATTGGGCCCTGGTGGATGCAGGTGGTAGAAAGTCAACTACAACATCAGACCTCGTGGTAAGGGGCCATTCAGAGTAAACAATGTTTAAGAATTTCAATCTTTTCTGGATTTCTTTTGACCAAACCACAATCCCAAATTTCCATTTAAATTTGTTTTATTGACAGACTAATTAATACCTTATACATTGAAGAACAAAGCCTGAAATGAGGCAGATGTTTTAGATCAATGCTCTCTCACAGCTCAGGAGTTTTCAATGGCTTTTCCCGGTATTCAAACATGCAACTTTCAAGTTGAAACAGAAGAGGACATTTTTGTCATCTCCCTATCGGGCATGGAGGTCGGCTAAGGAAATAAGGTTGACCAATCAACACAGACATGGAAGGGGCAGAATGTTGTTGTTCTTATTGTAATCTGAATTCTGATTTTCAGTTATTGGTTCAACCACCCACAATTTCGGAAAAAAGACATTTTTAAACATTGATTATTCTGAATGTCCCCTAAGTTTGAAATTATACATTTTGAAAACTTTAATTTTTAAGAGAAGTTCTTCCTGAAAGGCACTGTACACGTTTGGTAATTATTCAAAATATATATAAACATAAAAACTGACTTGGTAACGAGCAACGGAGAGCTGTTGATAGTATAAAACATTGTGAGAAACAACTCCCTCTGAAGTTATAACGTAGTTTTTGAGAAAGAGGTAATTTCTCACTAAAATAATGAAAGACTACTTGCAAGAAGCCTTTTATTCCTATCTGAAAGCACACAAATTTGTACAACAAGGGTGTTTTTTCTTCCAACATTTCTTGCAACTTCGGTGACCAATTGAGCCCAAATTTTCACAGGCTTGTTATTTTATGCATAATGTTGGAATACACCACGTGAGAACACTGGTCTTTGACAATTACCAAACGTGTTCAGTGCCTTTATTATTAGTCAAATAAGCGAATCATCTCCTTTGGAGATCTAATTATAGCTATACCCGGTCCACACAAATAAAATGTAATCAGTAGTCCCTACTGTATTATTTAAATATAAAACCGTAGAAATGGCTCAAATTTCTTAGTAGGTGAAACAAAAAACATGTGACAGAAAGATTTGTGCCACGGAAAAAAAAGACTTTACATGAGGCACCGACCCCTCCCAGCTCAACACAACCGTTCATGAACCGACACAGCTTTGATATAATATTGTATTATCGAAATATCGTCAAAATGTAGGCCTATTTCGAAATTTGGTTAATCTCAAAACATTTTAAAACCATTTTTCGGAAAAGTAAACATTTCTGCCATAAAATACTCTCCCGATATTTTACAATTTTGCTTCACGAAATGCCTAATGACTGGGTATAAGGTGACGGTGTCATAGGGAAATCTTCAAAATATTCTATATTAGACAGATTTGAGAGTCCCAAAAAAAGAGTTTCAGTGTAAAAAAATTGCCCAATTGTGACCTGGGGGTTGTTGACTTCCAACTGGATGTATTATGGACGACACAGGCCCTAAAAAGTCCTATTTGCTGAGAGGTGTAGGGACATTTTTCAAGATTGATGCTCGGACGTTTGGAAATACACTGGTGTCGGGGTGTTTTTATTTGGAGGGGGAATATTAAACTAGACGGGCCTCGGGACTCCCCATATCAAATTGAGCAGAAGAATAAAAGTTCAAGAGTCAATTAATAATTGTTCCCCTTACTGTAAAAAGCTGTGAGACTTCTTAGTATTGTTCGTGTATTTTTGAATATTTAGCATTTTGCACTGTATGCTATGGGAGTTTATTTATAGGGGGTGCACCCGTATTGGCGGGGGGGGGGGTGCAGATAGCCGTCCGCCACATAATTATTATATGGCGGCCGCCGGAAAACCTTTAGATAAAATATTTACACCCCATGTCAAAGAATCACCTATCAAAGAGAATAGCTTACCGGGCGCCACAATGAAAAAAGAAATACTAATTTATTTACTGGCACTAAACGGGCTTTCGCACATCGCACACCGAAAGTGGAGCTGCACAAAATGAGCGCAATCTCAAAATGAGCAGCGCATTGTGTAGATTGGGCAAATTCCTAAATTAATTCGCTCAACATTATAAAACCCGGGTAGGCCTACATTTTTTTCCGAGGATCATTTGAGAAGTCAGTCAATAGTTAATTATATGTATTTTAGGCAAATCCTATCAAGAACATTGTCATGCCTTTGGTGTAACAATATTGTGGAGTCTGTGGGAATAGAAACTCAGAAGACTTGCTAATGCAGCGCCCTCATCCGTCAACGCAATCGGTTTACTTCGTATCCTTCTGGTGTAAAAAAATGAAACAGCGACACCAATCGACAGAATCGTTGAGATCGAGAACAAGCAATCGAGCACACAAAACAAAACACAGCAGCTAGTGTGGGGTAAATGCTGTTTGTGTTTGTGGATTAATCGTTTTTGACGAGCTTCTGGCTGGTTTAATACAAAAATGGCTACTCCTGCATCGAGTGAGAAGAATTTGGTCGATGAATTGGAGTCTACATTTCAAGTGAGTTAGATCGGATAAATACAATTTATTTGTAATGTCAATGTCATCATGATCATGCCATAATAATGATAATGCATTGTGTTTACTTATTTATTGCTTTTATTTTTCAGAAATAAAAACTTCACAGCTGAATTGAGTTTCATTTGTTTTTATTTATTAACTTATAAATATGAATATATATTTATTTTTTAATATTTATTTTTTTGAGGTTTTATAGGCCTATTTATCATCTAGGGCCTATTCATAATTGAAATATTGGATATATTGACGGTGTCATATTTAACTTGGGGAAATCCGTGGTTACCCAAATCCGTCTCCCAGAGATTCTGTGTGTCCCCCCCCATAATTGGAAATTTACATGGGCTTAACTAAGGAGGATTACTCAAAAGAGGGCGCTATCATTTGGAAGAGGTTTGTACATATGGGGGGGGGGAGGGGGACAGAATCTACTGCCACACTGGCACCGGCTAAGTTTTACTAAATGCTACTCACTATCAAGCCAGCAGATTTTACAGTGCCCTCATTGAGTTGACAAGTATCGAGTAGCCGACATTATTTTTGCAGCCCTTTTGACAACTGCTGTGTAGCTAGCTCAGTGGGAATGACTCCTTCTGGCAATATGAACTGACATGATTTGCGTTTGAATCTTACTTGAATCTACTCTTACTAGTACTAGAACTAGGAGAGGTTCGTTCCGGAGACGATAGTGGAATGAACCTCATAGTTCTAGGAGTACCCAACATCCATTAATTTTTTTTAATCCCTTAGAAAGTGGCACTTTAGACAAGGACCATTTTCTGGGAACTCTCCCACAAACCAGAATATTCTTACATCATAGTTTACGTTTTTTTTCCTCATTTACAACAGGGTTGTTTCTCAGCTTTGGTTGCTCAGGATCACCTCAACGCTGTGGATCAACAGGAAATCAGAACAGGTTGGGGATATCTTCATTTATTCTTGTCTTCTTCTCTCTTTGAAGTGCAGACTCACTCTAGGTGAGGATAAGATGCACTGCCAGACAACCCGGGGCGAACACCTTCTCTTGACGATAGGTGTACTGGGGTCTTTTGCGTGCATTGACAGGTCTTTATAACACACAGGACCAATGGCTTTACGTCCCATCCGAAGGACAAAGCAATAATGGTTAAGTGTCTTGCTTTAGGACGCAAGTGTCAAGACCGGGGCCTTGAACCCACAATCTGCTGATCAGAAATACCAGAGCTTGAGTTTGGTCCTCCCAACCGCTTTACATCCCATCCGAAGGACAAAGCAATAATGGTTAAGTGTCTTGCTTTAGGACGCAAGTGTCAAGACCGGGGCCTTGAACCCACACTCTACTGATCAGAAACACCAGAGCTTGAGTTTGGTACTCCCATGCCATTTGGTGTCATGAGTCGTGATTAACCCACACACTATCAGTCCAAAATCATTATCCAATTACCAAAGTGAAGGTCTGGAGCCGTTAGGCCCAAATAACAAGTGCTTCTTTCACAATGCCAGGCAGACCATTAGTATATAAGTTCAAACAATTTAGTGTTGAGTGACAGGAGAAAAGGATATGGGAGGAGTGAGGCCACACACCAGCTGAACTGCCTAGTCTGTAAGGTCTAAAGCAAAAGCACATGCAATGAGTGAAAAGTGAATTTCCTGCACTGTTTTCTGCGTGACCAATGATAAGTTGCTTCGCTTTGGCAGTCCTTGTGAAGTATCGGGCTTCACTCCACTAACCACTTTCACGGTAATTTGCACCATCTTGTTTAAAGGCACTGGACAGTGGACATGTTTGGTAATTGTCAAAGACCAGTATTCTCTCTTGGTGTATCCCAACATATGTATAAAATGAAAAACCTGGGAAAATTTGGGCTCAATTGGTCATCGAAGTTGCAAGAAAATAATGAAAGAAAAAACGTCCTTGTTGCACAAATTTGTGTGCTTTCAGATGCCTGAAAAAGGCTTCAGGCCTGAAGTCTTTTTTCAGATTCAAATATTTTAGTGAGAAATTACCTCTTTCTCAAAAACTACGTTACTTCAGAGGGAGTCGTTTCTTACAATGTTATTTATACTATCAACAGCTCTCCGTTGCTTGTTACCAAGTAAGTTTTTATGCTAATATATATTTTGAGTAATTACCAAACCTGTACGGTGCCTTTAAGGGGCAGATATTTTGTTAATACTGAACACTCGTTGCTGTCTGCGACTCTGTGCTCAAACTTCATGCACTTGTCTGTAAGGTGCGTGAAAGTTGACCAAATAGTAGTAAAAGGCTTTTATTAGTTGCCTTTAAACACTGTATCAAAGCACCTTACACTAATCAATGGGCCTGAAGCAATCCTGAAACCATCTCAACTCCTTAGGAGTATGCAGCACCGGCAGCCAAGTTGGCGCAACAGTTGCTAATCATTCACATCAACAATCTCTACCCTCGCAGGTATCCATTTACTCCTTGGTGATGAGAAGCAATTCTAGTTAAAAGTGTCTTGCCCAGTTGTCGCGAGCAGGATTTGAACCTGCACCCTTAAAGACTCAGCCATTTGAACTTCAGGGTTTTTGTTTGGTAAAAACCTGTTCTGCTATGCAAGACTTTTTCTGTACATTTCGGCAAATTTTTGTACACATAACCAGCTTTGTAAAACTTGTCTAGACTTGATGATCAAGTTGACTACTCTGACCAAGTTGAATACTCTGAAACACTAAAAGATAAATAGTAAACTTGCGGGTACAACCATGTGTAAAAACTCTTTTGTGGGAGTGTTGGCTCTGAAAAGAGCCGGTGGGGTCTCGACGTTTCGAACAGTATACTCTGCTCGTCTTCAGGAGAAGAGTATACTGTTCGAAACGTTGAGACCACACCGGCTCTTTTCAGAGCCAACACTCCCAAAAAAGAGTTTTTACACATGGTCGACCCATAAGTTTACTATTTTGTTTGTTTGTTACTTCTTATTTGTCCACACTATGCAAAACTTCAAACATCACTTACTAAAAGATTTTGTTGTGTACAGGTGTTGAGCACTCAATTCATCGATTCTTGGACATGGCAAAGGAGTTGGAGAACTATTTTCTGCAGCGGCAGCAGATGCTAGCAGTCACAAGGCCGGAACTTCCCATCAAAGAGGTAATTTGGTACCCAGAGTTTCTAGATGTCTGGTGCATCGGTGTCCTTAATATTGGGAGATGAGGGTTACATTCCAAAGAATCCCAACTGGGTTTGTTTACGGCTGTGTCACACAATGCAATAGCAATCCGCACTTAATGAGTCACTTTTGCTCAAAATACCCAGATGTCAGACAAACTTTCCACCACTCTCGCGATCACCGCATCGGCACGCCAGACCGCAGTTGCACAGTACAAGCAAGTAAACATAAAACACCGGCAGTGGCTCAGACATGTTGGTGTATGTACGTCAGCGAAATTGCGATTCGGGTACTTGCGTGACGTCACCATATTAAGCTTCTATTTTTAGCGATCCATAAAATATGTTGGGGGGGGGGATAGTACGACATTTTCAGAAAATGTCATCAGGCGACAATTGTGTCGCTCTACCTCCAAAGGGGTTAACCTTTTTCAAGCAAAAATATACAGGGTATCAGTCACAGATGGCACATGTGACATGTTACTTTGCCTGGTAACCCTATTCCGGTGAGAATTATTTTGTTGTGCTTGGCATTTGCTTCTCTTTTCCACATCGGTCAGTTAATAATTTGTGATCCTCTTGGCAGGAAATTGATGAGCTGAAGGGTGAATTGCAGCGGAGGGAACTCCTCATTGAGCAACACAAGGCCAACGTTCAGAAATGGCTAAACATGCTTCAGCATTCAGACAATGTCCCACCCGTCGCATCGCAGCAACAACAGCAGCAGCAGCAGCAGCAGCAGCAGTCACAGCAGCAGTCACAGCAACAATCTCCCAGACAGATGGGACCCAGGGGAATCGGGCCGGGGGCCGGGTATTCCAATCACCCCCCTGCACCTCTAAGCGGTCCCCTGGCTCATTTGGAACATGCTGCATCCAGTATCGGGGGTAGTTTTGAGCGAAGGTGATGAGGAACAAGCGACATGATTGAACTATAATCAGATACATCGTCAGAAGCTTAGCATCTGGGTATCTCTGCTTAGCCCAAACCTTAGCCAGATCTTGGGGGTTGAAATAATCTCAACCTTAACCATGCAAACCCCTTGCAGTGGAATCCAAAAAACAGGCTGTGCTCAACTCGCATTTAAAAATAAACTGAACAGCCCAATACTGGGCAAGGCATACTATGGTAGCAAAGTCCTGTTACACTACATGTATAACAGGGTTGTCCTTAACTTTTTCAGTGACTGGCCAGCAGGACCAGTAAGTTTGTTGATTGAATAGTCCACCAGCTTTTTCACTGGTCCATATCTTTTACGTTTTTCTGTCAACATTGCCATTTTGTATGGTACTTGAATTTGAAACCATACGAACAATCAGCGCAGTCAGTGGTTTACACATAGCCTTTTTGGAAGC
This sequence comes from Plazaster borealis, assembly GCA_021014325.1. Lineage (NCBI taxonomy): Eukaryota > Metazoa > Echinodermata > Asteroidea > Forcipulatida > Labidiasteridae > Plazaster > Plazaster borealis. The sequence continues at coordinate 11,746,448 of CM037458.1, read as the reverse complement.
AATGAACTAGCCAGCTGGACCACTTGGAGAAATGGCCCAGAATGGCTGCAGCAAATGCAGTCTGGAGGCCCTAGGATAAATGATTTCATTGAGAAGACTTCTACTTTAACTACTGCACTAGATGAGCCCCCTCACAGTAGGGTTGTGTAGTCATCAGAAACGTTTTCTTTATGCAATCGGTGGCAAATATTCAATGTGCTGCTTTACGGCAAGAAACATTTTTTGCTTATTTGAGCAGAAAATTGTACTCAAACGCAAGTGTTTTTTCACAGGCCAAAAAAGTTAGTGCCAGCTTGCATGTTTACCATAAATTTGCATTTGAATGATATTTATTTCCTGACAGTCACAGCAAGAAGGTTGATGTGCCTTTTTCTGTGCTTGGGGTTTAAGCATTTTCTGCTTATTTGAGCAGAAAAATGTACTCAAACGCAAGTGTTTTTTCACAGGCCAAAAAAGTTAGTGCCAGCTTGCATGTTTACCATAAATTTGCATTTGAATGATATTTATTTCCTGACAGTCACAGCAAGAAAGTTGATGTGCCTTTTTCTGCGCTTGGGGTTTAAGCAGTGCTATGAAATGATTCACACAGTAAGCACAAAAAGGGCAATTAAGCAGCTCTATGAAATCGGGCCCTCTAGTTTGGAGATCACAACTGAAACAACAAATAAATAATTTTAAAAATCTTGAATGATTAATGTTCATGTTTATTTAATAAACAACAAATCACCAGCTAGCTTCAATGGTACATTTAATTTGAGTAATCTTTACTTTTGTTATCAAATTCATATTAAAACTTTATGGCTCCTAGTGATATTAAAGGGATTGTATACGTTTGGTAATTGGAACCCACTGTTTGTTTCAATCCTATCTAGTTGTAGATATATACCATAAAACTAACCTGTGAAAATTTCATTACAAAAGGTGGTAGCGTTTATGAGATATTGCCAAAAATCTGGAGCGGTTATGTCCATGCAGGAAGAATAATCTGCAATTGGAATACACACTCTGAGAAATGTTCCTGTCACTAACGCTTCTCAAATTCAAATTTTTTTGAGATACAAAGTGATCTCTTTTTCCATAACCGCAGTACTTCGAAGTGAAAAGTTTCTCAAAATGCATTATACTATCCAAAGCTGCTGTACTTCTTACCAAGTAAGTTTTTATTACCGTTAATTTTCAGAGTCATTACCAAACGTATACAGACCCTTTAAGATATTAAAAACAAAAAAGGGAGAATTATTATCTTGAACTTCAGCACCAGTTAAACCCAAATGTGCCATTGTGGGATTCGGGAGATGTCAAGACAACTTGTGTCTGGCAAACTTTTGTTCATCTCTATGCCATTGAGAAATCATTACGGTAATGGAGGTAGCAAATCTTAAACACTCTAATTCCTGTTTAGTTTTTATTTAAATAATCAATCATGATTCAATAGTCAAATGAACTAACTACATGAATACAAAACTAAAGTGCGAAACTGTTCCTGTAAATCATGTATGATTGTTTAAATAAACATAATATTAAATGAAGCAACTATAAATTATTCTCTTGATCTAATGTTTGTTGGTGTTTATAAATTTAAACTGAGGGGTCACCAGGAAATAAACTGAGACAAGTGCTAAGCACGGAATGGTTTGCTCAGCAGACGCCAGGGCTTATTTACATAAAGCTGTTAAGCAGAAATTAGCAGGGAACAAGTCGCATTGTACATTTCATGGTATTTTGGCTGGTAACATGCTGCTTCCCTCAGCAAGTTTTTTGTGCTTGCCAGCTTCATGACATTTGGTCAAGTTACCAGCTAAATTTCCATTTAATAGAAAGTGTTTGACTGGTGCCCCCTCATGATTTTGGTGTGAAAACTTAGACTGCTAATGGTAACCTGTGCAATCTGGAACAGGGCCGTACTTCAATGAAGTTCCTCAGGAGAAAACTATGGTTTAACAAAACCTGCTTAAGAAAAAAGAGCAGGCAACCAGTCAAACAGTGAACATGACATTGTATTTTGGCTGGGCACCGTGCTCTGTGCTTTGCTTATAAGGAGCTCTATTACATAATGCCCTGGACTCGGTTCCATAAAGTTGTTAAAAATTAGCGGAAAAAATTGTGCTCAGCCAAATTATTGGCTGGGCAAATTAGTAGCAGGGCACCAGTCACAACGTGTGACAATGCATTTCGGCTGGTAAACTGTTTCTGGTGGGCCAAATTCTTCTGTGTCGACCACGATATCATGCTTGAATATTTCAATGACATCAGGACCAGCAGCTGGATGGTAGATAGATAGAAAAGTTTTAAAAGTATTCAGACTTCAATGGGATAACGCTGCTATGTCAGAACCCATCAACATAAATACTGAAGCTTTTCATCAAGCAGGGATGGGGAATTTCATACGTTTATCTGAATTCAGACTTTTTCATGTCTGCCTGGTGAAAAAAATTATTTCCTCTATATGTGAAGAAAGTTTGCTCTTTTGATCTACTTCTCTAGTGCTGAGGAAACTCTTCCCAAAATCTCCTTGAAGTCTATAACTCCAGGGGTCGATTTCACAAAACTCTTCCTAACTTAGGACTAGTCCTAGGCAATGCTAAGAGATAGGACTAGTCTTAAGTTAGGACCAGTACTTAGGACTAGTCCTATCTCTTAGCATTGCCTAAGGTGGAAATGTTGTCATTTCAACATACCTCCTAACATTTGAAGCATGGTTTCAGACATTTTAGTCGGTGATAACCCTACACACCCCTGATCATGGTGCATAAAACTTTGTCACTTCCAATAGTATCAATGGCCATTTTTGATGGGTTTGGCTTTGCCTCTGGCTTAGACTCAGTCAGTGATTATGAAAACAAGCACTTCTTGTACGGATATTCAAACAGGGAGACAAAGTCGCAGTTGAGGTCTCGAAAAAGGGCCAATGGAACCAAACAGAGGTCAGAAGGGCAAATAGTCTGGTATTCTTTTTGGATAATGAACATTTCATTATAAATCCAGAGTTCTCTACTAACAGTCCCCGCCACGCCAAATGCGAATGAAAACAGTGGCGGGCAGATAAAATCAGGCCAGTCAAAAATGTTATTACAAGTCAAAATAAATGTGTAAATAATTTTACAAAATTGGGGTTAAACAAAGAAATATTGACTTGAGCTGGATTTGAACCAACGACCTCCGGTTGTGATCCCTGACTAGATGGCAGCTAACGGTTGTATGGCTTCTGACTGGCACCCCTGAACAAAGATAGTGACAAAATAGGGAGACTGCCAACATAGGGCTAGATAGCTCAGTTGGTAGAGCGCCGACACGTTAAGCCGGAGGTTGTTGGTTCAAATTCCGCTCTAGTCAATTTGTCTTTGTTCAACCCCAAATGCTTTAAATTATTCACACATGTAATTTGACAAGTAATAACATTTTTGACTGGCCTGGTTTCATTTGCCCGCTACTGCTATCATTTGCACTTGGTGAGGCGGGGACTGTTAATATTGAACTCTGGATTTAGTCTAAGCAATTATAAATTGAGCATACACGAGTATGCAAGCAGAAAGTCAGACAAATATGACAAACGGCTTTTTTTCAAAGTCTACATCATCATCCAATAAGTGTGGGTGGGTGAACTTGATCTATGACTGGTTGGCCATTCTTTCAGCAAACTCTACAATTGTTCTCAGTGGCCGACCTGTAAGAATAAAAAAAGGAAAGAAAAAAAAAACCATCACACAAAATCTAATAGGGTCTTCAGTACAGGAATACAAGCGGCTTGTACTGAGATTGTACAGAGTTGACATTGTCCAATGTTTGCCATGTTAACAAAGAATATATAATTCAAAAACAAACCCACATATTTCTGTTTTTAAAATAATTTTCCTGAAATTGTTCAAGATATTAGCGGAGTCAAATAATGAACAAGTTACTAGAACTGCGCCAACATAACCTACGAAAAGCAAGGCTGGATGGCACTATGCGTACGCATCCTGCATGAGCAAACCTCCCACACTTCTATAGACCTTTATCACGCTGCCACCATCTTGGTCATGTTACCGTTATCCAATAACAGTAATTAATGCTAACATTCATTGCACCGAAAAAGGATCCAGACTATTTCGCCTTCCAGCCTTGGTTTGGTTACATTGATTAGAATGGGAGAAAATCAAGATGGCCGCACTATGAAAAGGTCTATAGTTGCTTTTGCATCTGTACTATTGTTTTTTGTTTCCTTGGTTTATTCTGATGTGTATTTTTGATGTTTGTGCAATAAAGGTAATAAACTAAACTGCTATAGAAATGTGACGTCAAGTGAGAATGCCCTATAGGCTGCAAATGGGCTTCTGATAATCGCTGGAGCCAGTATTGCCATAGCTTACGATGGCATTACCTCACACTTATGAATGGGAAAGTTTTACCGTCCAACAGAGAAGTTTTGAGATTCAATTCATACAAGTAAGAAAGTAAACTCTGTCCCACGCCAATATGGCTCATCAGGCCGGTGTTTATACCCGCTTTCCTTGGCATTAAACGACTGAGAATATTTATATTCCCCCTGGACAGGATGCCAGTCCATAGCAGGTTACTCCCCAGCTCTTGCCGGTACCCATTTGTACTCCTGGGTGGAGAGAAGCAGTTATGATAAAGTGCCTTGCTCAAGGACACACGTGTCATGACCGAGACTCGAACCCACACTCTGCTGATCGGAAACACTAGAGCTTGAGTCCGGTGCTCTTAACCGCTCGGCCACAACACGCCAATACATACAAGGCATTTATAAAAGGGCTCTACTACAAACACACAAAAGCCTGATGGAGAGATTCCCCACCTGTCATGCCTCTGCCTAGGTATGGGATCTCGTCTGTATTCTCCATGACACCAGCTATGTCCATATGGGCCCAGTCCGGGACAGTCACAAACTCCTTTAGGAATGCTGCTGCCGTGCAGGCTGAACCAGCCCTATTAAAACAACAAGACAACAACAATGGATACTTCCCACTTGACCTCACACAGTGTAAAGTCGGCCATCTTTACGGGGCACCTCACACAGTGTAAAGTCGGCCATCTTTACGGGGCACCTCACACAGTGTAAAGTCGGCCATCTTTACGGGGGAAACCTCACACAGTGTAAAGTCGGCCATCTTTACGGGGCACCTCACACAGTGTAAAGTCGGCCATCTTTACGGGGCACCTCACACAGTGTGAAGTCGGCCATCTTTACGGGGCACCTCACACAGTGTAAAGTCGGCCATCTTTACGGGGCACCTCACACAGTGTAAAGTCGGCCATCTTTATGGGGGAAACCTCACACAGTGTAAAGTCGGCCATCTTTACTGGGCACCTCACACAGTGTAAAGTCGGCCATCTTTACGGGGCACCTCACACAGTGTGAAGTCGGCCATCTTTACGGGGCACCTCACACAGTGTGAAGTCGGCCATCTTTACGGGGCACCCGGCACCCCACACAGTGTGAAGTCGGCCATCTTTACGGGGAAAACATTACGGGAAAGCTCCATTAAATAAAATTCTGAGTTTGGCCACCAAAACTCGGAAATCTATACATACTTTTCAGTGAGTGAGTGCGTTCACATTGTCATTACTTGGGTCGTTAAACTGAATAGATGAGCAGTTCATCTGCCTGGGCCAGTCAGCAGCACTACTGGCTTGTTCATGATCCAAATAAAAGATTAGGACCACTGTTTGGAAAAGGAATTACATGGAGATAACAGGTGTGAGTTGGTAAAGATGAAAAGGATGTATTTTTCTGGCCTCTTTCTTTAATGGAGCTTTCCCGTAATGATAAGTCATTTTTCAAAGGCACAGCTTTGTGTTTTGAGTAAATATTGCGTGCGGCACGCAGGAGTTATATCAATTTCCTTGCATGATTGTTTGGTGATTGACTTGGTTGTGTTGAAAAATTATAACGCTTGATGTGGCTCAAAGCTAAAGCCCAAGTTGGCCATAAAGATGGCATCTATCAGGAACTATCCATAGAGGGAGATGAACATTGGGAGAAGTCAAGGAAAGTCTCTAGTACAAATTCCAAAAGACTGAGATTAAATAGCTTTGAACAGGGTTTGACTTTCACTATTTATATTCAGTAGTTACTGACCTTTCATATTTGCCGACGTTGCTGAGGTCAGCTAGATGACAATCTTTAACCTGGGAGCTGTAGTGTTGGAATATTGGCAAACGCCACAGTCTGTCCCCAGTCTCTACACCGGCCTGTACAGCAGAATCAAAACAGAAACATCACCATCAAAAGTGACCAAACATTTTTGTTAATTACACAAGAAAGTCATCAAGAATATTTCATCAAAACCTGGTGTATATTTAAATAAATCAGGTTTAAAATGTTGATGTAACCCTCCCCGGGGTTAAGGGGTGTGTTCCAAGTTGGAATAAAAAACAAATGAATGAATGAATTATTTGGAATAGTTTGTTGCATGGTTCCCAGAAATACAATGGTCTGAAATGCCGTCATCTTCGATTTTTTTTCTACACAAATCTGACTGTATACCGACAGCATCGCAGTACCACATAAACTAATGTTCAACAAATGTACATATATTGTTATTTATTGTAAATATGGGCACCTTTTGGATTGAACCTTTTATAATTCAGCCTTATAATATGTCAAAAACTAGAGCCAAATCAATTTAATATACAGACAAAAGTTTTTAACATATTTGTATTTTAATAAAATAAAATGTAATTTGTTTTTGGGAGGGGGTTGGATTAATTCTCAAACTCTAGTTTTCACTAAAAACACCACTGACTGACCAGTGAAAATTTTGTAAAAATGTTGTGTTCAAGTTGCAGTGAAAACACAAAAGACAGTTAATGTTTAGTAAAGTATTTTGTGCACATTCAAATCAGGCTAATTGATGTGGAAATTGAAATAAGCAACAGTCAGGTTTGGAAACAATGTGGACTATTTCTTTTTCCCTTTAGTGGCTGTTTTACTTTTTAAAGAAATTTGAAGGCTCAAGGGGATTTTGAAAAAAACAAACAAACCTGAAATCAGGAAAAATCCTGAGAAATCACACGCCTGAAATACTTGTCTACAAAATCACCAAGGATTCTGTCTCAAAAAAGATTCAAAACAGTCACCAGTGAAGTTTCAGTTTGAGTTATTTTTTTCAAGTTTTGGATACGATGATAATTTGTAGATTTCCGTATTGCCAAAAAATATCAGCTGTACGTTTTTTTTATGTCGAGACGAGACTGTGGATGAGCCTACACACCTGATGAAGACTGGACCAAAGGGACTCCGAGGTTGTAAAAGTTCCTGTAGCCGCTGACCCAAGTGCAACATGGACGGATCCTGCATAACAAACAAATGGAAAGCATTGCTTGAGATACTTGTAAACCATTCAAAATGAAAAAAAACACCCCTACCCTACATAGTAAAGTGTCCTGCCCACGGGCACAAGTGCCATGTTAGGGATTCGAACCAGCACTCGTAGGATAATGAGGATTGTAACCATCCGTTGTTGGGTTCGCAAGATCAATCTTATTATAGTTAAGCGTCCTGCCTAAGGATACAAAGGGCGTGACCAGGATTCGAACCCACACACACACACGAGATGAAAAAGGAGTGTTACCATCACCAGTTAGGGTCGCAAGATCAATCTAATTATAGTTAGGTGTCCTGCCCAAGGATACCAAGAGCGTGACCGGGATTCGAACCCACACACACACAAGATGAAAAAGGATTGTTACCATCACCAGTTAGGGTCGCAAGATCAATCTTATTATAGTTAAGCGTCCTGCCTAAGGATACAAAGAGCGTCACCAGGATTCGAACCCACACACGCATAAGATGAGAAATGATTGTTACCATCATCTGTTAGGGTTGCAAGATCAATCTAATTATAGTTAAATGTCCTGCCCAAGCATACAAAGGACGTGACCAGGATTCGAACACACACACACACACAAGATGAGAAAGGATTGTTACCATCACCTGTTTTGGGTGGCACGGATGGCTAGTGCATAAGGCGCTCGCCTCTCACCACCATGACTGTGGTGATTCCTGGCTAGGGCCAAATGTGAGCAGAGTTACGCATTGGTCCTCTAATGTGCCACGAGGGGTTTTCTCTGGGCCCTCCGGTTTACCTCCCTCCAGAAAAATCAAACATTCGATCTCTGGCTGTGCTTCATTGTTACATATGGGTCAATATGGCTGGCTGCCAGCCCGCGCCCTTGCATGCCTGAGGCTCAAATACGTAGTAGCCTCGTCCTTGGATGATTAGCCTCCCAAATTAAACATCATACTATTTATCCCGCCTAAAGACACAAGTGCCATGTCCTGGATTCGAACCTACACGACACAAGATGATAAAGGATTGTCATCATCACCTGTTAGGGTCGCTAGATCAATCACTGCCTTCGGCTTGAGCTCTGAGCAGGCAAAGGTTAGAGCATCAGCCAGGATGAGTCTCCCCTCGGCATCGGTGTTATCAACCTGGAGACATGTAAGGGAAGGATTTTTAATTCCTGTGTAGAACAACAACTTAAATCTGTAATAGACTAATAGTGCTTCTCACCAAGTAAGTTTTTATGGTCATTAATTTTTGAAATATTTACCAATCTATGACTGTACCTTTAAAGGTTATGATACCTCATTGGTTTATGGAAGAGAACATTTTATTCCAAGTCTCTCTTTTCAATAAAACTAAATCTCTCAAACTCGGGGTATTCTCATTGGCCACAAAAAAACTAAATCCTTCACACCGTGCAATCTCAAGTACCTGTATCGTCTTCCCATTCATCGCCGTGACAACGTCTCCGGGCTTCATGGCGGATCCATTGATGAGATTCTCACACAGTGGAGCCAGAGCAACCACATTGATTGGCAGCTGCAGCATCGCTATGGCATCCATTGCCCCGGCAACCACAGCGGCACCGCCCATATCACCTCGCATTGCATCCATGCCTTTGGCTGGCTTGATGGAAATGCCGCCGCTGTTTCGTTTCATACAAACAGAGAAGGGGAGATTAGACAAAGTATAGATTATGTGCCCTTTGTTTACATCTACACAATAAGCCTTTGGCTGGTTTGATGGAAATGCCGCCGCTGTTTCGTTTCATACAAACAGAGAGGGGGAGATTAGACAAAGTATAGATTATGTGCCCTTTGTTTACATCTACACAATAAGCCTTTGGCTGGTTTGATGGAAATGCCGCCGCTGTTTCGTTTCATACAAACAGAGAGGGGGAGATTAGACAAAGTATAGATTATGTGCCCTTTGTTTACATCTACACAATAAGCCTTTGGCTGGTTTGATGGAAATGCCGCCGCTGTTTCGTTTCATACAAACAGAGAGGGAAAGGTTAGACAAAGACACAGTATAAATCATGTGCCTTTCGTTTACATCTGAACAATATGCATGTTTACTAAACCGCCCTCTTTTCAAATCTGCCTGCGGGTGTGCAAATAATAACAATAATAGTGGCTTCTTATATAGCGCACATATCCGTCACTCAGTGATGCTCAAGGCACTTTAACGTTCATTATTTTCCTGAAAGGTATTGTGGAGCTAAGTTTTTGAAGTATGAGACCAAGTCCTTTTACATAGCACCATGTAATGGTTTACAAGGTGCTGTGGTGCAATATGCTGCCGGTCAAACCAGGAACACCGGGGCAAACCCCTTCTCTTTTCGATAAGTGCACTGGGTTCTTTTACGTGCATTACACAACACACGGGGCCTACGGCTTAACGTCCCATCCGAAGGACGAAGCATGTGGTTAAGTGTCTTGCTTAAGGACACAAGTGTCACGACTGGGATTCGAACCCACACTCTGCTGATCAGAAACACCAGAGCCAGAGCTTGAGTTCGGTGTTCTTATCCGCTCGGCCACGACACGCCACATGCATCATGTTTTGCATAAATTTGGATATGGAGTGCATCAAAGGTCATAAATCAAAGGTGATGTGACCTGTGACAAAACTTCTAATCCAAATTCATGCAAAACAGGAGGCGTATCCACACCAGCATGACCAGCAGGCAGAAACTTAATGTTTTGGTTTCACTGTGACGTCAGAGGACGCATCATCTGTAGTTTTTGTGATGTCCTTAAAGGGGCACGTCGCCTTGGATCGGGCGAGTTGGTCTATAAAAAGCATTTGTAACAGTTTGTTATAATGTTTTAAAAGTAGGATACAATGATCCACACAAAAATGTCTCGAAATTACGTGGTTTTCCTTTTACATCGTGAACAAACACGGTCGGCCATTTTGTGGAGTCAACTTTTTGACTCCACAAAATGGCCGACCGTGTTAGTTCGCAAAGTAAAAGGAAAACCACGCAATTTCGAGGCATATTTGTGTGGATCATTGTATTCTACTTTTATAATGTCTTTCTAGCCATATGCATTTTATAACAAACGGTTACAAACGCTTTTTTTTAGACCAACTCGTCCGATCCAAGGCAACGTGTCCCTTTAACTTTGAAATGTTTTATGAATAGGGAGGACATACCTGTCAAATGTGACGCCCTTGCCAACCAAGACTAGAGGTGGGACTTCAGGATTGGTTCCGGTGTATGACATCTCAAGGAAGATTGGCGGCTGGTCTGAACCTTTGGAAACACTCAAGAAGCCACCCATGTTCTTTTCTAATGCCCATTGCTGTGTGCTGAAGATTATTATTAGTATTATTATTTATTCGACCTCAACAAGAAAAGAACGAAAACTACAATACAAGGCAAATCAAAGAATTATAAAACCAAAACAGAAACAACAATAGCAAAAGATATAGGCCCAGCCCTTGAGACAGACAGAACAGCAATGTAGAAAAATGATGATGACATGAGGGCAACTAAGAGAAAACAGCAGAGTTATTGTCAGGGGGAGAATGAAAAATGAGTGTATGAAGATCAAAGAAACAAGAAGATATCTCAAGACTGATACACTAGCACGCCTACATAGGTCATCCAGCCTTAGGGAGAGCATCTCAAAAGTCAGAACGGTAGGAACTTTCTAATTGGATGGACCAGCTTCGTTGGACCGCCGGAACGTTCCATTAGAGCGTTCAAAATACTAATACACATATTCACTCGTGTAGGATTGCTCCCGTACTTCGGCAAACTGGTGGTCCAGCGAAACGTTCTGGCGGTCAAACGGCGTGCGCCCACGGAAACGTTCTTTCGCGGCCTAGAATGTATCCGACTTTTGAGATGCTCCCTTACGAAGTAAGGTGAGGTGCAGTGAATATAGTACAGCCCGCCATTTGTGGAGTCAAAAATTAGGTTCTACAAAACAGCAGACCGCAGTCTGTCATGAAATTAAACAAAAACCATACAATTTCAAGGGATATATATGTGAACATTATATTCTGCTTTTAAAATGTCTTTCCAACCATATTCATTTCAAATCAAATGCTTTTTAATATAGCCCAAAGCGCCCAATCCGAACTTTAATCCAACTTTCTTAATTGGGCTTATTGGCTTTTTAAGGTTTGGCCTTTTTAAAGTTTCTCATCTGCCTAAGTCATATCGTTTGAGATTGACACTTCACATCATTGTAATTGTGCGTTTTATTTTTCTTAAGTGTTTCATAATCTGCATGTTTATCTTAAATTGTTATCTTAAATTGCCTGTGTTTCCTGTTTCCGTTTAAATTTGTACACTAGTCCACTTACTGTGCCCTGGTTAATATGGTCTTGGTTATTCTAAGCTGCTCTCCAGTGATCTCTGCAAACCTTCTTGGTGTACATTTGTTGGCCGGCATCTCCATCAGCCTCCTGGCAAAGTTCTGACTGCTCGCCAATGTAAGGCCCTTTTTCCACAGGTCTGTTGCCAAACTGTAGAGTAATACGAACAAAACCGCCCATTAAAGGGTCTGTATACGTTTGGTAATGACTCTGAAAATTAATGGCAATAAAAACTGACTTGGTAAGAAGTACAACAGCTTTGGATAGTAAAATGCATTTTGAGAAACTTTTCACTTTGAAGTACTGTGGTTATGGAAAAAGATATCACTTTTTATCCCCAAAAATTTGAATCTGAGAAGCGTTACTCGGTAACAATTCTCAGATTGTGTATCCCAATTGCAGATTCTTCCCGCGCGGACAAACCGCTCCAGATTTTCGGCAATGTCTTAAAAACACTACTACCTTTTGAAATGAAATTTTCACAGGTTAGTTTTATGGTATATATCTACAACTATATAGGATTGAAACAAACAGTGGGTTCCAATTACCAAACGTATACAATCCCTTTATATCACGTTAAATCACTCAGTGTGCAAATCTCTTTACAGGCCTGGTCTTGGCCTTGGTGCCCCTTCAAAAGTTTCCCACAGACCTTACAATTTTCCCGATGGATGTGCCCTTTGCAAAATGCAAATGGCCTTGCCCTCTCATAGATGAAATTCCAGGCTTGTCTATAATGATATATGAATCAAAAATGGTTGCAGAAGTGGGATTGAAAAAGAATGTCCCTTTTTTCAGGACCAGCCCACCTTTCTTGATCACCATAGAGGCCAAGCTCTATGTGTGGTTTCCTGTTGTTCGGGTCTTTCAGTTCATCATAAGTGAAGAGAGCCAGGCTGGCACCCTCTGCAGCAGCTGTGAAAACAAAACATCAACATAAACAAATTATTCAAAACAAATTGTCTAGTTAGATAAGCCCCCCTGAAATAGTAAACAATTTACAGAAATCAGACTACAGTATTTTGGCCACCTCTTAAGAAGAGAAGGAGATGATCTGGAGAAGATTATTGTCCAAGGAAATGTTGAAGGAAGCCGCTCACATGACAGACAGAAACTCTGATGGACCGATGGAGTGACGGAGCAGCCAGGCGTGTCTCTGACCTCTGACCTCAGCCTCCCGGTCAGCTTTGGACAGGCAGAGATGGAACTCCATCAATCCTTTGGGTAGTCGGGTTGGCGTAGTGGTATCTTTCCTCGCCTTCCACCTCTAGGACCCCGGTTCGAATCACGCCAGGGGGCACTACGTGGATTGGGTTTTCAGTCCCTACCTGACTGCGTCGGTTTTCCCTGGAATCATTCTCAAGGGTTTTCCTCCCACATCTAAAACTGAAACTTCCTTCCTTGTCTTCTCTCCATTGGGTTCTTGGCTAGTACAGTGATTAAGTTCGCTTTTCTGAGAGTCCTTGGCTTCACCACCAGAATAAAGAAATTGGGTCACAATGAGTCAGTCATGACTCTCAGGTCTATGACGACGAACGGGCGAAAAAGGGAGAGATAAGATGACATACCTTGAGCATTGCTGCACGGGTCCACACTGATGTTTCTCACACCCTCCTCCCTAAGCTGAGAGGCTCCAGCAGCAACTGCCGCTCGGATGTTTTCTTTTCCTTCGTTAATCTGCTCGGCTTCATTTAGTCCGGCCGACTGCTTGCCGAGACCTACTACGGCAACACTGCTAAAATCCTCCTTGAATTCGGAAAAGGAGAAAGGTGAAGGAAACAGAAATTAAGTTTCTGTAAAATCTATGGTGGACTTGGACTTTAAGCCTTGTGGAGGGACTTTCCAAAATGAAGGTCTCTTGCATCATTATTACTCAAAGTCCAATTGTTTTGTATGCCAGTTATTGGAGTTGTTAGAATGAAGTGATGATCAATCATCATCGTCGACCATCGAGTTGTTCAAGTCTCGCCTAAGACTCATCTTTTCAAACAGTATTTTTGTAAAATTGTAACTTATTAAAAGGTTTGTATCTGTTATTCATTTACCACAACTATTTTCAACTAGTTCATCTTTTTTAGCTTACTGTGTATTTGGCTGGTCCAGACGTAATTTTTGGTAAAATTTTTCAATTGTCTTTGTTTTTAATTTATTTTGTTTAATCCACTTTGCTTGTGTTCAGCGCCTTGAGGCAGAACCGATCTGCAACTGTTTGCGCTTTATAAATCTCTCTTTATTATATATTATTATTAATCACAGATTTTTGATGTACTGAGAAAATCAACAAGGCAACCAAGCATCACCTTCAGACAGTCCCTAGATCGTACAAGATGTAGTTTTTCTATGCACTCTGCTTTTGTTTGTTTCATTGTGACAAGTGACAAGTGACAAGATTTTGAGTCATCAGGCCTAAAACTTAATGGAGGCAATTTGCTTCCATGCCCCTTGGTCATTGCCTTTGTGCCATTTGAAGTGCTCCAGTACTAATTTATACTTCCCTCGTAGAAAATCCCTTTTACAGCAATACTGACAGCTCATCTTAAGATAATAATGATACTCCAGGTTCTTATATAGCGCTTTATCACACCCCTAGGGGGCGTATCAAAGCGCTCAGTATTTTTTCCTGCAAGGTATGTGGAGCTACGTTTTGAAGTATGAGACCTTTTTCCTTTATAGCACCATGCAATGGTTTACAAGGTGCTGTGGCGCAAATGCTGCCGATCAAACCAAGAACATTGGGGCGAACCCCTTCTATTTACGATAAGTACACTGGGTTCTTTTACGTGCATTACACAACACACAGGACCTATGGCTTTACGTCCCATCCGAAGGTCGCAGCAATAATGGTTAAGTATCTTGCTTAAGGACACAAGTGTCACGACTGGGACTCGAACCACACTCTTCTGATCAGAAATGCCAGCGCTTGAGTCCGGTGTTCTTATCCGCTCGGCCACGACACGCCATGAATCTTAGTGCTTTGTGAAATCAGGCTCTGGATCAGTTCTGACTGATCAAATGGGTGTCAGGTCACTTTGTACCTTGGACACTTCGTACCTTTTACAAGACACTTCGTACCTTCTTACCAGACACTTCGTACCTCGTACTGATTCTGAAATTCTGCCTTTTTTCGAGAGGGCCACGCCGCCAAAGTCTTGTTAATGACCCGTTGTGACTCGACTCAGAGACTAATCAGTAAATTGTAGAGTACAAAGAAAATAACTTTAATAACATGTAAAATTATAAATGAAAATGAAAAATCACAATGTTTTCTTACATTGATAAGAAGAAAAAAACCCTCTAATGATGTTTGTTTTGTTGATAAAAACAAATATAAGTACAAGTAAAAAAACCCTGAATATCCGTATTAGTTATAAAAACCCCAATTCTTTTTACCATAGGTAGAAAACAAAAGGCCTATTTTGTTGTTTTGACAAATGTATAATTAACAATTTACAGTAAAACAGTAGAGGGCTACAGCTACGGAAGGTAAGAAGTAACTCAGCTGACGGTACGAAGTGACTTTGCTGACGGTACGAAGTGACCAAGGTACGAAGTGTCCAAGGTACGAAGTGACCAAGGTACGAAGTGACCAAGGTACGAAGTGACCAAGGTACGAAGTTGTGACCAAGGTACGAAGTGACCAAGGTACGAAGTGACCAAGGTACGAAGTGACCAAGGTATGAAGTGACTGACATCCAATCAAATGTAATCAGTCTAAAATTTTGATCACTTGATATTAGTACTAACCTGTTTGATGTCATAGAGAATTTTGGCTTTTCCTTGTTTGATGGTTGGCCCAGCTCTGTGGGAGTAAAATATTGAATGGTATTGGTTCAGATATAGAATGCATGTCCGCTTCAGTTTGTATGCAGAAGGTCATGAAGGTGCTTCAACAAAGGGAAATAATGTCAGGGTAATCTTGTAACTCATTAGTTATTTAAAATTTCCTAGTGGTCATTGAACTGTTAACAGTACATTAGTGTTCCCTTAAAGGTATTGTATACTTTTGGTAACAGCTCAAAATCAGAGTCCACATTTTGTGTGATACAACATATGCATGAACAAACAAACCTGTGAAAGTTTTAGCTCAACTGGTCACGAGAGATCAATTGAGATCACGAGAAAATAGTGAAAAGAGACCTTATGTGTTTTCTGTTTTTTCCAAATATCGCGCGTGATAAAAACAATTGTTTTACTCATTTCTCAGAAACGATAGCATTTTAGGCAGAAATATTTTAAGGAACCCTTTCAACCATTACTTACTTTAAAAATCATGTAAGTTGTGTGTGAATCTGTGAACATTTGTGTTTTTCGATCTTACCAATAGTGTACAGGCCTTTAACTGAACATGGCTTAAAAACTAACCTAAACAATTCATTAAAATTCTGACCTACACAAATGAGAGAAACATACAGGAGTAAGTAAACTGACACCTGAAGAGCGTTGAATCAGCAGTGCTCAAAATCCTGAAAATTACTTATTAATCATGGTTTTGACCGTCACTTTTTACGTGCGTCAGAGATACCTGTAAAAGGCAAACATGTTTTGCACAATTTTCCATTAACTAGATCCCACCTTTACTGGAAAAGAATACAATTAAGGCATACATGGAAAGCTGTTCTTGTTTAAAGACACCGAATACGTTTGGTAATTGTCAAAGACCAGTATTCTCACTTGGTGTATCCCAACATATGCATAAAATAACAAGCCTGTGAAAATTTGGGCTCAATTGGTCATTGAAGTTCAAAGAAAATGATGACAAAAAAACCCACCCTTGTTGTACAAATTTGTGTGCTTTCAGATAGGAATAAAAACTTCTTGCAAGAAGTTTTTATTATTTCAGTGAGAAATTACCTCTTTCTCAAAAACTACATTACTTCAGAGGGAGTCGTTTCTCACAATGTTTTATACTATCAACAGCTCTCCGTTGCTCGTTACCAAGTATGTTTTTATGCTAATATATATTTTGAGTAATTACCAAACGTTTACAGTGCCTTTAAAGGGATTATACAGGATTGGAAAGGATAAAAAACATCATGAATTGTTTAATTTTGGTCTGAAAGCTTACTCATTAAGAAGTTCATACAAGAACCATTTTTTTTCTGTGAAATCTCTGAAATGAATTAGTTTTCAAGAAAACTGTATCTGCAACAGCTGATTTCGGTTGTTACATCCAAAATTTAAGGACACTGTGTTTACATGATAAAACTGTGCACATTTTTTTTTTACTATTTCTTCTGATTCACACAATGAGTTAAGCCCAAATTTTCACAGGTTTGTTATTTCATATATATTATGATCACAGAAAACATGATCACTATGACTATTTTGTCAGCTCTACCAATCTTGTATAATACCATTTTCATTTAAAAAATCATTTTAATTTATTGGATTTTGTCTGTGTAGATGCACAGTTTAGCTATGCTAGACAAGATAAACACTAGATTAGGTCTAGCACGCAATGTGTGTTTTGAGCACTGCTGTGGTGACATTAAGTTTTAGATCTCAGATCTGTTGTCATCTCCAGCAGGTGAACAGTCACAGTTCTTAGGCCAAATAAAATAAAAAACATGTTTAGCGTCCTGCCTTTTTGAAAAAAGGAAGGAGGAGGGCCTTTTTAAATATTTTTTTAAGTTCTTTTTTTTTTAAATGGCCTCTGACACATTTTTTGAGACAACTGGCCAGGCTATTTTTCAAGATGGTTGCCAGCTGTTTACGGTGTGCTTTCTTCGGTGTGCTAAGTCTAAAATACGATCTTATTTTTTTTAAATTTATTTTTTTCGTCAGGGATCGTTAAAAATGTATAATTTTTTTCTTTAAAAAAAGAAAAAATGAAAAAAAGAAAAAAAAGGAGGCGGCCTCTAAAAAGGAAGCGGACGGGGATGCTAAACATGTTTTTCATTTGGCCTTACATGTTGAGAAGATCCTGCAGTCTTCCAGCTGTTCTGTTGTTGACTTCTTCAGCAGCCTTTGTGAAGATGAAACCTTCTTCCTTGTCATCTTCCTTGCTGTAAACACCTAAAATTAATCCAGGCTTCTGTAAATTGAAAAAACACATTAAAGGGTCTGTATACGTTTTGTAATTACTCTGAAAACTAATGGCAATAGAAAATTACTTGGTAAGAAGTACAGCAGCTTTGGATAGTATAATGCATTTTGAGAAACTTTTTACTTTGAAGTACTGCGGTTATGGGAAAAGATATCACTCTTTTTATTCCCAAAAATTTGAATCTGAGAAGCGTATCATGGTTACTGACACTCCCAAGAGTCCCAGTAACGTTTCTCAGATTGTGTATTCCAATTTCAGATTATTCTTCCTGCGTGGACATGCTCCAGATTTTCATGCTTGTTTTTTTTATCATCAAGTTGACACTGTTTAGTCATGTTTAGTGTTTGAAGTGTGACTTTTAATAGGGTATCTTTCTTGATAATTTTGCCAATAAATCAGTATTTCGTTGACAAAAACCAAACTTTAACCATACCTTAATTTAGAAATGAATGTAAACAAATACATAACAAAATGTCAATCAATTCAATGCCATTGTTGTCTGGGATGACAATTCCACACCGCCGATGATTCTGACCTGTGCGATAGCGTTAACGAATAACGATGGTTTTGCCACTTCAATCCAAGCATCTAACATCTAAGAAAATCAAACAAAATAAATTAATCTGACAATTAACTGAAATACTCACTTTCTCCACTCCTGTGCAAAATGCCTGGCTGCATATCCCCACATTCTTAGACAGTCTTTGAAAAAGGGACCTCCCACAAACTTGTCGCAAGGGCGCCGCCATCTTGTTTAACCTACAATGCATGCTGGGTATCACCGGAAAAATGGGGGAATTTAACATTGCGCTAGTATCCAAATTATCACGTTACATTAAAGATGATTTTCTGAAACGTTCAAGGCACCAGACTAATTTAAAGATTTAGTCTGTTATCCAAACCTATGAATTAGGTGAGTGCCTTATGAAGCAGTACAAGTACCAGACTTTTATCTAGCACAGAAGTGGGCCCGAAAGTCGCCAGCCGCGTATAGACCTTTCTTTTGTTGATAAACAAACCGCGCTGGTTGGCATGGACGGCCGAATGTTAGCAAAACATTCAATCGTGTTAACAAATGTTGTGTCCAAATTCAACATTTCTGTAAACTTTCAATCAACCAAAAATACATACCATGATTGGTTGCTTTGTTTCCAACAAATTCAACACTATTTTTGAATATTTGTGTAACATTATTACAAACTGTGGCTATCTGCTTATGCTTTGCATTTATGGCTTTCCATAGTTTTCCAACCTCAGTTGGCAAAAACTCGGGCTGTGACGTTGCAAAAGAAAGGTCTATTCGCAGTTTGCAGCCGCGAAGTCAGGAAAATTAAGGAAATTAAAACACATGCAGTACAGGGAGGTGAAATTTCTGTCTCCTCCTTCTGTCTAATTTGAACGAATTATTTTAAAATCTTTCTTTATCACTACAATTTGTTCATAATTCTTAAAAGAAATATCACCGACCATACTTTAATGTAGAATCAGATTATTTGGTTGCCTAATTAGTGACTAATTATCCGTCACAATTAAGACCTAATCATTCAGAACATAATACACAGCTGTTGAAAAACTTGCACTTACTCCAAATGAAATGTACCCTTCATGTTGCACAAAATATGAAATTTTATTCCATAATCTGGTTAACCATACCACTGGGGACACTTAATTTTGGAGGTGGCTAATTCGTATTACTAATTAATAGCTAATTAGCCGCTAGAAAACGCGCCATTTTCTATCATACGTAAGCGATATATCACTTGTACACATAGGCCTATACTTACTATTATGACTGCACTCGCCGTGAAGTAAATGTACCCTTCATAATGCATAAAATATTAAACTTTATTCCATGATCTGACAGACCACTCCACTGGGCACACTTAATTTTGGAGGTGGATTAGTCGGCTCACTAATTAATACCTAATTAGCCGCTAGAATACACGCCTTTTTCTATGATACGTGAGCGATATATCACTTGAACACATACTTACTATTATGACTGCACTCGCCAGGGGCGGATCCAGGATTTTCCAAACGGGGGGCGTGAAAATATACCAAGCAGCAAAATGATAAATGAAGTTTGTTGCGCCTGCGTAACACAAAGCTTCCCCATTTCTCCCTCCCCTTCTCTCTCTCTCCCTCTTTTTTTCTTTTCTCCCTCTTTTTTTTTTTTTTTTTTAATTTCAAACTTGGGGGGGGGGCGTGCGCCCCCCACGCCCCCCCTGGATCCGCGCCTGCTCGCCGTAAAGTAAATGTACCCTTCATGTTGCCGAAAATATAAAATTTTAGTCCATAATCTAACAGACCACACCACTGGGCACACTTCATTTTGGAGGTGGTTAGTTCGGCTCACTAACTAATACCTAGTTAGCCTCTATAGAATACGCGTTATTTTCTACCATGCGTTAGGTTATAGTACACAAATACTTACTTTTATGACTGCAATCGCCGTAAAGTAAATGTACCCTTCATGTTGCAGACAAAATTAAATTTTATTCCATAATCTAACAGACCACAACACTTGGCACAATTAATTTTAGAGGTGGTTTAATCGGCTCAATAATTAATACCTAATTAGCCGCTAGAATACGCGCCATTTTCTATCATACGTAAGCGATATATCACTTGTACACACTTACTATACTACTAGTGGTACATGGCCTACTTTGTGCACCACGTTTATCAGTCGTCTTTGGTTTTATTATGATTTTTGGATTTTTTCTTGTTGTTCTACCATAATTTTAGGTTTATTTCTATGTGTTTTGGGGGTGTCGATCTTTGGATGTCGAAGGAACGTAGATTGGACCATAAGCATTGGACTGACGCGTGTATTATGGTGGTTGTTTATACTCGCCTTTGAGTTGGATGGATATGTAGACTGGATCCTCATGCCTCGCCGTAGTAATAACATTTACATAAACAGAGCACTAGTCTACTTGCAACAACAGAGCGCAGCAACACTTACAACGGCTGGTAAAGCGTATATACGCTGACCTTTGACCGCTTTTGTTTTTTCCGATCATTTCTCGTTAATTATACGTGACATTTATGTGAAAAAACAAAAATTAAAAACATCTCAAAATGATTGTCCATAATTCTACGTCACTAAATTACGTAAACAGTAAACCGGTATATGCCCTTTAAGAATAGAAGTGGATTTTTTAGCTCTACTTGAAGACTGTTTCGTTTCCCCTTACACCTCTCTCAGTCCCTCTTGGTTTCTTTATGATGACCATTCCTTTTATGAAAAGCGTTATCAGCTTCATATAAACTCAAACGTGAAAGATCACCATAATGTAAACCCGTTCGTAAAGAAAGCGGGGGCCAGTCTGATTAATGCAGACACCCAAAATGACGGTAAGCGTCGACGGATTCTTCAAGGGCTGGAAGTTGTCACCTAGTCGGCGGGGCAGATGGCCGGTTTCCTCGGTGGACCCAAGGGCGCAAGGCGTAGTTGATGAACATGGCTTTATGCCAAGAAAACCCACCGGCTCTTTTCAGATTCACCATAACAAAAGAGATTTTGACCATGTTTGTTTTTATATAAAAAAACTGTACAATAAACATGTACCTTTATTAATTTTTGTTGGCCTCTAGCATGTCCTACTCACTCCTAAACTATCGATGTCTATCTATTTGTTTCGTTTCCCCTTATACCTCTCTCAGTCCTTCTGTGTTATGTAGAGACTTGGGTAGGTGGCCGGTCCTCTATTTATAAATGACAAGCATTCACCAGAATACACCAAAATTAGCAGAATCCATATGACATCAAAAATATACCTGTACTGATTTTAATCCTCCAATACTACTACAGCACACAATACACAATATAATTGTATACACAGTCACTTATATTAAGGGCAAAAGGTCAACACAACATGAGGCTGGCCATACACAAGTTTACAATGATTCAATATTTCTGGAGTAAAATGATGATTTGATACAGAACAATGCCCACAGATAACTCTATGAGCTTATCCCTCCCAGATAAATATTATATGGAGCATGGCCATCAGAGCCATGCTCCCTACAAAACATAAATGTGCTTGCTCTCTTGCTCAAAGATAAAATGGAAAGAGAGTGAGCCCAAAGGTCGCGACCCCAAACAGAACTTTTTAAAAATAAATTATGCTAATCACAAAGTTGGATCAGGCACTTGAACACTGAAGGCGCACTTGGGTTCCCTGCAGGTTCCCTTTACGACCACGCGACCCGAGTGGTCCAAAACAAAACAGATACAAGTGCGACCTAGTATGATTTATGAAAATGACATTTGGCCTATATGATTTACAATGATTTACACCTTTAAACCATTACGCATATTTTTAACACAATCTCATAAATGATGCACCAGCTCCATCCTACTACACATTTAAGATGTACAAAATAATTTACACATCAGAAAAATACACTGCAATACTGCATAATGATACCCACTGAATGTTCACAAAGACCAGGTTTTCTAAATACAAACTGACACACACTATGCATGAACAATACAATCTTTGACCTAATCTCAAATACCCAAATTGATAGTGTTATACATTGAGGTCAACCACAGGGTTGAACCAGACATAATACACTCACATGGCAATTGCTTGTCTCTATTTATGATAGAGCAACCATGACAATACACTATACAACCAAATGGTTATTTAAAATCATGTCAAAACTCTGAATAATTTACACAGCACTTGGTGTAAAACCATTCAAAAAATGCAAAAACCTGTCGTGAAATCCCAATCACATTTATCCTGGATCTCACTACAGACATAAGTGTTTCTTTTATAAACTACAATATACAAAAATGAAAAATTGGATCTAAACAGGCAGGCAAAACAGTTTGGTTCCATTCAAGGCCAAGATTACACTGGAGAATAAAATACAACTGGCTAACAGTTCACTTTGCGGCTTGGAAAGCAAAAAGGTAAACTTATATTATCAATCACTAAAAAATGTATGCGTCCACAAGGGTAGACAAGCATGTGGGAGATTATAAATAGTCTCACCCACACTGTGAGAACAAAACAGAGTTGGACAACACAACCAACTTCAAAATACACACTAAACCATATCAGGCTGGGTGACTAAAAATTATTTCAATTCTCCCACAAATAACATCTACACTTGAGGGAGCAAAGACCCATCACTAATAGTACTTAGGGCAACAACAACAATTAAATACGAGAAGGGAATTTAATACAATACAAGCATTGCCTGAAAAATGGTCCTAAAAATGTCAGACACATGTCATATATCTCACTCCAAAAGGTTATATACTATCCCATTATTGGTGAGCACAAACAGTTGGGTTACACCAAACTACAAAACTGCTGACAAAAATATTTCATTTAGCAACTACACTAAAATTAGTAACCCACAATTCCGTCACTACACACACTCTGATGGCAATACCATTACATGTTCTTAGGGAACAAATTTAGAAATTCAAAATCAGACATCATCAAATTCCCATACCACAAAGATAGTCAAAGATAAATACATGTACATCACAACTATCTCCATGAACCAAACTTTGACGAGTCAGGATATAAACCTGAATAAAAGCAACTCCACAATCATGAGATTATACAGATCCAAAAGTCAATACACTATACATGCACATAACGTCATTATGCCAAATTTTCAATAGCATGTACAGTAACAGTTGTACAAAAACATACAAGGAAACTTGAACTTCATACAATGAAAAGGAGTAGGGCCTACACAACTGATGGTGCGGCAAAAACATCCTATCTCTTTCACAAGAGCTGACACCAATATGTGGATCAGAGGCAGCTTGAGCTGGCACCGGTAATATGCGGGACTCCTCTGTTAATATATTCCACAAATTAAGTAATGGCATTTGGCAACTGGCCCCAGATAAAATATACTGTGGGCCTACTCATGGTCACCAGGACTGCCAAAACAGGTACACACATGTGAGAATAAATTGCAACCCCTAAATACAAGGGAAACTTCCCTACTTTTTCCTTCGCTTTGCCATCTGGCAAACTAAATGAGTGGCCATTGAAGCTGACATGGTGGCTATCACTTAAAACACTCACAGTAGGAGAAACAAAAACTTAATTCTCATGCCACCTCTACATTACAAAAACTAGCAGCTTCAAGAACAACTGGCTTAATAGTAAGCGGCTCAGCCTCCTCAAAAAGTAAATCTTTCATACAAGAAATCGAAGGAGAAAAAGTAACTGGGTCAGGTGACTGCAATTTATCAACCCTGTCTGCATTCAAATTTTCAGAACACTTGAATAATAGAAAATCTAGCATCTATGCAGCTTTGATGCTATTGACCACATTTTGTATTAACAGGACAAGCATCTTCATCCTCTTCACGTAAACAATTTGTGAAGGCACTCAAAACAATTTCAGCTTAAACACTGTTTGACTTTGAAATATTGTCTGGCACATACATTATTGAAATGAAATACTAGCAATGTACGCACAAAATAGGACTTGTTAAAATACAATAAGAGGCATAAATCATTGACAATAAAAATACAATAAAAATACAAATCCAAAATCTGTCTAACCTTACTGTAAACAAAAAGTACAATTGCAACTCAAAAATTTCCAACTGACATATAGTCTTACAAAGACTTGTTAAATGTTACACAGTAATATGCCAAGGCAATTTAAATGCACAAAAAGTCATAAAGTGTATATACACCCTTTTCACAGGTGTAAAATGTATAAGAAAAATGCAGTTAGCTGAAAACCTTAAGTTTTCACATTAATATGTGTGCAACAAAAAATCTATTTGACATAAAAACACTTGATCCAAAAGCACAGGCCTACCACTGGCTCTAAAATTATCTGTTTATAAGAATAATTAATGTTTAAAAGATCCACAAGGGACACAACTGCCTTCAAAAAGTAAAACAGATCTGCAAAATAGCTTGCATAAAAATGTCAAATATTACATAAAATTCCATAAATGGAACTTTACAATTTAAGTAGCACAACATACAATTTAAACAAAATATATCCGTTGATGAAGTCCTCAGGTTGATGCAGGGAAGGCAAAAGCTAGATGGTGACCATCGCATCCATTGTTCACGACAAAAACGCGAAAACGATTACATCAATCCTCAGGAGAAAACCTATAGACCAGGGTTTAAATCCAGGTAAAAACCGACATAATAATATTCAAATATTCAACTCAATGTTAAAAAAGCGTATTGAGTAGCAATATTGAAAAATGTAGAAAAATGGCAAATACAATCCTGTCTAAGATGCCATTTGTAGAGACAAAATGGAAAAGAGAGTGAGCCCAAAGGACACGACCCCAAAACAGAACTTTTATTATAAATTATGCTAATCACAAAGTTGGATCAAATACTTGAACACTGACATATGACATCAAACATATAAAATAATCTCCTGTACTGATTTTAATCCTCCAATACCATAGCACACAATACACAATATAATTGTATACACAATGCACAGCACAGTCACTTATATTAAGGGCAAAAGGTCAACACAAAAGGACCCTGGCCACACACAAGTTTACAATGATTCAATCAGACCTAAACATGACAATATTTCTGGAATGAAATGATGATTTGATACAGAACAATACTCACAGATAACTATATGAGCTTATCCCTCCCAGATAAATATTATATGGAGCATAGCTCTGACAAAATAGAGAGAAATACCTTGACAAAAAATAAATGAGCTCTCTCTTGCTCAAAGCTAAAATGAAAAAGAGAGTGAGCCCAAAGGTCGCGACCCCAAACAACTTTTTAAAAATAAATTATGCTAATCACAAAGTTGGATCAGTTACTTGAACACTGAGGGCGCACTTGGGTTCCCTACAGCAGAGCTGCCCTACAGTAATGTCAGGAAATGGAAATTTTCCTCCATAATATATTTTATAGAATTACTAAATCTTTGTCTTCTAGATTTATTAGCCATTGCAGAACCTCACCCAAATTCCTTATCAAAGGTTCCCACAATGAGAGCTCACAAAACTGCTGACCAAAGTTAATGGATATGTCCATGTTCCCCAGAAAAGTAACATAAATTTTTAGTAAAATTATAATTATTAGTGAAGGTAATCTGATGACAAGCGAATTACAACAATACCTTTGTAAACCCATTGTTTTAAGGGTGACTGCTCTATATTCCGACAACCCTATATTCCGACACCCCTATGTTCCGACAACCCCCTCATGATTTACATGGGGTTAGGGTTAGCGTTAGCGTTAGGGTTAGCGTTAGCGTTAGGGTTAGGGTTAGGGTTAGGGTTAGGGTTAGGGTTAGCGTTAGCGTTAGGGTTAGGGTTAGGGTTAGGGTTAGGGTTAGGGTTAGGGTTAGCATTAGGGTTAGCATTAGGGTTAGGGTTAGGGTTAGGGTTAGGGTTAGGGTTCGGGTTAGGGTTAGGGTTAGGGTTAGGGTTAGGGTTAGGGTTAGGAAAATACACCAGGGTTGTCAGAACATAGGGGTGTCGGAACATAGGGGTGTAACCGTTTAAAGGGGTTTTTCCCCACAACCTACTTCCTTATGACCAATTATTCCAGTGGGTCAAGTGGAAAAGCTGAGTGTCCCTTATGGACTGCTAGTCCTGAGCCCTGACCTTAACACTGACTTTTTGGGTCAAGTTGGAAGTTTGAACAGAGAACAAGGAGGACTTCCTTTGTCAGCTAATTTTTAAGGTACACCACCCCAGGATAGGTGACTATAGTGTTCACCTTTGTTCCGTTTTTTGTTACTGTCGCATTTTTTTTCTCAGCACACTTTGTTTGCTTCGCATTTTCAGTCGCATTTTTTTACAATCACATTTTTTCCTGTAGCTTTTTCCCGTCTCATTTTTATTTCTGTGGCATTCGTTTTCTGTCAATTTTGTTTCCTGTTGCATTTTTCCCCCGTCTCATTTTTTTGGTCACATTTCTCCCCCGCATTTGTTTTGATGCGCCACATTTTTCGCGGAGGAGGTTGAACTTTTACCCTAAGTACAGCTCCACTCATTTCAGCCAGCGACAAGCCTATGGTGTTCCGTATGTGCTACCTTTTGTCAGATTTTTAAAAACTTAAAAGAATTTTTTATTACGTTTCTTTTTTAATCCTATTTTTTTGTTTAACGTCGTATCTTTTTTGTCGCATTTTTGGGGTCGTTTTTATTTTTGCATTTCTTTTGCAAAACAACCAACATAAAAGAAAGTAGCATTACATAAGTAGAAATAGAGTTAACCAAACGCTTCTTTATACAGATAGGATTTTAAACTGTTCTTGAATATGCCAAGTGAATTTGAAAGTTTCACAGTTTCAGGTAGGGAGTTCCAAAACTTCTCTCCCCATTGATGATTCGCCATTTTTCCTGAAGGAGTTTTTGTTGTGCAGACCGTAAGCCACGATGCCCTGGGGCATATAATCGCACAAGATCACTTAAATATGCTGGGGCATCACCTTGTAAAATCTTGAAAATAATGAGGCACAGTTTATGTTTAACTCCTTGTTGGATGGGGAGCCAGTGCAAGTCGGCAAACACGGGTGTGATGTGGTCTGTTTTCTTGGTGTACGTGATCATCCTTGCCGCGATATTCTGTAGCCGTTGTAGTAGTGAGAGGTGTATGCTGTTAATTCCATATAAAAGCGAGTTGCATGAATCTATCTGGATGTTATAAAAGCATGGACAATGGTTTTGGCAGCATCCCTTGTGAGGTGATCCGGTATTCTGCCAATATTCCTAATTGACATAAAAACAGCCTTAGATATTGCTGTCACCTGGCTTTCCATTGTCATAGCTGAGTCATCAAACATCACACCTAAATTACGAACATTAGTGGAAGGCTCAATGTGAGCATCACCAACTCTAATGTTCAATATTGACTTTCCTAATTTGCTGTTGAAACCTAGAATCCTGAATTCAGTTTTTTGCATCATTTAGGTTAAGAAAGTTCTGATTCATCCATGTTCCGACATCGTCGATGCAGTGTTCGATGACTTCTCACTCCAGCCGTCAAACTCCAGCCGCCAAACTCCAGCCGCCAAACTCCAGCCACCAAGTTCCAGTCGCCAAACTCCAGCCGTCAAACTCCGCCGTCAAACTCCAAACACCAGACTGAAATGAAATAAAATTCGGGACAATGTGTTAAGGAAAATGTGTTTACATGCTGAAATTTTTTTCACTATCTCCTCCTGACTCACACAACAGATTAAGCCCAACTTTTCACAGGTTTGTTATTTCATGTACATTGTATATGGTTGATCAAACAAAACATGAACACTGTCTGTGACTATTTTGCCCACAATAGTAGTGGGAGGGACTGGCCAGAGGTCAGAGGTCAGTGACCACGTCCGACCAAATCAAGTATTTTTACATTTGGTCACTAAACTCAAACAGAGGAAAGTTTACCCTACATGTACAAACTGCTCCGTGATTTTAAAATTGTTTGCCTCTGCTGGATATCCAATCTGGATTGAGCCTGACCAATACTCTGACTATGCATTCATTTCTTGTCCTGTTCTATGATAATTGGTGGAGTGTTGTGGCCTACTGATGCAGACCTCACTGAACAGATCAGACTTGTTATCATCACCACACAAAAGGACACTTTAAATGTAGTTCCATCAGCCTGCGTGGCTTACGTTTTGATCTGAAAGTCTCCAAACTATTAACCCTTTCAGCCCCAAGTTCTTTTGACATAAACAACTGCTGTGGCCCACGTTGTTTGACCACTCAAGCGTGAAGCACACATTCTCACACAACAGGAAGCTTGTGTTCAAAGTTCGATTTTACAAACTCTATTATTACCCTGAAGATGTCATTTTAGAGCATAATAAGTAATACAAATTGTCTTACTCATTGAATTTCCTTTCATATAATTTAAAAATCAGTGAAATCAGCCAATAAATGCCGAAGTTCTTGGTCTTTGTTTCCCAAGTGTGTTCTGTAAACCCAGACACTTTTTTGCACACAAACATATGGCGCTCCGTAGGTGCTTGCCATTTCGGATCTTTCCACTCCAATTTGAAGTGATTGCATAATAGCAACTCCATTATATTTAACCACCATTGGAAAGATCCGATCTTTCTCTTTCCAATGATGGTAAGCTTGGGTATGGAAGGTGAACATGGACAAAACTACAGCTTTTTAACAAATGGCCTTTGTGCTCAGGCTTGAGTGCTTTTTTGTGTGTTATCTTGGGTGACTATAGTCGCCATTGGGGCTCAAGCAGGGTATAGTGCACAGTCGACTAAAGTCGCCATTGGGGCTGAAAGGGTTAATGAATGTCAATCACTCAAAAATAACAGCGATGCTGTTGATACCCCTCAGCCCTTATGTTGTAGCTACCGCAAAATATCACCAAACCATGTTTGTATACCCAAGCATTGTGACCTTCACATTTAACCTGTGAAATTGAACTCATCACCTTTGACCTTTTCAACCACAAAACAATCCCAACTTTCCTTTCTCTAAGAGCAACCCCCCACTTAAATTAAGGTCCGGAAACCAGATAGCTATGACTCAACACAAAGACCTGGACCTTTGACCTTATTCAGCCCCAAAACAACTTTCCTTTCTCTAAGAGCAACCCTCCACCCAAGTTACATGTCCAAATACCCTTTGTAACTCAAGTTACAATCCGGAAACCATTTAGTTATAACTCACCATCGTGACCTAGACCTTGACCTTTTCAAGTAAGTGGCATGGAAAATGTTATCTTTTGTTATTTCTTTTTCGGGAATTAAAATTGCTGGAGAGTGCAGCTTTTTTAATTGAAGCAAAAATGAATACAGAAAACTAAAAATAGCGAACGAAGTTCTGAGAAAATCGTGCGTTTCAGGATTGTTTATATTTTTGCAATAAAAATAAGCAACACAAATTTGAGGGGTTCTCTTGACGATTGGTGTTGGTATGAGCTTTCTTATCACTGAGTCCCCAGAATGAAACTAATCAAGAAAGTAGCATGGACAATTTGAATAATCAAAAGCTAACTTTTGTTATTTCTTTATTTAGGAATTTACCTTGCTGGAGAGTGCAGCTCCTTTACTATAGGCCAGTCAAGACATCTGCTTGTTGCGGGTAGATCACTTTGCCCTTTCGAGATGGTGAGCCTCAGATGCAACACAAACAAACGATTAAAACAGTCAGTTTCAGAAAAATTGCTTCACCTGAGAAGTTGGTGTAAACCTCAAAACTGAATACAACCAAAATGAAAACGGCGAAAAAAAGTTCTCGGGAACTCGTGCATATCAGGATTCTTTTGGCCATTGCAATCAAGATAAGCAACAGACATATGAGGCGGCATCTCAATTGCCTCAAAGAGTTCTCTTGACGATTGGTGCTGGTATGAGCTTTTTTATCACTGAATCCCCAGAATGAAACTAATCAAGAAAGTGGCATGGACAGTTTTAATAACCAAAAGCTAACTTTTGTTAATTCTTTATTTAGGAATTTACCTTGCTGGAGAGTGCAGCTCCTTTACTGTAGGCCAGTCAAGACATCTACTTGTTGACGGGTAGATCTCAGATGCAAAAAAGAATTCAAACAAAATTCCACAGATGAAAAAAGTGATTTAATAATGAAAATATCACAACTTCAAGAGAAGATCTTACACTCTACAAAGAAGAAGATCTTACGGGATAGGGCTTGCACAAACTCCAAACTGCAAACTTGAAACTGCAAACATGAACATACAAGCTGGATACTACAAACTGTTAACTACAAACTGTTACTACAAACTGGAAACTACAAACTGAAAACTACAAACTGGAGCTACAGGCTGAGGCTACAGGCTGGTGACTACTGGGCTGGTGACTACTGGGCTGGAGCTACAGGCTGGTGACTACAGGCTGGTGACTTCTGGGCTGGTGACACCTGGGCTGGAGCTACAGGCTGGAGCTACAGGCTGGAGCTACAGGCTGGAGCTACAGGCTGGAGCCTGGGCTGGAGCTACAGGCTGGAGCTACAGGCTGGAGCTACAGGCTGGAGCCTGGAGCTGCAGGCTGGAGCTACAGGCTGGAGCCTGGGCTGGAGCTACAGGCTGGAGCTACAGGCTGGAGCTACAGGCTGGAGCTACAGGCTGGAGCCTGGGCTGGAGCTACAGGCTGGAGCTACAGGCTGGAGCTACAGGCTGGAGCCTGGGCTGGAGCCTGGGCTGGAGCTACAGGCTGGAGCCTGGGCTGGAGCTACAGGCTGGAGCTACAGGCTGGAGCTACAGGCTGGAGCTGGGCTGGAGCTACAGGCTGGAGCTACAGGCTGGAGCCTGGGCTGGAGCTACAGGCTGGAGCTACAGGCTGGAGCTACAGGCTGGAGCTACAGGCTGGAGCCTGGGCTGGAGCTACAGGCTGGAGCTACAGGCTGGAGCTACAGGCTGGAGCCTGGGCTGGAGCTGGGCTGGAGCTACAGGCTGGAGCTACAGGCTGGAGCTACAGGCTGGAGCTACAGGCTGGAGCTACAGGCTGGAGCTGCAGGCTGGAGCTACAGGCTGGAGCCTGGGCTGGAGCCTGGGCTGGAGCTACAGGCTGGAGCTACAGGCTGGAGCTACAGGCTGGAGCTACAGGCTGGAGCTACAGGCTGGAGCTACAGGCTGGAGCTGCTGGAGCTGGGCTGGAGCTACAGGCTGGAGCTACAGGCTGGAGCTGGAGCTACAGGCTGGAGCTACAGGCTGGAGCTACAGGCTGGAGCTACAGGCTGGAGCTACTGGGCTGGAGCTGGGCTGGAGCTACAGGCTGGAGCTGAGGCTGGAGCTACAGGCTGGAGCTACAGGCTGGAGCTACAGGCTGGAGCTACAGGCTGGAGCTACAGGCTGGAGCCTGGGCTGGAGCTACAGGCTGGAGCCTGGGCTGGAGCCTGGGCTGGAGCTACTGGGCTGGAGCTGCTGGAGCTACAGGGCTGGAGCTACAGGCTGGAGCTGGGCTGGAGCTACAGGCTGGAGCCTGGGCTGGAGCTACAGGCTGGAGCCTGGGCTGGAGCTACAGGCTGGAGCTACCTGGGCTGGAGCTACAGGCTGGAGCTACAGGCTGGAGCCTGGGCTGGAGCTACAGGCTGGAGCCTGGGCTGGAGCTACAGGCTGGAGCCTGGGCTGGAGCTACAGGCTGGAGCTACAGGCTGGAGCTACAGGCTGGAGCTACAGGCTGGAGCTACAGGCTGGAGCCTGGGCTGGAGCCTGGGCTGGAGCTACAGGCTGGAGCTACAGGCTGGAGCTGGGCTGGAGCCTGGGCTGGAGCTACAGGCTGGAGCTACAGGCTGGAGCTACAGGCTGGAGCCTGGGCTGGAGCTACAGGCTGGAGCTGGGCTGGGCTGGAGCCTGGGCTGGAGCTACAGGCTGGAGCTACAGGCTGGAGCTACAGGCTGGAGCTACAGGCTGGAGCTACAGGCTGGAGCTACAGGCTGGAGCCTGGGCTGGAGCTACAGGCTGGAGCTACAGGCTGGAGCTGGGCTGGAGCCTGGGCTGGAGCCTGGGCTGGAGCTACAGGCTGGAGCTACAGGCTGGAGCTACAGGCTGGAGCTACTGGGCTGGAGCCTGGGCTGGAGCTACAGGCTGGAGCTACAGGCTGGAGCTACAGGCTGGAGCTACAGGCTGGAGCCTGGGCTGGAGCTACAGGCTGGAGCTGGGCTGGAGCTACAGGCTGGAGCTACAGGCTGGAGCCTGGGCTGGAGCTACAGGCTGGAGCCTGGGCTGGAGCTACAGGCTGGAGCTACAGGCTGGAGCTACAGGCTGGAGCTACAGGCTGGAGCTACAGGCTGGAGCCTGGGCTGGAGCCTGGGCTGGAGCTACAGGCTGGAGCTACAGGCTGGAGCTACAGGCTGGAGCCTGGGCTGGAGCTACAGGCTGGAGCTGCAGGCTGGAGCTACAGGCTGGAGCTACAGGCTGGAGCCTGGGCTGGAGCTACAGGCTGGAGCTACAGGCTGGAGCTACAGGCTGGAGCTGAGGCTGGAGCTACTGGGCTGGAGCCTGGGCTGGAGCTACAGGCTGGAGCTACAGGCTGGAGCCTGGGCTGGAGCTACAGGCTGGAGCTACAGGCTGGAGCTACAGGCTGGAGCTACAGGCTGGAGCCTGGGCTGGAGCTACAGGCTGGAGCCTGGGCTGGAGCTACAGGCTGGAGCTGGGCTGGAGCTACAGGCTGGAGCCTGGGCTGGAGCTACAGGCTGGAGCCTGGGCTGGAGCCTGGGCTGGAGCCTGGGCTGGAGCTACAGGCTGGAGCTACAGGCTGGAGCTACAGGCTGGAGCCTGGGCTGGAGCTACAGGCTGGAGCTACAGGCTGGAGCTACAGGCTGGAGCCTGGGCTGGAGCTACAGGCTGGAGCTACAGGCTGGAGCTACAGGCTGGAGCTACAGGCTGGAGCTGGGCTGGAGCTGGGCTGGAGCTACAGGCTGGAGCTACAGGCTGGAGCTACAGGCTGGAGCTACAGGCTGGAGCCTGGGCTGGAGCTACAGGCTGGAGCTGGGCTGGAGCTACAGGCTGGAGCTACAGGCTGGAGCTGGGCTGGAGCTACAGGCTGGAGCTACAGGCTGGAGCTACAGGCTGGAGCCTGGGCTGGAGCTACAGGCTGGAGCTACAGGCTGGAGCTGGGCTGGAGCTACAGGCTGGAGCTACAGGCTGGAGCTACAGGCTGGAGCTACAGGCTGGAGCTACAGGCTGGAGCCTGGGCTGGAGCTACAGGCTGGAGCTACAGGCTGGAGCTACAGGCTGGAGCTACAGGCTGGAGCTACAGGCTGGAGCTACAGGCTGGAGCTGCAGGCTGGAGCTACAGGCTGGAGCCTGGGCTGGAGCTACAGGCTGGAGCTACAGGCTGGAGCTACAGGCTGGAGCTACAGGCTGGAGCCTGGGCTGGAGCTACAGGCTGGAGCTACAGGCTGGAGCTACAGGCTGGAGCCTGGGCTGGAGCTACAGGCTGGAGCTACAGGCTGGAGCTACAGGCTGGAGCCTGGGCTGGAGCTACAGGCTGGAGCTACAGGCTGGAGCTACAGGCTGGAGCTACAGGCTGGAGCTACTGGGCTGGAGCTACAGGCTGGAGCCTGGGCTGGACAGGCTGGAGCTACAGGCTGGGCTGGAGCTACAGGCTGGAGCTACAGGCTGGAGCTACAGGCTGGAGCCTGGGCTGGAGCTACAGGCTGGAGCTACAGGCTGGAGCTACAGGCTGGAGCTACAGGCTGGAGCTACAGGCTGGAGCTGGGCTGGAGCTACAGGCTGGAGCTGGGCTGGAGCTACAGGCTGGAGCTACAGGCTGGAGCTGCAGGCTGGAGCCTGGGCTGGAGCTACAGGCTGGAGCTACAGGCTGGAGCTGGGCTGGAGCTACAGGCTGAGCTGGAGCTACAGGCTGGAGCCTGGGCTGGAGCTACAGGCTGGAGCTACAGGCTGGAGCCTGGGCTGGAGCTACAGGCTGGAGCTACAGGCTGGAGCCTGGGCTGGAGCTACAGGCTGGAGCCTGGGCTGGAGCTACAGGCTGGAGCTGGGCTGGAGCTACAGGCTGGAGCCTGGGCTGGAGCTACTGGGCTGGAGCTACAGGCTGGAGCCTGGGCTGGAGCTACAGGCTGGAGCTACAGGCTGGAGCTACAGGCTGGAGCTACAGGCTGGAGCCTGGGCTGGAGCCTGGGCTGGAGCTACAGGCTGGAGCCTGGGCTGGAGCTACAGGCTGGAGCTACAGGCTGGAGCTACAGGCTGGAGCTACAGGCTGGAGCTACAGGCTGGAGCTACAGGCTGGAGCTACAGGCTGGAGCTACAGGCTGGAGCCTGGGCTGGAGCTACAGGCTGGAGCTACAGGCTGGAGCCTGGGCTGGAGCTGGGCTGGAGCTACAGGCTGGAGCTACTGGGCTGGAGCTACAGGCTGGAGCTACAGGCTGGAGCCTGGGCTGGAGCTACAGGCTGGAGCTACAGGCTGGAGCTACAGGCTGGAGCTACAGGCTGGAGCTACAGGCTGGAGCTACAGGCTGGAGCTACAGGCTGGAGCTACAGGCTGGAGCTGCAGGCTGGAGCCTGGGCTGGAGCCTGGGCTGGAGCTACAGGCTGGAGCTACAGGCTGGAGCTACAGGCTGGAGCTACAGGCTGGAGCTACAGGCTGGAGCTACAGGCTGGAGCCTGGGCTGGAGCTACAGGCTGGAGCTACAGGCTGGAGCCTGGGCTGGAGCTGGGCTGGAGCTGGGCTGGAGCTACAGGCTGGAGCTACAGGCTGGAGCTACAGGCTGGAGCTACAGGCTGGAGCCTGGGCTGGAGCTACAGGCTGGAGCTACAGGCTGGAGCTACAGGCTGGAGCCTGGGCTGGAGCCTGGGCTGGAGCTACAGGCTGGAGCTACAGGCTGGAGCTACAGGCTGGAGCTACAGGCTGGAGCTACAGGCTGGAGCCTGGGCTGGAGCTACAGGCTGGAGCTACAGGCTGGAGCTACAGGCTGGAGCTACAGGCTGGAGCTACAGGCTGGAGCTGGAGCTGGGCTGGAGCTACAGGCTGGAGCTACAGGCTGGAGCTGGAGCTGGAGCTACAGGCTGGAGCTGGGCTGGAGCTACAGGCTGGAGCTACAGGCTGGAGCCTGGGCTGGAGCTACAGGCTGGAGCTACAGGCTGGAGCTACAGGCTGGAGCTACAGGCTGGAGCTACTGGGCTGGAGCCTGGGCTGGAGCTACAGGCTGGAGCCTGGGCTGGAGCCTGGGCTGGAGCTACAGGCTGGAGCTACAGGCTGGAGCTACAGGCTGGAGCCTGGGCTGGAGCTACAGGCTGGAGCTGGGCTGGAGCTACAGGCTGGAGCTACAGGCTGGAGCTACAGGCTGGAGCTACAGGCTGGAGCTACAGGCTGGAGCCTGGGCTGGAGCTACAGGCTGGAGCTACTGGGCTGGAGCTACAGGCTGGAGCTGGGCTGGAGCTGGGCTGGAGCTACAGGCTGGAGCTACAGGCTGGAGCTACAGGCTGGAGCTACAGGCTGGAGCTACAGGCTGGAGCTGGGCTGGAGCTACAGGCTGGAGCCTGGGCTGGAGCTACAGGCTGGAGCTACAGGCTGGAGCCTGGGCTGGAGCTACAGGCTGGAGCTACAGGCTGGAGCTACAGGCTGGAGCTACAGGCTGGAGCTACAGGCTGGAGCTACAGGCTGGAGCTGGGCTGGAGCTACAGGCTGGAGCTACAGGCTGGAGCTACAGGCTGGAGCTGGGCTGGAGCCTGGGCTGGAGCTACAGGCTGGAGCTACAGGCTGGAGCTACAGGCTGGAGCTGGGCTGGAGCTACAGGCTGGAGCTACAGGCTGGAGCCTGGGCTGGAGCTACAGGGCTGGAGCTGGGCTACAGGCTGGAGCTACAGGCTGGAGCTACAGGCTGGAGCTACAGGCTGGAGCTACAGGCTGGAGCTACAGGCTGGAGCTACAGGCTGGAGCTACAGGCTGGAGCTACAGGCTGGAGGCTACAGGCTGGAGCTACAGGCTGGAGCCTGGGCTGGAGCTACAGGCTGGAGCTGGGCTGGAGCTACAGGCTGGAGCCTGGGCTGGAGCTACAGGCTGGAGCTACAGGCTGGAGCTACAGGCTGGAGCCTGGGCTGGAGCTACAGGCTGGAGCTACAGGCTGGAGCTACAGGCTGGAGCTACAGGCTGGAGCTACAGGCTGGAGCTACAGGCTGGAGCTGCAGGCTGGAGCTGCAGGCTGGAGCTGGAGCTGGAGCTGCAGGCTGGAGCCTGCAGGCTGGAGCTACTGGGCTGGAGCTACAGTCTGGAGCTGCAGGCTGGAGCTACAGGCTGGAGCTACAGGCTGGAGCTACAAACTGGAAACTACAAAGTTCAATGTTCACCTCCAAGCTCCAAACTCCAAGCACCAAACTCCAAGCACCAATTTACCTTGCTGGAAAGTGCAGCTCCTTTACTATAGGCCTGACGGGTAGATCTCTTTGGAGAAGGTGAGCATACTGCAACACAAAATACAATTAAAACAGTTCATTTCAGATAAATTGCTTTTAAGTAGGCCATTACATGAGCATGCATCACCGGTTTGGTGCCCGGCCTTGTCCAACCAACAAGACACTTTGGAAAGAGTTCATTTGACTTTTCTTTTTTGTCTAGGTATTCCTAGAAAGGCTTTAAATATTCCTGACAAAGAACAGTGTTATCCAGTCCGATATATAAAGTTGGGACTTTCATTGTTAAATAACAGGGTCCATTTCCGTGCCAGTTTGGGGTTAAATTGCTTCTATAAATGTTTGATTTACCAATTGCTAATTGTTGTTGTTTACCCTATAGACATTATGATGTAGTGAAATTTCAAGACAAATGGGCGATAACAAATGTTGCTCATCACGCTCTTTTTTTATCGTTTTCCAAGGCTGTAGGGCGTGATTCCCTCTGAAGTAAAATAAACCATTGTTTTTAACATTCATTATTTTACTCAATCATCTAATGGCGCTGGGGTTGGGGTTCCTCTTTTTGGGGTTCCTCTGACATAAATTAAATAAGGGGTTGCAAGGAACCTGTTTTCTGTTCCTTTTCTTTTTAATTGGCTATTTCCACTGAACTATTTTTGCTATACATTTTAGTTGTTAAAAGAAATAATGTTCTAGCGCAGTTTGTATTGTTTTCTTTTCTATGTGTGTTGTGATGCAGCCTTAAAAGCTACGGGCAATAACAAATCGTAGGGGCACAATGTGCCCCCACCCATCTGCCATCCCCACCCACCCCAGTCCTGATACAGTTAAGAACACAGATTTGGTGAACATTCATCTCACATTTATAATAAGTAAAAACACAAGTTAACTACTCTCAAAGATCCTGTAACTTTGCTAGGGGAAATTGACCTATTATCAGAGTTTTAGCACTCGAGTCAGGACTCAAACTCGAGTCCATCTCAAGTCACAATTTCGGTGACTCGGACTTGACAGTAACTTTTCTCAGATAGTGTATTCCAATTGCAGATTATTCTTCCTGCAGGGACAAAACCGCTCCAGATTTTTGCGATAACTCAAAACGCTACCACCTTTTGAAATGAAATTTTCACAGGTTAGTTGTATGGTATATCTACAACTATATAGGATTGAAACAAACAGTGGTTCCAATTTCCAAGCGTATGCAATCACTTTAACCATTCTTTGCACATATATATACCATAGGTCCCCTGGTTGGTAGGCAGCTTGCTGCAGCTAATTATTTTTCTCATTTTGAAAAGAAGACAAAATACTATAGGAATTATGTCAACCTTTTAATCAGTAAAGTGATTGTTTGTTGTTGTGTTTTGATGCCCGATTTTTAATTACAAATAAATATAAAACTTGTCCCTTGTCCTGGATAATTTTGCATCAAAGATATTTGGTAAAACCCACCTGGACAGAATTAGGGTCAACGCTACTAAAACGGGGTTTCATTCATCTCATGACTTTGTTGTATAATAAACTTTGGATGTGAACAGTTAAACAAAACGTAGATAATGTTTTATACCAGATCATTTTTATGTTTAATTCTGTCTGTGTAGGATTGTAGTTTTAACCATAGCACAAGTAAAAGCAGTCAATTTTTGTTTTAACACCCCAAAGTGTGCCTAGACGTCTTGGTATCAAGAAGCTGCTGTTGCTATAGGTATAATATACTGGTTGCTATAAGTATACTACGTTCGGTTGCCACAGTTATAGTAGTGCCTCGCGTTCGCACAGTTTTCTAGTAAAAATAAGACATATCATGTGACGTGCTTTAAACCAATCAAAGGGAAGAACCATTTGAGGTGTCTACTACTATCTTGATTGAAACCCTCGTCTCACAATCAATTGATTTAGCTTGATGCGCTACATATTTGGCAGCACAGGCTGTATACTCCCAAGGGAGCTGAGATGGTTTAAGGAATGAAATAAATTGCCCGATGATCGGGGTGATAATGTTGGAGCACCATGAGCGTCACTGAGTGACGGATTTGAGCGCTATATAAGAAACCACTATTAATATTATTATTGTTACTATTATTAACCCATACTTACCCAAAGCCTGATAATTGTTTGTCAGTTGCACCAAGTCTGGGTTGAGAGTCCCAAGAAAGAAAAAACATGTTGAGTTGAAGCAACGAGAACCAGATGAGCAGGAAGAGTGAAGGCAAATATAACAAACAGGATCTGAGAGATGGATAGCGTAACTT
Source organism: Plazaster borealis (assembly GCA_021014325.1). Taxonomy (NCBI): domain Eukaryota; kingdom Metazoa; phylum Echinodermata; class Asteroidea; order Forcipulatida; family Labidiasteridae; genus Plazaster; species Plazaster borealis. The sequence goes on along the minus strand of CM037458.1, from coordinate 11,707,715 downwards.
CTTCACGGCTTCAGTCACGCTTTGTGCGGAAGCATCTTCTGTAATGGAGAGATCCCTGTCCTGTGGTGATTTAGAGTTCCTTTCTTCAGAACTGTTTCCATTAATGGATGTGTTCTCAGTGAGTTTGCTCTCTGTGGCTGGTTGTGTCCTGTGTGCTGTCGAGGTGTTTGTCATGGCTGGGGATGCCACATGTACACTTCTCGCCCCATGGTGTGGCTTCTCTGATGTTGAAGGGTGTGGCTTCTCTGATGATTTGGTGTCATCTGTTGATGGGTGTGACTCTTTTTGTGATGATGTGGCATCCTCCGTTGCTTGGTGCAGCTCTTTTGATGATGCAGTGTTATCCGTTGCTGGGTGTGGCATCTGTGGTGATGTGCCATCCTCTGTTGCTAGGTGTGGCTCTGGTGATGAGGCGGAGTCATCCATTGCTTGGTGCGGCATCTGTGGTGATGTGGCATCCTTCATTGCTGGGTGTGGCTCTTGTGATGAGGCGGAGTCATCTGTTGCTGGGTGTGGCTCTTGTGATGATGCAGTGTCATCTGTTGCTGGGTGTGGTTCTTGTGATGATGTGGTGTCCTCTGTTACTGTGTGTGATAGCTTTGATGTGGTGTCCTCTGTTTGTGTGTGTGGCACCTGTGATTTAGTGTCCTCAATTTCTGGATGCTCAATCTTTGATGATGTGTTGTCTTCGATGGCCACATCATTATTGAGCATAGCTCTATTCTTTTCTGTATTGAACAAAATAAATGGCGTTTATTCTTTCTATGAGTTGAATGGAAGTATGGCAAAACTAAAATGATATTGTTCCTTACAAGGTCACTAGTGCATGTCTATGCAGTGTGAGAGACTGTGAGTGACCAGAAGATCTGGTCACTCACAGGCCCTAGTGACCGAATTATAATTTGCAGTGTCCATATGTGTTTTATAACACACCTCTTACCCAAATATGAAAAACAAACATATATCATTATTTTTAGCTGAACTGTTTAATTCAACAATTGACTCATGAGCAAGACAACCATGAGCAAAAATTAAAGGGATTGTATACGTTTGGTAATTGGAACCCAGAGTTTGTTTCAATCCTATATAGTTGTAGATATATATACCATAAAACTAACCTGTGAAAATTTCATTTCAAAGGTGGTAGCATTTTGAGATATTAATCTTGAGCGGTTATGTCCATGCAGGAAGAATAATCTGCAATTGGAATACACAATCTGAGAAGTAACACTTCTCAGATTCAAATTTTGGGGTATATTAAGTGATATTTTTTTCTATAACTGCAGTTCTTTGAGGTGAAAAGTTTCTCAAAATGCATACTATCCAAAAGCTGTTGTACTTCTTACCAAGTAAGCTTTTATTGCCATTAATTTTCAGAGTCATTACCAAACGTATACAGACCCTTTAAAGGACCTCTTTTAGTTTCCCTTGCTGTTCACTGTTCACATCATGAGAGGGCGCTGTAACCAGTACAAAATGTTGAGTATGGTGCCCGGTTTTGGAATTATTTTCTGCAAATTATGCGCGCGATGTCTTGACGCACATCTAGGTCATAGTTGCACAAACTTCATGCACTAGCCTATATTATGGGGTTTTTTTGCCAACCAGGATAGAGAAGAGAACCAGCAAGAGGTGTTTTATACTATACGAATAATGAATGTTTATGAGTGCAATGGTGAAAATACTATGAGTTGAAAGATGGAATGCTCCATTCACTGAGGTGAAGCCGAGTTGAATGGAACAAGCCATCTTTCTACGAATTAAAATATTCTCTCCAATGCATGAATGCAACACCCATCAAGTAAATCTTAAAAATTTCGAGCAGAAAAACAAAATTTTCAGAATAATGTAGGCCATTCTGCTATTTATACTTATTTATTAATTGTAAAAACAAGAGCCTGTAAGCTGCTGTGTACAGCGCCTGCGCCACATAATGCTATGATCTACCGTGCACAGGTGTGACACGTGTGAGCTTGTGGCAGTCTAGCGTGCAATAGTACAAAAAGATAGTACCAGAAATGCACGCTGTATAAAACCAAAAATGCACGCTCAGTGACATACCATGAAATGGTGTGAATAATTAATGTCTCGTGAACTCCAATCCTCCAATCAAATGACAAGAATTTACTTGGGTGGTATATAAAACACATTATTGACTTGTCATAGCCCGTTTGTGGAATAATATACATGTTGAGTCTTTGTTTTCACTAAAAAGTTACCTATCACTGGAGAATACTGTCCCTCTTCTTCTGCATGAGATTCCTCCAAATTGAAAGTATAGATACCATCAACTCCTTCCATGTCACCAACAGGCACTTTCTTCCTGTAGTCATCAGGGAGCAGTGGGTAGGAGATATGTCCTCTCTTTGGTAGTAAGAGACAGAGTATTGAGCACAGCCCCGCCCAGATGAAGAATGAAGTCTGAAGTGAGAACTCATAGGTCTCGTAGCCAAACTGAAAACAAGGCGAGATATTTGGTTTCAAAGGACAATTGGTACAATCTCGATCAGGACAGAATAGACCTCTTGCATATGACTTCATAAGCCAGAAACAGCACCCTCATTGAGGTAATTGAAGACCTATTATTGATTGAGAGTTGTGCGCAGCGCATACACATTTCCATTGAAGTGATTTGAAGCTTTGTATGGTGTGGACAATAGGAAGTAACTATGAACAGTACACTTGCGGGTACAACCTTGTGTAAAATCTCTTTTGGAGGAGTGTTGGCTCTGAAAAGAGACAGTTTTGGCCTCGACGTTTCGAACAGTAAATCTCCTGAAGGCGAGCAGAGTATACTGTTCGAAATGTCAAAACTGGCTCTTTTCAGAGCCAACACTCCCAAAAAAGAGTTTTTACACATGGTTGTACCCGCAAGTTTACTATTTATAGTTACTTCACATTTCCATTGTTTGACCTCAGCAATGACAGGTCAATGCAAGAGGTCTACCATATACTTTCATCCCAATTCTAGCCTCCATTTTACGCAGGTTTCCCCTGCCGATTTAAAAAAAAATTCATTAAATTTCGTTTGAAAATGGACAATCTGTCGCATCAGCATTCAACAGCCTAAAGGGGTAATTCAATTTAAACAGTTCAGCATTTACTGGTTGAATAAGATCATTCAAATTCAATAGGCCGCAAAGATCATTCAATTTTGTGAAAGCAAGCAGCAAGAGGCTATAATTCATCCATTTGTTCTTTAACGATAGTCCTTTTCTACATTGTTAGGGTTTTTTATATCCCTCTTTAAGCACCTCCAACCAAGTCTTGTCTTTTTTAAAATTTTTTATCTTTGATGTTTTCTTTTATACTACATGTACGTGAGGGCCCCAAATGATCAGCTGTGCTGGATGGGTTACCCTCGTTAAATATGGTTTAAATAAATAAATAAATAAATAAATAAATAGTCAACCAATCAATTTCATCAATTGTAAATAGGTAGTAGAAATTCAAATGAATACCTACCAATCAAATAGAATGACTAAAACGAACCTGAATGATTGAAATATTCTAGATGAATAGTCTAGATTTAAAAAACAAATGCTGACGAATCAAAGCATCCAGACAGAAGAGATTATTCTCTTTATTTCCTCCCCTGTTTCGTTGTCAAATGTAATCTTCTTTCCAAATCTTTCCTCCGAATGCGCACACGCTGTCAAATCTTCTAAACCATTTATGAAATACCCTTTTGCTCACACCTGTTTTTCTGCTATATAGTTAGCACATATATTCTTGCCGGTAAGCAGCTTTCTGCTATATAGTTAGTCTTGGTGAAAGACCTTCTCTGGTTGATTTGTCAATTTTTGCTCTCACACGAAACGCTCCAACAAAAGGACTAAACACTAAACACTAAACGGTAACGCTAAACATGTAATATTATTACTACGCCTCAGACAGAAAAAATTATAAAATAAACTTACCTGCATATTTACAAATAAGATTTCAACTCCACTGAATATCAAAAGACAAATAGCTGGAAAGATGATGTAAGAAGTCTCTCTGGAACTAAATGCTACTAAAAGCAAACTGGTCACCAAAAGACTGCCGAGTCAAAAAGAAAGAAAAAAACTAATATTTATGTTCAGTAATAGGTAGTCAGTTAATTATACACTGATAATACAAAATATAAACACAACGGACTTGTCTGACATTTTTCTGTCACAGCTCAAAACTGGTTTTATTGAACCCACAAGAGCATGTCTTTGCCCATATCAATTAAATAGCCAATACGGGACAATGTAGGGTCGAAACGTCAGGCCACACTTAGTATTTTTTGCATTTTCTTTTTTTTATAACACTGACCACACGTTACCTGTTTAGTTCTCGGCTAAAATTCTGTATTTGACTTTATCTACTTAATTTAGGTCATTCTATCCTAACCTGTCCGGAAAGGCGGATCGTTCCTTGAAATCGTCAAATCATGGTTACAAAAACGACAAAATAAACTCCAGCCTGCTCCCCGATCATGTCACCAGACTGCTGAAGCCCTCGCACACAAACAAATTTGGTGCTGGCATGCACCAAAATAATTTCAAAAAACCTTGTCAACGACCGTCACTGACAGTGCCGAATTCAATGGCAATGTTTTCATCGTAAAAACGAGAAATCTTTAAAAAAAAAAAAAATAAAAAATAATAATAATAATATATTGTATCCCAAACCATAATGCAGATAAGCGCCCCAATTCATTATTCAACTGGTTAGCCTAATTTCTCAAATAGAGGCCGGCATGTTTGAATCTATAGGAACGGTAGCCGTTAGGCACAAACATTTTTAATGGGATGATAATCTTCGGAATCGGAACTATCAAATTATTCCTTCTATGATACAACTAAATGCATGATCATGTATCCATCAATCTAACTGAGATTAATCTTAATTATACTTACATGATGAACAAAGAATACGAGTACAGAATAAAGTGATAACTTGAAAAACAACGCATAAACTCAAGAGCAGAAAATCAAGATGTCATCGGGTCTTCGTACAGAATATAATAGCAAAACCCGCGAAAAATAACAAAGGATTGTATTTTGCTGCGAGGGCGCTGTACAATAAAATAAGCTACACCACAAGTAAACAATACGTCACTAGTATGCTACGTCATCAAAGTAAGCGCAAATGAACTGGGGGTACTTCATACACTCGTCACATTCTTCCCCCTTTTGAGAAATTAGTCATCCTTGATCTAGCAACTTTTCTGAATTCAGTAATCAAGATTAAATAAATAAAAGTAAAATAAATAGTGCATGTTATTGTAATCTTAAAATTGCATACATTTACTTAAACAAAGATTTAAAGGGTGTACAACATTGGTAAGTATGAAAATATAAATGCTCACAGATTTGCACATAACTCACATGGTATATAAAGATGGTAATGGTAGAAAACTTCCCTTGAAACAGTTTTGCTTGAAATGCCATAGTTTTTACGAAATGAGTAAAATAATAGTATTTAAATTAAGTGTGCCCAGTGGTGTGGTCTATCAGATTATTGAATAAAATTTCATATTTTATGCAAGATGAAGGGTACATTTACTTTACGGCGAGTACATTCATAATAGTAAGTATTGTGTACAAGTACCATACCGCTAACGTGTTATAGAAAATGACGTGTATTCTAGCGGCTAATTAGGTATTAGTGATCGGATTTAATCACCTCCAAAATTAAGTGAGGCCAGTGGTGTGGTCTATCAGATTATGGAATAAAATTTTAAAACAATTTGCAACATGAAGGGTACATTTACTTTACGGCGAGTACATTCATTAATAGAGTCTTGTGTACAATTAGTATACCATACCCTAAGGTGTGATAGAAAATGGCGTGTATTCTAGCGGCTAATTAGGTATTAATTAGTGATCGGATTTAATCACCTCCAAAATTAAGTGTGCCCAGTGGTGTGGTTTATCAGATTATAGAACAAAATTTTAAAACAATTTGCAACATGAAGGGTACATTTACTTTTGGGCGACTGCAAGTTTTCCAACAGTTGTGTATAAATGGTCTGATTGACGAGTTCTTAATTGTGGCGGCTAACTACTCACTAATTAGGTTGCTAAACAGTCTAATTCTTCCCTCGAGTATGCCCAGTGATATGTTTTCTCTAAATTTTGAAAAAAAATTACCGATAAAGCAGGATTAATAAAAAATTCGTTAAATTTGAAAAAAATTGCAAAACAGAAATTTCACCACCTTTTACCGCATGGATTCTAATTTTCCTGAATACGCGGCTGGCCAACCCCCGAATCCGCGGATGGAAAATCTGGCCCAATCCGCGGGTAGCTTCAGTCTGGTATCACCGGGCGATTTAAATAACATTGGCGTCTGGCGTCTGATTACTGGATCCTAGCAACCGTAGAAAACTGAAGTTGTTTGTAAAGGGACCAGACTAAAAGTTTTATGAATGTTTGTGTGGCTCGTCATCAACAAGAATCAATTTCCCATGGTTTGTATCTAGTAATAATTCCTTTTCTAAAACTAAATTTAATGAACAGAGCACAGTTTGACGAAATGGAGAGGGGTGCAACCTCAAACATTGTGGCTTCAACGGTACAGACGCGCTCGATCGAGAGAGTTTTGGCTCCAATTGCCGCACAGGTAACATGTAACTTTTTGTTAAATGTTTGTTCAAATCAAAATAAAAAAACAAAACAAAAACTCTTTCTACATTTTTAATTGCAACATTTTCCACTGTCATGACATCCATTATAACAGATGCATGGCTAATATCTGGGGAAAATGTCTCTATCCGACTGTCAGTGCCACGTTTTCATCACTAATTCATTCAATCATTGTTTACCAAAAACTCAAACTGTCAAAAGCATTAAAATCTCATTTTTGAATAATAAATAAAATACTATTTTATTTAGCATGTTTAGTATTTTGTTTTATGCATTGAACATGATGAATGAAAAATTGGCAGTCGGATACAGAAATTGTATCCTTCTTTATTATCTGGTAAGACCTCACACGATCATTCTTCATGTCATGCATGTGTTCTGTCCCAACTTGACAATCGTCCCAACCGGGCGGAACACATGTACAGTAGTTAAGCCCCATTCTAGGACTGGCCCACTGGCCCATGGTCTCCCATGGCATGAGACCCAGGCGCTTTACTCCTTTACTCCTATGTACATGTGTAAGTATCTTAATCTTCCATGCTTTTCCTGGGAATTGGGAGACATCCACGCCTCTGCTTTTGGCAACAGTAAATTTTTTAACTCTTAATGCTCTCCTGGGCGTCCCACTGTTATTTTTATGTAAGTTTTTTGAAATGCATTTTAATGATCGATTGTACATAAATATTATCATTATTTTCAAAAAATGTTTGACTCTTCGGTCGTACTATCTGACTTACGGTCTAGTACGACCGCAGATGTCAAAATGTTTGGCTAAAATTCAGCATCCGGCCACCACTTTATCTCCCTTAATTTAGGTCAGATCATATCCTTACATGTCCAGAAGGGTTGACAGGATGTATACAGAGAGGCACAGGCACTTTATACTGAGTATTTTAATGTTTCAAAATCATGAAAAAAAAGTAATTTTCAGGTCTATGGTGGTCTTGACAACGCTGCTAGCTACACTCCATTTTAGTTCCTTTGGGCATGAGTGTGCTAGAGTTCTGTTTGCAAGATGAAAAGTGTACTTGAATTTTTATTTTTAAGGGTGAAAATAAAGCATTTCAGCTACCAATTCCTCAAGAGGAATATTTAAAAAAGGATATGAAGTCCAGCATACTGTACATCCACTCAAAAAATCTAATAAATCCCTTAAAAAGTGATGGCCAGATGCGGACTTCTTCATATAAAAAAAAGGAGTACAGCGCCCCGGTTACTGAGTCTAGTCTCTCATACCCTTTTCAAGGACAATGGAATGGATCCCTGATCTTCCTTCCTTCCTTCCTGTGAAGTGCAGCCTCGCATATGTGAGGATAAATGCACTGCGTGTTTGCGCATGCGTCCAAGAAAAATAAGCAGGACATGCTGTCGAGTGCGGAAATTTTTAGTGTAAACAAGTGCAAGTAAAAACTGTTGGATATGGAGAGCTACTTAGATCATGGATGAGCCTTAAGTGCAAGCTTAAAGGCTTCAAGCGATTTGTACTCCGCTGGATCTACTGCTAGGCTATTCCAGTCCCGGATGGTACGTGGGAAGAAGGAGTTAGTAAACACAGTTGATTTGGTGTGAGGGATGACAAAGCGGGATTTGTGACCTCTTGTTGATGTAGATAGATGGACGAGGTACTGGTTCCACTCAATGTCAACGAGACCGTAACGGATTTTGTACATCATAGCCAGGCGACTGCTAGTGCGTCGGTCCTGTAGGGATTGCCAGTTTAGCTCTTGTAGGATAGCAGAGACACTTCTTGTCCTGTCGTAGATCCCTGTGACAAAGTGGGCTGCATTGCGTTGGACTTGTTCCACTTTCTTGGAGTTGCGCTGTGTGTGGGTGTCCCATACAACACTAGCGTACTCGACTGTTGGTCTTACGAATGTGTTGTATGCAGACTCCTTGATCTTATGACTGCAGTGCCTGAGATTACGGGACAGGAAAGCTCGAGTGGAGTTGGCTTTTTTAGTGATAGTGTCGACATGGGTATTGAAGCTGAGATGGGAGTCGATGTGGACTCCAAGATATTTGGCTGAATGTTGAACTTCTAATGTGTGGCCATGAACGGTGTAGGATGCATGGATGGGCCTGCGCTTGTTGGTGATTTGGAGCACATTGCATTTCTTAGCGTTGAACCTCATCAGCCACTTTGACTCCCAGTCTTGTAGGGCATCAAGATCTTTTTGGAGGCTGGTCGTGTCATTGTGGGATGAGATGTGCTTGTATACTACACTGTCATCAGCAAACAGCCTAGTTGTTGAGTGATGGACGCAATCGGGAAGGTCGTTGATGAAGATAAGGAACAGCAATGGACCTAATACGCTACCCTGTGGTACTCCTGATGTTACTTGGGATTCGGCGCTCTTCTGACCATCAACTACAACGACCTGGGACCGTTTGTGGAGGAAATCACGGATCCAGTCCAGGGTGCTGTTGCGAATGCCGTAGTGATCAGCCTTTAATAGGAGGTGACGGTGTGAGACTTTGTCGAAGGCTTTCTCAAAGTCAAGAAGGATCATATCAATTTGTGACTTGTCATCCAATCCTCCCGCTAGATCTTGGACCGTGAGGATGAGCTGGGAGTCACATGACCTACGCTGGCGAAAACCGTGCTGTGAGTCTGACAAGATGTTGTTGTCATCGAGATGGCGGATTATTGCACAGTAAATGATGTGCTCACAGAGCTTGCATAGGATTGAGGTGAGAGAGATGGGCCGATAGTTAGCTGCATCTGACCTGCTACCCTTCTTGAATATAGGGACAACGTGGGCTTTCTTCCACTGCAGTGGCACTCTACCTTGGTTGATGGAGGACTGAAGTAAGAGTGTAATTGCAGGAGAGACTTCTTCCGCTATTTCCTTCAGGAGCTTAGCAGGATGCCATCGGGGCCAGATGCAGTAAATGGCTTGAGGTTCCTGAGAAGTTTGATGACTCCATTTTGGCTTACAGAGATGGATTCCATAGTGGATAGTTGGAGGGACCCAAATCAGGAGGCGCTGAGCCATCGTCCTTGGAGAACACGGAGGTGAACTGTCGGTTTAAGGCATTGGCTTTGGACTTTGGGTCCACATGCAGGAGTCCGTCTTCTTTAAGTGGGGCCACTCCCATCTGGTCACGTCGTAGGGACTTTATTAGGGCACCAAGCCTCTTGTTTCTACTGCCAGCTGGTGCACTTTGCACAATGTCATAGATGTACTTGTTGTATGCATTGCGACAGGTCTTCTGTGTGTCTCTCTTTAGGCGTCGGAAGCGGGCCCAGTCTGATGATGATACAAAAAAGTCCAGTGGATTATCCCTATAATGGTGCATCAAAACGCTTCTTGTATCCAAGAAAAAGTGGTGATTGTTAGGTTTTCATGAAAAACCATACCTAGCAGACTCTTTGCTGGTTTCATGCCAAAAAGTGTCCGCTGCCAAATACATATGTCCGCTTACTATTAGCATACTGTGATCTGATTGGTCATGCATCTATGACGTCACATTGTTTAACGGAGCCTTACCAAATGGTGTCCGCACTAAGACTCTAGAGTAAGTAAGAGTGCATTCTATCTGCCTATAGTGTCCTTGCTATTCAGCTGTCAATCTGAATTTGTCTTTTACAATTTTGTTCAGACACTTTCTTTCTTTTCTTATTATCTGTGATTATAACAATTCGTAACACTTCATCATCCAAAACATTTTGCACTTTCTCACATCATTTTAAGTTTTGAGATTTTATTTTGTATTTTTAAAAACCTAAATTCACTTATTCATCACCTTACATGCCTTAGAATTTAGTTGAGTTTCTGTCTTGTCTGATATTTTGTAATGATAGCACAAAAAACTTATTGTATTCTCTGATTTAATCACCACTTTTCCTGTTTCTGTTGATTTCTCTGAATGTTTTGTATCATAATTACAACATAAATTCAAGAGTTATACAAAATAAAAGCTGAACCAGTTTTGGGATGTGCCCCTTTCTTCACAATATAAGTTGATAAAAAACGTATGGTGCAAACTCCATGAAAATGTGAGGTTGATGTATGTTCTTTTTCATTTAAAAGCTGTGTACAAATCGGCCTGTAGCAAGTCAGGGCGCTGTGGCTTTTTTGTAAACATGTAATGTCACAGCTTACATGTATGTGGTCTATATGTCCGACTGGATCACAGGCGGTTGGCATTGTGGAAACCAGTCATCTCGCCCCCCGCAAAGTCGCCCCCCAGCAAGCTTGCCCCCTCCAGGTACAAAGTCGCCCCCTTACAATGTCACCCCCTACAAAGTCGCCCCCCGCCAGAGTCGCCCCCGACAAAGTCGCCCCCTAACAAAGTCGCCCCCGACACAGTCGCCCCCCTTGGTTATGACTACAACGGTGAAGAAGAGTTCTTAGAAAATTAGGCCATGTCCGAAACGGCGACTTCGGCTACAGCTACAGCTAGATCAGCGCGTCTTGAATAGGCAGACGCGAGCGATCTATAACCGTGTAAGCAACCCCTAGATACAAAGTTACATCTTCTTCTAATAAAAAAAGGAAGGTAATTAGGGCATCAATTGATATATTGCATCAGTTACAATTTCCCATTGGAAAATCATTGCAACAATAGCAAAAAAATGCATAGGGGCGACTGTGTCAGGGGGCGACTTTGTAGGGGGCGACATTGTGAGGGGGAGACTTTGTACCTGGAGGGGGCGAGCTTGCTGGGGGGCTACTTTGTGGGGGGGGGGACTTTGTGGGGGCGACTTTGCCGGGGGGGCAAGATGATTGGCAATCGGCATTGTGGGAATTTTATTTCCCAATGAAAGCTCAGCTTGTAAAGTTTTTTAAATTTTTGTTTGACTTGCAGGTATCACAGCTGATTATATTGAATGACTCAGCGGAGAGGGAAGGGAGCAAGCTTCCCAATCTTGTCCCCTTTGCCCAGCAGGTCTTACGGGCCACCGAGGATTTGGGTCAGGTTGGGCAGGCCCTCGTTCATCAGTCTAAAGATGAGGTATGGTATTGACATGCCTGGGGTAATATACCACCTAAAATGTAATGAAAATTTACATACCATAACATACTGAGCACAATCTTTGGATTTTGTGCTTAAAGGCACTGTACGCGTTTGGTAATTGTCAAAGACCAGTGTTCTCACTTGGTGTATCCCAACATACATCAAATAACAAGCCTGTGAAAATTTGGGCTCAATCGGTCATCGAAGTTGCAAGAAAATGATGAAATAAAAACCACCCTTGTTGTACAAATTTGTGTGCTTTCAGATAGGAATAAAAACTTCTTGCAAGAAGTTTTTATTTTTACTAGTGAGAAATTACCTCTTTCTCAAAAACTACATTACTTCAGAGGGAGTCGTTTCTCACAATGTTTTATACTATCAACAGCTCTCTGTTGCTCGTTACCAAGTCAGTTTTTATGCTAATATATATTTTGAGTAATTACCAAACGTGTACAGTGCCTTTAAACCTGCTGTATCTGGAGATTGAGCCCTCACACTGACGGGCAAATTGGGGATTTTGCTAAATGTGTGGATTAGATAGTCGGTGGCCAAGGAGAGCAGCTAGCGACAAGGTTTGTTTAGTTGGGATTTTATAAAATAAAGCTGAATTTTTTGTGTCGGAGGCTGCAGTTAATAGTGGTTTTAAATTGTATAATAAAATATTGAAATTGTTCTTTGAAAGAAAATCACTTAGTTGTTTTTGTAAAAAGAATATTAAGTAATAAACCACAAGGGAAACTGACTGGGTAAATTGTAACTAATGCTGGAGCGGAACTTGAACCTGCGACATTTTTCAGCACGTAAACACATTGTCGTTCTATTGGAAAATGAGTACATCACAAAATTTAATTTGACATTTCCCTTGCTCTTTAAAGTATCTTTTATTTCAGTCACAAACTATAATACTTGTATGTGTGTGTGTGTTGTGTTGTCAGTTAGCCTTTGAGAAAGAGTCTGCTAGAGTTGAAATGTGAGGCCATTAGCTAATTTCTTTTTCAAACTAGAGTTTAATTAAACACAAAATACCTTTCAGTAATTTTACTTGTTTTTCACTTCTAACTGTATTTTAAACTGGTATTTCCAGGTTTTGTGTTCTGAAATGCCCAAGGCCTGTGATCGAATGAAGTCGACAGGACGCAATGTGCTGATGGCTGTTCAAAGACTACAAGCTGAACCCCATTCTGGTGAAGCTAAGGAGAACATGGTAACTGCTGCAAGAAGACTACTACAAGCAACTGTAAAGGTATGCAACTAAGGCCTAAAAAAAATTGTTATGTTGGCGTAACCCGACCTACCCTAAAAATACGGCCGACCCTGGATATTATTATTTTTTTTCAACTCTTTTTTCCCCAGCTGAAGTTTTTTCAATGATCAAACGAAGCCGACAGTGTAAAAAAAACCTGACATCCTTTTCTTTATTTAATGTCAGCCCCAGACACTCTCCAGCCCTGGGAGAATGATTGACACTCCTATTGAGATCCAATGACATCTTATTTTAATCCTCTGCAGTTTGCTGTTTATTGTTTCAGTTTGTAATACTCTTGCTTCAATCAAAAGACAAGCCGCGCGCTATGTCTTTGTGGTTTTATGACCTGGTTCTTTGACCCTTAGGAGTGGGTATAGTGTTCCATAAACCTGGAAAGTGTGTTGACATCCGCTGACTTAAAGTTTTGATTGGAACGGTAGAAACAGTTAAACAGTTAACTGGAATTCACAAATTTCGTTTAACTATTTAAAGAAAAAAAACAAAAAAAAACATCCTGACCTACCTACTCTATTTTTTCTGGCCCGTTACGCCAACATAATGCTTTTTTTTTTAGGCCTAACCAAAGGCCTGATGCTTTGCTCTTGGAAGGCAAGGGCACCAAGGCGTTCTCTCCTTTGTAAAGGGCAACTCTTTGAGGAAATTGCACATTGATATTGGAATGCTTCAAGGGGCACCAAGGCAATGACCAGGGGCATGGAGGCAATTGCCTATGTTGCCATAGTGAAGTATCAGGCCCGAAATAATCTTCCATTAAGATGTTGTTTAGTATAGACCTTTCTATTGCGACGTCTCGAGTTTTTGCCAAACAAGGTTGGACAACTATGGGAAGCCGTAAATGCAGAGCAAAAACAGATAGCCACAGCTTGTAACAATGTGACACAAATATCCAAACATAGTGTTGAATTTGTTGGACACAAAGCAACCAATCACGGGATGTAATTTTTTTTTATTGAAAGTTTGCAGAAATGCTTAATTTGGTCACAGCATCCTATTAACACGATTGAATGTTTTGCTAACATTCGGTCGTCCATGCCAACCAACGCGGTTTGTTTATCTACAATAGAAAGGTCTATTGCTCAAAGAGAAAGTACTCCAGCCGTCGATTTCACCAAACTCTTCCTAACTTAGGATTAATCTTAGGACTTAGGACGAGTCCCAGCCTTGCACTGTAACATGTAAACCTTAAGATTAATCCTAAGTTAGGATGAGTTATTTGTCCTAACTCGAGATAGGATTAATCCTAGCGTTTCGTGAAATCGGCTGCAGGCTTGTTAGTTAATGGAGGCATCAGAGGCGATCGCCTCCATGCCCCTGTCATTGCCCTGGTGCCCCTTATAATGTTCCAGTAGAAATTTAAATTTCCCTGAACGAGGTGCCCTTTAATGAGGAAAAACTGACTTGTCCTTACATTAACAAAGTATCAGACCTGGCACTTGTATCGGTGTAATTGTAGGATGCATGTTTTGAGAACCCCCCCCCCACCCCAAATTAAAAGTGTTTTTTACCAGCCTGTGTGGACAATAAAATAACTGCCAGACTGGGGTTGAAGAAAGTCAATTCGGACTTTTTTTTTTACAACAACCATCTAAAAATGATTGTCTGTGATTCCACATCACTAAATTACGTAAACGGTAAGCCGGTATGTCCCTTTAACTTTGTTGACCCAATTCACCTGACGTCATGACATCATAAATCTTGCCGCCATTTTGGGAGTCAGTTTCCCCATGTGTTATTACTGCGCAGGAGACATTTTACATTATAGGTGATATGAGTGCAACATATCTTTTCATGCATTTTGACTGCCAAAGTGGCAGACTGGTGGCATACAGTAGCATCATGTAGACATCAGTGCAATGGGTTCGTAGAGATTGTACATTTCCAAAGATTAGATAAAGCTATCCTACCTGAATCAAACAAAATTGTACTCTAAAAAAGATCACAGTTGTACATTTTAACAATGAATGTCAACTGTGATCTTTTTTCTTCTATTATTTGCATTAAAGGGTCTGTATACATTCGGTAATGACTCTGAAAAGTAATGGCAATATAAACTTACTTGGTAAGACAGTGTAAGAAGTACAGCAGCTTTGGATAGTATAATGCATTATGAGAAACTTTTCACTTCAAAGTACTGCGGTTATGGAAAAAGAAATTACTTTTTATCCTCCAAAATTTGAATCTGAGAGGCAGTAACGTTATTCTTCCTGCGTGGACATTACTGCTCCAGATTTTCTGCAATATCTCAAAAATGCTACCACTTTTTGAAATGAAATTTTCACAGGTTATTTTTATGGTATATATCTACAACTATGTAAGATTGAAACAAACAGTGGGTTCAAATTTACCAAAAGTATACAATCCCTTTAAACATTGTACATGTTGCATAAAAAGAGAGCATTCTAAAGTCTACTGCATTCATATGTAAATCCCACAGAACTTATTGTGTTTCGTGAAACTACAGCTGTTGTTGTTGAATGTATAATGAGATGATGTCAAGTTGGAGTGTTTATTTTACATTGTTACTGTAGGGATAATGATTCCACACAAAGGCATTTTGTTTAGGGGGGGGGCCTGAATCTTTCAATGTGTTGAGTATATGTTATTTTTTATACAAATTACTCCTGAATCAAATAGAAGTGTACATCATGTAGTTATACATGTGTTGCCTGTATTCACGGTTGATGTAGTGCAAATGCACATGGAGAAGGCAGAATTTTGCACCAGCCATTTCATTGTCAGAAATCGGAAATCTCTGTATCGCCCTATTTGATAATATATATTGGGTGTTGTTAAAGGGATTGTATACATTCAGTAATTGGAACCCACTGTTTGTTTCAATCCTATAAAGTTGTAGAATACATGTATACCATAAAACTAACCTGTGAACATTTCCTTTCAAAAGGTGGTAGCTTTTTTGAGATATTTCCGAAAATCTGGAGCAGTTATGTCCCACAGGAAGAATAATCTGCAATTGGAATACACAATCTGAGAAATGTTTTACAGTAACGCTTCTCAGATTCAAAATTTTGGGGATAAAAAGTGATATATATTTTTCAAAAACCACAGTATACTTCGAAGTGAAAGTTTCTCAAAATGCATTTACTATCCAAAGCTGCTGTACTTCTTACCAAGTAAGTTTTTTTGCCGATAATTTTCAGAATAATAACCAAACGTATACAGACCCTTTAATGATATACAGCAGTATGTAAATAGTACTATTTTCATATTATTAATAGATCTGGTTTACTGTAGACTGTAGAGTCTAAATGTCCACCTGTCAGCCAGTTTCATATTTTATATGATTACAGGTTCTGTTGGTGTCTGATGGTGCAGAGGTCCGGCGTATCATTCAAGCAGCTCGCTATGTACTGGACAGACTCCGCCTGGTGAAGTCTGTGGAATCCATGAAGGCTCTGGTCACCTCATTCAAGGTAAAACACCCTTCCAGCGTTGAATTGTTTCAAGAATTTGAATAAATTGTCTGACAACTGATTTTTGTTTGCCCTTCACCAGCAGATGAAATGACTCGAAAGCCCCTTTCTAGAATTTTTGTTTTGACCTTTTCGCACTTTAATTGTTAACCCTGACAAACTCCCAGAAATTGTGAACTTTGAGCCACTATTCATAAATACCTGGGACAGTTTATCCATTCTGATTGGTAGAGAGGAGATCACATGGCTATGTTTAAACACGCGATATAAACATGCTAAGGAGTGTTTAAGAGGGCTCTTTCTGATGATTGCATAGAGTACTCAAAATTCATGGTCCACTTTAAGTTGTTAGGTCGCATATTTGGCTCGCGCAAGTTTGAGACTTGTGTGCGATTGTTTAAAACTTAGGCAGGCAAGTTCGAAACTTGCGCGAGGAGTTACTTAGCGCTCAACATGGATAGGAATTTGAAGCTGAGTCGATGCGATCAGAGGCTAAACTGTCAGGTTTCTGGATGTTTTTAACGGAAAGGTATGGATTGGAATAAAAGAGTGGTGACTCGGTCTTAAATGGCCGTTTAAAACCTTGCTGGGTCTTGGCCATGCAATAAAGGATCTCGCCTTTTCACATGGCCACGACCCTGCTGGTTTTAAACGGCCGATTAAGACTGAGTCGCTTACTCTTTTATTCCCATAGTAGTATTTAGTCCTCACAGACAGAGAGCACTAATACCAACGAGGTAATGGTAACAATGTGAATGTGTTTGGTGTGCAGGCATTTACTGAATCTGTAATGATGTTGAGCAGTTTGTGCGATAGACGTCAGCAAGATCTCACCCAACCCCTGAGCAAAGAGCAGATACTGGTCGCCATGGACTCACTCAGGAAGTCCGTACCCACACTCAGTGCTGCCATGCAGACCTCTGTCAAGTATCTCAACAATCCACAAGCCAAGGTTAGTCAAATGCAGGCAGGATACTTCAGTCTTGTAAGCGCGAGACAGTTTGTCATTGATAAAGGGCAGTCCTATGAGACAAGCGTAAGTTTTTACTGGAACATTTCAAGAGGCAGTAAACAGGGCCCAATTTCATAGAGCTGCTTAAGCGGAAAATATTGCTTAACAATTTTCTGCTAAGCAGAAATGAGCAGGATACCAGTCACAAATTGTACATGTGACATGGTAGTTTGGCTGGTAACCTAATAATAATAATAATAATAATAATAAGACTTGTAATGCGCACATATCCACCCTGCTGGGTGTTCAAGGCTTATTCTGGTAAGCAAAATTTTGTTGTGCTTAGCTACTTTTTGTGCTTAAGCAGCTCTATGAAATTGGGCCCAGGGCCCAATTTCATAGAGCTGCTTAAGCAGAAAATACTGCTTAAAAAATCCCTGCTTAGCACTAATGAGCAGGAAACCAGTCACAAACTGTACATGTGACATGGTATTTTGGCTGGTAACCTTATTCTGGTTAGCATAATTTTGTTTTGCTTAGCTTATTTTTGTGCTTAAGCAGTTCTATGAAATTGGGCCCTCATAGAGCTGCTTAAAGGCAAAGTATACCTTTTGATTTTGGAACCGTTCGATTGTTTTCATCCTATAAATGTAGATATTTACACAAAAACTAACCTGTGCAAATTTCATTTCAAAAGGTGGTAGTGTTTTTGAGATAACGCCAACAATCTGGAGCAGTTATGTTCACTCGGAAAGAATAATCCGTAATTGGAATACACAATCTGATAAAAAGTTTCATGCATAAATCATTTCACAGATTGAAATGTCTTTGAATCCCTTTCTCTAAAACCACATTTCTTAGAGTTTTTATTCCTATCTGAAAGCACACAAATTTGTACAACAAGGGTGTTTTTTCTTTCATCATTTTCTTGCAACTTCGATGACCAATTGAGCCCAAATTTTCACAGGCTTATTATTTTATGCATATGTTGGGATACACCAAATACGAACACTGGTCTTTGACAATTACCAAACGTGTACGATGCCTCTAAGCACAAAAAGTAGCTAAGCACAACAACATTTTGCTTACAAGAATAAGGTTACCAGCCAAATCCAGAAAAACACTAGAGCTTGAGTCCAGTGCACTTGACCGCTCGGCCACAACACACCATACATGGGTAGAACGCAGATTTAAAGCTTTTATGATAAACAGGGACTCTACCATAAGTTAATGTATAAGTACATTGATATGTAAGAATCAGGGCCTAATGTCATAGAGCTACTTAAGCAGGCAATAGTGCTTAACAATTTTCCGCTAAGTGAATATAAGGAGGAAACCAGTTGCAAATGGTACATGTGACATGGTTTTTTGGCTGGTAACCTTATTCTGGTAAGCAAGATTATCTTGTGTTGCGATAAGTTGCCTTCCAGAGTGTGATGCACTTGTTGTGTGTTTTACCTACCTACACGGGCCAAGTTCGCGCAAGGACCAATGGTTCACTAGTGGTTGTTTAGTGACCTACGTAGGGCATGCGCACAGAAGTTGAAGTGCAAACGACTCTAGTCATGTCATGTCAACACGACCGGCGACTCAACATACGTTATCAGTTTTTTATAACTGGTCCACTCTGAACTGTGCTATGAAAACGGCTATTGGTAACCAGCGATGCGACCATGCCCAGTAGGCTGGTTCCAAATAGTCGACTAGCGTAGTCCAACTATCGTCGACTAGACAGAGTTTGGGCTAATGTAGTCGAACTATAGTCAACGATAGTCCTTGCACGAACTTGGCCAAGGCTGCAAGTGATAGACAGTTGCTATGGTAGATGGACCTTTCATCAATTATTTGTTCTTCTTGTAGGCGAGTCGAGACTATGTGATAAACCAGGTTTCATCTACCGTCTCAGACCTGATCTCCTTGATGGAGAGGCAACTACAAGATGGTTTATCTGCATCAAGAGATAAAGAGGAGGAGGAGGAAGGAGATTGTAAGGAAGAGGCGGGCCACTTTGCATCCAATCTTGACAAGGTAGGATTGATATGACAAGTTTTACAAAAGGTTTCCAACAAGCAAAACATGTATGCATCTCAATGGACAAAAATCTGTAAAATCTTGCACTTTTTAAAAAGATGGCACAAAGTATGATTTCAACAATGGCAGTCCCCGGGATGTCGATTGATCTCAAGATCTGGGCCCAATTTCATAGAGCTGCTTAAACAGAAAATATTGCTTAACAATTGTCTGCTAATCAGAAATGGGCAGGATACCAGTCACAAACTGTACATGTGACATGGTAGTTTGGCTAGTACCCTTATTCTGGTAAGCGAAAATTTTTTGTGCTTAGCTACTTTTTGTGCTTAAGCAGCTCTATGAAATTGGGCCAAGCTGGCCTGTCACTTTGGAACACACTCCACACTGAACTCAGAGAAGAAAGCACCTGTGCACAATGCAAAATTCAAGACCTACCTTTTCCAAACATCTTGTATTCTGCTACTTTCTTAGTGGACTTTTGAAATGTCTTCATTGCAATTCTGCATTTCACTCTCTTTTTGTGCCAGTGGTTTCAATTCTGACAGGAATGGTGCGCTTTAAATGCCAATTATTATTATTACTACTAGGCCAAATAACAAAAAATACCAGTTGATCGTCCGGATTTTTCAAAAATGAGGAGGATGAGGGCCTTACTATTTACTATTTGTTATTTTTTTTCCAAGATGGCCGCCAAGTATTCCAATTTCAACAGGCGACTAAATCTTCAGTTTGAAATCACCTCTGTTGTTGCATTAGAACCCGGGTTAACAGGGATTATTACACTAAAAGATGTACAAACAAAGACACTACTGAGTTGATGTTCAATGTTTATTATTAATTATTCAAAAATACTTGGATTTATTTAAGAAATAGAGCTCATCAGTATCAAATTAAGCCATGATGGGAGAATTTAAACAATAGTCTCGCATGTTTTTCATTATGAAAAGGAATGGCTTCACATGTTTTATGTTTTCAATTGACTTTAAAATTGCTAATGTGTATCCTGGGACCTGGTAAAGAAACAGATGTTTATAAAATAAATTAACAATAAAAATAAAGTCTCCCGACGCAAAGTCTGAGAAAATATCAATAATGCGTCTTTCGTTCCCCACTGACCGTGCAAGAATCTTGCCTTTATTTGCGCGAATTAACACGCACACAAACACCATCTTGCAGCTCACCTCGGATAAATGTTGATATAAAAAAACGTGTTCAGATACACAAACGCCACACGAAATGCATGGGTCATCAAAGTACGCGGCATATAAGACCAACTCGACACTTTGAAAGGTCGAAGTCAACCCGTTAAAACTTACACCGTAATAAACCAGTCGAGTTGCCCATCCGTAACCCAGGAGCTTAACTTCGTTCCCATAAAGTGATCGATCTCTTAACAGTATTCGGGACGGCATGTTCCCATGCATGCAGCACACGCGGTAGCAAGGTTGTATGCTCATCATGTTATGCACATGCAAGTGCTGGAGCTTGCATGCGTGCAGTGTACGATGTACATGTACATGTGCATGTACAATGTTCGCCACGACCGATGGCCATGCAAATAAAATGGTTCTGTGTTTCACGACCTAGGTTTTCGTGTTGTAAATTCTAAAACATCGGTAAGTTTATCAAAAATTTGAAGAAAAAAAAACGTCGTAGTTAGTTAAAAATACAAACAAATATTGTTTTTTTTGAAGAAAAATCGAAAATAGTAAATAGTAAAAAAAAGCATGCGGCCTCAAAAAAGGATGCGGGCGGGGACGATCAACTGGTATTTTTTTTTATTTGGCCCTAGGCCTATTATTTTGATGTGACGATAAGGGGCACATCTCAAAATATTTGTTACAGTATATGACACCGATGGATTTGTAAACAAAGGCATTGGGGTGAAGTATTCACACAGGTTGAACAGGCTGAACAAAGTTCCTTAGACAACTGAAAATTTCCCTTTTGTTTGCATTGATATTAGGATAGACTAAAACAAATTTAAATATTTTGTTAAAATATTAATTAGTTATTAACTAATTAGTGATTTTGCGAGGTCATCTACAGTAGGTTATTACATTTGGCCTATCTGATACCATCTTACCATGTCAATAAAGATAGACAGGAGCTACCAATGCTTTACCTAACCTTGCACTAGCTACATCAACTGCAGAAACTTTTCATCCCAGTAGTATCGCAGAATTCATTATTTGGTCATGTCAGTGCAAAAACATTCTATCACCTAAAATAGCACTTGCCTTAAGCGCCAGTTTAAAATTGTCAAAACGTTGTATCTCACTTAAAATAACCCTGATGTACACACAAAACAAGTACGCGCCGAGACACAACATTTTTGCACAGAGCATTTTCGTGCGAGATACAACATTTTTGCACAGAGCATTTCCTTGCGAGATACAATGTTTTAACACAAAGCATTTTCATGCGAAATACAACATTTTTGCACAGAACATTTTCATTAAAAATACTAAATTTTGCACAGAACATTTCCATGCGAGATACAACGTTTTTACACAGAGCATTTTTATGCAAAATACAACATTTTTTGCACAGAGCATTTTCATGCGAAATACAACATTTTTGCACAGAGCATTTTCATTAAAAATACTAAATTTTTGCACAGAGCATTTTTGTGCGAGATAAATTTGCAATGATTTATTGTTTCATATGTTGTTTTTTCTAGTTGATACGTCTGCTCTCGCCAAAGCACCGTTCCTCCCTGGAGCAAGACTTCTATCGCCACCTTGAGGATGTTGTCAGACACAGTATGGCTGTCGGGTCACTGTCCAGAGAGAATCTACAAGAGCAAATCATCTCATCCTGCAAACAGGTTAGTGGCCACTAAACGAAACTGTCCACAGTTTGTTTACCTGAGGAAACAAATGTTTACCTGAGTAAACAAGTAGTCAGCGTGGGTTCCATTTTAGTTTGTTTACCTGAGGAAACAAATGTTTACCTGAGTAAACAAGTAGTCAGCTTGGTTTCCATTTTACAAAGTGCTAACATTCATCTTAAGATTTGTTTGTTGGTTTAGTACTTCAAGGTCAAACTTGTAAGAATTACAAAAAAATTGGTTTACCATATTTTGTTGAGCCTTAAAATAATGTTCCAGTAGAATTGAACATTTGCCTCATAGAGGTGTTCTGTAAAAAACTGCCTCGCCCTTGAGACTGAAATATCAATCCTGAAAGGGTGTGTACAACATTGGTAAGGTTGAAAATATAAATGTTCACAGATTTGCACATAACTTACATGGTATAAAGATGGTCATGGTGGAAAACTTCCCTTGAAAAAGTTTTGCTTGAAATGCTATAGTTTTTAGGAAATGAGTAAAACAATTAGTCTCTATCACTGGTGATAAAATTCGATGTTTGAAAACAGTAAAAAATATTTAATGTTTTTTTTACTGTTTTCTCATGACTCCGAAGACCGATTTAGATAAACTTTCACAGGTTTGTTATTTCATGTAAATGTCGGGTCACATCAAGTGTGGATACTGGTCTTTGACAATTACCAATGTTGTACATTTGCTTTAAAAGACATATATGTCTCTCCAAACAATTAAAATCTTTTGTTGGAGTGCACCACTGTAGTGTATCGCCCTCATCTTCAGCATGGTTTTCACATCAGATCTTGAAGCAGCGCAGCATCATTAACAACCAATCAGAGGGCATCAATGACAACCCGGACTTCAAGCAGCTACGCAGCGACTACCACCAAACCTGCGAGTATCTGGCCAAGGAGCTGTTGGTTCTTGAGAAGCTTGTTAAGTATGCTATCCTCGGACTGACTGTTGATGCCTTCGTTGAGACATCGGAGCCTCTTGACAGGATGATTAAAGCTGCTACACTCACACTTAAGGTTTGTACTGGTAGACCATTACACAGCGCTCGGTAAACATCAAAGACCTCATCTGCATATTGATCATGTGCCCCTGTTGTGAAAGTTTGCCTTCACTGGTAGGAAAATAATGTCAGGACCTCATTCTCTTTTTAAAACTGGTAAATGTAGATATTTTAAGTTTAATCCAAGGAATTCAGAGAGAATTCTTTTGGATTCAGAGAGATTCGCTCCACTGAACTAGCCACATTCTGTGTTGTAAACAAATTACTAAAAGCACTCGATGATAAGAACTTCTCTATCGGTATTTTTTTTTACCTTCTACTTAAAAAACTTGACCATTATGGCGTTCGTGGCAAAGCCTTGGACTGGTTCAAAAGTAAGTTGTCAAATAGAGAACAATTCGTCAGTTACACTTCTGTTTGTTCATCGAATCAACATGTTACTTGTGGAGTTCCCCATGGCTGTGTGTTAGGTCCTTCATTAGGCCTAAAAAAAAAAGAGTTTTTATTGCCCTTTTCCGACCGACCCAAAAAATCTGAAATCCACGGTCGCGTTTTTTTTTTTTTTTTTTTTTTTTTTAAATGGCGATTTTTTTATTTTGTTTTAAGTATTTTATACTTTGATTCCCAGTAAACGACATTTAAGATAGAAACCTCAATGTTTTTATGTTTCTTTTGCAAAATTATATTGTTTTATGTTGCAGGCCTGTGAAATCTCCGCTTTCTCATTGACCTTGCCGATTTTTTATTTCCGCCTTTTTAAAATGTGAGATAAAAAGACGTGACGAATTTTCCCGGTCGGCCTGCTACATATACATCATACAGCACACACATGACACGAAGTCCGTAAATCCTATGTCCTTGCTCCATGCTGCCATGCAGTGCGCAACGTGAATGGGCGGGTATCCATCACGCACTTGTGTTGCAACTCCTTGCCAATAGGGGGCGCTGTGTGATCGTTGGCTCAATACACAGCTCTGGTTGGCATTGCATGTACATGTACATGTATATCCATAAACACGCACTTTTAAGCGTCATGTTTTCGAACATCAATCAAGATGTCGGTGTAACCATTCCTCCATGGGGCAACACAAGTGCATGATGGATACCTTGGCTGAACAAAAATTATTATTTTACAGAATAATGTAAGATTTCTTTCCGTCTTGGTCCGGTTTTTTTTAGTGTTTTTTTTAACCTTTTCCTTGCGTGGCAGTTTTCATCGCACGCGTCAATTTCTTTTCCGATTGAACGTTAGTGTTCAGAGCGGCATCTATCAAGAGTTTTTGCGTGGCGGAGCTCCACTCCCATCATTGTTACATGGATGTATTTTTCCGCTTTTTTTTATTGGTCCACTCACAGGCCTGATGTTGAGAAACAACTTTATATTTATATTATTATTTTATTTATTCATACATCAAGTTTTTAAAACTTTATTTTTGTTTTGTATTCACCATATGAATGGATACTACTTTGAGAACATTAAAATGGTTGAAAACATAAAGTTGTGTGCATATCTACTGTGTTTTTTCCTCCTCTGACGTATTCTTTAAAAAAAAAAAAGCGACCGACCGACCCTCCCGATTTTTTAGCCAAAAGGGTAATAAAAAGTTTTTTTTTTTTAGGCCTTACTTATAGTTCATATAAAGGATATTTGTACTACATCAAATATAATAATATTTTGCTTATTTGCTGGCGATACCAGTCTTGTTTATAGCCAAAACAATGTTGATGAAGCTGTACGAAAACTTAATAGACTTTGATAGCCAATGGAATACTAAGCTTTGTGACCTCTCGTTCTCTGTCATTGATGTTTGGCCATGTAATAGTCCAGTTCGTTTTTTTTTTATCAACTACTCTGAGAAGTGTTTCTACCCGAAATAATGGCATATTTGAGAAAATGATGATCGAATAGGTCGGTCGAGTGGTTAAGAGCATCAGACTCAAGGTCTGGTGTTTCTGATCAGCAGAATGTGGGTTCGAGTCCCGGTCATGACACTTGTATCCTTGAGCAAGACACTTGACCATCATTGCTTTGTCCTTCAGATGGAACATTAAAGGGACACACCGGCTGAATTGGGCTATTTGGGCTACAAAATAGACTAAAATATGACTTCAACGGTCTTCCAGGAATGAAGAAGAACAGTCCATAAAAAAAATCATAAAATTTAGCCTTTTTTGAGCATTTTTAAACAAAAACGAAGGTCGCGTGATAGTTCGAACCACAAACTGGTTCAAATAATCACGTGACCTTCCGAGTTAGTTTTACTTCCAGCCGTTTAAAAGTAACTTACCAAACCAAATTTAAATATTTTTTTACACAGTTATTAACGAGTAATTGACGAAAAAGATCATGTATTCAAATTATCGCTACAAGTTGTAAATAATGGTGAAAAATCCGACGTAAGATTCGCATTCAAAGAGTCCGTGTAACGGAGGCGTGTTGCATGGCCCAAAGGCGTGGAGCAATCGCAACGTAAGCCTTGGGGGCATATCCCGTCAGCCGGCGCTACATCCCGTGGGGCCAGAGAACGTTGAAACCTAGGGGCATGAACTCCTCAGCTTGCCAATAATTCAAGCCGTGGCTTCGGAGCCTGACCATAATCATGTTTGTTCCAAGGGGGTTTTAGGCAGTGCCCGTGTTGGATTGACTGCGCTGCACACACTGGCAGTCGCAGGACGACGACGTTGCATATGCACCGACGACGGACTGTTTCACGATGTTCACTCCAGTCAAGTCATCAGCGGAAAAACGAGAGGTTGCCTCAGATAGAGCTGCCAAGACAATGTCAAGTAAATTTGACGGTTGTAACGGCTGGAAAAGCGTATACGCTGACCTGTGACCGCGTTTCGTTTTTTTCACTATTTTTCGTTAATTTCGTGCTAATTTTATGATTTTTTTTTTTTAAACATCAAATTATTTATTGTTTGTGACTCTACTTCACTAAATTACGTAAATGGTGAGCCGGTGTGCCCCTTTAAGCCGTAGGTCCCATGTACTAGGATTAGTAATGCACGTAAAAGAACCCAGAATACTTATCGTGGAAGAGTAGGGGTTTAACCCTGGTGTTTCTGGTTCACATAGCAAGCACCCTTGTTTACAGGTTTCCTCAGGCTTGCAAGCTAAAGTGATTAAGTTCACTTGTGAGGCATCCTTGGTTTCATTACCAGAAATATATAATAATAATAATAACACAAATAGTAATAATGATAATAAATTAAATCTATGTACTTGCCACTTCATAATTTTATATAGGAGAAGGGACCATTGAGGGAAAAGGACTGTAATCGAATTTTGCAGCCGTTGGAGGAAACATTCCATGAGCATGCAGATAGAATGTGTCAACTTGGGAGCTTCATAGCGGCGAGTTGTACAGATTTTTCTCGTGAGTCTTTGGTGTTTTTTATTATTTTATTTTATTTTTCACATTGATGTTCTTTTTTCCCCTATACTTTGGAGGTTTTTTGTGTGTGATTTGTTGTTAAAAATTGTATGGCAAGTTTATACATGGGTCATGGATGAGTGTTTTTTGGGTGAAGTGTATAATTTTAATTTGTGATTCATTTCTTGCAAATGAATATCTAGTTTTCTACGAAATGCATATTAATGTGTCTGTTTATTATATTTGTGATTTTATGCCGAAGTGAGTAAATTTGTATTTTAGTTTTATTTGTTTCTTTGTTGATTTTTATTCATCATACAAGGTCAACTGTATTATAGAATTTTCCTAAGTTTCTAAATGAGAATAACTGTATTATTATTATTATTATTATTATTTATTGGACATATCAAAATTACAGAAGGAACAATACACTATAAACAAGACAATAAGCCAATGGCATATGCCTGGGATTAAACAAGTGAACCCTTTAGAGACCATTCATTTCTGTATAATCATCACAAAACGCCCAGACATTGCTAATATTGTTCATTTCTTTAATCAAATTTTTGTCTGTAAAAATGTTAAAACAAAAAACTTCACACAGAAAATTTATTTTTGTGTTTAGAAATTGGGATACATTTTAACATACTACATTGAAAAATTAACGTCCGGTCATGACCTTTTCTTTGACCTCTACTTTGACCTCTTTATGTGAATGGAAGTAGGTCAAACCTTGCGGCTGTTTGCGGCCGCTATGGTCATTTTGGTACAAGCCGCTTCTGGCCGCTATTGTCTCTAAAGGGTTAACTAAATAACTGTGACTCAAAAGCCTTTAACTCCGATGCCACTGGCTACATAAAAACAAATAAAATGTTTCTAAAATGACAAGAATACGAAAGACAACACCAGACAATAAAATACCCCCTTCTGGAAAAATTAACAAATAAAAAAGAAGAAAAAAGAAAGAAAGATTGTTTCTCTTTTTTGTATAAAAATGAAAAATGGATCCAAGAAGTTGACAGTATTGATTGTTTTTGCATTCTAGAAGCCAACGCCCTCCTGCACATTGTGAGATCCCTCGAGAGGCTCGACCCCGAGGTGTTCCCAGCATGCCTTGCTGTCCGTCAGGACATTCTCGACAAAGGAGCCGTTCAACATTTGAAGCTGATTCGCCGAGAGTGGCAGAACGAGGTGCACCGATTGGTCGAGGCCGTGGATGAGCACATCGATGCTAATCGATTCATGGAAATTTCAGGTATGTGAAGAGTGACGACAACTCATTTTGTATCTTTTAAAGGCATCATACACATTTGGTAATGACTCTGATAATTAATGGCAATAAAAACTTACTTGGTTAGAAGTACAGCAGCTTTGGATAGTAAAATAATGCATTTTGAGAAACTTTTCACTTCGAAGTACTGCAGTTATGGGAAAAACATATCACTTTAAAAACATATCACATATCCCCCAAAACATTTGAATCTGAGAAGCGTAACGCTTCTCAGAGTGTGTATTCCAATGCAGATTATTCTTCCTGCGTAGACATAACCGTTCCAGATTTTCGGCAATATCTCAAAAAACGCTACCACCTTTTGAAATGAAATTTTCACAGGTTAGTTTTATGGCATATATCTACAATTATATATGTTTGAAACAAACAATAGGCTCCAATTACCAAGCGTGTACGATGCCTTTAACGAAGTGTTCCTAATCGATGACAAAGTATTTAGTTCAGTGTCTTAAATTGTGTCTTGAGGTGTCTGAAATTGTCTCAAATATAAGAGTAAATATTTGATCTGGCACATCCCTCAGCTCTTTCAAAATGGCTCTCAAAACTCGCTACTACAATTTAGCCTACATTCATCATCATCATCATCATGTCCAATAACCTTGCGTCCGTTGGGGTGACCCTTCACTCTTGACGATTTGGCTCCTCTCTTCTTGGTTTTCAGCTAGTCTGATAACTTCCCCTGTCTTTTTCCCCGTCCATTCCTTGATGTCATCTTTCCAGATTCGTCTTGGGTGTCCTCGCTTTTGAGCACCCTCCACAGCCCCTTGCAGGATAATATTTGCCAGTGTTCCCTTGGCTCTGGTGATGTGACCAAATCACCAGAGTTTTCTCTTCTTTGCTGTTGTCTTCTAGCCTACATTACCAGAACATAAATTCTCCTGCTTGTCAGATTGTGCATAATTTATTCATGTAGTATATTATTGGCTTTTGTTAATTTGTTTTCTTTTTTGTAGCGCCATGTGCTCCTTTTATTAGGTGGATATGTGGGCTTTATAAGTATTCATCATTTTTATTATTATTATTATTATTATTATTATTATTATTGATTAAGTGGAGCTACGTGGCCGAGCGGTCTCGTACACTGTATTCAAGTTCTATCCTTCGTCCCAGAGTGTGGGTTCTAATCCCGGTCTGGCTGATTCACGATGCCCGTTTCCTTGAGCAAGACACTTTGCAATAAAATTTGGCAATCAAATCTTGCCATGTCCAAACACTTACTTGGTATGCCTGCTGCCACCTAGTGTGTTAAAAATCTCCCATCAGTCAATGGCAAATTTTCTTGACATTCACAGAATCGTACATCGAGGATGACCTTAAGGAATGCCAACAAGCTGAGGTCATAACGGATCGTGACCTCTTAGCCGAGGCAGCCAATAACCTCTTAGGTCGAGCTAAGAGGGTGCTGCACGTGGCGTATAACCAGGTGGAGGCGTCTGACGATCCGATATTCCGGAATGGATTGAAGGTTCACATCAGCCAGTTAGAGCAAGGTATTTACAAAGCTTGTCTTAGAGTCATCCATTAAACTCCATAGGATTAAAACAATCGAAAGGATAACAAAAACAAAGGTATACTTTGCCTTTAACCCTTTCATGCACCATTTATTTTAGTGATAAATTTATCACATTAATTACTTACTCATTTTTGCAAATGGCTACCCCTCCCCCACTAAAAAAATAGGGGGGTCAGAATAGCACCCTCAAGAGTCCTCTTTCCCATTCTGAAAACTGTGTGGCCGTGTAATCTTTATTCATCGTTTTACAACTATTTTTCTTAAGGGATTTAAACCAGTCGCTAGCGACTGGTCGACGTGTGAAAGAGTTAAGAGTCTATAGACCTTTGAAATACAACACTCTATTTCTTCAGGGAGCTTCATCTCCAGACCACAAGGATGCTATCCATTTTCCAGGATTTTTCATTTTCGTACAATCTCTCTCATTTCACAGTTCTACCCAAGTTTAATGTACTAATGAAAGTATGAATATGTATCATAGACAAATTATATCATCTCTTCACAGCAAACAATCTGATAAAGAATGCCGCACAGAAGGCCCTGTCACACTTCCAGCACAAGAGGGCTCACTTGCAGCTGACGGAACGAGGCTTGCACCTGTTAGAGTGTGTACACAAAGTTGGCCAAGCAATTATTGGGCGGGACCACCCAGACATTCTGAACCCACTGAGGGAGAGTGTGAGAAGTGGACAGACGCCAAAGGCTGAGGGTTGGTATAAAGCAGAGTTCACGGTAGAACGTAAAGCATGTTGCTCATTGTGATATGCCTGTGGTTTTTTTTCACAAGGCTCGGGAGAGTACAAAGTAAACTGTGCTTAAGGCATTGTACATGTTTGGTAATCACTCTGATAATTAATGGCAATAAAAAGTTACTTGGTAAGAAGTACAGCAGCTTTGGATAGTATAATACATTTTTAGAAACTTTTCACTTCAAAGTACTGCGGTTATGGAAAAATATATCACTTTTTATCCCCCCCAAAAATTTGAATCTCGGAGTGTGTATTCCAATACGAAATATTCTTCCTGCGTGGACATAACCACTCCAGATTTTCGGCAATATCTCAAAAACGCTACCACCTTTTGAAATGAAATTTTCACAGGTTAGTTTTATGGTATATATCTACAAATATGTAGGATTAAAACAAACAGTGGGTTCCAATTACCAAACGTATGCAATCCCTTTAATACACATCTGTGTAAGGGTAAAACAAAAAATACATATATATTATTCTATCATTCTTGTAGATTTTCCTACTTATGGTGATGAAGGTCGCACATCTCCAAGACGTCTCCGCTTCTCCAAGGAGTCCTTCTTAAGTAAACCGCTGCCTGCATCAGCTGGAGTCTTAGCCTCCGATCCAACCTTAACCCTGAAAGATGAAATGTCAACTTTTCACTTGTCCAAGAATTCCCCAGCAACGAAGAAAAAAGGTCTTTAACATGTTTTTCAGATCATTGCCAGTTTAATATTTTAAAGGCACTGGACATGTTTGGTAATTGTCAAAGACCAGTATTCTCACTTGGTGTATCCAAACATTAGCATAAAATAACAAACCTGTGAAAATTTGGGCTCAATTGGTCATAGAAGTTGCAAGAAAATAATTAAAGAAAAAACACCCTTGTTGAACAAATTTGTGTGCTTTCAGATGCCTGAAAAAGGCTTCAGGCCTGAAGTCTTTCTCAGAGTCAATTATTTTAGTGAGAAATTACCTCTTTCTCAAAAACTACGTTACTTCAGAGGGAGTCGTTTCTCACAATGTTTTATACTATCAACAGCTCTCCGTTGCTCGTTACCAAGTACGTTTTTATGCTGATATATATTTTGAGTAATTACCAAAAGTGTCCAGTGCCTTTAACACCAAAGAGACTTTTGCTAAAAATCTCCCAAAATCCTCAACACCCAAACAACTTGTTGACTATTGAAGAATAAAATTGGTAGGCTTATACCTCACCTCATGCCAAGCTTTATTCGTTTTGCAATGCAGAACTGAGTTCATCAAAATATACACTGTAAGGACAGGATTTGGGAAGATTAGAGGCAGTTAAAGTTTATTAAAATTATTTAGGTGATCTGACTGGCGCCCCGAACAAAGATATTAACAAAAAAAGAGGGAGACTGCCAACATATAGGGCTGGATAGCTCAGTTGGTAGAGCACCTGTCGTTAATCCGGAAGTCGATGGTTCAAATCCCACTCTAGTCAATTTTGTTTTGTTCGACCCCAAATTATAATAATTTATGGAACTTAAACATGAAAATAAGTAGAAGGCGTTATAATTTTTTTGTTGAATCCTGCTTGTATTTTTGGTCAGAGATCTTACCATTTCCTCCCAAAGTCTCCACTCTACGGTAACTCAACACTCAAATGTTTGGACTTGGATGTGATTGATATGCCTGTTTCATTGATGATTCATTGTTATTAAGGCCTGCAGTTCATCATCCTTCAAAATCAGAAAACTTCCTGAATATGATTTTGAAGGGTTTTATACCATAAGGGTTAACATTTCACCTCGATTTCAGTTAATTTTCCATTGGTTTACATTAAGTATGTGAGGTTAATTCAACTGGGCCCAATTTCATTGTGCTGCTAAACGCAGAATTCTGTGCTTACGGCGCCCCGTAGAGCGCAGGGTTCTAACTAAGTGCAGAGTTCTGTGGTAAGCAGTGCCATAAAATTGGGCCCTAATGACTTCAAATTGTATCACTTTGAAAATTTTCTTCCTAAAATAAAATAAAATTTAATTTAACTCTGACCAACTGAGGAAATCCTCATATCCATTCTACTCCTGTCTACAGCAAAACCTTTAAAGTTGTCGTACCCCATGGCTGGACTGGTGAGGGCGCTGTTCACGCCTGACCAGGACCCAAGGAGGGTTGGAAGGCTTTGCGTAGAGGCAGAGAACAAGAGCTCATTCCTGGCCTGCCTAGCTGCTAAGGCATCTGACTATACAGGAGACATGCAATTGAAAGGGTATGTGAGGGGAGCAAAACATTGGGGACGTTTGGGGAAACTAATCAGTTCCTTTGAAGGTTTCTTTGTCTTGGACAAGACATAGAATTGGAAAAGACATAGAATTGGAAAAGACATAGAATTGGGAAAAAAACATAAAATTTGAATAGACATTGAATTGCAGGCATGAGATTCTTCCGGATTTTTCTGGATTTCCGGATGAGTCACTTCAAAATATGTGGTCTCCGAGTTCAATGTGAATTTGATATAATATTTGGGGGGTAGGGTGTTGGGGTATACATGTATATATTTCGCTAATCTCTCGTCTTTAATCAGAAATTGTAAGTTTACCTTTGTAATCATACCGCGGATCGACACACCGTTCGTGAAAAAAACGGCACATTAACAATTTCCGCCCGGCTTCCATGTGCATCGCGTATGCAGCGAGATCAATGGATATGTGTAGACTTCTTTCATTCCTCGCCTCAACCACGGTGCGGTTTTCTCATTGTTTGACCAAAGTATGTTACTGCTGCAGCAAAGGAACATGTGAGGAGACTTTGGAAAGTCTACTGACAACAATGCGCAGTGTTTTGTATGGATGCGTGCTCATTGTTAGACTTTTTACGCACGTGTGGAGAATTGTTGACGTCTGCATTTACCGTTAAGTCTTACATTTTTTGTGAGCTTTTTGAGATAAGATACTTCTAGCATTTCTATGATTTCATTATTGTTTTTTTAGTATTTTTCTCCTACTAACTCGACCCATGGAGTAGGATTATGCTCGACCCCATGTGGGGTTCTTGAGTGCGGCACCGGACATTGCCCAAAATCCGGACACGCATTTTTAGCGTTAGATTTTTTCGAGTTTTTGTTCCGGATTTTTCATCATCGCCCATTCTCATGCCTGGAATTTGGTAATGACATAGAATTGGAAAAGACAGAATTGGGAAAAAATATAGAATTGGAAAAGACATAGAATTGGGAAAGACATAGAGATGGCAAAATGACATAGAATTGGGAAAAAGACATAACATTTGAAAAGACATTGATTTGGAAATGACATAGCATTGGAAAAGACAGAATTGGAAAAGACATAAAATTGGGAAGACATAGAATTAAAAATGACATAAAATTGGAAAGACATAGAATTGGAAAAGCCAGAATTGAAAAGACATAGAATTGGAAAGACATAGATTTGGAAAAGACAAAATTGGAAAGACATAGAATTGGAAAGACATAGATTTGGAAAAGACAGAATTGGAAAGACATAGAATTGGAAAGACATAGATTTGGAAAAGACAGAATTGGAAAGACATAGAATTGGAAAGACATATATTTGGAAAAGACAGAATTGGAAAGACATAGAATTGGAAAGACATAGATTTGGAAAAGACAGAATTGGAAAGACATAGAACTGGAAAGCCTTAGAATTGGAAAGACATAGAATTGGAAAAGACAGAATTTGAAAAGATATAGAATTGGAAAGACATAGAATTGGAAAAGACGTAGAATTGAAAATACATTTATCGGGCAGGGAACAAGTTTTATTATTATTATAAACTTTATCCTTTCTTGTATTGTTCCCTCACAGGAAAATTGATGCCCACGTATTACAACTCATTTCTCAAACCTCAACACTGACGGAGCAGTCCAAGTTGGCGGTAGGAGGCACAGACTCCGCAAAGATGGAAGTCAACCTCCTTGCTGAAGCTTGGACTTCATCAGTCGTTGATATAGGCTCCACCCTGAAGGAGATAATTGGCTGTTGGGGGCTACCGGGCAACAGGTTGATGGAGGAGTCCTTGGGCGGGGCCACTGAGAGTCTACCAAGAGAGGTCGGCCATTTTGTCATTTTGTTTCTCAAAATATTTTACCTCGACGTGGAAAATCATTTGAAGCTTGTGTCCTGTTGAAGACATTTATCTATTTATTTTTGTATTTAAACCATCTCTAACAAGGGTGACCCAGCGGTGTAACTGCAGGGGGCGGGGTGGCACATAACACTTGCCCCCAAATGAGATAAAAAAAATGCACAAAGGAATGGTTCGATACATTAAATACAGTGGATAAAGTGGCGTATCGTGATATGTCACTTTGTGGAAACGCAAAATGGCAAATCTTGTGAATCGTCGGTCATGCTTATTACTGTAATTACGAAACTATTCTGTGTTAGGCATGTTAGGTCCTGAAACTTGCAGAAATTTTTAACAGTAATGTGTAATAATTTGTACAATAACCCATTTGCCAATTTTTTTTTATTTTTACACAGGCCGGTTCATGGTCCGACTGATAAAATATTTGTTATTTCTTTTATTATAGATTGATGCACTGAACTTGCACGTTCAAAAGGTGCGCCATTTAATACAAGGCATTACTGAGGCTTCTCAAGCTGCCTTAAATCTCAACCAATCCAAGATGGCCACCTCATCCACACAAGTCCAGCTGCTGCACAAGGAGGCTTCTGATTGGACAAAACTTACGCACAATCTGATCAGTGCAGCCAATGAGACGGCTATCAACCCAGGTTTGTTTTAAAAAGGGGACTAAAAACTTAGTGATTTTGGTCGGATACATACACAAAAATATAATTATCAAGTAATAAACCAAAAGGGACACTTCTGGGTAAATTTTAATAAATTTTGGGTTGAACAAAGAAAAATTTAGTAAGATTGACTACTGGGTGGGAAAATGGGGACACATCGCGCCTTATTTTGTATTTTACTGATGGTGGCGTGACGTGCATGCGATTGTGCGTCTGCATAATGCACAACTTTATGGCGTTTGCCAACCAAGAGTGTAATGTACTCATGCGTAAATTAGCGTACTCCATGGGAAGGGTCTATTGATTGTGTGGAGATGCATTATGTAGTTTAACCCTTTAGAAACCACAGCGGCCACAAACGGCTTGTACCAAAATGCCCATAGCGGCCGCAAATGGCTGCAAGATCTGATCTACTTCCACTCAACTAAAAAGGTCAAAGTAAAGGGTATGACCTGGATTGGCTTTTTCCAATGTTTCTCTTGTTAACATAGTATCTATGTTACTAAAAACAAAACTAAATTTCTGATCTATAGTATTTTTTCAAGAAAAATGGTTTCAAAAAATCAACAACAAAAACAAATTCTTGGCGTATGGCGATGATTATACAGAAAAGAATGGTCTCTAAAGGGTTAAAGGGGGACTGCTGTACATGAAATTATGAACTTTAACTTAAATATTGCACGCATGCACATTCTGGCCGTCATGTCACAATATAATAATGATGGCACTTATGATGATGTGACGGCCAGGGTGTGGTGCAGTAACTGGGTTAGACTTCATAATTTCATGAACAGCCACAAGCCTGCTATGATCATGACGACAGTCCACCTTTGATTTGATATTTTGTAAAGTTTGATATTGTCAATTCATTACGTGAATCACCGATTAAAAGCAGACCCGAGTTTGCCTATGACAAACTCGGGTTGGTACTCACCGATTTGGGAATGAGATGAGCAGTTTTCAACAGTATCTTTCTTATCTGATCAAAAGTTCACGAGGCGTAAACTTGTGGTTTAGGGTGTCACTGCCTGTGAATTTTCTTGTTTATAATGTGAAGTATTGGGAAACAGTGTTAAATGTTATAATGAAAGCAACTTTGAATCCTGAAAATTGACCAAATATAATCTTGAGAAATTGAACAAGAAACAGTAGGACTTTCTCTCTGATCTTCAGCATTTCGGTTATTTAACACCAGCAGTATATAGGCTTGTGGGTCAGGATAACTGGCCTT
The DNA here is from genome assembly GCA_021014325.1 of Plazaster borealis. NCBI lineage: Eukaryota > Metazoa > Echinodermata > Asteroidea > Forcipulatida > Labidiasteridae > Plazaster > Plazaster borealis. The sequence continues at coordinate 11,671,701 of CM037458.1, read as the reverse complement.
GGGGAAGTGGGTTCCAGTGTGAATGTTTATTATTACAAATACTATACTGATAACAGCTGATAAGAGTCACAGTGAAACCAGTGAGTAGAATTCAGAGATTTGAGTTGATGTGAAATTCACGTAAACTTTTCTCTCTTTTTTGACTCCCAGGTGAGCCTGTGCTGGAGGACTTGATTGGGAGACGTTGGCTGGACTGGTCGATCAAACAGCGGGAGCTTATCGCAATCATCGATGACTTCAATATGGAAATGAGTCATGTGACTGGCTCCTTAGAAACCGTTGTTATGGAGGGCAGCCATGATGATGTCACTGAGCATGTGCAGAGAGTGAAAGATTATGCTCTGAAGATAGGTCACATGGTTAATACCTTAGCAAGGTTTGTTCAATATTGTTGATTGCATTGTTCAATGTGTAAAAATTGAAAAAGACACACATGTGTACCAACTACTTCAATTTAAACATATTTTCAAAGTGAACTCATAACCTTGTGGTTTTGTTCTCCTTGCTGTTGTTATTTTACTTTTTGGTCCACTTCTGAAAGTAGATCTTGACATTTATGATACTTCCAATCCTGTGCCAGCTTTTGTCATGGTTTTACATTGTCTTATCTGACAAGAAACTCTACCCTGATCACAGAATAATAACATGTAAAAATGCGATGCGAGGGCGCATCCTGAACAACCTCAGCACTTGCTCGCCGCCCTCCACTCTTCCTTATCCAACAGAAGGGTCCTCGTCTCCCCGGTGTCACTGTCACTGAGACCAGAGCTGTGTATTGAGAGAGTTTCGACATCGAGGGACCAGTTTTCTTTGGTCATGTGGTTGCTGGATGCTATTTTTGGGTCCAAATGCAGCACAACCCAAGGTGCAGTCTATTCTGGCACCCTGTGTGCGCACATAAGGTTTTTGGACTGAAGTTGTCGCAACTCTCTCCATACACAGCTCTGACGGAGACCAACGTCCCGCCGCAATGTGTGAATGTACGTGGCTTGCCTCGCTCCCCCTTCTGCTTGCCCTGTGTCGTCTCCCACAGAATGGTGTCATGGACTGCCACCTAAACAATAATTGCAATTGTGAATCTTTTAATTTACTTTTAATTTACTTTAAAGATATATAACTACCTGTATTCCTGGTAAGATCATTTCATTGGTATGTTAATTCTAACCTCATCAAAAATACACTGTGTCTTAAATCTTTGTAGTAATCACGATTAATTCCACAGGTTAGAAAACTAACATTCTTCACCTTTAACCTTTTCAGCTGTACATCAGACTTGGCTTCCCATGATTCCCTCCAGGAAGGCAGTGAGTCTCTGAACAGACTCACTAATCTCCTCTCAGAGGCTGTAGTCAGCTGCTCCCGGGTACGGACTGATGAGCCATCATCGGAGCGGAAGAACAGGAGCTTGCAGAGGGTTGCCCTGCTGCAGAGAGAATGGTCTGCGAAGGTAAGAAAGCACTATCGGCGTCATAGGCCATGACTGGACAGAAAAGATGATCTACGCAAAGCTAAACCTTTTTTTCAACGATAATCCATTTGTGAGTTAGATTTGAATAATGTCTGGTACAAAGACTTGCTTCAGTCATAAGTGACCGATTAAATTTTAAGTCCTCAGACTAGAGAGAGTTGCCATATGTCACATGATTCGGGGCAAGCTTTTGCAAAGTTTGGTAAGAGATGGCGAACACCCATATACACTTCTGAATGAATGTGTATGGCACAATGGTACCAGGCTGTGCCCATTTGGAGTTTGCTGTTCACAAGCTTGCCCTAGATCATGTGACGTAGCAACTCTTATGGGTGGTCGGGTGGCGTAGTGTTATCTTTCCTCGCCTTCCACCTCTAGGACCCTGGTTCGAATCACGCTGGGGGCACTACGTGGATTGGGTTTCAGTCCCCACCTGACTGCGTGGGTTTCCTCTGGAATAATTCTCTGGGTTTTTCCTACCACATCTAAAACTGAAACTTCCTTCCTTGTCTTCTCTCCATCGGATTCTTGGCTAGTATAGTGATTAAGTTTGCCTGTCTGAGAGTCCTTGGCTTCACAACCAGAATCAAAAAATTAAATGAAAATGAAAAAAAACCCTCTTTCTTTTGCTTCCAACTACATGTAAGAAGCACATCAAAGTAAATCAATCGCAAGAACCATCTCTGCCCTCACAGGTACCCATTTACTTGTGAGTGATGAAAAGCAATTATAGTTAAGTGTCTTGCTCAAGGACACAAGTGTCATAACCGGGATTCGAACCCACACCCTGATGAGTCCAATGCACTAGAGAGCTCGGCCATGACATGCCAACAGAGGTAGAGTTTGCCATGCAACAGATTCATTTCATAGGACAGGTGTCTTTTTTATATGCATTTCAATTCAAATCAATTCAAAAAACTGTATTCGTCCTAAAATTAGGCAATTACAAAAGATAGGACAGCTTCATACAGAGCTGCCAACTAGTACGGATTTTCCGTATTTCATACGGAAATCAACCAAGAATACGGAAGTACGAATTTGCGTTTCAAAATACGGATTTGGAAAAAGCCGATCATACTTTTTAAGCCCCAATGTAAATGCAGTACAAACAATAGTGAGATCGTAATAAAAATGAAAGCCGCGAATTCACACGCGTTTCGGGGCTTAATATATTAGGTACCATAATCTATTGCGCCAAAGTACTTAACTACTGCCAGAGTGATCTCCGTGCACTGAGACGTGTCTACCACGCCACACGGAGACACAATGCGCCTTGTACAGCATACATTCTACAGTACATGTCTCACAACGTCACCCACACACATGGCTTTTGTAGAGACTGGCGCCGCAGTTTTTCTAATGCTCACGTGTATGGGATGCGGCGGCAAACAGACACTGTGATAACTTTTACTTCTGCAAGAAACAAGTGTGCACTGTTGACGTTGTTTAATGTGTGAAACATCGCGATCGCTGCATCAATTTATAACTTGAAATAAAAATGACAAAAAGAAAAGATATCTTCGACGCAATAGAGGCCAAGATCTGATGAAAAATAGTGATAAAAGGCATAAAGAATGCAATGGGTGGAAATGGAATTGGTTGGAAAGCCAAGTAGACACTTGCCGAAGTCCTTCAAACACTTGACTGCCCTCCACTGTGGTATTGTAATGGTGTGTTTCCTGTGCAAACGTGAACATTTTTTATTCATTTTAATAAACAATGGTACAGAAACTAAAGTATTTTGATATCATTAATTGGAAAGAATTGCAGTATGGCTTCTCCCCATGCACAATGTAGCGCAAATTGCGGTCCGATACGCTTTTTTTTATTTTTTAAATTTTTTTTTAAACACTGACATAATTCTTGGCTTTAATACATGTAATATGGCAAAGCATACGTAAAAGGTAATTTAATTACTAGTGGGTAGTCGAGTACAAGAAGTGTATTGGCGCCGCGCAGAAAAATACTGATTTCATTGGCAAAATACTGATTTTCAGCCTGAAGAATACTGAAATTCCCAGTTTAAGGTTGGCAGCTCTGTTCATAATAAAAACAGCCAAAACAAATTACAGCTGGAGCATCAGGTTAAAAGCATCGTACATGTTTGGTAATTGGAGCCTATTGTCTGCTTCAAACCTATATAGTTGTAGATATATACCATAAAACTAACATGTGAAAATTTTATTTCAAAAGGTGGTAGCGTTTTTGAGATATTGCCAAAAATCTGGAGCGGTTATGTCCACGCAGGAAGAATATTCTGCATTGGAATACACACTCTGAGAAGCGTTACGCGTAATGCTTCTCAGATTCAAATTTTTCCATAATCACAGTACTTTGAAGTGAAACGTTTCTCAAAATGCATTGTACTATCCAAAGCTGCTGTACTTCTTACCAAGTAAGTTTTTATTGCCATTAATTATCAGAGTCATTACCAAACGTGTACAATGCCTTTAATACATGAATTTTTATTAGTCTCGCTCTAGTAAATTTTTCGTTGTTCAACCCCCAATTATTATTATTTTTTTACACAGGCACAGCTACTGCTTACTCTGATAGACCAGATTGCTGGAGAGATGACTATACCCCTGGACAGACTGAGTGGGGCAGCAATGGCAGTCAGCCAAGCCTCAGGTGAAGAGACATTCTTACTTATCAACAATAGTACACAATATTTATGTAGCACTTTATCCACGGGCACTCAAAGCGCTCATTTAGAGCTATTTTAATTTATGAGACCCATTTATTTATAAATGTTTACAAGAAGCTTTGGCGCAATCTGCAGCCAGCAAAACCAGAAATATTAAAGCAAACTTCTTCTCTTAACGGTAAGTGTACTGGTTCTTTAACGTGCATAACACAACAAAGGATAACAGCTTATAAAAAAAAAATTCAATGCAAGTTTGCCCCAAACAAGACTTAAAGCCACTCTTGGTAAGGGGCTACAAGAAGAAAACATTTAAGATGAAAATAACATTTTATTTGTTACATCCCTGTGGAGATATCTTTTGTTCTTTCCTTTGTCCCTGTGGAGATATCTTTTGTTATTTCCTTTGTCCCTGTACTTGACATCGTCCCATGTACACAAAATTCCCTGTGGCGCACTTCAGTCTTTAGAATTCCACCATGGAGACCTTTTGCTTTCCCTTCTTAGTTTTATCCTCGGACATCCATATGGTAGAGAATATAGAAACACTCACACAAGTGTGTGAACACCTGCAATCGGGGACCTCCTATTGTCCCTCTTTTGTCTGTACTTGGCAATGTTACATTGTACTCGCTTTCCAACTGGGGACCTTTACCCAACGGGGAACCCATTGTCCTGTTTTGTAATAGGTTTCTAGTTTTGGATGTGTTTACCTACCCACACACACAAGAACAAAATGAACAATGCAACTCTCCTTACGGTGGCAGCTTGGTTACATTTTACATTAGGATTTTAATGTAGGTGTGATTGGTCAATTCATGAAGGGGCGGAGCTATTTATTAACTTCTTTTTTTCTTTACAGGTCCATCCAGACTGGAGCTACTGGATGAGTTTCAGACACAGTCAGACTACTTGACTTCCACAGTTTCAGGCATCAGGCAGGCCTGTGCAGTGGCTCTCAAATCAGCACAAGCAGGACCCTTAAAGACCGGTGTGTTTGCAGCTGTTGACGCTCTTTGTCGACTGACTCCTATAGCTGTCACCCAAGCCAGGAATGTTGCAGGTATAGAAATAGTTTCAATTTGCATGAAACTTTCTCAACCAAATTGCTTGAGAACTGTAAAGAAAGACGCAAGCGACAGTCCAAAGTGGTAAAGGAGCTTGTGGCTTCGCCCATTTCTTTTGGGTTTTTTTTTTGTCAGGATTTAGTGTTGCTACGAACACTTTAATGAAAGCACATCTTTCTGTTCACTTATCTCGATTCTTATTCCTGTATTGTGTTTGTGCCTCCATCAGGTGTCTCACCACGAGCCCCATCTTCAAGAAGATGCCTCCAAACTTAATTCTTTCTCTGTCATAGTGTTTGAAAAATCAAAAATAATGATAGTCTTTTCTTGCATTGTTCATTATTCTCTTGGTACAGAAATAAATGTTTGAACTTAATTTAATGGGAATTGAAATATACATATTTGTTTTACTCGTACCAATGTGTGTATACTCGGTGCTTTCAGAGGCCTGCAGAAGAAAAATCCACAGACATACTATTCAGGTGGGATTCAAACCTAAGACCCCCTGTATTCTGGAGCAGATGTCTTATCACTAGACCACTGATTGTTCCCGGTGACAAGAGGCCAGTTTGAATCCTGTAACTGGCAGCGGACACTACAAACAGTTGATGTAATTGATGAAATAGTTGCAAAAAATAGTTAATGGGTTGACGTTTCGACCCTAACAGAGTCTTTCTCGAAGGCTAAATGACAACACAACACACACATAAACATGGTGGGGGGGTGGAGGGAAGGGGCTGGTTTGACCACAAGAAGTTGCAAACACAAAGGACAAAATCAAAGGTGGTGAGAGGGAGAAAAGGCAATTAATTGGCTAATAAGGCAGACTACAAAGGAGGATATCAGTGTGGAAAAGGAGTAGGCAAAGACAAAAGGTTATTAGTCATTTCCTTCTTGGATGTTCAGACCATGGGGTTGAATGGTCTGGAGGCGCCTCAACCACAGTTTCTCCCTACTCAGCTGAACAGTACATTAGTTGTGAGATGAATAAATTATTTATCTCCACTCATTCCTCATCATACTAGCACAGCTATTTAAACGTTTGATTTGATGTGTGACCTGATTTCAGATAATCTTGCGATGTCCAGAGCAGACGTTGGTAGTGTGAAGAGAGAGTGGGCGTGTAATGCCACGGCAGTCATAGCTGGATTAAACAGTATTCCTGATGCCCTGTCATCTGCTGTCAAAGGTAATCAATCAGTTTTATGCGTAGAATAATTCATCAATTTTTTGTTTTTAACTGCAAGTGATTTCAAGGAAAAATTTGATAAGGTTTTTACAGACATGTCAATGAAAAAACTTGGATAAGCTATCATTGTTATTTATTATTATCATTATCATTATTATATCTTTCTGGTTAAACATGCAGAACCAGAGCACCCTCAAAAATGCCTTGTACTAAGACCAATTGGGCGTGAAGATACCTGTAAGTGAAGAGAAGATGATGAAGAAATCTCAGTTTTAGATGTGGGAGAAAAACCCCAACAAATTGGGTAAAAACCTACGCAATCAAATAGGGACTGAAAACCCAGTTTGTATGCAAGGCTCTGGTCTGAGGTGGGATTTGAACCGGGGTCCACAGAGGTGAAAGGCAGGGAAGACGCCACTAACTCAAGACTCAAGACAGACGGTTGAGCAGACAATTACTGTAATTTCTTTTTAGCAAGATGATGGTGAAGACAAAGAGCGGAATAGAAGATCACAACAAAGGAAGATAATGGAGGAAGCTATGTCACGTAGTGTGAACTCAAGAGCCTACTGTAGTTTTTTTTAGGACAGTTCTATCAACTTTTGTTTGTTTGTAGAGAAAGACATTTAAGGGGTCTTGTCAAAAATAATGTAGGACAAGTAGTGGGATAACAATTCTGAAATGTCAAATTTTGTTGGATTTCCATCGGACTGTACTTCTATATGTGAGACATGGTTTTACTCGCTGAAAGACACAAAGTTCTCTGGTGCACTAAAGACATGCTTTATGTCAATGCACCCCGCTGTGCGCTAAACGTAGTATAAACAAACTTGGGGTTTTGGAGCAATCTGAAAGGTTTGAAGGTAGATGTTGATAGTGAGCCATGTAGAGACACCCTGCTTGTTTTTCAGTAGATAGCGATCTAAGTCTCTGCGGTTTGTAAACAAATGTGACCAAAGGCACTGTAAAATTCTCCCATGGTTTCTCCGACACCCAATTTCAAACAAAATAAATTAACGGTGGGTAAAAAAACCTTGTCCTGGACGGTACTTATCCATTGGTTGTCCTGGACTAATTTTGACAAGGTTCCTAAAGAAGACACTAAAGTCCGAACTTGAATGCACTATTCTATTAATTCCACCCCTGCCATCAGATGTAACGTCTGCTCTAAGATGCAGCAAGCAGATGCCCGCATCCATCTTCCACTCCACAGGGTCTGCCTACGAGGAGAACTTGAGGCCCCTCGACACAACTGGTCTGTCTCCGCTGCAGGTCAGCCTCCTTCAGACACTGCCTAAGCAAGGTATGCCAAGTCTCATCAGTCTGTAAACATTGCAAGCATTAATTGGTTGCATCAACTTTGATGTGACCTTTGTTGAAGTGAACTCAATAGTCCATATGCATGTCCCAATGCGCATGATCGGCGCGCAACGGATTCTGGGTGAAATCCGAGTCTAACAAACATCTACAACCATCATGGGGCGCTGATTTTGAAGCAATGCGGTACACAACTGTAAAACCTGGCATAGTTAAGTGTTAACTACAGCATGGCGTCCATCTTGGCAGCGTGATTTATTTTTAAACTGTACTCGGTCTCATAAGATGCATTGCAGTTTATCTTTGAAATGGCGTTTGTGCATATGGCCTATTGTATCTATGCACACATTTAAGAAATGACCTTTACATGATTGTGAAATGACCTCACATCGCAATGCCCCAAGCTTATGACCCTTTAACCTTCCATTTTAATTCATGGTGTGATTAATTGCACTTTAACAATCACCAATTTGCTGTGCTTTCCCATCCCATCCTCCCACCTTCCTTATCCCTCAACCCGCCCACCCCTCCACCCATATCTTCAATCCACTGTCACCTTGAAGGCACCACATCAGGCTTTGCACCCCGCCACCATTCCACTCCCTCTGCACTGACGAGTGGTCTCCGTCCAACGCCTGCTTCACCCACCCGCCTACCCAAGTGGCGTGCCTCATTGCGTGCCTCATCTTCTAGTCGTCATTCTTCCCCAGGAGGACAGCCGAGGGAGACGGAGGAAGATGAGCAAGATGGCACCACACAGATGTCACCAACAAAAACCTGGACCCCAAAAGAGGGGGAAGACCAAAGAAGGTAAAAGTCAGCTGTAATAGACTGCTACTAGGATCACTAAAGGAAAGCATGGTACAGAGGAAACTTAGGGTGCGTTCGATTAGCTTCCCCGGGTCGAACCCAGTGTGTTCATCCGGGTGAGCCCTTGCCATGAGCTAATCGAACGCCAACTTCCCCCAACATTCATGCATCTTGAGACAGCTGGACCCGGAACTACTTTTTCATGTTGTGCATTACGTCCGGATTCACGAAAAGATCGTAAAATAATTATTCTCAAGGTAAAACTGCAACGTTAGTTATTGTACAAGCCCAGGTTGATACACAAGTTCTCGTCCTCGAATATAAAAATACTTAATGCTCATAAAGTCGCTGTTTTAAGGGTGAAAATGTGTGTCAAACTTCCTAAAAATGTCCCGCTGAAGTACAAACAAAATGGTGGCCATTGAGAAAGTTTTTTCGTCGTGACGTCATGCACCTCGGTCAGGGCACTTGGGGCTATTCGAACGCAACGGGGGTGGGGGGAGACCTGGGTCGACCCGGGAAGCTAATCGAACGCACCCTTAACCACTTAACTGCGGAATTATTTATCGTTAGCTAACCCCCCAATGCGGAATTAATGCGGAAAACAATGCAAAAAAAAGCTGGGTCAAAGCTTGCACACATGACAACTAAGCGCGGTTGCTTGCGCGAAGTCGCAATATTTAGTAAGAAAAACTCGCCGATTGGTGGCGCCACACACTGCCTTCCTGTATTGAAGTTTGTGATGACGAGATATCTCGTCATACGCAATATAAGGGTACCTTGCTCTCCGGTTTGTGATGACGAGATATCTCGTCATACGCAATATGGGGTAAGTTTGTGTTGACGAGATATCTCGTCATACGCAGTTAAGTGGTTAATGAACGTTCAATCCTGGTTTATTTCTGAGCTGCAATACTGTACCATGCTTGTCATGTAATGCTCAAGCCAAAACAACATGGCGGCGCCCAGCGCGGGCTACGTGTCCTCACCCACGACAACAATAGACTTGAGCAAGTCCTACATTAATACATTACACCAGGACTTACAGAAATTCATCATCAGCAAGTGTGATTCATGTCTTCTCGATAAGAGAGAAAGAAAGAACACAAATATTGACAAAATAGGGAGAGTGCCAACAAAGGGCTTGATAGCTCAGTTGGTAGAGCGCCGGCACGTTAAACCGGAGGTCGTTGGTTCAAATCCCGCTCTAGTCGATTTTTCTTTGTTCAACCCCAAATAGAAAAAGACAAATCTATTAAACTTCATTTACAAGAAGGTGAATCCAGAGTTACATGTGAATAAATAACCTTAAATAGACATGAAAGCGAATAATAACCTTAAATGGAAATCAAAGCAGTATTAAATACAGAAGCAGGAAATATCAAGAAAACAAAACCATTGTTAAATGCATACTAGATGTTAAATTTGTTCTACAATGTTTTGGTTTAACCACACACCAGTGTGTGTTAAGCACTGTGTACTCAGTGGTTTCCCAACTCCTTTGGAAACAAAAATCCACAAGCATACTACTCGGGTAGGATTCAAACCCAAGACCCCCACATGCTTTTGCAGGTATATTAACCATAAGACCAGCAAGCCTGCCCAGAGACGAGAGGCCAGTTCGAGTCCTGTAAACAATGGAATAGATTGCATCGGGGTTAAAGGCACTGAACACGTTTGGAAAAAAGACCAGTGTTCTCACTTGGTGTATCCCAACAATTGGTCATCGAAGTTGCAAGAAAATGATGAAAGAAAAAACACCTTTGTTGTACACATTTGTGTGCTTTCAGATAGGAATAAAAACTTCTTGCAAGAAGTTTTTATTATTTTAGTGAGAAATTACCTCTTTCTCAAAAACTACGTTACTTCAGGGATCAGAGTCGTTTCAAATGTTTTATACTATCAACAGCTCTCCGTTGCTTGTTACCAAGTAAGTTTTCATGCTAATATTTGTTTTGAGTCAGTACCAAACATGTACGATACCTTTAAAGAATATAAAGTTTGGTTTTTATACCGATGTATAACAAGCACTGTATACTCGGGGCTTTTTACGAGTCCTGTGAAAAAAAAGCAAAGGAACAGCATGGAATGGCATGTGTGTGGCTGAGCGGTCAAGCGCAGGGGACTCAAGCTCTGGGCCCGATTTCATAAAGCTGTTAAGCAGAAAATTCTGCTCAGCAAATTTCTTTACTTAGCAAGAAATGAGTGGGGTACCAGTGGCAACAGTGTAAACTTTATGGAATGTTGGCTGATAACCTGTTTCTGCTTACCAAGTATTTTCTGTGCATAGCAAGATTTTGTGCTTACAGGCTTTATGAAATTGGGCCCTGGTGCTTCTGATCAGCAGAGTGTGGGTTCGAGTCCGGGTCTTGATACTTGTGTCCTTGAGCAAGATATTTAACCATTGATGCTTCGTCCTTCGGATGGGACGTAAAGCTGTATGTCCCGTGTGTTGTGTGATGCACATTAGAGAATGGATTTGCCCTGGTGTTTTTGGCGTTGGCTGTAAATTGCACCGCAGCACCTTGTAAACCCTTAAATGTGTTTTTATTCTAAAGTGTGCAGGACTTAGTATGGTTTTTTTTCTTCTAATCTCGTGAAAAGCTTCTGGTCTGAAACATTTCTGAAACGTAATAATAAGATGTTAATGCCACTTCAAAATACCGAGTGTTCATGGCTTTCATGGTATTGTACAGGATTGGTAAGGATAATCACATTGTTTAATTTTAGTCTGATACTAGAACCTTTTTTTCTATGAACTATTTCCCCCTGAAATGAAGTCATATTCAAGAAAATTGTATCTGAAAACCTAAAAAAATGCAACAGCTGATTTCGGTTGTTGCAACCAAAATTAAAGAACAATGTGTTTACATGCTGAAAATTGTGCATGGTTTTTCATTATTTTCTCCTTACTCACACAACGGATTAAGTCAAAATTTTCACAGGTTTGTTATTTCATGTATACGATTGATCACACAAAACATGAACACTGTCTGCGACCGTTTTGTCAGTTTTGTCTACTCTCCTGTATAATACCTTTAACCAAATTCAAAATTCCCTTTGTTTTTTTACAGTTGGTATCGGAGCCGATCACTGGGACTGCAAGAGTAAGTACACAGTTTCTTGCTCTCACTCAATGCAGCCAGTACACAAAGACTCTTATGTGTATGGCATCAAACACTGCCTTCACTTTTTGTAAAAGCGGATGTAATCTTTGACATCATCCCCTAATTTGTTGTACCTTTGGGACAAGATTCGGGTCAGCTTCATAGTGTGGTACTCAAGTTTGATATTAAGTAAGCGAGTCGAAACTTTAAGACCAATTAAGAACTTACTCCGCGGCAGTGAAGTTAATAACGATAAGTCCCCTCGATCCACTAAGCGAAAGTAGTAGTCCCGAACGATTTCCTACCTTCCGCCCAGGTAGTAGTTAAGAAGCAGGACTGTTCTTTTCAGAACTTAGTAATTCCGAAAATCTACTCTGCAGCAGTAGAATAGTCTCCCGAATTCCAAAATCTACTCTGCGGTAGTAGAATACAGTAAGACAAGTTCTCAAAGAACAAAAACCTTCACAGCAAAGTAGATTTACACATGGTGTTACCGCAAGCCAAATAAACATTGATACCCCACCATGCAATGCCTCAAATCCTATATAAGTATGATATTGCTCCTATTTTAACCAGATTTCTGACTATTTTTAAACCTTGTAAAGCCATTTGAACCAATTCACCTGATGTCATCATCACAATAATCTCGGTTGTGTCTTCTATGGGAGTCAATGCCCCTGTGTGTTGCACAGTGTAGTGCACACTTTAGGATCTTGTTTCCATCGGGAAAGAATATTCTTATCAACTGAGGTCGGGGAATAACGGTCCCTTCTTAGATTCTCCCAATGGTAAAATGTTGGCTACATTTGCTGATAGGGCTTTTTCTGTGGCAGCCCCTAAGCTTTTGAATGCGCTACCATTGCATATTATGTAGCGAGCGGGAACTCTCCTCTTTTAAATGTAACATAAAAACCAGCTTTTTAATGCCGCATTTTAGTGTTTTTAATGGTGTTGTTCTTTTGTGTCTTTTGTTTGTCTTTCTTCTATGGTCGCTTTGCATAGGTAGGGTTAGAGGCGTCTGTCTCCTGAAAAGATCAAAACATTACCGATGCCAGCAGGGTTAGGCTTATGTAATAAGTAACTTTTAGTTCTCTGTTGGCGGGACAGACGTATCCCCGTACTCTGGTGACCAGTGTTGTTTCTTTGTCTTTTTCTTCCATTCTGTGCATTTTCAAATGTGTTTTGCGCTTCTGATCATTTGTATGTAAGGGGCGCAATATAAATTGTTATCGTTATTATTATTGTTATTATTAACATGCTTAGCATAATTTTTACTTCTAGTTTGACTCCCAAAATGGCGAGCATGACAGACAATAGTCATGTGTGATGCTGGTGCAAGGAGGGGTCAATGCCCTGTACTTAATGAGATTTTTCTCCTTTTTTCAAGAGTCAAATATCATGCCAGTTGTAATAATACATTGTGTATCAAAATGAGTGGAAGTGTTTTTGTCTGAAGATACTTCCAATCACTTTTCACTTTTTACAAAAAAAAATGCATTGTTTTCATTCAGCGTGATAAAAGTGGCAGCTCAAAACCATTGAAATCTAATCTCTTTTTTACCCAACTTTGTGTGTAAACATTTGATCCAAAGTTGCTATGCATTTTAACTCTTTCAGTGCCCAGCTTTTTGAGATTTTTTCGAACTTCTGTATACAAAAATATTAAAAAAGTCTTTCTCACCAAACAAAATGTATTTTGCTGATTTGTGTTGCTTGGTACATCCCAAAGTCAACAGTATTTCTTGAATGATAATGCCCTCTGGTGATAACATGTTTATTATGGGTCGTACATGTACGATTGATTACACTTTTTGAGTACATAAAAAAGTTTGTAAATGTACGATAATGGCGCTTTTGGAATATATATAAAATATATCGTACATGTACGACCTTGGCACTGAAAGAGTTAATAAGCTACTGTGTGGGTTAAATTTTGAGGCAACTTTATAGGGGGCTGCCGTCATGATTGTTGTCCCAATAACTGGGTTTGAGTTCATAATTCCACGTACAGCCACAGGCCTGCCATGATCATGACGACAGTCCCCTTGATTTTTATACCCAGATAAGTAAATGTACTATAATAATAATAATAGTAGGTTTGTTTTAGTGTGAAATCTATTTTTAAATATTTGGCCTGTTTCTTTCTGTAATTCAGGTTGCAGAAAACACCAGTACAGCGTTCAGCAACCAGTACCCCTACGTTCCCGACGTCGAGGATGGACAATGAAGCAAGCTTTCTGAATCACACCTACAGCAAGTGCAGCACCTCCATTGCAGTGAGTATTTAGATTATCATTCCCATACATAGATTCTGTGTCTTGATTGGTTGAAAGCAGGTCACATGACGTGTGCTATCTTTGCTAAACAGGCATGTGATTTCTCAGGATTTTTTCCTGATTTCAGGATTCTCTCAAAATCTTTTTGAGCCTGCAAATTATATTGAAAGAAGTAAAGCAGTCACCCAAGAGAGACAGAAATAGTCCACATTGTGTCCAAACCTGTAGTTTTGTGTTTCTGGTGATACACAGAGTTGAATTGTGGCGTGTCATGGCTGAGCGGATAAGAGCACCGGATTCAAGCTCTGGTGTTTCTGATCAGCAGAGTGTGGGTTCAAGTCCCAGTCGTGACACCTGTGTCCTTTTAAAGCAAGACACTTAACCATTATTGCTGCATCCTTTGGATGGGACGTAAAGCTGTTGGTCCCTTGTGTTGTGTAAAGCATGTAAAAGAACCCAGTGCACTTATCGAAAAGAGAAGGGGTTCGCCCTGGTGTTCCTGGTTTGATTGGCTGCATATTGCGCCACAGCACCTTGTAAACCATCACATGGTGCTATGTAAAGGAGTAGGTCTCATACTTCAGAAACGTAGCTCCTCATATCTATCAGGAAAATACTGACTGTCGAGTGACTGTATAGACTTGATTCAAGTCCCGTTCTCGTGCGAGAGGTCCCAAGCATATCGCGCCAACGAGCAAACAAGCCGTACAGTGCGCGCTTGCCGTCAAAATGTGGTCCCGAGAATGGGACTTGACGAGGTCGTTTCTTACACTGCACGTTGTTATTGGAAAATCTCCCCAAATGGGGAGATGAACAAAACCAATGGGAGCGTGGAAGCGCTGCCCCGCCGGTAAAATATTCATTACACTATGTGACATCACAGTGCAAGACTGCAAGACATTGTAAGTGCACGCGTCTAAACGCGGTGACACGTGGGGGGCGAGCAAACTCATCAGCAGGCAAGTGGGTGTCGGTACCAAAGTCGTTGAATTGCACTTCCCAAAGTTCAAATTTTGCAAACAAAACCGACCCAAATGTATGTTACAACGTATTAACTTTAATTTTAATGAACATTCAGTGCTTTCTTTTTATAATTAATTGGTTATTCAAAAACGTATTTCAATCCTCATCTAAGTACTTAACCCCCACAAATAACAAATGAACGAGTCTTCTTTTTGAATGCGTTTGATTGGACAACACGTATAACGCAGCAAGTTTACATATTCATAAGTGAATACATTTACATATCAGGCGACTGCGGCATCGTCAAGTCCCTGTCCCGCGTGCGGAACAGGTTGGGGAATCACAAAACAATAGTTTTCTGGCGATGGCACGGGGTTGGGACTTGAGTCAAGTCTAGTGACTGTACTGAGTGACGGATATATAAGAAGCCACTATTATTATTATTATTATTATTATTATATTAATTGTAAAATCCGGGAGGTTCCAGGTCTAGAATGAGGGGGAACCAAGGCCTGAAAGCCATTTTCAGGAATTTTCACATTTTGGCAAATCTCATCCTTGAATAAAGCGTTGTTTGAACGCAATAGGACCCTGTGCCATTGCAAGAGTACTAACCCCTTGGGAACCAATAGACCTTTATCATAATGCCACCATCTTGGTCATGTTCCCTGTAACACAGTAATGGATTGGATGCTAATATTCTTTGTACAAAAAAAGGAACCAGACTATTTGCGCTTCTAGCCTCGGTTTGATAACATTGAGTTGAATGGGAGAAAATCAAGATGGCCACACCATAATAAAGGTCTATGAACCCGTGGCCACCAATGATTGATAAATATCCAAGATGTTGAGGCTGAAAGGGGGCATTTGAGTGGATTGGTTTCTTTAAACTTGGACTACACACACATTTTCTTTTTGAATGATATTGCAAATAAATAAATAAATGAGTGTTATGAATCCACAACACAAAGTGACATAATTTGTTGTGTGGGTAGCGTAACTGTTTTCTTTAGAGGCAGCACACAATTGACCCCAAAACGGAACTGTTTGTATAAATGTTAGCGTCTTTAGTTATTCGTACTCAGACATGGTGACATGCAGATTTTACGCTCTGATGACCATGTCCTGTTCAGTAGACCATGTACTCCCCTGGATTGCATGCACACAATTGAACTTGCTTGGACAAACAAACTGTTTTTCTCTTTTGCTTTGAAGTAAATGTTTTTTGAAAAAAGGTTTAAACTCCGGGGGACTTTTTAAGCTGCTGAATAGATCGCACTATGAATGAGAAATTGACCGGAACGTGTTTTGAAAATTGAGTTTGAGGGTTTGAGGTGTAGAGGTTTTGAGGGTTTGTTTTGTTTTCCCACAACCGAGGATTATTAGAAATATTTATTATTATTATAAATATTATTATTATATCCTGTCTGGTAATGAAATTAAGGGACCCTCAAACGTGACTAGCACTGTGAACGGAGGCCTGAAAATACATGTGTAGGGAGAAATGATGAAGAAATGTTCAGTTTACTTTTAGATGTTGAGGGGACAACCCCAAACAGGGAAAACCATGCAATCAGGTAGGGACTGAAAACGCAAGGCTCTGATGTGGGATTCGAGACGGGGTCATTCGAGACGGGGTGAAGGGCAGTAAAGAAAACCACTCAGCCATTTTGAATGCCCAGGGATTGGATTTGGGGGGAAATGCACAAGACTGCAGGGCTTGTAGCTCAAAAAAGTTTATAGTATCAGAATGTTTTTCACAAGACCAGAATTGAAATGAGAAAAAACCCAACCTGTAAGACACAGTTTAACATTTGAACTGCTTTAATGTGAACAAGCACTAACCCTAACCCCCTAAGCATTTCTACTAAAAAGCTTCCACAACCCATCATACTCCAACAGTTTACTTATTGGAACAGTACACAACCCATCATACTCCAACACTTTATGTACTGGAACAGTACACAACCCATCATACTCCAACAGGTCCTGTGCTTCTGGACTGTGATTTAGTGGGTACTTTTCACAGTACTAGACCATCCAAATTCCAACAAAACCACTGTTTGATTTTGGCATGCCTGGGGTGGTTAGGGAGAAGATTGATCTCATTTGTAATATGGGTAAAGTATTCTTCAATAATAATTAAGAATTTTAAAAATTGTTTTCTTCAGATAGATAGTAAAACATTTGAACAAAATCACAAGACAGCCAGACTTGTCCAGTCAGGAGATTACTGACCCAATGCCCAAATCACTGGCCATAGACCTTTATCATGGTGCGGCCATCTTGATTTTCTCCCATTCAAACCAATGTAAACAAACTTGGGCTGGAAGGGAAAAATAGTCTGGTTCCTTTTTGTACAATGAATATTAGCATTCATTACTATTATTGGATACAGGGAACATGACCAAGATGGGGGCAGTGTGAAAGGTCAATGGGCCTGCGGTCCAGTGTAAATTTTAAGCCCTGATGCCCTGAATGTAGTGCACTGAAAGTTGTTTAGTTTCTATTTATTTCCCACAATATCAAATAATAAAGCGATTAAAGCGTGTGCGTAACATTGGTAGGTTTGAAAATGTAAATGTTCACAGATTGGCACAAAACTTAAATGCTATAAAGATGGTCATGGTGTAAAACTTACATTGAAATATTTTTCCTTGAAATGCTTTAGTTTATGAGAAATTGAGCAATTAAATTTGATCTCCCGAGTCCAAAACTTGATATTTGAAAACAGTAAAATATAAGTTTGTTTCACTACTTTCTCGTGACTCCGATGACTGATTGAGCTAAAGACTTTCCTAGGTTTGTTATTTCATGTTTATGTTGGGTCACATAAAGTGCGAAGACTGGTCTTTGGCAATTAATAATAAGAATAATAATAATGAGGCAGAAAAAGAAACTTCATGTACACAATTCAAAATTCAGTTAAAAACCTACCTTTTCTGTAGTTCCTAACTTAATCAGTCAAGATTGTTGTTTTTCGTTTCACGCAATTCTGCCCTTTGCTCTCAGTCGCGGAAGGAGTGTCAAGTCTGACAGACAGGTTGCGTTATAAACGCTAACTATTATTATTAATATTATTATTAATAGTAAATGTGGGGATTGTGTAAATGAGGGGATGTGCGTCCTCGTTCAAGAACTTTCTACGTTGTTAACAATAAACAGTCCTTTCAAGATGGCGGCGTGTCAGACACTCATGTGGGTGAGAAAGAAGGCTGTATAAAAAGTCAGTTTAAATATGTAATAAATATGTAATATTCACACCCTTTACACAATTAAAGGAAAGTTATAAAGAAGTGTGTTCATAATTAATGTGTGAATTTTTTCGTTTGAATGATGTTTGCCCAAAACAAAATACAATACTAAAAATAACTAAATTTTATGAATCCACAACACAAAGTGACATAATTTTTTGTTCTTTAGAGGTAGCACACAAATGACCCCAAAACGGAACTGTTTTGTATAACTGATAGTTTCTTTAGTTATTCGTACTCAGACATGGTGACACGCAGAGTTTACGCACTGATGACCATGTCCCGTTCAGTAGACCGTGTAAAAAACTGAAGCACATAAAAACATGGGCACTGAGATTTTATTATAGTAACACTGACTCCACTGAGTCATAAAAGGCAGTTGATGACAGTGAAGACAAAGAAAGAAAGAAAGAATTGTCATTCTCTGATGATCATTATTATTTTTTTAATCAACCGCAAATTGCACTGCAGCACTATTTAGCCCTGACATGGGACTTGATAAATTGGTCTCATAATTAAAATAACTAGAGCTTTGAAAAGCTTGTGATAAAGGGCTATATAATTACTGTGTATTTAATTTGCATTAAATAGTTTACGCTCTGATGACCATGTCCTGTTCAGTGGATCGTGTACTCCCCTGGATTGCATGCACACAATTGAACTTGCTTGGACAAACAAACCGTTTTTCTCTTTTGCTTTTAGCAAAAGTTTTCTGAAAAAAAAACGTTTAAACTCAGGGGGATTTTTTAAGCTGCTGAATAGATCGCACTATGAATGAGAAATTGACCGGAACGTGTTTTGAAAATTAAGTTTGAGGGTTTGAGGTGTAGAGGTTTTGAGGGTTTGTTTTGTTTTCCCACAACCGAGGATTATTAGAAATATTTATTATTATTATAAATATTATTATTATATCCTGTCTGGTAATGAAATTAAGGGACCCTCAAAAGTGACTAGCGCTGTGAACGGAGGCCTAAAAATACATGTGTAGGGAGAAATTATGAAGAAATGTTCAGTATACTTTTAGATGTTGAGGGGACAACCCCAAATAGGGAAAACCCATGCAATCAGGTAGGGACTGAAAACGCAAGGCTCTGATGTGGGATTCGAGACGGGGTCAACAGAGGTGAAGGGCAGTAAAGAAAACCACTCAGCCATTTTGAATGCCCAGGGATTGGATTTGGGGAAAATGCACAAGACTGCAGGGCTTGTAGCTCAAAAAGTTTATAGTATCAGAATGTTTTTCACAAGACCAGAATTGAAATGAGAAAAAACCCAACCTGTAAGACACAGTTTAACATTTGAACTGCTTTAATGTGAACAAGCACTAACCCTAACCCCCTAAGCATTTCTACCAGAAAGCTTCCACAACCCATCATACTCCAACAGTTTACTTATTGGAACAGTACACAACCCATCATACTCCAACACTTTATGTACTGGAACAGTACACAACCCATCATACTCCAACAGGTCCTGTGCTTCTGGACTGTGATTTAGTGGGTACTTTTCACAGTACTAGACCATCCAAATTCCAACAAAACCACTGTTTGATTTTGGCATGCCTGGGGTGGTTAGGGAGAAGATTGATCTCATTTGTAATATGGGTAAAGTATTCTTCAATAATAATTAAGAATTTTAAAAATTGTTTTCTTCAGATAGATAGTAAAACATTTGAACAAAATCACAAGACAGCCAGACTTGTCCAGTCAGGAGATTACTGACCCAATGCCCAAATCACTGGCCATAGACCTTTATCATGGTGCGGCCATCTTGATTTTCTCCCATTCAAACCAATGTAAACAAACTTGGGCTGGAAGGGAAAAATAGTCTGGTTCCTTTTTGTACAATGAATATTAGCATTCATTACTATTATTGGATACAGGGAACATGACCAAGATGGGGGCAGTGTGATAAAGGTCAATGGGCCTGCGGTCCAGTGTAAATTTCAAGCTCTGATGCCCTGAATGTAGTGCACTGAAAGTAGTTTAGTTTCTATTTATTTCCCACAATATCAAATAATAAAGCGATTAAAGCGTGTGCGTAACATTGGTAGGTTTGAAAATGTAAATGTTCACAGATTGGCACAAAACTTAAATGCTATAAAGATGGTCATGGTGTAAAACTTACATTGAAATATTTTTCCTTGAAATGCTTTAGTTTATGAGAAAATGAGCAATTAAATTTGATCTCCCGAGTCCAAAACTTGATATTTGAAAACAGTAAAATATAAGTTTTTTTCACTACTTTCTCGTGACTCCGATGACTGATTGAGCTAAAGGCTTTCCTAGGTTTGTTATTTCATGTTTATGTTGGGTCACATTAAGTGCGAAGACTGGTCTTTGGCAATTAATAATAAGAATAATAATAATGAGGCAGAAAAAGAAACTTCATGTACACAATTCAAAATTCAGTTAAAAACCTACCTTTTCTGTAGTTCCTAACTTAATCAGTCAAGATTGTTGTTTTTCGTTTCACGCAATTCTGCCCTTTGCTCTCAGTCGTGCAAGGAGTGTCAAGTCTGACAGACATGTTGCGTTATAAACGCTAACTATTATTATTAATATTATTATTAATAGTAAATGTGGGGATTGTGTAAATGAGGGGATGTGCGTCCTCGTTCAAGAACTTTCTACGTTGTTAACAATAAACAGTCCTTTCAAGATGGCGGCGCGTCAGACACTCATGTGGGTGAGAAAGAAGGCTGTATAAAAAGTCAGTTTAAATATGTAATAAATATGTAATATTCACACCCTTTACACAATTAAAGGAAAGTTATAAAGAAGTGTGTTCATAATTAATGTGTGAATTTTTTCGTTTGAATGATGTTTGCCCAAAACAAAATACAATACTAAAAATAACTAAATTTTATGAATCCATAACACAAAGTGACATAATTTTTTGTTCTTTAGAGGTAGCACACAAATGACCTCAAAATGGAACTGTTTTGTATAACTGATAGTTTCTTTATTTGTTCATACTCAGACATGGTGACACGCAGTGTTTACGCTCTGATGACCATGTTCTGTTCAGTAGACCATGTAAAAAAGCGAAGCTCGTAAAGACATGGGAACTGAGATGATAGTAACACTGACTCCACTGAGTCATAAAAGGCAGTTGATGACAGTGAAGATCAAGAAAGAAAGAAAGAATTATCATTCTCTGATGATCATTATTATTTTTTTAATCAACCGCAAATTGCACTGCAGCACCTTTTAGCCCTGATATGGGTCTTTATAAATTGTCTCATAATTAAAATAATTAGAGCTTTGAAAAGCTTATGATAAAGGGCTATATAATTGCTGTGTATTTAATTTGCATTAAGGAATTAATTATTGATGCTTCATAGTTAAACAAATGTACTTTCCAAAATGTCAAATTAAACCTCTTATACATTATGTAGTTCTCCATGTATTCTTTAAAATAGTGACCAAACAAGGCATTTGCCTGAAAATTATTTGTACTTTATTTTGATCAGGTACCATTTTCACATACAGTTACTGTATTTTAAATTTACCTATTGATTTTTGTAATGTTTTGTTAAAGGTATCGTACACGTTTGGTAATGACTCAAAACAAATATTAACATAAAAACTTACTTGGTAACAAGCAACAGAGAGCTGTTGATAGTATAAAACATTGTAGGAAACGACTCCCTCTGAAGTATCGTAGTTTTTGAGAAAGAGGTAATTTCTCACTAAAATAATAAAAACTTCTTGCAAGAAGTTTTTATTCCTATATCTGAAAGCACACAAATTTGTACAACAAGGGTGTTTTTTCTTTCATCAACTTGCAAGTTCGATGACCAATTGAGCCCAAATTTTCACAGGCTTGTTATTTTATGCATATGTTGGGATACACCAAGTGAGAACACTGGTCATTGACAATTCCTAAACTCCTCAAAGCTGCAATATGAGACTTTTCAGGAATGCTAGGTAGTGGCAGACTTACATGGTAAATTCATAGTTCTGGGACACATGTATGCGGGCATGCTTAGAGCTATATGCAAATGATGGAAGGTGACCTTTGTAAAATCGGCCCCTGGTTTATCTCTGCTGCAATAGTCCTCTTGCACACATGTAGGCCGCCATCGCCAAGGTCAAACAATGGTAATGCTGATGTGTGTAGGAACCACGCACAACTCTCAGCCAATGAGGGGTCTTCCTTTGACCTCAGTGAGGGCGCCGTTGACCTTGTGACGTCATATGTAAGGGGTGTGTTAGAATCCCAAAGTCTCGGCCTGTATTTTTATCAAACAAGTGACAGAATGATTGTTTCTTCTATAAATCATTTAGGCAGCGGCACTGGTCCTTCAGCAAGAAGCGGAGAAATGGGAAGATGAGACGAATTCCATTGTCAGGGTTGCCAAGACGATATCGGCTCAGATGTACGACATGGCAAGATTTGCTCGGAAAGTCAACGACCAGGCTGTGAGTAAATCATCAAGGGACTGTGGGATTGAGTAGGGAGAATGGATTGTCGAAATGAGCAGGCGTGCATCTAAGCTAGACTTGTGGACAAGTCGTTAAATGTTTGGCAGCCTCGCGCGAGAGTAGTCGTCTTATAAGAGCAGTCTACTCAGACAGTATATCAAGAGTTGCAGGAGAGCT
This sequence comes from Plazaster borealis, assembly GCA_021014325.1. Lineage (NCBI taxonomy): Eukaryota > Metazoa > Echinodermata > Asteroidea > Forcipulatida > Labidiasteridae > Plazaster > Plazaster borealis. Next base: position 11,648,999 of record CM037458.1, on the reverse strand, counting down.
GTTATGCTACCATCGTGACAAACATTTAACGACTTGTCCACAAGTCTACTACTCAACAGATCAGCTGAGCAGGCGTGCATCTTCTCAGCTAAATTTGTGGACAAGTCGTTAAATGTTTGCCAGCCTCCAGCGACAGTAGTAGTCTTATAAGAGCAGTCTACCCAGACAGTATATCAAGAGATGCAGGAGGGCTGTTATGCTATCATCTTGACAAACATTTAACGACTTGTCCACAAGTCTACTACTCAACAGATCAGCTGATTTCCTCTGTTTTTCGGGGGTGGGTTTTTGTTCCATAGAAAAACTGGAAAACACTGTTGAAATATTTGTAATTTTGGGTTGAACAAAGACTAATTTACTAGAGCGAGACTTGAACCTGTGACCTTCTGGATTATTGTGCCGGTGCTCTACCAACTGAGCTATCTAGCCCTTAATTTTGGCGGTTTCCCTATTTTGTCAGTATCTTTGTTCGGGGTGCCAGTCAGAAGCCATTTAACCTGTAACTGTAGCCAGGGATCACACCCAAGTTTACGATACAACCTGGGAAGTGACAGCAGATGGATCACCGTAAGGGGAAGCAACTTTTTATTTCAAATATCAAGTGGAAATATTAGTGTCTAAGAAAGCTTCCTCCTTTTTTTTCAGGAGGTGGGGGGGGGGTTGTTAATACAAGTTTCATGTCTGAATTAGAAACTGAAGAAGAGAAGTATTACAAACTCTTTAGAGTGAGGACATCACACCCGTTCCTGATCAGGGCTAAGTTTCTTGAATATCATAATCTGAAAGAAGATAGAAATGGGTTTTTTTCCCCTTCAAATTCCACCCGACTCGGGGGGGGGGGGAGGGGGAGGGGGGGAAATGCTGAGCAAAAAATGCTCAACACACAGTGGTGTGGAATAAAAACACAAATATTCTTTATCCCCGTTGCAAATTTAACATCTGTTAAAAGACAAATTCTTATTAGACTTACTTTCAAACCAATTATTGTTACAAAGCATCTTGATTTGGAAACCTGTATCTGCTAGGAAAAACTTTTTTGTCCTCAAAAAAATGTGTGTACTTCGCACTCAGTTTTTATTTTAAACTTCCAACTTGAAAAGGTTTTTTCTTGATTTCAGTTTTTTTGTCTTTGCTAATTTTGCTTTCTTTTTATTGGACCAGGCTAAAGATGAGATGATCAACACATCCAAAGCTATTGCTGCTAACGGTCGAGTCATCTTCAGATTCGCTGAAATCATCTCCAAATACTGCCTGGATGAAAGGTGAGAAAAAGTGATTTTTTTATGTGTGGGACAGCTCCAAATGTTGAGACACTATTGTTTGGGTGGATAATTGGAGCTGTGACCAGACTTAAATGCAAAGTAAACCTTTGGTTTTTGGAACCGTTCAATTGTTTTAATCCTATATAAATGTAGATATATACAATAAAACTAACCTGTGAAAATTTCATTTCTAAAGCTGGTAGAATTTTTGAGATATATTGCCGAAAATTTGGAGCAGTTATGTCCACCCAGGAAGAATAATCCGTGAGTGGAATACACAATCTGAGAAACGTTTCATGCTGAAATATGTTTCTCAGATTTTTAAAAAAAAATCCCTCTCTCTAAAACCACATTTCTTTGAAGGGATTTGTCTCTCAAAATAATATACAATATCAACAGCTGCAGTGCTTTTTACCAAGTGAGTTTTTATGGCAAATAATTTTTGAAGAAATTACCAACGGTATACCCTCCCTTTAAAGGTATCGTACACGTTTGGTAATGACTCAAAACAAATATTAGCATAAAAACTGACTTGGTAACAAGCAACAGAGAGCTGTTGATAGTATAAAACATTGTGAGAAACGACTACCTTTGAAGTAACGTAGTTTTTGAGAAAGAGGTAATTTCTCACTAAAATAATAAAAACATTCCTATCTGAAAGCACACAAATTTGTACAACAAGGGTGTTTTTTCTTTCATCATTTTCTTGCAACTACGATGACCAATTGAGCCCAATTTTTCACAGGCTTGTTATTTTATGCATATGTTGGGATACACTGGTGAGAACACTGGTCTTTGACAATTACCAAACGTGTACGATGCCTTTAACCACAGTCCATGTAGATGTCATGGGAAGGCCGTGTGGTCTGACTAGCTAGTCCAACTGGACTAGAGACAAAGGGTTCCCAACCAATTATTTACTGCAGGCATTGATGCATGACATCCAGAAAACACCATCCTCTCTTGTGTATATTATAATACAATACAATAAAGTGACCCTTAATTGTCCCTGACCACTGCCCTCCATAGCATCAGATCAATGATTCACCATTATAAAAAGGCCAGGCTATTGCTGTTGACAAAACGTTGCATTGCACAGGCCTTGCCCTCTTATATGAAGACCATGCATATGTGATTTGAGGCAATGCATGGTGGAGTATGGATACATCTTGGGTTTGCTGCAACACCATGTGATAATATCTACTTTGCTACGTGGAATTGTTCTTGCAAACAAATAATATAATAATAATAATAGTGGCTTCTTATATAGCACACATATCCGTCACTCAGTGACGCTCAAGGCGCTTTAACGTTCATTATTTTCCTGCAAGGTTTGTGGAGCTAGGTTTTTGAAGTATGAGACCAAGTCCTTTACATAGCACCATGTAATGGTTTACAAGGTGCTGTGGCGCAATATGCTGCCGATCAAACCAGGAACACCGGGGCGAACCCCTTCTCTTTTCGATAAGTGCACTGGGTTCTTTTACGTGCATTACACAACACACGGGACCTACGGCTTAACATCCCATCCAAAGGACGAAGCATGTGGTTAAGTGTCTTGCTTAAGGACACAATGTCACGACTGGGATTCGAACCCACACTCTGCTGATCAGAAACACCAGAGCTTGAGTTCGGTGTTCTTATCCGCTCGGCCACGACACGCCACAAATCACAAATAGTAAATGACCTGACATTTCGACCCTAGCAGAGTCTCGAAGGCTATTAAATGGCAACAGAACACACATTAACAGTTGTACTGGCCCAGGTAGTAGTTAACAAGCAGGACAGTTCTTTTCGGAACTGAGAAGTCGCCCGAATTCTGAATATTCTACTCCGCGGCAGTATAATAAAAAGCAAGACAAGTTCTCAAAGAACAAAATCTACCTAGCAAGTAGATATACACATGGTGTTACCGCAAACCAAATATATAATGATACCTCACCATGCAATGCCTCAAATCCCATATACTGGTGTAACAGAAGCAGTCAAGTGGAAAGAAATGAAATAGAGAGAGGCAGAAAGCACACAGAAAAAGCAATTGATGAACAATGAAGAAGGAGAAGGGGGCGGGGTAGTAGAAGGAGGGCTGGTTAAACCACAAGAGGATGGAAACACAATTCAGTGAATGAGACGGACTACAAAAAGGGGATCACTGTGGGAAAAAGGAGAAGGCAAAGACAAAAAGTTGTTAGTAATTGAATGATCTGGAGGCGCCTTATCCACATTTTCCCCTACTCGGACGAACAGTCTTTCTGTGGTTACCTAGTGCCTCAATGCCCTGTAAAATCATAGGAGTGATTAGGAAGATTGAAGTGATGTTCTATCGGTGTATCCAGGTTTTTGGAATTGTTCATAAGAGCACTTGTCCTGCGATGTAACTATTGCTGCGGAGTAGAAAGAGAAATCATGACCTAGTTCAAATAAGAACTGTTGTGAAATAAAAACTGTACAATACAAAACATTTAAACTACTGCTACCAGACTACATTTAATTTTGCAAAAAATAGTTAATGGCCTGACGTTCCGACCCTAGCAGTCTTTCTCGAAGGCTAAATGACAAGACATATATAAGCATAAGTGGAAATACATGAATAGAGAGAGAGAGGCAGAGAGCACACAGAAAAAAGCACGGGGTAAACAATGAATAGGGAGACAGTGGGGGTTGGGGGGTTGGAGGGAGGGGACTGGTTTGAACACAAGAATTTGAAAACACAAAGGACAAAATCAAAGGTGGGAAGAGGGAGAAAAAGTAATTCATTAGTGAATGAGGCAGGCTAAAAAAGGGGGATATCTGTGGGTAAAAAAGGAGAAGGCAAAGACAAAAGGGTATTAGTAATTTAACTTTGTACAACATTCTGTTCACTGAAATAAATGTCAATACACCATTTCTACTTGTTTTCAAATTAAAAAAGAGTCTCCCTTTAATAGTACAAGGGTAGGCAAGGTACTAGTTTGTTGTTAAAGTTTTACCCTTTGTATGTACATTGAACAAATTTGTAAGTTTATGTTTTTATTTTTTTAATATAAGAACTTGTTTTCTTTAACATTTGCCATCGTCATAAAGTGCCAAGTTGATGTTTTCTTCCTTTTGGCTTTGTACATTTAGTCCACAAGCATGCAATTCTCAGCTGTGCCATTGAAAATTGAAGGAAAAACATGAGAAGGTTTTCACTAGGTATTGCTCAAAACAATCTACCAATGTATGTTTTTTTTTCCTTTTAAAACAGCATTATCTGTCATAATTCCTTTAGAGAAAACAATTCTCAAAAAAATGTTCTTATGGCGTAAACCGGAACAAAGAGTTGTATTCTTGTATCAAGCTCACATCGCTTTCAACCCCATCGATTGTCTAAAAGTATGTCATGGTATTATCAGAAGAGAGGGGACAGTAGAACAAAGGAACACAAAAGGAACAATGCTGTCCTCACATTGGAATCCTTTGCATTTTTGTGTCCTCACTTGTTTTCGTGCTCTCAGTCTATGAAGAGTGTTAAAGGCACTGAACACGTTTGGTAATTGTTAAAGACCAACATATGCATAAAATAACATGCTTGTGAAAATTTGTGCTCAATTGGTCTTTGACGTAGCAAGAAAATTATGAAAGAAAAAACACCCTTGTTGTACAAATTTGTGTGCTTTCAGATAGGAATAAAAGGCTTCAGGCCTGAAGTCTTTTATCATTTTAGTGAAATATTACCTCTTTCTCAAAAACTATGTTACTTCAGAGGGAGTCATTTCTCACAATGTTTTATACTATCAACAGCTCTCCATTGCTCGTTACCAAGTAAGTTTTTATGCTAACATATATTTTGAGTAATTACCAAACGTGTACAGTGCCTTTAAATTAGAGGGACAAAGGAAAGTCCTCACATTGATAGCAATAAATTGATGCATGTATTTGAAATGTGTATTGTATTGCTTTCAGGGTTGGCAGTGACCTCCGCTACTGCGCTGAGAACATCCCGTCTCTCTGCACACAGCTCAGTATCATCGCCAGCGTCAAGACAGCCACACCCAACGATAACACCACGGACATCGTCTTAATGAAGAATGCTGATAACTTGATGCAGGCAGTGCTGAATACACTTAAAGCAACAGAGGCGGCTTGTGTCAAGGTAAAAGTAATAATTGTTCATTTCATTTTTTTCCCTTCATTTATTGTGGTTGTGAAGCCAAGGACTCTCAGAAAAGCGAACTTAATTACTGTACTAGCCAAAAACCTATGGAGAGAAGACAAGGAAGGAAGTTTCAGTTTTAGATGTGGGAGGAAAACCCCAGAGATTATTCCATGCAGTCAAGTAGGGACTGAAAACCCAATCCACATACTGCCCCTGGAAGGATTCGACCCGGGGTCCTAGAGGTGGAAGGCAAGGAAAGATACCACTACGTCAACCCGACTAGGAATGCTAGACTTTAGAATATCCTATGGGTTGTACATATTGTGTGAGACTTGGCATGGCATGTATTAACTGATCAAATAGATTCACTTTGTGTTAACTTTGTGGTAAGTATTGTTTGTCATTCTAAGTTTATACATTTCATAATTTCTCCCCTGTCATTCTCTTGCTTGTCTTAATACGTTTATTGGTTGTTTATTCTATTGTGTTGGTTTGTAGCTTGGGTCCTTCCTGCCTTTGATGTAACCAATCCACAAACAGCATAATTAAGGGGACCATGCTTGACAAGCTGTGCTTTTTATGGAACCCCATCCACTTCCAAGCATTATTGAATTATTATTTGTTTTTCTTTTCCACTGCATTATGCATTTACATGTATGTATATCTCCATACTCTCTGTATATATTGTTCACTCATGTGTTTGGATTTGGAAATAAAGTTCAGTTAATAAGTGCTAAAGTCAAGACCCCCCCTTCCGAGACAGAGACCGAGAACTCATCTTCGGAGACCGGGGGGGGGGGGGGGGGGGTCTCTAGCACTGGAGTGAATACCCGGATTGAGTAGCAATCAGCCAGGTGAATATTTCTGCTTTAAATCTTTGAGACTCCAAGACTGAATGCACTAAATTAAACATGAGGTAACATGTATAGGCATACATTCATAACACTTTGTAGAATTATGTTATTGTTGTATACCTTTAACAAATAAAATAAATACAGTGATCATTTATTGTGATGCCATTTTATTACTATTAGTATTGTTATTATTATATATTTCTGGTAATGAAACCAAGGATGCCTCATAAGTGAACTTAACCACTGTAGCTCGCAAGCCTGAGGAAACCTGTAAGTGCTTGCTATGTGAACCAGAAACACCGGGGTTAACCCCTACTCTTCCTCGATAATTGTTCTGGGTTCTTTTACATGCACTACCAATCCTAGTACACGGGACCTACGGCTTAATGTCCGATCCGAAGGACAAAGCAATTATGGTAAAGTATCTTGCTCAAGGATACAAGTGTCATGACTGGGACTCGAACCCACACTCTGCTGATCAGAAACACCAGAGCTTGAGTCCGGTGCTCTTAACCGCTCGGCCACGATTGGTCTTGAAGACTATATGATTAGAAGGAGTATGTCTTGGCAGAGCGGTCTTGTGCAAGTTGCACCTAACTCAAGTTATGGTGGCTGCTCAAGGTGTGGGTACAAATCCTGGTCATGATATTTTGTGTCCTTGGGGCAAGACAATTGACTGTAATTGCTTCTCTTCACCCAGGAATAAATAGGTAACCATTAGGCGGGGATGGTATTCGTGATCGTTTTAGCTTGATGCGCTACTTAATTGGTAGCACAGTCTGTGTACTCCTCAGGGAGCTGAGATGGTTTAGGGAAATAAGGGGGGTGTAATAATGTTCATGCGCCAGGAGCAACATAATTGATGTTTACCGGTGCTTTATAAAATGTCCATTAATATTATTATTAATGCACTTTTCCCCAATCTCATCCTGTGCCATAATGTTCAATTTGTTTTCAATTTCGAAATTTTTCTTCATACATGTATCATTGATTATATAAGTCGTACATATAATGTTAACAAACCTTTGTCCAATTGTTTGTTTGTTCCCGATTAGTTGCATGTTCAAACCCACCTTTGAGTATAGATCAGATATTTTTAATTAACCCAGACACCAGGGAATGATTTGATTGATTAAAAATGTTCAAATCTGATCTTTTTGATTCAGGGGTTGAGGGCGACTCCGGGTAGGAATAAAGTCGAGGAAGAAGCCACCGCCTTGGCCATGCAGTGGAGGCTGAAACTAGACCACCATCGCCAGCGCGAGGCTTCATACAGTGAGGTCGATGCCCTCGGATTGAGAAGGTTATCAAGAAACTCATCTGCACCCGCTCTAAGTCAGATACTGATTCCTCGTTGATACCAGTATTATCTTGTTCTATATTTATAGAGGATGATGGGCAGCGCGTTGTATCTATACCTCTTGTCACAAACCCCAGGGCTCAATTCATAGAGCTGCTTAAGCACAAAAAGTAGCTAAGCATAAAATAATTATGCTTACCAGAATAAGGTTACCAGCCAAAATACTATGTCACATGTACAATTTATGACTGGTATCCTGCTCCTTCTCGCTTAGCTGAAAATTGTTCAGCAATATTTCCTGCTTAAGCAGCTCTATGAAATTGGGCCCTGGTAGGGATTTGCTGTAAAACAACAATGATTGGCTTCCAAAAGTGACTGCTATTTAAAACCTTTTGAGGGCTTGTATGTAGGACGCTTAGGTGCATATCAAAATGCAAGTATTTTGACGCGATTCCATTTTAAACAAATTTTGTTTTTACACGGTCACCGTAAACAGCATACAGTTAGACATGTCACAAGATCAACGAAGAGTGAGAGGGGACCAGTTGCTCTGTGACTTGATGCCTCTTTTGCGGGTTACCATACTTGATTGAGTGCAGGGGTAGAGTTGATCGGCCAAAGGCCTAATTAAAATGTGCCATTATGCTGACACATTTTAATGAACCAATACCAGGGGTTATGAGTGAGCAGTGCCTGCTGGGGAAGAAATGGTGCAGTGAGATCGATCACCCCTGGGAACAAGGTGTGATGATTTCACTGTCATTGACCAATCCATAAACCTCCCCCCCTCTAATTAGACCAATCACAAGTGTGAATTCATGTCCAAAAGTCTGACAAAAGTCCAACAGGCTAAACTTCCAGTATTTGCCCTTTGCACTGTCAGCCATTTGCATGTAGAGCCTCGAATTGGGGACAGCAGTGAATAGAAGCATTCTATTACTCTGTATTGTCACGGTAGTGTAATGACACTTTCATCCAAACAGATGCATAAATACAATACAAACGAAGCATGAAGTCAAGGCTCTACTCGCTCATGGCGGATCCGTGCAAGTAGCGAATAGCAAGGAATCTCGCACAGTTTTTACGATACAACCTGGGAAGCTGTACTGTATAAGGGGATCTCCTGAAGGGGATTCAACTTTTTTTTCTGTAAATATCAAGTCATAAGTGACGAGGGAAACTGGCTGGGTAATATAAATCAATTTTGGGGTGGACAACAGAAAATTGACCAAAGACATAAACAAACATGACAAAACAACAAGGTCGTGTCTGACTTCTTCATTTTTTATTAATTATACTCCCACAACACCTAGCTATGTTACAGGCACAATCAATAAGGACACTTATTATTAGAATACAGTCTTCTTGTTTTTGTCAAACAATTGATTTTTTATTTTTTATTTTTTTTTCTGTGTCATGAACACATTTTATCACCAGCTATCATTAAGTGCCTTATTTCCTTTGGTAATTTGGAGCTATGTAAACCCAGTTGTTATTATTCGGCCTGTCTGGGGTAGAATTAAATTCATTGAACAACCTTGCCGGTGATTAGGATGTGCTTCAGCTTGGACATAGTATCTTTGAGTGACAGTGGTTACCATAACAACTAGTGTCATGAGAATAATTACCCCACCAATTGTACCGAGTACAATGCAAGGTTCACAGCCGAATATGTATGCCTGCCGACTTGTCACTCTCGCTATTTTTCCCCCTAATCGGCAAAAGGTTACAGCTTGGCATTATTGAAAGGCAGGTGTTTTGGTATTTAGAAAACACCTACTCAAATTTATAGCCACTAAAATTAATTTGCTTTGATGTAGTTGTACATTTGCTGTGGCAATGAGCACAGTGTACATAGTCGTGGAGTGTGCCTAAGACTTAAGCAAATTGAGGCAACATTTAATGTGTAATGTCCACGGGAGTACAGCAATTATTTTGGTGAGCAGGGCCCAATTCATAGAGCTGCTTAACCACAAAAAGTAGCTTAGCACAACAAAATGATGCTTACCAGAATACGGTTACCAGCCAAACTGCCATGTCACATGTACAATTTGTGACTGGTATCCTGCTCATTTCTGCTTAGCAGACAATTTTTAAGCAATATTTTCTGCTTAAGCAGCTCTATGAAATTGGGCCCAGAGCTGGTTACCAGCTGGAGTATCATTTGTGAATATAAACCAGGGACTGGTTCCCGCTGGTTTTCGTCCTCAAGGTTTTACAATCCAGTGCTTAAATGTTGATCAGTTTGACTTTGGAGGAACCAACTCACGCACGAGTTAACCCTGCCACAATAAAAAAGAGAAGCTATATTTCAGCAATTGTTTTAATATGGCATTCGCATCCGCAAGTGTTGGATACCACTAACTGCAATTTCAATTTCCATAACTCCAATTTGTAAACTTGCTTGATCGGTGGAGAAAGTCACAAATTTTCAAATTTTTAAATTTTCCAATATTCCCTTGATTACATTAAACGTTAAATTATACATAATTGGTAGAGCTGGCTCACTAGTTGCAGACAGTGTTCATGTTTTGTGTAATCAACCATGTACATGAAATAACAAACCTGTAAAATTGTGTGGCTTATTCCGTTATGTGAGTCAGGAGAAAATAGTGAAAAACCATGCACAACTTTCTGCATGTAAACACATTGTCCTTTATTTTGTTTGTAACAACCGAAATCAGCTGATGCGGTTTTTTTTAAAAGGTTTTCTTATACAGTTTTCTCGAATATGACTTCAGTTCATAGGGAAATATTTCACAGAAAAAATAAATGGTTTTAGTATATGAACTTAATAATCAGTAAGCTTTCAAACTAAAATTAAAACAATGATGTTGTTTACTCTTACCAATCCTGTATAATACCTTTTTGAAAACAATGACAAGTCCACAAAAGGCATACGCTGATGTGTGCCTGAAAACGCAATATAAATCAGTGCCGGTTTCTCGTCTTAAAGCTTTAAACAAAGTGCGCCAAAACTTTTAATTATAAAAAGGTTTAACCTGTCAAAATGTTTCCACCATTACCGCACTTGTTACACTATCTAGTCACACATTGCTAACGCCAACAATCAAGAAGTAAGAAATATTGCAGTGTATTCAAAAAGAATTTGTGAAAAAAACACTTTTTACCCTATTTGTTTTTACAAGAAGGCAACATTTCTGTATAAATACTGAATTCTGTTCTATCTCAACCATTCAGCTTATTTTCAAATTTTTATTTTATCAAAAAAACACAAAAAACACCTATTGGTAACTACAATTCATGACGTTCCATTTAAAAACGTTATTTGAAAGGCACTTAATGACAAGTCGTATCCATACACACACGCACATAAAAGAGAAAAATTACCACACATCCAATGATAACACATTTTAAATATCAGTAGATAAACGAAGGCTACAAGTTACAACATCTTTTCTTCAACACTTCTTTTGGCTAACTTGTGATTAACCCATTGCAGGTGGGGACACACAGTTACCCTGTCTATTCTTATCTGCTTTTTCACCCCTCTTTTTTTTTTTTACTAAACATCAAGAAAAATAAAATTTAAATACTCATTAAAGTGAAGAAGATATTCTTCGACAGTTAGATCATTTTATAAATTTTTCTATTTACATATATTTTTTGAGATATGGACGGATTCTCAAAATTTCTTGTTGTTTTGTTTTAGAATTTCAAGCATGTAATACCTTTTTTTTTCTGCTTACCAGCCCTTTTCAAACGACAGCAATTTAGCAAGGGTCCCTTGCTTAATTTTAGCATGGTTGCGAAATTGCACTTTGTGTGAAAGGACAACAATGTTTGGACTGTCCAAGGTCCCTAGTGAAATCTTCTCAAATTTGCCATAATTTATGGAAAGTATACACACTGAAGTCCTTTCATACGAGGTGCAATTTTGCAACCATGCTAAAATTAAACAAGGGACCCTTGCTAAATTGCTGTCGTGTGAAAAGGGCTTAAATTAATTCTGGAATTAAATTATAATACAAATACCTGTTTTTGTTTGTTTGTTCCACCTTCAGAGGAACAACATGTATATGTTTTCTGGTGGCTAGACGATTATAAAATATTCCTTTATACTTTTGGCTACTGGTGATTCAAGTTTCTGGTGTATGTTAAGCCCATGTTTCTTAAGTATTTTTTTCAGTTGTTAATTTCTCATCAAGTATGATGGATTTGTTTTAACAATGTAAAGGCATGTTATGGTTTTTATTACTGCTGTGGTCAATCCACCACTTATTTGACCCTTGACCTTTGCCAAACAAACTTTCTTGCACAGATATATAATATTTAATGTTGTATCACTTCTACATACTTAATTGTCATCGATGAAAAATGACAGCTAAAATACATAACATCTCCAACTCAACGAATTTCCTACAACTTAACTGTCATTATTGCAGAACGAGTATTTTACGAAAAGGATGATTTTAAATGTACAAGGTATTTCAGAGTAAAAACTTACAGAAAGAATTTTCGAAACTATTCTATCACAATTTTTTTCCATCATAGTTGTTAAAAACAATATTTATCGCTTACTGTGAGTGCACAATTTAGGTAATTCATTTTTAAGGAGTGTATGTACACACAAGTACAAAACTATTATTTATATTATACAGTTCACATTATTTACATATTTGCTTTGCTTTAAAATGTTTATAAAATAAGCTGTTACACTTTACCTTAACTACCATTGTACACGTGTACCTATTTTATATCTCACCCGAAATTGCAATATATTGCCTTTTCTATACACAAATATTTAATCTATTTTGCAAACATTTTTCTATTGCAGTCAGGACGAATAAAACTTTAATCAGTTGTAATGAGTAGTTATCACTCTATGACTTTTTCGAAACTTACTTAATATTTTGAAGAGATGATACAGCTGCAGTGATTTCGGAAGAGTAACATTCTTTCCAAGGAAACTACATTGTGGGTAAAGACTTGTTTACCGAAAGGGGCGCTTGGTGTAGAGCCAGCATGGTATTCTCTACTAGCAATCAGGGCCCAATTTCATTGAGCTGCTTAAGCAGAAAATATTGCTTAACACTGTTCTGCTAAGCAGAAATGAGCAGGATACCAGTCTCAAATTGTACATGTGACATGGTAGTTTGGCTGGTAACCTTATTCTGGTAAGCATAATTTTGTTGTGCTTAGCTACTTTTTGTACTTGAGTACCTCTATGAAATTGGGCCCAGGTTGACGACAATGTATGATTTGGGCTCACTGTGTGGTAGTTAACCCCAACAACACCCAACCCATCAAACTCCAATCGCATGTTTTGGTAGATTCTGTTGGACTGTTCAGACCGTACCAGTAAACTGATTATATGCTTTACATGGGATCAGACATACCACCCAACCCAGAGTCCAACAGTTTAACCACCCCAACCCTTCGTAATCCAATCTGTCTTGTTTGATTTTGTTTGACTGAGAACTGCACTATATGTTAAACTGATTATACATCATTGGATCAAACAAACTACCAAACTCAGAGTCCAACAGTTTGGATGCTGCAATACCACAAGATGTTGGATTTTTATCATTTATTAATTTAGTTAGGGTGGGGTGGGGTTTTTTTTGGAGTGAGGAAAGGATCCTAGTATAATTACTCTAGAAAGTGAGATTAGTTTATTGGTGAAAATGTGAGAGACATTTTAAAAAGATTACAGCGAAGTTGGAAATATTAAATCCAGTTGCTGGTTTATAACTTTGAGCAGAATTGTTTTCACTGTTTTGCAATAATGTTGCAACCTTGGACTTGTCACAATCACTTCCCGGATGTTAGAACTAGTCGAGCAGAGATGTTTCCCGAAGGAATTTTGTGTTTGACCAAACTTTACATCTATCAATGCTTTGAATATTTTTACCCAATAACATTACGGGAAAAAAAGACATTACCAATGATGTATCATCCATGTACAGATTAAGCTGTAAGTAATGTCAATACAGAGTGTCAACAAAATCCAATTGTTCCCTCTGTACTTAAGTCCAAAGTTGGTCCCAACACCCCTTGTGTAAATTTACATAAATCAGCTCTACACTGTTCATTAAATAAATACAAAAAACTCGAATAACAAAATAGGCTCACTCTATAGGGACCCTTCCAGCAATGCCCCCCCCAGGCACTAACCCATTCTATTCAAAATCTATTTGTATTGCAGATGATTGCAAACCCAACAAAACTTCGTGTGAGTTCGGTGAATTTGGACGGATTTCTAAAGATTTTTTTTCCCCTTTTATTTCTTTGGCATTGTACTTTTTTGTAAGGGAAATAAAAATAAAAATCCGCTTTTGAATCAATAGAGATCAAGGCTATGCACTTTGAAGTAAAATGCCTTGAAAAATATACAATAATTATTATATAGTTCTTCAAATTGCCACCACTAACAGTGTTGACGGCATTGAAAACATAAATATTAACAAGTGACACCTAGGCCTAATTTCAAAGAGAAATATTGCTCAACAATTAATTTATGCTGTGAACAAAACAAAAATTATGCAGGGAAACCGGTCCCTTGACATAGTGGTTTGGCTGGTAGGCATTTTCCTCTTTCTGCTAAGCAAATTGATTTTCGCTTATGCTTAAAGACAGGGTATTCTTTGGTAATTGTCAAAGACCAGTAGGCCTGTTCTCGCTCAGTGTATCCCAACATATGCACAAAATAACAAACCTGTAAAAATCGGGGCTCAATTGGCCATCGAAGTTGCAAGAAAATAATGAAATAATAAAAACACCCTTATTGCATATAATTGTGTGCTTGCAGATGCTTGGGAAAAGCTTCATGCCTGAAGCTTATCTCATTTTCAAATTTGTGGGTGAAAAATTACCTCTTTCTCTAAAACTACATTACTTCAAAGGGTGTCGTTTCTGACAATGTTTTATATGCCCTAATATCAACAGCTCTCCAGTGCTCTTTACCAAAGTAACCTTTTATGGTCATTAACTCGTGGAGTAGGCTAATTACCAAAAGTCCAAAGGGTCTGTAAACGTTTGGTAATGACTCTGAAAATTAATGGCAATAAAAAGTTACTTGGTGAGAGATACAGCAGCTTTGGATAGTATAATGCATTTTGAGAAACTTTACACTTCGAAGTACTGCGGTTATGGAAAAAGACATCACTTTTATCCCCAAAACATTTGCATCTGAGAAGCGTTACTGCAGTAACGTTTCTCAAATTGTGTATTCCAATTGATAATTATTCTTGGCATAACCATTCCAGATTTTCGGCAATATCTCAAAAACGCTACCACCTTTTGAAACGAAATTTTCACAGGTTAGTTTATTGTAAATATCTACAACTAGATAGTATTGAAACAAACAGTGGGTTCCAATTACGTTTACGTATACAATCCCTTTTAAAGCAGTTTTTATGTTGCCCAATGTCAAGGTACAACCCTTTTCACTAAAATTCCCCACTACAATAAATAGTGCCTATACATCACAAAACTCTTGATCCACTCATACCCCCCCCTACTGCTAAACTAATAAACTTCTACTAAGAACCGTCCCCGTTATCAATAAATTATTTCATGTTATCATAAGTTTGTTGACTGGTTGCTTTTATAATGTAATCATAAGTAGTTTGGTCAGAGCGAAGTGTAACAACAATGGTGATGACAACAAGTTTCCTCTCGACATTTTATGGTTTGACAACTGGGGTTTAAAGGCACTGAACACGTTTGGAAATTGTCAAAGACCAGTGTTCTCACTTGGTGTATCCCAACATATGCATAAAATAACAAGCCTGCGAAAATTTGGGCTCAATTGGTCATCGAAGTTGCAAGAAAATGATGAAAGAAAAAACACCCTTGTTGTACAAATTTGTGTGCTTTCAGATAGGAATAGGGATAAAAACTTCTTGCAAGAAGTTTTTATTATTTTAGTGAGAAATTACCTCTTTCTAAAAAACTACGTTACTTCAGAGGAAGTCGTTTCCTACGATGTTTTATACTATCAACAGCTCTCCGTTGCTTGTTACCAAGTAAGTTTTTATGCTAATATTTGTTTTGAGTCATTACCAAACATGTACGATACCTTTGTTGTTAAATCTACTTAAAGTTTAAGTAGATTTAACAACAAAGTTCCCCCATGTTGCAGGTCAATTTGTTTTTTAAACGTCAAACTGCTGAGCGGTGAAAAATAATACTAAATGAATAGTCTGGTTAAAGTTGTGTGCATGCAGGGTGCCTGGCAAAGATAACCGCAGCATGGCCGCAGCATGGCAAAGGTATCTACTTTCAATTGTATGAACATAAAAAATAATAATTATTGAGAAATGAGGAAATTTATACTCGGTTTAAACATGGAATTCTACATCCATGGTTTAACCTTCATAGTTTTGTTATTGTATGTGGCTTGCTTAAATTTCTCAAGTTATTACCGACCTCAACAAAATCGTGCGAATTTAATTTGTACATTCATGTTATCTACGGAACAGAAAGTACATAAACAAAACCCCAGCCAACCCTTAACACGTATATCACGTAGCCCTTTATACCCATAAGGTCACTTGTTGTAAACACGGCTGGACTTGACGACTGATGCATGTCTCAGTTTCTTGCTCGGGTGATGAAAAGGCGGGAAAAGATGGCGCTCCCTGTAAACCAAAGGGAAAATACGGAAAACAAATTCAAATATAAGTTTCTACTTAAATTTATATACCTGTAATACTATTGCTCCATGGTAATACAGTACCGGTAGCGTAACCAGGATTTGTTCAATTAAGATGTGCACATGGGGTGGGCCATTGCTTCTGATGGGGGGGGGGGGGGGGGCATGTTATTTCCTTAATTTTTTTGAGGGCACTTCATGTATCTGTTTGTTTGGGGGTTTTCTGTTGGGGGGACTGAACAATTGTGGGGGAACGCACCTCTCAGCCCCCTCGCCCCCATCCCCTTGGCTTCGCCGCTACTGTAAGAATCAGCAAACACCGTAAACCCATACCTGTAAAATCATTCGGTCTTCAACAGTGCTTTGATCGATCGGGGGAATGTGGCGGGTTTAAGCTTTAATGTCAATAACTCATTGAATGCATGAAGGTAACCAAAGAGTGCCGAGTCATCAGACCGATAACAAAGAGCACTATTTATCCGTTCCAATCAACTATTGAACTAAATTTGTCACAACATCCAGTAATTCTAGTTTTGTTAAATATTATAAAAAATACAGAATAATACTTTAGCCATATAGTTAAATGCAGTATTTTACAAGTTTTTAAGGCTCGTAATTTGAAGGAGTGCTATTCTTCGCACGTGAGCGTATGCACTCACACTCCTTAGAATGATGGTCAGGGCGTAACCAGACATTGTCTGAGGGGAGGCGAGCTCCCCCTGCCCCCCCCCCCCCTCCGGTGACGCCACTGGTCAGGGTCCAGTTGCATGGTACAGCTTACCGCAACATTCACAGAAATACATCATATTAAACCCCGACTTATCTAGTCAGTTTAGCTAGAAGTGAGACCCAAATTCGTCCACCTCTTCTTTCAAGTTGTTTGGACTTAAAGGCACTGAACACGTTTGGTAATTGTCAAAGACCACTGTTCTCACTTGGTGTATCCCAACATATGCATAAAATAACAAGCCTGTGAACATTTGGGCTCAATTGGTCATCGAAGTTGCAAGAAAATGATGAAAGAAAAAACACCCTTGTTGTACAAATTTGTGTGCTTTCAGATAGGAATAAAAGGCTTCTTGCAAGAAGTCTTTTATTATTTTAGTGAAATATTACCTCAAAAACTACGTTACTTCAGAGGGAGTCGAATCTCTCAAATGTCGGGCCATGCATAGTAAACACAGAACACGAACAAAACGCGTACAAAAACGGAAGCTGAGAATATTTCTGGCCTTTTCCAGTGTCGCAAAAACGTGCCCGAGGTCCATGCACCTACTGAATGCACTATAAATATGATGCACTATAATATGCAGTACAGGGATAAATAATGCAAGATATTTCAACATAATATTATATGCCACTATAGATCACTCACGTTAACACAAAACCAACCAACCAAAAACATATTTTGCATTATGCAAAATTAATAGCTATTCACCATTAATTTGTTTGATGCTTACGTCAATTCGGAACATTATTCAAGGATCACTGATCAACATAGTACTTTAATGATTAATATGGCATTAGGCCTATGTTCATTAAATTTGCAAGCAATTCAGAGGCTCTTGACTATTGTTCTGAATGTAGTTAAGTATTACGAGTGCCCTAGATGGACTTTCACCTTCATGTACATATACATCTCTCAAATTTATAGTAAAAAGGGTGTTAGCGTTTTGACAATTTGTATACGCATTCACGTTGTGGCACAGGATGCTAATAAAGGGGAGGTGTATACATTTTGGTAATTACTCCAAAAATTAATGACAATTACTTGGTAAGAAGCACTGTAGCTGTTGAGAATGTATACAATTTTGAGAAACGTTTCATAAGAAACGTTTCTCAGCTTGTGTATATTATTCCAATCAAGGTTTATTCTTCCTGCGTGGACATAACCGCTCTAGATTTTCGACGATATCTCAAAAACGCTACCAAATGAATTTTTCACACGTTTTCACAACGCTTCTTAGATTACAATTTTTAGGGATAAGCGTAACGCTTCTCAGATACAAATGTTTTGGGATAACAAGTAATAATTTTTCCATAACCGCAGTACTTCGAAGTGAAACGTTTCTCAACATGCATTATACTATCCAAAGCTGCAGTGTAGCTCTTACCAAGTAAGTTTTTATTGCCATTCATTATCAGAGTCATTACCAAACGTGTACGATGCCTTTAACGAGCCACACATATTATTTATTGATGCACACTGTACCGGCATGTAAAAGCACTTCTGTACTGTGAACTTGCAAGTTGTAGTTAAAGCAGGGTAAGTAGTAGCCTATATTTTATGGTAAACAAACGTATACGTCATTTGTTTTTTTGTTTTGTTTGGTTTGGGTTATTTTATTTAACGAAAAAAAAAATAGTCATTGATCAATCGTTTACTTTTGTAGTGTTAAAGGTATTGTTCACTTTTGGTAACAGCTCAAAATCAGTGTCCACATTTTGTGTGATTCAACATATGCATGACCAAACAAACCTGTGAAAGTTTGAGCTTTATTGGTCATCGAGGTCACGAGAAAATAGTGAAAAGAGTCCTAAGTGTTTTCTGTTTTTTCAAATTATCGCGCGTGATAAAAACTATTGTTTTACTCATTTCTCAGAAACGATAGCATTTTAGGCAGAAATATTTTAAGGAACCCTTTCTACCATTACTTACTTTAAATCATGTAAGTTATGTGTGAATCTGTGAACATTGTGTTTTTTATCTTACCAATAGTGTACAGGGCCTTTAAATGAAATTATAAACATGTTCGGCCCAGCAAAAGAGTAGGCTTATGTTTTTTTCGGACGGACGCACTGCAGTTAATCGAGGCAAATGGTGCCAGTGAGTTGTCCTTTGTAAGAAGAAAGTTGATAAGCTCCAAAACCTTCATCATGCACGTACCCCATCTCTGTGTACGTCCATGGCGCAGGCAAATTCATGCAAGAGTAGCCAGCAACCTGCATGATCAGCGATGCTACGCATCTAGAAATTGATCCATTACTGCTAACCATAGAGGAAGGGCAAGGGAGTTATACCATGGAGGTAGATGTATACAGCCTCATGGTGTGTATCGATTTTTTCAGCCATGAGTCTCCGTCATTGTTGCGGCATTGGAAGATGGTGCAATAAGGTTGCACAGCAGCGCACCAGTTCGTCAGTTACATTGTACAATGTGTACGTGTATTCAATACACAAACACTACCCAGCAAAATTGACACCTATCCTTTAACCTTGAGATAGTGTTATTTAAACATTCTTATTTATAGCCAAAATTGCGGAGCCATTGTGGAAAGGCCGTGAAATGATACTAGCATTGCAAGAGTGTGGGATTATACAAAATGGGCGTACACGTTTCCCTTGATTGAACGAAATTATCATCAGCCATTCGAAGAAGAGTTTTGGGCCTGCATGGAGATGTTCCATTATTCATGGTTTAATGTAGCCTATTTGTTATATAATGCTGATAAATTTACGAAGAAAATCGACAACAACAAGTTCGGCTGCCAATAAATGTTTTCAGTAAATTCCTTATTTTGCAGCAAATGCGTCTATACAATATGGACACCGCCTTAGTCATCTATTCGGAGCCCTATAAAAACGGGTAAATGTGCCACTTAAACGGGCGTGCATTTTGGCAAGGGTGAATATAATGAATAAAAACGTGTTCATCATCATTTTTCATAGATGGGTCGACGAGAAACTAACAATACATTTTCACTGGCCTAAACAATTTTGTTTTCTTCCTGTCAAATATCTGGCTCTTTTCGAAACCACGATGTCACCTCCGGCTTGGGCTCCGTCCGCCTATTCGAAGCTGTACCGACAGTGCACATTTACAAATTTAAAACTTACTGATTCCAAGCCAGAGCACTACATGGGCCGTGGTTTCGAAAGGGCAAATGTGTTAAATCGAGGCTTGATGGGAAAATAGTCTGGATCTACTTCGTAAAGAGATAATTACAACTACCGTGGTCAGTGGGCAAACAGGGAACCTGACTAACCCTGACAAAAATAAAGTTATGTGGTACTCAGAAGGTCTACAATGTGACCCATGCAGATGCCGAAATAATTTGGTGCTCGATGTGGGGCTTGGTGGTACACCTCTCTATTGTTGTGTCTTCATTGTGTTCTTTAGAGGATTTTAGGGGGGGGGGTACTTATGTACAAGAGGAAAATAGTGTGTTCAAGTATGTGAACATTGGGGATACCCTCTGCCCCAATATCGGGCATGGTATACGAAATGAATCCTCGAAACCCAATCATCTTAACCGCTTTGTTCATTTACATTTTTGTTCTCTCAACAATTTTTTGTTGTATCGCAGTAAACTGGTTTTCAAGGTGGTGAACAATAATTTTGTTGAGTGTCCTCAAACAAGATACTGCTTGCTCCTTGGCGTTATGATGACTACGGACATTGCAGAGCAAAACGTAAAAGTAGAAGTAGAAGGTAATGTGTATATTCCCACAATATCGGACCAAAAATAAAACATTCCAATGCGCTAAACGTTGCGTACTTTCCGAATGCATCTGCAGTTATTTGAGCTCGACTCGGCAAATGCGCGCGACGACGTTTAACACAGACCTTTGTAAAAAAGTAGCCCTCAAATGTTACAGCTTATTTCCCAAAGTAATGATTTGCACTAGCATAGCCTACCAATTTTACATCAAATAACCTTTAGGATAAGACAAAATTTAATTTTGTTCTTAAAAATCACAACGGCATTACCATGTCTTGTTATCGAAGTAAACACATCACTCATTTTCATATGTTTCATACGCCTAATTATGGGTTTTCCTAAGACAAGAGCCTCTTACCTTAATTAAGCCCTCAGGTTTTAATGAACTCGATTATTAAGTAATCACATTTAAAAACAAACTGGCGACATTTATCTTTCGGTATAATTAATAAACTCAGATTCAGTCACATCCCTTTCCAAAAATGACAGAATTTCTGACGGGAAGATTTTCGTGAGCACCTCTTCCTATTTATTTGGCCTGCCTAGGCCTATTGGACATTTTTTATTAGTTTTCCGACAAGACTTTGAAGGTTCGTTTTGTTCTCCATCTTGAATGTTAGTTTACACACATTTTAGCAGGCCGTTTCGTAACATTCGTTGGCCGATACATGCCCCGATACATGCGCCAAGACGTGTGTGCTTTGTTATTAACACCAAAGTATTGACATAACGGTCTGGTGCTCTCTTGGGAGACTGTACCTGCCAAGCCCCATTGTTTAGTGATTGGTCATTGTTATGATTACGTCATTGAGTTAATCCCACAGAAAAGGAGAAAGGACTTTCTGTATGGTTCAATTGTCACCACATCTAATGTTTGACTGCATGCCCAGCTGAACATTTCTAGGTAGTATATGGTCTCAAATTGTGGTATCTGTTTTGAGAAAAGGACGATTTTGGAGAGTCAGTAATGGACTGTGTGTATGTTATGCAACTGCTGTTAACATTTAGAAAACCGGCACTTTCATACAAGTGTCAAATGTTGTGGTCTAAGTTTAGTTTTTTTCTTCAAATGTTATATTAATCTTAAAAGGAAAAAAATCCATACGCATCTCTTTGTTTGCATACTTCAATTTATAATGTGTAATATTAAATAAAAGAAAAAAAATATCTCAATTCATGTAAGATTATGTTGAAAGAGCCTTCTGTCCAAGTTTAGTCTGGTTCTGTCCATTGATGATGTACAATATGATATCTCATACGATAAGTCTAGGCCAAGTGCAACCATGTGCTGTGCACTTGACTTGACTTGGATGGATGGGATGTACTCTGTTGATAACTTTCTTAGTAACTAAAACCATGCTAAAACATAGTTATAGCACACCCAGTTTGGCTTAAGACAATGATTGATGTAATTTTTGTAGTGGTCTATCTTCTAAGGTCTATCTAAGGTAAGTAAATATTACTTCTGTTCTTTCTGTATAATTATTTCAAGAGTTAATTTTAAAGCCTGTTACTGGTGGTTGAACATTGAAGCTAGCTGCATGAGCGCATGTTCAGCTAGCCCTCTGGTAGGCGTCAGTGCAACTGCACTGACGTCCTGGGTATAAAGATTATTTACAATGCGAACACAATTTTAACTAAGGATTTGTCATATTTTTGCCTGATTTGAGAAACTGAAACTCCGTTCACATATTCTTCATGTCCATAACTACATCTTTGAAAGTTTGATGGGTCCAAAAATAACAAATATATCCATGGATGACATTATTTCCGAAAATAAATCGCAGATCCACGCTAGCGTTTTAAACATCATGTACCGATTTACATGTGGGCACGTGCGCTAAATGCATAGCAACTCCATCGACTTCCGGGTAATAATTTTCATAGTGTGCAAACGAGTGTAGTTCAGAAAGTTCAATAGAGCCGTCAATTTCCATTGTATATTTAAAAATAATGTCATCCAAGGATAACATTTACAATTCTGACCCCAACAGGCATGGAGTTCATGACACAAGGAATATGTGAACGAAGTTTCAGCTTCCTCCATCAATTCAAAATATGATAAAAAGTTTCGCAATGGTACGGGACCTTTATACCCTGGACTCCGTCGCGTTGTATACAACGGAGGAGTCCAACCTGGGCTAATGTTCAGTCTCCTATATTATTATACCAAATTATTCCCCGTCGTTGTCTAATTAACATTGATGGACAAGTCTTAAATAGCAGTTCCTTTAAAGGCACTGAACACGTTTGGAAATTGTCAAAGACCAGTGTTCTCACTTGGTGTATCCCAACATATGCATAAAATAACAAGCCTGTGAAAATTTGGGCTCAATTGGTCATCAAAGTTGCAAGAAAATGATGAAAGAAAAAACACCCTTGTTGTACAAATTTGTGTGCTTTCAGATAGGAATAAAAACTTCTTGCAAGAAGTTTGTATTATTTTACTGGGAAATTATACCTCTTTCTAAAAAACTACGTTACTTCAGAGGGAGTCGTTTCCTACTCACCGTTGCTTGTTACCAAGTAAGTTTAATATGCTATATTTGTTTTGAGTCATTACCAAATGTGTACGATACCTTTAATGCTGATTATAGTGCAATAAACGCTATGTGAAGCAAGCGATATTGAAATTTATTAATGTAAAAATAACCCCACATATTCCGGGTCACACTGACCCTGAAATTGGTCAGGCCCCATGGTACCCTGATCCGGGTCAATTCTGACCCGGACATTTTTACAGTGTATAGATGAACTCTTTGCAATCTTTAAAGGCATGTACACGTTTGGTAATTACTCAAAATATATATTAGCATAAAAACTGACTTGGTAACGAGCAACGGGGAGCTGTTGATAGTATAAAACATTGTGAGAAACGACTCCCTCTGAAGTAACGTAGTTTTTGAGAATGAGGTAAGTTCTCACTAAAATAATAAAAACTTCTTGCAAGAAGTTTTTATTCCTATCTGAAAGCACACAAATTTGTACAACAAGGGTGTTTTTTCTTTCATCATTTTCTTGCAACTTCGATGACCAATTAAGCCCAAGTTTTCACAGGCTTGTTATTTTATGCATATGTTGGGATACACCAAATGAGAACACTGGTCTTTGACAATTACCAAACGTGTACGATGCCTTTAAAATAATGTAGCTTCTGTGAAAGTAAGGTACAATAAGCTACTAATTAATTCACAATGTTGACTCGTTCTCTATCTAATTGTTGCTGTGGTTTAATTGCACGTGTTTTGTAATACCATTGGTTTGTTTTTTGAAAAACAAAGTAATTCCAATAATATTTGTTTCGATCAAGACATCCTACACTAAGATCATTCCGCGCCACCTCACCTAGGGGTTGACCGTGACCATATTTTTTAAAAGAATCACCTAGCACAGGTGTTATGAACACACACAACTTTGTTTTCGGCCAAATCCTTGTCATATTTAATATACGACCCCTTGAACAATTACGCTCCACCCCTTTTTTTCACCCCCTTTGTCACATCGGTGAGTCTGGACAATTTCAGAGGCCCATATCTCCAAATTGAGATATATCATACCCCTGATAATTGATATGTATGATGACAGGTACCCAAATTATCAAAATATATTGTCAAAATTGATATATAAGACTTACTTCTTGTGTAAAAGTTTCCCCAAAACCTACAATTGACCATAAAGAACTTTAATTGTAAATGTTGACCCCCCCGTTCCCACTATGGAATGTCAGTTTGCTTGTACATGTAAAAATGTGTTATATCATAATGGGTAATGTCTAGGTACAAATGA
Organism: Plazaster borealis; assembly: GCA_021014325.1. Classification (NCBI taxonomy): domain Eukaryota; kingdom Metazoa; phylum Echinodermata; class Asteroidea; order Forcipulatida; family Labidiasteridae; genus Plazaster; species Plazaster borealis. The sequence goes on along the minus strand of CM037458.1, from coordinate 11,624,617 downwards.
TTGCCCCCAAGCAAGGAAAGACGAATCACAGCTTTACTGGGTGTTTTACAGGGGCGGAAATATGGGTCCATTGTTGAACACGCCCTAAATACCCACTCATTCTATTGGATTTGCTGAGATGTGGCACATTAATCAAAGACCTGAATGTTTCCATTTACACGCAGAAAATGTATTTGTTTTTTACACTCACGCCAGATTATTTTATCAAAAACAGTAAATTACAAAAAAAGGGTTCTGAAAAGGAGCTTGTTTAAGAAAAAAGGCAAACGATAACTTGGCCAGAAGTGCCCCTCCCCACCCCTTGAAATTTGGCGCACCCCCTTGTGCCCCCTAGAATGTGACCCTATAGTTACGGCGCTGCTCGTTCCACCACAACTCGTATTACGATAGATTCACACGGTGTTACCTCTCAAAACTGTGACCACCTAATTTGATGTAATTTTACAGATTTTGTGTCTTTCGTGCAAAGTTTCAAATCGTTCTTCAACCTAACTGTTATTTTATGATTACATACTTTGTTTTGAGAGTGGTTTTTTTTCTTCTACCCAAAACTGTGACCACCTTATTTGATGTAATTTTACAGATTTTGTTTCTTTCGTGCAAAGTTTCAAATCCTTCTGCAACCTAACTGTTATTTTATGATTAAATACTTTGTTTTGAGAGTTTTTTTGTTTTTCTTCTACCCAAAACTGTGACCACCTTATTTGATGTAATTTTACAGATTTTGTTTCTTTCGTGCAAAGTTTCAAATCCTTCTGGAACCTAACTGTTATTTTATGATTATGTTTTGAGAGTGGGTTTTTTTCTTCTGCTCAAAACTGTGACCACCTAATTTGATGTAATTTTACAGATTTTGTTTCTTTCGTGCAAAGTTTCAAATCCTTCTGGAACCTAACTGTTATTTTATGATTAAATACTTTGTTTTGAGAGGGTTTGTTACTTCTTCTTCTGCTCAAAACTTTGACCACCTTATTTGATGTAATTTTACAGATTTGGTTTCTTTCGTGCAAAGTTTCAAATCCTTCAGGAACCTATAACTGTTATTTTATGATTACATACTTTGTTTTGAGAGTGTTGTTTTCCTTCTGCTCAAAACTGTGACCATGCAGGTTGCATGGTGAGTTTATTGAATTAAAAACTACAATATACGAATGAACGATTCTACTTTTTAAAAAACCAATGATAATCTAGTTACGCATTCAAAGTAAAAAAAACACAACACATTACACCAGGAATTCCATGAAAAGGTTTTATGCTTGTCTTGAACTTTGAACAGGGTTGGTGCATTCCAAAAATTGACACCACTTCAGGCCAAACAGAAAAGGTGTATTTGGCGTTTGATGGGTTTACTTTATGACGTTTTTCTCTATAAAATATCTCTCACTACCTATAAACTCACAACAAGCATGTTTGCATAGCAACATTTACACCTCGATCGCCCTATGAGTTTCAACCATGCCCACGGAAAAAGGAAAATCATTTACATATTATTTATCTACTACTAGATTTTCCATCTACCCTTCGCCTGTTGTGACGTGGACAACAAGTTTGCTTTGCATTTTCTTGCATGGAGGTATTTTTTATATAGCTCAAGGGTTTACGTAAACGAACGTGCAGGTGACAATCAGAGTATTGGGTCTGGTTGACAATGTCAACATGAATATTAAATTGAAAACACGGCCCCAAGGCCCGCAGTGATAATGTGTTCCTGCTTTACAGAGACAATAAAACAATTTACCGTCTACGTCGATTTGAATAATCTCAATTACCATACAATTACTTTCACGAATTAATGTTAGATCACATTCCCTATAACGCTAATGGTGGTATCCACTGTCGAATAATTCTTTCCAATTTATTCAACAATGTCTTTAAAGGGTTTGGGTACCTTTTGTATATCATTTTTTGGACAAGACCTGAATCCCTACTCACTGTGAAAGAAGATGTATGTAATATAATTTACCTGTAGAAGTTTCAGCTTCATTAGTCGTCAAGTTTTTGAGAAAAAAAAGTGAAAATCACAGAGCGATGTTTTCAGGTGAGTCGCGTAAATACCAGTACTGGTAAATACGTTGTACATGCTAAAATAATTTTCGTGACGTTGTTTTACTCATTTCGCAAAAACTACAGCACGTCAGCAAGTAATATTTTAAGGGAAGCTTTTTACCATCGTTATCTTCAAATCGTGTAAGTTTAACGTAAATCTATGGACATTGTGTTTTGTGTCGTACAAAAAGTAACCAAACCCTTTAAGGGGGAAATCAATAAAATTCCCTTTCGAGTTCAGAAATGGGTCTCCCTAAAGTTCATGTTATTTAAATATTTTGTAGCAAACTACCCCCACTCAAATGTAAATTCTATTGCCGTAAAAAAAAGTATGTTCCTCCCAAAAAATGGATTTGCAAACACATCAAGAACTAAAACAACACTATAAAAAGAAGTTGAACTTGTCATGAACTTCGGACGTATCATAACATGTAAAAACACGGTTAGTGAAATCGTGGTTTTGGGATAACTTCGATTATTGGATTTTATTACCTTGTATTTATCGGGAGCTAAATGCCTGAGGGCAACAGTGATTTAATTCACTTGTTTAGTTCCTGTCATCAGTTAGTGTCTCTTGTATTGTATGTTTTCTTGTTTTGTATCTTGTTTGAATGATGACAAAGAAATAATAACAGTAATAATAATAATAATTAGGGCTTTTACACACTCCAAAACTTACCTGTCAATACTACCGAGGTGTGCTCGATTCCGATGGTGGTATAGACCCCGGAGGGGTCTCTGTCACCACATTCCGAGGGGTAACAACGGGGCTTTTCGGGGAGGGACTACGGTGCATTTTCAGCTCCCGACTGGTCAATGAAAGCTGGAAACTAGACGAGGTACTTGGCGACCTGACGCGGCGATCGGGATCCGATGATGAGCTGATTGCAGAGACGAGTGTGGCCTCCTGGGCGACCTCTTCTGGCTCCGGGTCGCCAGTGGGGAGGTCCCAACTTCCAACAGTGTCCTCGTCGCTGCCCTGAGGTACTGGGGTCAACGGCGGAGGGTATCGGGAAATGGTGGGGTCGTACTTAATCCGTGGATTTGGATGGAAACCATCCTGGCGGTAATCAGCAGCTCTGTCCACGTCATTGTCTCTCTTTTTGTTGCCAATCTGAAGCCGAAGCCCTCCCGATGTGGCAAACAAGACGGGGACTTGGAACGATCGACCAAGAGTTGATGGTCGGCTGCCTGATGCATCGCTTGCCCAAGACGTGCGCACGCCTGGTTTCGCCAGCATTTCTTCCTTTCCCAACCCGGAGTTGACTGTGTTGTTTTTGTGACAAATGGAACTCACGAACTCTTCCCTGACCTCGGGAAAGCCCACGATCACCACGACGGAGACGATCCACGGATAACAGAATCGCATCCACGTGAAGGCAGTCTTTAGATCAGATGAGAAAACATTGTCAGTTTCACTTGGATAGCTCGAGTTACCGTAAAGATAGACCGTCTGCAAGGCTATATAAGGACCTTGAAATACACACCAGAAGATCACAAGTGCCCCGATTACTTTGGCTCGTCTGAGTTCGCTCCAAAGCTGTGACCGACGACCTAACCTGTTGGCATAATGCATTTCTGCGTTAAAGTTCTGCACAGTCGGCTTCTCGTCCACGGCCACCTTAACGATGACGCCGTACATTGAGATGATGATGATCAGCGGTAAAATGTAGCAAAATAATGAGAAAAACACGACGAACACGTACCCTGTCCCTGATGAAACTGAGCAGAGGTAGCAGTCCGGGAGGTACTCGGAAGGAATTACCCCAGCGAGAATAAAGAGGGTGAAGGCGGTACCGTGGAGCCATGCATACCCTGTGATGAAGCTGGCTTTGGCCCTGTTCAGGTTGCTGTAAGTTGCAGGCCATTTCACCGCTAGCAAGCGGTCAAGGGCGAGCAAAGTCAAAGCCAGAATGGTTTCTGCGTTGAGCAAGTTTAGAATGAAGGCACTTAACTGGCACATGAAAATCCCGTATGGCCAGCTGCCGCTAGAAGCGGCTCCGATGATAAGGCTCATATTCAGGATACCGTCACTGAACTGAACAGCACAGAGGTTGCCTAAGAATGTGTATATCGCGAAAGCTTTGTCTAAGGTTTTGTGTCTGAGAGCTATCAGGCAGCATACATTTCCTGCCAGAGCTAGAAGAAGGAAAATGACCATAAACACGGCTGCTGCGATCGCAACCCCTGCAACTGGCTCTGAAGTTGTCAAAGAAGCTGCCGAGCTGCTGGTTGCTGTCGAGGCAATGAAACTTGTGGCATCTGAAAATATTGTTGTCAGGCTTGTGTCATTTACCAGCGTTGTTGTAGAATTCATAAAACCAGTTGTTGAGGAATTTGACTCTAGGGTTAAATCTGGGGTTAGATAACCAGAACTGTTGTTGAGGTCCATCGAGATCGTGCTGCCGTTTATCCCTGTTGCTGCCGTGGAAAGCGTGATATTCTCCCACGCCATCTCGGTCGTAGACCCCATGGTATCGTTCCACATGACCGTGGGGGTATCCGAGGAAACCGTAGAACTGTCCACGGTTCCCAGCCCCGAGTCCGTCATTACGAGACGACTGGAATTCCAAGCGCAAATTCGATATCAATGTATTCACGTACCTGCTGTGTTGCTCGCTATAATGTCTACAGCACCATGGCTATGGTGATGAGCAAATAATGGCCTCCATTGTCGACAGGCTGTTGGTGTGATAGGCATTCCTGAATGTGGCTCTCACGCAAGGCGCACACAGCCGGTGTGTTGCACCCTTGCACGACCCAACCAAAGTGCATTCAACGATCCATCTTGACTTAAAGTCTCACCATGTACAACATCCAATCGTCCCTAACATTTCTGCCTTCAAATGATCTTCATCTTTGCATCAATTTGCATGGATATGGTCATCATTTACCTTCCACATTTCATTCCCCGCAGATTGGTATATTGATCTGTACACCTGCAGTAATTATAATTGTATACCCACCGTATATACGTGTACACATGGAACCCCTATGCACCTGCAGTGGTACCTATGCGTGTACATTATATTAGTGCATAACGACGGGTATTACCTGTTGAAGTAGACGGCTGTTGTGTGTGTTGATTCATTGTTAGGGGGGGGGGGGGCTGTGTGCGGCAGTGAACAATCTTTCTTGAAGGCACAGCTTAATTCCTGCGTATCCAAGCTCCAGTCTTCTATTCTACAAATACAGTTGTAGCATGGAGCTATAGCTCCATGGTTGTAGTAATAAACAAAATCAAAAATCTCATCAACAATAACAAATTAACAGTGAAGTAACCAGAAAGGGTGAGGGGGGGGGGGGCGCAGCCCCCATTCAGAACTCTTGCCTCCCCCTCTTGCCCACCCTATCCCTAGATATAATATTGAAAAAGAAATGCACAAATAAATGGTTCGATACGTTTAAATAGCCATAAATTATTTTGCCCAGCTTGTGTGTGCCCCTCCCCCCACATGAAAATGGGGGGGGGGGGTTATACGTCAAAACAAGGAACGCAGGATACTAGACAGGATACTGTCCGTATTTTTATTTTACTCTTTTTCATGAAGCCTACATGAACTACACAATCACTACTAAATTACTGTTGCCCTGAGACATTTAGCTTCTGACCAGTTAAAATCGAGAAAAGGTGATTATAATGTACGCACGGAATCATCCACAATTTCCCGTACGAAATAGAAAGTAGAAAAGAAATAAAGTTACGGTTCTTCAAGTAACAAGCCATCAACGAAAAAGAGAAAACATCAGAAAAACAAAATCAAAAACAAAAATAATAATAAAAGTTTCGAGGAAACTGTTGTTAGATGAAAACGTTTATAAACAAATCCCCCCTACATAATTAATTGACATGTAAATAATATAAACAAACGACAAACACCACAACACCCCTACAGAACGACATTACATTTTAATTAACACAGCTGTACTTTTTCTCTTTAGATGAGGAGTAATGTGTTTTTTGAAATCAAGAGGATTCACATATTAATATTCTTTGACAATGTATCGAACCATAAAAGAGTAAAACTGAAATGTGCGGGAGCGAGGGAGCACGCCCTCTTGCGATAATATTATCGTTTAATCTCTACGCATAATATTGAGTTTCATTCACTTCACGTTGTGCACGCTCATCTTTCCCCATAATCAAACATCATCAAGTGTTACAAGTTTGTGCGACTATTGGTTATTTTACAACAAACATTTTCTGAGTAAATAATAATATATTAATGATGTGTGTATTTTTTAAGACAAACATGGGGCAAAAATATTGGTTTTTAAAATACATGTATTTTTTTTAAACACACATTTTGAACGCGGCTGTTTTTTTTTTAATCACTGTGCGTGGCATCAAGTGAAAAGAAAACACACTGTTCACATCTATACCGAGTTTGTTTGTTTTTCTCTATTCTAAACGAAACATAATAAGCTGCCAATGTTGCTCCAGACCCCGGGGTAACTTTGGCAGCACATTAATTGACCCCAAGGTGTTTGAATGGAAAACATATTTTTATATATTCATGATCAGTAGGGCAGAGGATATTATAATAACAGGGTCATTCCGTGTCAAATCACCCAATGGGTTAAACCCTACCCTCTTCAAATTTGCTCAGATTTGGTTTATGGGGTAATCTTGGCTCAACAAGCTCAAATTTCAAATTTTAGCTCCATCCGATAAACGGTTTTCGCGCAACGGCATGCTCTTTCTCGTTGATTTCGGTCAAAATGCGCCTGACCCCCGATATTCAAACAACCATAAATCGGTAACTATTGGGTCAAATTGGTTGAAATGGGTGTCTTTGGAAAGAAAATTGCATAAGCTTTCCAAATCTGCCATTACTTTTTTTGTAGGAACATGTTTAGGTTTAATAACCTTTTGACCTCTGCTTTGACCTTGAATTTGACCTTGTAGATCACGTGATCATGAGATGAACTTCGGTGAAAATTTACCCCCATATGTTTTCTCCACAATATCAAAAATTTAGAGATATGATATTTTTGGCTTGCTTTCAAGCTCCACTCAAAGTTGCCCTACTTGCCTATTCCTATGCAAAGTACATGTACATTACATACATGTACATACGTATGTATATCATGATTTTGCTCGTATTGCATAGCCTTGCTTGATATACATACGTATGTACATGTATGTAATGTACATGTACTTTGCATAGGAATAGGCAAGTAGGGCAACTTTGAGTGGAGTCATAATGTCAGTCCTGTCGGCCGTAGATCCAGGAGTTTTTGAGCTTACGCTCAACAAATATTTTAGGTTTTTTTGCATGTTTTAAGCACTTATGTAGGTCTCCTAGTGATTCAAATAAAGAAACTCACCTGCTGCAATCTATGCTGCAAGTGAATGTAAAAATAGCTTCCGATCAGGTGCAGACTTGGTTTCCCTGGAGATGACCCCCGACCCTGACAGGTTTGCAATACTTTATAAATACCGGATCTGGGTTTCGTGGGGCCTGACGCATTTCTGGGTCATTATGACCCGGAGTCTGTCTGTTTGTCCGTCTCTCCTCTCTCTCTCTCTCTCTCCCTCTCTCTCTCTAGTCGACCGAGGTCGAAATCATGTTGAGATTTGCCCATAATCCCTCATTAAATAGGTCTCAAAATGACCTCAAAATTGGTCGACCCAGAACTCTAGCCAAATCCCATTTTTTGACCAGTCAGCCTAACCCAGAAATGGGTCAGACTCTCCCCATGGGACCCGGAATCAAGACCCGGGAGTTTTTAGGGTGTAGTGGACAAACACTAGAAATAGCTTTTCAGACATTGACCATTTATTATCAAAACTGATCACAGGTGATGCTGTTCCTGGCCAAACTTCACGGCCAACCCATCGCATTGACCGTGTGGAATTGGGCATGGATAACGAAGGATTTTGTCCTAACGGTAAGACGAATTAACGGTATCGTTAGCTTTCAAATTCCAATCATCATTTTTGTTCAGCTCACCAAACCAATGCATTAAATTATGTGGCCGGGTTTTTTGCGGAAAAGGAAGACAGATTACATCATAACTTTTATCCCGGAGGTCGTTGGTTCGGTAGTCAATTATTCTTTGTTCAAACCCAAATTATAAAACCCCCCAAAATTACCTAGTCAGTTTCCCTTGTAGTGTATTATTTGATATACATCACAAACTGTCTACAACGACAACCATTCCGAGATAATCTCCGCTCCAATTTGGATCCTTTCCGTTTAGCATATCAAAGAAATCACAATCGTGCTGGAGAACGAACATTCACAGACTTCGCTGCTATATAGAAGGAATGGAACAATACCCCCACACACATTAAATCGTCTAGCTCAATTGTACAATTAATTAAAAGAGCTAACCTACCTTTTCCTTATTCAATCATTTGTTATTACTCCGTGTTTTTTTTCTCTGATTCACTTATTTTTAGCGCTGTGATTTTGTTAACAAAGTAGAGCGTATTGAAATGCTTGGTATTATTAATTTTACGAGGAAAAGTGTTTAGAGAGAGTAAAACTGCCTAGAAAAATGTCAATCCACCCACGCCAGATAATATCGAGATTGAAATTAACAATGCTTTCGTTCTCCCTTTTGTTCAAGGTAATCGGGATCTTGTCTTCGTACTTCATCTTCATTGCACAAACCTTCACCTAGCCCGAACCATAAGGACTTGGAGGTGAAGCCGGGATTGAGAAGCGGACGGGCGAGTCCAACAATCTGGAAAAGGTTGATGCACCTAAAACCCTTGAGTAAGCTATGGTAACACTAAGTAATGGCACATTTTATTTATTTCACTTTTTTTTCTCCAAAGTGCAATATCCTAGGGGAGTTAAAGTTCTTGATATCCTATAGACTGGATCATGCCACACTATCTAAGAGGGGGTATCAGGTTTCAGAGTTGTGCAGGTTTTTTTGAGGGACTGAACAATATTTTTACTCATTTACTTCGTGCACGAAATTGTACAGACATACAGACCTAACCCAGATCTAACCCTCTGATAAATTGGAGCCCTCTGTTTTGTGATGTCCTGCCTACAGACTGTGCTAGGTACTGAGGTTTCCATCATTAAGCCAATATTTTTTGGTTGAACCTTCATGTGTAATTCATGGGGTTACTCCCGCACTTGAGGGGTATGGGAAAATCTCAGGGGTGTCCTCGGCCAGTCGGCAGTCCGTCCATCCACAGCGAAAAACCAGTCTTATGTATCTCGGTTCGGAAACTGCTTCTCATCGCAACAAACAGACAGCCAGTCATAACATAATATCGCGCTAATCTTTCGCTCCAAACATGTTGTACGAATCCTTCAGGGCCCACCATACGAAACGATCCCCTTATCGGTCGATGCTAAATGCTAAAATATTCAAAAATAGCCTACTCAAAAAATATATTAAAGTCTCTCGGCCTCGTGAAATCAAAACTAACCTTTTTCTTTTCAAATGTTGGCAGTTATTAGCCGTTGAATCTTTGAGCTATCCTCTAAATCTTTTTCCAGGATTACACCGAACGAGTAAGCTGGCCAGACTACATGTACATGTATATCATGGGGAAAAGTGGCCCTACTCTTGTGTGGGCACAATTTAGGGCAATTCGTCGAGTGTTTGTGTATGGCCTACCCCCCAAAATGGCCCAGGTTGAAAGTTAATGACCTTAGGGCACAATATTGGTACATTTTGATGTATCAATCCCTGACTTTAAAATGTTTAATTTGCAGAAAAGTTTACGATTTCCAATTTATTCAATGAGGATTGGTCGCATAACTTTCTCACTATTTGTACATGTATTTAGTGCAGTGCATTCGACCTTCATTGTCTCATCAACAGACGCCCTCTATAGACACAAAATTCCCTTGTTAAAAATCCCTTTTATGTACATTTATACGTATACATGTACATGTTATACACGTTTTAGTGTTTTTATTCATTATTTAATTTAATGTTTTACTTATTAAATTCAAACATGATATTCTTCATACTTTAATCAGATTTTCAATTGTTTTACCGCAGAAAAATCTACAAATTTGTTATTATAATAGCCTGAAAAGAGCCAAATATCATGCCTGTTAGTTTTACTTTTTGTTGATTTAATTATTGATTTAAATTTTATTCATTTAGAAAATAATTTTGGGGTGACAATACTTGCAGTAGCTTCATTTATTATATAATGTGCAAACATAAAATGACCATCACGAGGGAACTTAAAGATTGATAGTAAATGTTGACTGATTTAGGCCTGTTGTGATTCCAGAAGAGCGAAACAAAAATTTAACTTACGGATTCTTACGGAACCTCGGGCTCTGAGGTTATACTTGGTCTATTTGTGCCCCCCCCCATGAAGTGTCACACTGGTTCTCGAATTTTATTGGAATGATGACCCAATGTCTGTCTAGCAAACTCTTAACACTGTTCAGTGACTTAGCATTTACCGGTACTATGTTTGAGGGCAGGCTGTTTCCAGTCGTTTACAACACGCTGGAACTGGAAGAAGTTATCATGAAGTTATGGCCCCATGGTTTTAAATGCCGGTTGAAATGCAAAGAATTGTGTAGTTTCAATGTTATCGATGCCGGATATTACTGCTCTCCTTCTTCTGTAGACCAGTGTTGGCAGATCCAACCCCCGCAATCTCCGACTGTGTGGTTTGTCTTTAAGGCCAGCTATCATTAACTTTTGTTAGTTCACTCAATTAAAAATTAAAGAACCAGGGGCCGATTTCACAAAGAGATAGACTAGTCTTATCTGAAGTTAGGACCAGTAACTGGTCTTAACTTAAGACTAGTCCTATCTCTTAGCATTGCCTAGGACTAGTCCTAAGTTAGGAAGAGTTTTGTGAAATCGACCCCTGGTACGTTAAAGTGTATATCCTCGCAACGCAAAGAGAATCACTAAAAGCACACCAGAACTATAAAAAAAAAATTTCAATGATTTATTCACCACTTGGGACAAGAAAGTTGTCATGAACAATTTGTATATTACGTCTGATTTTCGAACCTCAATGTAATTGTTGCTAGTATCGGTTCATTTCAAAATCCGATAAGTTGAATTTCCGACCGGATTGACTCGGCGCACAAATTGATTTGAGACTCGACAAGAGTGTATTGAAGTATTCTTAAAAGAACTTATTAGAAATAAGTACGACTAAATTTCCTTTCACATTGTAAAAAAAAAAATACTTACGAAGAAATGAACATGATTATATATTAATACAATTGTACAAAGCTCGATAACATCTTCTTGAGAAGATCCTGTGACAAGTTCATTGTATAAAAAGGATCAAATTTGTAGTTCATCTTTATACATGAAGTCTAGTTATGAATAATTCTACAGCTTTACATGTATAAAACAGGATATTTAATCAGTAAGTGTATATCACTATCGATGAACAATTGTAAATATTGTTAGGTGAAAACTACAATACTATAATATAGCGTTAAAAAGTACAGTAAGGGTATAAATATTGCTAACATTTTAAGTAAAAGAGAACAGTGTATTTGGTATCGTACATGATTTTAGGAGTAGTTCTTAGATAACTTCAGTGCTTTGTGTAAGAGCGGTCTTGCAGTGAATGCCATAAACCAACCAAAGGGACCGATATAACCAAGGTTCTATAAAAAGATTCTAAAAAAAATAAGGTTTTTTCGCAGAGTTAAACAGATGGGATTTGTATTCAAATTAAGTTTTCTACAGAGCTGGAAATTTGTAGAATGTTGTAGTAAATATTTATGACGTCACGTTATTCTCGAGCAGCCATGTTGGACTACTACAAAGCAACAGCTATATAGCAACAAAAGTCCCGTAGCTTATACAATAGGCGCTGTGATCGATTGTAAAGTTTAATAATGTAGAAGTAGCTAATGGCTTCTTAAGACGGTAGTGATACTGGTTTCCGCTGGTTTGCACTTAACTTTAATTTCAATCTAATGGCGGTCACATTAGCACTGCTATAGGATTAATGTGACGTCAGTGAAAAAAGGACTTTACTGTGGGGGGCAGTTTGCTTCATCGTCTCCTTGTGGGCAGTCGACATTTCCGTTGCATACCCCTGTGTTGGGAATACACATTACATCCCCCTCCGGGAAACCATTTTCCGTGCTGAATGGAGCACAGCGGTGAGGCGTCAAACCCGGCTTCCCATCGAAACCAGTGGCGCAGTATTCTGGTGTGATACAAATAAATCAATAAATACAAAGGATTACACAAGTACAAAATGAGAGAGTGGAATAATTCTCAACGTGCGGAGACATAATACAAGTCCAATTTTGTACTCGTCGTATTTGGCCTCTCCCCACGTGAGCCATTTTTCATTAGGACGTGCCCTGATGTATCATTCCATTCAAGGCTTAGAAATACAAAGCAGAAACTAGACATTCAATTTTTGTTAATAACAAAAACAAGGTGTTCGTGAGTGATGTCATCAAATTACGATTGAATGAATTGGTGACGACATTTGACCTTATTAATCCAATATTTTGTTCAGGAGTCAGATTTTTTCCAACATCAAATTTTAACTTCCGGTTTGAACTGAGAGTCATGGGTCCACACCAGGTCTAGCGTTTATAAAATGATAAAGACATTTCCGATGATTTTTAGATTGTAAAAATCCAATGTTTAGTTAAAGAGTGATGATTATTTCAAATATGCAAACATCAACTTCCGGTTTGAACCGGAAGTCAAGGTCAAATGGGTTTATACATGTACTTTGGTTAAGACCTTACTAATGATGTATAAATCGAGGTATGATTTTTTCAAATTTTATCTTCAACTTCCGGTTTGAACCAGAAGTCAAGGTCAAATAGGGTCACATTTTGTGTATCATCTGGTAAAAATCCATTGTGTGGTTCAGGAATTATGAATTTTGAAACATTAAATTTCAGCTTCCGCTTTGAGGTTCAATTGTCTGGTGAGTTTCAATGTTCAATTCAGTTTCAATCTTGAGTTATACTCCAGAGAAGAGTTCCACGGAAGAAGAAGAAGATGGAGAAGAAAAACCCCCAGAACAATATGAAGAGGTGTTCGTACACATAATAAATATGCACGAACACCTAATGAGATTCAGGACTTCAGAATGTTCTCTTTATAGGCAGAATCGCTGTATCTCTTGACTGGAATAAAATAAAAACCAGGCAGATATGGCAATGGAGTCTGAAGGATTTGGAGCGTTGAGATTTGTAACCATATACTCACTTTCATGTTCCGCTTTGCAGCCCTTCTCATCGCCAAAGTGTGGGCAGTCTTTAACGCTATCGCACTTGACGTGGTCAGTTTTGTTCAGATAGCACAGTTCCTTGCCATTATCGTCCTGTTCTCCGCAATGTGCATACTCAGAAGGATCGGTGTGTATGTATTTCTCACAAAGATCTATTGATTAACAAAAATCAAATTGTTGTTTTAAATTAAATTCCAAAAAGTAGAAATTACAGCAGCTTTTCGGGATATTGAATAAGTGTAAACTTAAGTCATTTCCTCTCTGCTCTGTTTTTGGTGACTTGTTAAAATATTTAACAAAATAATATTTATTATAGCAACTTCAATATCCGTTATAGTTCATGAAGGAAGAAAACAGTGGAAGGATGCCCAAATTGGAATTCGATCAATTTACACAAAAGTTTATTTCCGCTATCATTCATATATTTGTTGTCATAACAACTGTGTGGAGAAGACGATGAAAATCAGACATAATATTGAGGGACGAAAACCCCAAGCAGGGGAAATCCTCGCAATCAGGTAGAGTCTGAAAACCCGTTCGGGATTTGAACCGAGGTAGAGGTGAAAAGCAGGGAAAGGAACCACTCAGCCAACCTGAATGTTTTGTAAACTTCAATGTTACTAAAGAAGACATGCACTGAGATATTACAAATGAATGAATTTCAAATAACACACCTACAAACAAACAAACAAACAACACCCACATCTCTGTGTTGCATATACACTCTGTGGACATTCCTTTGTTCTATTCTGAAAAATCATATTCTTCAACACTGTAAAAAAACCCACTCTAATGACGTGTGTAAGTCCACATAGTGTTTCAAGTCCCTACACTGTGTGGACCTCTTCTGTTGTCAGGTCCACACTTCGTATTTAACACTTGAACACACACACAAGCACACACTGAATGAATAACAAAAAACTCAAGCCCCAAACTGCTGGAAAAAAACATATATTTTTTAAACTTACCAAAAAGCTCAACCTTCATACTCTTCATCTGCCCTGCGTACACACTGGCAACTAACACCGTACAGATCAGCAACATCCGGGACATCTCCATCTTGATAGATTTAGTAATCTGTGTAGGTACAAATAATATGACGCAATATTTTTGGTTTTGTTTTCTTGTAAGACATTGGTTATCGCCATCTAAAAGAATAACATCATTTAAGACTAATCATTTGAAACCCCCCATTGTTTCATGTTTAAGTATGACTTTTCACATAAGTTGAAATGCAATGTACATTACGTCATTGAGTTTTGCATAGAGCAAGGTGTTTTTTTTATACAAAAAGTGGATTCAATTTTATTTCATTAAATTTTGGGTTGAACAAATAAAAATTGACTGATAATATTCATGTGATGTTTTTAATAAACTCAGTTCAGAAAAAGAACAACTAACCTATTTAAACAAAAATCATCAAACTAGATGCTCCCGTTTTTAGTGAAGACAACTGTTGATCAACCATTGATCAATGCAGGGATTGTGCGAGTTAATTCATATATACACAGATGCTTATTTTGATGTCGGCAATCGGAATAACCAACAGTAATTTAGCATGGTCTGGCAGATTAAATGAAGACCCGATCCATATGCAATTTTCTCGATCTGAGGGAAGTCTTTCTCAGGACCATTGGTTACGCTAGACCTTGGTTACCAGTTACTAACGCAAGCATGCGATAGAAAGCACATTGGACATTCTTGAACAGTGTGATCAACCATGGAGGGAAGGAATTAAACCAAGAAGCAAATAAAGTAAAAAGTATGTAGTACCACGAGGGGTCGTAAAGGCTCGTGTTTCTGGGTTGTCAGAGGTTGTTGAAAAAACCCCATTTTTAAAAAATATTGGTTACTTGTAAAGCTTCATGCATCAACGTAGATTAGAATCAATATACTTGCTGACATATCTACATTTTCCATGGCATGCGCAGTGGATACTTTACATTCGGGGGGGGGGGGAGAAGTGCAAGTGTAATCAGTGTTCGTAAACTAATGCTTGTTAAGTTAATGTTGTTTATTATTTAGTTTTTATTTGTGAGTGTTTGGTGTCCTAAAAAAATAATCGTAAAAGAAATGATAAGGTCATGAAGTACTATAGCTACAACACCTTCATACCGTGGTCAGTGTCGTAAAAGGGGGCAGGCCAGGGAGCCACCCGTCCAGTCAAAACCCTTTACCCCTCCCCAATGAGATCGAAAAAACAATGCACAATTGAATGGTTCGATACATTAAATAGCCCCTTCATCCCCAATCATTGTTTTTGCCCCCGCCTTGCACGCCCCATTCAGGTGACGCCACTGACCAATGACTGTGGGCGCTTTTCTTTATACACTGTAAACGTCCACATAAATTGTACGCTGTGCTTTGTACTCACACTGAGCCCAGATTTACCACAACGCATGCCATAAGAAAGGATCTTTTCTTGAAGACGATGCTGTTACGTAACCCCCTCAAGCTCAGGGGTTGGGGAAACGCCCAGTTCAATACCACTGTGATGCGCGTGCAAACTTTATTTAGTACTCTCCATGGTTGCTGTTCCATATTCCGTTCAAATTCGAATCATAGTACTCTTGCTCTATGTTCTTATTATTAACATCAAGATAATATTAAATATCTTCGATTCTGATTATACACCTTATGTGTATTGTATCCGTTAATATAAATTCGAATCATAGTACTCTTGCTCTATGTTCTTATTATTAACATCAAGATAATATTAAATATCTTCGATTCTGATTATACACCTTATGTGTATTGTATCCGTTAATATAAATTCGAATCATAGTACTCTTGCTCTATGTTCTTATTATTAACATCAAGATAATATTAAATATCTTCGATTCTGATTATACACCTTATGTGTATTGTATCCGTTAATATAAATTCGAATCATAGTACTCTTGCTCTATGTTCTTATTATTAACATCAAGATAATATTAAATATCTTCGATTCTGATTATACACCTTATGTGTATTGTATCCGTTAATATAAATTCGAATCATAGTACTCTTGCTCTATGTTCTTATTATTAACACCAAGATAATATTAAATATCTTCGATTCTGATTATACACCTTATGTGTATTGTATCCGTTAATTATAACTTGACAAAATCAAAGCATAATTTTGAGTTTCAGTTTTTAACATTATCATGCAGTGTCGCCAGCTAGACATGGTGCATGCAGGGGAAGGGGAAGGCGGGAATGGTTTAGGCAGTGGAAAGGAATGTTTTGCTTAGTTTTATTTTGTAACCAACAGAAACCGTTTACAAGAAGAACAAAACAACAAATACCTACTAACAAATAGTTTTAATTATTTTAGTTGATGTAACTGAATAATTTTTTATATTTTTAGACAGTCGTAATTTAGTTTACTGCTGGTTGTACACAAAACTTACAAAAGGAGGTTTTTAATCGAGGATTTATTTGTTATCACTTTAATACTTAAAGTATACTTTTAATCTGAATGCTCACTGACTGTTGATACCAACATTCTCATGAGAAATTTCCGTGTGAAATAAAGACAGATTTACATATCCGACTGCCATTTTCTATCAGACTACCTTGGACCCCAAAATGGCCTCCTGTTCATGTTTTCAGCTCTCAGTTATAATTCAAAGTGCTTGTTCCTCTTCATGGACAGGTAAGGATATAATTTGACTAAAATGAAGGAGATGACGTGGCAGTCATTTCCAGATACGGCATTTTTGCCCGATCAAATTCTAATAGCATTGTAAGGAAGACCCAATAAATGACCATTGCTTATTTTGGTTGCTGTAATCGAAATAAGCGTGGTATGGACACGCCTAATATGGCCATGCACATACTGTCAATGCAACGCAAATCGGGTTTCGCTGCCTTCACTTCAACGTGTACACCGAATTCGATGAAACTTTAGTAGGTGTTTAATAGATGTTAAATTTGCATCGGGGATAAAGAATATTATATTTTGGTTATACCTGTACACCGATGACTGTAAAACACTGTATACTCAGTACTTTCCCGAATCCCACCCGAGTAATATGGCTGTGATTTTTTTCCCCCACATGACTCGGGAAGGTACTGAGTATACAGTGCTCTACAGTCATCATCGGTGTACGGGTAAAACCAAAATATAATATTTAGGAGGCGTGTTTATTGAAAACGAAGCAATGGAATTTCATAAACTTTCCCATAAATCAATGCAGATATGGTACCTTCTAAAAGGGATCCAAATAAATACGGCTCGGATTTCAATCAAAAATAGTGACAAACCGTCAAATAAGTACCATATGTTCCTAGTGACACTTGGGAACGATACCGGATCCAGGATACGAATCCGAATGCTACTTTTTCACTTGTAAAAACCATTTGAGGTTAATAAGATATATATTTATATATAATGCGTGGAATAATTGAGAGTGGGATTCGGCATTCCCAAGGAACAGTATCTATTGATAAGAAATAAAGACATACATACCAACAGTCAAGTTAAAATGAAGATCTTCACTTGCTACGGAACGTCAGGTGGCTCTTACAATGTATGTGCTATACGCTGGACTGCCAGGTGGGAGAGTTTACAACAGTACTGCCAATTGGAATCAGTGGTGAAATCACCTTTGTCCCGTCGCCCACACCCTGACCTGTATTTAAATTACAAAAAACCTTGTCAATACTCTTTCAGACTCGCTTTCTATTGTACTTGCGTTTGTCCTTGCATACCATACCCACAAACAACAATCGCAGACCAGTCATTTCCAAATCTTTTGTACTTTTTTGTGTTCAACCCCGAGAGGTTCGAGGTGTTAGAGTTAGAGTTGTCCTCATTTTCCTTGCCCATGCATGAAACAGTCGGTGGATTGTTCAGTCTACGGCTGTTTCCTCATTCAAGAAAGTAAATTGAATCTTGTTTAGTGTATAAAAAAGTATATTTCTTTTAATAGTAATTCGATACAACCTAAAAATGGTGTTAGTAATGATTTGTTTATTTTGAGGGCTACGATAACTATGTTTTTAACTTATAATCATCTAATAATCGTACTCGATATGTAAAAGTTTTTACCTTATTTCTCTGTTGTGTCAATGTAAAAACAAAAACAAAAGCTAACGTGAATTTATCTTCGGCTTACAGTTTGTTACTTTTCATGGACCAAAAGTGTAACCATGTGTAACCATTTCAACCCCTGTGAGTTTATTTTTTACTTACGGCGTCACAAAAAAAAAACATGGTTATTTCTCGACCTTAAGAATCACAAAAGGTTCGCAATAGATTTCATCACACCGTTTACATTGCCACACAAAAATATGGGAAAGTGTAGAGCGCTGGTGACCTTGGACGACACAGTTAAACCAATTTTTGATTGTTATGTGTGTGTTTGTTATTTCTTTTGACACATATAACCTACTAAAGGCACTGTACACGCTTGGTAATTACTCAAAATATATATTAACATAAAAACTGCCATGGTAACGAGCAACAGAGAGCTGTTGATAGTAAAAAACATTAAACGTAGTTTTTTTAGAAAGAGGTAATTTCTCACTAAAATAATAAAAACTTCTTGCAAGAAGTTTTTATTCCCATCTGAGAGCGCACAAATTTGTACAACAAGGGTGTTTTTTCTTTCATCATTTTCTTGCAACTTCGATGACCAATTGAGCCCAAATTTTCACACAGGCTTGTTATTTTATGCATATGTTGGGATACACCAAATGAGAACACTGGTCTTTGACAATTACCAAACGTGCGATGCCTTTAAAGTATGATTTTTCAGTCCAATAATTGAGTCACATTATAATGAACATTAGTATGTTTGTGATGGGGACTTTTCGTGAGTGGTTGCAGTAACCAAACACATTACTTTTGTTCGGCGTAGTTGGTGGCGACGTCAATATTGGTGTCAAAGAGGTCGTCTGTCTCATTCGCGACACAACGGTGTGTAAAATACAAAAAAATATGGGATGTGAATTGCATCTACAATGTGTGTCTAAATACACTGCCAAAAATAATAACACTTTTCGGTGTTACTAGAGGACTACACCAATTTGGTGTCATTTTAACACTTTTGGTGTTTCTCATTACACCCATGGGTGTGTCAGTACACCATGGGTGTAAAGAATAACACCAAATGTGTTAAAATAACACCCACAATTTTAACACCGGTGAAAATTCTTGGTGTTGTCCTCTAGTAACACCGGGGGTGTTAAATTTAACACCCCAGTTTTTGCTGTGTATAAACTGTCAGTCTCCCAACAATATTATGGCGATTTTGCCTTACACAGATGTACGATAGGGAAGCACTTGTCCCCTCGATAGGGAAAATCCACAGGTTCCTCGTTAAAGGCACTGAACACGTTTGGTAATTATCAAAAACCAGCACTCCCATCCCAACATATGCATAAAATAACAAACCTGTGAAAATTTGGGCTTAATTGGTCATCGAAGTTGCAAGAAAATAATGAAAGAAAACACACCCTTGTTGCACAAATGTGTGTGCTTTCAGATGCCTGAAAAAAGACTTCTGGCCGGAAGTTTTTTTCAGATTCAAATATTTCAGTGGGAATTTACCTTTTTTTCTCAAAAACTAGACGTAACTTCGTTTCTCACAATGTTTTATATTATCAACAGCTCTCCGTTGCTCCTTACCAAGTAAGTTTTTATGCCATTTTTTTAGTGGAGTAATTACCAAACGTGTACAGTGCCTTTAAGTGTCTTGGAACCACCTCTGTGGGAATGCCCTAATGCCCTAATGATGTACCGTACCGTATTTAACACATTACTCATAGTAGGGATTAAACTTAAAATATTTTTTGGGTACCACGTAACAAAACATTGCTGCTCACATTTTGTTTTTGTAATGACATCACACAGCACGAAACCACCAATGCTTTTCAGTTAATCCCAAGGGCAATATATCTTATTGGCCTCATAATCATATCCTCCATTTGCCCAATAAAAAAAACCTTAAACAAATGTACAACTAACCAGTTTAAACTACTGTTCAACCCCAATCAGTTCAAACGGATTCGTTTAAACTACATCAGAAAAGCAAGTCAATTTTTCGAGGCACTGGTAAAAAGTAAAAATGTTATGTTTTGGTTGGATTTTGTGCATTTAGAAATAAGAAGATTAAGGGTATTATTAGTTGTACATGGCAGTATTTTGAACTTTAAAATTCGAACAATTCGTACCGGTATCATGCATATAAGAAGCAAAGATTTACAGTAAAACTCTTCATTTGAGTTTCATGAACTCAGCCGATCTTATAATTTTTGTTTTGCAGACATGAAACAGCCGCCCAATTTTGAAGCCAAACAGGTATCCTTTGTATGTAACAAAAAGCTTATTCACGTGCATACATGTTTAACATGCGCCGACTCTAGGCAGAAAGCCATTTTGTTGCAATGCCAGTCATTAGTCTCGAAGCAGTTCACATACGACAATACTTTAATATTAAAGGTTTTGATATTTAGGGTAAGTCGACAGCTTGAGTGGTGGTTTTGCCGAAAACAACTCTGCAGTGAGGACCGCCGTCGGCACATGCTGACATTTTTTAATATTTCCATTGTCTTGACCACATCGTACACACTGGTCAGCTCTTATGCCATGTTATCCTAAAGCTGGACAATGCCACACACGTGCTAGAGGGGGTGTCAGGCAACAGAGGTCAGTGGGGTCAGTCATTGGTTAGAAGGGGGCCGGACAAAACTCTGCCAGCATGTGTAGAAAAAAACCGGTATTTCACGTAATCGATGGTAGATGAAACCAAGTTATAAAACTTAATTAATTAAGTAAACATACAGACTTAAATTAAACCAGGCAATACCTGGACATTATAGAAATCGTTGAGCAATGCAAAACAAACTCTTAAAATGGGGAAAAATTTCTTTACATGAAGTGACAAGTACCCTAGGGGTGTTGTAACCGAAAAGGTCCCTCGTCGCTGGGTTTAAAGGTGGTATACGTTATAATTATTTTACATTCACACCAAGAAACTAACACATATCAATAAAGTGCGGATCGGAAGAAATGCGTATAACAGTTCGTCGCACCTCTTCACGCTATTAGTAATTAAAGCAAATTTAATCGGCTCCTTTTTTTTCTGAGCTGGAAGCCTTGACAGAGTTTTTTTCTTTTTTGTGTAATGCTTAATTATTGGTTCTTTTCTTTGCTAAGGGCTTTTTGTCAAAGTTCCGCTCAGCATGCGGCTGAAGCTGGGGCTCCGGGCTCCGTTTTTGATGTAGAAGCTCTAATGCACACTGCTCCAAAATAAATTTTACTTTTTAATTGATAAGATCTAACACATAGTGGAGATTATTCAGTATTTTTCAACGTTCTTGATTGTTTGACAGGATAGTTACAAAATGTTAGCGCCCTCTCTTGAAACACTTAAAATCATTTCCGTTTCAGGCAGAAGGGTCGAATGGGAGTTGCACTGATTCAAGTCTAATGACGAAGAAACAGTAGGAAACTGGCATTAGTAATTTTGGTAAGTATGTCCTACTGAACGTTATTGTTATTTTGTGCATTTGAATAGTAATGTTTACACAAAGTTGCTGAAAGTGTAATGTCTTTTGGGTCAAGAAGACTTGTAAAATGTTGGCAAAACTGTCATTACTGGTGGATTGCTTAATCTTTTTTAATAATTCAGATAATGTTACATCTAATGGTAGTTTTGGAGAGAAAACCCCCGCTCTCTGGCACTCTTTCTCGTATCGAGATCTGTAGTTTTCTTGTAAAACAATAAATACTTGGCTACTAATACTTTCTTCATCCAAATAATTTATCATTGAAGCAATCTGAAGGGCGCCCTCTCGCTTTCTCACTCGGAGCACTTATTCAAGCTTATATCTATTTAATATTTGCTCCTATTTGTCTTGAAAGATGAGAGGTTGGCAGTTTGGGGAATAATTACATGTGTCAGTCTGCTCTAAGAAATGTTTATTGAAGATTTGAAATATTCTCACAATGTCAATTGGTTACCTACTCGTAAGCGATTCGAAAATGAGTTCCTTGTAAATTATATGAATCATTTGATACTGCACTAAATAATCACAGTTTTAAATACACAAATAAAAATACATCATTTTCTGACAATAATCTTCATGTATTTTAAAATAATTTATTTATTTATTCATATAACCTTAACACTGGACATTTAAAATAAAAGTTGTATGTCAAACACAGCAGGGTTTTAAATATTCTTGTGACACGTGGACATTAATAAAACATAAATAAAATAAATTATTGTGAACCGATCAACAGTAGCAATATATACATCACATAAAAAGAAAGGAAAAAAACCCAATTGGGTATTACGAAGTCTAAACTGAAATTAGTAGACATTTCTGTTGGCAGTAGAAAGGCTGGTGACGAACAACGTAATAAGTACCCCACTGCTGCAATGTTTCAGCATTTACCAAAATCTTGAAGCATTTACCAAGGTGTCCGAATTAAGTGATTTTTGATTGTGGCTGTAGTCTTTGGCTGATTAGACATTGCCGAAGCACGGCCTAAGATGTAAAGAAAAATACGCCATCTTTTGGCCGAATGCTTTATAAGCTGATAAAATTCAGTAACAATTCAGTAAACATAGATTTTGAACGGTTTACAAGCTTCAATGAACATTTTCCCCTTGTCTTGATTGGCGACGCTACTTTTTGTATAGCCTGTGTTTGGCTTAATAAGATCCTTTGCGGTACGGTTAGCTTTTGCATATACAAACCGATGATTGGGCCATACACATAACCAAAGCCATCAATACGAAGTTACTTTTGATGTAATAGACTGTGCAAGTCTCGCGCGTATCGGAACGAGAAAACACGTCAAACGAAGAAATTTCTTTTCTCTGAAATCAAATCTTTGTTTTAAATTATATTTAATGATAAAATCTGAACAACAAAAATACTCAATACATGTTTATAAAATCAGTTTTAGCTTTTATAATAAATACACAAATAATGTGTTAGTTATTATTAAAGCGAAATTAAAACTCTGGGACAAGGATGCTTATTTGATCTTAACTTTTCAGAAACAACTTACGTGGATTCGCGAAGGTCACACGGGCATAAAATTAACGCTTACGCAGTTTATAGAGGACGCTGAAGCCTCAACAACCATATACTGCTATGAAAAGGCTTCACGTTTTAGTTAAAGCAACTGGCGATTATCATCGCACATCCAAAACAAGCGTTTACATAAGTTTTGTGATCGGAGGTGAGCACAAATTTCAATTTTTTTTGCAGCAACCGGAAGCTGAGGTCAAGTTTTTTTGCAGCAACCGGAAGCTGAGGTCAAGTATAATTCTCGGATTTTCTTCGTTATATTGTTGAATTGATTTCACTTTCCTATTTTTTATCACTAAGTATTACATTCCCAACAACATATATATTTTTCATGGTCATAAACCACGCTAAACTAAAATAATTGACAAAACAAAATCTTGCCCACGTAAATCTCCATATGGTTGGGACCACAATGGTCCCGGAAGTTCAAATATGCGCGAGACTTCCACAGTCTATAAACAGTGTTAGTTGTGTAAACTTCCATTCAGAGTCTAGTCATCATCGCCGTTGAGGGGGTACCTTCCTAAGAACAAGGTGGACTAATGTAGTTTTCGGTGCAGCCATTTTCGTCTGATCCGTCGACACAGTCTCGTATGTTGTCACATCTGTGGCATCCTACGATACACATACCATCATCACATGGGAACTTCTCGAGAGGCTCCCCGTCCGATGTCGTCTTGCCATCGAAATCGTTGATGCAGTTTTCTGAGTGGTTAATAGAATGAGCATATAATTAGAAGGAAACAAATACCCCAACAAAAACAAACACACAAAAAACCTCTGTTGACTATGCAAGACGTTGAGGAAGTTAGCTGCCGATATGTATGAAGAAATATTGTGCTTGGGTGTAAAGTAGCCCGCAGTTCAGAATTGTACCAACCATCTAGTGCGGTACGTCATAATAAAGGTGTCATTCTTTCCAGCAAAATTTACCCCAAAATCCCTCTTTACCCCCTGCTCTGCAAAGAAAGGCAAACATAATAAACCAGGTTTCTATTTCATTGCATGTCAGAATACGATAGTACTCGTTTCCTTAATGCTGCTGTTTCTGAAGAAAGAAAAAAAAATTGTCATCTATCAATCAGTCACAGACATAAACTCAGTATCGGAAAACGATTGTTGTATTTGAATGAATATTGCCTTGTGAAATCTGAACACACCTTTGTTAGTGTCCTTCAGTTTGGACATACTTTTCATTTTGATTTTAAGTGTACAATTTTTGTATATCTTGAATAGCCATTATAAAGTCCAGATACCTTGAGTCTAAGCGTATTTTTTGGCGCCCTCCTTTGGTGACTAAATCGCGGACGACAGTCATAGCACAAAATCAACTTGAAACCAAGACTAGTAAAAACTTACCTGCATGTTCTGTTGTGCAATGGTCCTCGTCAGAAGCATCTAGACAGTCAACAATGGAGTCACATTCGTAACGTTGTAGAGTGCATACGTCTGTCTGAGATGTACAATTGAACACACTGGCACCCAATGTCTGGAGTTTCACACATGAGTCTGTAAAATTAACAAACACATTTTTGTAAAGTTAATACACTTTTTTTATTGCAGGGTGGTTGACTTCACACAAGTTGAGGACGTCACCGCACGCGGGCAACTTGACATGTGTGAATGGGTGAGTGAGTGTGACGTTGTTGTTCTTTCATCATTGTACCCCAGTCAATCTCAATTAGCTGAAATGGAACGTTGACAAATGGTCCAATATTGTGCCCCTGCGGTTGTTAACTTTCAACCAACCTGGAGCATTTTGGTAACGCTGACTCTAAAAAGGCCCCATTTTGCTAAAACGTGTAGGGTAATTTTTTCCCGAGATAGAGTCTAGAAGTTTAGTTGTCGGAAAATGACTGATCTGTTGTCATGATGCTGGTGGATTTTTACTCCCAGTAGGCCTGTTGTTTTTTTGGGAGTTCGGTACTTACCTGAATATGCACCGTTTGCTGGCTGGGTTGCATTGGTTGCTGCATTGGGTGCAGTGGTTGCAGCGGTTGCAGCAAACAGCGTTGCGCAAAATATGACGGCGATAGTCAGTGAAGCTGTGCTCTTCATCATGTTGGATTAATGTAGAGATTCTGTTGAAAAATAAACAACAAAGAAACACTTGAAGTAACACCAGTGATCTTCGGAAGATAAAACGCAGTCCACACCTCTAGTTCATGATGCATACCTAATCGAACTGACCTGTGCAACAGCGGCGTAACTATAAGGGTAAAATTTCAGGGGGGCCATTTTTTCTAGGAGGCACTTCTGGCCAAGTTTCCATTTGCCTTTTTCTTTAAAACAAGCCGATGCCCGTAATCGGGGGGGGGGTCGGACGGCCCCTTAAAAAATAAAAAATAAATAAATAAATTATTTAAAAAATATAATAAAAAAGTCTGCAAAAAATAGTTAATTAAAAAAGTTTGCATCGTAACTGTGACTTATTATCGTTAAATTATGACATTTATAACATAAAATAATATACAAAGATGTAAATAGAGGACGCAATTGGTAGCATATGACGTCTGAGCATTAAATATGCAGAAAAATATTGATACAAAGCTGTAATTGAGTTGTTTTCAGATATAATAACCAATAATTATCATAGCGCAAAAATGGTGCACCAAACGGCTTGAATTGGGAATTTTTTTTAAAACCAAATTTTGAACTTCTGAGGGAGGAACATCCTCCTCCAACTCCCCCTGCATCTCTACGTGACGGGCGGCGCTAACGCGCCGATGTACATTTCATATTCGCCTCCCAAAAAAAGAAATCAAAGCGTATAAAATGTAACATTTTACTCTAGAAATTTCCAATCACAAAAGTCCAGATTTCCAATGGGGGGGGGGCACCCGGGGGGGGGGGGGGCACGGACAACAATTGGGGGGGGGGGGCCCCCCGTCCCTCCTTAGTTACGCCACTGCTGTGCAAATTGCATCAAACTCGGCGTCACTGTTGTAGTGGAAACAACGGTGGATGCTTTGCTATAGGCTTTTTCTGCATGATTTTGCTCATTTCATTTGTTTAAAATCAAAATCACCATTGGTAATTTGTGGGGGCTTCAAAGTATTTTTTTCGGCTTTGATGGATGGAACTTTTTTCATGAGTTGTTGTAATTTCTTGAATCAGTAGCAATTTGACATTTTTGTAATGAAACATTTGGGAACACAGCGTCACCAAGGGGCGAAACTGTTTTCTTCTACTACATTCATCACACACATCATACATAATTGCAAAAAACTCGCACATAGAAAGTGTGTGGTTGGAGGTCTCCAAAAAGCATAGCTTGGCAAGTGGAGACACCTCTTCATACAAGACAACTCAACAAATGAAACAAACGAATTCACAATTATAATGACGATACAAACTTAATTACAGCTCATTGAGTTGTATTTAGGCCTAAAGTAGTGTACAGAGATATATGAGAAAAAGAAAAAAAAGGGCAGTCCTTATAAATATTATTAGTCAATTAGATGAGATTTAAATTTGCATTTAACTAATGATAATACAACTATATGAAAACATGATAACAATACAAACTTAATATTAAACTGTCCATCGTTTAAACCTCTTACGCCTTAAAATTGTTATCTTGAATTGGCAGTGTCTTTGTACTGGTGTGGTGCGCTGCGATGAATGAAGATGAATTGGTTGACCGCATGAACAAAGCTTGCAAATATTTCATTCAATTCTGAAAAAACAAAAGCTGTTGGTGTTTGTGTAGAGGAGTGGAGTGTACACGAGTAAATGATTGTTCTAAATAGGCATTACATTCCAATTTGGAAGTTACAATCTTGTCCGACTATAATACAGAACTTAACCATGGTGTGTCAAAGCATGGAGGTTCATACGTCCATGGTCAAAGTTATTTATTTTTGTCTCATTCAAAATCGATGTTCCCAAACAGAGGATTGGTTAATAGTCCGACCCCTTCGGCTCACATTTGTCATTTACAGGCTGAGGTAAAGTACCATTAGTAAGAAATAAACAAGTCTTACCTCTCGTGATGTACGGTTATGAAGTTTGGTTTGCAGTGGGTCTCAGTTGGCTCTGGTTTTTAAGCTTCTCTCTCAGTTCTACCAGCGAGGTTTAATGATGAGGGAGAGGATACTTTGGCTGTATTTATAGAGAAATGTAGCACCTTCCGCCAACCGAAATTCTTGTTTTAAGTCCTTGGAACCAGGAACTGAAGTTATTCCTAGGATATGGGTATACTTAACAATTACCTCATCACTTCCGGTGTTCCAGCAAAGGAGTGCAAAATCTTTCGGAAATCACACACATTTTCTAGAAATGCTGTGTTCGGGCGATGACAAAGGTATGATTTCATTTTGTTTGTAAAGTCACGGTGGCGGTTGTGGTGGCAGTGGGGGGGGGGGTATATGATGACAATTTTTGTGGTAGGACGGCCTTGTAGAGATGCTGGTCACCTGTTCCTCCTTGCCACTCACTGGCTTGGTAATTTTAAAATTTTTTAATTGTATTTATTTTAGTTTTCTCAGTCATAGTTCTATTTTGTGGATTGTTACCTTCTAATAACTTTTTTGTGTTTTGCCAGTGTGAAGTGTAATAAAACAAAACAATAACTAATTTTCCACCAGAAAGGGGGGGGGTGTCACGTAGAATTCTTGCCCCTCTCTTGCCCCCACCCTACCCCTGATGGGATTAAGAAAACAAAATATCCTAAACATGATTTTTGATTTTGTTGGTGTTATCACAAAATCCATTGTGCATAACCAGTAACTAATTATAAGGACGGGAGGTGGGGGGGGGGGGGGGCTTGGGTTTCGATGTGTCATTAATCTGTTTATTGATTCCCTTCAAATAAACGGCAATAAGGGTTAGAATAACAAAACAGATCTCGCGTTTCTCCTAAGCTGGTAAACAAAAACTGTGAATGGAATTTTCGCAAGGTTTATCTTGAACATTTTATACAGGGTGATTTAAGCTTGCTTGGAATATTTTGCTCGGGCTACTGTTTATCTGAGGTTTGGAAAACGAAAATACTATAGTCCACAAAACAAACAGATCTGGTTATAAATTGTTATAAAATCTGATCTCATATCAAGTAATAAACCAACCGCATTTTTCCGCTAAAAGTTTCCAAATAAACAACGAGGGCTTGTCACAATGCCGTGAAAAAGTTTATAACAAATCGGTAAACATCCCCTGCCCTTTGTCAGAGTCGGCTTGATCCCTTCTTCTTGATATTATAGGAATTTACTCCTACAGTTGCTTTAAAAGCTGTTTTTATAATAACAAATCGGTTAACATCCCCTGCCTTTTGTCAAAGTCAGCTTGATCCCTTCTTTTTATTATAGGAAAATGCTCCAATTGGTCGATTTAAAAGCTGTCTCATAATAAAAGTCCACAACACCAACACTTGTTACTTTTTGAATCACAAAGGGTATTGAAATATAAATCAAAGATTCTTTAACAAACCCCTCCAACAAACAAACAAAAAAACACACAGCAACAGCAACAGCAAAAACAACACCAACAACAACAACAACAACAACAACAACAACAACAACAACAACAACAACAACAACAACAACAACAACAACAACAACAGCAACAGCAGCAGCAGCAGCAGCAGCAGCAGCAGCAGCAACAGCAACAGCAGCAGCAGCAGCAGCAGCAGCAACAGCAACAGCAACAGCAACAACAACAACAACAACAACAACAACAACAGCAACAACAACAGCAACAACAGCAACAACACAACAACTTTCCGAATAGTTGTGTGGAAAAGGACAGATTCAATTTTTAAAAAGTAGATACATATTCAGTTTTGGCGTTATTTATTGGCCACAAATCACACATAACAAAAGGTGTTTACGATTTCACAAGTACAACAATATTGATCTTTTGATGTTTGCACCAACGTATGTGTTAAAACTGTTGCAGGCTATCGTAAAAAGACTCAGAAGTGAACCCGAATGAATTTGTTGCAAAATTGATTTCAGTAGATACTTGTCACGATTACAAATAACTTTTAATTATTGCTTTTTGGTAAAACTATCATTCGACGTAACGTGACGTAAACAAATACATAAATGCCAAGAAGTTCAAATTGTTCACTGTTTATTAGCGTTGGTGGTTCCTCTATAGGAGGACATTTCATTTTGAGTACGGCGTTTGTTTCCTAGAGGGTGACATAATTTTTTTAAGGTAGGCTCCTCCAGCTTGTTCCTTTGTGTTGGTTCTTTTTGACGTGGCCCCATTTCCCTTCAACTCTGAAACTTTAAATATGTTGAAGTTTGTGAGTTGGTTTTGATGTAATTATGAGATAATGTGTTGTAAATATCTATGAATGACGCGCAGTCTAATGTTTAACTCGATCGGGGGTAGTATTTGAAGACCACCACTCACCGTTTCTTATAACGATTGCCTTATGTGGAAGTGCGCAAAACGCCGACTAAACAGAAACCGTTTTACGTTGTTAACACTAAGACGTCATGATCGAATAAGATGTGAGTGTCATTTGCATGGTATGGCTATCACAAACTATATAGAAGATTGGAATGAATTTACTCAAGACAGCCAAGTTGACTGAGTAGTCTTTTCCCTGCCTTTCATCTCTGTGGGCCCGGTTCAAATCCCGGACATGGGGATTGGGTTTTCAGTCCCTACCTTATTGCATGGATTTCCCCATTTGGGGGGGGGGGGGGTATTCCTCCCACATCTAAAACTGACTTTTCTTCAACGTGTTCTCTTCACAGGTGTATAAGGTACTTTTGAGGATTCCCTGATTGCCAAAGATATACAAATTAATAACAAGTTGAGCAAATCTGCACACTATTTTGGGTAATCGGTTAAGAAAAACTTTATTATTTAAAAAAGTTGCTTCATAGTGCAGGACAAAATAATATACATATTTTCAGAAGTGTTTGATAACAGTTTTTCTTTGAAACCAACCCATGCCTAAATTCGAAATCCAAACATTGAAACATTCCATTGGTATTTTGAGGGTTTAAGGGTAAGTGTTCATTATTTCTAAGAAGGTTACCGTTCCACCGGCAAGTTACCTAATGATATAAATATTTCCAAGTACAAAAAAGTACACAATGAATTTCTAGTAATAGAAAATAACACTATGTAAGGCTCTATTTATACCTATACAAACCCTTCATAAAATTGTGGTTTGGCATTGGCGAAGTGACAGAACGAATTTATTATGTTCCTCACAAAAACGCGCACATTAATCGTTCAATTTTGTATTTTGATTTTCATTTAAAGGGAGGGTACACCTTTGGTAATTACTCAGCTGTTGATTTGAGCAACGATTCCCTTCTAAGAAATGTGGTTTTAGAGAGAGGGATTCAAAAGATTGTCAATCTGAGAAACGTTTCTGCATGAAACGTTTCTCAGATTGTGTATTCCAATTACAGATTAGCCTATTCTTCCGTCGTAGACATTAAAAGAAGATTTGATTTCATTGAAAAATATAGTCTTCTTTCGAATTGTCTTCTCGTTTTCGATACGCGCAAGACTTGCATTGGCCGTCATCGCTGAGGTCAAATGGAAATGTCCACGCGTGTTGTACGCGCCGTGCACAACTCTCAGCCAAAGTTGGTCTTCATTGTCCTCAGTGAGGGCGCTGTTTGGGTCTTGTGACGTCACATGTAAGGCCTAAATACGCGCACACAGGGGACTTGTTGTGATGGCTAACTTTAATTATTTGTGACATTAAAATCAAGTCATACGTCACTTTTTTGAATTCCAATCACGCATTATTACGTCACACAAACTGTTTGAGCCCTACACCGACGGGGGCGCGTTAGTAACATCCGTAGGCAGCCTATATCAACGAATGACAAGAGACAAACATTGTCATTTTGTGTTATGCAAAATTTCCTCTGAGTGCAACTTTTGAGCGGTGAGTTTTTATTTCTCAAAATTATGCGATTCAAGGCGAAAAAACAACCCACTGTAACATCTAACGTGGAAGAGTTGGAAGAAGGCCCCATCAAACCATCTTGTGGTTTCTTTCGACTGTGGAACACGCTCTTCTGGAAGTACAGGCCACGTGTGGACCCAGCCGTAACATATACGGCTGTTGAAAGTCTGGTGGCCTGTCGACTGCCCAAGGAGCGTTGGAGTAGATCAGCTGGCATTGGCGAGTCCGGGGATGGGGACTACCTTGTCACTAACCACAAGAAGAAATTCTTGGAGGAAGGATGTAAGATCATTGACAAGACCAATTTAACAGTTGAGGAGGAAGAAGATCTGCTGCTGGAAAGACCAAGCACTCCAGATCTGTGCCTGAGCGGGGGAGCCATCAACCCCCACTCAGTGGATGAGATGAGGTTGTTCAAACCAGACAGTGAGCTGTCAGCCAAGGAGATCTCACAGATGCTCGATGTAGAAAGCCAGCTCAAGGGCCTACTCAGCGACGTGAAAGGACTCTCCCGGCGAATGGACAACGTCATCTCTGATGACCGTCATAACGAGACCATGGCAAGACTGGGTGTCCTTGTTTCTCCGGAGTTCTACGGACCGTCCATAGAGACCTACTACTACGACCAGACCGACGACTGGAGAGACTATGAGTTTGATGCTGTTTCCTGGCGATCGTTTTTCTCATCACCGAAACCCCGCCTGAACTTCCGAGTCATCGGTCAAGGCGACGATCGTGCCGAGGTGTTGAGCGTGTGGGATTAACTGAACCATAGTATCGGATGTCGACTTGACACTTGATTTCTCTTCTCTGATGGTCAGTGCTTACGTCATCAGTGGACCAAGTTCGACCCCCAGCTATTAATTTGGTGATTCTGGTCGAGCCCCATTTCTCCACATGGAAGCCCAGCTTGATTTCAAGTTAGACGGCAAACCAAGAACTGACCATCTGAAGAAGACAGAAATCTGGTTTTCTAGCTCTGACCTCAGCAATTGTGTTCTGAAGCAAGTCTCGATGATGTGACCATCCAATAGCCGTCGAACATGCTTTAGAGGACCTTAGTTATAACATCTTAGTGTTGAGGTTTTCCGAACTGGATTTATCATTTAAATTTATTTTTATATAAAATATGAGTTGAAATCGTTTTTCCTTTTTATGACCAAGCGTGAGTATTTTGTAGAGAGGTGGGTTCAAACCCAGCCGTTTGCGATTTTGAACGTTCCCACCTCTTCTTCCAGTGCATCACTGCTACTTTGTCATAAATTATTTTGCGTTGAATATCTGCATTTTAAAGGAGACTTGATTTCTTTTCAAAACTTCTCTGTTTCCTTTGTTTAAGAATGGATCAATAAAAACAAATTAACAGTGATGTTTAAACTCTTTGATTGTTGTGTGAATTTCGTTCTGACTCGTTTTTTGGTGAGGATCATGCCTTTCATGACTTAACGCTTGCTACAGTTTAAACCGTTCCAGATGTTCGGCTATATCTAAAAAACGCTACCACTCTTTGAAATGAAATTTCACAGATCAGTTTTTATTGTAAAAAATTGTATAAATTGATAAAGGATTAAAACAATAGAAAGGTTCCAAAAACTAAAGGTATACTTTGCCTTTAAAACCCTATTTCATTAGGGCGACCCATCCAGCACAGATTTGGGGTGCTCACATATAAAACACCTTTTGAGTAATGATCTTTTGTCATGAATGTTCTGGGAAAACCTCAAATTTTATAGCTTACACTGTGAGTAAAAATGTATTGTTCGGATTTGATGGAATAGAATATTCTTATTGTGCTTGCCTGAGGTTGCAGTCAATGTTGTCCCCGTAAAATGACGTAGCTTTTATTGTTGGAAAAATGGGGGGGGGGGATGTGAAAGCCCAAGAAAGCACTTATTTTAGATCAATGTTGTATGCAACTTTGTAGTTAGGTGGATGTCTTATACATGTTGTAAGAGATCAAATGATCAAATGTTGTGGGAGAACAGATCTTATGAATGCTGGAAGAGGTCTTATTTTTTTAAGAAAAGGTCTTTTAAATGTGGAAGAGGTCTTATAAATGTTGTAAGACGTCTTTTAAATGTGGAAGAGGTCTTATAAATGTTGTAAGAGGTCTTTTAAATGTGGAAGAGTTCTTATAAATGTTGTAAGAGGTCTTTTAAATGTGGAAGAGGTCTTATAAATATTGGAAGAGGTCTTACACATGTTGGAAGACGTCTTTCAAATGTGGAAGAGGTCTTATAAATATTGGAAGAGGTCTTATACATGTTGGAAGAGGTCTTTTAATTATGGAAGAGGTCTTATAAATGTTGGAAGATTTTATTTTAAATATGGAAGAGGTTTTATAAATGTTGGAAGAGGTCTTTTAAATGTGAAGAGGTCTTATAAATGTTGGAAGAGGTCCTGTAAATGTTGGAGTTCGTATAAATGTTGGAAGAGGTAGTATAATAGTTGGAAACTTTGATCCACCCCTTGATAACAATTTCGCGTGGACACCTGAATCTGTTGAATTTAATCCGATATTTCCTGAATTTACATAACGCTCTCAATTCATTAGACACCTTTATGATTAACTGCCAAGAAACATCGATTTAATCTTTACAAACTCAAAGTCATGTTTTTGATTTACGAAGAAGTCGATGATCGGCTTATGAATAATTGCAAATTAGGGAAATAAAAATGAATTTTAATAATTGGGCTACTGAAAATAAAGGTTTTAAGTTTAATATTTCCCTGAAAATTACACGTTTTCAGAAAAAGAAGAACCACAATGCGGATATTTGAGAGTTTTCCTCCGACATTTGAAACATTTTTGTCAAAATTATCAACGCCGAGTGTGTTCCGAAACGTCAACCCCACTCGCTGGTTGTTGTTGACTGGTGGAAAACCAATTCTGCTCATGTTTCTGTTGTGTGAGTTCGGATTGAATCGGAAGTTCAAGGCCATAGACTGCGTGAAGCCAGCTGTTTCATTTGAATTCCCTTTAATGATACCGACCAGGTTCATGTGAATCGGAAAACACACACAGTCACAATCTTTCCGGGGAAAAAACCCTATACGGTGAACAACGGCTCGTATCAGAACGCCACCAAGGGGGGGGGGAATGAGGAAAAGCGGTATCCAAATTTGTGAAAGGGACACAATTATTCCTAAACGTTGTCGCTTAAGCCCTTAACAGTTGGTCTGACTTCCCGAAACCGCTTAAAGTACCCCAAATCAGGTGTGTTTTAACGATATTGCTCTTCAATATTTCACCACAGCAATTTTTGGGAAATGTTGATACAAAAGTTGTAAGATGAATTTCGGCATTTGTAATGCTGAGACATGGTATGGTCTTCCGTAAGAAAACCTAATGGGCAACGGACCAAGCTCCCCCAGCAGACTGAAAACCTTACCATAATCCCCTCCAACCCCCCACGCCAATTTAGATTTAGATACTAGTAGAAATAACTGCATTTTTGATCGTGATAGTTAGTCTGGATCGAAGGAAATAGCTCCCTGGAAATATAACATTTAATTTCAAATCAATTAAAATGCATTTATTAAAAAATACATTTCTAAAAAAATACAAAAAAGAAAGAAAGATAAAACCCCGTTTTTTCACCCATCTAGGCCCTATTCGAACAATTTATCACTGAAAACAAGATGAGTGTGATAGGTCGTGACAAATGTACAAACAGAAAGTGTTTGTGCTAAGAAAAATGCTAGACAAATATATGAACTCTTTGCAGAGCCCACTGCCCAAGGAAAACAGATAATTATTAAAACATATTCAATAACTAAACAAAAAAGTCATGTGGATTATTTATAGGTCTTTTTCAAATACAAATAAATGTAGGAGCTTCTTCAGACTGGTGACCATGTCCAATGCTCTACTGCCTTCAAACGAACTCCATAATCCATGATTTATCAACAATCCATATGAACTTATTTAATGATATCAAAGTGACATACTTAAAGGTATCGTACACGTTTGGTAATGACTCAAAACAAATAATATTAGCATAAAAACTTACTTGGTAACAAGCAACGGAGAGCTGTAGATAGTATAAAACATTGTAGGAAACGACTCCCTCTTAAGTAACGTAGTTTTTGAGAAAGAGGTAATTTCTCACTAAAATAATAAAAACTTCTTGCAAGAAGTTTTTATTCCTATCTGATAGCACACAATTTTTTTTTTCTTTCTTCATTTTCTTGCAACTTCGATGACCAATTGAGCCCAAATTTTCACAGGCTTGTTATTTTATGCATATTTTGGGATACACCAAGTGAGAACACTAGTCTTTGACAATTTCCAAACGTTTACAGTGCCTTTAAGAAGTGATATATTTAATAATGTTTATGCGAAAAAACCCGTAAATTTGAATAACAAGCCATAGGAACTCTCATGCAGAGCCCCTGCCCAAGGAAAAAGAGATAATAATTAAAAACAAATAAAGGTAAAACAAAAAAGAAAATTGGCTGAGCATTGAAATCCAAATAAATCCCCATAATATATAACTTTTATTAAATTAATAAAATGCTTTTTTTCAACTCAGAATTATCACTTTGTTTGGACAAAAGTCTATACTTGTTAGCTAACTCTCAAGCTTTTCCCTATGAGAATTGGCGAGATGTCGTTTAAAATTCCTGCGATTTATTTGGAAATACACCATACAGATGACATGTTTAATGTCACTAAATGGAAAGTTTGAAAATGATCAAGGTAAGATAGAGCACATATTAATGGTAAAGTTCAGTTTAAATGCTGATATCTTCCTGAGAAATAGTTTATCTGAAATGCTGTCAGTGTCGTAAAATAAAAAGGAAAATGCAAATAAATTTGATTGTATAACATTTCTCTTGGAGGGCAAGAGAAAAAGAAGCAGAAGTCCAAACAAAATTTGAAAAATCATGCAAATGTTAATAACCTGTATCCAGAATCGTGAAACTCATTTCAATTCATTTATGGTATTCAAAAAGATTTCCATGAACTAAACAGCTAAAATAAATGAACTTTGTAACAATATCGCAATGCAAAAAAATAGTTATTGGCCTGATGTTACGATCCTGGCAGAGTCTTTCTCGACGGCTAACAAGGCTCTGTTTAGCCTTCGAGAAAGGAGCTGACATGGAAAGCCTTCAGAAGTTTGTAAAAATAGTTTAATTGTATTATGGCTGACTGCACGCATTCTCTGCATTCTTGAATGTAACCAATAAATCTGGTAGGATTCGACAACTTGGCCTAAAAAAAACAGGTTTAAAAACTCCTTCCTACCCAGTGTCATCATTAATTTTAGCAGTAGTTTTATCAGGTAACTATTTTTGACTCGTCCCGTTTTTTTTATGACTCTCTCGTTTACCTTGTGTAAATAATTGTCTATTGTGATGTACTTTTGTGAAGGTTTTTATGTGATTTCTGTAAATGCTTTACAATGGATAACACATTTCATGTGTTTTCGCATGATGAAAATATGAATAGAATTGAATTGAATAAACTTGCTATTAATGTTCTTTTCGTTGCTAGGGGCTTTTTTTAGTGTCAAAGTTCGGCTCAGAATAAGGCTGATGAGGCTGCGGCTCCGGGCTCCGTTTGGTGGCGGACACCAGCCCAGAGCCGGAGCCCAAAATGGAGCCTAAAGAATTATAAAAGGCCCTGTGAGTTTTTGTTTATTGATGTAATTTACCACTGTGGGGATTATTCAGTATTTTTCAACGTACTCGATTGTTTGACAGGATATTACAACATGTTAACTCCCTCTATTGAAATACTTGAAATCATTTCCGTTTCAGGCAGAAGGGTCGAACGGGAGTTGCACTGATTCAAGTCTAATGACGAAGAAACAGTAGGAAACTGGCATTAGTAATTTTGGTAAGTATGTCCTACTGAACGTTATTGTTATTTTGTGCATTTGAATAGTAATGTTTACACAAAGTTGCTGAAAGTGTAATGTCTTTTGGGTCAAGAAGACTTGTAAATGTTGGCAAAACTGTCATTACTGGTGGATTGCTTAATCTTTTTTTAATAATTCAGATAATGTTACATCTAATGGTAGTTTTGGAGAGAAAACCCCCGCTCTCTGGCACTCTTTCTCGTATCGAGATCTGTAGTTTTCTTGTAAAAAATAAATACTTGGCTACTAATACTTCTTCATCCAAATATTACTGCAACAACCTGAAGGGCGCCCTCTAGCTTTCTCACTCGGAACACTATAGTCAAGTTTATCTATTTAATATTTGCTCCTAATTATCTTGAAAGTGAGAGGTTGGCAGTTTGGGGAATAATTACACGTGCTGCTCTAAGAAATGTTTATTGAAGATTTGAAATATTCTCACAATGTCAATTGGTTGCCTACTCGTAAGCGATTCGAAAATGAGTTTCTTGTAAATTATATGAATCATTTGATACAACACAAAATAATCACAATTTTAAATACACAAATAAAAATACATCATTTTCTGACAATAATCTTCATGTATTTATAATAATTTATTTATTTATTCACATAACCTTAACACTGGACATTTAAAATAAAAGTTGTATTTCAAACACAGCAGAGTTTAAAATATTCTTGTTACACGTGGACATTAATAAAACATAAATAAAATAAAATGTTGTGAACCAATCAACAGTACCAAAATATACATCACATAAAAAGAAAGGAAAAAAACCCAATTGGGTATTACAAAGTCTAAACTGAAATTAGTAGACATTTCTGTTGACAGTAGAAAGGCTGGTGACGAACAACGTAATAAGTGCCCCACTGCTGTAATGTTTCAGCATTTACCAAAATCTTGAAGCATTTACCAAGGTGTCCGAATTAAGTGATGTTTTGATTGTGGCTGTAGTCTTTGGATGATTAGTTATTGCCGAAGCACGGCCTAAGATGTAAAGAAAAATACGCCATCTTTTGGCCAAGTGCTTTATAAGCTCATTAAATTCAGTAAACATAGATTTTGAACGGTTTACAAACTTCAATGAACAAATTCCCCTTGGCTTGATTCGCGACGCTAGTTTTTGAATTAGTCGCCGTTAGAGGGCGCAGCATCGACTGGCTCAGAGGAACTGGGCAAGTCTATTTGTCTACAAGTCTAATTTGGTTATCTCTTTTCCAGAAGTTCATATTATTGCGATATGACGTTAACGAAACGAATTTTGCCAATCAAACAAGATAGACTCTAGAAACTTTCAATTCTGTATACGAATAGGCAACGCTATGTATTAATTTTTTTCCGTTAACAAGCCATCAACAACTTACTAAATATTTATAGTAGAAAAAAAACCATTGAAAATCTGTGTTTAAAAAAATTAGAACCTTTGAGGTACGGTTTGCTTTTGCATATTTTATTATCGATAAAAACCGTTGATTGGGTCATACACATAACCAAAGCCACAAGCCATTAATACAAAGTAACTTTTGATGTAATAAACAGTGTTAGTTGTGTAAACTTCCATTCAGAGTCTAGTCATCATCGCCGTTGAGGGGGTACCCTAAGAACAAGGTGGACTAATGTAGTTTTCGGTGCAGCCATTTTCGTCTGATCCGTCGACACAGTCTCGTATGTTGTCACATCTGTGGCATCCTACGATACACATACCATCATCACATGAGAACTTCTCGAGAGGCTCCCCGTCCGATGTCGTCTTGCCATCGAAATCGTTGATGCAGTTTTCTGAGTGGTTAATAGAATGAGCATATAATTAGAAGGAAACAAATACCCCAACAAAAACAAACACACAAAAACCTCTGTTGACTATGCAAGACGTTGAGGAAGTTAGCTGCCGATTTGTATGTAGAAATATTGTGCTTGGGTATAAAGTAGCCCACAGTTCTGAATTGTACCAACCATCTAGTGCGGCCCTTCACATTTAAATGCGAAACCGGATCTCGCGAAAATTAGTGTTTTTGTTCTCACAGTGAGCTCGGCGCGGGTCCAGAAAATCCACTCCTCAAAAAGCCGTAATTTATAAATGGTATGCTGCGTGCTACGCTGGTAACGACCATCACTAATTCCACTTCCATAGCATTCAGTGCAAAAGGCTAAATATTCAAAAAAGTATATATTGACTCGTGAACTTTTATTCTCTGCTCAATTTAATATGGGGAGTCCCTGATACCGGTCACGTCGAGTTATTCTCCTCCAAATAAAAACACCCCTACACCGGTGTAATTTTCCAAACGTCCGAGCATCAATCTTGAAAAATGTCCCTACACCTCTCGGCAAATAGGACCATTTTTCAGGGCCTATGTCATCAAAAAACATTTTTGCACTCTACCCCTTTTGTTGGGCTCTCAAATGTTACAAAATATTCATGAGCTCGACGCTCTGTTTTCTCCATATTTAGTGGGGTGCACCCGTAGGCCGTATATACCGGTAATCAATGGTTTGCAGCGCGCAACGCTGGTCACAATTACCAACGGCTTATGTTTACACGTGAACCGTTGGTTATCGTTTACCAGCGTAGCGTGCAGCACACCAACTGTTTTCATTCCGCTGCATTGCATTGATCAACACGTGGGCGCGCGCGCTCAATTCCGGTGATGATAGCAACAATCCCCACAGCGTAAGTTAAACAATAATTATTGGCTTTGAAAACAACTAAAGTTTGTTTTACTTTATTGTAAATGAAGGCCTACAAATAGCAGATGTATTTTGTTTCGTAATGTTTTGTTTTGCTGCTAGTGCGGTACGTCATAATAAAGGTGTCATTCTTTCCAGCAAAATTTACCCCAAAATTCCTCTTTACCCCCTGCTTTGCAAAAAAAGGCAAACATAAACCAGGTTTCTATTTCATTGCATGTCACGATAGTACTCGTTTCCTTACTGCTGCTGTTTCTGAAAAAAAAATACTTGTCATCTATCAATCAGTCACTGACATAAACTCAGTATCGGAAAACGATTGTTGTATTTGAATGAATATTGCCTTGTGAAATCTGAACACACCTTTGTTAGTGTCCTTCAGTTTGGACATACTTTTCATTTTGATTTTAAGTGTACATTTTTTGTATATCTTGAATAGCCATTATAAAGTCCAAATACCTTGAGTCATAAGCATATCTTTTGGCGCCCTCCTTCGGTAACTATATCGCGGACGACAGTCATAGCACAAAATCAACTTGAAACCAAGGCTAGTGAAAAGTTACCTGCATGTTCTGTTGTGCAATGGTCCTCGTCAGAAGCATCTAGACAGTCAACAATGGAGTCACATTCGTAACGTTGTAGAGTGCATACGTCTGTCTGGGATGTACAATTGAGCACACTGGCACCCAGTGTCTGGAGTTTCACACATGAGTCTGTAAAATTAACAAAACACATTTTTGTAAAGTTAATACATTTTTTATTGCAGGGTGGTTGACTTTACACAAGTTGAGGATGTCAGCGCACGCGGGTAACTTGACATGTGTGTGAATGGGTGTGTGAGTGTGACGTTGTTGTTTTTTTCATCATTTTACCCCGGTCAATCCCAATAGGCTGAAATGGATCGTTGACAAATGGTCCAATGTTGTGCCCCTGGGTTGTCGACTTTCAACCAACCTGGAGCATTTTGGTTACACTGGCTCTAAAAAGGCCCAATTTTGCTAAAGCGTATAGAGTCATTTTTTTCCCCAAGATAGAGTCTGGCCAGCTTACTCGTTCAGCGGGTGTTTTTATTTTGGATGAGCTAATAGCTCAAAAGCTTAACGGCTAACCTACTAAAAATTAAAAAGGAAAAGGAAGTTAGTTGCTGAGATACTAGATACATCTTAACTATTTTTAAATATTTTTGCATTTTGCAATAGTTGCGTGCTACGGGAAGCTCATTGGAGAGGTGCATGCACCCATGACGGTGAATTTGGTAGAAATTTGGTTTGATAACGCCCTCTTTTGACCAAACTTCCTACAGCCCCTGTTCATTTACCTGATGCAGAACACGCCCACTTTGACCCTATACCTTTCAGTTTTTGAATTTAAACGATCTGTGTAGTCCAAAGTGGATTTTTACTTCCAGTGGGCCTGTTGTCTTTTGGGAGTTCGGTACTTACCTGAATATGCACCGTTTGCTGGCTGGGTTGCATTGGTTGCTGCATTGGGTGCAGTGGTTGCAGCGGTTGCAGCAAACAGCGTTGCGCAAATGACGGCGATAGTCAGTGAAGCTGTGCTCTTCATCATGTTGGATTAATGTAGAGATTCTGTTGAAAAATAAACAACAAAGAAACACTTGAAGTAACACCAGTGATCTTTGGAAGATAAAACGCAGTCCACACCTCTAGTTCGCGGTGCATACCTAATCGAACTGTGACCTGTGCAAATTGCATCAAACTCGGCGTCACTGTTGTAGTGGAAACAACGGTGGATGCTTTGCTATAGGCTTTTTTCTGCATGATTTGGCTCATTTCAATTGTTTAAAATCAAAATCACCATTGGTAATTTGTGGGGGCTTCAAAGTATTTCTTTTTCGGCTTTGATGGATGGAACGTTTTTCATGAGTTGTTGTACTCTACTTGCTTGAATCGGTAGCAATTTGACATTTTTGTAATGAAACATTTGGGAACACAGCGTCACCAAGGGGCGAAACTGTTTTCTTCTACTACATTCATCACACACATCACACCTAATTGCAAAAATTCGCACATAGAAAGTGTGTGGTTGGAGGTCTCCCAAAAGCATAGCTTGGTAAGTGGAGACACCTCTTCCTCTGCATACAAGACATTCAAGTAAACAAATGAAACAACCGAATTCACAATGACGATACAAACTTAATTACAACTCATTGAGTTGTATTTAGTCCTAGTTGTGTAAAGAGATAAACCTGATTATGAGAAAAAAAGGAAACAAAGAGCAGTCCTTATAAATATTATTAGTCAATTAGATAAGATTTAAACTTGCATTTAACTAATGATAATACAACTATATGATAACATGATAACAATACAAACTTAATATTAAACTGTCCATCGTTTAAACCTATACGTCTTATTGTTATCTTGAATTGGCAGTGTCTTTGTACTGGTGTGGTGAGCTGCTAGGTGCCAGTTTGAACCATTGAGAGAAAAATTAAAATTTGAACTAAGGGAAAACATTACAAATTAAGTTCTGAATCCAACCTACAGAGCGAAATAGAAAGACGAAGATGAATAGGATGAGCGCATGAACAAAGCTTGCAAATATTTCATTCAATTCTAAAAGCTGTTGGTATTTGCTTCAGGCAATTTTTAATGTACACGAGTGAAGAATTGTTCTAAATAGGCTTTGCATTCCAATTTGGAAGTTATAATCTTGTCCGACTATAATACAGAACTTAACCATGGTGTGTCAAAGCATGGAGGTTCTACCTCCATGGACAAAGTTATTAATTTGTGTCTCATTCAAAATCGATGTTCCCAAACAGAGGCTTGGTTGATAGTCCGACCCCTTCGGCTCACATTTGTCATTTACAGGCTGAGGTAAAGTACCATTAGTAACAAATTAGTAACAAGTCTTACCTCTCGTGATGTACGGTTATGAAGTTTGGTTTGCAGTGGGTCTCAGTTGGCTGTGGTTTTTAAGCTTCTCTCTCAGTTCTACCAGCGAGGTTTAATGATGAGAAAGAGGACACTTTGGCTGTATTTATAGAGAAATGTACCACCTTCCGCCAAACGAAATTCTTGTGTAAAGTCCTTGGAACCAGGAACTGAAGTTATTCCTAGGATATGGGTATACTTAACAATTACCTCATCACTTCCGGTGTTCCAGCAAAGGAGTGCAAAATCTTTCGGAAATCACACACATTTTCTAGAAATGCTGTGTTCGGGCAATGACAAAGGTGTGATGTCATTTTGTTTGTACAGTCAAGGTGGCGGTTGTGGTGGTGGTGGTGCGTGTGGGGGGGAGGGGAGGGGGCATTGAACTGTATATTCGTAAACTTGATTTGATTTGTTTTTAATGTTTTAGAAACGTTTACATCGCTGGTGTTTTGACTCGAACTAGCCTGGTGTAAACCGACTTATGTTTAGTGAGGCATTTGTGCACGTTTTGATGTGCTTATTTTGATTGTGATAGTCGAAATAAGCAGCGATGGTTTTGGGTGTGTCTTCAGAATGTTATTTTTTTTTACTGTGGCTTTGTTCTCAGACGGCTATATTTCCCTTCAGGACTGGTACTGATATGAACATTGTAAACAGCGAGGTTCAGATTGAAACTTACACATTTTTAAAATTTTTTATTTATGTTTTTTTTAGTCTGAGGGGCGGGGTATTTGTTGACAATGTTTGTGGTAGGACGGCCCAGTAGAGGTGCTGGTCACCTGTTCATCCTTGCCACTCACTGGCTTGGTATTTTATACAATTTTGAATATTTGTATTTATTTTTATTTTCTCAGTTATAGTTCCATTTTGTGCATTGTTTCCTTCTAATAAGTTTTAGTGTTTGCCAGTGTGAAGTGTAATAAAATAATAAAATAAATCATTTTCCCTCAG
Organism: Plazaster borealis; assembly: GCA_021014325.1. NCBI lineage: Eukaryota > Metazoa > Echinodermata > Asteroidea > Forcipulatida > Labidiasteridae > Plazaster > Plazaster borealis. The sequence goes on along the minus strand of CM037458.1, from coordinate 11,581,045 downwards.
AAAGGGGAGGGGGGGGGGTGTCACGTAGAAACCTTGCCCCTCTCTTGCCCCCGCCCTACCCCTGATGGGATTAAGAAAACAAAACATCCTAAACATGATTTTGTTGGTGTTATCACAAAATCCTTTGTGCATAACCAGTAACTAATTATAAGGACGGGTAGGGGAAGGGGGGGGGTTTCGATGTGTCATTAATCTGTTTATTTATTCCCTTCAAATAAACAGCAATAAGGGTTAGAATAACAAAAAAATCTCGCTTTTCTCCTAAAGCTGGTAAACAAAAACTGTGAATGGAATTTTCTCAAGGTTTATCTTGAATATTTATACGGAGTTATTTAAGCATGATTGTTAAGCTAGCTTGAAATATTTTGCTCGGGTTACTGTTTATCTGAGGTTGTTAACCTAGAAAACGAAAATACTAGAGTCCACAAAACAAACAGATCTGATGATATTGTTATAAAATCCGATCTCATATCAAGAAATAAAGCAACCGCATTTTTCCGCTAAAAGTTTCCAATTATACAACGAGGGCTTGTCACAATGCCGTGTGAAGAAAAACTTTATAACAAATCGGTTAACATCCCCCTGCCCTTTGTCAGAGTCAGCTTGACCCCTTCTTTTTGTTATTATAGGAAAATACTCCTACTGGTAAAGTCGCTTTAAAAGCTGTTTTTATAATAACAAATCGGTTAACATCCCCTGCCCTTTGTCAGAGTCAGCTTGACCCCTTCTTTTTGTTGTTATAGGAAAATGCTTCAATAGGTCGATTTAAAAGTTGTCTCATAATAAAAGTCCACAGCACCAACACTTGTTATTTTTTTGAATCATAAAGGGTATTGAAATATAAATTAAAGATTCTTTAACAAACCCCTCAAAAAAAAAACCACATAGCAACAGCAACAACAACAATAACAACAACAACTTTCTGAATAATTGTGTGGAAAAGGACAGAAATATGAAAAAAGAAGATACATATTCATTTTTTTGCGGCATTTATTGGCCACAAATCACACATAACAAAAGGTGTTTACGATTTCACATAATGTACAATAATGTTGATCTTTTGATGTTTGCACCAACGTATGTGTTAAAACTGTTGCAGGCTATCGTAAAAAGACTCAGAAGTGAATCCGAATGAATTTGTTGCAAAATAATTGATTTCAGTAGATACTTTTCGAGGGTCCCCTATTTTCGTGGGTACCCTATTTTCGTGGGTGCCCTATTTTCGAGGGTCCCCTATTTTCGAGGGTCCCCTATTTTCGAGGGTCCCCTATTTTCGTGGGTGCCCTATTTTCGAGGGTGCCCTATTTTCGTGGGTCCCCTATTTTCGAGGGTCCCCTATTTTCGAGGGTCCCCTATTTTCGTGGGTGCCCTATTTTCGTGGGTCCCCTATTTTCGTGGGTCCCCTATTTTCGAGGGTCCCCTATTTTCGTGGGTCCCCTATTTTCGTGGGTCCCCTATTTTCGAGGGTCCCCTATTTTCGTGGGTGCCCTATTTTCGAGGGTCCCCTATTTTCGAGGGTCCCCTATTTTCGTGGGTGCCCTATTTTCGAGGGTCCCCTATTTTCGAGGGTGCCCTATTTTCGAGGGTCCCCTATTTTCGTGGGTCCCCTATTTTCGTGGGTCCCCTATTTTCGAGGGTCCCCTATTTTCGTGGGTCCCCTATTTCGAGGGTCCCCTATTTTCGAGGGTCCCCTATTTTCGTGGGTCCCCTATTTCGAGGGTCCCCTATTTTCGAGGGTCCCCTATTTTCGAGGGTCCCCTATTTTCGTGGGTCCCCTATTTTCGAGGGTCCCCTGTTTTCGAGGGTCCCCTATTTTCGAGGGTCCCCTATTTTCGTGGGTCCCCTATTTTCGTGGGTGCCCTATTTTCGTGGGTGCCCTATTTTCGAGGGTCCCCTATTTTCGAGGGTCCTCTATTTTCGTGGGTGCCCTATTTTCGAGGGTGCCCTATTTTCGAGGGTGCCCTAATTTCGAGGGTGCCCTATTTTCGTGGGTGCCCTAATTTTGAGGGTGCCCTAATTTTTTGTTAAGGTAGGCTCCTCCAGCTTGTTCCTTTGTGTTGGTTCTTTTCGATGTGGCCCCCATTTCTCTTCCACTCTGAAATTTAAAGTATGTTGAAGTTTGTGAATTGGTTTTGATGTAATTATGAGATAATGTGTTGTAAATATCTATGAATGACACGCAGTCTATTATTTAAGTCGATTGGGGTAGTATTTGAAGACCACCACTCACCGTTTCTTTCCTTATATAGGAAGTGCGCAAAACGCTGACTAAACAGAAATCGTTTTACGTTGTTAACACTAAGACGTTATGATCGAATAAGATGTGAGTGTCATTTGCATAATATGGCTATTACAAACTAGAAGATTGGAATGAATTTACTAAAGACAGCCAAGTTGACTGAGTAGTCTTTTCCCTTTCCTTTTCATCTCTGTGGGCCCGGTTCAAATCCCGGGCATGGGGATCGGGTTTTCAGTCCCAACTTATGGCATGGATTTCCCCGTTTGGGGGTATTCCTCCCACATCTTAAACTGACATTTCTTCAACATCTTCTCTTCAGAGGAATATAAGGCACTTTTGAGGATTCCCTGATTACCAAAGATATACAAATTAATAACAAGTTGAGCAAATCTGCACACTATTTTTGGTTATCGGTTAAGAAAAACGTTATTATTTGTTATTTAAAGGTTGCTCCATAGTGCAGGACAAATATACATATTTTTAGAAGTGTTTGATAATATATTTTTTCTGTGACACTTTCCATTGATATTTTGAGGGTTTAAGGGTAAGTGTTCATTATTTCTAAGAAGGTTACCGTTCCACCGGCAAGTTACCTCATGATATAAATATTTCCAAGTACAAAAAAGTACACAATGAAATTCTAGTAATAGAAAATAACACTATGTAAGGCTCTTTTTATACCTACAACGAATTTATTATGTTCCTCACAAAAACGCGCACATTAATCGTTCAATGTTGTATTTTGATTTTCATTTAAAGGGAGGGTACACCTTTGGTAATTACCAACAAAATTAATGACCATAAAATCTGTTTTGGTAAGAAGCACTAGAGCTGTTGATAATGTATACATTTTGAGCAACGATTCCCCTTCTAAGGAATGTGGTTTTAGAGAGAGGGATTCAAAAGATTGTCAATCTGAGAAACGTTTCTGCATGAAACGTTTCTCAGATTGTGTATTCCAATTCGCCGTATTTTTGACCGTGTGAGGGCGTTTGTGGACCAATTTTTAAGTGATGAAAAACAAGTAAACAAATGGGGTTTTATTATTGTTTAATTCGTCAATAATGCAAGAAAACTACATGCAGGCAATTAAATAAGATGAAACTGTAATTGTGATGCAAGACATTCCCTGAAGAAAGCGCCCTCATGCGGTCAAAAATATGGTCAATTACAGATTATTCTTCCTTCGTAGACATTAAAAGAAGATTTGATTTCATAGAAAATTATAGTCTTCTTTCGAGTTGTCTTCTCGTTTTCGATACGCGCAAGACTTGCATTGGCCGTCATTGCTGAGGTCAAATGGAAACGTCCACGCGTGTTGTACGCGCCGCGCACAACTCTCAGCCAAAGTTAGGTCTTCATTGTCCTCAGTGAGGGCGCTGTTTGGGTCTTGTGACGTCACATGCAAGGCCTAAATACGCGCACACAGGGGACTTGTTGTGATGGCCAACTTTAATTATTTGTGACGCTTAAATCGAGTCATGCGTCACTTTTTTGAATTCCAATCACGGGCATTATTACGTCACACAAACTGTTTGAGCCCACACCGACGGAAGCGCGTTAATAGTTACATCCGTAGGCAGCCTATATCAACGAATGACAAGAGACAAACATTGTCATTTTGTGTTATGCAAAATTTCCTCTGAGTGCAACTTTTGAGCGGTGAGTTTTTATTTCTCAAAATTATGCGATTCAAGGCGAAAAAACAACCCACTGTAACATCTAACGTGGAAGAGTTGGAAGAAGGCCCCATCAAACCATCTTGTGGTTTCTTTCGACTGTGGAACACGCTCTTCTGGAAGCACAGGCCACGTGTGGACCCAGCCGTAACATATACGGCTGTTGAAAGTCTGGTGGCCTGTCGACTGCCCAATGAGCGTTGGGGTAGATCAACTGGCATTGGCGGGTCCGGGGATGGGGACTTCCTTGTCACTAACCACAAGAAGAAATTCTTGGAGGAAGGATGTAAGATCATTGACAAGACCAATTTAACAGTTGAGGAGGAAGAAGATCTGCTGCTGGAAAGACCAAGCACTCCAGATCTGTGCCTGAGCGGGGGAGCCATCAACCCCAGCTCAGTGGATAAGATGAGGTTGTTCAAACCAGACAGTGAGCTGTCAGCCAAGGAGATCTCACAGATGCTCGATGTAGAAAGCCAACTGAAGGGCCTACTCAGCGACGTGAAAGGACTCTCCCGGCGAAAGTTCTACGGACCGTCGATAGAGACCTACTTCTACGACCAGACCGACGACTGGAGAGACTATGAGTTCGATGCTGTTTCCTGGCGATCGTTTTTCTCATCACCGAAACCCTGCCTGAACTTCCGAGTCATCGGGCAAGGCGACGATCGTGCCGAGGTGTTAAGCGTGTGACACTTGATTTTTCTTCTCTGATGGTCAGTTCTTACGTCATCAGTGGACCAAGTTCGACCCCCAGCTATTAATTTGGTGATTCTGGTCGAGCCCCATTTATCCACATGGAAGCCCAGCTTGATTTCAAGTCAGACGGCAAACCAAGAACTGACCATCTGAAGAAGACAGAAATCTGGTTTTCTAGCACTGACCTCAGCAATTGTGCTCAGAAGCAAGTCTCGACGATGTGACCATCCAATAGCCGTCGAACATGCTTTAGAGGACCTTTGTTATAACATCTTAGTGTTGAGGTTTTCAGAACTGGATTTGTCATTTAAATTTATTATTATATAAAATATGAGTTGAAATTGTTTTTCCTTTTTATGACCAAGCGTCAGTATTTTGTAGAGAGGTGGGTTCGAACCCAGCCGTTTGCGATTTTGAACGTTCCCACCTCTTCTTCCAGTGCATCACTGCTACTTTGTCATAAATTATTTTGCGTTGAATATCTGCATTTTAAAGGAGACTTGATTTCTTTTCAAAACTTCTCTGTTTCCTTTGTTTAAGAATGGATCAATAAAAACAAATTAACAGTGATGTTTAAACTCTTTGATTGTTGTGTGAATTTCGTTCTGACTCGTTTTTTGGTGAGGATCATGCCTTTCATGACTTAACGCTTGCTACAGTTTAAACCGTTCCAGATGTTCGGCTATATCTACAGAACGCTACCACTCTTTGAAATGAAATTTCACAGATCAGTTTTATTGTATATAATTATATAAATTGATAAATGATTAAAACAATAGAAAGGTTCCAAAAACTAAAGGTATACTTTGCCTTTAAAACCCTATTCATTAGGGCGACCCATCCAGCACAGATTTGGAGTCCTTATAGTAAACACCTTTTGAGTAATGATCTTTTGTCATGAATGTTCTTGGAAAACCTCAAATATGATAGCTTACACTGTGAGTTCGGATTTGATGGAATAGAATATTCTCATTGTGCTTGCCTGAGGTTGCAGTCAATGTTGTCCCCGTAAAATGACGTAGCTTTTATTGTTGGAAAAATGGGGGGGGGGGGGTGAACTTCTTTTTGTCGAGCTGTGTGTTATGCCTGGAAAGGTTGCATGCGTTACCTCTTGAATAGCAATTTGAGTTTTTGGATGTCAAATTTGAATTAGACAGTATAGAGACGCAATGCGAAGAGGTTGTGGAAAATTTACCAATGTGCTACAATAATCATGGCTATATGACCTAGTCAATCCGAAATAAGGAAAAACCTGCATGAAATGACACGATGGAAGAGTGATCAGTTAGAAGGAAAGCGGATGGAGCTTCGTCTTGAATGAAATAGCAGCCCCGAGAACTTAAACAACAAAAATGGCACATCACCAAAAGAGTTTAACTTTCAAAATCAGCACCTAGGTGTTGAGACGAAAGGTCTATTATTATTATGTTTGTTTTACAAGCAATAAAGAATATGCTTAGATTTTAAACTCTCAGGCTGGAACTACTGAACATTTTGAAATACTTGTCAAAACGCATGTGTTTATTTGTCGTTTTCGTGATTAGTATCTTAGTAGATGTGGTTGCTCCTTAACTTTCGGTGTCCACCTCGGGCTTCTGGATTTTTATTTTTAGGGGAGGCTCGAAGGCTAATCCTGGTTTCTTTTTTCTCAATAATTGATTATCTTCTTTTCTTTATAGCGCACGGGACCTCTTTGTAATAATGCACAAGACAAAAACCGTCCTATTTTTAAAGATTGATGCAAAGAAACAGGCGACTCCAGTAAGGCTCAAAGAAAGCACATATTTTAGATCAATGTTCTCCCAGTTTAGGAGTTTCCAACGGCGTTTCCTGGCTCAGAGTATGCAACTTTGTAGTTAGGTGGTTGTCTTATAAATGATGGAAGAGATATTAAAAATGTTGTGGGAGAACAGGTCTTATGAATGCTGGAATAGGTCTTTAAAATGTTGGAAGAGGTCTTTTAAATGTGGAAGAGGTCTTTTAAATGTGGAGGGGTCCTAAAATGATGGAAGTGGTCTTTTAAACATCGGTAGAGGTCTTATACATATTGGAATATGTCTTTTGAATGTGGATAAGGTCTTATAAATGTAGGAAAGGTCGTGTAATTGTCAGAAACGTTGATCCACCCCTTGATAACATTTTCGTATGGACACAATTTCAGAAAAAGAAGAACCACAATGCGGATATTTGAGATTTTTTCTCCGATAAACATTTTTGTAAAAATTATCAACGCCGAGTGTGTTCAGAAACGTCAACCCCACTCGCTATTGATGTTGACTGGTGGAACCCCAATTCTTCTCACTCCTATTGTGTGAGTTCGGATTGAATCGGTAGTTCAAGGCCATAGACTGCATAAATCCAGATGTTTCATTTGAATTCCCTATAATGATACTGATCGTGTTCTTCTGTTGGAACAATTATAAATAGGAAAAAAAACCTGTCACAATATTTCCGGGAAACAGAACTACGGTGAACACCGGTGTGGCAGGAGATTATGTCCCCCTGGAGATTCTGTCCCCCATACGGCGAACTGTGTACAAACTACTTTTGATCGCGCCCTCTTTTGAATCATCCTCCTCCAGCCCATGTTAATTTCCCGTGTGGGGACAGAATCTCCGGGGGGACAGATTTCCCTGGGACAGATTTCCCTGGGACACCGGCTCGTATCAGAGCGCCACCAAGAAAACAGGTATGGCCGGATCTGTGAAAGGGGCATGATTATTCGTAAACTTTGTTGCTTATAGGCCCCTAGCAGTTGGCTTTACTTTCAAACGCTTAAATATCCCGAATCAAGTGTGTTTTAACGAAACGACTCTCTAATTATTTACCATAGCAATTTTGGGGAAATGTTGATACAAAAGTTATAAGATGAAATTCGGCATTTGTAATGCTGAGACATGGTAGGTCTTCCGTTAAAAACGTAATGGGCAACGGACCAAGATCCTCAGAAGACTGAAAACCCTACCATAATCCCCAAGCCCCACACTCAAAAAAACCCACACTAAATCCCCCCCCTCAAAAAAAAACCGAGCGTTGCTATGAACACCTTTAAAAATCACTGATGTTTCGAACAAGGCTTGACACTGAACGATATTCGACTTGAGCGTGGATTTAGATACTCGTAGAATTAACTTCATTTTTTATTGTGATCGATAATTTGGATCGACGGAAAAAGCTCTCTGGAAATGTAACATTTAATTTCAAATCAATTTATTAATTTAATAAAAATTACCTTAATATAAAAAAGAGAAAAAAGAAGGAATATAAAACCTCGTTTTTTCACCCCTCTATTCGTACATTTTATCACCGACATCAAGCTGAGTGTGATTGGTCGTGACGAAATAATATAGAAACAGGAAGTGATGGTGCCAAGAAAATTTCTAAACAAAGATTATTAACTCTTTTGCAGAGCTCAGTGCCCGAGAAAAACAGATACTTATTAAAAACAATATTTAATAAAAAACAACGAAGTGATATGAATTATGAGGTCCTTTTTTCAAATCTAAATAAATGTAGATGTTACTTACATGTAGTTACGTTTCACTACTAAGCAGACTGGCAACCATGTCCAATGCTCAACTGCCTTAAAACGAACCTCATAATCCATAATTTAACAATAATGCAGATGAACTAATTGAATGATAAACAAGTGATATACTTAAGACATGTTTGTCCAAAAAAAAAAAATAATAATAATAATAAGATTATAAAATTGAATAACAAATCATTATGAACGCTTATGCAAAGCCCCCCGCCCAAGAAATTTGTTTTTTAAATAATATATAACTTTTTAAAATAAATAAAGTGCATGTTTAAACTCAAACTAATCACTCTGTTTGAAAACATAAAACAAAAGTCTGTATTCTTAATCTAACTCTCAAGCATTGAGAATTAGCGAGGTGTCTCAACTCCAGTGTGAAACAAAGTTGTTAAAACGGGTTTAAAATTCCCACTTTTCATTTTGAATATACAGCCATACAAGTTTAATGTCACTAAATGGTGCAGTTTGAAATTGATCAAGGTAAGATATAACACATATTAATGGTAAAGTTCAGTTTAAATGCTGATATCTTCCTGAGAAATAGTTTATCTGAAATACTGTCAAAGTCGTAAAATAAAAAGGAAAATGCCAATAAATTTGATAGTATAACTTTTCTCTTGGAGGGCAAGACAAAAATAAACAGTAGTCCAAACAAAATTTGAAAAATCATGCCACTGTTAATATCCGGTATCCAGAAACGTGAAACTCATTTCATATTCTTTCATATTCAAAAAGATTTCCATAAACTAAACAGCTAAAATGAATTAACTTTGTGACAATATTGTTATGCACAAAAAAAGTTAGTGGCCTGACGTTTCGACCCTAGCAGAATCTTTCTCAATGGATTTAGGCCATTATTTGTTTTTTGCATTTATGCCATAGGTCCTTTTGCTTGGTAAGCAACAGCTAATTCTAACTTCTCAATAACGTAATGCTGTACAACCCCTTAAATTAAAAACCATTAAACACAAAAACGTTACAAGATTTCTTTTCCTAACGATTCAATAATTAACATAATAATAATATTAAATAAGGGCAGTGTTACACTCAAATAAGACATAGTATGGACATTCTTCGGAATTATTTTCCATAGTTTCATATTAAATAATTCGATTCAACAGGTTCATATTTAACTGCGTTTTTTTCATTTCCAAATTTACAGCTTAAAATTGTCATTATAGTCCGATAATTGCAATTGAAACAGGATTTTAAAGCATCAAATTTTTCTTTTACCTTATTTTCCTCAAAATTGTGAAAAACATGCTCCATATTTTTTAAATCAATTTAATTTTTCTAGGCTAACATTTAAAAATGGATATATTCAACTTATTTTTTAGCAATAAAACGCACATTTTTTTCACGTTAGGTCCAAGGGATAAACAAATCTACCCCTCCTCTTTTTTCGCTTGGTTTTAGCAGCAAAGGATAAACAAATCTACCCCTTCCACTTTTCGGCTAGGTTTGAGGAACAAGGGATAGAAAACTTTATCCCCTCCTCATTTCGGCTAGGTTTGAGGAACAAGGGATAGAAAATTCTATCCCCTCCTCTCTTGAGGAACAAGGGTTTGAAAATTCTATCCCCTCCTCATTTCGGCTAAGTTTGAGGAACAAGGGATAGAACAATCTATCCCCTCCTCTCTTGAGGAACAAGGGATAGAAAATTCTATCCACTCCTCATTTCGGCTAAGTTTTAGGAACAAGGGATAGAAAATGTTATCCCCTCCTCTGTTCGACTGGGTTTGAGGAAAATATGTATCCCTTTACTTAAATTATAACCACCCGAACCACAAATAAACTACAATAAAGTACAAATTGTGGCAAATTGTTTAGCTAACAAAAAGGAAAAAAACCAAAAAAAAACCTGTTTAAAATATTTTTCAAAGAAAAACTTACAGAAAAAATGTTATATATATCACTCCAAAAAAGTGAAAAATTGAAAACTGTAGTTAACAATTCACCTGTTTCGTAGAATGCGATCGTGCCACCAATGTTCTGATACCATACAATAAAAGTTCAACAAAACTTAGGGAATAAATTATATTAACTCTTGCAATGAAGCTGTTTGCCTAATCCCCAAATTGGTAAACAGTTGCTCTAATTACAAGGCGGTTTGGGTTCGTTAGGGCCGCAACCAATTTCATCAGAAGCATCAAGGCAATCTACCGTGAGATCACATCGTTGGCAGCCTAAGATGCACATGCCGTCCAAACATTCGAACTTCTGCAGAGGCTCGCCATTCGATGTCTTCTTATTCAGAAAATCCACATCACAACTTTCTGTTGAGGAAACGAAAGTCGCAAGAATATGATTTGATTTGGTTAAAGTTCTGTCTCTGAGTCTTATTCCCTTTATTTGTTGATTTGTTTCTCTCTTAAATTTCCCGATCTTGTATGTTTGCTTTTAAGGTATTTTATACCACTTTTTTTTTAGGAAGGACATTTATTGTCCATGTTTTAGTTTTCAATCACACAACTCAAAAAACTTGTGGAAATTTATTCAAATTGGTGATCCCGTTTTTGTGGAAATAGTTTCTTAAGGATGTTGTGCCTGTTCAGTGCATGTATACTTCGCTTGTGGCAATCAAAATAAGCAACATATAATTATGGGAATCTGATAAAAGGCAACTTTTCTCGTCTCTATCTCTCTTTCTTAGAACCCCCTTCACTAACTACAAATCCTGTACCTTTGTACTTCGTCCTTAGACGAATATTAGAGGTATAGTTTGAACTTAAGGGTGAGCAATAACAAATTGACCAGAACGGAATTTGAAGCTGCGACCTCTGGATTAATGTGCTAGCGCTCTACCAACTGAGCTATCTAGCCCTATAATGTTGGCGGTCTCCCTAGTTTGCCATATCTTTGTTCGGGAGTTGGAAGTCAGAAGACATACAACCTTAAACTTCCGATGGTTTAAACTTAGACAAGGAAAGTAACTGAGGAGGCTTTCCTCTTGAATAACGGATGAACATGACGATGCAACACTTTGTTCAATGTCTAAGAGAACGTTTTTTGACAAGGTGTGCCTTTTAAAATGCCGGTATAAATACGATAAATCGCAGCACTTGTACAAACAAAACTTCACTTCACCTCATTTGCACAATTTTCGAAAGTCAATATCGAAGTGCACGACAATGATCTAAAGCAAACAATGGGACTGATGTCATAAATGTTTTAGAACAACATGTGAGGGAATTGCACATGTTGGGGATCATTGGAAGCTGTTTTCCCCTAGAGCTTCAAGAGAGCGTCTATATTTTAGGCGAGTGTGGAGGGCCTGGATTCCATTTGTAGCATGGAGGAAAGACTGGTTGGCGGTAGCTTGAGAAAGGTTTGCCTATAGTCCATGGCATCTTTACTCCAGCCCTCCCCAGTGGTGTACAACCGGCATGCAGCTGGTCTGCACATCACCACAGAGCTTAGGGGGCCCCCAGGGAAAGAGAAAACAGAGCGACTTTCTCGTGAATATTTTTTAGGCCAGCAAAACAAACCTATTCTAGACAGATTTGTAAGCCAATTAAAAGGGGGTACAGTGTCAATATTGTGGACAATATTGTGCCCTGGGAGTTGTTGACTTCCAACTCTTAAAGTATTTTAGATGACCTGGTATTTTGGATGACCTAGTATTTTGGATGACCTAGTATTTTGGATGACCAAGGCCCTGATCAAATAGTCCTATTTGCTGAGAGGTGTAGAGCATTTTTTGGTCCCGAGATTGATGCTCGGAAGTTTGGCAATTTAAAGTATATGGTGTATTTATTTGGATGGACAGTAAACTCGACGGGCCTTGGGACAAACCAAGGCATATTGGGCAGAGCAGAGGATGAAAGTTTAGGTGTCAATGTATATTTTTTTCTCGTTACTGTAATAAGCTGTGAGACTTCTAATATTATTATTATTTAACATTTTGCACTGGATGCCATGGGAGTTTATTTAGTGGGGTGCACCCTATCAGGTCATACACAGCGAGATGGCACATGCGAGATGTCGTCATCTTCTTACTCACCATGGGGTCAAAGCAGTTTTTGGATCCCCGTGCAACGACCAGCAAGACCCAGCAAAGCAGATACGGAGCGAATAATATTGATGGAAGAGGAACATACTTGGAAATGTTTGTCTTATCCAATTTCGGTCAATCACACTCCGTAATATGAATAATATAGGACAGAAAGTGACGTCTCGAACCAAGACTAGCGGCTTACCTTTTTTTAGCTCTTTGGTCAAACACAATCCGTAATGTGAATAATGTAGGACAGAAAGTAACGTCTCGAACCAAGACTATAGCTGCTTACTTTTGTGTTGCTCTTCGGTGAATCACAATCCGTAAATATGATTAATATAGGACATAAAGTAACGTCTCGAACCAAGACTAGTGGCTTACCTTTATGTTGCTCTTGGCAGTGGTCCTCGTCAGACATGTCAGCACAGTCAGGGACTGAGTCACACTCGTATCTCTTGAGCGTACAAGAATCTGTTCCGGTTTTACATCTAAAAGAAGGTTGCTCAAATATGTCGAGTACGTCACATGACCCTGACAATCAGCAGAAAGAACAAAATAAAGACATTATTCAAATACTTTTAAACGGTTAGTAATCATCAGAAATGTGTTGAGTCCCTTTTGAATCTAAATAAGTCATTGAGATAGATTTTGTACTAATACCTTAATAAAACCTTTGTCTGGAAATGTTGATGCATATTTTTTAAAGGGCCCCAGAAGTAAAAATTTATTAGGAATATATTTTGAGCTACTTCCTAATCCCCTTTTGTGTATGAAAACTAATTGACATCCATATTTGGTTAATTTCATTGAAAAGTGATTTTCTGTAAACATTAAACAATTTCCTCTTTTATCTGGACAACTGAGGGCGCTGTCGCAGTGATGTCATTTCAGGAAGGTACTTGTTTTATTTCTATTGAAAAAATGAAATTGTGAACCCAAATTTGCTTGTTAAAAGAATTTGAGAGAAAAGTTTGCACTTTGGCATACTGCCATGAACTTACACACTAACAACTCACTAAAGAAAAGGAAGTTTACGACAGCGAAATAGCCTAAATTCTGTTGACTTTTTGTGCATAAACTAATAGCAACATTGTGTTTTCTGCCTGACATGACATCACACTTTTGCTCATGAATATGGAAATTTGCATTAGCATAAAATACAAAAAGTCACCAAAATACCCTAAAATTTGGCAAAACGAGAATTGAAAATATAGTGAAATGGGACACAAAGGTGCATTTCCAAGGATTGCATAATTTTTTTTTTCATTTCATGGACCCTTTAAATGATTTTTTCCAAGTTTTTCAGTGATAAGTTTTTGGGAAAAAATGTTGTTTTGGTACGATAAGCAGCTCGCAAAATTGTGTAAGAAAAGTTTTCTGTAGAAGAGAGTTCAAATATACACACACCTTATAGCACACTGTCATTTACACAGCTTTCTTAAAAAACGGGAGCAGTAATCAATGAAGCCATTTTCACGGGCAAGATTTTTTGAAAGAGTCAGCAACGATTTTGAAAACTTGGATAATTATTTTTTTAAAGAGCAGAGCCTTGCTGTCTTTACAAAGTATCCAAAGATTGCCGACGCTTTTATGAAAGTGTTGGGTTAGGAATGTCGAAATTCCTTGCGCACAACGTGGCTTTGGTAATTGGTTTTATATGAATTTTAAATTTATATTTATCTTCTATAATTTGCAATAAACTCACAAAGCATCCAATGTATGACCTTTTCACTTTTTGTTGGTGAGAAATCCAAAGAAAAACTTTTAGTTTTACGGTATTTTACACGAGCTTATTTTGCTTTAGTAAATCAAAGTAGGAACTGAGCACTTCGGCAACTTCTTTCTCGCACTTATTTTTTCGATCTTTAACAACCATGTACCAGTATACTTCAAATGTCAACATTTTAAAGGTATCGTACACGTTTGGTAATGACTCAACAATTTAAAGGTATCGTACACGTTTGGTAATGACTCAAAACAAGTATTAGCATGAAAACTGACTTGGTAACAAACAACGGAGAGCTGTTGATAGTATAAAACATTGTAGGAAACGACTCCCTCTGAAGTAGCGTAGTTTTTGAGAAAGAGGTAATTTCTCACTAAAATAATAAAAAAACTTTTTGCAAGAAGTTTTTATTCCTATCTGAAAGCACACAAATTTGTACAACAAGGGTGTTTTTTCTGTTTTTTCTTTCATCATTTTCTTGCAACTTCGATGACCAATTGAGCCCAAATTTTCACAGGCTTGTTATGTTATGCATATGTTGGGATACACCAAGTGAGAATGTTGGATTTTGACAATTTCCAAACGTGTTCAGTGCCTTTAAGTTTGCTCATTTGTACTTGAGAAGTGGTACTTACATGTGTATGGAATCGATGAGACAGACAGTGGACAGCATAAGACTGCTGTTAAGATTATTACTGTAATTCCTGTAGGCTTCATTGCAGACTCCAGAGTAACTTCGTAAGGATAAAAAGAAAGTTTCAAACAGTTTTAGAACTAGTGATACAAAAATGTTGTTCTGGTCTTGCTGCGTGTCGTACGGTCGCCACTGCCAAACAATGTAGTGTTCGTTTAGAGGTGGAGAACCCTTTTGTTTAGTCTGTGGGCGATTGGTGTTTATTATTATTCTGTGATATTGAACAATGTTTAAACAATGGATCAAGGAAATAGAACAAGGTTCAGGAATGTTAACATTTCCTACATGCATATCGCATACATGTACATGTACATACTTGACCTGACCTCTTGTTAGGAACCATTACCAATTAGTTCACAATAGGTCGTTTGTGTTTGCACACAACTAAATAATGTTTACTGATCTATTTTGCAAACACTTGATGTGCTGTATTAAAATTGTACCCTTTTTCTGATACATCATTTAGCAAGGATACAATGATGCTGCATAACTTACCGTACTTCCCAACCTTAACACCACAAAGTACACGAAGGTCAAACACGGAGATTGTTAAGTAATTTAGAACCATTGTTTTAATTAAAACAACTTCAATAGACCTCCATATTAATATTTCGTTTCATCTGACTCAGCTTACCGACGAGGAAACTTGCTTTATTTATTTCTCACTGTGACATATTTCAAAAAATATCCCATATGCAAAGCTATCGAGTTTGCATTCCACAATTGTATCAACACACCCAACATAACTAACAGGCTCTGAAATTCAGGTCCAAGGGTACCTCGTTAAACATATCCAATGCAAAGCTATCGAGTTTGCATTTCAAAACTTTATCAACACAACAACTACTGCAAAATTACTCTGAATTTCAGGTTCAAGACTTACCTCGTTAAAACTGACTGAATCTGACGTTCTTTCTGTGTATTATAAATACTCGTCTCCGGTTCCAGGGTGCTTCTTTTATTGTTGCGTGCAGCTTGTTTTGTTCAAGGAAGGCTGTTTTCAGTCGGAATGTTGGAAAGCTTTCTTTGCCGGAGTTATATATACCAAGGCAAAATAACTATACACAGGATGTTTGGGATGACCACGGCTTAACCTTTACTGGTATGACATCATGCAGTTCCGGTAGTTGTTATTATAAAGTGAAGGATTCGTTTCTAAGTGCATTATGTTATGGGGTTTTTTCAAAACTGTTGCGGAATCAGAGTAAGCGTTTAATATGCCTGACAGTTCCCGTGATTAGATTTTTCATTTTAGTGCTACAAATTGTGGCTCTCTGTTCTTGATATGTAGCGATTTGTGTGTGTGTGTGAGCGTGTCTATCCATTGAAACTGAGGACTTTAACAAAAGGGATCCGGGTGTTTGACAGAGCGAGGACGTCCTCTCTTCGTTTTCGTATACAAACCCAATGGGGACGTCGCTAAAAAAACTGTGTCTAAACAATGGGATAACAAAGAGAATTCATCTATTAGCGGGATTCACAAACGTGTGTGTGTGTGGGGGGGGGGACCAAATGGAATGAAAGAAGACCAACAAGAGGAGAAAACAAACCCAGTGTCAACCACTAAGGAAGTAAACGTGTAC
Source organism: Plazaster borealis (assembly GCA_021014325.1). NCBI lineage: Eukaryota > Metazoa > Echinodermata > Asteroidea > Forcipulatida > Labidiasteridae > Plazaster > Plazaster borealis. Next base: position 11,564,887 of record CM037458.1, on the reverse strand, counting down.
GTATTTTTCCCTGCACCAATTATTATTTTTTACATGAATTTATTATGTTTTTATACCCCTACAAGAAGGATCATGGTTCGATCATGGTATCATAGTTTGTTATCCAAACCTGAAGGCATAAGAAAACAAACTTTATATTATTTCATCTTGCTAGATCTCCATGACAAAGCCTTGTAAGACCCTACACTATTAATACTCACTTCACAAAACCTATAGCCACTGTTTATTTATAAATTTACATAAAAAAACAGTAACAATTCGTTTTCTTCTTGTGTGCTTTTAAAATCTTTATAGATACTTAACCCAATGAAACAACAAAGCTATAGTGACGAGAAAAACGATAAATGAAGATGCATTCTTTGATCATAAGAAACCGATCGAGGTGCATCCATGATTTCCTTGTGAATATACATTTTTACAGAAAGAAGAAGTCATAGTAATTGATATCCAATCGACAGGACTGGTGTTGATGGTACACAATCAATGGCGTAACTGGGGGGGGGGGTGCCCCCATTTGATTTCCGTGTCCCCGGGTGTCCCCCAATTTGAAACTTTGACTTTTGAGGAAAAACATTACCAGAGTAGAATGTTTTATTTTATAAGCTTGTATATTGCGACTGCAATATTGCGATAGCTTTGTTATAATGCAAATGTTTTAAAAACTATGTTTCCATTAACACGCAGACAATGCGTTTGTCTTTACACTGACTTCATATCATCTTAGAAAAAACCATAAATGACATAACAAGAGCGCTCAAAAGGGGGATTGTTTAAGAGATATGCAAACGGAAACTACAGTTTTTATTGTCCCCTCTTAAATGTTTTGGCACTGCATAATGGTGGGCGGCAACCCCATAGTTTTCAGCATTTTTGGGCAAATTGCAGGCTCCTCTCTTGCAACTCCAACATTCGCCAGAAAGTTGTATCTTTTTCAATTTATGCAGAGTAAGGAGCAACCAATGGAGAAGATTCGCCTTCGAGCGTGGCAGAACTTGCCTCAATGCCTTTATATGATTTACCAACAGGTCACAACGTTCTCTCCCCCTGCTCCATTTGACCGCAGACACCTTGAACTAAAAGTACTTTTGACGTAGGAGTTAATCCAGGGATTATTCCCCTTGACTTTGACTTGCTGGACCACACGTAAATAGATCATACGAACGGACACCTTATTAGTCATGCCATTCCACTTACACGGCCATACCTTCTCAAGACCACTACCGGCTTGTACATGAAGTATCCGATGCCTTTAAAAGTTACGTCGCTAAAACAATATTGCTTTTTAATAACTCTGATCATCAAAGTGAAGCTGATGTAACCGCAATATTTACTCTAATAACAAAGCTGCTAATAAGCAGGAAGTAGTCACATTATACAGTTAGAGCGTACTCGGCTAATGGAAGTTCTGTTTTGAAAGCTTGCGAACGCTAAGTTATAAGTATAGCAAACCAGACTCAAATACGAATCATTTTTATTAAAATTGCAAACAGCTGAACATTTTGTTGTTGTAAACAAACAAATGTTGCTTAGCTTGTAAGCAAGAAACTACTCCACTAATCACCATTAAAAAGCCCGCAACATTTACTCTAAGCTGCAGTCGCAATACACATGAGGCATCCTGTGGTACTCGATTTGTTTGTAAGCTTGTAAATTATGCTAAGCTTACCAGTGGAAAACCAGACACAAACAAGAAGAATCACCTTCAACAAAATGGCGAACAGATGCACAATTTTTGTAAGTTAGAAAAAGATGATTAGCTCGTAAGTAGTCACTACTGTAACTAGTCACATTAAAAGAATAAGGTACTGAACTTTTAAAGCCCGGTTCATACACGCAAAAGCAAATGCGAAGCGAATTTTTGTGACGCAATAATCGGTAGACCTACCTACGCGCTGATTTTCCATTTGTGACACAAAAAACCACCTTGTCTTTTGCTTTCGCGTGATGTATGAACCGGGCTTTTAACACGGGTTTGAATACACAAATTGATCCGGAGAAAAGTGCCCTTCTGGGCCATGCTAATTTCCGGGGCAGCAGGAGCCTTCCTGTGTTTTTTTCTTTTTGTTGTCTCTCTTCTTATAGGACCCGAATTCTGAATACGTAAAGTGTTTTTGACTTGGATTCGGGTTAATATTGAACTCAAAACTTCTTTTCAAAAAGAGACTGAAAATCCATTTGTACTCAAGAGCATTTTCTATGTAATAGATTCTTTGTCAAAGCGCCTTTGAACATACTTATGGATACCGGCGCTATATAAATTATTTTGATTGATTGATTGATTGATTGGTCACGCTGACGCAGAATTGAGACTGAAAACAACTGATGGTGTATAATACAGACTGTAGCATCAGAGTTTAGCTCAAGGGGAACTGAAACCATTTATGGGTCAGGCTGACCCGGAGACTGATAACAAACGGATTTTCACTCGGACTCAAAAGTCGAGAAATCCATCGTTATTATGGTTTTCGAAAAAAATCTTTGTAGATTGTTTTGCAAATTCTTTGTGCAAATTCTCTGTGCAAATTCTCTGTGCAAATTCTTTGTGCAGATCAATATAGAAAGTGAGTTTAAGGGAAACTCTTCACATTACTTTGAGAGAAATAATGCTAGGGAAAATGGTGTATCACTCTAAAAACGGGTCAATTTGACCCAGATTCTAGGCCTCAATATTAATGGCCTGACCATTTTCAGGGTCAAGCTGACCCGGAAAGTGGTTTAAAAATAGGAATTTTAACTTGAATTCGTCGTAATGTTGACCCATTTCTGGGTAATTTTGACACAGATTCCGGGAAACTGACCCATGAATGGGTCAGGTCCCACGGGACTCGGATCCGGGTCAAATCTGTGAGTGTAAAAGTTCTTAGAGTGTACTCTGATAAGTTGTTTAAAACAAATAGGTTTCGGGAACTAGAGTAAAGGAATACTCTTGCAAAACAAGCTAAGCTTTTTTGTATTAAAAACAAAAACAAAAACAACTGAAAGAAGTTGTTGTCAATGAAGTTGTTGAAAATTGGTGTAAAGGTTGACTCTTTACCTGAGGGTCAAACGACCACAGACAAGAGACTAGTGTTTTTACCTATTATCCTATACAATATTAAAAGCCACAATATTATGATGATCCATTAATAGTGTCGTGGTTTTTCGTGTGGGTGTCGAGTAAATAAGAGTGTGATCAACATTGCCTGACATACCAGATCGGTTTATTCCATAAATAATTAACTGCTAATCCTTAAGGAGTTATGTCTGGAATCACGGGCTGTGTGGCTTAATTTTTTGTAAAGGTAGGTCTTAAGCCCTTAGAAGCTTCTTTAAATTGGTTTTTACTGTCACCCTATATACACACATGTACTACCCCACCCTAACCCTCGTTCACACTTTTGGGCTGTTGTGTATAGGCCAAGTTATGTTACACACCCTACCCTATATTTGTACCTCGGCCTATCTAACACAATATAACCCTAGCTTATTATAAACACTTCCGTACTCTGAACTGAACTGTTAATATACCCAGCCTCATCTGCACTTTTAACACTAGGCAACACTACCCTACTCTGGTTGCACCCTACACCACCCCTACATACCGGACTCAAGCTCTGGTGTGTCTAATCAGCAGAGTGTGGGTTTGAGTCCCGGTCATGACACTTGTGTCCTTAAGCAAGACACTAAAACAATTATTAATTTCTCTTTCGGATGGGACGTAAAGCCAACTTATCCTGGGAGAGTAAGGGTTAACTTTGGTGTTTCTGGTTCACATAACAAGCACCCTTGTTTACAAGTTAGTTTCCTCATCAGGCTTGTGAGCTACAGTCATGAAGTTCACTTATGAGTCATCCTTGCTTTCTTAACCAGAAATGTATAGTAATAATAATAATAATATTAATAATAATAGTATTATTCTTCAATAACCTACCCTACACACTAACATAACCCATATACCATCGTGGTAACTTTATCACAGCTCATTCGTTCGCTCTTAACAGAAACACTAAACACTCTATAGGGGATAAAGCCTGTAAATACTGCTGACAAAGCCCCACTTAGCAGAATTATATTTCATTGTCGGAGTGACACGCCTCTTTGTTTTATTTCACTTTGTCTTTCTCTTAGACAGCCCATCTTTTGGCCCTGGTTAAATGTTGTCCCATTTCTGTTTCCTTGTGTTTTCCTTGGTATTTGTTTTTTGCTCTTTTTGTGTTTTTTCTCTTACTGTATTTTTGTTTCATAGTTTTATCATTTGTTTTACAATTCATGCTGTATATGGGGGAGGGGGACGGGACGGTTTTTATATTTTTATATATTTTACAAAATGTGTGTATTTTTGTATGTATGGTGATATGCCTGAATAAATTATTATTAATATTATAACAATATCATGATAATAATGTGTATTCATTATGTGACTGTTCAAGTCAAGTAGGCTATTCAAAGCACCCCGTTCATCCAGCTCTTCCCATTCCTGAAAACCATCTCAACTCCTTAAAGGTACTGTACACTTTTGGTAACAGCTTAAAATCAGTGTCCACATTTTGTGTGATTCAACATGCATGAACAAACAAACCTGTGAAAGTTTGAGCTCAATTGGTTATCGAGGTCACGAGAAAATAGTGAAAAGATACCTTATGTGTTTTCTGTTTTTTCAAACATTGAGTTTTGATCGTGCGTGATAAAAACTATTGTTTTACTCATTTCTCAGAAACGGTAGCATTTTAGGCAGAAATATTTTAAGGAACCCTTTTAACCATTACTTACTTTAAATCATGTAAGTTATGTGTGAGTCTGTGAACAATAATTTGTGTTTTTCGATCTTACCAATAGTGTACAGGTCCTTTAAGAGAAGAGTATGCAGCACTGGCAGTCAACTCGGCACACAGTATTGCTAATCATTCACACCAACAATCTCGACCCTCGCAGGTAACCGTTTACTCCTGCGTGATGAGAATCAGAGTTAGTGCCACGACAGGGATTCGAACCCACACTGTGATGACTTAGCCACCAGGGCCCAATTTCATAGAACTGCTTGAGCACAAATAGTAGGTAAGCACAACAAAATTATGCTTACCATAATAAGGTTACCAGCCAATCTACCATGTCACATGTACAATTTGTGACTGGTATCCTGCTCATTTCTACTAAGCAGACAATTTTTAAGCAATATTTTCTGCTTAAGCAGCTCTATGAAATTGGGCCCAGGGGTTGGTGTGATGCGCTACACAGCCGCTCGGCTTTGACACCCTGCTTACCATTATAACAATAAAACTTTTGCTCCCACACACATTTTTCTGCCTAAAAGTCCGTCCTAAAAATAGGTTTATACGTAAAAAGCTTCGTGAAATAGGGCCGTGACTATGCCATATGTTTCAAATTGGAAAAATCCGGAAAATACACGCCTCGCTTGGTGTATTATAATGTTATTTATCTATTTTTTCTGTTATGCAAATCGCCGATACAAGGCCCGAGTTAAGCCTGAGTTTCAAGGAACACGTGGAAAGTTAAGAGGGGAAGAAGATATCTGCTCATACTGGTCTTTGGAACAGCAACAGTGAAGGACTGAAATTAGAGAAACACCGACTGAGTTCAACATTATACTCGTACTGATCTTTAACAACAGAATTCAACCAGTTTTTTGATGCAACTGCGCCCTCTATCGGTGTGGATCCTCCAATCGGGCATAGACTGTGCAATTCTCGCGCGTATCCGAACATTGTGACCCGTTAAAATACGCGAGTTTGATTCCTTCACGCGTTAAAGCAATTTACGTAGGACCAAAGTGGTCCCAAAAATGTTCGAATACGCGCGAGACTTGCACGGTCTATAGACCTTATGCATTGACGTCATCCAGCCGCCATCTTAGAGGTAAAACGATGACGAAACAATCGAAACGCATAGATTTGTACGCGCGGCGCACATGATTGGCCAATGAACAACCTCCTTTTGACCTCTAGGCGAGGGTGCCCTACTGAAATGACATCATATATGCATAAGGTCTATTGCCATCAACTTCTACCTCCACTGATGAAGGGAGATTTGCAGAATTAAACAAGAGAAGGTTGAACCCCGGATTATTCTGGAAAAGTTCCAGGCTGACCTCGAGTTCCCGCCTGTTTAATTTGGCATAGCTCCTTTAAATGGAAACCTTTCCAAACCTAAACTTGGGCTCCGGCTTGGGTTTCAGTTCCGGCATGGTCTTCATCATATTTGTCTTCGGAGCAGTGGGCACTTTGCACGGTGTTTCCAACATCAAATGGAACCCGGAGCTGGAGCTGGGGCCCGAGCCTAGGTTTGGGAAAAGCCACATAATGTACTCTTGGTTTGAAAAAATACAATGGTTTAAAACAAAACCAATTTGTTTTGTACAAGTGTACGGAGCCCCTGAAGGGACAGGTAAAACAAAACAAAAAGTAACAAATGGAACTTGAAGAAAAAAAGAAGAAGACATTTCGTTCTCTCGAATTACTATTTCGTGCCCTCGGAATACTACTTCGTTTCCTCAAATGATATTTGGAACAAAATAATATATCAAGGGAATGAAATAGCATATATAGATATACATATGTTGTTTACCCTTTCAAGAAGTGTGCCATCTTGTGCCTTAACAAATATGTTTGTTTCTATTTTGCAATTTATAGAAATCTCAATAAGCATAGACAATAATTGTTGACACTAATTATTAACAAGGGAAAGCGATTTGACAAGCGGTAAAATCGTATGACAAATCAATGACGTGTTGTTGTCGCGAAAGTACTTATCAAAGGTTTTCAGCTTATTGCAAAGTGAAAAAAAGTGCATTTTGACACTCGATGATGTCATCGGACTGCAGTCCACTGTCCGATTTTAATTAAATAATCAGTTCTCCGCCATTTTTTTTTTAAATCTAAAAAATTCAGCATTTTTCATCTAATTTAATGTCTTGTTACCACCCGGGGTCTTTTTCACACACAAAAATCCATCAATGACCAGCTCTCCCGGAATTCCCATAGGAATTGCACAGCAGTTACTTGACCTTGGTGTCAATAGCCACTACTGGGTGAAATGAACCATAATTATGGTTACTTGTACAATGGCTGTAAGCAGTGACCTGGTTGTTTATTTGGATAAATTGAGTAGAGTCCATATCTAATGGTTTGGGGAATTTGAAATTAATTACACGCAAAATCCAAACGGACTGCAGCCTACTGACCGATGGCCTCACCGTGTGATTTGTTTTTGATGATGTCACGCAGGGTTAATTGTTTCGGACGTCGTGTGAAATGAGCTTTTGCTCTATTGGAGAGATTATTATTCAAGATGGAAGGCAGACTGTATGGTGGGCTGCCTTCCAAGAGAAATGTTATATCGTACAACTGAATCCACAATGCAAAACAAAACACAATATGGTTTTCACAATGTATGTACAGGGTGTATCAAAACAAACTCAACAAAAACATAATTTATAATTTTGTGAAGATTGCGTTAGGCACATCAAAGTGTAGTAGCACCTTTAAAGCCAAGGATCTCCTCTTTCCAATAATATGTTATTTATTCACATTCGGTCAGGGTTGGCTGAATAATCATCGTTTTTGCACAATATGACAAATTTGGCTTTGGACCATTGTCTTTTGTAGCATGCCTTTGTAAACATGTCACTGCAATAATTACATCACATGGCCGTCAACATTGCCCCTATTCCTTTCCACACAGAGATTGGCTCGTCTCTCCATGTCACGAACAGCGTTTTGTATCATTGATACGCTGAAACTTAGTCCCAAGCCAAATTGTTCTATTGTGCAAAAACAATTATTATTCAGCCAACCCTGACCGAATGTGAATAAATAATGTATCATTGGAAAGAGGAGACCAATGGCTTAAAGGTGCTACTACACTAGTCACTTTGGAGTACCTAACGCAATCTTCACAAAATTAGAAATTATGTTTTTGTTGCGTTTTTTTGATACACCCTATATAGGTGACACACACACACACACACACACACACATCCACACATACAAAATAAGTAGGGTCGGCACACTTTGCTGATGGAAACGGCGAGAAAACTCTTTTTATGTCAGAAAATGCTGAACAAAGTTTTGTCCCCATGAAGGAGTTTCTGTCGATTAAAATAAGGCATCATTACATTAACAGACTTTTTAACATTAATAGAGTACAACTATAAAGAGACTTGGAGATTGCTTGGTGGAAATACAATAGTGAAAGAATTTTGCAGCAAAACCATGTAATTTTTAAAGAGTATAAAGCCCTTTTCACACGACAGCAATTTAGCAAGGGTCCCTTGCTTAATTTTAGCACGGTTGCGAAATTGCACCTCGTGTGAAAGGACAACAATGTTTGGACTGTCCAAGGAATACCTAGTGAAATCTTCTCAAATTTGCCGTAATTTATGGACAGTACACACACTGAAGTCCTTTCATACGAGGTGCAATTTCGCAACCATGCTAAACTTAAGCAAGGAACCCTTGCTATAATTTGCTGTCGTGTGAAAAGGGCTTAAATTGCACGTTAATATTTGGTAAAAACTTGATACAAATGCAAGGTTTAACTTGTATTTTGAACAACAATTATCAAAATGTCCCCAAGTGTAGCAAATATCCTGAGTCCGGTATACTCTCCCGAGTATACTCTCCCAAATACTGAGTCCACTGGTTCATTTTGGAGACGCACATACTTACAAACAGAGATTTAACTAAACTGCTCACAAAAAGTTAGGAAACTTTTTTTAATCATGTATATTTTTATTATTTATTACCCTCTTGTATTATGTTGCATATCAATAGAAAGCTGAAGTGTTCTTCTTTAAAATGATACCAAATGTGCAATGATGACATGTTACTGGACTTGGCCACATTAATGAGAATGAGACAAAGTCACAAATCAAATGTGCCAAAATTAGCAAGTTTGTGTTACTGTGTGAACAAACAAATTGACACTGTAATTCAAACAAGCGGTAATTTTGGCACATTTGATTTGTGACTTTGCCTCATTGTCATTCATGTAGCCAAATTCAGCAACATGTCATCATTGCAAATGTGGTATCATTTCAAAGAGGAACACTTCAGCTTTGCATTGATATATAACATTTACAAAGAGAGTAATAAATAATAAAAATATACTTGATTAAAAAAAGTTTCCTAACTTTTTGTGAGCAGTTTACATGGTTTCACCGCAAAATTCTTACAATATTAAGTGAAATGCCAAACCTGGAGTAATTTTTGAGCAGAAAGTCCCACCCTAGGAGTTTATCAAAATGTAATAACATTTCTGGACTATCTTGACCCTACGTACATCTGAAGCCTCCTGTATGCTTTTTGAATCAAATTCACTTGGCATGTGTATGCTTGACCTTACAGACGTCTGAAGCATCCTGTATGCTTGTATAATCAAAACTTGTCACATGTACGCTTGACCCTACAAGCGTCTTGAAGCCTCCTGTATACTTGTAGAATCAAAGTGACTTTGCATGTGTACGCTTGACCCTCCATACGTCTGAAGCCTCCTGTATGCTTGTCGAATCAAATTGACTTGGCATGTGTATGCTTGACCTTACAGACGTCTGAAGCATCCTGTATGCTTGTAGAATCAAAAATTGTCACGTGTACGCTTGACCCTACAATACAAGCGTCTTGAAGCCTCCTGTATACTTGTAGAATCAAAGTGCATGTGTACGCTTGACCCTACATACGTCTGAAGCCCCCTGTACGCTTGTTGAGTCGAAGTGACTTGGCTTCTTTGCGAGTGGGTATGGTCGACCTTAAACAACTTAGGCTTAACTCACTGTGATTATGACTCTACAAACGTACATGGGGCTTCACATTATGTTTAAGGTCAAGCATACACCTTTTAAATCGCAAGCGTACATGATGCTTCACGTGTAGGGTCAAGCATACACTATAATATGGCAAATGTGACTATGTCTAAAATAATGCTGTAGGCTCTCCTGATGCTTATTAACTGAAATTGACCTTTGATATAAGCTGTATTTTGGGAAATATTGACAGTCAGAAACTATGCAAAAATTTGAAAAAATCAAGAATTTTTATCAAATTTGAGCCAATTTTTAAGGTGCGATTTTCTAATCTAAAACAGTACAGTACCGCTAGGTACTACTTACCTTGGATATAAGATCTACTTGGGTAAATAATGATACATAATACTAGGCAAAAAATTAACAAAATCACAAGGGGTAAGTCCAGCACTTTTATTTGGGCCAATTTTGTTGGTGCAATATTCTGCTCTAAAACAATGCAGTAGGTACTACTGATTTCTTTTGAGGTAACTTAACCTGGATATTTGCCAAGTCAATATGATTTAACAAGCGTTCACAGGAGGCTTCATACGTAGGGTCAAGCGGACACATCATAAGGTGTAAGTCCAGCATTTTTTATCAAATTTGACCCAAGTTTTGAAATGGCGTTGTTAGGCTCTAAAATGATGCTGAAGTAGGCTCTGTTGATGCTTATTAACTGAAATTTACCTTGAATATAAGCTATACTTTGGGAAATAATTAACTTATAGCATGCACGAAGCTTCAGATGTATGTAGGGTCAAGCATACACATGCCAAGTCAATGTGATTCAACAAGCGTATGCAGGAGGCTTCAGACGTATGTAGGGTCAAGCGGACACATCATAAGGTGTAAGTCCAGCATTTTTATCAAATTTGAATCAAGTTTTGAAATGGCGTTTTTAGGCTCTAAAATGATGTTTTAGGTTCTCCTGATGCTTATTGAGAAGCAGTGCATGGAAGGTCGTGTTGTTGGTCGCGCTGGCAGAGGAAGGCCGAAAGCTAGGTGGAATGACAACATTCGTGCACTCCAAGAAGAAACATGCATGAGCTATAACAACGATCGCACTCGACAGGGAGGCTTGGAGGGAGTTTGTTTCTCGGACCACCACGGGACGGCGGACGCCCTAATGGACTAAAGAGAGAGAGAGATGCTTATAACTGAAGTTGAACTTGGAAGCTCTACTTGGGTAAATATTGATATATAATAATAGGCAAAAAATTGAAAAAAATCACAAGGGGCAAGTCATATCGTATGGAGCCTCCACGCTTGTTAAATGACATACACTGTAAAAAATTTCCGTTATTTTACGGTGAGAAATTTGTATATATCGACGGTAAATTACCGTTCTCGCTTTTCATCAGCATTTTACGGCCAAAATCCGTATTACGGGGCACTCCAAAAGCACTCTGGGATACATTGGAACACCGCGCACGCGCAATGCTTATGAGCAAGTTCAGGCGGGGCGACTAGAGTAACTAGATTTACCAGAAACCATTGTCATGGATGTTTATTGGATAACTAGAATGAAATGGGCGGGATCTAATTAATTATGCACACATAAAGAACTCGATGTTTATTCAAAACCATTGTAGGTTTGACAGTCTGTTATGCGCAGTAGCTTACACTTAATTGTGTGTGAGTTTATTATAGCTAGGCCCAGGTGTAGTTCAATTGAAAAAATGTTTTTGTATCAGCATTTAAAAATTTCACACCGTGGGTAGACAGTGAAACCCGAAGTTTATATAATTGGAACGAATCAACTGTTTTATAATTGCTTGTTTTCAGCATGACTGAGATCATGATACCATTGCTTGATTACACTAATGTTTGTAGAGCAGTAAGAGTAATCAACTTGTTAACTCAATGACCGCTGTGATATCATTATTTATCGAGTATTTTAACGGGTACTCGAAAACCGAATTAATGTTGGTAACGGGTACCCGATACAAAATTACCCGTGAACGCACAGCCCTATTTTAAAGTGATTATCATCTGGGGTGCGTACATACTTGCACAGATTGAAAGTTGAAGGGTTTTTTTCATATTCTGTTTTCGCACCTAAAAATAAGATTGACAAGTTTCTCACCGTAAAAATCACGCCACGCCCGTAACTTTGTTTACGGGTAACATCGTAAATTGACACCTTGCTCACCGTAAAAAACACGGCACACCGTGACTTCGTGTACGGTTCGCAACGTAAAATTTACGGGAATTGGTTGGCATCTCGCTGCACAACCGATTCCCGTAAATTTTACGGGAATTTTTTTAAAGTGATGACAAGTCAATGGGATTTAACAAGCTTCAGATGTATGTAGGGGCAATCATACACATGCCAAATCAATGTGATTCAACAAACCTACAGGCTACAGGCATCATACGTTAGAGCCTGTACGCTTGCACGGGATTTAACAAGCGTAGGAGGCTTCATACGTATGAAGCCTGTACGCTTGCACGGGATTTAACAAGCGTAGAAGGCTTCATACGTATGAAGCCTGTACGCTTGCACTGGATTTAACAAGCGTGGGAGGCTTCATACGTTTGAAGCCTCAGTAGGCTTGTTACTTATAAGTTGCAAGCGTACTGAGGCTTCAAACGTGTGAAGCCTCAGTACGCTTGTTCCTTATAAGTAGCAAGCGTACTGAGGCTTCACACGTGTGAAGCTTCGGTACGCTTGTTACTCATAAGCAGCAAGCGTACTGAGGCTTCACACGTGTGAAGCCTCAGTACGCTTGCTACTTATAAGTAGCAAGCGTACTGAGGCTTCACACGTTTGAAGCCTCAGTACGCTTGTTACTTATAAGTGACAAGCGTAGCAAGCGTATTGAGGCTTCACACGTGTGAAGCCTCAGTATTAACTGAAATTTACCTTGGATATAAGCTCTACTTGTGATATTTGCTATATTCTGAGAATATTTGATAATTTTAAGGCGGCATCAGAGTCTTTGGTCACCATTTTGCAAAATATTAGGCAAATCACAAGCGGGGTAAGTCCAGCACTTTTATCAAATTTTGGCCAGAAATTTTAAAGAAATCGCAAGGGCTAAGTCCAGCACTTTTATCAAATTTAGTTTTGAAAATAAACAAAAATCGCAAAGGGCTAAGTCCAGCATTTTGATCAAGTTTGGACCAAATAATAACAAGCGTGAGGGTTCACAAGTCTGGAGGGTCAAGGATACACAAGCGCACTGAGGCTTCATACGTTTGAATCCTCAGTACGCTTGCTACTTATAAGTAACAAGCGTACTGAGGCTTCACACGTGTGAAGCCTCAGTACGCTTGCTACGCTTGTCATTACAATTAACAAGCGTACTGAGGCTTCATACGTGTGAAGCCTCAGTACGCTTGCTGCTTATGAGTAACCAGCGTACTGAGGCTTCACACGTGTGAAGCCTCAGTACCAGCATTTATATCAAATTTAGTTTTGAAAATAAACAAAAATCGCAAAGGGCTAAGTCCAGCATTTTGATCAAGTTTGGACCAAATAATAACAAGCGTGAGGGTTCACAAGTCTGGAGGGTCAAGGATACACATTTATTAGTAACAAGCGTACTGAGGCTTCACACGTGTGAAGCCTCAGTACGCTTGCTAATTATAAGTAACAAGCGTACTGAGGCTTCACACGTGTGAAGCCTTAGTACGCTTGCTAATTGTAAGTAGCAAGCGTACTGAGGCTTCATAAGTGTGAAGCCTCAGTACGCTTGCTACGCTTGTCATTACAATTAACAAGCGTACTAAGGCTTCATACGTGTGAAGCCTCAAGCTTGTTACTTACGCAGTTTATAAGTAACAATTGCGTATATAAGGCTTTACAAGGGGTAAGTCCAACATTTTTATCAACATTTTGCAAAATATTAGGCAAATTACAAGGGGATAAGTCCAGCACTTTTATCAAATTTTTGCCAAAAATTTAAAAAACCTCGCAAGGGCTAAGTCCAGCACTTTTATCTAATTTGGGCCAGAAAATAAGCAAACATCGCAAAGGGCTAAATTACATGCCAAGTCAATTTAATTTAACAATCGTCAGGAGGCTTCATACGTATGAAGCCTCCACGCTTGTTAAATTACATGCCAAGTCAATGTAATTTAACAAGCGTCGGGAGGCTTCATACGTATGAAGCCTCCGCTTGCTAATTTCTGGCCAAATTTGATAAAAGTGCTGGACTTACCCCCCTCCCCCTTGTGATTTGCTCAATATTTTTGCGTACCGAGGCTTCATACGTGTGAAGCCTATCAAGCTTGTTACTAATAGATTGTGTATCCTTGACCCTCCAGACTTGTGAAGCCTCACGCTTGTTAATAATTGGTCCAAACTTGATAAAAAAGATAAAAATGCTGGATAAGTCCTTGCGATTTTTTAATTTAATTTCGGGCCCAAATTTGATAGAAGTGCTGGACTGACCCCCCCTTGTGATTTGCTCAATATTTTTTGCCAGATTTTGATAAACATGCTGGACTTAGCCCTTGTGAAGCCTTATGTACGCAATTGTAACTTATAAACTGCGTAAGTAACAAGCTTGAAGCTTCACACGTATGAAGCCTTGGTACGCTTGTTAATTGTAATGACAAGCGATAGGCTTCAGACGTATGAAGCCTCGGTACGCTTGCTACAAGCGTAGCAAGCGTGAGGCTTCACACGTGTGAAGCCTCGAACGCTTGCTACTTAGCGTAGCAAGCTTGATAGGCTTCATACGTGTGAAGCCTCACGCTTGCTACGCTTGTAGCAAGCGTACCGAGGCTTCATACGTGTGAAGCCTATCAAGCTTGTTACTAATAAATTGTGTATCCTTGACCCTCCAGACTTGTGAAGCCTCACGCTTGTTAATAATTGGTCCAAACTTGATAAAAAAGATAAAAATGCTGGATAAGCCCTTGCGATTTTTTTATTTAATTTCGGGCCCAAATTTGATAGAAGTGCTGGACTGACCCCCCCTTGTGATTTGCTCAATATTTTTTGCCAGATTTTGATAAAAATGCTGGACTTAGCCCTTGTGAAGCTTTATGTACGCAATTGTAACTTATAAACTGCGTAAGTAACAAGCTTGAAGCTTCACACGTATGAAGCCTTGGTACGCTTGTTAATTGTAATGACAAGCGATAGGCTTCAGACGTATGAAGCCTCGGTACGCTTGCTACAAGCGTAGCAAGCGTGAGGCTTCACACGTGTGAAGCCTCGAACGCTTGCTACTTAGCGTAGCAAGCTTGATAGGCTTCAAACGTGTGAAGCCTCACGCTTGCTACGCTTGTAGCAAGCGTACCGAGGCTTCATACGTGTGAAGACTATCAAGCTTGTTACTAATAAATTGTGTATCCTTGACCCTCCAGACTTGTGAAGCCTCACGCTTGTTAATAATTGGTCCAAACTTGATAAAAATGCTGGATAAGCCCTTGCGATTTTTTTTTAAATTTCGGGCCCAATTTTGATAAAAGTGCTGGACTTACCCCCCTTGTGATTTGTTCAATATTTTTTTGCCAAATTTTGATAAAAATGCTGGACTTAGCCCTTGTGAAGCCTTATGTACGCAATTGTAACTTTTAAACTGCGTATGTAACAAGCTTGAGGGTGTGAAGCCTCAGTACACTTGCTACTTATAAGTAACAAGCGTACTGAGGCTTCACACGTATGAAGCCTCAGTACGCTTGCTACTTATAAGTAACAAGCGTACTGAGGCTTCACACGTATGAAGCCTCAGTACGCTTGTTACTTACAAGTGACAAGCGTAGCAAGCGTACTGAGGCTTCACACGTTTGAAGCCTCAGTATTTACTGAAATTTACCTTGGATATAAGCTCTACTTGTGATATTTGCTTTATTCTGAGAATATTTGATAATTTTAAGGCGGCATCAGAGTCTTTGGTCACCATCGCATGAAAAGTCACTATGATTTAACAAGCTTCAGACGTATGTAGGGACTATCATACACATGCCAAATCAATGTGATTTGAACAAACCTACAGGCTACAGGCATCATACGTATGAAGCCTGTACGCTTGCACGGGATTTAACAAGCGTAGGAGGCTTCATACGTATGAAGCCTGTACGCTTGCACGGGATTTAACAAGCGTAGGAGGCTTCATACGTATGAAGCCTAACGCTTGCACGGGATTTAACAAGCGTGGGAGGCTTCATACGTATGAAGCCTGACGCTTGCACGGGATTTAACAAGCGTGGGAGGCTTCATACGTATGAAGCCTGACGCTTGCACGGGATTTAACAAGCGTGGGAGGCTTCATATGTATGAAGCCTGACGCTTGCACGGGATTTAACAGGCGTGGGAGGCTTCGTACGTATAAAGCCTGTACGCTTGTTAAAAAACACATGAGACTTTTCAAGGGGTAAGTCCAACATTTTAATCAAAATTTTGCAAAATATTAGGCAATTCGCAAGAGCTAAGTCCACCACTTTTATCAAATTTTGGCCAGAAATTTTTAAAAAATTCGCAAGAGCCAAGTCCAGCACTTTTACCAAATTTGGGCTATAAAATAAACAAACATCGCAAAGGGCTAAGTCCAGCATTTTTATCAAGTTTGGACCAAATAATAACAAGCGTGAGGGTTCACAAGTCTGGAGGGTCAAGGATACACATTTATTAAAAACAAGCGTAGGAGGCTTCATACGTATGGAGCCTGTACGCTTGTAACATAGTCAGTTGGATATAACAAGCGTAGACGCTTGTAACAAAGCATTTTTATCAAATTTGTACGCTTGTAACACGGCATTTTTATCAAATTTGATCAAAGTTTTGAAATTTCGTTTTTAGGCTCTAAAATCAGGCTCTAGGCTCTCCTGATGTGTATTAACTGAAATTCTTGGAAGCTCTACTTTGGTGAATATTGATATGATAATAATAGGCAACAGATTGAAAACATCACAAGGGTTAAGTCCAGCATTTTTATTAAATTTTGTCAATGTTTTTTTAATGGCGGTTTCAGGCTCTAAAATGATGATGTAGGCTCCGTTGATGCTTATTTACTCAAACTTACCTTAAATATAAGCTATGCATAGGGAAATATTTAATTTATAGTATAAACACAGGCAACAAATTGAAAAAATCACAAGGGGCAAGTCAAGCATTGTTATCAAATTTACGCCAATTCCTAAGGGGCAATTTTCTGCCTTTAAACAATGCAGTAGGTACTACTGATGTCTTTTATGTAACTTGAACATGGATATTTGCTATATTTTAAGAAGTTTTGATAATGTTGAGGCTTCATCAGAGTCTTTGGTCACCATTGCATGAAAAGTCACTATGATTTAACAAGCATGCATGCAAGAAGCTTCAGACGTATGTAGGGTCAAGCATACACGTGCCAAGTCAATGTGATTCAACAAGCATACAGGAGGCTTCATTAGTATGTAGGGTCAAACGTACACATGCCAAGTCACTTTGATTCAACAAGCATACATGAGGCTTCAGACTTTAGGGTCAAGCATGGGTCAAGCATACACGTCCTGAAGGTAATTCTGGAAATTTTGGGAAATTTGTAAGTGCGATTTCACGCTCTTAAAGGATGTAGGTAGTACTGATGCCCTTTTTATTTAATTTACCGATAAGATTTTCTATAGTTTTGGTAACAACAAAATGAGACATTAATTTTGTGGGAAAATCCATAACATTTACAAGAATATGGAAGATCCAATAGATCATGTGCTACAAAATGGCATCAGCAAGGATGCCTGCTTCATTTGAAAGCAAGGACTCGATTTTGAACATTTGGCCGAAATATTGAAAAAATCATTCAGCCTTTTTATCAAATTTAGGCAAATTTTTAAGTTGCGTTTTTCGGTACTAAAATGACGCTTTCATTGAACTTGACCTAAGATATTTGTAATTTGAAAGCTGAAAAAATGTAAAAGCTATTTTTTTGCTCTAAAAAGATGTAGTCGGTAATACTACTGGATTTGTATTGAATTTGACCCCTGGTAATTGCTGTATTTTGGAAAGTATTGATATATATGAGGCTTCTGCATGAGTATGTATGGTCGACTTAACTTAACTCACTATAAATCTACAAGTGACATAAGGCATTACATTCACATTGAAGTCAAGCATACAAATTTTAAATCACAAGCGTACGGTACAAGAGGCTTCAAATGTGTGTAGGGTCAAGCATCTACGAATCTACGTATGAAGTCTCATGTATGCTTTTAGGACCATAGTCGAGTTTAATAAAAGGCAACATAAGTACCTAATGCATCGTTTTAGATCCTGAAAACGCACGTCAACAGTTGACCAAAATTTGATAAAAATGCTGGACTTACTACCTCTTATGATTCTAATTTTTCAAATTACCCTCAAAATTTGTTTTCAATTTGGGCGAAATTTTGAATTTATTGTTATTCTTGAAAATGAAGTAAGCATCCTCACTGATGTCACTTCGAATCACTCGACCTAGTGCATCAGTCATATTTTTTGAAACATTTAAGATTGTTCTGTTTAAAAAAACTATTGTCATATTTTTCCATACAATATTATTATTTCTCAAACTATAATACAACATTTATTTTGCTGAAAATCCTTAATAGGCTACTTTAAGTGAGAATGACATCAGTAAAAGTGGCCTCTTCATTTTATAACATACAATTTTGTAAATTTTTCAATGAATGAGCATTCATGATATACACAAAAAGCCCTTCTTCCAGTCACATAAAGTACTTTTTTCCAGTGACAAAAGGCCGTAAGCAATACAATAGGTCCTGAGAAAAACAGCATTGGCACTACTGTCACATGTTTGTTGCAAGAGTTACCCCCAAAAGAGATGTTTTCCAATTCATGTGCAGAATTTAACCTTTCTATGATGACTAATGCATGGCAGAAAACCGATCTCAAACTTTCACACTCAGCTGTCTTGAAAGACAATTTTGCACATTAATTGCCTTCGCCCTTGCTCTGGTAACTTTCCGTAGCGTCCTTCTTCCGGACACACGACGATTAAAGTTATTTCCTTTCTTTCAATATTTCCCTTCCAGTTGAACAATTCACAATTTTTGATGGCTGTCTGTGTAAGCCGTGACGGTATCCTACGCCTGTTCTGATGACAATTTTTGAGAGTGTCTTTTTCTTTTCAATTTTTCCTTTTTCATGGGGAGGATCCCTGGTGTTGGCAAAGATAGGGTCAACGGGCGAACAAAGGAACAGGGGAGTTACTGTAGAAGAGGTTTGTTCCTCAAAACGTGTTTATATCCAGTTGACAGCAAATTTCATCTTCATTTACTTAAAAAATAAGGGTTAAGTTTAAACTTTGGGTTGGGTTTCATCTTTAGAGTGAACAATTTAAAGGGTCTGTATACGTTTGGTAATGACTCTGAAAATTAATGGCAATAAAAACTTTCAGTGGTAAGAAGTACAGCGGAAAGTAAAATGCATTTTGAGAAACTTTTCACATCGAAGTACTGCGGTTATGGAAAAAGATATCACTTTTTATCCCAACAAATTTGAATCTGAGAAGCGTTTCTGCAGTAACGTTTCTCAGACTGAGAAACGTTACTGCAGATAGTGTATTCATTGCAGATTATTCTTCCTGCGTGGACATAACCGCTCCGGTTTTCGGCAAAATCTCAAAAACGCTACCACTTTTTGAAACTACATTTTCACAAATTAGTTTTATGGTATATATATATATCTACAACTATAGATTGAAACAAACAGTGGGTTTTGTTTACCAAACGTATACACTCCCTTTAAGCTTTGGAACAAAAATGGTTTAGAATGTACGTGCATTATGTCCTTAAGCTGCATTCCTGTGTTTATAATGGCCTCATCACGTCGGTTTAGGGCTGGTTGGACGTGGAATCTACAACAAGAACAAAATATGGCTTCAGAAAACAAAAATACTGACCCCCCAAAAAAAATAAAAAAATAAAAAATCCCCCACCCACCATGAGAAATTCACAAATGTCTACATATGGCCATAATGATTATCTTGATTTGGCTTCCATCAGAGATGAGCAGGATCAGTTTCAGATGAAACCCACTGCGGAGTTACCCACCAGACCTGTCATGGTGCTTTGACCCACAATTGATGAATGGCTCCTGTTGAGGGTATCCAACCCAAGAGTGGAGTTGCACTTTAGAAAAAATCCGAACAAACTCCATCTCAAGAGTAAGGATGATCACCAGGAGGGAGAAGGAGGAGGAAACAGGTTCGTGAAGTCAATTCTGCCGTGAACTATTTGAGTAGATGCTGCCCTAGGACTACAACGAGCACATCTTGGACGCAATGGTCGTCCCCAACTCGTCGCTGGTACAGACGAGCAAAGAGATTCTCCCTACAAGAACAAAATGTAGAGAGAAATGCCTCAGACAAGGAGAGGAGGACGCACTGTTGTCCCTAAACATGGCTTTCCGAGACGGCCTCCACAATACTGGAATTGCAGCTGCTGGTGCAAGGAGGCTTCTATCTGCGATGTGGACATCTGTTCCCTCACGAGACGCCCTGCATAAAGGTGCAAACAAATGTGGGGAAATTATTAATTTTGAAAAATGAACAAGACATGGTCGAAAATAAAAAGCCAGTGAAGCAATTATGTGCTTGGAATATCAGGAATTCTTTAGAGGATTTTAGGGGGGTTACTTCTGTACAAGAGGAAAATAGTGTGTTAAAGTATGGGAACAATACCCTCTGCCCCAATGTCGGGCATGGTATACAGTGGGGACGTTCACCAATTAATTGGATACGGGGGAGGGATAGTGGCCAGTGAAAGATATCGACAATATAACAATCCTCTGAAACATTGTCGCAAAAGCCTTTGTTTCAGCAACACACAAAACAGATGTTCTCTTTGAAAATATGACCAACAAAGAAGGGAACAAAAGTGTGATGTTAAACCACGAAAGCGAACTCTGCCAAAATTGTGCAACCTCCACAGACCAAGGTAACAAACAAAATAATACACAATTTTGAGATATGGCTGACACATTACTATATCACTGTTTGGTTTGGGTAAATTTGTCATTCAAACCGCCCTCTGTTGACAAAAGTCATGTTTCCGCCGGGCAAGAAGACGCGTACCCATGGTAACGTTGCCTGTCCTTTGTAGGTGGCTGTCAGTACACAAAGGTTTTGCCCGGCGACATGCGCGCGCATCATGTTATGATTTTCGAATGACGTCAGAGGTCACATCGTCTATACACCCAAACCAAATAGTGCAACCTTATAGTGTCTACTTTATCTCAAAAAGGCTAATGAAACATGCACCGCCACTCGTCCTGTGCAAATTTCAATATGGGTGACGAACGACAAGGAGAAACTCAATGTGCCAAGAAACTGTTGAACTCCAAAGAGCCCCTTAAGATGATTTGGGGTCGAACAAAGACAAATTGACTAGAGCGGGATTTGAACCAACGACCCCCCGGTTTACTGTGCCGGTGTCCCAGGGAAATCTGTCCCCCCGGAGATTCTGTCCCCATACGGGAAATTTACATTGGCTGGAGGAGGATGATTCAAAAGAGGGCGCTATCAAAATAAGTTTGTACACAGTTCGCCGTATGGGGGGGGGGGGGGGACACACACAGAATCTCCGGGGGGGGGGGCAGACCAGAATCTCCTGCCACACCGGCACCCTACCAACTGAGCTATCTACCTCCTATGTTGGCGGTCTCCCTAATTTATTACCGGTTTATTGATAAGATGGTTCCAACTGATGCCAATTGGTGTCTTGCATAATTATATGCAAAGCAAGGAAGGTATGAAAACTGATCATTTTGCTAGACAACCCCCTACTTTTCCCACCCCTCATCTTAATAGATGTCTTTGTGCAGCCGTAAATTGTGCTGAGTTCAGCACATGTTTCCGGGTACAAACAAAAAGAAAGGCTAAAATACAAGATATATTTGCCAACGACATTAGCCACAGGTATCAGGCCGAGGCAGGTGCAATCCTTAGGCAAAATCTTGGTGATCAGTCTGAAAAGACAGCCATGGCTGCAACGGCAGCAACTGCGCATTCCTGAATGTTACACGGGAAACCATTACAAATTTCCATACCTGCCTGCTCGGGGAAAATGTTTAATGCCTCAACATGATGAAGAGACTGTCATCAAACTTCTGAACAACCGACTTGGTAATTAAGCCATGGAAAAAGGCAATACCAAGTATGGCACCAGCACTCAACAAGCGGGATCTATGACTCTTGCATTACCAGTCATTGATCCAAAGGGAACACTCACCTTTGCAAGAAATGGTACTGGTATGATGAGATCACAGTGCCGTGTATCTTGGTCAATAGTAACGGTCACGCTAACTCGACAGTAAACAAGAGTGAATCTGCTGGGTGTCCAGTATCTGATGGTTTCCGAGCTGCTAACATATCTGAAATGGATAAGCAATACAAATAGTACTCTGACATTGCTAAAGGAAAACCAGAGTGCAGAGTGTCAATTTAATAGATTACGTTCACACTTATGTACAAGAAAGGGCAACTGGAACAATTTGTTTTAAATTACTGGCCCGAAATTCAAATTGAACACAGTTTTGCACACTGCCCGCCACAATACTTTATACTCGAAAAACACGCACTGTCACTCAGACCAAGCAATCAGGAAATAGACGTGGCCATAACGGTGAGACTCAAGGGAGAAACGTTCAAAACAAGCACACAATGAACGGCGAATGAAAAAAAATAAAACAATTTGAGCGGTAGAAGATGATTTTCACACCAGAAAATACCTTTAAAAAAAAAACCCGCCACATATACAGCATATGGTGAATTGGCCGTAATCCAACATTTTGTAACATTTTGTAACATTTTCCCCTGTAACTGAACTGTTTCGCCTGGTAAAATTTTGATGAAAAAACAATTTTATACCATACTTATTTTCAGGTTACAAATTATTGTAAGCAACACCACGTTTAAATACCCATCAAGTTAACAAAAGAAACGATCCTTCGGCAAAAAACCCCAAAACAGATGTCAAAATGAACAACAGTTATGTATTTGAAAACCTTACAGAACAGATCATTATTGTGTTGCTCTAAAATCGAATAAAATCGAATCTTGATCTTTTTATAATTTGTTCATCATGAAAACACGGGCAAAGAACCGATGAGGGAAACATCTGCTTGACTCATTTTCATTAGAACACGTATGTCCTTTGACGCAAATTAATTACATCTCGACATCACACTTGTCAAAATGATTTAATCCTAGAACCTTGAGCTTGGTGCGTAAGCGATACAACAGGTTTTGATGACGGGACGTTGCTGAGATCTGCGAAAATAATTATTCTTTTGTTTTTTGTAATCAACGTGGTAACAGAGCATTGATTTTTGGCGTTGTTACATATAGATACCGAAGCGAGAATCAAAATAAACATCATATAGTGTTAAAATAACACCAATGTAATTGTGTTGGCAGAAATGAGTGTTATTTTATTAACACCATATGGTGTACTTCGGTGTATATTTTGATTCTTTGTTGGTATCTATATGTAACATCAACCATGGTGTCAATTTTAACTCCCTATTTTTACAGTGTACGTTCTTCACCGTCTTTTACTTTCGCCCTAAAATACACCCCTCAACCCCAACAATCTGTGAAAATAATCTTAAAATAAGAAGCTAACGCTTTTGAGAGTCACCGCAAGGGATTTTTCGTGAATGTTCGTATTGACCCAATTCACCTGACGTTATCATCACAAAAATGTTGTTGCGCCATATTTGGAGCCAATGTTCCCTTGTGTTGTACAGTGTTGTGCGTATTATTAGTAATAATAATAACAATAATAAAAAACATTTGTAAATCACCTAATGCAAAAGCCTCTAAGCGCATAAAGAGAACAATACAATATTCAATGAGTGAAAGATACATTACAAGTAAGCAGATTACAAATAAGCAGCTTTAAACAAATAGTTTTTAACAGTGTAAAGACTATTCAAAAGAAATGGAGCAGCGTAAGAAACTTATTTTTTGACCATAAAAAATGGAGCTCTTGTATATAGTTGTGATAAGCAATGACTGCTGAGATGAACGTATTATAGCGACGCAGCGCTTACTTGTTTACAAGTTGGCACCCAAAATGGCGAACGTGACTGCAATAGCAGAGTGTGAACTTGGTGCAAGCAGTCAACACGTGATTGAGTTGTTCAGAAAACCAAAATTATAGTGTTGTGGGAAACTTTTCTCGCACATAGCAGTTTTTCATTCAGAAGCTTAGAGCTGCCACGTAATTTTTTCTTAAAGCAAAATTAAGTCGTACGCACGAGATTGGACAATACGAGATAACAGACCTTACGTACTTGACGTCATTTAAGTAGAGCGCCCTCAACTAGAGGTCAAAAGCAGGTTGCTCGTACGTTGGCTCATCGTGTGCGCCGCGCGTACGTAGCTGTGTGTTTTCTATTGTTTCATTATCGTATTACCTCTAAGATGGCGGCGTATTGACGTCAACGCTAAAGGTCCATTGATCTATATTACATTAATAGAGATCAATGAAAAGGTCCATGTGTCGGAGGTAAGAAACATTAGTCGTATGTACATGTACGAGATATCATAACGTATTTGACTCATACTAGGACGTATACTATCTCTCACGTACGATTTACTACGTCATGCGTAAGACTTATCGCGTGCGTACTACTAATTAAAGTATCTCTTACGTACAGCCTATCATGTTGTACGTACGACTTCTCATCTTGTACGTACGACTTCTCATATCGTCGAATTAGTATTTCGTATTTATCAAGTTGTACGTACGACTTCTCATCTTGTACGTACGACTTCTTATATCGTCGAATTAGTATTATATTTATCATGTTGTACGTACGACTTTTCATCTTGTACGTACGACTTCTCATATCGTCGAATTAGTATTTCGTATGTTAGTATTTATCAAGTTGTACGTACGACTTCTCATCTTGTACGTACGACTTCTTATATCGTCGAATTAGTATTTTGTATGTTAGTATTTATCATGTTGTACGTACGACTTCTCATCTTGTACGTACGACTTCTTATAGAGTCGAACTAGTATTTCATATGTTAGTGTTGGTATGTACGTATGACCTAGTTTTGCAATGTGTATTTTTACGTGGCAGCTGAATACTTCCGTAGCTTTCAGAAGGGCATTATTCGGTATTTGTATCACGCCATGAAAAGGTATTACTCGCTTAGATTAGGGAAGAGTGGCACGAAGCATGTCTTAGCCTGCATACTTCATGCTTTAGTGTGATCGATTGAGACCCCCGAGCGACTGTTTCATATCACAGATGATTATGATATTCATTAGCAGGTGTGTAGCTGATCTTGCCAAAATACAGGCGATTAAGACAATCCAATGGCTCCTTTATAATTGATGAGAAAAACAGGTGCATTGGGCCCGAGTACACCAATAATCAGTTACTCTGTAATTCTATTGATTCATGTCCCGGTGCATAATGTCTCTGGACCTGAAACAACTAAACTTGCTTCTGGCTTTCCAGTAAATTATATTTCAATTTAGATTTCAATTAAATTTTCAATGTAGTTTTATGTTGTACCGGTATACAACTATAAAAGGTAATCTTTGAAAATCCGTGGATGGGCCCAGGCACACGGTTCAGTTTTTTTCAGAGCGTGAACGCTACTAGAAAACCGAATCATGGAAGTTAACAGAGCGTTTCCGTGTGATGTTCTCATTTCTGTATCATATCACCGAATTACATTGCAATCACAACACGATATTAATAAACCCTGAAGTCATTAAAAGAGGATTCGATGTAACGGTGTCGGGGCAAGCCCCCCCCCCCCCCGCTCCAACCAACAGCCAGCCCAATCGCATTTAGGCCAGCCACGTTCCAGAGTCTTCTTCTTTATAATTAAGTAGCTATAAATGTCTTTACCACTATGGAAACTACCCGTGTCTCCGCGCCTCACTGCATCCATTGATGGTTTAAAGAAATATGAAAATCGAAAACATTGGCTGACGACCAGTTGCTTTAAAGACAAGTTTGGTGATCATCAAAACAAACGTTTGATTTATTTTTAATCTGAAGAGCTGCCCAAGTGAAGTGAAGAAAGCAGCTTTTTAAGACCCCCCAGAATAAAAGAGATGAATAATTATATTTATAAACACAAAATAAAGCGAAATAACATCTGTAAGTGCATTCATTGCTGAAATTGATTGCCGTCATGAAACAAATTAGGCGTTTGTAAAAGTTCACAAAATCTGAGTTTTTTGCATGATCCATTTTAACGCTGTTTTCAATCAAAAGCGACCACTCATCTTGTTGAATTTGTTTCACATGTTGGTTTTATGGCACGTGTATTGAAAACTAGAGGGTTTTAATGAATTTACTCTTCCCCCAAAACAATTGATGTAACAAGTGCGTAATATAATTGGTGCAAATAACCAGTCCAGACAAGGGCAGCAACCCCCCTCGCTAGCACCAAATCTTTCACACACATAAACATTTCTCTAGGTTTATTAAAACAAAGGTTCCCTTGGAATTCGGGACAAGGACGGAAGGGTTGAGGATATCGTCTCAAGTATCTTATAAGAGGGAGTTAAAAGTGGGCAATAAGATTGTTGATACGCTAAAATACGGGATGTAAGGGGCAAGTACCGGATGGTCGGGTGGTCAGCTGTCCGGGGGAAAAATACTCTCAATCCAATTCCATCTCAATGAGGCCCGATGTAAGTGCAACCCTCATCGCCAACCCTCATCATCAACATCATGAGCTGCAGATGCCATGGGTAACTGCAAGAGCCTTGATATTTCAAAATGTCGCAGTTTGAATAAATAGTGCCATATAAGCTTAAAGGCACTGACCACGTTTGGAAATTGTCAAAGACCAGTGTTCTCACTTGGTGTATCCCAACATATGCATAAAATAACAAGCCTGTGAAAATTTGGGCTCAATTGGTCATCGAAGTTGCGAGAAAATGATGAAAGAAAAAACACCCTTGTTTTACAAAATGGTGTGCTTTCAGATAGGAATAAAAACTTCTTGCAAGAAGTTTTGATTATTTTAGTGAGAAATTACCCCTTTCTCAAAAACTACGTTACTTCAGAGGGAGTCGTTTCCTACAATGTTTTATACTATCAACAGCTCTTCGTTGCTTGTTACCAAGTAAGTTTTTATGCTAATTTTGAGTCATTACCAAACGTGTACGATACCTTTAAGCCTAACATTCCACCACAAAGACAGAAATACGCCCTCTGGCGGTACTATACGTTTACCTTTTCGACCATTGTAACACTCCGAGCCACAACTATATTGAACGTCAATTTGTCATCAAGAAAAACAAAAAAGAAAAGGAAAAAAAGAGCAGTGTCAGCGAGAGAAACCTGTAATCTTATTTATTCCGATTTTATTAAAGATAATAATGTTTGATTTTACATCTGGAGGAGTCTGTAAGCTCATTAGGCTGAGCAATCCATCATTCCACTCACAAGTATCCGTGAAAGTAACGCATGGTTAGGTGAGTATGAACAAAATTGACCCTTAACGCATGTTTTTGGAATTATTACAATTATGACGGGATTATTGCGAACTCGACGTTATCGGGATAATATAAATAGGTCTAAATTTACCATTATGACGAATAGTCCCAATATACACGAATGCTGCTAAAAGGAAGAATAGCTCAAAATGTCATAGTTTGCAATAAATGCACGACAGTCCAACAATCAGCCCTGTGGACAATTTATCAATTTAATAAAGTGGTTTCGGTTCGGTGAAAAACAGCATGAGAATGCCGATTTTTTTTCTTCTCGCGTATGCCATGTTTAGTTTTGTTTAAGATCCTTAGAGAAAAGTGTTCTCTTCTACAGTGCCGGTAGGCCTACTAACGTTAAAATGGTACTACACACAGCACAACCCTAACACCGAAAGTATTGACCACTTGCACAGCGCAACGCTGCTGATACGCTGAAGTTACACGCACATTTTTAACGCACCAAGAACAGCTGCTGTCAAATAATCTGCCTCCTTTTGTCTCAGTGAGGGCGCTGTTTGACAGTTTGCACGTCATATTTAGATCACTACAAAGGCAGCAGCCAACATTTATGTCATTGTCCTCGATGTTTTGTTTGTATTAATAATGAAGGCCTTTTTAGAGAAAACAAAATGTCAAGAGGTGCTAGCAACAGATTGTACTATTGTACTATAAACATATGGGCTTGGGTTGTGAATGCTCCTAAATGGCCTCCATTCATCCTATTTTCGAGGTTAATTGCAATTTCGGTCAGCTAAAAGTGGCCTTTTAGGTGTTTTGATCTTTGTAGTAAATGGTTTGTTGTGGATTGATGGAGCTATTGTGTATTTGTAATCGAAGGTTTTTACGAGTGAGTGTGTGTTCAGCAGCTGTTCAGCTATTATCGAAATATGGTCACGTCTCGTCAGCAATTTCACGAAATGCCAAAAACATGAAAAATCGGTACAAAACTAATTTTGACTTTTTTGTGTGGTTTCGAGTTGGTTGACTCGATATCTAACAGTTAACACAGTTATAGGTCTCAAAAACGTCTAGTTTCTTAATTATGCTGAGATGATGAAAGGCAAAACCCCCAAGAACCTGGATTTGCGTTTTCACGAAGAGCCAGAAACCTTCTTGTCACTTTGTGTATGACCGCGCTGATTTTACAGCTGGCACAGTGCCAATTCTGAGTGCTCCGGCTTTTGCGTTTTCAAGAAGGGCCACAAACTTTGTTTTTGAGTTTTCAAGAACAGCCACAAAGTTTAGTATAAGCAGTTCTTGATATATGATTTCAACAAAAAATCAACTTCCGGTTTGAACAAGAAGTCAAGGTCAAATGGGGTTATGCTCTGTGTAGCTTTTGTTGAAAATTAACCTAACTTTCCGATGATGTACAGATTGTAAGATTCCAACATGTGGTTCTTGAGCTATGATTTATTTAAAATATTCAACTTTGATTTAATGTCAATTGATACCTGATGACGTCATCAAGTTTGTGTCGTCTTGATATTAAGGTTCAATTGTCTGATGAGTTTCAATGTTCAATTCATTTTTAATCTTGTATTATGCTGTAAATATTGTTAAAACAAGTTTTTTGACGAAAAAACCCGCAAGGCAAACCTTGACCTTCCGGTACGACCGGAAGTTAAGGTCATACGGTTTTGACGTTTTCAAATGTTGCCCCTGTCTTGATCTATCAGATGCGTACATATGAACATCATTGCTTTAATATTTAATTAAATATCGTGATTAGCATATGGTCACTTTTTAAACTTAAATGGCTTGTAATTTGATACCTGATGACGTCATTGCAACGGTTTCATCTCCTAATAAATATCTAAGTTTCAAGTTTATATGTTTTGGAAGTGTGCTTTTGTTAGCGGAAACTTGCGGGGGATAAGGAGAAGAAAAATATAAAAAAAAGTATTAAATAAAATATAAAATAAAATAAAAGTATTAAATAAATAAAAAAAACCGAACAAAAACAAGAGGTGTTCCGGGCCGATATGCCCGAACACCTAAATATGCCTGAATAAACTACTAGGCCTATTATGCTAATTTGATGAAATGTTTGTTCACATGCAATGTTGCATGATGTGCTTATTAAAAAAAAAAAAAAAAAAAAAGGTGTACTTAAGGATTGTTCTCTACCGAACAGCATATGCTGCATTGTACATTTAAAATTAAAACAAAACACCCTTGAGGGCAGTGCCGGTTTTATGCAATTCTGCGGCACACCCACTGATGGTTTTACTGATGAACCATTGTCTCACAGCTGGACGGATAACTTGTGTTTATTTCCATTAATTGGACCATCATGCTGAATATGGAACTGGAATTTAATCAAAACGGCTGCCTTCAAAAATCAGCGGGCGTTAAGTATGGGAGTTATGTGCACGCGTGCGCCTTGGTCTATATTACAATAAGCATTGCAATCGCAGGCCTGGTTTAGCGTGAGCTTGCATGTTGTTTTGTGATAATAATTGTCATGTTATTGCTTTTAAATCACATTTCCAAGGTTGCAATTCATTTGGAAACCGTTGGATGGATCACGGACTCGACTCGTTTACATTATTATTTCCATGCTGCATCTCTGTATTGCACTATCAATGTTTACTGTACAGTGCTACGCAATAGTGCGTCCTCTGTCTGAAGGTTTAGCGTCCGCGTTTAAAGGGTCTGTATACGTTTGGTAATGACTCTGGAAATTAATGGCAATACAAACTTACTTGGTAAGAAGTGCAGCAGCTTTGGATAGTATAATGCATTTTGAGAAACTTTTCACTTCGAAGTACTGTGGTTATGGAAAATAGGCCTATATCACTTTTTATCCCCCAAAATTTGAATCTGAGAAGCGTTACTGCAGTAACGTTTCTCAGATTGTGTATTCCAATTGCAAATTATTCTTCCTCTCGGCAATATTTAAAAAAAAAAACCGCTACCACCTTTTGAAAATTTACACAGGTTAATTTTATGGTACTTATCTACAACTATATAGGATGAAAACAAACAGTGGGTTCCAATTACCAAACGTATACAATCCCTTTAAGTATAGGTTAAGAACAGTTAATGAGAAATATATTGTGAACAATGTGAGCTACTGTTAAGAAAACGACAGAGTAACATGCCTGAACCAAGAATGAGTTGCAAGATAAGATTGATTACGTGTGAACACGTTTGGTTTAGGGTTTGTTTTAAGCTATGCCCGAAAGTCTTAATTCTTGTTGGCGTCAGCTTAAAGTTTATCCCATAACTCACTTTAAAAGACGGCACAAGGCGAGACAGAATTGTGGAGAGAAAATTCTTCTAGCTTTATAGGGCCGAAACAATTACAGTTCAGTTTAAAGGGTGTGCGTAGCATTGGTATAGTAAAAATACAAATGTTCACAGACTTGCACACAACGTACATTGTATAAGGTTGGTCATGGTGGGAAACTCCCTTTGAAATATTTTTGCTTGAAATGCTAAAGTTTTTAAGAAATTAGTAAAACAATTTTGATCTTGCGAGTCCTAAACTCAATATTTGAAAACAGTGAAAACATTTAAGTTTTGATTAAATTTTACTTTTTGGTCTCTTGACTCCAATGACCGATTGAGTTTTAACTTTCACAGGTTTGTTATTTCATGTATGTGTTGGGTCACATCAAGTGTGGATACTGGTCTATGACAATAAAAATATTACACATGCGCTTTAAGGATAAGAGTAACAAGAAGTGCATGGAAAATGGGGGGGGGGGGGTATATATCAAAACAACATGCTTTAGCCTAAAGTGTACCCGGCGTGTAACAATATATATTATATATTCATGGTTTATTAACAATCCGAACTTGTTGCCAGAGGCAAAATTGCAACGAATTGTACATACAAAATTACATGATTTTAAAACGGTAAAAATTTAAAAAACAAAACAAAAATATCTACAAGCTGAATAATTAAAAAAATACAACAATGTGGAACAAGGGACAACAAAACTGCTGGAAATTTAGTTAGATGATAAACAATCATTAGGCAAAATAAAATATTAAACAAAAACTAAAAGAAAATTCCAACGCACCAAGCTGTAAAACACGCCAGAGTCAGATGATCCCAACGTAACTGTTTGGGTGTTACCAGGGTTTGGTGAATAGTTAATTCAATAAGATCATGCAAAGGTCACTTTACTGGTTTGACTGTTAAAGTCAGGGCACTGCTTGGAATCGAAATGAGATTTCTTGCTCGTTGAAGTTAGTGCTTCAACTTGATATTGTATCCGATGTCACACTGAGACGGCGGTGGAAGACGTTTCTTCCTTGTTCAAGGTTTTTTAATTTAAACTCACTCTCCCCCCATCTCACGTCTTGCCCTCGTCTCGTTTGGGCTGAAAAGGAGCAGGAAATTGCACTGTGATCAGCATTCTGATCGTCTTAGACACTTGTGATAATATTTTCACATTTTAAGGTCTCTGTCGACCGGAGACCAAGCAGTGTCGCTACTTGAGCAAAAGACAACACTTTGGAAGTTTCGACGCCTACATTTTGTTTTGTTTTATCCCTATATTTACGCTAGGTGGTCTTAGTCACTTGTAATAATATTTCACATCTTAAGGTCTCCGTCGACCGAAGACCAAACAGTGTTCTTACTTGCGCAAAAGACAACACTTTGAAAGTTTCCAGACCTTTTGTTTTTGATTGTCCCTATACTTGCGTTGGGCGGACATTCAATGCAGCTGAGCACTTAACACTGTGACCAACCACAGATCTATAATGGTCTCGCCTTAAAACTGCCACTATCACCTCCGAACGCGACCCTTTTTGCGCAGAATGACGCGGCAGTAATTTGAGATAACACAATTTCTTGGTTTCACTGCCTTTTTAATAGGTCAGTGAAGAGTTTTGGAAACAGGAAACTGGCTTTGGATACATTTCACCATATCTTGAAACTGAGCGTCTTAGCCTCTTGGTTTGACAGTAATATCGACCCATTTACTCACTGTCAATTATTTACGATCCACATCGATGAAGACGCCTCAAAAGAAGTGAAAATAAAGAGAGGGGTACGACAAGGAGATACAATATCCCCAAAGATGTTCACAACTACATTGGAGGAGGTGTTCAAAAACTCAGATCTGAAAGAAAAGGGAAAATATATCGATGGAAAAAATAACAGACCTTAGACTTGCCGACGATGTAGCTCTGGTTACAACATCAGTAGAAGCGATGGAGGAACAGCTAACCACACTGAGCAGAGAAAACAAACAATTTATTCATTTATTTATTATGTATTTAGTGCAACCTCTTTATACAGGATAAAAAGATCAGCAAAGGTTGTTTTACATAAATGTCCTATTTTACATGGCCAACATAAACAACATACTAGAATAAAGATGAATAAAAAGTACTTAAAAGTACAGTTTCTTATTAATTTCAATGGAGGATGAACTTTGAATATAAGAAGGAATATTGTTTCAAACTTTAAGAGAGTCTGCATTTCTTGTATTAATGCCATGCCTGTATCGTGTCTACGTCAATGGATCTCTCAAGTGGGTCTCACAATGCACAAGGACAAAACTAAATACATGACAAACTTTGACACAAACATAGATGTTGTCATCGAAAACCATAATTTAGAGAAAGTATCAAATCAGCAGTACAGCAAAAACCAAGATAACAAAATGACTCCTTCTATGGATCGGCTATGTCCTTAAATATGGAGACGCATGAACTAAATGAGCCATATTCCAATAAATAATAATAAAATGTACAAATTAAAGTGGCATTTGTCACCTGAACAATAAACACACCAAATTTATAAACACAGAACACAGGTTGAAAGTGGCATTAGGTAACTGAATGCAACGCAAAACAAAGTCAGTGCATGCACGTAAAAAGGCAAAAAGGTAAACCCAAGTTCGGTTCAGAATTATGGATTGAGCACAACCCAAAGTTGGAATATTAGTCTGTTACCAATAACACGGCATTGCATTCGTACGTCAGTTTCATTACAGATGATGTATGTTTAGTATTATTTTGTTTCAATGAAAAATCTAAGAATTGTCTGATGAATTAATCATGATAAGGCCAAATTCTCTAACTTTCCTTTATTCTTGGTTCGTGGTCCTCCTAATCTTCATCACTTGTCCCTATTACTCATATTTTATGAGTTGCACTTACTTCCAAATTTTGACCGAGACAAATTTCTGTTTAAACCGTCGGGGAACGATTTTACGGCTGAGGATGATCGTGAATTTTGAGGTCACCCTTTCATATTCGTTAGTTAATTAAACTCATTAATTCACCTCCAAAGAATTGACAGCAGAATGGGATTTAGACATAAAATGAGATAAGGGAAGAGAATTGTAGCGATTCGAACGAACCGAAGTGTGCAGTTATCCCGACAATGACAGAGCGAGTTGGTTGTGTAGGCGATTGATCAACACTGCCAACGCGGGAAAAAAGGACAAGAACCCCCCTTTTCACGAAAACCTATTACTGCTGATAATTTATAGCCCAACTACGCAGACACCTTCTGACATGCGCATCAAGGAGTAACTCTAGCCCATTTCCGATACGGATTTGGAAGCTGTTCACCTAGATTTTTCTTTTGGCCGGTTGTGAGGTGGCATGGAGTGACACCTTAAAGTAGCCAAGAAATTAAAGAAATTATCCAAAATAAGCGGCCTCCTTGAGACTCTGCGGAGTGCGCTCACTCGATAAATTTAATAAAGGCGACGTACTCGATGCTGGCTTCGTGGGCGCCTAGAGAGGCATTGAACGACCTCTCGGATTGGTTGCTTTCGGTGGCTGACTGGCATTCGAGTTTATAAAGAGTCCTCCACGACCGCGAAAAGGAGTGTACATCTCATTCTGGGTCTGACAGTGTAAAAAGCATTCGATTCCTGCTGATCCATTCCGTTTGTTTTTGTGTGGAAATTGTACTCCCTTTGTTCGGTAAAACAACATTTCTGTCAGTCAGATCATTTTCAGACGGCTACTGCATATAATGTAAATGCATAGACCTTTATCAAGCTGACACCATCTTTGCCAATGCCCCTGTGTGCATTATAATTGCATACTGGTTCAAATATATACCCAAAATTGACCAGACTATTTTGCCCTTCAAGCCTCGCTTTGGTTACGCTGATTTCAATGGGAGAAATACAAGATGGATGCCCCAAGACAATGCTCTAACTCAGGGTCTACTCCTTGTTTCGAAGCATCGCACACGCAGAGAGATCTGCTATGAACGAGGTTTGTTCGTAACATTCTCCACATAGATGAATGTCTCGACGTTCCCGGGGGGAACATTGGTAATTTCACTCCCAGATTGATACAGTGAATTGTCTGCAGGCGAATTCACACAGGACAAGTCGGGGCGGATGCGCCGCACAATAGATGAACTTTACTGTGGGACAGTTGGCTACATTATATGAGGGCAACAATAAATAGCCAGTTGAAAATGTCACTCGTGAAACATTTAAAGGATTCGAAGTGTAAATCAGTGCGTGGAGGGGGGAGTGGGGACATTTCTATCCAATATATATGTTGCAAAAAAGAAACCACATCTTCGTGGTTTGCTAGAGTACATACTTATGTACAACCCTCAATCGGAGCATTGAATGCCGTGTGGATTGGGTTTTTAGTCCCTATCTGATTGTGGGTTTTTTCTTCGTGTTTTGGGTTTGCCTCCCACACCTAAACTGACATTCCTTCATCGTCTTCTCTACACACAAAAAAAAAAATCAAGAAAGATATTAAATCTCTTACATATAATTTTTTTAGATAAAGTACACTTAACAAAAAAATGATTTACTATCGAATTCCAGGAAATAGCATAGGGAATCGAGAAATCACACTTGCTAATTTCGTTTGCCTCAGTGGAAAGAAGGTATAAATGTGCACATCAGAATTTCTGACAACAAAATATATTAATCGTTATACGTTGTTTTCTCAAGAATGGGACCACGTAGCCTAATTCAGGTTAGCTCGGCGGTTTCATCACTGCATTTTACCCCTGTGACCCCACCCCCGGTTAGAGCCCTCAATCAGAGCATTGAATGGCATGTGGCTTGGGTTTTAAGTCCCTACCCGATTGTGTGGGTTTTTCCTTAGTTGGGGTTTTCCTCTCAGATTTAAAACTGGATATTTCTTCAACGTCTTCTCTACACAGCTATCTTCATGGCCTATGGGTTACAAAACAAAGTCGTTATAATAAAACTAATAAGTATCCCCTTGCGAATTTCCACAGGCTGGTTGGATAGTGTTTTGATTGAAAACTACATGATGGAATTTAATTTACACAGCCAAGAACCAATGAAGTAATTTATCCTTAAAGTGCATGCCTGTTCAGTCATCAAGGATAGGTTTTTATTTTATAATTTTTTTTCAACCGAGGACATGCTTTTGATTCTGTCATTTCTGCGCTCAAGTCCCGTTGTCTTTTTGTATCAAGGTAGACTAGCTATTGGTCATCCAAGTAAAACTGCTCATAATGCATCGCAAAAAAAAAAACTATGGTACTGTGGTCAAAGCTGGTACTGCTTATGCTGTGCTACACTTTTGAATCAAGATAAGGCACATCTTAGTAATGTTGTCAAAGTTCCAGCTGCGTTTGATGCCTTACTCCCTTGAATCAAAACGAGACACATCAAAGAATGGTACAATCAGTATGTTAAAGCTGACCTATGTTTGTGGGGTCTTACACTTTTGAATCAAGATAAGGTAAATTTGATAACGTTTAGAGCTGACTGTTGCCTGTGGTGTATTACACTTCTGAATCAAGATAAGGTACATTTGATAATGTTGAAAGCTGACTGTTGCCTGTGGTGTATTACACTTCTGAATCATGATAAGGTACATTTCATAATGTTGAAACCTGACTATTGCTTGTGATGTCTTAAACTTCTGAATCAAGATAAGGTACATTTCATAATGTTGAGAGCTGACTGTTACTTGTAATGTCTTACACTTCTGAATCAAGATGAGGTAGCCTACAGTTTATGTTGAGAGCTGACTATTGCTTGTGATGTCTTACACCTCTGAATCAAGATAAGGTGCATTTGATAATGTCGAGAACTGACTGTTGCGTGTGATGTCTTACACTTTTGAATCAAGATAAGGTGCGATTGATTATGTTGAGAGCTGACTATTGCTTGTGATGTCTTACACTTCTGAATCAAGATAAGGTGCGATTGATTATGTTGAGAGCTGACGATTGCTTGTGATGTCTTACACTTCTGAATCAAGATAATGTGCGATTGATTATGTTGAGAGCTGACGGTTGCTTGTGATGTCTCACACTTTTGAATCAAGATAAGGTGCGATTGGTTATGTTGATAGCTGACTATTGCTTGTGATGTCTTACACTTCTGAATCAAGATAAGGTGCATTTGATAATGTTGAGAGGTGACTATTGCTTGTGATGTCTTATACTTTTTAATCAAGATAAGGTACATTTGATAATGTTGAGAGCTGACTTTTGTTTGTGGTGTCTTTACACTTCTGAATCAAGATAAGGTGCGATTGATAATGTTGAGAGCTGACTGTTGCTTGTGGTGTCTTACACTTTTGAATCAAGATAAGGTACATTTGATAATGTTGAGAGCTGACTGTTGCTTGTTATGTCTTACACTATTGAATCAAGATAAGGTGCGATTGATTATGTTGAGAGCTGACTGTTGCTTGTGATGTCTTACACTTCTGAACCAAGATAAGGTGCATTTGATTATGTTGAGAGCTGACTGTTGCTTGTGATGTCTAACACTTTTGAATCAAGATAAGGTGCGATTGATTATGTTGAGAGCTGACTGTTGCTTGTGATGTCTTACACTTCTGAATCAAGATAAGGTACACCTGATAATGTTGAGAGCTGACTTTTGTTTGTGGTGTCTTACACTTCTGAATCAAGATAAGGTGCATTTGATTATGTTGAGAGCTGACTGTTGCTTGCGGTATCTTACACTTTTGAATCAAGATAAGGTACATTTGATAATGTTGAGAGCTGACTATTGCTTGTGATGTCTTATACTTTTTAATCAAGATAAGGTACATTTGATAATGTTGAGAGCTGACTTTTGTTTGTGGTGTCTTACACTTCTGAACCAAGATAAGGTGCATTTGATTATGTTGAGAGCTGACTGTTGCTTGTGATGTCTTAAACTTCTGAATCAAGATAAGGTACATT
Source organism: Plazaster borealis (assembly GCA_021014325.1). Classification (NCBI taxonomy): domain Eukaryota; kingdom Metazoa; phylum Echinodermata; class Asteroidea; order Forcipulatida; family Labidiasteridae; genus Plazaster; species Plazaster borealis. Next base: position 11,527,556 of record CM037458.1, on the reverse strand, counting down.
TCATAATGTTGAGAGCTGACTGTTACTTGTAATGTCTTACACTTCTGAATCAAGATGAGGTAGCCTACAGTTTATTATGTTGAGAGCTGACTATTGCTTGTGATGACTTACAGTTCTGAATCACGATAAGGTGCATTTGATTATGTTGAGAACTTACTGTTGCTTTAGTGTCTTGCACTTCTGAATCAGGATAAGGTACATTCGATAATGTTGAGAGCTGATTGTTGCTTGTGATGTCTTACACTTTTGAATCAAGATAAGGTGCGATTGATTATGTTGAGAGCTGACTATTGCTTGTGATGTCTTACACTTCTGAATCAAGATAAGGTGCATTTGATAATGTTGACAGCTGACTATTGCTTGTGATGTCTTATACTTTTTAATCAAGATAAGGTACATTTGATAATGTTGAGAGCTGACTTTTGTTTGTGGTGTCTTACACTTCTGAATCAAGATAAGGTACATTTGATAATGTTGAGAGCTGGCTGTTGCTTGTGATGTCTTACACTTTTGAATCAAGATAAGGTACATTTGACAATGTTGAGAGCTGACTGTTGCTTGTGATGTCTTACACTTCTGAATCGAGATAAGGTACATTTGATTATGTTGAGAGCTGACTGTTGCTTGTGATGTCTTACACTTTTGAATCAAGAAAAGGTACATTTGATAATGTTGAGAGCGGTTTCTTGTGGTGTCTTACACTTTTGAATCAAGATAAGGTACATTTGATTATGATGAGAGCTGACTGTTGCTTGTTATGCCTTACACTATTGAATCAAGATAAGGTGCGATTGATTATGTTGAGAGCTGACTATTGCTTGTGATGTCTTTACACTTCTGAATCAAGATAAGGTGCGATTGATAATGTTGAGAGCTGACTGTTGCTTGTGGTGTCTTACACTTTTGAATCAAGATAAGGTACATTTGATAATGTTGAGAGCTGACTGTTGCTTGTTATGTCTTACACTATTGAATCAAGATAAGGTGCGATTGATTATGTTGAGAGCTGACTGTTGCTTGTGATGTCTTACACTTCTGAACCAAGATAAGGTGCATTTGATTATGTTGAGAGCTGACTGTTGCTTGTGATGTCTAACACTTTTGAATCAAGATAAGGTGCGATTGATTATGTTGAGAGCTGACTGTTGCTTGTGATGTCTTACACTTCTGAATCAAGATAAGGTACACCTGATAATGTTGAGAGCTGACTTTTGTTTGTGGTGTCTTACACTTCTGAATCAAGATAAGGTGCATTTGATTATGTTGAGAGCTGACTGTTGCTTGCGGTGTCTTACACTTTTGAATCAAGATAAGGTACATTTGATAATGTTGAGAGCTGACTATTGCTTGTGATGTCTTACACTTTTGAATCAAGATAAGGTGCGATTGATTATGTTGAGAGCTGACTGTTGCTTGTAATGTATTACACTTCTGAATCAAGATGAGGTAGCCTACAGTTTATTATGTTGAGAGCTGACTATTGCTTGTGATGTCTTACACCTCTGAATCAAGATAAGGTGTATTTGATAATGTTGAGAGCTGACTAATGCTTGTGATTTCTTACACTTCTGAATCAAGATAAGGTACATTTGATAATGTTGAGAGCTGGCTGTTGCTTGTGATGTCTTACACTTTTGAATCAAGATAAGGTACATTTGACAATGTTGAGAGCCGACTGTTGCTTGTGATGTCTTACACTTCTGAATCAAGATAAGGTGCATTTGATAATGTTGAGAGCTGACTGTTGCTTGTGGTGTCTTACACTTTTGAATCAAGATAAGGTGTGATTGATTATGTTGAGAGCTGACTGTTGCTTGTGATGTCTTACACTTCTGAATCAAGATAAGGTACATTTGATTATGTTGAGAGCTGTTTATTGTGGTGTCTTACACTTTTGAATCAAGATAAGGTATATTTGATTTTGATGAGAGCTGACTGTTGCTTGTGGTGTCTTATCTTTTCGAATCAAGATAAGGTACATTTGATAATGTTGAGAGCTGACTGTTGCTTGTGATGACTTACAGTTCTGAATCACGATAAGGTGCATTTGATTATGTTGAGAACTTACTGTTGCTTTAGTGTCTTGCACTTCTGAATCAAGATAAGGTACATTCGATAATGTTGAGAGCTGATTGTTGCTTGTGATGTCTTACACTTCTGAATCAAGATAAGGTGCGATTGATAATGTTGAGAACTGACTGCCGCTTGTGGCGTCTTACTCTCTTGAATCAAGATATGGTGCAAATGGTATTAGACCGATGTTCGTGGTGTGCTTTTAATCATGTTCAATTAAATTAAGAATTTATGTCGATGCATTTTAAGGACAAACGACTGACTGTAAGCTGGGGGCAAAAGCCAAAATATGGCAGCAACATTCCCATGATGGAAGTATCTGTTGACTTAACAAAAAGCGAATTGCATTTTAAGAATTAAGGCCTACCTAACACAAAATACAAGTAGAAACAGAGTGGCCTTAAAACCTTTTTATCACTTTTAGAGTGAGAGAGAAATTTCAAGAAACAAGGAACTAGCACGCACCAAGAGGTATTTTGTTGGACTGAGTCATTTACATACAAAACGTACCTGTGGTTAACATAAGTAGACCCTTGCCTCCAAACGGTACCCGACACATCAGTTAAATGGTTAGAGGTCCACAGGTTCACTCACTGCAATCTCTGAATAAAAGAGGGAAACAGGTGGGAGAAAATATTAAAGTAATAAAATGCAAGCCGGGGAAGAAGGAAAAAAACAATCTTACAACGTCAAATAAAGCCATCGACTGTGCCAGAAGTGCTGGCCTGGCACTCTCACAAATTGATTTTTTCTTAACCGGTTCGGTAACCAGGGAGCTGCATAATTTGAGCGATTACGTAGAAGAAAAGTCAAGGAAACCATAGAAATGTCTATACTCGGAGCGTAATGGAAGAAATCCGTATGCTGAAGGGTATAAATTGCCAGCAAACTGGATATTAAAATAGTAAGGGCAGAGGGGCTAAATCGTGATGTATAAGTTCTGGATTATTAAATTCCAAAGAAGTGGCTGCTGCTAGCTTTGTTCCTCGGAGAATGGAGTGACGTGTCCGTTGTGCTGGTGTGGTTCCTGTACGCTCCCCGCTGAGTGAATGCCGGTAGGCGGGGGACCTTTGGGTCTATAGTCACAATTCAAACAAAGGAGATACCCCCTTCATCTTCTTCCGCTGTTGCATCACCACGAAGACCGCAACAAATCCAAATTATGATATTATGAATAATTATTAAATAATGACAATGTTGTGAAATATAAAAGTGGCTTTTGTAAAAACCTACATGACTTTAACATTAAGTGACTGCTGCAGGATTGAGCTGTTATTTTTTCACCCCCTGAGGTCTTTGTGCCATAGGCGATACTGCTGTTGATGTCATTACGTAGGAGCTCGTTGTCGAATGATTATTTTGATCAAATCAGGCGTCAGATGGGAAATTTATCCGGCGACAGAAGTTGCTAATTTTTGAAGATGAGAAACGTATAACGTTAAAGTCAGTAACGCCAAGCTAGGGAGCTAGCTTATAAAATAAGAAAATAAATAAATACATAAATAAATAATATTATAAATAAAGCATTTAGCGATTAAAACATATTATAACAAGAATGTTAATCTAATCCTGAAATAAATCGCTGTTGGATCCGCCTTATCAGCCTTAAAGGGATATTGCATCATTGGTTTATGATTCAATTTATTTTCATTATCTTGTTTTCAATAAACACGCCATTGAACTCTTTGTTATGTATTTATGCAAGTTCGCCCCAAACAAGGCTAAAAGCCACTCTTCGTAAGGGGCTACTAGAAGAAAAATATTAAAGAAGAAAATAACTCAAGGGGGGCTGATGGGAGGAATTGATATTCCACTTAAAACAGTCTAGATTGTAGGATGGAGGGAAACATGCACCAGGCAAGGAGTTCCAAAGAGATGCAGTACGTGGAATAAAGCTGTTCGAATGGCTCTTAGTTCTACATCTCAGCAAGAGTGTTTGAGTGAGAAGAAGCAGAAAGCGAAAACTACAAAATAAATTATAATAGTAATTATAATAATATCAACATACATAAAGCACCCTAATTATGCAGGCATGCTTAAGGGCACTGAGCACAGTTACACAAAGAAAATGGCACTTGTTAAAAAGCTAAACGGTACAATGTATGGACAGATGGGCTTCAATTAAGATAACTGGACTACAACAAGTAGGAAGTAAAAAATTCAAATTAAAAATAAACCCGCGGAAATAAGAGGAGAAAATGAATTACTGAAGATTACAATCAAGTTAATTAAATGATTTTTGGTGAAAGCAACGCAACAAAAGGTTCGTGATTCGTAACAAAAATGCTTATGTGATTGTCAGAGTATTTGCGCACGTCCATACACGTAACTTATTTCCATTACGGCAATCAGAAAGTGCAATTTGGATGTCTTCATAATTCTATTCTCTGGAAAGTGTTAAAGACGAAAACATTGTTCTGAAGGGTTGGTACTGTACTTTGTTAGCAGTGGTCTTTCAAATTGTAACGAATCAAATGTGTTTTTCGTTAATTACACAGCAAAAACTGGGGTGTTAAATTTAACACCCCCGGTGTTACTAGAGGACAACACCAAGAGTGTTCACCGGTGTTAAAATTGTGGGTGTTATTTTAACACATTGGTGTTAATCTTTACACCCATGGTGTACTGACACACCCATGGGTGTAAATGAGAAACACCAAAAGTGTTAAAATGACACCAAATTGCTGTAGTCCTCTAGTAACACCGAAAAGTGTCATTATTTTTTGCAGTGTAAAAATTCTGCTCCCAGTATCGAGGGTACATCATGTAGTCGGTGGCCATTATTTCTCACGAGAGAGCGAGGGCGAGAGACTGTTGTGACACCACCGTCTGCTCACTTTAAAGAGCCTACGGGTACAAGAACCTTATGGTGAGAAAGCTGGCTATTCTGTCAATTTCCGGAGGAAATGTCGGAGAAATGTTGTTTCTATTTAAAGATTTGATAAAGCGCTCTGTAGAGCAATTTCATGTGTAATGGAAAACGTGATTTGAGTCTGGAATGGGAATTAAAATTTGGCAAGAGCACCGCGAGCGCCACACACCGTAAGCTATGTGAGTAATTAACGCTGAAAGGACGTTTCTGAAATCTGTTCTATTTTACTATACTAAACATAGTTTTTAACTGAATCAAAGTGTCAGTTGATCCTGTGAGTGGAGTTTTCATTTTCACCAAAATATTTGTCACACTATGTTTGGGTACAGAACTTTACTTTCACTTTTACTAATTTAAAAGTTTAATGTAAAACCACCAACTTTCCACACTCCTAAAAGTTATAGTTATATATGACACACCTATCTTAATATGAAAAATTACGTTTGAGTAAACCAACGTCCTAAAGACAAAGAATCTGTAATTATCAGAGAAAGATCTGATTAGCTGATGAGCCCCAAAGGTCACACCGTACCGATCATCCAGAGAAATGTGTCCACTGTCCAAGTTGATAAATAGCTCGCCAAGCTTCACTACCATCCCATATCACCACACTGCTTATTTCGACTGCCACTGTATATCGAAATATGCATTTATAATATGAACGTGCAAAAAACTTAAAACGGTTTTCAGCTGTTTTAACCAAAATGAACCGAATTTGCACTGCAAAAACTAGGGTGTTGAAATTTACACTATGGGTGTTGTTACATAATATACCCATAAGAAAATCGAAATTAACATCATAGGGTGTGAAAATAACACCACTGAAACTATGTTGACAGAAATTAGTGTTAATTAAACAACATATGGTGTATATTTTGAATCTTTTTTTCGGTATCTAGGCCTACATGTGACATCACCGATGGTACCAATTTTAACACTCCGGTTTTTGCAGTGTGTTGATGGAATTTGTACAGGTTGATTTAGATGGCGTGTATAGTGAAAAACCAGAGGCATGACATAAAGTTACTCCTCTATAGCATCCAATGGTGTAATTTAACATGGAGTGTGTGCCCAGCAATGGTCAGACTGAAAACATAAATGTTCAGGGATCTACACTTGTACTTGATTTAAAGATGGTCATCGTGGAAAAAATAAATTGAAATACTCTGAAATGCTACACCGGTACGTTCTTGAAAAATAAATTAGTGTAACAATGAGTTATGATCTATAGCGAGTCAAAAACTCGATGTTCGCAAACAGTGAAATCGTGTGATTTTTGTCTCGTGATTCCGATGACCGATTGAGCTTATTTAGTGATGGGACAAGTTTAAGGACAAATATCAAATAAGAATTGAAAAAATTAAACTACTGTTATTACAGTTTATTTATAAAATAGGAAAATTAAGTCAATAAAGAAGTATCGTATTTAAATTGCATAATCAAATATACACGTACAAAACAACAACAACAACAACAACAACAACAACAACAGCAGCAGCAGCAGCAGCAGCAACAGCAACAACAGCAACAGCAACAGCAGCAGCAGCAACACCAACAACAACAACAACAACAGCAGCAGCAACAACAACAACAACAATTACACACTTGTTACGTTTGCTTATCACACAAATGACAAGTTCTCCCATTTCTCAAGAATTACTTCTAAATAACTTCTAAAGAAGAGCAGTGCTCTTTGAATCATTAGCAGACAATAATTAAAGCGATGCAGTTTACTCAGTATCGCGATTGTCAAACTTGACGTCCAAACTAAAATGTTAGCCTACACACGCAAGAAACCTTACGGCAATCTCCAATACGTTTCACAAACTGACAGCACCTGTCGCCTTTACTAACGAGTGGCCGGTAGACCTGAAATTATCCGCAACTCCCTAACTTATTATTGATTGCATGCCAGAAAAACCCACTGGCCTTAATTCATGTGTTTAAAGACCTCTAACACAGAAGAGTGACCCCGAATCACGATCCACGTAGATTCAATCAATAATCAGCTCGAATAAAACAAAAGTAAATCAACTTCGAATTTGTGTCGAGAATTTGACTGAGTATGTATTAATTTAATCATGGATGTTAATAGAGAATTTGGACGCTTTTACCACTGCTGTCTTGACTACGTCGGTATGCTACAGGCCTGTCAGCCGTATCAATATAAAAAACTACTGAAGATGACCAACTCCAGAGACCGTAAATTACATTCTAACAATGGTTAGGATTGTGTAAACCCAAAATTTGAAACGCTGTTTTTTTTTTACCCCGATCTAAATGGAGGCATATGAAGCTCTTGAGCTTTTCAAAAATTGAAAATAAATTGGGAGAAGTAAAATGCTGCACGAGTGTTTGTTCTTCTTCTTCTTCCTCTTATTTATACCCTTTTATGTTTTTTGTCCTATTGATCTCACGTGATTTCCCTGTAATTTTGAAAACAATTATAAGTGACTTCAATCGTTTTGAAGTAAAGATGTCCTTGAAAAGTCACAAGAAAGTTTTCTTCTTCTTCTTCTTTTTATTTTAATTTTAGGGGGAACAGATAAATAACAAAGCTCAGGCAGCATTATATTGGAGGGACTAAATAATTGAGAGAACCTTAGAATAGAACGAATGAGTATGTAGAGGACTGACGATGATCCAATGTCGGTGGAGGAATTGTAAGGGTAGGTTTACAATTTGCAATATGGCATGATTTTGATTCGGTGAATTTGCTTCGGATTAACCTCCATTTTATCTGCTTCTCGAATTGCAGTAAAAGGTTGACAACATTCTTCTATTTTTTCCACCCACAAAATCGTTCAAAAGAGGAAACATGAGAATACAATTTGTGAGTTTATTGACCAGTCGATGTTGTATTCTCAGACCATCAATATGCACAATATACAGCGGGCAGAAAGACAACGAGAGTACTAGAAAGAAAACGCTCTACGTCTAAAATAAAAGATCTCGATAACTTGAAACTTCAGGTCCTGACAATGAATTTTGACATTCGTCAAGCTTGGTGGTACAACTTCTAGGTTAGTTTTGTAGACTAAGCGACTAATTTTCATAATATATGCTGCAATTTTCGTCTGCTCTGCGATCCGGACGACACAAATAAAGCTTGCCTTTCTGTAACAGTCATGACCATCCATCAATGTATTGTCTCAAAGCTAAACTAGCACACCGCCCTCTCTTGATATTTCCAGTTATCACGATCATTCTAGCGACCGTTTCACCAGCGAAACAAACGTAGATAAATTTTAAAGTAATGCTTATACGTCTACATTTTTGTTGACCGGATTTTCTCTGATTTGTGTTCGTTTTTTGAAGTGTCTACCATTTTACCCTCAGCGGCTTTCCATCCGCCAACTGTAGTTTTCGGTTTCTTTAAAGTGTTTACATTTTGCTTGGCTACCTACAGTATGTAGGGTACTGTCAACACATTGCGTGATTTATATAATTAAGTTAAAGAGTGCATGCTGGTGAGTTCAAGTACTTTGGACACTAATAAAAGGCATGGCTTGACGCTGGGGGTAAAGACCAAATACCCCATGGAGGTAATCGACGGAAAGTTATCTCAAAATGGTCCAAGCATTTCTTGATAACTTGTACAAGCAATACAGGGGGCGTATAGGCCTATACGCTGTAATCGACGACGCTATTACACGATGTTTATAACTCAGTTCAGGTCAGCTTTTTCCGTCTTAACGCTGGCCTAAATGCAGATCTAAATCCAATGTCTCATGCTAAGCATAACATTCAGGCCGCAGTTTCAAGAGCTGCTCAGTAGAAAATGTCTCCTGAGCAAAGTTATTTCTTATGTAAATGTTAGCAGGGAACAAAATCACAAACAATAGTGTGTATCCATGGCGTGTTGGCTGGTATCAGTAGTTTTTGCTTAGCAACGATTAATTAGGCTTGGTATTTTGTTTTCTTCTTTGAAACCTTCGGTGACACCCTCGGAATCTACGCACATACTCACACCATCGTGCTGTTTCCAACATGATTGATTTGCTATTAGCCCAAGGCTGGAATTTTTAATTACAATTCCTATAATACTTCTTAAAGGGGTGGTTATTAATGAAATGTTTTGTCATTCAAAGAATCAACTCGGGTAACTTGACATTTACCATGCTATTTTGTTATGTCTCTTGGATTTTTCAATCGATTTTTTGGTTGAGTACACACAATTTGTTTAAAAACAGACTGTTCAAAACAGTACCATGACATCATCGAGTGTAAGCAGCTCCTTGATGTTGCTCCATCATCGGAGTGTGGGATTGATTCACCGCTGGTCCCTGAGAAGACACCTGACATAGTTGCTTCTCGTCAACCAGGAGTAAATGGATACCGAGAGTACAAATATTGTTGATGTGAACGATCATTAAAACGTCCCCACTTAATTGCCGAAGATTTATGATATGATTTCGGGAATGGTGGCAAGTCCCACGTTCAATAGGGGTTTAGTAACAGACATGTGTTGAACTTGGTTAAAGTTGCGACTATACAGTTGTCCATTATTATTGTTACATTGTTTTAAAGTCAAAATCGGCCTACATGTATATCAGTCGTACGTTTGTACCTGTCATCGACAGACGGATCAGTCAATCAAGCATAGTGCTTAATGCTTCTGATCATTTGCTTTATGCAGCGTACAGGTTTCAGGGCCAGTAGTCGTGGCCTGATCTATAATCTCGGTTCAAAAAGTTTTGAAGTTCGGTTCTCCGTGTTAACTGCACGATTCAGCAGTCAACAGGCTTTTTAATTTGTCGACAGGAGATACACGTGAGGTAATCTGCAGGATTTCAACAACTGCTCAAATCCACAGCTCCTCCTGTTTATAATGGCGGTTATCATTCACACATAATAGGCACTTACACTAGATTGCGTGCTCCAGTAGGCAATCAAGGGCCTAGCGTCAAGGCTAGGCCTAATCTAAACGATCTCTCACCCTATGTGGACTCCAAATCTAAGCTGGCTTGCTCACGCTCGATTGATGTTTCTCAATCCAAATCCCATTCTTAAAAACAAAAAAGGTAAAACAGAGCATTCTCCACCTGGAGCAAGCCGATGGATTTCACCGCGCTTATTCCCTCTTTCTATCAGAGATACAAAAATAAAGCCCTTGATACCAAACTGAGCCGTGCACCCAATGATTAAGTACCGACCAGCGTCTTAAACCCTCCAAGCCCTACCCGTGATCACCCCTAGTCTGTCTTCAAGGAGACTCTTCGCTTAGGGTCAAGTTCTCAATTCAGATCATTAGCCGCGGAATCAATAACGGAAAGGCTCTTTCGCTCTCTCGCTCTCTCTTCTCGGGCAGTCTTATTTATGTCACCATCAACCCACGGCTCTTGGTGTGAAACCAATTTCCAAGTTGTTGTATAATTCCCACACGCGCTCAATGATCCTTCAAAATTAATCCCACGGCATTGAAGACGCGGACTAATCATCATACCAAGTTATTACACACAGTGGCTGTTTATCCCTTCATGTCCATCAGTTGCCTATTTGGCGTATGGGGTCGAGGTGGCAATTTACAGGATCGGGGACAGAGGCACTGACGACCCGGTAAGTGAGTGACCCGTTGAGTGATAAGTGCGTACTTCGGCTACATCGGCACGGGGTACCAACAATTATCAGTGCACGCACCGTCAACCGTCTGACCTGCAAATTAATGTGTCTAATGCTCCGACCCGCCAATAAAAAAGGTGACACGAGCCTCGCACCTCTGCACAAGAATCGCGATCTTGTTAGCCTGACTGTGCATTCTAATGAGCCCTGTGTGGGAATGACAGGGTGTATACAACGCAGTACTTCATGGTCGGTGATTGTTTACCCTTTAATACGCGATTAATTTGTGCCAATTTTATTATGGTGGCAGGGAGAGAGATTCAGACGACACTAAGTTTGCTTTTCGCTTTAAGTGCGGCTTATGGTTTACCAAGGCCCACCATCGAAGGCTAACCATGTCATGTTTGATATTGGACTCTCACAAAAAAACCTCGTGCATCACTCAATGTGTGGACAGGAAAGGATAATTCTAATTCGTACAAACAAATGTAGTTTTTACGATCTTCCATTAAAATCCTACAGTGAGGGACTAGTTTGGTTACATAGTGCGGATTATGGTTGACTAAGGCCCATCGTCGAAGGCTAGAACCATGTCATGTTTGATATTGGACTTTCACAAAAACCCTCGTGCATCACTCAATGTGTGGACAGGAAAGGATCATTCTTTAACGATCTTCAATTAAAATCCTGCAGCGTGGGATCAGTTTGGTTACAACGTGTACTTTGTCAGCACATGCTGACAAGTTTTATACCGTGGGTTTAAAGGGTTTGTTTTGCATTTTGTCAACGATTACTTTAAATTGTATCTTAGTGTAATTGTTAACATTTCAAGGTATTGCATGGGTTAATCGAAGCTTATTTGTATGCCTAATTAATTTAGTTTTATAATTTGGTTCCATCTACTATTAAAAATTGACCGATTTTGTACACAAAGGATGCTGACAGAGGTTTGGCCTGCCCTTTTCTAACCAAATCACTGACCCCTGTTGATTGACACCCCCTCTAGGACGTGTGGTATGGTCCAGCTTAGGATATCATGGCATATGAGCTGATCAGTGTGTACGACAATGTGGTTAAAGGCATCGTACACGTTTGGTAGTGACTCTGAAAATTTATGGCAATAAAAACTTACTTGGTAAGAAGTACAGCAGCTTTGGATAGTATGATGCATTTTGAGAGACTTTTTACTTCGAATGACTGCGGTTATGGAAAAATATATCACTTTTTATCCCCAAAATATTTTTAATATTGAGAAAGAGTGTGTATTCCAATGCAGATTATTCTTCCTGCGTGGACATAACCGCTCCAGATTTTCGGCAATATCTCAAAAACACTACCTTTTGAAATAAAATTTCCACAGGTTAGTTTTATGGTATATATCTACAACTATATAGGATTGAAGCAAACAATAGGATCCAATTACCAAACGTGTACGATGCCTTTAAGACAATGGAAATATTAAAATATGTCAGCATGTACTGACAGTGTATACCTCTTTTCAGGGTTTAATGAGGTTAATAATGATTCTAAAATCGGTCGAGGAATAGGAACAATTATTTCCCATGCTTTTGTTCCTATTGACTCCTTGCATTGACGTCACATGCGGCTAGTGACTGGTGCCAATGGTCAGTCATTTTGTTACACACGGGTAAACTGACTCCCAAAATGGCACAAGGCTTACAGTGCATGTGATGAGCGTCAGTTGAATTGGGTCACCAAATATAGCTATTAGTTGCCAATAAGGGAATCTTGACAGACTGAAGTGTACGCCTACCATACAAACTTGTCAGCAAGGTTATTTGCTGACAAGATAATGGAAATGGTATTAGTTTTTGAACCGTATCCTTCATGATGCACCGCCCTTGTGCATTAATAAAATGACGGCTATTTATGAAATCATACGAGACCTCATAACATATGAGTCTGTCTCCTGTAATTTGTAAAATAATGAAGCATAGTCATCAAACAGATATTGTTTATCCCATAGGCACAGTAAACAAACGCTGTGTTTATTTAGTTAATGGACGAGCCCGTTTTAAAAATAGTGGCACAACCCGTCCATTCCTTGAGGATTTATTTTCAGAGTGAATAATAAGTAAAGTGAACAATTTTAATCGTTTTAAAGAACAAAGCGTTTTGAATGAAACATAAATATTTAAAAGAGTCTGAAAAACAACACAAAGTCCGAGCTCGAGAATCAGCCTGTACACCAGTTCAACCAGTTGGAAAATGAGACGTAAATCTATGGACTTGTAACTCATAAGATTAAGCAGTTTTTCGAGAATGCTTAAGTACTGAGAGGTATAGATTACGAAAATAAACCTTAAAAGGGTATAAAATTGAATCATTAATGTAGCCACTTGTACTTTCACAGGAATATTCATACAGCTTGTAAATAGTCAATCTACTTCTTCGTATTAATTTACCCTTGGCTTTAGCTTGGCAGCTCTACTCAAAATAGTTATATGTTACGAAGCTATCCAATGGCCATTCATCGTGGTCGGACTAAATGGCAGTATTATTCGGCTATAGACTGCAGCGGAACCAACGGAGCTTGTCTCCGTAATCTGCCGTGTATAGTCGGTCATCTCATCGGTCGATTACCCTTAGGGAGAGAAGGGAGAAGTCGTTCTACCTGTATTCCACAACAAACCCCGAGAGAACGGGGAATGATTACAGTCAGAGTCCCACTAGAGGGTTCGCTGGACAGACTTGTACAAATCTGTTTTCCAATCTCTTCCGAAAACACAAAGAGAACAACTTAAAAAAGGGGGCTTCGACTGAATCAACAACATAATCCCACACAATTTCGAAACGGAATAAAAAAGTGCTACAGATATATTCAGGTTGTTATTGTGTGATAGAAGAGGAAGGGAAACGACCAATTCAATTTGGTGATGTACTAATTTTCCAATACATAGAGTCCTCATGTGAGTGGGGGGAAAATTACAAGTCTCTTACCTCACGTTAAAATGGTGTAAATTGCCATTGTATTCGATTACCCTTTCAGTGCAAAATTTGTCAACATCCAAAACGTCTGATGACATCATTCTGACTCATAAATGTCAATAACATGAAGTAAACTATGAAGAGTATGAAGTGGTATTTTGTAGATTTAAATTCATGTTAATCCTCTCGGTGAACCGAAAATAGGTGTTGGGGAAAGATTTTCCCACACATACGGAATTATTTCACTGACTCCACAGGTTGGTTGAACATTGCACTGAAAACTATACAAGCCATAAAACCCCCAAATATTTTTACATAATAAGAGGGTCTAGAGGGAGGCGTTATCACTATTGTGGGGTTACCATCAATGGCCGTTTTCGAACCCACGGCTTTGGCTTAGACTCTTAGGCTTTCGCTCCGTCAGTAGTTTTGAAAACGTACACTTTCGGTATACGGGACTTTAAAAAATACGCGGACGGTGCCAAAGCCGGGCCTAGCCTAAGGCCAAGCCTTGATTTCGAAAACGGCCTACGGTATATATAGTACATAGAAATACCATATACACCTTGCTTCATTAAGACAACAGCCGTCTTCGTCTGATCCCCTATGCGCCAGGACAGACAAAGCAATAATACACCAAAGTGAGAGTCTTTTTTTGTTTGTTTTACACATTTGATTTGCATGCTTAAAAAACACAAAAACACAAAAAGACCAAGCCGGAGCCTAACCTAAGGCCAAACCTTGGTTTCGAAAACGGCCTATAGTATATAAATAGTACATAAAAGTACCACACCCTACTTCATTACAGCAATAGCCGTCTTCGTCCAATCCCCTATGCGCCAGGACAAACAAAGCAATTAAACACCAAAGTTAGAGTCTTTTTTGTTTGTTTTACAGCGTCAGTTTGGTAGATGCACGCTTAAAAAACACAAATGCACTTTGTTTTAAAATTGTTTAAAGGCATCGTACACGTTTGGTAATTGTCAAAGACCAGTGTTCCAGCCTGTGCAAATTTGGGCTCAATTGGTCATCGAAGTTGCAAGAAAATAATGAAAGAAAAAATACCCTTGTTGTACAAATTTGTGTGCTTTCAGATAGGAATAAAAACTTCTTGCCAGAAGTTTTTATTATTTTAGTGAGAAACTACCTCTTTCTCAAAAACTACGTTACTTCAGAAGGAGTCGTTTCTCACAATGTTTTATACTATCAACAGCTCTCTGTTGCCCGTTACCAAGTCAGGTATTATGTTAATATATATTTTGAGTAATTACCAAACGTGTACGATGCCTTTAATGCAAGTTCGCCCCAAACAAGGCTAAAAGCCACTCTTGGTAAGGGGCTACAAGAAGAAAATTATTAAATGTGAAAATAACTCAGGAGAGCTGGAGGTAGGAATTGATATTCCTCTTAAAACAGTCTAGATTGTATGATGAAGGAAACATGCACCAGGCAAGGAGTTCCAAAGAGATGCAGTACGTGGAATAAAGCTGTTGGAATGATTCTTTGTTCTACACCTCAGCAAATTAACTGAGTGTATGGGTGAGAAGAAGCAGAGAGTCTGGTTTCCCGCTCAAACATTCTGATAGGAGGAACTAGGTCGGACACACTGGTGGCACATTTACCTTGAAAATGATACAGTTATAATGCCGTTCGGTAATATTGGATGCACAGCGTCTTATTGGAGCAATCCTATACCTTGCCACCATACCAAAGTACCCATTGGTGAACATGACTGCAGCGAAAGGAAATACTTCCGGAGTTCTTTTTTCGAAAACAAAGTCATGCGCCTTTACTCTTGTTTCGCTTTGACAGAATAGGCCTTTATTATATTCGACCGAATACCTGGCCCCGGTTTGGTCCCTTTCTCAATTTCCTCCCGTGGTTTAAGGTTATAATGATGCGCGAATTTAGCCTTGGGCCACGGCAGGAGAGAGCGAGCACCCTATGCTACTGGCCAGGAAGGTCTATGCACTTCGGTGATAAATGGTAAACACACAGCCCGAGCTGTTTCCGAGTTCAACATCTTTAAGTGCTGTCAGTATAGAAGACGCTTTGATTGTGTGTGATCAGGTGGTGCGTAGACCGTAAAACTGATGAAGACATTTACAAGCATATATTATATCTCGCAATAAAGGGGGATCAAAAAGGAGGATCAGATCCTGATCGCTCTTGTGTTCACACTAGCTGTTGATCGCCCTTTGATCGCCCTTGCAGGATCTGATCCTCCGTTGATCGCCCTTGCCGGATCAAGTGTGAACGCGGTCACTGTCTCTGATTGTTCAATGGATGCGATTAAAAACATACATCTTGAACTGATTCATTAGTCAACGTGTCAAATCCATGTTCTGTCAGAGGAAAGAGAACTTTATGGTCGGGGTGTAAATTTTGGCACAATAGGGCATGAACAACCCTTGTTGTACAAATGTGTGTGCTTTCAGATAGGAATATTGGCTTCTTGCAAGAAGTCTTTTATTATTTTAGTGAGAAATTACCTCTTTCTCAAAAACTACGTTACTTCAGAGGGAGTCGTTTCCTACAATGTTTTATTTTACTATCAACGGCTCTCCGTTTTACCAAACGTGTACGATATACCTTTGAATCAGGCTACACCACGGACAAGGTTTTCAGTGTGATCGAGGCACAGACTACATTCTAGAGAGACGTTAGACTTTAAGCCTGCATAAGAGAACAAGCTAAGATAGAAGAGGGCTTAATTGTTGGCAGGAAAGTGAGACAATTAATGAATGATAGAAAAGTTTAATATTATTTTACGCTTTGGAATACGGGCGTTGGTCACATAATTCCGTCTGGTAACACTATACCCACATGATTTGTATGGACTCTTAGTGTGGCCGTGTTCAACATAGCTTTTTTAACGTTCACAACAAATTTTAGAGGTTGATTGTTTAATTGTTTAATTTTTTTTGCAAGGTTTTGAAGGGTTAAATTAGCTACAGTTATATTTTATCTAAACTCAATAATTAATTGTCAATAATTACAAATTCTACGTTTCTTTACGCAAAAACATTTTCTCTGTTGACAGCACAAACAGTAAGTTTTAGAACAGTGTTAATAAAAGTACTTTTATCTGAGACGACGAAAAACACCTTTAATATCTTGTTTTTTATTGTAAGAGAGAAAATATTCTCAATGGTGCCGGCCTAAAAAAAACCACCTCTACCCTTGAAAGCCATTACCGTCTTCGGTGACTTGCAATTACAGGAAATATTTATTTTTTCAAGGCAATGCTTTAATAATCACCAACCGAGGGTAAAAAACCGATCAATACATTTTAAAAATTGTTTATTACGACTCGACCATGAAGGAATCTTGGCCGGAATGCAATTCAAAATGACGAGGTGTTGTATAATATGTGTCACGCGAGGGTAGCAGTGGATCAGGTTTTTTTTGTTTTTTTTTCCTTTTTTTCCTACTTCAGGGCAACGAATAATATCCCTGGCAATCCCTGCCAATAATGTTTTTTTCTTCATATTAACAGTCAGAAAAGAAACGAATTGGCCAATAATGCCTCTGTGATTACTGCCGCATTATTTTAAAACAGACGGATTTGCACCAAGAATCTCACGCTTTGCTCCACAAACTGCTCCGCAACTCTAAGATGATAATCGTCTTGAACAGGATGCAGTTAGCTAGAGCTTAAAAAAGAGGTATTCTCATTTCATAAGAATTCATAATTTCATCCCAAACCAATCATCAGTAATCCTTATGATTTGGATCATATGAATTGCTGTTAATTTTTCGAGCTGCAACCTACATCTCGATACGAACAGATGAGATACTTTTAACACGACCTACACATTTTCATGGGAATATACTAGATTTTCTGATATTCTCCGGCAACATTTTATAAAGCGAACATTATTGTGGGCTTAAAGGTATCGTACACGTTTGGTATTGACTCAAAACAAATATTAGCAAAAAAACTTACTTGGTAACAAGCAACGGAGAGCTGTTGATAGTATAAAACATTGTGAGAAACGACTCCCTCTGAAATAACGTAGTTTTTGAGAAAGAGGTAATTTCTCACTAAAATAACAAAAAACTTCTTGCAAGAAGTTTTTATTTCTATCTGAAAGCACACAAATTTGTACAAGGGTGTTTTTTCTTTCATCATTTTCTTGCAACTTCGATGACCAATTGAGCCCAAATTTTCACAGGCTTGTTATTTTATGCATATGTTGGGATACACTAAGTGAGAACACTGGTCTTTGACAGTTTTCAAACGAGTTCAGTGCCTTTAACAACACTATACAGCAGTGACATACACACGTCTTTCTCAGTCCCGCATTTTAGCCGTCAACAAATAAATCAACACCTTCCCCGACTCGCTCTGTAATTTATTGAAGAGGATCTTGTAATTATATAGATCGCTGAGTCAGAACCTATCATTTTTGTCACAGGTGTGTATCGCAGCCAGGGCTGAATTTAATCTATGCTACCCCCAAGTTTTTAGTCCACGAATGCGAAAGCACACAACGTGATTTAATTTATTAGCGTCATTTTCAATTTGTTCGCGCCAAAATTGGTTGGTTGCCATGCCTCATTACGAGGCTCGACCCTCTTGTTGGACCATCCGGGTATACTGTGGAATATACACGTGTTTCGAAGCACTGCTGGAACGTGGCAACTGAGCTTTACGTTTATTCGGTAAAGATCAAAACTACGAGTGGATATTAACAGGGTTTAATTTTTTTTCCGTCTGTGTGTTTCTGTTTTTTTTAAGAACAGTGAGCTGAAAACGCAAGGTTACCTGGCTACAAATCGATCTAGTATGTGTATCTTTTGCGGTGTTTTTTTTTCTGAAATGAAAATGAACTAACGAATTTTATTGCAAGTAATTTATCCATTTTGTCATTGTGCGTTTCGCTCACGTCAACCCTAATGGCGTATATTATTAGTGAGCTTTTAGTGCATGACAAAAAAAAAGGAATTATTGTAAAACTGCTAAGCTTTTTGTTAAAGTCAGAATAATAACCTTTGAAGCAGTCTCAACGAAGTCGGTTAAAATAAATAAAAGAGGTCTAACAAAAATATTCGCTATCGTTTTCTTTGGTTGTAAACCTCCCCGACTTTAACAATAAGCTTAGCAGTTTTACAATAATTCCTTTTTTGTAATGCACTTAAAGCTAATTTATTGTATATGTCACACCAGTGCCAATCCTACAGAAAACACATACAATTAAGTTAAAATCAATAGTGGGGAAAATATCATGTTCAGCCTGATCCATATCAGCATGTCTTATATCGATCGCCGAAATCGAAATAATGAGCACAACATTGCTGATCAAACGCAGGCATATTTTTCATTTTCGCCAAATTGGGATCACCGAATTTGAGAAATCTTATATGGTGTGTGTAATACTGAAAGTTAAAATGCATTCACTATCCCGAGAAAAAATGCATTTGGCCTATCCCTTTACAAATAGCGATTGAACGTAAAATTGGGGCAATTCTTGAATGTCAAAATATGGTTTCAATTTTGTATCAAGATCCAGGACCCAACAAAAAAATACCCTTGAGATTTTGTCATTTTAGCGTGCCCTGCTGCCTTATTTATCAGAGCAACTATTTTTCCTATTTATAAACGAGTGTCAAATTACCAGGCACACAACGCTGCAGAGTGGCACTTGAGGTAGTGATTTGAAATTAAATAATAAACTAAACAACTTGTATGTCTTATTTTGAATTCATAGTTTGTTTTCGCTATAGATATCCACACTGCCTTGAACAAATCGGCCCCAGCTTTTTCAAGCCCCCTTCGGCAAGGATTTTGATCTCACCTAATAATATCCAGGTAAGAAGATATTAACGTAAACATTTGACAGCTGGATATGTTAGTGTCCTGGATTTGAGGTGGCGCTGCATCGGTATAATACGCCGTGTATAAATCAAACATGAAACGCCAATTCGAATGGGTGGGTATCGACCGGACTGTAGCACACCGAAGGCCGGGGGTTGTGGATCGGACGGTTGTCTTTTTTGTTCTTCTTTTTTTGGTGTTGTGATATAGATCGTGTGACAGTGTAAAGTGCTGCCTGGAGAAAGAAGGGGTGAAACTGAACATGGGTGAGTTACATTGACGAGTAACTCCAACGAAGTCACAATTTATTCAAGAATCTCTCAAACTTGTGTTCATATAAACTCTAGAAACTTCCGGGTCAGAATTGACCCAGATCTGTGTCATGTGGGGCCTGACACATTTCTGACCCGGATTCTGTTTTAAAATGACCCAGAAAGGGTCAAAATGACAAAGAATCTGAGTTAAATTTCACTGAATTTTTTTTGACCACTTTCCGGTTCAGCCTGACCCGCAAATGGGACAGCCCCCCCCCACACACACACACGTTTGTACATCCCGTATCGAGGACTTCTCTTTGTTCTCCCATTGTTTGGACTTATTTTTGTTGGGAGCTACGTCCCCTTTTTGGTACACGAAAGCAAAGCGAGGACGTCCTCGCTCTGTCAAACACCCGGATCCCTTTTGTTAAAGTCCTCGGTTTCAACGGGTAGACACGATCACACACACACGTTTGTGAATCCCGTCAATCGAGGACATCTCTTTGTTCACCCATTCTTAGGTTTTTTAAGCGACGTCCCCATTGGTTTTGTACACGAAAACGAAGCGAGGACGTCCTCGCTCTATCAAACACCCGGATCCATTTGGATAAAATCCTCGGTTTCAACAGGTACAAACGCTCACACACACCCGGCAATTCTGACCCGTGTGTTCTTCGAGTGAAGAGAGACATTACTATACACATTCATATATGTGAATTTTGACGTAAGCCTCGTCTATACCTATTTCAGTACTACACATGGCATCGTCTGTAAACACTACGGTTTCCGGAGTGCCTTCAATGAACATGTGTACAAATACACTCAAGTGTGAATCGTGTGTGCCAATGTAAAATGAAGAGCAAGAATGACAACAAAGTAACCCAGCTGTTTTGTTTTCTCAAGTCCACGTCTTTTTCCCCTTCTTTTTGATTAAATTTTTAATTGTTTAATGCCTGCCAGGATGTTAAAGATATCATGACAACACAGAGTGATTTGACACGAATAGAAATCACCCCCCTCACAACATACAGCCCTATAGCTTTTTAAAAGGTGCGAGCCGTGCGTGATATTCCAAATACATAATTGAGGGAATGGACATTATAACAGTAAAGGGCGGATGCATGTCACGAAGTTCCAACCAAGTCGTGCATGATGGGTTTTAAGCGGGAGAAATTAAGGATTGTAAGCTCTCGCGGGCGAGATTTCTTGGTCTTCTGATAACAGACTGTAAATATGAAGAGAACTTGTTATGCCATCGGCTTGATGCAATTAGCAATAGGCCTTGCAGTAATAAATGCGCCAATACATAGGTATGAGTGAACGTTCCCTACACATGTGATTTATGAGTAAACAGCGGCTGAACAACTATTGGACACCTGAGAATATCGATCAGGAAGAGACATCTCAATTGATCTGACAGATTAGATCAACTCCACAAACTGGACAAACCGGTTTGATTTAAAGACACTGGACACTGTTGGTAATTGTCAAAGACCAGTCTTCTCACTTGGTGTATCTCAACATATGCATCAAATAACAAACCTGTGAAAATTTGAGCTCAATTGGTCGTCGAAGTTGCGAGATAATAATGCAAGAAAAAACACCCTTGTCACACGAAGTTGTGTGCTTTCGGATGCTTGATTTCGAGACCTCAAAATCTAATTCCGAGGTCTCGAAATCAAATTCGTGGAAAATTACTTCTTTCTCGAAAACTACGTTACTTCAGAGGGAGCCGTTTCTCACAATGTTGTATACTATCAACAGCTCCCCATTACTCGTTACCTAGTAAGGTTTTATGCCAATAATTATTTTGAGTAATTACCAATAGAATATTTTATAACAGATTTCACTACTATAAGCGAAGTCCGGACATTATTACGATATCCAACCGTTGACACCAAGGTGTTTTTTTTAAAGAGATCCAGGTGTTTGTCAGACCTAGGATGTCCTCGGTTCGATTTTGTATACAAAACCAATGAGGTTGTCCCTAAAACAAAAGTCCAAACAATGGGAGAACAAAGAGAAGTTATCGATTTACCTGGTCGACGAACTAAGTTTATCTCTCATAGAAATGTTGTGACCTAAACTTCTTCGGATGTTTTAATCTCTTTTTGAACATGTAGTGTCTCAGATGAAGTTACGATTCTTTATGAGAAAGATTTTAGACCAACATTTTGTCTCTTTAAAAAAAATTCAAAATAATCAGAGGGTTGTATGTGACGAGCCGTTCGAGTTTTATTGAAGGGTAATGCCGTAAACACCAAATGCAATACCTTTGTATTGGCCTTGCTTTTTGGGTTGAGAAACATCAAAACCTTCACTCTCTCTACCTCCATCTTTTCTTTCCAAGAGGTTTTTTTATTTTCAATCGCCAATTTGTATCGAATGGGGTCACGTCAAACCACTGACATTCAGTCGTTTCATGGACGTTGATTCTATCCGGTTTCATTTCTGGGGCAACCCCTTTTCACTAAACTGACAATTCCTTCCTTCGTAAAAAAAAGGAGAAGCCACTCTCCGTGGTTAACTGTCATCATGGACTGACAGTCACTTACGCAAGACGGGTAAAACCCCTTCAAAGATGGAGCATATTAACTTGCTAAGGCGTTCGAATCATGCAGAGCAAGTGTTGATACACGCAGACGCCACACGAAGATGTCCCCTCAACTAGGAAAAACCCACCTCCAATGCACCGGCATAGACCAAACTGATAGATTTGCTCAGTTTAGCGAGCGCCAATTTGACTAAAACGGACGTGACTTTAACGCACTGCCGATGTGTGAACTGAGGGAAACAGTTCCGCGATTGCTCTAGTGGCGTTTTGTCTGTCAGCGCTTTATATGCGTCTGCGAGATAGACATTACCACACACTGTAGTACTTGATTATCCACGCCCTCCTTCATTTTAACCAATGTCAGTGTCATGCGTTCTACCCTAAGTTTATTAGTGTTTTGTGTTTGGTATCCCTGAAGTGTGTTTGACTGTAGATTACAGACACAAAAAATGGATGACTTAAACCGATGATCTTCGTATAATGGAAGTCACAGTCTATTTGCCTTCCCAGCCTCTATCTGGTTATGGTGCTCATCGGCATGATATAAAAATGGCGTGCACAATGATAACGGTTGCATCAGACTGTTGCGTCAAGAATAGGATCCCCGAATACGCAACTGTGGTCAGCTTTAGTTCCGAGGGAGCACTCGCTATTATGTCACGCACGTAATCTCGTTTACCCGCCATGGGCACAAATCCCTACGGGTAAATTGCTAACGAAATATCCACTTAAAGAAAATTTAACGTTGACGCTTCAGGTTATGTCAATAGGCGTAGCCAAGGTTATTTAACATGGACACAATCACGGTTCGGCATAGACTTTTTCGCAAATACTCAGTACGCGCTCATTTGACGTGGAATGAGGTGCATGCTGGTCTAGTTAGCGACACATTTGATCGCTAACTAGACAAGCATGCATCTCATTCCACGGCTAACGCACGCGCACGGAGTATTTGTGAAGTAGTCTATGGTCACTTGAATCCTGGCAATACAGAGCGCCACCAAGAGGTTGACATGGAGTGGCAATTCTTCCGCAGCGTATCATTGAAAATATTCAACTTCATCCGCATTGTACATACACAGAGTTCACATTTCGTGAAATACATAAATAAAATGAAAATTACAAGAGAGAGTTCACCTTTTAAAGCTAAGCATCAATGATAACGATATAAGAGGCCTCGAAACGCTTTTGGTGCGTTGTGTGTAAATCCCTTCCATTCTCCTTCCTCTTTTTGCGAACCCTCTGTTATGATAGAAACATTTAGTTACTTATAAACCGTGTTTCGTAGTTGGGTAACATCACTAAAGAATTCAAAGAAACGGCGTCATAAATTCACATGTTAAAAACTATTTCTTACTTTTATATTCTCATGTGATTTATTTATTTTATATACTTATATTTACGAAAAACTCACTAATCTCCCATTGTTCCCAGCTCATTCAAACTACTAAAATACAATACAAAATATTGAAAATTTACTGATGATTTTCGTATAAGTCCTCAATTCGCGTAATACACCAGCTGTTGCCTACCGTGGAGCTATATATCTTATTGGTCAGATTGAGTAACTTTAAAGATACAAAACCTTCGATTTTACGAATTATGTGTTGCTGGTGCTGTTGTTGTCGTTGCTGCTACTACTACTGCTGCTGCTGCTGCTGCTGCTGTTGTTGTTTCTGTTGTTGTTGTTGTTTGTGATTGTGTTTTTTCGCAAACAGTATTTTAAAGTAAATGGTAGTTTCTGGACTATCCACATTAAGTGCAGTCATTGTTGTTTTATAGGCATAGTTCATTGTGGCCCGCTATTCATTTAATATCCACTAAAATATCTTCAGATAAATTTAGTTTTGGCACTCTTCCCTCATGGAATTTTACCATTTAATGTTTTAAGTTTTATATCAACGATAGCAACATATTTAATGGGGTTATTATAAATAAAATATCACATAGTACTGATTTTGATTTGGGGGAGAGAGTAGATTCTTTCCCACCGAGTAGATTTCAGCCAACGCATCTTACATTTACAGCCTTTGAAATTATCATCTAAGCAGATCCATTTTGTTAGGGATTGTGTACTTTTTCATATCTGGGTGGTTTCAATTTGCGGCTAACAGTCAGCGGGTGATATTATAGGTCTATAAATGCTGGGTTTTGTTCACGGCAATTCTCTGGAGGATAGGTACTCATATCAACTCTATTATGAGTGAGCTTTCAGATTGAATCCAATCAACTAACCCCCACCCCCTCCCCGCCCACAAATAACAATTGCCACTCCTGTACTTTTTCTTTCACAGTAGAACGAAGGTTGGACACCCACTCCAAATAACAATGACATGCCTGGAGGAGATAATTGTCAAAAAAAAATATCACTGCTACGGGCACCTAATGGATGAATTACTGACTATATAATTAAATGGTCGAATTCTACAGAGCGCTCATGTTAGCAATTTCATCAGGAGACCAATTCATTTAGGCCTATTGGCAATTTGAAATATGAATGGGAGTCGACCAACAGTGGCAAACACAAAATTCTAATGTGCCAAATTGCTGGTGATTATAACATTAACGGTCATATTTTATACTTAACGTTAATTGTCTATCCATGATGTATGGTTGATGAGAAGAAACATTGGTTTAAAATCGTTGGCTATCATCAGAAGACATGATCAGGACGAGCCAACGCTGTGGCAATTTCATGATCGTACCATAATTTTTAATTAATAATCGCCTGAATTGCTGGTTATTTCATTACCGGTAAGTCATTTTATATTCAACTTAATTGCCTCATTATAGAGCATACTGTATGGCTAGTGAAGAGAAACATGTGGCTTAATGGCAACTTCACGATCGTGAAATAGTTTTAACTAATAAGTATTATGCTACACTCTAAAAGCTCCCGGATCAGAATTGACCCGGTTCCGGATCAGAATTGACCCGGATTCAGGGTCCCAGGGGGCCTGACCCATTTCCAGGTCGGGCTGACTCGGAAAGTGGTTAATAATAGGATTTTGTCTCGGATTCTGCGTCAAATTGATCCATTTCTGGGTCAAATTGACACAGTATCTGGGTCATACATTGAAGATGGTATAACCACCAGACGGTCAACTCTTATAGACATTTCAACAGTCCAACTTTTTGAAGACAATGTAAGAAGTAGAACTAATTTGTAAATTTGCGGTAAAACATTAAGTCTTAATTACTACTGAAGAGAAGCGGAGTTTACGAAACGTCGAGACCATGACGACGGCTCTTTTCAGAGCCAACACTCTTCTATAAGAGATTTACGACTGGTTGTACCCACAATAGCTCAGTTGGTAGAGCGCCGGCACGTTAAACCGGAGATCGTTGGTTCAAATCCCGCTCTAGTCAATTTTTCTTTGTTCAACCCAAAATCATTTTAAAATTTACCCAGTCAGTTTCCCTTGTGGTTTATTATTTGATAACAAAATCATTATTACGCAAAATTGAAATAATATACATCACGAAAATACATTTTGCTAATATTACTATTTGGTGTCGGCTACTTGTTACAGTCACCCTATGATTGACAACTACCAGTTAAAAAAAAGTTTCCCCAAAAGTAATCCATGGGGGTTGGTCTTGCTCTGCTTTCTCAAAACTTGTTTATCTTGTAATATAATAAGTCGGGGTTTCTTTCTGAGCCGTGTACCAAATAGAGTGTCATATCACACAGGGTCAATATAAGTCAATGGATGGATGCTACTGTATTTCCTTTAGCGCCTCGCCTCGCTTAGTACACGCATCCTGTTGGCAAGGAAGGGGGGACTGGACAATACGAATCCAGCATTAAGTTATAAATAGCAGGCCAGGTTTCGGATGGCAGGCTAATTCGTCACAATTGTTGGCATCGAGCTAAGAGCGCCTCGTGGAAAGTGCGGTTAAGTGCGCATTTCCAGTCGGGAGCAGCAGTTATCATACCGCATTATGCGAGGTTATCGCCCCGCACTTAGACAAACCGTTAAAGTGACGGCTCTTATTCTCCTCCAATTGGATTCTGAGGGGGAATAATGCCATTTAGTCAGATTTGGGGGCATATTATATTTCATTTCAGCCGTGTGCTCTCCACACAAAAAATCTTATAAATAAAAAATCTTGCACGTAGGAATACCTATACTTTTATAAGAGGTCATGCGGTTATAGTTTGATTAAACAAGCCACTAATGCTCCAGTGCTTTTAGTGCAGTTTCCTGTTTCACTCTTGTACTATGAGTTTCTCTGTTCCAACCACCGTTTGAAACAGTTTCTTTATCATTCGTAACAAGCACACATGATAGATTTCCGATCGAAAGTTCCATCAAACACGTGGCGCTGATCTAAAGATACGCCCCCTCCCGTGTCCCCCCCTTCTACTCCAGCCCAATGAACAAACATTCTGTGGCCGGAATCCACATTTTTAATAGTTTCCAGTGTAATTCATACTCTCAGCGGACTCGGGTAACATAGGCGTACTCAGCACAGGTTTCATTTTGGAAGAAAAGGCGTTCAGAACAATAATACAAACACACACACACACACATTATATATAACTATATATCAAACCAAAATCATATACAATAACAATACAACAAAAACAGCACTTTTTGATGTTCTATGGTGCCCTACGTAATGTAAACCAGGCTATTTGAAAACAATGTTTGGTTTTCTCATGGTGCTTAAAGGTATCGTACACGTTTGGTAATGACTCAAAACCAATATTAGCATAAAAACTTACTTGGTAACAATCAACGGGGAGCTGTTGATAGTATAAAACATTGTAGGAAACGACCCCCTCTGAAGTAACGTAGTTTTTGAGAAAGAGGTAATTTCTCACTAAAATAATAAAAACTTCTTGCAAGAAGTTTTTATTCCTATATCTGAAGGCACACAAATTTGTACAACAAGGGTGTTTTTTCTTTCATCATTTTCTTGCAACTTCGATGACCAATTGAGCCCAAATTTGCACAGGCTTGTTATTTGATGCATATGTTGGGATACACCAAGTGAGAACACTGGTCTTTGACAATTACCAAACGTGTACGATGCCTTTTAGGCAGAAATCACTCATAAAAAATGAAAAAAGATAACAAAAGTTAAGGGTGGCTTTGAATCCAAACATAGTAATGTAAAGCTAAGTCTCTAAGACCAGTTTAATTAAAACTCGTTATATCAACAAGTAAGAGTGAGTAAAAAGGCAACATCGTAAACTCTAGTTATTTTCTCCAACTTTTGCAAACAGAAGCGTATTGCAGGGAATAAATCGAACATAGTATCTGTTTGGTATTATTCATTGTACTGACTAACATGGTTTGTCCTCATTTCCCTTTCGGAATTGGATTCATCTCATTCCTATACCGTGACGATCTTATTAAACGCCCGCCCTCATAACACTGCAATATCGCAATCGACTAAACGGCTGCGGTGGTTTTTTGCGTCTTCAAGACGCTGACTTCGGAAGTGATTATCCATGTTATGATCAATAAACAAACAACACCGCCCTCACGCGACGAATCATGGGGGGAAACTCGTTTCTTTAATGCAATTCACGTAATATAAATAGCCGAGAAAATGTTGATGGTTTAAGTTGGGTATGGCACAATTTAATTCTTCCCTGGAGGAATAGTGTCAGTCAGTGATATCGCGATATTAAAATGGTTATTTATCTGCCCAAGGCAACCCTGCTGCACGGCTACGAAAGTCTACACGCAACGGGTAGGCCTACGATGCGTTCTACGGTACGAAAAATGAGTAATTAAGTCTCATCTTACAGTCACAGATCCCTCTGACAGTGACTGATGAAATCGGGAACATTCCAGGATGACAACAATGGATGTCTGACGTTAAACATGATAACCCAAAGAAATTGATAATCTAATTTGTACACATTCCTTTACGTTGAAAGCATTTAATCTGTTGTATAAGCTTCTTGTCAGAAGATGAAGTGAAGGGCACCGTGATTTGATACGTTGAGAAAGTAATCGAGACAGACTAAAAATAAAACAGGATACGGCAAACAGAATTATGACAAAAATATTGAAATAAACAATTCATATATGTTGTTGTTGTTTTTACAAAATCTGTATTACTTTTATATAGAAGTCAATTCAGCGAACATATTCATAATAGACTGTGCAAGTCTCGCGCACATTTGAACTTCCGGGACCATTTTGGTCCCAACCATATGGGGATTTACGTGGGCAAGATTTTGTTTTGTCAGTAATTTTAGTTTAACGTGGTTTATAACCAAGAAAAATATATATGTTGTTGGGAATCTAATACTCAGTGATAAAAAATATGAAAGTAAAATCAATTCAACAATATAACGAAGAAAAGTAACCCGACAATTAAGCTTGACCTCAGTTTCCGGTTGCTGAAAAAAATAAGAATTTTGTGCTTATCACAAAACTTATGTAAACGCTTGTTTTGGATGCGCGAGGATAATCCCCAGATGCTGTAATTGCAACGCAAAGCCTTTTTATAGCAGTCTATGGTTGTTGAGGCGTCAGCGTTCCCCACAAACTGCGTCAAGCGTTAATTTTACGCCCGTGTGACCATCGTGAATCCACGAAAGTGGTTTCTGAAAAGTTAAGATCAGTAAGCATCCTTGTCCCAGCGCTTTAATGTTGCTTCAATAATAATTAACAAATTATTTCTGTATTTATTATAAACACTAAAATTGATTTTATAAACAGGTAATGAGTATTTTTGTTGTTCAGATTGTATCACTGAATATAATTTAAAACAAACATTTTATTTCATTTTTATTTCTTCGTTTGACGTGTTTTCTCGTTCCGATATGCGCGAGACTTGCACAGTCTATATAGATGATGCCAAAGTATTTCGATTGTTTTCCCTTGCAATAAATCCGAGAAATCTAACCCATCAGTAAGCTTTAAGTGCAATGGATGCTGAGCTTGAAGCACACTCTAATTTATAGATGGTGACGAGATAAAAAAAAACCCATCGAGATTTAATGAAATCACTCTCGGGGCACTCATCATAGTCAGAATTTGAAACACCGTTACAAAGGTCAGAACACCACAGTATGTAGAAGCCACTGCGTTAACCCGATCACTGTCACGCCAAAGTAAAGTGTTACACAGTTAAAAAAAATGACGTGCTGAAGAGGGAGGCATTATGGTTCATCGAGGCAGCAGGAGAGCAAATCGTGCAACGAGGTAAGACGGTTATGGGGGAAATAAGGCAAAGTTACAGGGGGGTTATCTTGAGACAGATGTCCGGGAATTAATCGAGGGAAACGGAGAAGGTGTAGTGCGTACTACTATAAAACGTCTGCCCTGTTGGACTGTAACGATCCGTATCGGTATTATCTGTCAAGTTTATGTCCGTAAATCCTCCGGCTAGATGATATAAATAACAACCACAAACTCATGAATATGTAAATGGGTATCTGATACCGAATCTCTCATATATTCTGCAATGGAATACCACGATCGTCTTTATGCAACATATGCGAAAAGATATATTACATACAGTCTTGCGTATTAGTAATAATTCAAAGCAATATTTCAGCAGATTAGCCGGGAACGTTGTGTAACGATTTACCCATACACTCAGTTTCAAAAGCAACCCGTTGAAAACTTGCGTAATTGTTCAATACTCATGATCATAGTACAGACTGACTATCTCTCACACCAAATCTATCATAATAATACTGCCATGGAAAACCACATTCGTCTTATGCCACCTACAAGAAGATAGATTACAGTCTTTACCGCGTAGTAATAATTCAAACATTATTACAGCAGATTAGCCAGGGCCGGTCTTGTGTGTAACGATTTACCCATACACCCAGTTTCAAAAAGCAACCCCTTTAAAAGCTTGCGTAATTTTTCAACACTAGTAGTAAAGACTGGCTATACCCAAATAAAACATTGTAATCGGTATTACTGAGTCCAATATTACGTCTTCCGTAGTGAACATTGCCAGATGTTCCAGTTTTTTTAATACAAGATTGAAATACAATATCCAGACTAACGCAAGCAGAACCAATTGAGTCAAGCTCTGCTTCAATACAAAAATTCGACGCAGTTCAAAGGCTACCATCACCACAAATTTTATAAGTACAGGATCAAACTGTACTCTCCGAAAGACTCCCGGGCAGAATTGACCTCATGGGGTACTACTGTAGATTAGGCTGACCAGGAAATCGGTTTAAAAAAGAATTGATTTTATAATTGATTCTGCGTCAGTTTGACCCGTTTCGCGGTCATTCACCAGATCCCAGGTCTTATTGACCCATAAATGGGTCAGGTCCCCTCTAAAACCGGGTCAATTATGACCCGGGAGTTTAAGAGTGTATCAGAAACACTTCCTTCACGTGTGGCTCGCCTGCAAGTTGAGACGGAACTAAAGCTTTATACATGTACACTTGGTTTCACTGTGCGTGACTAATACTAATAAAAAAAGACCGGAAAACTTTTGATTGAAATTCTTATACCCCCTTATTTCACAGCGCGATGCGGTAACTGAAGCACCTTGTAAACCATTACTTGGTGCTTTGTAAAGGAAAAAGGTCCTACTTCAAAAGCAGCTCCATAAATCTTACAGAATAAAATACAATAATTTTCGAGCGCTTTGAGCGTCACTGAATGACGGATTAGAGCGCATTACAAGAAGCCACTTTATTATTATGATTAATGTATATACATTAAATTAATATCAAATAATGCACTTTGCAAGTACAGATAACCCAATCATACCAATCTTAGAAAAGGGAACCTATTACATTACAATTGAATAAAACAGCAACAGAAATACCATCGAGTGGATTTGACTAAACCCAAGTAATCTGCTCAATCTAAATTCAACATAAACGAATAAATTTACATCAATTATGTTCATAGAAAACGAAAGCATCAACTTACAAATCGTTTCCGAGCATGGCAGCACACACACAATGAGAATTGAACGATGATGATGCACGGTTGTTTCCGGAACAACGTAGGGTTATACGGCTGCATTCTTCGGTGGAGTTTGACTACGGAGGAAAAAACGATCCGATGAACTCAACGGAAGCAGGAACAGGAACGATTCAAATTTCCCGCAAGCAGAAAATACCAGCTACGTCATCAGCCTGTGGCATACCGGGGAGCGGCTACCGGACATACCGAATGAGCCAGAGCCAGAGCCAGAGCCATATATTGCGAGAGTTGCGACAACTTGCGATTAGAAGCATGCTGTGTCCCCCAAAACACGCATTGGCGAATACAGGGTACCAGACTACTCAGCCCATTGGGGTTGTGCTGCATTTGGACCGAAAATGACGTCCAGCAACCACGCGACCGAAGGGAACTGGTCCCTCTATGTCGCAACTCTCTCAATACACAGCTCTGGCCTGAGCTGCAACCTTATGTTAAGTTGGGTGAATAAATTACCACCGGGGAAAGACTTGTACACTTGGTTCTAGATATAAAGGAGCATGGTGTAGGCCTACCCCTATTGTGCCTTCATTGTGTGCTTGGAATCTCAGGAATTCTTTAGAGGATTTTAAGGGGGGGTACTTCTGTAAAATAGGAAAATAGTGTGCTAAACTAATGGAACATTAAGGGATACCCTCTACCCCATATTGGGTTTGGTATAAGCATTCATTCCGACTACGTTTCAAGTTAAAAACAAACAAACTGACAAAGGTCGTGGGTTCGAATCACACCCGAGTAATATGCCTGTGATTTTTTTCCACAGGACTCGGGAAAGTACTGAGTATACAGTGCTTTACACACATCGGTGTACGGGTAAAACCAAACATAATATGTTTGTGTTTGTTATTTGTTTATAGATTTAAATACAGGTTATTTTCATACGATGGATATTTACATCATTATACTATAGACGATGTGACCTCTGACGTCATTCGAAAATCATAACATGATGCGCGCGCATGTCGCCGGGCAAAACCTTTGTGTACTGACAGCCAGCTATAAAGGACACGCAATGTCACCATGAGTACGCGTTTTCTTGCCCGGCGGAAACGAGTGTTTTGTCAACAGAGGGCGGTTTGAATGTAAACAGAGGTCACATCGTCTATAAGGCATAAAATTAGCTGCTGTCATCATTTACCGGAGGCTACTCATACAATTATATAAACAATTATACACTGTTCCACGGTACAAATAATAAAAACAACATCTGTATTAGCAGCAACTACACTGAAAAAAAAAGCTTATGTAAAAAGTAATAATAATACTAATTAGATTATATAAAAAATTGAATCAATTATTCGTTCACTGACCAGCTGTAAACTATGCCCCCAGTCAGAATCCTCAGAAAAGAAAAGAAAAAACATTGCTTACGAAGAAACTCTTTAAAGGCACTGTACACGTTTGGTAATTGTCAAAGACCAGTGTTCTCACTTGGTGTATCCCAACATATGCATAAAATAACAAGCCTGTGAAAATTTGGGCTCAATTGGTCATCGAAGTTGCAAGAAAATGATGAAAGAAAAAACACCTTTGTTGTACAAATTTGTGTGCTTTCAGATACAGGAATAAAAACTTCTTGCAAGAAGTTTTTATTATTTTAGTGAGAAATTACCTCTTTCTCAAAAACTACGTTACTTCAGAGGGAGTCGTTTCCTATAATGTTTTATACTATCAGCAGCTCTCCGTTGCTTGTTACCAAGTAAGTTTTTATGCTAATATTTGTTTTGAGTCATTACCAAACGTGTACGACACCTTTAACCACGGCCGGCCGTAACCTTTCCGCTCCCGCAAATTGAAAAGGTTAGAGTACCAAGATTTGTAGAGGTTGTAGCGATCATCCCTCCATGCGATACTCCTTTAGAGAAGCTTGGATTATAGTTCCATTTTGCGCTTATATGGCACATTTGTGATACATGACGTCCTCGGGCGAATACACGTCCCAATGAAACCGTCTACCATACAATGTCTATATTGCTTTGCCACTGGCCAGATATACTTTAATTTTTGTCCATCTCACATTTCTATTTTTTCGGATTTCGCCTGCGAAACCGAGTAAATAGGGTGATAGATCATATTAGCTGAGTGGCGACTGCTCTGCAAATGAGACACGTCGGGTTACGGCACCATATAGGATGACCTTTAACTGTATACAAAAGATGCGCCTTAAAAACTTTGATAACTTAAATTTAGCTGATGATACAAAAGCTGCGCAATTTATTTTTAAAGTATAGAATGTTGGCCTAATGGCCAAGAATTTGAATTGTTAAACTATTTCTATGTTCTGATTACTAATTTGTCTCATCCGAGTGTGGTCTACTTTAAAACTGGAAAACACAAAAAGGGAAATAGGCCTTACATCCAAAAACAAAATACGCACCCTGTAAAAACTGATAATTTACTTCGCAAGGGCAATTAAGGTATAGATACAGACTTGAAACTGAGCGTGTTGACTAATGTGCAACTGGATGACGCTGCACAGAAGGTATGTTTTTGTACAAAACCCCTTGCATCCAGATTATAAAAACGTGCATACTCGTACCAGTCTGTGATCAGCAGGTATCTAACCTATTCTGAGCCGCCATAAAATATTGATTTGACCGTGGCATTTGCTTTCGAAAGCAGATTTGTTCATACATGCTTGCTGAACTAGAATGGTACCCGAACAGTAAATTGGCAATTAAATTTTAGTTGAAAAAATATAAAATTATGAAGAAATCTATTTTTGGTGAAGCTGTATGTAATAATATTAGACTGCTGAAAAATACGGAGCTAAAAGTACCATCTGAATTGTTGAGATTTAGAGATTAATCTCTTTGGATGACGAGATCTTGAAAATAATATAAAGTCAACTTCACGAGAACGTTTACCTCAGATTGTCAAAATCTTGAATCAAGCATGACAGAAAATGGAATTCCTCGATGTGACGATATCGCACATGAATGTTGTCATTCTGGGGTAATTTATATCGTGAAGTCGACCCTCTTATTGATAGGATGACGTCATCCCGATTTATTTATCTCGGGACGAGGACATCGTAAGGCTGCCGACGTCTATAGATCAAGCATGTTTATACGGAGCTCTGTAAGTGTCATCCGAATTTTTGAGATCCCGACATAATTATCTTTAAAGTAGGCTGTCTAGAAAGTTTAACTACTGATGACAAAAACTATAGTGATGACGACATCTCGAAAGTTTGATGTCGACTTCCCGATATTATTTATCTCAAGATGTCGACATCTTAAAACAAACATGGGGATTAGGTTGGCTCAGTGGTTTCTTTCCCTGCCTTTCACCTCTGTAGACTCCGGTTCGAATCCAACCTTAGACCGGAACCTTGCATGTGGATTGGGTTTTCAGTCCCTATGTGATTGCTTGGGCTTTCCCTATCTGGGTTTCCTCACACATCTAAAACTGAGCATTTCTTCTCGTTTCCTATTCATTCATCCTGTTATTGGCGCTAATTGTGCTGTTGGGTGTGTAATCAAACAAATAAATAAATATTAACATGACAGATAACGAATTTTTGTTTGCGTATCGATATCCTACAATAACATGCCTTCATTCTTAGAGCAAATAATTGGGAAGTCGGCATCGTTTTGATAGGATACTGACATCCCTATTGAGATGACAGTGTCTGTACAGAGGATGTTGTCATCATGGAGCAATTATCTCAGGTTGTCAACACAAGTTGGATGGCACTTCCAGAGGTCCGTAGAAATACCTTTGGGTGATGGTTAATTAGTAATTACAAGGGTATGAAGGAACGGATACAACCGTGAAGCTGTAGAGGTATTCATGCAACGACTTCCTGCTCTACACACAACCCAGAAACCTCCACAGTGAAGACAGAATATTAGGATGTATGTTTTGTACTCCGAGTGTGACACAGAGTACAATGGTGCTATGATTTATTACTGAGCTTCGGGCTTCATTTGCAGACTATGGGCTTACATTTGGGGACCTATCTTTAATTGTATTGATTGATGTATACTTTATTTGTACTGAGATCAGCTCTGCTGTTTTCCACTGATGCCTATATAGTCCATCCACAAAAAACAAGATTGCAAGAAAACAAGTAGGCCTACAAATTTTGAACAAAATGCTGCTGTTTTCCACTGATGCCAAGTCCATCCACAAAAAACAAGATTGCAAGAAAACAAGTACAAATTTTGAACAAAATGGCATGAAAGTGCAAACCATTCTATGTCAGTTCTTGAAAAACCTCTCGGCAATGGATGGATTTCTAAAATTCTCTTTAATTAAACAAATAAAAACAACGAGTAATATTATGAGGTCGAACAAATTTTGTGTTGGTGACGGGGACAAGTTTATGCAATGAGGCAGTTTCAAAAGGTCAAGTCGACACGTCGAACTGACTTGTGAGATTTGTGAGGTATCTTAACCCGTCCGTCTCCAACCGATTAAAAATGGTGCGACTATTTCTTCTTACAGCTGTCGAACTTCAGGGCCAAAGTCTCACCACTCAAAGCAACGCTCTCCAAACGTGACTTAAGGCCTATACACATCATGCGTGTGTATAAACCTCACTTCCACCGTAAACTCAATAATATTCTTACAAGAAAAATGATGGCACCTTAAGATGCTTATGTTGACATTTCACGTGGTTGTCAGTAACAACACTCTTTAGAGGCTGTCGCCTGGCGGAGTATCCCCCAATCCAATAACGAAAAGGCAGTTTAACTCTATCCCGTGAGGAGACGAGATTCAACATTTCAGGCGACTCTATCAACCCGAACGATACCTAAAGTACACGCAAACACCTTCTGTTGCTACACGCACGACAACAACGGGGCCCTGTATTGCGTAAAGGCGTCAACATTCATAACGGTCGAAAACGACGAAAAAGGGCGTCGACTCCTGCAAGTTGGCCCGGTTCACACCATGCGGCCTTCAGGAACCTACCAAAATCTACACAATATTGGGAGACGAAATCTATAAGTAGACTTATAGTTTGTGGTCGGACATAAATAGTTCTTTGGGTGTTATTCATACGTATGGATTCGACATCTGACATTCAAGCTCCCCAAAAGTTTGACACATTCTGAAGGTTTTTTTCCCAAGCTCAATCTGGCGATACCAAACAAAATGCGTATTATAAAGTTTCCACTTAAGTTTCCAAAGTCTGTGAGACTGCTATAATGGCGTTTCTGCGTTGGAGCAGTGACAGGTGTTTATGTGTGGACTATGATATCATGACATCTCAGAAGGTTGTTTTCTTAAACCCAGCTCAATCTGAAGATACCAAAGTATTTGTTATTGAAGTTTTCACATAGCAGAGTCTCGGACGGCGTTGTGCGTTGGAGCCGTGACAGGTGGTTGTTTGTGCACTGGGAAATTGTGTCATCTATGGGGTTTTTCCCTTAGCTCAACAAGCCTCAATCTGGCGATACCAAAATATGTTTTTGTTAAAGTTTCCACTTTAGTTTACAAAAAAGCAAAGTCTCTGAGACACTGTGGTGTGCTGCTTTGGTTTGGAGCAGTGACAGGTGGTTGTGTGTGGACTGTGATACTATGTCATCTCGTTGTCAGGTCAATGATATTGATTTCTGGAAGAAGCTATTCGAGCATCAACAGCCAATTGCACTGCTATATACGCTACAGGATCAACCCGGCAGCACACGCTACACTCGGAAAGCTTTCTAGGCCACGCATACACACACTACATCATCAAGCTCCGGTTGACCAGGCTGTTTGTGCCCCCGCTGACAGGCCGTTTAGCGGCGGAAATCGTTGGCCCAATGACCAAGCGACAGATTTAAATGCCGCCGGGGTCTAGAACATCTCCATAATTGCCTATATTATTGCCAAGTGTTTAAGCCTTAAGACGATTCCCCAATACATAACGGCCTTGTACTCTACGAGTACATAGCTATTCATCATTATGTTTTTCTATTCATACACCCATGTCCAGTACTTAATACAAAACTGCAATTATGCCATTCTACTAGTATTAGTGACTATGCCATTCTGTTAGTGACTAATGAAATACTCAAATCGAAATTAAACTGATCATAAACAAGGCCATGCGGGAATATCTACAGCTAATATTCCATATTTCTTTGTTTATCTTAACATGGAGAATACTAATAATAACGAGGTAACGACGGATGGATCCATAATGGGAATATATAAGACTGACTCGCTCAGTACGTAGTCACACTTAGCCCTCTCCAATAATGCGTCCAAATCCATGAGTAGGTTTTGACAATGTAAAAAATTACAGACTTGTAATAGAAATGTTCAGCCTTGGTTCGTAGTAGAGTATTATGTAGAGGACGACATACATGCCGACATGCTGATGTTCATATCGATCGAACAGTGCCAATCGCACCTCACGCACACCTGGTTGTACGCTCGGAACACATGTACACAGCATCGATTTTAGATTGAATTCTTGTGTCATCCTTCCTCGCTGTCACGTCTGCTGGTCCTAATATGCAGCTTGTCCGTACGGTTGTAGGTCCCTTGATTTCCGGAATGAAGAATTAGTCCGCAACGTTATGGTGTGTGAAATATTGTTTTCGAATACCCCGACACTCGAGTGCATGCGCAACAACTTTGGCTGTCCTTCGTTCATGTAGACAACAGGGCCCTCTTTGCACGGCTCTGCTTACCGTAAGCAAAGAATCGGCGCTTACGGAAGCAGGGAATTCCGCACTAACGTCAAGCGTATTTCACGGGCAGGGAATTTGTGCTTGTGCGCGTGCGTACTCCACATTACTAGGCATTCTTCGCTTATAGAGCTAGCGCAGGAATTCGGCGCTTGCACAGTAAGCGGAGAATGGAGATCGTAAGCGCAGAATTCGGCGGTAACCAGAGCCATGATATTGGTCCCTGGTTACCTGAAACTAAACTCATCATTTTCAATCCGAAAGCTGATTAGAATGTTCATACGACTAACACCAATCTGTCAGATAAATATTTCCGTCTGAAAAATTGTCAAAGTCGATAAAACAGCATTTTAAGACTCCACAAAACCACCGTTGATAATTTCTGCTCTTCGAAATAGTCACAACTAAGCATAAACATTGGTTGTTTTTACTACTAAATAGAACGTAACCACCGAATTCCACAATTTGTAATTGTGTTTACTGGGATCGAGGATTGGAAATAATTTACTCTTCCAGAAAGCAATGTTCATTTTAAAGATTTATTACAGTTGAGCATAAATGTATGTAAATGAAAGATTTTAATAGCAATATCATAACAATACAATCATAACAACATAGTAATAGTAACACAGCATCAATAGACGACTAACAGCAATGAACAACGAGTAGGAATGCAGCACTGTCAAGAACGTAATGTTAATAAGAAGTCACATCAACAACAACTTGTACTTGCATCGATAACCTCAGTAACAAAGGACACCACAATAAATGACAACAAGTTGCAGTAGTAGGCCTACAGGTAACAAGAAGCGAACGATGATTAAACAACATTAATGATAGAAACAATGCATATATATATATGTATTTATTAAAATCCCTCTGGTGGTTATAACCAAGTGATGTTCAAACGTGACTAACCCGTAGGCCTGTATATACATTTGTGGAAAGAATACGATGAAGTACAACCAACAACCCTGCCAGCCTGCTGACAGTGACACCATCACTGAGCATCAAGTTATATCAGCAACGACAACTATACAATAACATGCAACAAAAAACAAAAACACTATCCCAAGTTAGTTGGTATGCAATATCACCATTATTACAAGCAACACCAGCAAAACAACCACACTTGTACAACAGGGAAACAACAACAACAACAACAACGACAACAACATCATCAACAACAACAACAACAACAACAACAACAACAACAACAACAACCGCATCAATAACAATAGTTCCATCACCAATAGCAGTTAACTGGTAGCTCTATAATTACAACAAGTTGTCCAGCAGCAACAACACTGCCACCTAGCAGCTACAGCAAAACAGCATCAGCTACCACTAAAACAACAACGACAACAACAGCAGCATTAACAACAACAACAACAACAACAACCGCATCAATAGCAATAGTTCTATCACCAATAGCAGTTTACTGGTAGCTCTATAATTACAACATTTTGTCCAGCACACTGCCACCTAGCAGCAACAGCAAAACAGCAACAGCTTTCACTAAAACAACAACGACAACAACAACAACAACAACAACCGCATCAATAACAATAGTTCCGTCACCAACAGCAGTTTACTGGTAGCTCTATAATTACAACATTTTGTCCAGCAGCAACAACACTGCCACCTAGCAGCTACAGCAAAACAGCAACAGCTATCACTAAAACAACAACGACAACAACAACAACAACTACAACAACAACAACAACAACAACCGCATCAATAACAATAGTTCCATCACCAACAGCAGTTTACTGGTAGCTCTATAATTACAACATTTTGTCCAGTATCAACAACACTGCCACCTAGCAGCAACAGCAAAACAGCAACAGCTTTCACTAAAACAACAACGACAACAACAACAACAACAACCGCATCAATAACAATAGTTCCATCACCAACAGCAGTTTACTGGTAGCTCTGTAATTACAACATTTTGTCCAGCAGCAACAACACTGCCACCCAGCAGCTACAGCAAAACAGCAACAGCTATCACTAAAACAACAACGACAACAACAACAACAACCGCATCAATAACAATAGTTCCATCACCAACAGCAGTTTACTGGTAGCTCTATAATTACAACATTTTGTCCAGCAGCAACAACACTGCCACCTAGCAGCTACAGCAAAACAGCAACAGCTATCACTAAAACAACGACAACAACAACAACAACAACAACAACAACCGCATCAATAACAATAGTTCCATCACCAACAGCAGTTTACTGATAGCTCTATGATTACAACAATTTGTCCAGCAGCAACAACACTGCCACCTAGCAGCTACAGCAAAACAGCAACAGCTATCACTAAAACAACAACGACAACAACAACAACAACAACAACAACAATAACAACAACCGCATCAATAACAATAGTTCCATCACCAACAGCAGTTTACTGGTAGCTCTATAATTACAACATTTTATCCAGTATCAACAACACTGCCACCTAGCAGCAACAGCAAAACAGCAACAGCTATCACTAAAACAACGACGACAATAACATCAAACTACATCAACAACTACATTGACTACGAAAACACAACAGCAGCAACAACATCCACAACATTATCAACAACAGACGATGACCTTCTGTAAGGCAAACAACTACTTTCCAGTTATCCTTTAATTCCACCCGCAAGTTCT